>JAIUSX010000004.1:11394710-12689421 GCA_026573805.1 Hesperophylax magnus
TGCTACGAGTGGTGTTCCCCAGGGGTCACACTTAGGTCCAATCCTGTTTTTATTATTTGTCAATGATGTATTGTATATTTTCAATGATGTTCAAGTGTTAATGTTTGCAGACGTCCTGAAATTATTCAAAGCAATCAGAAACATTAACGATTGCCATATATTAACAAATAACTTGTCAAGATTAATTATATGGTGTCGTGATAACCGCTTGCAACTTAACATAAGCAAATGCCAAATTATGAGGTTTCATCGAATAAAGAATCCAATATTGTTTGATTATTCCATTAACAATATGTTGTTAGTATCTGTCTCGGAAATTAATGACTTAGGCATTTGGTTTGACACGAAACTTAACTTTATCAAGCATATTGAAATAATAACCAATAAAGCTTTGAAAATGTTGGGATTTATTTTAAGGGTATCTAGTGATTTAAAAAATGTAAATACTGTAAAAACATTATATATGTCACTAGTAAGGAGTCATGTAGAATACAATTCCACGGTTTGGTCCCCAAATTATGAGGTTCATTCATATGCGATTGAAAGAATCCAAAATAAATTTTTAAGATATGTAAATTTTAAAATGGGCATTCCTAGAGAAAACCTAAATTACGATAACGTACTTCGTTCATTAAATTTAATAAAATTATCTGATCGCAGAATTATTTCCGATTTAACCTGTTTGTATAAAATTATTAATTCAATGTTTGATACCCCTGATTTATTATATGTAATCTCTTTTCATACTCCAAGCAGGTCGGTTACAAGACAGTACCTACCATATTATTGTAGCAATTCTATTTCAACGTCCCAATACCACACTCCTATGCGACGGATTCAACAGCTAGGAAACAAATACTACGATGTTGTTGATATATTTGGTACATCAATTTCAATATATAAGCATACCCTATTGAAGTTTTTTTTCATCAAGTAGTGGAATATTTTAATAAGGGTATTTAATTTGATTTGACTAACACATAAATAAATAAAATTAAATAAATAAATACCTATCTCTATCTAGGTATAACATATTTTAACATCCTTCCATTATATCTAAAAAATATTGAAGATATTCAGGAATTTAAAATAAAATTAAAAAATTACCTAAAACTACTATAAAAGTCCATATCTTACTCTTATTATTATTTCCTTCAAATCTTGAAACTGTATTATTGATAAATGTTGCCTATTTCTTACTTATCCCTTTGGTTTTGCAAATATATTATTTACTTACTTACATGATTCCATATAATTGAGCTAGGATTCACTCACCAAACACAAGAGCCTCGTCTCTTTATGGTGAGGAAAAGCTATTATTATTTACCTTTATAATTTATAATAATTTTGTCAACTGAAACAGAAAAAAATATGTTGGATTTTTTATGTTTTGTGCCTGTATGCTGAGTAGATCAAGTTCAGTGATATTTTGACTTTATAGTTATTTTTCTGCAATTGTTTTAAATAGTCGCCTGCACTATTTTCATGTATAAAATCGTAAATATTTTTTATATATATGTATGTAAAAGCCTTAATAGGCGTGAAATAAATAAATAATACAGTGTGAACTCTGCGGCAGGTACCTATATTAAACCTTACCTGTGCAGTACCTATTCCAATATAAATCAGGGGTGTTGCACTGTGAGGTTCAAAAATATTAACGAAAAGTTTCAGATATCTAAATTAATATGGAATCCATTAATTTCGTCACAATTGCAAAGGAAGCAGTTGACAAATTAACAACTGTCATGATGAACCCTTATAATAAATTTAACAAAGAGCAGATTGCAAAAATAATACCGGAGTCCAACAACATCATGGCTTCAATTTCTCATATGGTGGCTATAATGGCGAAGTTGGAAGGTGAACTCGCCGTTTACAAAAACTTGTCTCAAAATCAATCGACACAAAAAATTCCAGAACTTTGTGAAACCATAATGGAATTGGAAGAAAGTAAGGAAAAATCGAAAAATGCAATCTTTCTAAACGTACCGGAAAGTGAGTTGTCTCAAGAAGAAAATTTGACAAATGATTCAAAAATAATAATATCCACTATCAAAAAAATTGATGACATACCAACACAAAATCTAAAAATATACAGACTTGGTGCTAAAAAACCTGGAGTCATCAGACCAATTAAAGTGGAATTTGAAGATTCTTTCCAAGTAAAATACATTCTTCGGAATAAATTTAAAATTACCGATGGAATAAAGATAAAACCGGACTTGACAATAACTCAACGAAATCACATGAAGAATCTGATAATAGAATTACAACAACGGAAAAATAGCGGTGAAACAAATCTCACGATAAAATATGTTCATTCTATTCCGAAAATCGTAACAGCATACACCAAAAAACTACATAATAAACTAAATCACTGTTACCTATATTATCAAAACGTCAGAGGAATTCGAACTAAACTGGACACTCTCAGACTAGAAATAACTACTTCAATATTTGATGTGTTGATTTTCACAGAAACTTGGTTACATCCGGATATTCACACTGCAGAACTAGGAATGTCAAGATACAACGTTTTCCGCCGGGATAGAAATCAATCCACAAACGATGACATTAAAAACAATAAAAGAAGAGGTGGTGGAGTTCTGATTGCAGTAGCGAAAAATATTGTCTCCAGACAGTTAAATACAAAAAACGTTGAAATAGAGCAATTATTTGTTATGATTAATACAGGTAAAAACAGAATTTTATTGGGTAATGGGTACATTCCGCCTAAATCGGATATTAGTATTTATACTAAGCATTTTGAAGATATTTAAATTTTCCAATTAAAATATCCAAAAGTAAAAATAATTATAACTGGCGATTTTAATCTTCCGAATATCATTTGGAATCAAAACTTTATGGAATTGACAGGTATAGAAAACGCTGGCTTGTCAACTATAAACAAAGAAGTTATAAGCATGTCAAATTTTATAAATCTAACACAATTAAATAAAATTGAAAATTGTAATAACAAAATACTGGACTTGGTATTTTCAAGTGATACTTTAGTAACTGTAGTAAAATCAAGTGAAATAATATTACATGTAGATAACTATCATCCTCCATTAAATATTAGTATATCACTAAATAAAATACCAAATCTAGAGTGCAAAAAATCACTTCACAATTTTAATAAAGCTAATTTTAATCATATTAATGAATGCTTAAATGCTACTGATTGGACTTTTTTAAAACAAGAAAATATTAACGAAAATATCAACGTATTCTATAAAATAATTCACAATATCATAGAAAAAAGTGTGCCTTACATTAAATGCAAAAATAATGTTTTCCCTCAGTGGTTCAATAAAGATTTAATTGACTTGACTCTATTGAAGAAGAAAATACATAAAAAGTACAAAAATTCTAAATCAATTAAAGATTATATTCAATTCAATTCAATTCGACGCCAATGTCACGATCTTTCTAAAAATTGTTACAAAGAATACTTAAATAATGTGGAAAATTCAATTGCAAATAACGACATCAACACTTTATGGAAGTACTCAAAGTCATTAAAAAGAAATGAAATAGATATACCTGCTAGCATGTATTATAACGGCATAAATGGAAATAATGCAGAAACTATTGTTAATTTATTTGCTTCATTTTTTAAAGATGTATATGACAACACAATTGATAATAGTGAAATTCCTTTTTTTTTTCATCTAACATCAATTTACAAATTTCTAACATTCACATAGATATAAATGAAATTAAAACCCATATTAACAAATTAGATATAAAAAAAGTTCGGGTCCTGACAAAATACCACCAATTCTATTGAAACACTGTTTACATGCCTTGTCGTATCCCCTCTACTTAATTTTTAATATGTCATTGTCATCGGGATATTTTCCAATTGCATGGAAAAATAGTTACATCACACCCATATTTAAAAAAGGTGACGAATGCGATATACGCAACTATAGACCTGTGTGTATACAGTCAACTATTCCAAAACTATTTGAAAAAATTATTTTGGATAAAATTATTTTTAAATTAAATGGGATTATAACAAGGTTTCAACACGGTTTCATGAAGAATAGATCAACTCTGACAAATCTGCTAATATATGAAAACTTTATAGCGAATGCCTTTGGAGATAAATGTCAAGTAGATTCGATATATACTGACTTCAGCAAGGTGTTCGATAAAGTTTGTCATAAAATATTGATAAATAAATTAAGGAGTATGGGTATAACCGGGAACATTCTTAAATGGGTGTTCGAATTTGCTCCGAGTTTCAAACCAATTATAATTTATATAAAGCAACTGATTTAGAATACAGATGGCACTAGTTTACACCTTCTTTAAAGGCAGCCAAATTATGTTATTTAAGTCCCAATTTTGATTAGGGAACTCACTTCTCTTCGATAGTTTCTAGCTAAAGGAACCCAAAGTGACAATTATATTTCGCTCTCCGTTGGTGGAGTAATCTCCACAGAGTGTCGGTAGCAATATAAACTTTGGAAAAAACAACAATAAATTCGGTGTAATTTCAACTTCCACAAAGTGTTTTATTTAAAGAGGAATCTAGCCTTTTGTTTCTCAAGTCCTAATCCAATTTGATCCGTCGAGCCGAATGGCAAAATACAATCGGAGTGTGCGATTTTTGAAGAAAAATCAATCGACGGAATCGCGTCGAAGCCATATCAAGAACCAGCATCCAGGAACAAGAGGACCAGAGGATTCAAGAAAACAAGTAAACCACGGGCAAGTTGACCATCCCTTTACACCTTATTATCCTTTTAGAAAGAACGAATTCAATCAAATCATATTGTGGTATTTTATTGTTCTGAAAAAAACGGGCTAATTATTGCAAATGATATTCGGAGATAAGTCAAAAAATTAATTATTAAAAAGGTGTTGTTGTGACGAACTATATGATTATAGTACCGCAATAAACATTTATGTTGATTATATTAAAAAAAATTGTTACATTATTTTTAATAGAAGTCGATAAAATATACAGTAGGTACAAAGTATTGCTGTATAAATAAATCCAAAACCCACGTAAATACCAACACCGTCGGTAAAGTAGGAAACATACCATAGATCGCAAAAATAACAAACTAAATGACAGTTGGCATTAGGCATTACTAGAACATTGTATTATTAATTACTTTTTGTTTAAATATTTGATTCTGTTAGTGAATTCTATTAGTTACTGTGTTTAAAGGTGACCTTAAAAGGCAATACAAGTGTAGTGATTATAAACTAATTCCTGTAAGTACTCGTCAAATTATGATTAATTAAATTTTATAAAAATGGAATTAAAAACTTTGATAACTCAGCGCGGAGTTTGCAAAGCAAAATTAACTAGATTTAAAGACTACCTGGATAGTGATCAGCTATTAATTACTGAGGTCGAATTGCGTATAAAAAGGATAGAACCAATATTAGATACATTTGAAGCATTACAAGAAAAAATAGAGTCACTATCTCCCGATGAACTTGAAAAGGACATCGAAAGAGAAACATTTGAAAATACCTACTACAACCTGTTAGCTACAGCAAAAGATAAATTTAAAGAAAATAAAACCGCCAATTCTAAGGGCGTTAAACTTCCAATCATAGAATTACCTAAATTCGACGGTAATTATGCAGAATGGTTAACTTTAAGAGATGCCTTTGTTTCGTTAATCGACAGCAATGAAGAATTAGATGTCATTCAGAAGTTTTATTATTTAAAATCATGTTTACTCGATAATGCAGCAAAATTAATATCGTCTTTGCCTACAAATCAGGATAATTACTTTATAGCGTGGGAAATGTGGAAAGATCGTTTCCAAAATGAGAGAATAATAATAAATAAACATACTAATTCATTATTTCAATTGCAGGGAATAAAAACTGAAAATCATGTAGCATTGAGAAAATTATTAGATGAAGCACAGTTACATTTAAAGGCTTTGAATAATCTAAATCTACCCACTGAAAGTTGGGACATATTGTTAATCTATATCTTATCAAACAAATTAGATAGTGAAACCAGAATGCACTGGGAACAATATCCGATAAAAAATAAAATTCCTACCTACGAAGAGTTTCTGAAATGTTTGTACGACAGAGTACAGGTTTTAGAATTTTCAACGCCAAGCGATAAGCGACATACACAAGTCAAAGGATTTTCTCATAATTTTAAAAAGGAAGCTATGGTTTCTTTATCCTCGCAAAAATTAAAATGTATAAATTGTAATCAAAGTCATAAAATTTATAATTGCCAAAATTTTTTAAATTTAGAAACAACAGACAGAATCACAACAATACGCCGGTTAAATGCTTGCCTAAAATGCTTATCGGTAGGTCATAGATTTACTGATTGTAAAAACAAACATAACAAATGTCGCAAGTGTGGTATGAATTCACACAATACTTTGTTACATTTGCAGAATGAGGATAAAATGCCAAATCATCCAGAAAGTAGCACTTCATTTAAGGAGCCTTTAGTTAGTAATCATGCATCGAAAGCATCCAACAATTTTATTTTATTATCCACGGCGGTAATTAATGTACGAAATAAAAAGGGAAATTTAATTAAGGCTAGAATTCTGTTGGATTCAGGTGCGCAATCTAATTTTGTTAGCAAAGAGTTTGCCACTAAATTACAATTAAAAATTAGGAAGGCGGATATACCTATAACAGGTATTCATAAGAAAGTTCTACATATCAAAAACATTACAGATTTAGAAATATCTTCCAATTATTCATCTTACACAAAGATGATTGAATGCCTAGTATTGGAGGAAGTGACCAGTAACCTACCACAAATCTCATTTCAGAAAAAGGACGCCAGCATTCCCCAAGGATTGCAGATGGCAGATCCTACATTTAATGAAACCGGCCCGATAGACATGCTGATCGGGGCTGACACCTTCTGGGAGATTTTACATTCTGACCGGATGAAGATTCAGGATTCCGGACCAATACTGCAACGAACTGAATTCGGATGGCTAGTATCCGGACCAATCTTCACTCCAGAAAAAAGGCCAGTAAAAACATGTAATCTTTCACTCAGCTTAATACACAAGCAAATTGAAAATTTTTGGAAATTAGAGGAACTAAGTCCTACTAAGCATAGAAGTCACGAGGAGCGCGCATGTGAAGAAAATTTCAAGGACACGCATAAAAGAAATGACGAGGGTCGCGTTTCACGGTAAAATTACCGCAGTGCCCCTGTATTAAACAGTTGGGCGAAACACTGCCTATGGCAGAAAAAAGACTCTGTAATCTGCAGAGGAAGTTTTCTATAAACCCTAATATGATGGAAAAGTACAAAGAATTTATGCAAGAATATCATGATTTAGGTCACATGACACGGTGTGAAGCGCCGTCTCTGGATAAAATTTATTTTTATTTACCGCATCATGCGGTGTTGAAGGAATCCAGTACAACCACCAAAACTCGGGTAGTATTTGATGGATCATCAAAATCATCTACTGGAGTATCTTTAAATGATGCGCTCATGGTAAGACCAATCTTACAAAAGGATTTATGCGCGCAATTACTATTTTTCAGAAAGCACCAGTACGCATTGACAGCTGATATCGAGAAAATGTACAGGCAGATATTGGTGCAACCTGAAGATAGGGATCTGCAACGCATAGTATGGAGAAACTCTCCCGATGAAGAAATTCAACATTATCAACTCAATACCGTCACCTATGGTTTGGGGCCTTCATAATTTTTGGCAACCAAATGCCTGGAGCAGTTGGCAAATGAAAATCTCGAAACAAATCATAAGGTCAGTCAAATTATAAAACATAACTTTTATATGGATGATTTGATAACTGGCGATGAAAGTGAACAAAATTGCCTATTAATTAAAGAACAATTAATATCCATCTTAGCATCCGCTAGAATGAATTTGCGGAAATGGCGATCAAATATACCCTCATTATGTTCAAAACAAGAGGATATGTCAAGTATGATTATTAGTGACGAATCGAATGATGGAAAAATATTAGGTCTGTCATGGAATAATCAACAGGACAATTTTTTATACACAGTGAATCCAATAAATAAGCAAGCGTGAAATGCTGTCGACCATAGCATCTGTATTTGATCCTTTAGGATTAATAGGACCAGTTACGATGGTCGCAAAATTAATAACCAGAGACTGTGGCAGACAAATATTCAATGGGACGAAAATATTCCAATTGACATGATGAATGCATGGGAATCTTATACAAACGAATTACCGCTATTAAATAACTTGCAAATTTCTAGAAAAATAATTTGTCAGAATCAAGTAAACTTGCAATTGCATGGATTTTGTGATTCTTCAGAAAAGGCATACTCGGCTTGCATTTATATGATATCTACTGATGATTTGGGTAAAAAATATTCCAATTTAATAATATCAAAGTCGCGAGTAGCGCCTCTGAAAACCATATCTCTTCCCAAATTGGAACTCTGTGGAGCTGTTTTACTATCAAGATTAATGAATTATGTTAAGGTGGCTATATGTATATAGTTGCGCGTGAGGTTTAAAATTGAATAGCCTTAAATGTGTACCCTTTACCCCCCTTTGCCCCTTGTCCCCTTTCCTTGATCCGAGCCAAAGACAAGGAGTAGTGTTATCGTTGCATTCTTACCGCGAACATTCGTGTCATTTTGAAAACCCGCATATGTTTGAACTCGGCTGTGACTGTTTTGGAGCACACATCGTCCAGTGAAACGTTTTACCCGCAGCAGTGGATGTCACTGTCTTTTTTGTTTTGTGTTAAGTGAGCGAATGTTAATTGTATGCAAACTGATAAGTGAAAGGAACCAGCGGCTTAAGGAGAACGAGACCAAGGTAAGTCTTTGGCCTTTCCTACTCATTTTCCTCTTGCAAAACACTAAGGCAATTCAATTCGTTTTTTTTTGTTTGTCTTAGTCTATATCGCACCACCGCATCCGCACCCCCGCACAATTGCGAACGAAGGATTTGCGCACCACCAGTATACCTGATATAGTTACAACTTAATGGTGTGATTCTCAAATAACCTTATGTTGGATCAAGGGACAACCTGCGAGATGGAACACCTTTGTTGCCAATAGGGTAGCTGAAATTCAAGAATCAAGCCAACCTGCACAATGGAAGCATGTGAATTCGGAAGATAACGCCGCGGATGTATTATCTAGAGACCTTCTCAATTATTGATATCCAAAATTTGGTGGCACGGGCCTACTTGGCTAACGCTAGAAGAATCCAGTTGGCCATGCGGTGAATCTACGTGTTTAGATCCACCTGAAGTGAAAACAAAAACTGCACTGTTGGCAACAGTAACACAAGATTGGGACATTTTTAAGAGGTACTCAAGTCTAAACAAATTGCAAAGAGTAACAGGTTATTTACTTAGATTTTTATTTAATTGTAGGAACGCATCGCGCAAGCGTTATGGTCAATTGACAGTAAGTGAATTGGATGACTCTTTGAATGTTTTAATATTCCGAGCACAAGCATATTCCTTCAGAGAAGAGATAGCCTTGCAGGCGAGCAGGGATGTTTGGAGGGGTAGTAATCTACGTTCACTAAATCCTTATTTGCATAATGATTTACTTCGCGTAGGCGGCAGGCTTTCCAAGGGAAAATTGTTATCAATAAATCAACAACACCCCATCTTGTTACCATCACATCACTGTTTAACTGAGCTAATTATAAAAAATTATCATTGTTTGCATTTGCACGCAGGCACTCAGACTTTATTGGCAATAGTCAGATTGAAATTCTGGCCAATAAATGGAAAAAATATTGTAAAAAAGATAATCAAAAAATGTGTAATATGTTATAGATCAAATCCCAGGACGATGCAGCAAATAATGGCAGACCTTCCAGCGGAAAGGGTTACCAAATGTAAACCTTTTAAGATGACTGGTATAGACTATTGTGGACCATTTATGATAAAGTCGGGTATTCACAGGAAAACTAGTAACGTAAAAGCTTATATATGTTTATTTGTATGCATGGTATCAAAGGCCATACACTTAGAACTTGTACTGTCTTTGAACACAGAAAGTTTTTTAAACGCTCTAAAACGCTTTATAGCACGTCGTGGAAGGCCAAGTAAATTATTTTCCGACAACGCTACTAACTTCAAGGGCGCGAACAATGAGTTGGAAGAAATTTATAATTTTTTATCTAGCTCTAGCGATGAAATCGAAAATTCATTATTGAAACTCGCCTCATTTTGGAGGACTTTGGGAAGCCGGAATAAAATCTGTCAAATATCATTTGAAACGAATAGCGAGTAAGTCCTCACTAACATATGAGGAATTTAATACCGTTTTATGCCAGATTGAATCAGTTCTAAATTCTAGACCTCTCACTCCTCTGTCCACTGATCCAAATGACCTTAATCCCCTCAGTCCTGGTCATTTTCTCGTTGGTGAAAACTTGGCAGCTATTCCAGAGCAAAATCTGAAAAATATATCATTCAACAGACTGAATAATTATCAAAAACTGTCTTTGCTAATACAATCATTTTGGTCGAGGTGGAGCAAGGAGTACCTGGCTCAACTCCAAGGCAGAACGAAGTGGACCAGCGGACTTCACAAGCAGCTGAAGCCTGGCGACATGGTGGTCCTGAAGAAGGACAACCTACCACCCTGTGTATGGAAACTCGGGCGTGTAACAGCAGTACATCCTGGAGCCGACGGAAGGATCCGTGTGGCTACTCTGAAAACAGCTCATGGAACTACGCAGAGGGCAATTTCGAAGCTATGTCTATTACCAATAGACGACAACGATGAACTGAGGATGACAACATACCCACCCAACGGAGCAGGCGCAGTCTAAGCGCCAAACGCGACAGAAAAAATAAACACAAGGCTTGAAAGAGTCTTTTGAAGTTTTTAAAAAGTAAAAAAAAAACATTTTTTGTTTTAAAATAAAAAATAAAAAAACATTATGAACTTAAAATGGTGAAAAGCGATAAAAACATGTGATTAGAACGTGAAATAAAAAAAGAAGATAGTTAAAAATTCATGAAAATGTATAAAAAACACTTTGTCTATAACACAATCATTTTGAACTTAACTAATTGAAAACTAAAAACTTTTCAAAATGCAGAAATGAGCAATATGAAGAAGAAGGATGACCTGGAATCTATTAACCTTTGTTGTGTTATCTATACTATATGTTTTTATATATGATTATTGTAATGTGGTTTTTTCTTTTCTCTTTTTTTATATAAGATTTCTGTTGAGATTTAGTTGCTACTACCAAATTTTTGTATTCTAGAATGAATTTGTTTTAACAGCAGTAATTTTCTAAATTATTATTTCATAATTGGTTTTGTATAATTCTTTGGTTGTTTAATTGGAAAATAGAATTCGATATTTTTTTGTTTTGAAAAATATATGCTCTATTTTGGCCCGGAGTATGTTCGAATTTGCTCCGAGTTTCAAACCAATTATAATTTATATAAAGTAACCGATTTAGAATACAGATGGCACTAGTTTACACCTTCTTTAAAGGCAGCCAAATTATGTTATTTAAGTCCAAATTTTGATTAGGGAACTCACTTCTCTTCGATAGTTTCTAGCGAAAGGAACCCAAAGTGACAATTATATTTCGCTCTCCGTTGGTGGAGTGATCTCCACAGAGTGTCGGAAGCAGTATAAACGTTGGAAAAAACAACAATAAAAGCGGTGTAATTTTAACTTCCACAAGTGTTTCATTTATAAAAAAAAGAGGAATCTACCCTTTTGTTCTCAAGCCTAATTTAAACAATGGGTAGAAAGTTATTTAACAAATAGGCAACTGTTTGTAAAGTTAAATGACGTAATATCGGATGCCTTTGGAACACCAATGTGTGCCACAGGGCTCCCATTTAGGACCAATACTATTTATTTTATTTATTAATGACATTGTAGACGTTTTTTCCGATGTTGATATCCTGTTATTTGCTGATGATTTAAAATTATATAAAAAAATTAAAAATATTTCTGTTGCATAATTTTACAAAAAAATTTAAACAACTTGTTTAATTGGTGTAAATGCAATAAACTGGCACTTAACATTAGTAAATGTCAAATAATAACATTTTATAAAATAAAGAAACCGACAATTTACGAATACAATCTTGACAAAATTACATTAAACTCAGTAGAAACAATAAATGATCTAGGTATTATTTTTAACTCAAAACTTACATTTATTAGCCATTTAACTAATATTAAATAGAGCAATGAAGATTTTAGGATTTATTATTAGAATAACCAAACAATTTTGTAACATTGATACTATTCGCATTTTATACATAACGCTAGTGAGAAGCATTTTGGAATATAACTCTACGATTTGGGCTCCACATTAACAGTTCGTTGGAGGGCTACTTCAATCAAACGTCATACACATCAACGTCAAACAGAAGGTGTTTGCAACCAGCTAGGCCAACGAACTGTTCGTGCTACGTTCAAGATTCGCCCTCATGACAGGGGGCCAAGACAAAGGATTCGTCGTGTCAGAGTTGGAGTACCCTGACCCGCCTCAGACATCGGTTTTTCAGCTGGACCCTCTCCTGTCCAGTGGGATAGGAATGCCACAACAAGAAAACATCCCCCCAAGAGCCAGCATACTAGTGCGATCCCCCCGCAAGCGGACCAGCCCCGACCGCCCGGCCCAGCCAGTGATAGCACCGAAGAGCCCCCGCCAGCCACTAGTGGTCGTCACGGCTCAACTTCCGGAGGACAAGCCGGAATAGATTTTCTCCGGCCCAAGCTAGGATGTGACGAAGGAGTAGATGTGACGTGGACGAACCCAACCTCCCCAACCAACTCACGCGTTAGAGTGTGCCCGTGGAAGGGGGAATTCAGCTTGGAGATATTGGTAAGTCAAATCAAACAAATTCACAATATATCGCAAATTACAGTCCATTCACGCCGCAACATTTGGTCCTATTCGAGCCGCATTATTTAAATAGAGAATTACATTTTGGTAATTCGAGAACCATATTTGTTTCTATTTAATCGCATTCATTTTGTGCAATGATTCGGTTAGCAATACTGACCCGCTATTTGAAATTACATGCCTAGGTATAGGTACTTGTAACGGACGTAGTTGGCCACATTATTTTATTTCATAACAAAATGTTTTACATTTATAAAATGTGCCTACCCCACGCCACTGGCGAAATCATCACTTCCCGCCACTGGCCATTTTGTTCCCGGCCGCTTGAAAAACTTTGACCCCGAACGGCATCGATACCGCACCGCCCGCTCACCTGTCGCGCGGATCGATGTCCAACATTTTTTCTCTGTAAAATTTACTAGGAAAAATCAATTTTTAAATATTGCAAATGTTTATATTTTACCTGTTCATCCCCTCGGCGGTAGTCAAATAAACACTATTTTCTATATACTACCGCTGAGGAGATATTAAAAAAGCTGTTTTTCACACATATGTACAACCAAATTTGAACAATATTTTTTACCTTTTTTGCGTGTACAAAAATCCAGGAACCTCGTAGCATAGTGAATCTTATCTCTTTCTGAGCGCTATGTTACGGGGGACCTGGGAAAAATACCAACTTAACAATGTTTTACAAATTTGATCGCTTTGAGATCATATTTACACATTTATTTACAAACTTTTCTTATTTTTTGTCGTATCTTGGCAAACAAAAAATCTAGTTGTCAAGATACACATTCTTATAACTACTATGCATTTAAACTATGTATTTGTTATTCAAATAAGCCTTCAAAATCTTTTCTAACTCGCAAATTCAAGCGACTGCCTTCGACTATGCTACCGGCAAAATGAATATGCAACATTTTGCCGGGGCATATAAACACATATCTGGCGCGGGTACAATCCCCCACCACTTTTGGACTCAAAGCCCAATGTCGGGTGCGAGTCATGCTTATTGAATATAAGCAGCCAAATAATAAAATAAAATTAGTTCATCTTTACCACCGAAACCAAGCGTTTTATTATCTACAAGTGACTCCTGCCCAACATCTGCCTCACCTCGCCAAGTCTTCTGCTCCAAAACCTTCTGGTGTTACCTCTTCAAGACCAGCCTGCCCTCCTCTGGAAAACCGCCAACGCCAGAAGCGAGCAGAGACGACAGCACACCCAGTGCCCAACATTCACCAAGCCTGGGTGCGGGAGGCAGATTTCATCATAAATTTACACTACTATCATCATCATCGGCCGTAAAGGAGCATTCTCAACGGTTGAAGACACGGTTTGGAACCGGGGCCCAAATCTACAGTCTTGTGCGGACTCCCGTCCAGTACAGTACTATTTGATATCTTGGGTAATTAAATTATTTATCGATGTTGTTGTAGCAAATTTAATCGGTGCAAATCGCAAAGATATTCCAGCGTAATATATATACGTCTGTGTATTAATGCCAACCTAAGTACGTACGTAAACATCGCTTGAGTTTATTGCTCAATATATTAAATTATTTGGTAAATAATTTCTCCACTATAATTCGTCAGTACAAATTGTCGCCCAGTACACTTGTGTTTCTTGCGCATTATTTTATAAATAATTAAACTTTTAGTTTGCAAATAATTCTAAAAATGGAAGACAAACAAAAAAGACAATTAGTTTTACTAAAAGGTAAAAGAGATATTATTCTAAAAAGGGTGCAAAATTTTGTTTCGCGTGCAAATAATTTGCCGATCAATTTCGAAGCGTCACGTTCAGGTGAGGCGTTTATGTCCGAATCTGAAAGTATTTTAGAAATTAAAAATAAATTTGAATTAATTATTGATCAAATTAACGAGAATACTGTTACGTCAGACCCGAATTCTGAACCAGATTATTCAAGCTGGGAACAGTTTGAAGAATTATACACACGTATTATTCGCGCACGAAATAATTTAAAACCAAATTTAGCTACGAAACCGCAAACATCTACATCTGCGTGTGCTGCTACGAGTAATAATAATAATTTTACTAAGTTACCCGCTATAGAATTACCTACGTTTGATGGACGGATGGAAAATTGGCACCTATTTTATGAAACATTCAAAACAAATGTTCATTTAAATTCACAACTATCTGATTCGCAACGCGTACAATATTTAATTGGAAAATTAACTGGAACCGCGAAAAATGTTACGTCAGGTTTAGTGCCAACTGGAAACACATACAAAATAATCTGGGATACGCTAGTCAATAAATATCAAGATAAGCGATCCCTTGCCACTTATTACCTGAATAACATATTTCATTCAAAAACCGTAGCTCACAACGCAAACAATCTGACAGTTTTTATAGAAAAATATTCAGCATCTATCGCCGCACTAAAACAATTGGGAATAGAAGACCTTTCGGATTTTATATTACTACAATGCGCTTTGCAGAAGTTAGAGTCGCAAACTGCACAAGCAGTTCGAGAAATTAAGATTCCCACCTGCAAGCAATTGGTGTCGTTTGTGTAAGATCAGGTCAAAATTCTGCAACGAACTTCAACAACTCGTGGACCTAACACCGCCAACACAAATTCAACCAGTTCCGGTGGAACCGGACGCACAGCTCAACCCCGCACACATCATACTTACACGAGTACGCAATCAAAATGCCTTTATTGTCAAAATGAGAGCCACACGCAACTGTACACTTGTACACAATTTTTAAAATTATCACCAAAGGAAAGGTTTTCCTTCGCAAAGGAAAAATCTTTGTGTTTTAATTGCTTGAGCCCGCAACATACATCTACAAAATGTAAATCAAAAGGCACTTGTCATAAGTGTCATGGCAAGCACCATACTTTTCTTCATTTTGATAAACCCAGTCAACCAAACGCCTCCACATCCAATGGAGAAACTCAACCTAACGATGCAGAACCGCCGATATGTACTATGTCAGCAACCACGCGACAAGGGGCAACCACTGAAGTTCTTGCTACCGCCAAAGTTCACACTGTTGATCGAAACGGTGAAGAGAATACCGTCCGCTATCTTCTAGACCCAGGCTCACAAAAGCATTATATAACTTCACAATGTTTTGAAAAATTAGGCCTGGCAGTCAGTTCAGGAACGCGCTTCGCAGTCCAGGGTTTAGGTGGCAAAACGCAATCAATAAGAGGAAGTGTCACATTGACAATTCAATCTAGGATTGATCCTTACTTCAAATACTCCATAACCGCTCTAGTTTTAGAAAAAATTACCGCTCATTTACCTACTTGCAAGGTGGACTTGACGTCATATAAATTTATAAATGTTCCGCTGGCAGACGACACCTGGGCAATGCCAGGCCCAATCGATTTGCTAATTGGCGTCAGTCTGTTCTCTCAACTGTTGCTACCAAATAAGATAATCACCCCCGGTTTTCCAGTCGCGATTCAAACCACATTAGGTTATGTTTTTATGGGTGACGCTCCAGTAAATTCTCAACCAAACACCGCATTCACTTTCTGCGCTACGCACGAAATTGAGAACTTAATGCAAAAATTCTGGGAAATCGAAGATATTGGTTCGGAACCAGTTCACAGCCTCGAAGAAAAAGAAGCTAAAGACATTTTTAAAGGCACCACAACTCGCCTCGAGGACGGTTCTTATGAAGTGGCTTTGCCATTCAAAAGCAACCCTTGTGACTTAGGTGATTCATTGCAAGCTGCGCAAAATCGGTTTTATGCACTAGAAAGAAAATTTAATCATCTGCCAGAACTAAAACCGCTTTATGATGAAGTGATAAGAGAACATATTCATAAAGGTTATCTGTCCCAGGTGGAAGCCTTACCGTCAGAAAACGCATACTACATCCCGCATCACGCAGTTAGGCGTGAAGATAAAATGACAACAAAGGTTAGAGTGGTTCTGGACGCAAGCGCAAAGACAAAAACTGGTTTATCTTTGAACGATATTTTACACACGGGACCAAGCCTACAGAATGATTTATTTTGCATTCTTCTGAATTTACGCCTTTTTCCTATCGCAATATCGGCAGACGTTCGTCAAATGTATTTATGTATAAATGTTCGCAAAGAAGATCGTCGTTATCAACGAATTTTATATAGATTCGATCCGCAAAAGCCGCTTCAGGCTTACCAATACAATCGCGTAACATTCGGTCTTAAATGTAGTCCGTTCTTAGCCCTTCGAGCAATCAAACAATTAATGTTAGATGAAGGCGCTCGCTTCCCTCTTGCAAGGGATATTATTAATAGAGATGTTTATGTAGACGACATCGCTAGCTCTGCTTTAAATGAGCAAGAAGCTATCCGCGCGGCTGAAGAGTTGATTGAGCTCTTCCAGTCAGGAGGTTTTCAACTCGCTAAGTGGGCATCCAATTCCAGCACAGTTTTAGAAAACGTTCCATTGGAACTTCGCCTGTCGCAAAGTGTAACTTTTGATAGTGATGCATCGCTAAAAATCCTTGGGCTACGATGGCATCCTTCGAATGACATTTTCGCATTTGAAGTTACTCCAGACAATCGAACTTGTACGAAACGCAATATTTTATCATCTGTCGCTAGACTCTTTGACGTGATGGGTCTGGTAGCACCTATAATTGTACAAGCCAAGCTTCTAATAAAGGAGCTGCGGAATTTAAAAATCGATTGGGACGAAATTCCACCCGCAAGGATATCACAACAGTGGCAGCAGTTCAACGCGGAATTGCCGTCAATATCGTCGATTCGTATTCCACGTCATATAGGAGTCACGGAAGGATGCACGTTAATACTTGTTGGATTTGCGGATGCAAGCGAAAAGGCATATGGAGGAGTGGTATACGCTCATGTGACCACTCCTGATAACCGAATTAAGGTTCAATTAGTTTGCGCAAAATCAAAGGTAGCACCGCTAAAAATCGTCTCCTTAGCACGCCTAGAATTATGCGCTGCATTATTGTTATCGCACCTGTTAAAAAAGGTAATTGATAATTACTCCGCGAGGTTTACTATTCATTCAACATTTGCTTTTTCTGATTCGACTGTAACTTTAAGTTGGATTCATTCATCACCTCACCGCTGGCAAACCTTTGTTGCCAATCGTGTAGCCAAAATACACGAAAATTTAAACAGTAGTCATTTTTATCATGTCGCAGGTGCTGATAACCCTAGCGACTGCCTGTCAAGAGGTATGCTACCATCGCAATTGCTAGCAAATGACATTTGGTGGAATGGTCCAAAATGGCTTTGCCAGCCGCATTTCGAGTGGCCTATTTCACCATTTAAGCATGCAAATTCAGAACAGTTACCGGAATTGAAACCCAATCAGTATGAACAGCCAACTACTTTTGGCTTGTGGTCTCGTGTAGCTGATCCACCCGAAATGAAACCTAAAACCGATAATCGCCTCAAGACAATCGTGTCACCTTTATTATGCACATTGGCTTCTCGCATTCACTCGTGGTCGAAATTGATTCGAATTGTCATTTACGTGTTTCGCTTCATTAGGAAATTGCCGCGTAAATTTGAGTTAAGCCATATTGACATTGCAGAAATCGCTATTATAAAGGAAGTTCAGCAAGTACATTGTTCCGATGATATGAAGTCAGTGAACGACGGCAAGAAAGTACGGCAAGTTCTTGCTAAATTAAATCCATTTATTCAGGACGGTCTCCTAAGAGTAGGAGGCAGATTGAGAAACGCCGAACTCGAATTTGATAGTCGTTATCCTATTTTATTACCCGCTCATGATCATATAGTTGATTTAATAGTAGATTATTACCACATTAAGAACTTGCATACGGGACCCACCTTACTTATGTCTCTGTTGAGGCAAAGGTTTTGGATACTTTCTTCGCGCAATTTGATTCGAAAACGCGTGCATCAGTGCAATACGTGCTTTAAAGTCAATCCCAAACCGCAATTCCCAATAATGGGAGATTTACCCGCTTGCCGCGTCCGCGAAGCTAAGGCCTTTCTGCATACGGGGGTCGACTACGCTGGGCCGCTTCAAATAATCCCGCATAGACGTCGGGGTGTTAGAAGCCAAAAGGCATACATTTGCTTATTTATCTGTCTGGTGACCCGCGCGGTTCACATTGAACTCGCTTCAGACCTCTCGACCGAAGTCAAACTTCAACGCGTTCAAACGTTTTCTATCCCGTCGAGGGCCTGTAAATGTAATGTATTCTTAAAATAGAAAATAAAACATTTTTTAACTTATTTCCACTTGTTTATTTATAAACAAGTGGAAATAAGTTAAAAAATGTTTTATTTTCTATTTTAATGCTATGTAATTCCACCACGTATAACAGTGTAATAAATAAACTCGTAATGTATTCTGATAATGGGACAAATTTCGTAGGAGCTAAATCGCATTTGAAGGCTTTATTCGAACTTTTAGAGTCACCGGACTATAAGAAAGAATTCTCAGAAAATTTGTTGGAAAACCGTATCGAGTGGAAGATGAATCCTCCACAAGCACCCCACTTCGGTGGGATCTGGGAGAGTAACATTAAGTGCATTAAATGTTACTTAAATAAAGTTGTGGGTACATCTCTTCTCACATACGAAGAGATGCAAACGGTTCTTTATCAGATTGAAGCTATTCTAAATTCACGCCCATTATCAGTGCTCAGCGTTACCGATGTTTCGGCTCCATTGCCTTTAACACCCGCGCATTTTTTAACGCTCACTCCATTACAATCTTTACCCGCTGCTGATTTGTCAGATGCGCCAGTAAATTTGCTGCAACGAAAACATCTTGTCGATCGTCTCGTCCAGACTTTCTGGAATCGATGGCGAATGGAGTATCTGAACACGCTGCAATCACGTCAGAAATGGAATACAAATTCGAATCCAATAACGAAAGGCACCGTGGTAATAATTAAGAGTGACAATATCGCACCACTACAATGGCCTATTGGCGTAGTGGTAAACGTCCACCCCGGCGTAGATGGGGTGATCCGCGTTGCGGACGTTAAGACTAACTCCGGAACATATAGCAGGGCAGTCGTTAAACTCTGTCCCCTGCCTACACAATAACTTTAACGTTATCTTAGATTTAGTTAGTTAATATAGATCTACCACAAGTTTAGTATTGTTATCTTAGATTTAGTTAATTTAGAATTTAGTTCTACCGCAGGTTCAGTATTGTTTATTGAATCCTTTTATAACGTGTTTCTTTTGTTGTATTAGTTACCTTGACCAATTGGTCAAGGCGGGGGGCATGCTCGGGCCAGTTATAATTGTTGCATAGTATTTGGTTCGGTTGTTTTCCCGCCCGCGTCCCGCGGCTTTTACCTACATCAGTTCAGTGGTATTAAAGTTACCGCGCCGCAAGGTACCGATCTACCGCTTCCGCATAACCTATCTTGAGTTATTAAAACCACCGCGCCGCGCTGTAAACGGCAAATGTTATACTGCAAAAGAACGCCGTGAAAAAGTGCATAAAAATAGCAATCTCTAACGCATTGACCATTTCGCAAACCAAATATCACCATTTCCCTTTCCTGACCTCTGTTCCAATACTAACAATTACCCTACCGGTGATTACCGCAGAGCAAAGTGGAAGGTGCCGACAGCTTGGAGATATTGGTAAGTCAAATCAAACAAATTCACAATATATCGCAAATTACAGTCTATTCACGCCGCAACAATATCCATATTCAAGCGATTGAAAAAGTCCAGCATAGATTTCTTAGGAATATTAATTTTAAATTAGGTATTCCAAGAGAAACCGTGGACTATAATTTGTTATAAAACTGGACTAATCTCGTAAATTTATCAGATCGCAGAAAAATCTGTGATCTATTAATATTATATAAAATAATTCACTCGGTCCTGGATACCCCTGATTCAATAGAACTAATACGATTTCATTGCCCTGGTCGCGCTAACAATAGACTGACTCTACCGTTCTACTATAATAACACACATACATTATCACATTATTACTCACCAATCAGTCGATTACACATTTTGGGAAATGAACAAAGATATTAGAAGAACGAGATGTGCTATGAGCAGTTCATACTGTGTGGAATGGCTTTGCCGAGTGTCGCCGGTTTTGTTCACCAATACTACTGCACACCTTCGCTTACGCTAAGGCATCGCTAAGGTATCCGCACTAATACATAGAACAGATTTCTGTGCGTACACGTCCCGATACCGTTCAAAGTACCCTAATTAGTTAGTACTCCGCCTACGGTCCGGCGGCCAACATAGCATATCTCGTTCTTCTAATATCTTTGGAAATGAACATGCCAACATCGACGACATTTATTTCTTAAAATTAGCGCAATATAAACATGCACTCAAAAATTATTTTTCCATAATGTAACTTTATATACGCAATATGGACATGTTGAAATGAAATTATGATATTTCTCATTGTTCTTTTTTTGTTATTTTTGGTTGTGATACACAAAATAATTGTATGTTATTTTTAAGTTTAAAACTACTATTATGTAATGATATTATTTTTCTTACTTTTGTACTCTATTATATGTTTATTTATAAAAGGCAGTATAGCCGTTTATGTATTTAAAATAAAAAAAGGAATGCCCATCCAGGAGTACCAGTCCTCGTTGGCGGAACCAACGCTCACGTAGTCGTTCCAGGGGTCAGCATACGGAAGGCAAATGCTGGTACCACTGGATGTTTGGTACCAAGGCGCACTCCTGCACAAAACCCTGCAACTTTGAGGGAAACGCCCCGGCTCACACTGATTTTATTTTATTTGGGATACCAACAGTTCACATCAATAACAGCATAATAATAATTTACTTACAGTAAATAAACCATTTACAGGTTTCCACATAGGTATTATGTAGCATAGGCTTTATTTAAAACCTATAAAGTGAGATAAACATTACCATTTTGCAGCCAAATCGACGTTTCTTACCAATTTCGTGTGTAATTCTTAGTTTAAATCTCCCGCCAATGTCACCTGCTAGTTCCAAATGCATCCTTGAGGCGGCGCCAGTAGTGGGACGCCACTAGTGACGCTATAATTTCAAGCTTCATTAGCATTTATTTTGCGAAGGTCAAACACGTTTGGTTTGTTTACAAACATCAAATACCGTAAAATAACCTGTTTTTCAGTATTTGCGCAAAATTTACATATTTTTTTCGAGGTTATTAACAGTGTGACTGTTCGAACTCCGTAAAATTGCGATTTATAGAGTTTCGTGTGTTTTTGTTTAGTGTTTTTTGTATTTTCGTGATTATGTCGGATTCCGAACGTTCCGAGAGCGGGGAAGCCGAATTTTCGAGGGCGGAAGTCATGAAGGTGATTCACACGGACACGCGGGGGAAGCGTCCGAGGGTCTACGGCGAAGGCAAAGCCAAGAGGCAGAGGGTTTGTGAATTAGCTCCCGCCGACCCGCGAATTGACGTATTAACGCAGCAGATGTCCCAGATGCAGGAAATGTTGCGTCTGCTGCTGGAAAAGCGTTCGGAGGCTCCCGTCCGTGGCGCCTCGGATGACGATGACGAGGACAGCATCTCCCTGGACACCCCTGCGTCGCTTCGGGAGGAATTGGCAGGAGATTTGGGAATGGGACTCGTCCATCCGAATAAGCCGTCTCGTGACTTGGATCTCGGGGAGTGGACAACTGACCTAAAGCAGCCGAAGATACCATCGGCCGACCCAGGGAGGGTGAAAAAAGTGGAGCTCCTTCAGCATCTGGGGACGGCCAACTGGAACAATGTCCGCTACCTCGAGATCCAGAAGTCGTATGCCGCAACCCCTCTCTTCTCAATGTTGGCATTGAACCCTGAATTGAAGCGCCTAGCTCAGGAGGAATCGGCCAGTACGTCAACGGACTCCTTCTGCGGCTCCCTGACCAATGCTCTTTCCCTGCAGGCTGATCTCCTGAAGGCCTCCTTGCAGGAGCTGGTCAACTGGAGTGCGGAACCGGGCACGAAGCTGAGCACTTCCACTCTCTTCGAGAAGGTGCAGTCTCTCTTCGCGGCGGGGTCTGAGTCCCAGAAGGTGTCCAAAGACATCATGCAGATGGTCTGCGGAAAACGGGCTAGCCACATTGAGTATCGACGAGAGGGGGCATTGCGAGGCATCAGTGACGGATACGTCCGAGATGCCTTACGGAAGATTCCGCCCACATCGGAATATCTCTTTGACCCGAACCTCCTGTCGGCCCAGCTGGATAAGTTGGGGGGAGTGAAGAAGTGCCTCGCTCCTCAGCCTAGCACGTCGCGACCAGCTCCACCCGTTAAACCTGTGACTGTGCAGAGCTCGCAGCCCTTTCGTCCTAGAGTACAGCAGGGAAGAACCATCGCGAGAAGGGAGCACCCTGAGAGTCGAGGTCCGGAACCAGCCCGTAGAGCCGCTAAAGCTTTCCCTCCCCGAGGTAGGTTCCGGCCCAAGGAAAGAGCAGGGAAGCCAGACCGTAAGAGGTTTTAACAGTGGGCCCTCTTTTCAAGGGGGTCAGTTGCGCTCATTCGCAGGTAAGTGGAGGAACCTTGGCGCCCCTACTATCATCCTTAAGATGTTAGATGGCTACCGAATTCCATTTTCATCAAAACCTCCACTAAATAATAATATTGATTTATTTAACTCCCCTTTCACCACTAAGACTTCTGTGGCAATGACAGAACAAATAGAAAAACTCAAAGCCCTTAAGGTTTTAGAGTCGGCACCTGCCACTCCCTCATTTATTTCTAACATGTTTCTGGTCCCCAAATCAGATGGCTCAAAGAGGCCGGTCTTTAACTTAAAGTATTTAAACAATTTTCTGACTGTCAGTAAATTTCGTCTGGTAAACGTTTATCGAGTTCCTACTTTTCTACAACCGAATGACTGGATGGTTAAAGTGGACCTCACACATGCTTACTTTCATGTACCTGTGAGTGAGCAGCATAGATGTTTCCTTAGACTTATCTATAGGAATGAACTCTTGCAGATGACATCCCTCCCCTTTGGCTTGGCCACCGCACCTAAGGCATTCGCAACCTTCACTAACTGGGTAGCGCAGGAACTGCGGAAGAGAGGGATGAGAATTCTAGTGTATCTGGATGATTTTTTATTAGTAAACCAATGCCTGCCTACTTTAAAACAGCAGGCTATTGAAATGGTGGAGTTTTTGCAAGGCTTGGGATGGCATATACAATTTGATAAGTCAATATTAGAACCATCACAACAAGTTCAATTTCTTGGTATCAGCTGGAATACTCTAACTAATGAAAAGTCTCTCCCTCAGAACAAGGTTTCAGCCCTATCTTATTTGTTAAAGGGTTTTATTCAGACAGGTAGGTGGTCACTAGATAAGGGGCGCAGCCTCTTGGGCTCTTTAAACTTTGCTAGTTTTGCAGTTCCAAGAGGCAGGCTCAACAGCCGGCACATACAGAAAGGGTGCTTAGGACTCAGACACTACCACCCTTGGGAGTCATCACCAATTCCGGCAGCTACCGCTCGGGAATTGAGATGGTGGGTTCGATCGCTCACCCTGACGTCACCTATACATCTGCCGCTGTTTGAGCATTACCTAACAACCGATGCCTCTGATCAGGGTTGGGGTGCCCAGCTGGACGAAAAGCTTCTCAGCGGTGTGTGGGCTGATGACCAGCTGAATCTTCACTCCAATGTAAAGGAGATGCTCGCCGTGTTGGCTGCCTTGTCTCCTCACGTGCTTGAGCTATCTGGCTCGGGTCTTCTGATCCAGTCGGATAACAGGTCTGTCGTATCTTATCTCCGCAAGGAGGGTGGTACCAGATCAACTCAACTCCTGAGCTGTACTCGACTAGTGCTAGATGTTTTGGATAAACACTGTGTCTCCATGACAGCACAATACTTACCCGGTCGTTTCAATGAAGTAGCGGACTGTCTATCTCGTCATCGTGCTATACCCGAATGGCACTTGCTACCCTCGTTCACAGAGGTAGCATTCAGGAAATGGGGACGACCCGAAATAGACCTATTTGGCTCTAGGACAGCGCATGTGGTTCAAAGGTATGTTTCTCTTGATTTTCAGGACGACGAGGCAGACTACCACAATGCTTGGAGCAGGGACTGGGACCATCAGCTGGCTTGGATCTTCCCTCCCCCGTGCCTCATGCCGAGGGTTCTTTGCCACCTGAACAGAGCAAGGGGATTATACTTGGTAGTGGCTCCTCGTTGGGAAAGGGCATTTTGGAGAGCGGATCTGAAGTGTCGGGCCTTGGGTCCACCTCTTACGATTCACAATCTAGGAGAAGCACTGATAGACACCAGGACCAACAAACCCCCTCCTCAAGTAGAGTCCTTCACTCTGGAGATTTGGCTTTGTGGGGGTGGGACAAAAAACCTAACAAGATGGTCAAGTCAGCAGAAGGAACTTCTTAGATCCGGGTGGAGAAGTTCTACCCTTCGCACTTATGCTCCGGCATGGCGGAGGTGGCAGCGCTGGGCGTCAGAGAATCAGCTTGATGCCACGCGTCCCAAAGCTGAAGACTTAGCCAGGTTCCTAGCCGATCTACACATCAGAGAAAAGCTATCGCTGAGTACCATTTTAGTTCACAAGTCAGTGGTGTGTACCTTAGGCTCTCCCGAAGACAATAGAGAGCTGAGCTCCAATCCGATAGTGAAGAAGATATTAAAAGGGATATCTTTAGCTAGACTAAGGCCTTCAAAACCCCCCATTTGGGACCCGAGGGTTGTATCATCATGGCTGGAGAAGAATTTGCCTCAACATATTACTCTCTTTGAAGCATCAAGGAGAGCAGCCACCATCCTGCTTTTGGCATCAGGGCGCCGAGTCCACGATCTCACATTGCTCCATTGCACAGCTGAAAGATTGTCAGTGGACAGTGAAGGCATCTCCATTTGGCCAGTGTTTGGTGGCAAGACAGATTCGGCAGACTGGCAACAATCAGGGTGGAGACTGGCTCGCTCGGAGTCTAGGAACATAGACCCTGTCTATTGGACGGAGAAGGTCATAGAACTGTCTAAGGAACGGAGAGCGCAGGCGATACTACCTAGCCTATTTATTACAACTTGTGGGACAGTGAAAGCGGCCTCCAGGGCAGTAATTGCAGGTTGGATTAGGGCAGTCCTCAGGGATGCTGGTGTAGAGGATCCACCTGGCAGCATCCGTTCAGCAGTGGCATCTCTGAACTGGCTGCAGAAATATAAGCTGGACGATATACTGTCGCGTGGTAACTGGAGAAGTCCCAATACCTTTGCCAAGTTCTATAGAAGGGAAATTGCAGAATCGGCTGGCCGAGTCAACACCGACCCATCTGTTGCTGACCTTTTTCAACCTCTGTAACTGGTTAGCTGATTTCTGGAAATCTTGCCCCTATTTTCTTTTTAGCAAATAAATTTAAATATTATATTTGATTCACATTAGCATAATGTCACCAGGCGATAACAAACAATATCTCACTTTATAGGTTTTAAATAAAGCCTATGCTACATAATGAAAAAGTTTTACCTTACAATAAAACTTATATTATGTACTTAGCTTTATTTAAAACCTAGGCAAGGGCTGCCTGATGAGATCTAATGAAGCTTGAAATTATAGCGTCACTAGTGGCGTCCCACTACTGGCGCCGCCTCAAGGATGCATTTGGAACTAGCAGGTGACATTGGCGGGAGATTTAAACTAAGAATTACACACGAAATTGGTAAGAAACGTCGATTTGGCTGCAAAATGGTAATGTTTATCTCACTTTATAGGTTTTAAATAAAGCTAAGTACATAATATAAGTTTTATTGTAAGGTAAAACTTTTTCATTATATACAAGTGTAGTGATTCCGAGATATTTACTGATGAAAATTATATTTCAAGAAACAAGTTATTTAGGGGGGAATAGGGAGCGGGTAGGATGAGGAGGGATCGGTTAGGTTGAGGTATGTATAAAGGAAGTTAATAAGGTGGTGGTTGTATTAGATGGTATCTGTAGTTATTGTTATTGTAAGGTATCGAGAGAGTGTCTGTGGGATTTTAAGGAGTGTGGTGCAGAGTTAAATATGTCAAATTGTGAATAGTGTGTGTTAAAAGTGTTGGACGCACGATAGATGAAAGAATTCTGCTTAGAATTAGTGTTGCATCGAGGGAGGCTAAAAATCATGTTTGATCTGGTTCGTCTGTTAGGAACTCGTATCTGTATTCGTTCTAGGAGTTCTGGGCAATCAACAATGGACCTGGCTATTTTTTGAAGAAAAAGTACATGGGCCGAGCTTCTTCGAACTTCTAATGATGGTATATTGAAGTACGCTGCTAAATCTTGGTGACTTAGATGTGGGCGGTAGCTGCGGAAATCGAAGTATCGTAGAAAACGATTTTGAACACGTTCTAGAATTTCCACATACGATATGTATTGCGGGTTCCAAACTTGTGACGCGTATTCTAGTAAGCTGCGGACATAAGCAAAATATAGGATTTTCATTGTTCTAAAGTTGTTGAATTTTTTACATGTCCTAAGAATGAATCCTAACATTTTAGAGGCTTTTGATGTGACTGAGTTTATTTGAATATCAAAAATAAGCTTAGAGTCCAATGTCACTCCCAAATCTTTGATTTCTGTTTTGTTGATTAATATTGAGCCGTTCAGATGATATTCATTGATAATGATATTTTTATTTCGTGTGAAATTCACAACGAAACACTTTTTAACATTAATTTTAAGGGTATGCTGTGTACAGTAAATATTAAGACGGTTTAGGTCCTCTTGCATTTTTTGACAGTCAGCAGTACATCTGATAGGATAAAAAACCTTCATATCATCTGCGTAAAGTAATGTTTTGGAGTATTTGAAGCATTGGCCTATATCATTGATGTAAATGTTAAATAGTAACGGTCCCAATAGAGATCCTTGAGGCACAGCTGATGGGACGGTTACCCAGTCCGATTTAAAGCCACCCACAACTACGACTTGACTACGGTTTGATACATAAGATGAGAGCCATCTGAGAAGATCACCGTGGACTCCGATTTGCATAAGCTTGGGATGTCGTGATTCACTAGGTCAAAAGCTTTGCTATAATCCGTGTATATTGCGTCTACTTGTACACGTTGATCCATATAATCTTGCAAGAATTCCGTGCATGCTATTAGATTGGTTGTTGTTGATTTTCCACTCATAAACCCATGTTGGTTAACATTGAGTGAGGATTTCAAAGCGGGAAACATCTGATCGTATATTATTTTTTCAAACACCTTGCTGAAGACACACAATTTTGAAATAGGACAATAGT
The DNA here is from genome assembly GCA_026573805.1 of Hesperophylax magnus. Lineage (NCBI taxonomy): Eukaryota > Metazoa > Arthropoda > Insecta > Trichoptera > Limnephilidae > Hesperophylax > Hesperophylax magnus. Next base: position 11,422,761 of record JAIUSX010000004.1, read on the forward strand.
TTTCAATGTCAGATTTTTGCCCAGTTTTGAAAATGGATGTTATGAAGGCAGTTTTCCAAGTATTAGGTACCACACCCTCTTTTAAGGAACGATTGAATATAATGGATAACGGCTTAGAGAGACTGCTTGCGCATTTCAGGATGAAGAGGGGGGAATTTGATCTGGGCCTGCGCCTTTATTTAGTTTTAAATTTTCCAGATATGTCTGCACCAGACGTTCGTCAACTTCAATACAATGAATAGTGGAAGAATTATGAATGTTGTAGTTGTCTGGCATATTTTGAGAAGTTTGAACATCGTTGGTGTAAACAGAACTGAAATATTTGGAGAATAAGTTAACAATCTCAGATCCATTCTCAGCTTTTTCATCCCTTAGGAATACAGTGTTTGGCACACCCTGTGATTTGGAGTTTAATTTAACATAATTTCAAAGATTTTTTGGATCAGAGGATATTTTGTGTTCAACATTAATTAGGTATTGATTGTGACATTCTCGTTGTAGTTTTTTATGGCGTGATCTTAAGAGAGAGAAAATGGAGAAGTCAGATTGATATTTTTTTTTTTTTACAGTAATACCGCACAAGAGTCCCAACTGCTCCCGTCTGGAGCCAGTGAGACTATGGCATCCCCAATTGGGGTATGTTGTGAGGCTGAGGGTATTGGGGAGTGGAGGGAGATGGGGAAGAGGAAGGTGGTGAAGTACCTGGCTATTCAGATCTGGTCACCAAACACGGCTAAAGCCATTTCAAGCAACGTTTCAATTCTGAATGGTGGTCTTACACCAGGGCGATACTGAGAGTATCTTCCACTCTGGAACGTGCCGCAAATATACTATATATTATTTTTAATTAATTAATTGTGAAATAACACAAATTAATCAAATAAAATTTATTTGCGCACGCCGGGTTCGAACCCGCGACCTTCGGATCTGTAGTCAAAAGCGTATACCACTAGACCACGCCGGCCGTCGATATACACATAGTCGTCATACGGGAGGAGTTATTATGTTTATTCAAAATTGTATATCTTTTAAAATAATATCAAATGAAGAAGTTGATGAAAAAAAATACATGGATGGGCAACACAAATAAAAAAAACTTGATAAAGGGAACATACACTGTATTATACCACTCACCCAACCAAAGCCATTCCAAATTTTTAGATTTTTTCGAAAGTTGGTTTATTAAAAATCAAGATATGTTTTATATATGTAGCTGGTGACTTTAATATTGATACGAAAGTAAAGAATACCTAGAATAATATTTTAATTTTTAACCTATTTTTGGTTTAAATTTATCTTTATTTTAATGTTGTTTTTCTTTTTTTTAAATGTATAAATTCTTATATTATAAAATGGGGGCCTCAGCACGGGTAAACAACCCAGTGAGGCCAACATTACTGAATTAGAATATGAAATATTGTAAAATAATGTATCAACAATAAAAAAATAAAATAAAAAAATGATCTAAAAATGAAACAACTTGTGACAAAACCAACGAAAATATCAAACACATCACCATTATTGACTTGGTTATCACATATACACCAAAAATATCATACCACAAAAACATCATAACGCTATTTGAAACGAGTGTAATTAAAAATGAGTCAAGGGAAATTAAGAGATAAAGGAAATATGATCACTCTAAATTCTGTGAAACTTTACAAAATAGTTCAACAAGTTACCGAGTCAAATTCCCTAAATGACAAAGCAGAAAATTTCGTTAAAATTTTGACTTCAGCAGTCGGTAAAAATATACCGAGAAAAAGGGTTAAGTTTAAAAATACTAATAAATGGTATTCTATAACATATAAAGTTTGCAAAATTGGAACCATCCAATAAAAAAAGGAATGCGTATAAAAAAATTCATAATATTTATTCAACAAATTAAACAACATAGTGCGATTACTATAAACAAAAATTAGAAACACAACAGAATGAGCCAAGAAAACTTTGGATAACACAAAAAGAAATCATAAAGGGTAAACAAAAAGAAGTTGTTAAGTTGATTGATTTCCCAGATGGAACTGAAGAAGAAATTGAGAATATAGTGACTAAATTTAACAAGCACTTCATTTCGAGCATAGATCTTATAAGCGAAAGTATTAAACAATATCCTGTAAACCAACTAGACGACAGGCCTGTATGCACCGATGGAGAGTTTAGGTTTAAAAATATAGATTTACCATACTTAAAAAGATTCTTAAATAACATGAAATCGAAGGAATCTCCAGACGGTATTACAATAAATATAATCAAAGACTCCAATAATATTATTAGCGAATCGATGGTACAAATTATCAATGTATCTTTGAATAGTGGAGTGTTTCCCAAAACGTGGAAGACATCTGCAATAACTAATATTCCAACAATCGATAACCCAAAAAATTTTGATGAATTTCGACCGATAAATTGTTTACTCAAATACAGACAAATACTTGAATACATTGTAAAGGAGCAATTAACTGAATATATTAACACATTGTAATCGGATCACGTATTAATACGTTTTTAGCAAATTGATGCTAGAGAGCGGATCACGTATTTATACGTGTTTGATAGATTGTTAGTGGAGCGCGGGTCACGTTAAAATACGGGTTCCAATATACTTGAGTTTTCGCTATATAGCGTCTGTAGGATTGTAGCCATGCAATAATAATTTTTATTTTACATTTAGAAATAATTTTTGTGTTTAATTTGTAAAATAAAGGATGTTATGTAAAAAAAATATTTTTTTTTTCAAAACGTTCCTACTTCATGTGAAATTCTGCACTAGTTTAACGATGAAGAATACATTTCTAAATATAATAAAATAAAATGAAATAAAATAAATAATTTGCAAAAAGAATTATTGAAATCAAACAAATATTTTTGAAGTTATCGCAATTTTTCTAGAGGTCTATGTTAGCGCGAAATTACGCAAAAAATCACCCGTTACCAGCACTAGTACGCGGCCGAAAACTGCCCGATCAAAATGTGTTAAGACAAAGCAGATATTAGTCCGACAACAATCTGGTTTTAGAAATACATTTCCTTGTGAAACCGCTATTAACTATGTAATACATGAATGGAACAATTTTAGAGATAAAAACAGTAAAACTATTGCAGTATTTTTACATTTAAAACGGGTATCTTCCCCAACACAACTTGACTCGCCTTCCGACTTCACAGTCCCCACCAGAACTTTATCAACATCCTCCAACAAACTTTTATTCTCCTCATTTCCGTGGCCCGTTCATAGTATACGCCCAAAAAACTAAGCAAGGAAAAACCATTTACCCTCTTGAATTTGGTATATTCCTATCAAACAGCAAGAACCTTTCAAAAGCCGAGGGTCGCTTCCGAATCTCCGTCGAATTCCTCGCAGGGTCAGCTGCCAACAGTTTCATCAAAAACATCTTATTCAAAGTTCAAGGCATATATCCCTACTTTCAATGTCACTCGCACGGGCCTGGTCAGAGGTATCTCGACCGATCTGTCCATCGCAGAAATTCTGTTTTCACTTTCACCTTTGAAGGTCAATCTCTTCCGTCCCATATATTCTTCAACTCATTACCAGTTGAAATGTATACTTATCCCACCACTCAATGTTTCAATTGCTGCCGTTTTGATAATACCTTAAAGCTGCTTGCAGATTTCAACCATGATGTTTTGAATGTGGAGAAAACCACCTCTTCTCGACAATTTGCCCTTAGCAGACAATACTTTCTATACGCCTGGTGAGATTCATATTATCTTGGGATGTGACATGTTTGCTCGCATTTTTAAGGCAAACAAAATATCAGGTTATCCCGGCCAGCCAGTCGCAATCAAAACTAATCGGGGCTATCTCATCTTAGGCACTGCTCCAACGATGATTAAAACCCCAAGTATAAATGCCACACCATCATTTTGTATGTTCGCGAAAAATTATGACTTTTGCCTTTCGCGCTTCTTTGAATTGGAAGAAATTCCAGACGAGAATTTTTTAACGCCTGATGAACAGGAATGTGAAGACATTTTTAAACTCACCACTTCACGTGACACGACAGGTCGTTACATTGTTGCGTTGCCGTTTCGTAACAGTCCTTCTGTCCTCGGTGAATCGTTACCCGCCGCTGAGCACAGGTTTCGATCTCTCGAACGCCGATTAATAGCTCAACCCGCTATAAAATTAGAGTACAATAAATACTGCGCGAATACCTACAAAAAGGGTACATTTTGCCGGTCGATAATTCTGACTTACCCCATCACGTCATTCCGCATCATATTGTAGTTCGCGAGGACAAATTAACTACTAAAATCCCAATGGTCCTGGACGCAAACATGAAATCTGATTTGGGAAACTCGCTCAACGACATTCTACATACCGTTTTTAGATTTTCACGGCCAAAAGCATTTTTGTTGTTTGTTTTTGGGGTGAAACGTCGGCTAAAGAAGGAGTTAGCGCAACACGGCATAACACCCCAAAAACAAACAACAAAAATTCTACATACCGGTAAGAATTTACAAGGTGATTTGTTTCGGATTATACTCAAGTTCCGATTGTTTGCAGTAGCTATAAACGCAGACATAAAACAAATGTATCTACAAATTGTAGTACAAGAAGAATGCCGTCATTATTAGCGAATACTGTATAGATTTAACAATAGCGACCCTTTACAATTGTTCGAGTTTAATTGCGTCACATTCAGCATGTCTTGTAGCCCACTGTGCGGTTAGTCTGTTACGATAATTCGAACCGCATAGCTCACTATATAAATTGCATTCGCGCGAGATCTTGTCTCTTACCTTATTACATTTTCATCCGCGCCGATGTTGTGCAAACCGTTATGTGTTCATTGCCATTGCTGTGAGCAGAACAAACAGGAAGAAACGAGTGCCCTTATTCCTACAACATATCGAGCCATAATCGGCAGAACAGCGTAAGCGACGTTTTTTGTCAAATTACGATTTTTAACGAAAGCCGTTCAATAATACCTTATACGTGTGCGACAAAAATATAACAGTTCTATCTTATACGCCTGACGCTTTTTTGGTACCTGTGCCTTTTAGCGTATGAACTTCCTTACAAATCTTGTAGGCGAGCAAAACAGCGCAACCGACGTCATTTGATAGCGTAAGCGACAATATGGTCGGTTACGTTCTTACGCCGAACGGTAGAGAATGTTCCAGTTTTGTCAGTTAGCGTCCATCGGATGACCAGTGCGAACGTGTGCGAATGTATTAACGAGGAGCCCCATAATCAGAAAATAGATGTTTGTGATGGGAACACTTCAGCAACAGCACATTTAAGTCCAATTGTTCAATTCTCCGATACTGAATTATGTTTAGATTTCGAACCATCTGAAGAGTCTTGGAAGCGTGATTCAGATGATGCAGATGCAGAAATGAGCGATGAAAGCTTACTTATTGGCAGTGTTAGTGATCCACATTTATCTGTTGGATATGCTGGGTTAAGGAAATCAAAATTAGTCCCAAAGAGAGTGCGAAGGAGAGGAGAAAAATGTACTGGACAGCACAAAAGTGTTAAACCAAATCCGTGTCTAAATAAAAAATGTGGCAGCAATTGTGCCATTCAATTCAGTGAAGAAGATCGCCTTAACATACATGCATTTTATTGGGGCATGGCCAGCAACCAGCGGCAGAGGGACTGGCTTCTTTTGTGTATAAACAAACAGCCAATCAAAAGAAAAAGGGCTAAATATGATAGCAGAAGAAACACATCATATAAATATTTCATAAATTGGAACAGGAAAAGAGTTTAAGTCTGTCAGCAATTTATTTTGAAAACTCTTGACATCGGGCAAATGACTATCACGCATGCATGCAATAATATTTTAGAAAATAATTTTTCTAAAGCCGATATGAGAGGAAAGCACGAACCATCCAATAAAACGGACCAAGAAAAAAAGGACATGGTAATAAAGTTTATTACACAATTGCCCGCTGTTCCATCTCACTACTGTTGAAATAAATCTTCGAAAAGATATCTTCCTGCCGATTTGCGTAATGTGAAAACTGTGTATAAAATATACATTGAAAATGTTAATTCATTAGATGAATCTGGGCATAGTAACATTGTGAGTCTGAATATTTTTAGAAAAATATTTAATACGAATTTCAACTTGGATTTTCATTTACCTAAAAAGGACAAGTGTTCTTTATGTGAGAAAGTGAAAAATTTGTCCGGTGACGAGAAGCTTCAGCAAACTGAAATGGATATTTACAAAAGTCACCTCAGCGAAAAGGAAAAATGCAAAGAGATCTTCATTAATGATCAGGCTAAAAGCAAAAATGATAATGATATTTTGTGCGCAAGTTTTGACCTCGAGAAGGTGCTAACCACTCCCCATGGAGAAAGCGTAAATACGGAGATCAAGTATAGGGATCTTAGAGGTCTCTGCGAGAAAGGTATTATTCCTGAGAGGATGAGGCATCAATTTTTGGAACTGCCACATGGATCCACAGTGGAAAATACCTTACCTGAATCCGACCAGGAAGACATGTGAATAGTTTTGAAAAATGTGGCTCAAACCAACAAAGTTTTGAAAAATTGCCGATATAAGTGCAATTATTAAAAAAATATATACGTTGTATCTATTATATTTATTATTTGTTAAAATATTTTTGTTTTATTTTTATTGTTTTGGAAATAACATTTTTATTTTTATTGTTTTTAGAAAATAACATTTTTTCTTAATTTTCCCTGTAAAGTACAAGCAAGATAATTAAAAATATATTACTTTAAAAATATATATGTTTTTTATTAGTAGTTACTTATGGCCTATTGCATGATAAAATTTTTTAAAAAATCTACTCCAAATAGCGTAAGCGACATTTCAGAGGGAAAAAAATCTGTTAGGGTTACAGGCAAAACAGCGTTACCGCCACTATCTCGACAACTGGAGGCATTCAAATAAAAAGTATTTTCATTTCATACAGGCAGTAACCAAAGATTATTAATCTTGATTAACCTAAATCCTTTTTGGAATCAATTAAGAAAGTTAATAAAAAAAAACCTTCTCCTGTATAATTTACAAATTGTCGCTTACGCTGTTCTGCCGATTATGGCTCGATATTATTGTCTTATGTGCAGTGGTAATTACACTAACATTCAAGGTCCTGCGACAAACATTTTTTACACTCCTAAAACAACATAACATAACACCTTTTACACACCACCATGTGTAACTCTTTGCTAGAATATGCATCCTTAGGTTGGGTCGGAAGCACCAAAGCAAAACTAAATCCCTTAGGAAAAGCTCAAAAATCACTTCTAAGGGTCACCTTTAAAAAACCATTTAGGTACCCCGGTGATGTATTATTCGAAGAGATACGAGTTCTTGATGTAAGGCAACAACTATACATAAGAAAAATTATATTACATCCGCAAAAACATCGTCAAGACACCCGTCAAGGGAAGAATCCAGTAGTTCCACCTACTACTAAGACATCCTTTCCTCTAAGACAATACTCTTACTTAGGGCAAAAAATGTTTAACCTCATACCCGATACATGGAAATCGAAAAGTGCACGCATTCTGCGTAAATCGGTTAACATTTGGCTTCTGGACTTAGGGAGAGTTGAGAGCGAACATGTGGTAACTGACAGATAAACAAAAAAATGTTTAGTAAGTTCATACAATTATTTAATACTTTAGGTCCCTAGACCTAACATTCCCACCACACCTCACAAACTCAAATAATATTTACTGTTTAAAATAATAATTCTTACACATACATCCAGGAACAATATTTATATATTCTTTAGTCAAAATAACTTCTTTGAAACATAATCAGGTAGAAATGCTAAGACCTTTTTTCCATAAGAAAGCTCATAGCTCAGAAATGCACAAAATAATTTGCAAGGCAGATAAAAACATTACACCTTTAAATTTATACGACGAGAATGCCAACATTCAAATAAAATTTTACACGCAAAACACTTCAATTATCTCAACCAAACGTATGTTGAAAAATTTTCGTCAAACAAATGGTTGAGTATTGGAGAGTTGAGCGCAGAAATAGAAGGATTTATGCTTGCTATTCAGGATAGAGTCATTAATACTAAAAATTATAGGAAGCATATAATCTAAGATACAAATCAAATTGATGATTTATGTAGAAAATGTTTGACTTTTCCGGAAACTATAGAACATATTATATCGGGATGTTCTATATTAACACCGTCCGAGTATACATTTAGGCACAATCAAGTTTTAAAAATAATTCACCAAAGTTTGGTAATTAAACATAACTTGATTGACTGCCGTAATATAATACCATATTATGAATACAAACCAAATTCATTTTTAGAAAACGAATTTTATAAAATATATTATGATCAAACAATACCAACAGACCGAACGATTAGTCATAATAGACCCGATATAGTTTTACACGACAAAATTAAAAAAAATAACTTATATCATTGATGTCGCTATTCCAAATTCCTGTAATATTAAAAAATCTGTTAATGAAAAAATAAGAACATTCACAGATTTAGGAAATGAGATTAAAAGAATTTGGCATTCTCAAACTATAAAAATATTACCATTTGTTATTTCGGCTACTGGCATTATATCTAGCTCTCTCATTCTAAATTTAGGCGTATTAGACCTATCAAAAAATTTATTTATAAAAATGCAAAAATCAGTCATTTTAAATACATGTGGGATACAGAAAGATTTTTTAAATATTTATGTTGAGGAATCAGTAGGATTTATAGGCCCTGTTAGGAGTTCTACAGAGCCGAACCCTCTGATATGAAAATATCTGGAGTCGGTGAATTATTTTCCCATTTGATCTCTGGTGAGTTGACGTGTTGTTCTTGTATTGTTTTGTATTTATTTTACTTATATAATACACTTGCATAATGTGGATTGACTAGATGATCATTTGTGGAAAAGTGTGTGGAAGGGTTTAGTTTTTCCTATGGGGAAGATTTAACCCGGACGTAGAGTCGGAAATATAAAAAAAAAAATTTAAATAATAATTCTTACACATCCAGAAACAATGAAAAAAAATTAAGATGCTTCCCTAACTTATTTCTTATATTATAAAGATGAAAGTAATTTCCACAATGTTATGTAAAAAGTAATTTCTCCAATGATATGAATTTATTGTTATGTATTTGTGTTACATTACCTACTTCATATGAATTAAACATTTCAATTTGATTGTCCTGAAACGGGAAACCTTACCAGTTGGACAGTCAAAGATTCACTATTCTGTAATTGTATTTTTTAGTATCTAATAAATAAATATATGTAGTTTTAAAAAAGGCGGCAATATGAAAATGAGTCCAAAATAATCTAAAATGTACCTTGCAAAAATTTAAATACTCTTAAAACACAATTTGTGGCTAATTCTTTTACTTTCACTTAATTCTATTACAATTTTTTTTTTTATATATAATAGTATTAATAGGTTTCTACTGTGTATATGTTGTTCTAAAAAATGCGTTATTCCAAACTTTCGCTAAAAATATATTCCCCAGAGTTTTTCGTTTATTCGAAATTTATTTTTGTCCGTGCACAATTAAAATCGAAAAAATTTAATTTTTGCGAAAATAAATCCTAAAATTTCGTAAATCTGAATCTGGAAGACAGCCGTGGCGGTAAAACGCAGAAAAATGTATTTTTTGTAACCAATATGCAGAAGTGGCAGATATTTTTAATAACACCGAAAGAAATTATAAAAAAAACATTTCACAATATTTTTTTGAAACAGCCATTCTACAAGCTGATTTATTCAAGGTGTTAATGAATGTTGAATTTTTTCCCGTTCTTTCAGCAGATATTCAACAAATTTATCTACAAATCTTAGTCAAATAAGATTATCGACACTTCCAAAGAATCGTTTATCGATTCCCCGTTTATTACATAAATTACGCATCTATAGCATTATGGACAATCCGTAAACTTTCCGAAGACGCACAGTAATCATACAGCCTCCCGAAATACTAACATGGATCCAATTGCCATTAGCGTGACGTCCGAACACCTTGCCACGGAACATTCATACCATCTGATAAATCTTCTAGTAATTCTTCTAATGTTTTGCTAAATATCCCAGAATCTTACCATCTCACCAGTTGTTTAGTATTGAAATACTTTTATGAATATCCCGAAAATCTAGTTCCTACCCAAATTGCCGTTTTCCTTGTTTTGTTCCATCTTAAACCATGGATAACTCATGGCGTTCATTAACCATTATTGTTAAAAATACACTAGAGTTACTATATTATTTAAGTACCGAACATGCTTAGCTTATATACTTAGTGTCAAATTTTGGCGCTCAACGTGGGGCTCTGTAAATGAGGTCTAATACCACCCGTCACTGTACTTTTTGGAAGTAGGAAACCTGCAAAGATACACCACTAGGTGGTTTGACCAATTCTACATCCTCACAAATCAACCCCTGGACCACGCTCCGAGCTCAAGAACACTCGGAGAGTACTTGATGTCTACAGTGGCACGGGCAGGCCGCAAACAGTTCGCGACCGCACACAGCAATGTGAACTATACATCGTAAACTCACGATTTGTTATGATAACAGGTGGCGCAGACAAGGGATTCCCGGTTTCCAAATGTGGATTTTTGTACAAGGTCCTTCCGCGCTCTAACCCGACGACACAGCTATATTGATGCTCTCGTCACCCAGCCATCGCTCAGATTATGCTCACCCAAGAAGAAGACCAGCCCAGACCGTCTAACAATTTCTCCTCTCACGACAACCACAGCAGCAGTAACTGTGATGATGGAGCAGTACCCAGCGGAGGCTCAGCCACCACAGACCATCTAGAATTCTTGCATCCTACGCTCGACATTTTTTTTTTTATTAAGAAAAAAAGTAAATATTCACAAGAGAAATATAAAAATTACATTTCATATCAGACATCACTTTTTTTTGTTTACCCAATTTGTAGAGAAATATTCTCGGGTCAAACTGGGGAAAATGATGATGGAGTTGATGTCACCTGGGACAGTAAGAAGTCTTCTACAAACAACAGAGTCGAGGTGTGTCCATGCAAGGTGACTGGGGGGGGGGGGGGGGGGGTTGTCCAACACCTACGAGAGTGTCAGTTGCATCCTCTGCCCAACCATCCCACCACCCCCAAACTCAAACGTCATAGGACCCGTGTTCGGGCATATATACCGATAGATATTTTCAATTTTTATATCCTACCTACCCGTCCTTGTAACCCTGTCACCAGGAGAGGAAAGGTTCGTCAGTACATGGCCAGTACAATTTCTACACCGCCGCTGTAAGGTTGCATTAAAAGTGCGGTGAGTTTCTTTATGTGCTGGCCAAGAGGAACATTGGAGACACCATAACCAAGGTAGGACCTTTATCATTCTGGTGGCATCCCCTTATAGATCCCGTTCGTTCCCCTTTCGCTATACAATATTCAAGGAAGAAATTCGCGACCGGAAATATATCCGGTTATTTCCAAGAGCTATCGAAACACTGGTCCTATCGTGCCGGATATTGCATTCGTAGTTTTGGATAGAAATTGTATTCACTAGGTAGATTTTGAATAGTTTTCAATAGTTCCAATATCATTTCGGTGTAAGATAATTTTCAATTGGTGGGTAGGTAGGCTAATTACTAGATACCTACATTTCAAATAGTTCATCATATGCAAGAAGCAGTAATTGGCAAAATGACTAAAATAGCTACTAAGATTAGCTCATTAAAGTTAAAACGACAAAGATTGTTCGACCGTATACAGGCAACGTACGATTTAGTTAAATGCCTGGATGAAAAGGCTATGTTGTGTCAATTTAAGGCGAGAATGGAGAAAATCGAAGCTACATTTGAGGAATTTCAAACTATTCAATGCGAACTATCGGATTTGGTCTCGCTTCCAGAATTCAAATCGAAGAACGATATTTTGGAAGTTTCGCGCGTATTTGAAGAATTGTTTTTTGAAGTAACATCAGCACGCGATACTTACGCAGGAAGTCAAAATGAACATGACACTTCAAACTAGAGAGTACAACCGCCTGGTCGTAGTTTTTTGGCTCCGGAAATAAAAATTCCGTCATTTAGTGGACACGTTCGAGATTGGCCGCCTTTTTTCAATTTGTTTAGAAGTTTGATGCATGAGACGTACTAAATAATATTAAAAAATTTCATTATCTTATGAGCAGTGTAAGGGATACCGCTTTATCTCTAATTAAAACGATTCCATTGACCGAAAACAATTACGAATTAGCATGGGAGAAGTTGTTGAATCATTGCTCGGAGTCCAGAGCATTGTTTATACATTACGCTAACTCTATTTTAAATTGCAATTTTTCTAACAATGTTGAAATTTTGAATGTCCTCCGAGAAAATCTCTCGGGTCTACGCGAGCTTAATAGAGAAAAAATATTTGAAGAGTTTGTATGTCACATGGTTCTACAAAAACTAGATTTAAATACAGGTCGGGCTTTTGAAACTAGAGTCGAAAAGGATGAAATTCCCAACGTAGATAAATTAATAGAGTTCTTGGCAGCGCAGCATCGAATAAATATGCTATCCGAAATCAAAGACAACAATACTAGGATAAGAACAATGCGTACCTTTTAGGTCTCAAATAATAACACAAAAAAAAATTACTCGCCGAAAATGTAATAATGCTCATCATGTAACCAAGTGTGAGGATTTCTTATTATTAAATTTAGGCAGCAAGAGAGACTTCGTTAAAAGGTAAGGGTTATGTTTCAATTGCTTGAACCCACACCTCATCAGAAATTGTCGATCTAAATTTAGATGCAAAAAATGCAATAAAATGCACAGCACATTATTGCATAGTGACGAAAGGTCCCCTTCGCCGAGCAACCACACTACTGAAACCGAGGCTCCAAAAGGCTGGCCGCATATATACGTTTTCCGTATTCGATTTCCGAATTCGTTTTCCGTATTCGGAATTCCGTGAGACTAGCGCAAACGTTCGTTTTTCTTCATTCGGAATGTATAAACGTCAGTACCAGTGTTGCCAACAAGGGCGATATATCGCCATTTAGGCTACTCAGAGCGAGAATCGGCGCCGAAAAAATCTAAAAGGCGACTGGTCGCCAATTAAGCTACTTCAAAAACATCAATTTTAAACATGTCCCGAAATTCTCTAGCCACCCTCCCCCCCCCATGAATTTTATTTTTCTGGGGACAAATTTTATATTTTCTTGAAATTCTCTAGCCATCCCCCCCATGAATTTTTTTTATTTTCTGGGGACAAATTTTATTTTTTTGAAATTCTCTAGCCACCCCCCTCCACGAAATTTTTATTTTCACGTAAAAACATCAATTTTAAACATGTCCCACCTAACAGCAAATTCGGCTACTTTACGCTACCTTATGTATGAGAAACGGCGATATTAGGTCAAGATCCGTTGCCAACACTGAATTACCGAACGTTTGCGTCGACACAAACAAAATGTATGCAAGAGCTGCGTTCCACATGACGTCATTAGGTTTTTTCCATTCGGTTTCTCCGAACGCGCCGGCTGGCATTCGGAACGTGCGTAAGGAATTTGTTCCGTTCGGAACTAAAACGAACGTGTGCGGCAGTTAATGTATTTTCTACTGATTCCGTGCATTCGGATGTCCGAATACGGAAAACGATTAAGGTGCGTTGTCAAAAGAGTCACCACCCAAAAGTCAATTGACGGTTTGGCCAAATCCAGGTAAAGCTTGGAGTAGGGTACACGTAGATTACTGTGGGCCTTTAGCGGGGAAGATGTTCTTCGTGGTGTGTGACTCATTCTCGAAGTGGTTGGACTGTATCGAAGTACAGAAGGCAGATTCAACTCATACGATTTTGGAATTAAGGAGAAAATTTTCTAATTTTGGCAACCCTGAGTTAATTGTGTCTGACAATGGTTCAGTTTTTACAAGTGAGGAATTTAGAGTTTTCTTAAAGGAGAACAATATTAAACTTGTGACTTCTCCTGTGAAACACCCCCAGTCAAACGGATTGGCGGAAAATGCTGTTAAAACTTCGAAAATGTTCCTCAAGAAACTGTTGGTAAACGGTAAATTCCCACTAAATTTTAATGTCAAGTTATTAAATTTTTTAATGGACTATAGAAATTCTTTGCATTGCTCGACAGTTATTGAACCAGCAGTACTGTTATTAGGAAGAAGGCTACGTTCTACTTTCGACAGTTTAATCCCAGTGAAAAATGGGGAAGAGCTTTGGGAAAAAGTCAAGCAAGCTAACGTTAACATTTCTAAAGCTCAATCTGATCAGGTTAAGTTTTACAAAGGGGTTGAAACCAGGGTTTTTAAAGTTGGACAAAAGTGTTTAACAAAAGATTATCTGTCACATAAATATTTTGTGACAAGTGTAGTTCTTGCTTAATTGGGTTTATTTTGTCTATGGTGTTTTTTTTTTAGCTTTGGCAATATTTTTAAGGAAGGAAGCACAGTTTTGTTTTTGAGCACTTCCTCCCCGGTCAGCTTTGGGCAGCTGCTCGCGGATCTTGTCACTCGCCATTTAAGGTGTTTTAATCTGAGTTAATCATGTGAATAGAAGTCATGCTTTTCGTTTAAAAAGGGCGCGGGGTGTTTTACCTTTCACGAATAGTTCGTGTTGATTATTATTTTAGTGGTGATTATGGAATCCCGCTTTTTATCCAGTGTTGGCCGGTGGTCGTGTGTGTAGTACTCGTGTTTCGGACGTGAAACCGCAAATAGATTGGTCCTAGCTGTGACTAGAAGTTTATGGCTGTTTATCCCCGCATCGCGAAGGAACGGATTGCTGTTCCCGAAGTCTGTAAGACGAGTCTGGTTGGTCGCCACGTGCTGCAGACTTGATGATCCTGCAGGCGCACGTTGAAGGAGTTGCGTCCTCCCGTTTCCACTAAGAGAAGGATGTCCTGGATCCTTAAGACGAGTCTGGTTGCTTGCCACGTGCTGCGGACTTGATGCTCCTACTGGCGCTCGTTGAAGGACTTGCGCCTTCCCGTCTCCATTAAGAGAAGGATGTCCTGGCTTCCGTCACGGGTCCGTTCCCCGTTACCGGAGACAAGTTTTCGTTCGCCACCCGTTGTTATTCCTTCGTTTCTCGGCCACAAAAAGTTAGTTTAGTTTGGTTCAGGAGTCCATCTGGTATGTGCCTACTTTATTTCTATTGTTACATGGTTATTATTTGTACTCCTTTGTTGTAACTTTTGATGGTTTCAATATAATTTCTATTAAGTATTTACTCTTATTATTTCTGATTTTCCTCCTTACTTGACAGAGAATTATCCCCACAATCATGAGATCTTTGCTCTACCGTTTTTGTAAACATTGGAATGTTCCTACTTTACATTTTACACCGTTACATTTGGCGCCCAACGTTTAAAATAATTCATTTTCGGAGCCGTATTTTTTTTTCTGTCTTGTCAGGTTGGATTTCATTAATACTAGTTGATAATATTAGAGTTAAATCGATGTGTGTGTTCTTAACATTTGGATACTTACAGTTACCTATCCTAATGTTTACTATTGTTTGTTTTGCTCGAGAATATTTAAATTGTAACATTATAACCTTTAATATTAATGTTATTCAATGTTGTGTTCATGTATTCTCGAACTTAACCTATAATAATTATGTTGTTTGCATTTTCAATTGTTATTGTTTTGCATAGATCTTTTCATTTTTTGAGCATAGACAATTTATTACTGTTGAAGTTAGAAGTTTTCGAAAGTTTGAGTAAATACATTATTATTTTTCTTTAAATTATAATATCGATTGTCTATGTCTATATTTGTTGATCTATGAACAACTTTGGTTGTCAAAATTTGAAGGTTAAACGTCAAACGTTGTATTACTACTTGTCATACTAATAATATAATATTAAGTTGTTGTTGTTAATGTCATCTGACATTAGGTACTAGTAATTACTACATTGTTTACAAACATGGACAACTGTCGATGTCTCCAAAAGACTTCGTTATTTCTTTTTTGCCGTATATTTAATCGAAAATAACGACGTGTTATTCCTTAATAAAGAGCATCATCATCATCTTTATCAATTTTCATAACAATTTGGTTAATTGTTTTCTTTATCAATTATAATAACAATTTGGATAATTGTTTATTTTGATTAAAGTACAATAAAGTAAATGTCCTTGATTCGTAATTGTACTTGGCGTACTCGTATATAATCGTACTCGTATATAATCGTACTCGTATATCGTAGCCTAGTGAGCACTGCAATTTTGGGAGAATACGTTGGCTGTACTGTTGTGACTTGTATTAGTGTAAATAATTTCTAATTTTCGAGTTATTTATTCTCGAGTTAGTTAATTATTATTTATATTTTATTATTACATTTAAGTTATAATTCTTATTGAAGAATAATTATTTAATTTCTAATTATCATTTTACCCAGTTAAACAAAGGTGGCGATTTCAGATATTAATGGGGTGACGAAGGAAGAAATGATTAAATTGTTATCGGATCGTAACATCGTTCCGGAAACTACTCTATCCAGTATGCGCGAACAGGCTCGCTCCTTTAATAAAAGTATGAAAGATGGGGGTGGTTCTAATATGAATGTGGGGGATGATAATACAGTTTGTTCAGAAAATACTAAAACTATAATAAATACTAAAACGTAATTTACATACTTGCTATATAGACTACCAAAAGGCTTTCGATAGTGTCCCGCACTCGTGGCTGATCAAAGTATTAAATATATATAAAATTAACCCCATTATTATTAGCTTTTTGGAAAATATTATGTCCTTTTGGAATACCAATTTACTTATCAATTTAAAAGGTAAGAAAATAGTAATACCGGGAATTTCAATTAAAAGAGGGATTTTTCAAGGAGACTCATTGAGTCCTCTTTGGTTTTGCTTAGCATTGAATCCTCTATCTAAAATGTTAATTAGAAGCAAGTTTGGAATAAAAGTTAAGGGTAATACAAGGGAGAATAGTACAATTTCGCATTTATTATTTATGGATGATATAAAATTATTTTCGAATTCTGAACAAAATTTAGAGAAAATGATCGAGGTAGTTAAAAACTTTTCAGATGATATCAAAATGACTTTTGGTTTAGATAAATGTAGAACGATCCATATAGAGAAGGGCAAAATTGTAGATGGGGACGAGAGTATATTTAGAAATTTCCAAATTACTAGTATGAAAAGGGATGAGGTTTATAAGTATTTAGGATACCCACAATCAAATAGATTAGACCATACTAGTATTAAAAATGATATTAGGATTAAATTTCAAACTAGGATCAGGAAAATTTTAAAATGCAATCTATCTGCTAAAAATTTAGTAAAAGCAATAAATATTTGGGCAATACCTCTATTAACGTACTCATTTGGCATAATTAAATGGTCTAATACAGATTTAGATAACTTAGAAAGATTAGTTAGAACTACGCTAACAAAATTTAATTGCCATCATCCAAATTCAGCTATAGAACGAGTTAATTTACCTAGAAATTTAGGAGGTAGAGGCATAGTCAAAATAACTTCTTTGAAACATAATCAGGTAGAAATGCTAAGAACTTTTTTCCATAGGAAAGCTCATAGCTCAGAAATGCACAAAATAATTTGCAAGGCAGATAGAAATATTACACCTTTAAATTTATACGATGAGAATGCCAACATTTTTATAAATCCCAACCAGGAACTATTAGATTCCTGGTCAAATAAAATTTTACACGCAAAACACTTCAATTATCTCAACCAAACGTATGTTGACAAATTTTCGTCAAACAAATGGTTGAGTATTGGAGAGTTGAGCGCAGAAATAGAAGGATTTATGCTTGCCATTCAGGATAGAGTCATTAATACTAAAAATTATAGAAAGCATATAATCAAAGATACAAATCAAATTGATGATTTGTGTAGAAAATGTTTGGCTTTTCCGGAAACTATAGAACATATTATATCGGGATGTTCTATATTAGCACCGTCCGAGTATACATTTAGGCACAATCAAGTTTTAAAAATAACTCACCAAAATTTGGTAATTAAACATAACTTGATTGACTGCCGTAATATAGTACCATATTATGAATACGAACCAAATTCATTTTTAGAAAACGAATTTTATAAAATATATTATGATAAAACTATACTAACAGACCGAACGATTAGTCATAATAGACCCGATATAGTTTTACATGACAAAATTAAAAAAATAACTTATATCATTGATGTCGCTATTCCAAATTCCTGTAACATTCAAAAATCTGTTAATGAAAAAATAAGAAAATACACAGATTTAGGAAACGAAATAAAAAGAATTTGGCATTCTCAGACTATAAAAATATTACCATTCGTTATTTCGGCTACTGGCATTATACCTAGCTCTCTCATTAAAAATTTAGGCGTATTAGATCTATCAAAAAATTTATATATAAAGATGCAAAAGTCGGTAATTTTGAATACATGTAGGATAACGAAAGATTTTTTAAATATTTATGTTGAGGGATCAGTAGGATTTATAGGCCCTGTTAGAAGTTCTACCGAGCCGAACCCTCTGATATGAAAATATCTGGAGTCGGTGAATTTTTTTTTCCCATTTGATCTCTGGTGAGTTGACGTGTTGTTGTTCTTGTATTGTTTTGTATTTATTTTACTTATATAATGCACTTGCATAGTGTTGATTGACTAGCTGATCATTTGTGGAAAAGTGAGTGGAAGGGTTTAGTTTTTCCTATGGGGAAGATTTAACCCGGACAACAAAATCGGAAGCAATAATTATTATCAGTCGGCTATTCCTTCAACTTCTTCTTCTGTCCATTCTTGGGGTTTAAAATTTTTGGGTCTTCGGATGTTAGAGATTTCATTTTACGAGTTGAAGAACTATCTATAAGCAGTGGCGGCTCGTGGCATTTGGGTTACTAGAGTGCTAATATTACAAAAAATGGTTTAATTGATGTTGTTGAAGCTGAAAATGATTTTTTTTTTCTTCGAAAAATTGATTTTTTGTATGAAGATTTTCAGGAATTCCGTGCAGTGCACGGCTATACTGAAATTTCCTGAACATCTTCATACAAAAAATCGATTTAAAAAAAAAAAAAAAAAAATCGTTTTCAGCTATAACAACATCAGAAATGCCATTTTTTATAATATTAGCACTCTAGTACACCCAAAAGTCACGAGCCGCCACTGTCTATAAGCCGGAAGGTGGAGTTGTCCTCGGTTGTTACCGCTTTCTCTGACCTCTTAGAGGGAAGAGCTCTTTCTTGGTTTAGGACTATTTTTGATGACTCTTTGTCTTGGTCTACTTTGAAAAAGCTCCTCATTTCCCGTTTTGACGTTTGTACCAACCAAACGGAAGCTTTAAAAGCCTTGTTCGCTATGAAGCAAAAGTTTAATCAAGCTGTGGTGGAATATGTTGAAGATGTTCAATTAGCAAACTTAAGGTTGGATGTTCCGCTCTCGGAAGAACAATTGGTGGACTTAGTCTGTGACAGTCTCCTACCTAAATACGCCTTGGCCGTTGCCTATTTCTCGGATAAGAGTCTTTCAGCCCTAGTAAGTGTGTGCAGTAAATTTGATAAACTTTCGGTAGAAAAACCCGCTCCACACTTTAATTCTTCTCCGCGAGTTTCGTTTCCTAAAACGTCGTATTCTAATCGGGTTCCTTCTTCTCAACCGTCGTATCCGCCTCAAGCTCAAGGGTCGTTTTCTCCACGTGTTAAGTATAATCAGGCTTCCTTTCTCCACGCGCGTCTTCTTCAAATTCTTCTTCTAATAGTAAGAAAACTTTTAATTGTTTCTATTGTAAAGAACAGGGACATACGAAACAATTTTGTCAAAATATTTTTAATTTTTATTTGTATCTTTTTAAATATACATATACTTTTTCTTTATTTTTCAGTTTACTATTAATTTTAATATATTTGTTTTTAGTTTTATTTATCATTAAATTTGTTTTTTTCTTTTTTTTTTTTTTTTTCTTTTTTTCTCTAATTCTTTCTTATGTTTCTATAAAATAGTATTTTTTAGTTCTTCTAAGTTATTTTTATTATTACTTCATTATGATTTATACTTACATACTTATGTTACTATAAGTATTTTTTAGTTTTTTTATGTCATTGTTATTATTATTTCATGTATAACTACCACAACACGGGCATTAGCCTAGTATGGTAGTTAAAAAAAAAATATCTAAAAATGTAACTTGTAAACATTTATTAAATAATAATAAAACATAAAAAAATGGAAAAGGGATTCTTTTAAGCATAATGACGCAAATAAGTATAATTCAAAAAACTAGCCAGCGATCTTTTGCGTTCTGTGCACAAGGGTGATAAAAGGTCGTCGGCAGTTTCTAGTAATAAATCTAAGTTTAAGTTTTCCACGCGCAACATGGACGCATGTTTGCCGTTATCTGATTGTGGACAAGATGTTAGACCACATGTTAATATTAGAATTAAGAATTTGGTTTTTTCGGGACTTTTGGACAGTGGAGCATCTGTCAGTTGTTTCGGGGGTTCTGTTTATAATTTTTTCATAAGTTTAGGGTTTAAGTTAGATAAGTTAGATTCCTACGTTACCACCGCGGATGGCAAACGTCAGGATATAATTGGTACCATGCGAGTACTAGTATTTTATAATAATATTAAAAAATATATTAAGTTTTTCATAATTCCGTCTCTGTCCTCTTCAATTGTTTTGGGAATTGACTTTTGGAAGCAATTCGACGTGGCCCCTCAGTTGTTTCCAAAAGTTGACAGCAATGTTGATTTTGGGAATGTTGTCAGTGAGGTTCGCAAATTAACATCAGCTTCCTTGCTGTCCCCTCAAGACAATCTTAAGTTGAATTCGGTTATATTTAAGTTTAAGTCAATTTCTTTCGAAGAACGAGGTTTAGGTAAAACCCATTTGGTACGTCATAAAATAAATACAACAGGGGATCCTATTAAGCAGCGTTATTATCCATTGTCTCAAACTCGTCAGAAGCAATTAGAAGCTCAATTAAAAGAAATGTTGGATTTAGGTGTTGTCCGCCGTTCTCGTTCGGCTTGGTCAAACCCAGTTTTGATTGTCCCTAAGAAGGATGGTTCTGTTAGATTTTGTTTGGATTCGAGGCGCTGGAATAGCGTTACTTTGGCTGATTCCTACCCCATCCCGTATATTTCGCGTATTTTAGATAAACTTAGGGGTGCTCGTTTTATTTCATCTATAGATTTGTCCAAATCTTTTTGGCAGATTCCCTTGGATAAGGAATCCTGTCCTAAAACGGCTTTCGTTGTACCAGGCCACGGTTTATTTGAATTTGTGAGGATGCCATTTGGTCTTAAGAATCCTCCCAGCGAATTGCAGCGTCTTGTGGATGTCCTTTTTGGTCCTGAGTTCGACGAGAACGTATTTTGCTATCTCGATGATTTGATTATTATTTCAGAGGATTTTGAATCACATTTGAAGATTTTGAATAAAAATTATGAACGTTTAAGAGATGCGGGCTTAACAGTTAACCTCAAAAAATGTGAGTTTTGTAAAGAAGAGTTGAAGTATCTAGGTTATATACCGATACCGTAATATTTGCAAAACCGTTATTCGCAAATGTAAAGAGCGTTATTATAAATTCTTACTTGATAAGGATAATTCCAGCAAAAACATGTGGAATGTTGTCAGAGACATAACTAAAAGTAAAAGAAATACCAATGCATCTGTAACTGAATTAAATACCGGAAATTTGATTATAACTGACAATCAATCAATTGCATGTCATACTAATCAATATTTTGCATCTGTTGGATCAAATCTAGCAAAAAAAAAATTATTAGAAACCCAGAAAACGGAAGACTCTTTAGCATCGACAATTGTAACAAAGGAACAATCTTTTTCTTTTAATATTAAACCAACTACTGTAGAAGAGGTCTTAAAAATAATCAACAGCCTTAATACTACACATGCAAAGGGTCCAGATAGTCTAAATACACAAATACTAAAAAAAATTAAAAATCAGATTTCTGCTCCGCTATCATATATTTACAACTTAAGTTTTGCATCAGGAATATTTCCTGATCACTTCAAAAAATCAATAATTGTCCCAATTCACAAAAGTGGACCTAAATCTCTTGTAGAAAACTATAGGCCAATATCACTATTAAGCGCGATATCCAAAGTCATTGAAAAGCTTTTCAAAACTAGGTTAAACGATTATGTGGAGAAACATAACATTCTAAGTCCTAACCAATACGGCTTTCGGTCGGGTAAGGGAACGGATGATGCCATCGCATGTCTCACTGAAACTATTGCAGGGAATATGAACCATGGCAAGAAAACTATTGCCCTTTTCCTGGATCTGGCCAAGGCATTTGACACTATATCTCATAAAATTCTTTTACAGAGACTTAGAAATATAGGAATAAAGGGAAAAGCTTTTCAATGGATAGAAAGTTATATATCTAATAGATTTCAACAAACCAGAATTAACGAGGCTATTAGCACTTCACTAAAATACACTTTTGGGGTACCACAAGGAAGTACACTTGGGCCCCTTCTCTTTATTATATACATAAACGAACTTTGTAACCAAAACATTGGTGGCAAAATTATCACGTTCGCTGACGATATAGTTATTTTGTTTGAAGGAGATGATTGGAAACAAACACACCACCTTGCGAACACAGGTATAAACAGAGTAAAACAGTGGC
Source organism: Hesperophylax magnus (assembly GCA_026573805.1). NCBI lineage: Eukaryota > Metazoa > Arthropoda > Insecta > Trichoptera > Limnephilidae > Hesperophylax > Hesperophylax magnus. Next base: position 11,445,364 of record JAIUSX010000004.1, read on the forward strand.
TGGACTGTAATTTGCTTACACTAAACATACAAAAAACAAAATATCTCACATTTAGCGCTACCCTTGCAGGTCAACCCAAAACACCTCATCACCTCACAATACATAATATTAAGTGTAGCCTTGGAAATAATAACCATACTTGTAAATGCGAAACCCTTGAATCTGTTAAATCTATTAAATATTTAGGTATAATAGTGGATAACCATCTTAAATGGAAACAACAAATTGAAAACACAGCTAATAAAGTGCGCAAGCTTATTTATATATTTATAGCATTGCGGGAAATTATAAAAACTCAAGACATTAAAAAAATATACTACGGGCTCTGTAACTCCGTCATAACCTACGGTTGCATTGGATGGGGTGGAACAGGATTAACAATATTATACCCGCTACTGAAGGCACAGAAATCCATTCTACGCGTCATTATGAAGAAACCCTTCAGATACTCGAGCGACGCTCTCTTCAAGGAGTTTAATGTGCTTGATGTTCGACAGTGTTACATAAAAAAAATAACAATCTGCGTCCACAAAAATAAAAACAAAACGATAACAGTCGATCATAATCATCAAACCAGAAGTAAGAGCAGAAACGACCTTTCTATTCCAACTAGCAATACTGCGGCTTATCAAAAAGTTTTCTCATACCTGGGACCAAAAATATACAACAAAATCCCCTCTCAATTTAAACTATGTGAATTATCAGCCTTCGGTACTAAAATTACTAAATGGTTATTAGACTTAGGTAGGACAGATTCCGAAAAATTATTAAAAAACGTAGTCTGAGTTGATTTCTTCGATTTTGTATTTTGTATTTACCTAAAAAATATTTTTATTTATTTTTCTTTCTTGCATTGATATATTATATTTTTATTTTATATTTTACATGTACCTATCTGGATTTTATTGTTTATTACTGCTAAATTGTATTTTCCTAAAAAAATATTTTCTTTCTATCTTTCTTTCTTACATTTATATGTTATATTTTAATTTTATTTTATATTTTACATGTACCTACCTGGAATTATGTACACGCAACCTGCCAATTTGACTGTCCTAAAACGGGAAACTTCCTAGTTGGACAGTCAAAGCTTCCTTTTATATTTGTATATCTTGTATGTAATAAATGTAATAATAATAAATAAATAAATAAATAAATAAATAAATAAATAAATAAATAAATAAATAAATATATCGTAGACGCGAAAGGTATTCGTACAGACCCCGTTAAATTAGAATGTATTCGAACTTACCCTACCCCTAAAAATTCTAAGCAAATTAAAGCTTTTATAGGTCTTTGCGGTTATTACAGGCGTTTTATTAAAGATTTCTCTACTATTGCGGCCCCGTTGACAAAACTCACTGGTTCTCGAATGGGAATAAGTAATTTTTCATGGTCTCCAGAAGCAGAAAACGCGTTTAAACAATTAAAGAAAGCTCTCACTTCTGCTCCCGTTATTAGCTGTCCAGATTTTTCTTTGCCCTTTACTATACATTGCGACGCGAGCAACGTTGGAATCGGCGGCGTGCTTACCCAGGTGTTCGACGGTGAAGAACATCGTGTTTCTTTTTTCTCTAGGTGTTTAAATGTTCACGAGAGGAACTACGGCGTCACGGAGCGCGAACTCCTTGCGGTGTTAGATTCTGTGAATCATTTCAGGCCTTACGTAGAAGGTGTTCATTTCACAGTGGTAACGGATCACTCCAGTTTGCAGTGGTTGGTTTCGTTGTCCAATCCAACTGGTAGACTAGCTCGATGGTCTACGCGCCTTTCTCAGTATTCTTTTGATGTGGTGCACAGAAAAGGTAAATTGAATACTGTTCCAGATGTTCTTTCTCGTAAAGATGATTTTACTGTTGCTGCCTTAGATTCTACGCCTACAATTTCTGATAGTTGGTATAATAATTTGTTTTCCAATTGTATGAATAATCCACAACGATTCAATAATTTCCAAATTAAAGATAATTGTTTATTTCGACATTCTAAATCTCGTTTCGGTTTGCAAGAGGATACAGCCTGGAAGCTGGTTGTGCCTTTTGAGGACCGTAACGCAATTTTAAGTAAAGAACACGAGTCTATTAGCTCTTGCCACCCTGGTGTATTCAGAACATATAAGAAAGTCCAACTACGTTATTTTTGGCCGGGTTTGTATAATGATGTCAAAAAGTTTGTTAATAAGTGTAAAACGTGCAAAGCACATAAAATAAATACATCTGCGCCGGCGGGTATTTCTACAAATCCTAAAATAGTCAACAGACCGATGCAAATGTTGTCTATTGACCTTGTTGGTCCTCTTCCACGTAGTTACGCGGGATTTATGTACATTTTATCGGTTGTTGACGTCTTTTCGAAATACACTTGGATTTTTCCGCTAAGAAATGCTACTGCTAAAAGCATTGTAAAAAATGTTGAACAATTCATTTTTCTGGTTCACGGTGTTCCTCAAACCTTTGTGTGTGATAATGGTAAACAATTTATTTCAAATGAGTTTAAACAATTGTTGGCCGATTATAATGTACCTATGCCTTTTTATAACGCATATTACACCCCGCAAAACAATGTAGTCGAGCGATATAACCAAACTATCGGGACTGCTTTGTCTATCTTGACCGAGTCTGACCATCGTAATTGGTCTAGATTTCTGCCTCATATACAGTCAGCCTTGAATAATTCTGTTAACTTTGCAACAGGTTTCACGCCTTTTTTCCTCATGCACGGCAGGGAACAAATTATTGACGGTAATTTACATAAATTTAATGTTTCTTCTAGTCTCACGGACATACCTTTAGATCAGTCTAGAGCCGAATTTGCAAAGAAGTTGGAAGACTTAGTTCCTATTTATGAACAAGTTTCAAATGCTTTGGTACAGGCCTTTAAAAAGAATGCCCAACATTATAATTTACGCCGTAAATCCGTGGTTTATGATATAGGTGATGTCGTTTGGAGGAAGAATTTTGTTCAATCCAGTGGTCCGGATTACTTTTCCCATAAGTTGGCACCAAGATTCGTGCGTAATGTTATAAAAAATAGAGTCTCGGATTTAGTTTTGTTTTTTTTTTCTTTAAGGAAGCCAATGTTGTAGTGTGTAGGCCTACCAACCCTTCACATTATGGCATTTGTTTCTTTTGTGACTGTTCTGTTCTCATGGTTTGCAGATTGGTACCTCCATATCTTGTGCTCAGTACGGACACTAAAATCTAGTTTATCGACGATAAACCGTTTATTTACCCTCGGTAAGCTGGAACGTGACCCTTGTGGTCACTGGCGCCCAAATTTTGTTAGTTAAGTCTTTCTTTCCTTCGTTACTATGCTTTTCTTGTTATTAATAACATACACTAGTTTCGAGATTTTGGTATTATCAAATGTTTGATTATATTGGTAATAATACACTTAGTTACAAACGTGCACACACATTGATTTATTACTTTGTTCCGTCTGTATAACGGATTATGTTGTAATGCTTTTATTTTGAAGTTTATGCCGTTCTTTCTTTAGTCCACTGGAGGCCCTTTTATTGGCCCATGGAACCTCCAGGGAACTTGAGAATGTATTTCTTGGATTTTTGTGTTTCAGAAACTTGAGCTACTTTCTGATGCACAAAAGTTATGTTAGTTGTATTATTGATAGTTTGTATTTCATAAGTTTAAGTATGGTATAGCTTTCCTAAAAGTTCTTTATTTAAGTCTTAGTTCATAAGAAAGTTGTTTTGTCTCTAACAAAGTAAGTACTGCTTTGGTGTGCTTTACTAGTAAATAATTCCTCTGGAATTATCACTTTGCCTCTAATACAGGAAAGTGTGTATCTGTATAGTTTTTAAGTCTAAATGTGATAAACATCAGTGTCTTACTGTTAATACCAGTATTAGACTATACATTAAGTATTACTAGTGTCATTCATTAAATTTTGGATTGATCACCCCTCGAATAGTGTCAACTCACTGAAAGCCATAGTTGATCACACAATTTTGTTTTGTTTGTACAAGAAATGCTGACGTTTTGTCTACACTTGGAGTGTTTTTTAAGGAATGCCAGCTTGGGTATTGCCTTGGTCTCATTTTTTTTACAAACAATGTCACTTCCATCACCAAAAGTTACTCCTACAATAAAGAAGCGAAAATTGAGATGTAAAAAATCAGAAATCCTAACTAGTTCATCATTCCAAGAAACTATTGAAAAAATAAGGAGCTGAAAGCGAAACCAAAATTAGTCCTTAATCCGGTCATCAATGTCAAGGAAAACAAAGGAAAGGGCAAAGGAACGGGTAAAAGAAAGGGGAAAAGGACAGAAAACGATGAGAACATACAACATCCGGAGCAGTCAACACAAGACGATGTGTTGTATTTATTATGTGGAGAAGCATATGTGGAACCGCCCATAGAGGACTGGGTACAGTGTCCACAGTGTTGTGGTTGGGCACATGAACTATGTTCAGACATAGAAAACGGTTGTCTTTTATGTGTCAACTGTAAAGTGTAAGGATATCCTATTCATTCCATCTTGCCCTTATAAGCTTTCCATCCTGTCCTGTAATTTTTCCTGTTTTTCTTTTATGAGTCCTAACAGATTTTATACTCAATTTTAATTATTTTTAATAACTCAATTGTATAAGCATGTAAGATCTCTCTGAAGACTTATTAAAATAAAGGATTGATATTATGTTGTTATATTTTTTTATATCTTAAAGTTGAGCCCTCCATCTTGCCCTCCCTTCCCCTATATTGGGATTAAAGATGAAGAAATGGGTAGGTAATATTAAAGGTGTCAACGATGCTACGGTTAACAATATTCAAGGTCAAGTGTCTTGTAAAATATATTCAATTCATAACAATGTTGTTGTGTCAGGTCAAGCGATAGTAATATCCAATATCACCTCTAAAGTTCCGCCCATGGATTTACAAGAACCATTTGAAGAATTCCAAAATTTAAACCTTGCGGACCCAGATTTCCGCTATCCGAGAGATATAGATTTTCTAGTTGGGTCAGATTTGATAGCGAAAATATGGAGAGAAGGATTTACCTCAAGCCGTAAATGTAATATGATGGCGGTGAACACAATATTCGGATACGTAATCATGGGCTCCTGTGCACAAGGTTACGATTTAACAGGAAGCTCTGTGACGTCAGCTTTAACGGCAGTAGAAAACAGCGACTTGAATTACGCAGTAAGGCGATTCTGGGAAGTCGAGGAAATTTCTAATGAAATAATCCAAAACAGGGAAGACAGTGAGTGCGAACGTATATACCAATCAACCAAGGTTTTCTTCGAGGACACGTCTACATAAGGTGGTTGCTTGGTGGTTGTTGCTTGTATCAGATTTATACACAATGCTCGGGAACGGAGCAGGGGAGCTCGTAGGTTCGGAATTCTGACCAGCTCAGAAATAAATCGCACGGTTATCGTAATATTAAGATGCGATCAGCAGTTTCATTTTCGTGCTGAATTCAGAAAACTCAAGGAGCATGGGGTGACCCCAGTGGCATTACAAAAATTAAATGTTTTCGTTGACCATGAGAATTTACTACGCGTTGGCAGGCGGCTTTGCAATTCTCGTTTAAATTATAACACTAAGTTTCCAATAATCCTTGAGAAAAATAGCAAAATTGCGTCTAATATTATATATTACCATAAGGCTTATTTGCACACAGGATCACGAACCTTGCAGTTCCTGATTCAACAAAATTACTGGATTATATCTGCCCGTAATAAAATCAAGAACTTAGTTTCAAAAAGTGCAAGAGCGCATCCCACCCATCTGGACCAGGCGCGGGGGCTTCAACCCCCAACGTGACCCTGGGATTCCACAGCGCTGCTAGTTACCTGCAGACCTCTCCTATCCAAATGGCTCCCAATCCTGGCAAACCCGGGCAGTCGCGCACGGATGCCAGCGCCGGTGTGCAGCATCCTCCTCAACCACCACCTGGCTCAGTCGCAACAGTGCAGCCCCTACCAGATGCTGCGGCACCCCCGCCTCCGGGAGGAGCACCGGGGGGTACACCCCATAGACAAGGGGGCAGAGAGAGACAAGGGATACAAAGGGCCCAAGCTGGCCACGTTCCAGTGAAACAGGTGTTAGTGACAGCAGCACGCACCCGTGAAGACCAGCTGAAAAATCTCCCGCTGACATTATTAGCAGCGTCTATGCACGAAAAATTACGCGACTCGTCTTCAACAGCCTCATTGATGGCAAACAACCGCGGAGTCGGAACCCGAGATGGCTCATCTCTCAACGCCATTGCGAAGGTCACTCTGGAGACAACAGGTGGCTGGAAATAAGAAGCACCATTTGTCCGACTGCTATGCATGGCAGCATCAGTTGAAAGACATGCTCTGCGATGTGACAACACTCCACTGCGCGTAACACAAGGACTTTTCAAAACATTGAGTCAATTAAATTACTCTACTGCTCTCTTGTGAGATCGCACCTAGAATATGCTTCTCCTGTATGGTCTCCGATTTATACCTGTAACTTACACCGCTTGGAGAAAGTACAAAGAAAATTTCTTCGATACGTTCAATTCAAATTGAGACAGCCTGTACTTGATATCTGCTACAATACATTAATGTCTGGTCTAAATCTACCACTTCTTTCTACCCGGCGAACTATTAATGACATTCTTATACTTTTTAAATTACTGTACAATCTGATAGACTGCCCTCAAATGTTAAGTGTTATAAATTTTCGTGTCCCTGTTAAATCAACTCGACTACACCACCTTTTCCACAGTGACAATCATAGCACTAACTATTTGTATCATTCACCGTTGGCGCGTCTTCACCGCACTGCCAACACGTATACAGACCTTTTTGATATTTTCAAAACCTCACCGTCTTGCATCAAGGCAAAAACACTTGGTTGTGAATGTAACTGATATGTTTGTGAAATGTTAAATGTCTGTTTGCACTGCATCATACTCACATGTTCTTCTTTATGTGTAACATATGTATGGTGTTCTTATACATATAAACTGCTTGCTTCCGATGTCTTATAGTGTTGGCTAACGGATGTATTATTTTAATGAAAAATGTTATTTTTAATTGTCAAGTCTCTGAAAGCCCTGAATTGTTGAAGCTACTTTGCCATACCCGCCGGCCATAGTGGCCAAGTAGAGATAAATTTGATTGTAACAATAAACTCACTACTATTTGCGCTATTATAATATTTTGCTAGATTATATCTGTTGGCAAGTCACCTTTTCTGTATATTTTATCATGTTTAAATGAAGTGCTTTCTATTATTGTAGCATTCTATGCCTTAACACGTTCCCGGACGAGCATGCTATAGCATTCGCATTGGATAGTTTAATTATGTCGCGGATGCTATAGCATTCGAAGTTTATTGAGTTTTTTTTTGTCAGATATGCTTGAGCAGTTGCTTTATCCTTATAAAATATAGGTAGTCTATTTCTTACTGTCACTGCTGACACAACCACATATCGCTTACTGTCACATGAGACCTTTTCTGCACACAAAGATAAAACAGTGTTTACCCCTTCCCGTACAGCTCGCCCGGCGTACCCCGCGTGGTTACGTATGCTATAGCATGCGTCAAATGTATTGAGATACGTCTGCTATAGCATTCGCGTCGCACTTGATGGTGTTGGTTGGTACGTATCATGACGGAAATGCTAGAGCATTCGCAAAAATCTAATACAAAAAAATAGTGCCAAAGTAGGGTGACTCACTGCCCGCGAACGTGTTAAGAAAATTTCAGCTGTATCACATTCAATGTCGTTTTGTAAAGATATTGTTGTGTTCTTAAATGTAATACTAATATTCGCCTATGTACCACTGTGTACTTATAATCTCATGTATCACATTATTGTAAAAGCCTATTTGGCGTTTAATAAATAAATAAATACGCAACACTGCCTTGGCTCCAAATACCACGCAGATAGATATCATCATGCCAAATTATGCACCTAGGCGAGCTAAAATACTGGTGTGCCCCCTAGACACAGCCACAGCTGTCGCACTCAACAAAGGGCCTAATCACGACTTGAATTACTATACCTATGAAGGTATTGATGTTTCCTGGGTGATGCTGCCTATCACCCAACGCCAATTGGCATATGACCATGTGCCTGCACTCATATTAGCCCATCTACACTCGGATTTCTGGGCAGGCAGCGTGACAGTCACCAATAGAGCCGTCTACAGAGCTCAAGCACCAGGAGCTAGAGGATGGGATGGCATGGTTGCCACCATGCCTGACGCTAACAATGTTGAGATCGCCGGACCGAAGAACATCATGCTAGTACTGCTGGATTGCACACAGGATAGCTACCCCCAAACAGTGTTTATTGGAGCCCACCCATACTTAGTGACAACCATGAGAGCTCCACAAGAAATGTGGCAAGGCACGAATTTTGTTGGGGAAACGCCATTTAATAGGTACGCAAAAGTTCTTACATAACTGTCCTAATGATGAACACGTTATGCATACATGTTCGGAAAAGGGAATAGTGTGGAATTTTAATCCTCCTTCCAGTCCCCACTTCGGGGGACTATGGGAAGGGAATATTAGAGTAGTAAAGAACCATTTAAAACGCGTAATAGGAGATAATTCTTTAACGTATGAAGAATTTACTACAACATTAAATAAAATAGAGGCTATCTTAAATTCTCGACCGCTGTGACCCTGAAGACATTCAGGCTCTTACTCCAGGGCATTTCTTGATTGGTGAGCCGCTTACATTAATTCCCGAATACAACTATTCGGATGTTAAAACCAACCGACTAAATCGATGGAAACATTTGCAGAAAATGACGCAACATTTTTGGCAGCGCTGGAATACCGAGTATTTACAAGCGCTGCAAAACCGCGCTAAATGGTATAAACTTACTAGTAACATTCAGGTAAATGACCTGGTAGTCATTAAAGACACTAAGAGTCCGCCATTAAAATGGCCCCGCGGTGGTATAAAGGAAGTGAGACCAGGTTCTGACGGGGTAGTGAGAGTAGCCTCCGTTCAAACCAGCGATGGTGTCTATATACGGCCTGTAACTGTAACTAAGCTTTGCCTGTTACCTGTAGAATAGAAGGTAACGTTTTCTTTTCATTTGCCTATTTTCCAAATTATGTTTATATGTTTTTCATGCATTCCATGCTTCGGTAGCTTATATGTGATTCAGCTATATTATGATTTATTTAGTTTATCCAGGTTATTTTTTCTAGTTTTGGACGAGCTATCGAAACAACCCGACACGACAAAAGGTATTTAGTCTATTTTCGAAAAATAATAAAAAATAGAATTATTACCAGCGTATTTTCGGTGTTCTATTTTTTATTTATACTCTTGTATTAGTAATACTTTTGATTATGACAGTGGTTGGTGATAAATATGATGTATACGTTGTATTGTAATAAGTAATAATATTATGAAAATATGTTATATTGTAATTGAACATGAACATCCTGTTGACAAACTGCTTAATTGCGGTTTAATGGGATTGTACTTTGAAGAACAATAAAAAAAATTTTAAAAAAATACTATGTTGTGGAAAATTTGGTATCAGCGATATTGGATTCAGGATAAAAAAAATTCTTTTCACCATATAAAAAAATGATGAAATGTGCCACCTGATGGAAAAATAATCAGCTTGCCCATATTGCATGGATAGACAAAGCCTTCAATGTTGCTGGAAGGCATCTCCTTCAGATTAGTGCACGTTTTCATTATACATTTAGGCAATTCTTGACAATAATCTTTGAAGTGAGAACGCCGCATACATTAATTATTTGTTATATTTCTGGGGTATAAAGTCTTTGGAACACCGGGTTGGAGGGCTATCATATCAAGAACCTTAAAGAAATTTCATAGAATGGTGTTTGCCAGGATATGTTTGCAGTATGGAATACTAACACTAAAGTAAAAGAAGAGAGACGGAGGGAGCTGAAGAAAAGGATTTACGACACCTTGTCGAAAGAGAAGGCTCGACATTATAAATTAATCATTTGACAAATTGAACGAACTATCAAATAGTGGAGAATTTAATGACGAACTGGACCATTTTGGAAAATGTATGTGAGTAAGTAGGTATTTATGTGAACTAAGGAAGATGCCAGAATATGTTCCTATAGCTTAACCCTTCAGGCTTTTACTTTCAGGACATTACAAGCCACAAACATCATATTCCATTAGAGCCTCTGAAGGACAGATCTGACCGGGGCGTCCATACATTTTAAAAGCTTTTTTTTCTATAATGCGTAGATATGTGATATGTTCGTTATTGGAAACATAAATACTATTCTTCACAGTTTGTATCAAATATTTTATACATTATTACATGGATTAACATTTTAAAAAATGTCAAAGTGCGTGATTACGAATTGGCGGAATTTTTTCATTGAAAGTTAAAAAATTATTTACATTTTTTTATTGTATAGACGGCATAAAAAGTGAAGTGTCACTATTATTACTACCTACACAAAACGAATATGTTTTATAAATATCGAATTCTTTCAAAATTAGGGACGTTCCGAGTCAAAATGTTCTGGTAATTTTTATTGTTTCCATGTTTGATTTTAAAAATTAAGGTAATTCTTTACCTACAACTACCGTTTTTAAAAAGCAATAAAAAAAATCATTTGATTCAGCTTAATGACAATAAACAAAAACTTTTTTCATTTACGATATTGAAAAATATTGATATTTAATATTATTTACGTAAATAATAATTTACGAGAAAATTTGCCAACCGACGCACCATTTTGACAGAATACCGATATGAAGTTCACGCATAATTCGCATTTGTTTGTAGGCAGTGTAGAAAACATGAAACCCATAATTGGCATAATAAACAATTATTCGGGATCGCTGGCTACGCACCCGTTAATTATTATGCGACCACATTTCGTCCCAAATATCATAAGAATTTGGTTTCCTAATATTTAAAGGGTTACTACGATTTTTTTTAAATAAAACGTTTTGATTTTAGGTTAGGTTAGGTTAGGTTGGGTTAGGATAGGTTGGGTTATTATAGGTTAGATTAGGTTAGGTTGGGTTATTATACGTTGGGTTATTATGGGTTAGGTTAGGTTGGGTTATTTTAGGATCGGTTAGGTTAGGTTGGGTTAGGATAGGTTGGGTTATTATAGGTTAGATTAGGTTAGGTTGGGTTATTATAGGTTGGGTTATTATGGGTTAGGTTAGGTTGGGTTATTATGGGTTAGGTTAGGTTGGGTTATTTTAGGATCGGTTAGGTTAGGCTGGATTATTATAGGTTAGATTAGGATATGTTAGGTTGTGTTATTATAGGTTAGGATAGGTTGTATGGATTTGTAGTATCTGCCGTGGGTACCTTGCTTGTTACACACAAGGTTTCTCCTAATTCTTTTTTTATAAATATTCCTTATCCTTCACAGGATTTTCTTTAATTTCCATCTATTTCATTTATTTCTTTAATTCTTTTGTTGATTTTTTCTAAGTACGCTATGTGTATTTCGCTTGTTTTTTTCCGTTTCCATATGTCGGTCCTATTCTCTTCAGTGATTCCATGGTTTTCTAGTTTGTAATTTAATTTAAATCTGTCTACATCAAAAATTGTACATTTTTCTAAATGATGGGTACTGTCCTGAATAGAAGTTTTGTCACACGGGCATTTGTCATCGTCTATTATCTTGAAGCGTTTCAGGTATTCTTTGAAGCATCCATGTCCTGTCAGCATCTGTGTCGCATGGAAGCTATTTTCCGCGTGTTTTCTCTTTTGAATTGCTGCGTAAATATCTGGGAAGTATTTCTTAGTTATTCTGCCCGTGCTTTCTTCCATATATCTGATATTCCATTTTTCTTCCGTCTCTTTCTTTAATGTTATTTTAGTGAAACTTGGAGGTACCTTACTGTAGTCTGGACACTTTTTCAGTAATCTTCCCTTCTTTGCTGCCGCATCTGCTTTTTCACTTCCCTCTAAGCCTTTGTGGGCTCTAACCCATTGAAATTTTACCCGGTTGTTATTTTCACGGCATGTTTCTAATTTTCCCAAGCACTCTCTTGCTATATCGTTCGTAGTTCTCTCGTCCTTTAATGTTTCTAGTGATGATTTGCTGTCTGAGTTTATAGTTATATCTTTATCTATTATTCCCTTCCTTTGAACCCATTCTATGGCTTTTTGAATTGCTAACATTTCTGCTTGGTAAACGGTGCAGTAGTCTTCTAATTTAAATGATTTTGACACCCAATCTTTCCCATTTACTTTTATTACTACTCCTGCGCCCACTTTACAGTCCTGTTTGCTTCCGTCTGTATAAATTTGTATGGGATCCTCGTTAATTTTATTCCATTTTCTAACTCGATTTTTATATTTTCTTTCACTATTTTCCCTGGATGTGGTAGTTCATTTATACAGCATGTGGTCATTATTTCCCTGTCAGCTGGTAAGAAGTGAGCGGGTATTCCTCTTCTGTTTATTCTGTAGATATTTTTAATTTCGGCTATTTTTAGATCTTGTTATGATGCAGGGCTAGACTCCTTTTGTTTTAATATTTTATTCTGCATCATCACATTTATCCTCGCCGATTCTCTAACCTAGTTAGGAACTGGGCGATTGTCGCTGGTATTGGTTTTAGTAAAATTTCGAATTTTAATTTAAAATTTAACATCTGAACCGGGCGGAAACAAAAACACTTCTTAGCTGGGCAGTCAACGGGTGGGATCGTGAACTGCACACCTGACAGTCACGGTGATTTTTATTTTGGAGTAATTAGTTGTATGGATGGATTCCATTCTTTCTTTTGTACCGTAAAATGCGAGTTTGCTTCGGGCACGACGGGATTCTTTTCCGCAACCTGTTAATCAACCATTCCCGATGTGGGTAATGGTGATTTCTTTGAAAGAAATGGTGTACGAGCGAACCACGCGACAATCGTAATCCGGTAATCAGCCGACAGCGGTAATCCGTAAATAATTGTCCCATCCGGCGTGAGATGAAATTATATTCAATCCTAAATTCGGCTTACGCAAAACCGTCAAGCGGGAGCCTCGTTATTTTGGACGTGTGATGTTTGGGAATATTAACCGCACGTGGCCGGCGGCCGAGAGAAAGCTATTGGCCTAAGTTGCAGCATCCTCAGAACCCGGATACATCCGCGTTATTAGCTGGAGATCGTGGATGTGGCCGGGAGATATATTCCTGCCCCTTTCGGAGGCCCGATCCACGCTTCACGGGGTCACGTCAGCCGCTGGATGGAGTCCGGGGGACGTTCCGTCGCTTCGCCAATAAGAAGTCACAGTGTTCAGTAATAGGAGACGTAGTGATTCGCTCTCGTAGAGTAGATTATGATTACGGATACAGGTCGGTCTTGGGGTAAGTCCAAAATGTATAATTTTATAAATGTTTCAGTCATACTAGGGCTCACAGGTTAAATTTCATGTTTCTCAATACATGTAATAACATACTATGCACCGTTTTTTATTTTATTTACTATGTAAGACCATCCCTAAGAACATAACAGGATTCCGACACGCGACCTTGGTTGCGAACCTTCACACCTGAGATCATTAAGTATAAACATTCTAGATGATTAATTCTAACCTAGATTGGCGCGTTCTACCGAACAAAGTTTATACAATTATTATTTGTACCCTAGGTCAAACCTACTTAACAATCTATTGGTGGTGTTCCTGCTAAGGCTAAAGCTGAGGTGGTGGAGATTGTTCTATACCCCTTACAAATTCTTATTGCGTATTGACGTTGAATACTTTCTAGTTTTTTCCTATTTTTTACTCTTTTACACGTATCTCCCCAGACCCCTGATCCGTACGTAAATAACGGCACGATTGCCCCGTCGTATATTGTCTTTACAATTTCTGGTGATAGTCCCCACGTCGGTTTTGCCGCTCTGCATAAGGCTTTAAAGATGGTCGAGGTTTTACCGCAAATATATTCTATGTGTTTGTCCCATCTAAGCTTGTTATCGATTACCATACCCAAGATTTTTATTTCCTTTACTGGATTTATCTCCTTTCCGTTCATGTTGACGTTTATGCTTTTTTCCTGAGACTTGCTCATTACCATGATTTGTGTTTTTTTTTCCGAGAATTCTAATTTTACTTTTTTCCCCCAATTGCTCACTTTTTCTAAAGCTTTTTCCGCCGTTTCTTTTGCGGTTCGTAGATTTTTCCCGTTCACAATTAAAAGTACATCATCAGCGTAGGCTTGGATGTAGACATCTGGACCGAGGTCCATTTGAAGGAGTTCGTCCAGCGAAACATTCCAGAAGATTGGCCCGCCAATCGATCCTTGAATACAACCTTTGGAAACACATTTCTCACTTGAGTGGTTTCCGTGCCTTATTCTAACTTTCCTGTCTTCTGTATAGCTTCTTACTAAGGCAACAAGGCTGGAAGGACATTTTTTTTCTATGAGTTGTTTTAACAATTGTGGCCACCATGCATTATCGAAAGCTCCTTTAATATCGAGCGATATGACGATTACTTCGTCAGTCTTTCTTTCCATTTTACTTTTAATGACTTCCACTGCATCGTACATTGCGTCTTCTGCTGACTTTTGTGAGGTGAATCCGTATTGTTTTGGGCTTAGTTTCTTCCCTTTGCCAAGGTTCCATTTTATTCTGTCAACCAGGATTTTTTCAAATAATTTCCCTAGAACCGGGAGAAGTCCAATCGGCCTGTAGTTTTCAAGACTGCTGTAGTTGTTCTTTCCTGGTTTGGGTATGATGATTATGTTTGCTTCCTTCCATATTTTTGGGAAATATCCTGTGTCAAAACATTTCTGGAACATTTTTGTCATTATTTCTGGGAAGCTATCATTGAAGCAGATAGGTTAAGTTGGATTATTATAGGTTAGGTTGGGTAATTATATGTTAGGTTAGGTTATTATAGGTTAGGTTAGGTTGGGTAATTATAGGTTAGTTTTTTTTTACATATAAAAATACCTTCCCTTAATACCCTAATTTAAATAAATAACTTTAATAATTTTTATTGGATAAATAAATTTAAAAAATGTTATTCATTATTTATGTAATAAAAAACCATTTTACCAAATAAATTTTACAACCTTGAAACAATTGAAACTTGAATCAGTTCTAAATAATTTTGCAACTGACTTGGTCACTGAAAATAATAAAAATGTTGTGTGAATCGTGTGTCGTTGACTTGGCGGGATTTTTGGACATTATTGGAAAGAGGGACTTATTGTTAGAATGGCTTAGAGATCACGAAGTTATTAGAAGTGTAAAAAATTGTGAAAAGTGCGGAAATGTATGTACCTGCCGACTTCATTTTAAACGTGGCAAAACAATCACGGTTCAACGGAATCGCAAAAAAATTAATAACAAGATGTCATTTTACTGCTTCAGTTCACTGTAGCATCTCATCTGAATTACTGCACAAGTGTAATCTTTCTGAGTAACAACACCCAAATTAAGAGAATGGAAATAATTCAGAACAGAGGCATGAGGTCAATACTGTGTTTTAGCAGGTACACCAGGATAAAAACCATGCAACGCCAACTCAATCTCTTAAGTGTGTGGCAACGATTAGTTTACAATACCTTAGTGTTTATTTATAAGTTAAGAAATAAAATGTTACCAGATTATATGTTAAAGAATGTTAGAATTAATAGTACAGTTCATTTATATCCTACGAGAAACTGCAACGATTTTAGGCTTCCTAAAACAAATTTAACGGGAACACAAAACAATATTTATTATAAAGGTTTTAAAATGTTCAATGAACTCCCGGTAATTGTGAAGGAAGCTATAAAAGTCTTGCAGTTTTTCGTTGATAATGTCTCGATGTTGTGAAGTCCAAATTTTAGTATGTAAGTAGTAAATAATATTATAGTAGTCCTAGAAAAGAATATATTAGATATAAAATGTTAAAAAATGCACATTTTTTGCCAATCGAAATTTTCGATCGAGCACATTTGCAAATTTGTATTGTATTGGGCAATTCTGCGACCGCCAAGGACGGCCTTCTTAATTGAAGAGCTAGAAATTTGTAGCGGCACTGCAATAGATTGGGCATCAGTGTGCATTAATTGGTGCTACAAAACGAAGAAGAAGGTGGGTGGGACTGGCGTAACGGTAGAAATTGATGAAGCGAAAATAGGAAAACGCAAGTACAACAGGGGTCGACGGGTAGATGGAAAATGGGTTTTTGCGGATTCGAAAGGGAATCCAAAAAAATTTTCGTCTGCTCGGTTCCGGATAGATCGAAAGAAACGCTGTTGCAAGCGATCAAAGAAAACATTTTGCCTGGAACTACCATCATTTCCGATTATTGGAAGGCGTACAAATGTCTACAAGATGCAGGTTTTGTTCACAAGAGTGTGAACCACAGTGTTACCTTTGTGGACCAGGAATGTGGAGCTCACACTCAAAACATCGAAAGATGTTGGCGCGAAGTTCGGGGAAGTGTGCCTAGATTTGGAAGGAGCGAACTGCACTACGAAGGCTACCTGTGCGAATTCCTCTTCCGAAAAGGTTGCTTCCGCATCACAAGGACCGAGTGCATGCATTCTTCAAAATGACCAGTCAGGCTTATTATCCATTTAATGATGGAGAAAATGAGTCCACAGCTCAGTCAGCAGAGAGTGATTCCGATTAGAGGTTTGTTGGATAATTTTATGATCAATTATTATTAATTATATTTAGATTTTTGCGTTCCTAGATTCCGATTGTTTCATGTTTTTTTTATTGTTAGGTTGGAAGTGACTACACTACATAAAAACAACGAACTTCTTATCAGTGTTGTTTTCAAATGCAAATATTTCTTTTAACGACAACTTCAGAAATAAGTAATATGTAGCACATTTTAGATTCCTTGGGAGAATTCCGAAATTCCAAGAAAATTCACCATGTCGTTGGGACTTGTTGGTAAAAAATATTTAAATCAGGGGTTATTAGCTCTAGAAGTAGTGGATGCGCACAATATAAGGATGAAAGTGTATTACATCCCAGGAGGATACAGCAGACTCGCCGATCATTTGTTCCGAGAGACCTTGTTACCCAAATGGCACAGAAAGAATCCTCCAGCGATTGACCAGATATTCTGCTGATGATGGTCCTATTTGCATACAAGACAGCTCATGTTGTAAACAGTTATGTATGCAAAAAAAAACCCACCGGCACAGCAGCCCTATATCACAATACTTTCAGCAGGATTTGGTGCCGCCCTGCTTGATAACGAGAGTCCTAGAACATCTAAGCAAGTGTGTCAGTATTTACCTATTGGTAGTACCCAGGTGGCCCAAGGTGTTCTGGTTGCCAGATCTCCAGTCGAGAGTGTTAACCCCACCTTTGCAAATAACCAACCGTCTCGACAACCTGGTGGATATGTTGGCAGGTCTTCATCCTTCTCAGATTAAAAAAAACTAAGTATGAAAAATTGGGGCTAAAGAGGAGCGCTCAATGGGCGCTGGGTGGCGATCTTCCAGTCACTGCATATAAATTAGCACGGAAGAGGTGGGACCAATGGTGTGTCAAAAATAAGGTTGATATAACTGATCCATCAGGTTCCCAGTTGGCAAAGATTTTTAGCAAATTTAAAACTTAAAAAGGCTTGGCTCCTAGTACCACAAGTCAGTCATTTCATCATTAACTAACCCACAGTGTGAATCGCAACCATAGACAATCAAACAACCATACCTTAGTTAAAAAAATAATTAATGTAATACTAGCTTTTTGCCCGTTGCAGGCAACTAATGGGTAAAAATGTGGAGCGTGGTGTAATGTTTGAATGTGGATGCAGCAAGAGGTGTGTACCTACTTTTATATTTATGATGTGATGTTTAAATGTGGATAAAGCTGACTGTGTGTCGACACTTTGCTTTTTGCCCGAAACTAATGGGTAAAAATGTGGTGTGTGATGTAATGTTTGAATGCCGATGAAGTAAGAGGTGTTTGCCTACTTTTCTATTTATGATTTGATGTTTGAATGTGAATGAAGCAATTCATTCGAAAAAAGTTGGGGGGATTTTTTGCGACCGTAGGAATGGGAAAGAGAATTTTTACGCCACGAAATAGCTTTCTTTTTGTAATGTTGAATTTTATTTTAATTTCAATGGTGTTGTTGGTTCAATACCGTGCATAAATTTTACAAGCAGTTTTTACGTTACGTTTTTTGTCAATACTCGTTAACTGATGTCATCTATCTGACTAATAGTCATATCGTCATAACATCAGTCTGTCTATCCGACCCGGCTGCTTGTGTACCAATATCACACCCAAGCCGATCATGCGAGTGTGGAGACCACGATGGCCGAACTGCGCACCAGCTTCCACATACTAAAGCTGCGCTCAGTTCTCCGCCATATTAAATACATGTGCCCCGCTTGTAAAATGCGGCGGGGCAAACCGTCTCCCCCTATGATAGCACCCCTACCAGCATCACGGCTTGCACGGCCCTTCACCAACTGTGGGATGGACTACTTCGGGCCCCTGGAGGTAACCATCGGGCGCCGGAAGGAGAAACGATACGTCGCCCTCTTCACGTGCCTATCGACGAGGGCGGTGCATCTTGAGTTGGCCGCCTCACTGAGTGCCGACTCTGCCATAATGGCAATACAAAGGATGTCGGCAAGGCGAGGTCAGCCAGCGACCATGAGGTCCGACAACCGAACGAACTTCCACGGCGCAGACAAGGAACTAAGGGACGCCGTGGAAGACATCTG
The DNA here is from genome assembly GCA_026573805.1 of Hesperophylax magnus. NCBI lineage: Eukaryota > Metazoa > Arthropoda > Insecta > Trichoptera > Limnephilidae > Hesperophylax > Hesperophylax magnus. Next base: position 11,463,997 of record JAIUSX010000004.1, read on the forward strand.
TTGAGACCCAAGGGTCCAAAATTACGCGACCACGCAAGGGATGGAGTGGAGCTTCATCCCGCCCCGCAGTCCTCACATGGGGGGAGCTTGGGAGCGGCTCGTACGCTCTGTTAAGCGGGCGCTCTCAGCTACGCTCAAGGCGAGAGCGCCAAGAGAGGAGACCCTCCTAACGGCGCTGGCCGAAGCGGAGTACACACTAAACTCCCGACCGCTCACCCACCTATCGGTCGACCCCAGAGACGAGGAACCGCTGACGCCCAATCACTTCCTCATGGGCTCAACGGGGAGGCGGCCCCACCTGGCAATGTACGGGGCGGCCGAGGAGGAAGTCTGTCTCAGGAAGTGGTGGAGGATCGGCCAACAGCTCGCGGACATGTTTTGGAGACGTTGGGTCCGCGAGTATCTCCCTACTCTCGCCGCCAGGAAGCAGTGGCAGCAGCCAGTGCAGCCCCTACAGAAGGACGACCTGGTGCTGATTGCGGACCCGGCACTGCCTCGCAACAGCTGGCCACGGGGACGGATCCTCGAGGCCACTCCAGCCTCGGACGGACAGGTCAGGACCGTGAAGGTCAAAACCAGCACGGGGACCTACGTCAGACCAGCCGTTAAGATCGCGGTCCTCCTGCCTGTGATCCCGCCCCTAAGGACACACACAAGGGACCTGTCCAGATGCCGCCCCAACGAACTCGCCACCTCAGGGGGACCGGACGCCGAGGACCACGCCGCACCAAGTCGCAGCACGCCTTCCGTTAAAAAGGGTGTAGCCGAGCTCCACGGGGGGAATGTAACGGACGTACTGCTCCGGGCTCGGCCGCGTATAGGATAGATTTAAAATATACATCTAATCATCTAATTAAAATTATCTAACTAAAATTGAATATACTGCTCATTTAAAATGTTAAACTTATGTAAATGTAAATGAAAAATTGTCAATATGTAAATACAATAAATGAAACGTCGGAGCTTGGCTAGACACGGGCAGAGAAGTATACTGTGAGAGCTGGGGATAAAAATCATAAGAGCATTTTTAATTCGGGCACCATTATGAGAATCGTGCCTATACGAGAGGGAACGTTCGGCCACGGCCCGAAGCAAAAGGCCGTGCGCCGTCATGGCGTGAGAGATGATTCACCGTCAGAACGTTCCACAGGCGGGATTCTGAGGATCGTGCCTGAACAAAGAAAGGCCGTGGTCGCGTTCAACCACGGGCCCGAAACTACCGGCCGAGCGGCGGTAAACGGACCGGCGGCGCGCCGCGATCGCGTCACAACACGGCCCTCGATTCCAGGAATCAAAGAGAAAGTTGGCCCGTGTGAGCGTCGCGCGGCCGCCGGTGGCCTATAAAACGGGAAACAGTCCCTCAGAAAGGCAGATAGCCAGCAACAATCACCAGCTCTACAACTCTCTCTGCTCCGCCTTCTCTGCCTCGCTCCGACTTCTGCTTCTACTCGCCTTCTTTTCTTCTGCCCCTCGCCTCACCCCGGACCTCTCTGCCTCTACCGACCAGACCCGGACTCAAGAACGAGAATCAGCATCCGACCAGCTTTACGACGGCCACAGAGACGCCCCGCTCTACCCCTCGACGCCACTGAAGGACGACGCCTTCCGCCTCCACGGATTGGGATCACCGGCCCATTTATAGTCTTGTGTATCTTTAATTTAAAAATAGATGGATGATGGAGATCTTAACAGGGGCGACCGTGGCCGAGCCCGGCTGCACTAATAACACATTTTAACGCCACTTATTTTAATGAGGTCACTACATAACAGGCTATTGTCATTGCTTCTTTCTTTACTGTTATTTTATTTATTATGTTTTAACTTAATTCTTTAATTTTTCTCATCAAAATTTAATACTGCACTATGTATATGTAAAAAAATAAAATAAAAACTTTGTATGTAAATGGCACTTGTGCCGTAAATTCTAAATAAAATTAAAATAATAAATGGGTTAGAATTTGAACCAAGTAAGGTAAGGTATGGAACAGATATTTAAAGGTGCGATTATCAGTTTTTACAATAATTCCGCTGATAGAAGAGAAAACGAATAAGATTACATTATTTTTAGTTAATGAGTTGCTATAGTATTGATCATGCAAAAACATGCAAGGAAAGTAGTGATTACATAATAACCTCCTTTTATCTTAAAGAATGTTAAAAAAGCTTGATTTTGGATGAGTTCAGGGAAAGTATGATAATAATGTTTAGTAAGATTTTTAATTAATACACTAGTATTGCTGTTACATGAGAAAGCTACTAAATAAGGCAAGGATACATTATTTTGATATATATTATTTTGCATATTTTGAGTATGTAGATTGCCAACAGCAAATAAGTAAAAATAAATTAGATAATAGAATAAATAAAAATAAATGAATTTCTAATAAATTATAGTTTAAAATTAGTTGATGTTTACTGGGTGAAGTTTTAAGAGATAAATATGGGTAGGTTACAAGAATACATGAGTTATAATTCAGTATGTTCACAGTAATTGAATTGTGTGTATATGTTCAAACGCAATGTAATAGAATATAAGAACTTTTACTAATACCTCTTTTAATAGCCATAATAACAGAGTTAAGTTTTAGTCAGATAGACTGATGTTTTAATCGGTCAAGGTCCTTGGCATCGTTTACTGTTATGATTTTGGAGTTGTCGGTCTGCTTTAGTAAGATTCGTCCTGAAGCTAATATTGCAAATTTGCTTCTTTCAAAAGAGAATAATGTCATTTATCCAGTTCCTACCTATCCCTAACCATCACCTTACTGGAAAAGTGTTTGAAATTTGTAACAATGGTGCAAATTCGAGTGCATTTGTTTTGAAAAAAAAACGAAAGAAGAATTATACTGGAAGCAAGCTGTTGGTGTTTTTTCGGGTACATAATCTTTGAAAAAAGGGGAAGTAAACTATATTTAAAGTGCTTAATATCGTTTAAGTATTCATTCGTTTTGTTGTGGCGATAATTACCTCGAGGTATCGCGGTGGAACTCATTGTGTGTTCGCAGAGATAATTACCTCGAGGTATCGCGGTGGAACTCATTATGAATTCGCAGAGATAATTACCTCGAGGTATCGCGGTGGAACTCATTATGTGTTCGCAGAGATAATTACCTCGAGGTATCGCGGTGGAACTCATTATGTGTTCGCAGAGATAATTACCTCGAGGTATCGCGGTGGAACTCACTATGTGTTCGCAGAGATAATTACCTCGAGGTATCGCGGTGGAACTCATTATGTGTTCGCAGAGATAATTACCTCGAGGTATCGCGGTGGAACTCATTATGTGTTCGCAGAGATACAGTACTTTTTTAAACTAAATGGAAAAAGGCAAAATTGAAACGTATTTTAATTATACATAAAGTTTCATTTTTGTATTTAGACATAAAATAAATTTCTTACACGTATTTTAGGACAACGGAGTAAGAGCCACTCAGCTACTTACATCTACATAATCATTTACAATCAAAGCAAATTGCGTTATTATTGTTTTTTATTTGTTTGTTTACATAATCAGATTATGTTATTAGTCACTATCATAGTTTGATTAACAATATTACACACACACGTACACACTACAAATTATTAATATAACTGGTCACAATATCGGCAAAACCAAATAAACTTAGCGGCTGGGCTAACCTCCAAAGGAAAAAGATGAAGGATGAACGTTTAAAACAGAAAGCAAACTCAATGAATACTTTTAAATAAATACAACTGTTTAATATTGAAACAGTTTTATGATTATTCCACATCCCAGTTCCTACTCAATTGCCTTTTCCCTTGTTTTGTTCCTTTATCAAAAGTCTTTCCTTAGAAGAAACAAGAATTGAAAATAAGAAGCCGACGCAAGTCTCCTTTGTTTTATGATTTGAATTTTCATTCAAATCATAAAACAAAATATGTAATAATTGAGAGTGCATGCTATTTCGGTACTCCATTAAATAGTGCAATTATCATCCCCAAGTACATTATTGTCGCGTGGTGATTGTAAACAGAGTTTGTGTTGTGAAAATCTCTAACATTAATGGTGCTTATAAGGTGTACACATCTATGAAGTATAAGTGACTCACGGAATCTTTCAGAAACCAGCAGGGCTCCAAAAGAAACAAACTTCATCACCAGGTAAAGGCTTCCTTTCCTCTCTCCTCGCATTCCAATTGAGTACCCCAATCCACAGGTATAACGACAATATTATCAGAGATTTTAAACTGTTTGGTGCAACTTAATGATAATAAGTTTATGGTAGTTATCGGACCAATTCAAATTAAAGGTGATTTATTTCAATTTCCAAAAAAAAAAACTACGGATTTTCTTCCAAATTTTATTTCAAACTCAAGGAAAACGGTGATTTGATTGATAGAATATGGCTTACAAATTCAAAAGAAAAAAAATTACGGTAAATTGTTTTTGTTGTAAATTATTTGGTAGTAGCAATAATTTCTTTAGTGCCGATGGTGTTTCAGATTGTTCTAATTTAAGCAGAACATGACCGAAATTGACCACCCATCATTTCACGAATTTGACTATTTAGTCTCCGAGTACAATGCCAAACATGCATATATTCTTAAAAGGAGCATATACTGCCAAAACAGCATATGTATGTTGTTTGAATAATAATCAATCTACAGTCCCAACCGACTAGAATACAGTGAAATACGCTCCATATTTAAATTGCCAAAACAATAAGGATTTGCATAGTATAAACTGTTAAATAATTTAAATCACCTGATGTTTGTAGTTTTCAGTAAGTTAGATGTCTGAAACATAGTGTATAGTGAGCTGTGTAGTGATATAAAAATTAAAAAAAAAAACATTTTTGATATTGTAATCTAAAATTGTAGGTGAGTAAAATAACGTAAACAGTTTTTTCGTAATTCTAAGTTCAAAAATGGTTCCAACAGTTTTGTGGATTTTGGGATAACCGTTTTAAATAACGTATAACTAGGCGTGCAATAAATGCGAAATTATTCCAATAGAGCACAATACAATTGCAAAGAAACGATTACTCGTTAAAAGCTTCCACCTTAAACGCTTATCCATCCGCCCGTACGCAATACTTGTCTGTAAACTAACAATAATTAAGTACCTACCGAACTGTGCGCGCACGCTAAAAATCGCTCTGCATAAATAATCAATATTTAATAGTTAATTTACCGAAATAATCCAAAAATATTGGTGAATATATAACTGTGGAACAGTGGTGAACTTTTTATTGCGTACTCGTATTAAAACGCCCGCTGATCAGTATCTTACAGTGATTTTAAATCTGTGTAGTGCTTCAGTGAAAGTGTTGTCGCATTTAAGCGCAAACAGAATACTGTACTGTCAGGCTAATATCACATATTAGTACCAATATTATCACGGTTGTGGATAAATAGCCCGTGGCGTAGAGGATAGCAACTTTAGCGTCGCTCACTATTGTCGCGGAGGAGCTGAGTTTACTCCCCGGTTAAAGCAACTTTTTTTTAAATAAAAAAAAATAAAAACTATAATAATATAAGTGTAACGCCATCTAGTGAATTTCATCAAATACATTAAAATGAGCAAGCAAAAGAAAACCACCAAAAAAACACCATCTAGCGACTCTGATGATGACTACAACACAAATAAAATATTTAAATTCATGGCAAAAAAGTTTGAAGATTTATCGGAACAATTGATGAAATCTTTTAGAGAACAAATAAAAAATGAACTAAGAGATCTTAAGAAATCTGTAGAATTTTGTTGCAATAAAATTGATGAATATGAAGAAAATAATAAAAAGAAAGATACACTGATCAAACAACTGCAATCAGAAAACAACAAAATAAAACAGCAAATAAACAAACTGGAACAATTACACAAACAAAATAACATTGAGATACAAGGTATTCCTTTTAAAGAAAATGAAAACTTACCAAAAATAGTCAATAATATAATGGAAACCATAAAATGCAATATGGAATCATCAAAAATAACAAATATATATCGTATCAGAAACAGAAACCCTTTAAACAAATATCCAGCCTTAATTGTATCATTCCAAAACAAAGAAACAAAGGACAAAATCATCGACCAAAAAAAGAAAATATGGTGTCTTGTACACAAAAAATATAAATTTTCCGGAAGATAACAAAATTTTCATTAACGAACAATTAACACAACTAAACAAACACCTCCTGTTTCTGACGAAATCCTCAAGACTCGGCTACAAATTCATCTGGGCGAAAAACGGTAACGTTATGATGAGAAAAGATGAAACAGCTCCAATCATCCATATAAGGCAGCCAAATGACATTCCTTCAGAATAAAGGACCATCTAACCGCATTGCACGTGAAAATAACTTATATCTATCAAAATGTCTGATGATAGCAAACACCTATCAACCTTTAACATGGCTGAAGAAAACTATATACATGAAAATTATAAATGTAGAAACCCATATGAACTAAATCTACTTTTTAAAGATATTAATTTCTCGATCTTAAACATGAATATTAGAAGTTTAAGGAAACACTTAATCATCTACCCACATTAGTCTAGTGTCGACGTATTTCTGTGCCTGCTTCAAAATATCAAAGAATAAACATAACAACCAGTAGAGAATTAACTAAAAGTGGTCAATTTTATAAAACGAAGATTGCGCACAAGGCCAGCGTAATTATTTTTCCCAAAAAGTGTGTTTTTTTATCTCTCAAAGAAGATCTGAGCTTGGGAATTGTAACACAATTTTAATAATCTGTGACACAGTGACCATAAGATTACAGTTTTCAAGGAATCATTCACAATAAGATCTAAAAAGTTACGAAGGCGCGCACATTCAAGGAAAAAGTGTATATTTTTTATCAACTTCAAAAATGGTTACGAAATGCAGTGCCTGTCAAATCAACATTGAGGTTCCTTCAGACTTTATATCGTGTTCGAATTGTGATGATGGCTACCACACAATGTGTGCTGGAATAGGAGAAAACTCTCGCAGAGGTAAGAGTCAACAAAATTGGAGATGCAAAAAATGCTCTAAACCCCAAAAAGTGAATAAAATGAAAAGTGTTGGAAATACTTTGAGTGAATGCAATCAAGAACTGCCACCTTTTGAATTACAATTAAAACAATATGCCAACTCACAGAAATCTACCTCCGCCCAATCTTTCACCAATGTAAACTCATCGAAATTAAACATAGATGGCGCTAGTCAACAATTAACAGCGGAATTATTAATAAATGAATTCAATTCATTTAAGTCTGCAATGATATCTCTTGTAGACAAGAAATTAGACATGTATGCTAAAAAATACGAAGAAATTTTAAATCAAAACAATGAACTGATTAAGTCACTTCAATATATTTCAGACCAACAAGAAGAGCTAAAAAATCGAGTCATTGTTTTAGAGACATCACACGAAATAGTGAACGCGGAACTTATTGATTTAAAAAAACAGAATTTTAGTTTATCTAACACAATCGATAAACAAGACGATAGAATTGATAAACTGGAATACTTGAACCAATCATTTAATATCGAGATGAGGGGCATTCCGGAATCCAACGCAAATAACAATATGGAAGTGCTCTTTAAAATATCAAAAATTATCAATTACGAGGACGCAACAGAAAATGTGCATTCGGCAATCAAAAAAATATACAGGATGGGGCCGAAAATCTCTGAAAAAAGTCCCAGATCCATCATTGCAACATTTTATAACAATCAAGCAAGGGATAATTTTCTATACAAATTGAAAACTTACCTAAAAGCCACAACACCCAGCAGCAATAAATTAAACACATACGATTTAGGATTATCGCAAGATGCCAAAAGAATTTATATATCAGATCATCTAACACAAAAAGGCAAATTTTTATTAGCGCAAATAAAACGATTCGCCAGAGAGAACAACTTCAAATATGCGTGGTCAGCGTCAGGACGTACCCTACTAAAACAGTCTGATAGCTCCAAAATCATAACAGTTAACAATGTCAATGAACTTGACCGTTTAAAACGCCAGAACATCTGACTACAACTTCTCTCCATTATTAAGACTACAAAAGAAGATATTTTTAAATGTTCTCATTTCAAGTTTAGTTATCCATTCAGTTCTTATATTACAGTGAAAAGCTATTAGGTCATTCCGATTTTAATAGAATTTAAATCTTGTAAACATACATACTGCAAAATCATATACACATTGTTTTTAGTGTTATTATAATATTATGTCTCTCTTGATAAATTATGTGAGCACTGGATGTTAAATCATTTATCATATAAAATCAATTCCAATAGAAGTACTTACCTTATGTTTATTCATTTGTTAGTTTTAATTTGTTCTCTCCATTATTAAAGCTACTAAAGAAGGTATTTTTAAATGTTCTCATTTCAAGTTTAGTTATCCACTCAGCTCTTATATTACAGTGAAAAGTTATTATGTCATTCCTATTTTAATAGAATTTAAATCTTGTAAACATACATACTGCAAAATCATATGCACATTGTTTTTAGTGTTATTATATGTTCTCTTGATAAATTATGTAAGCACTGGATGTTAATTCATTTAATTTTCAGAAATTTTAATTTTGTAATCATAATTTCCTTTTTTGGATTTTTCACGAGTCACGCCACTATTTTCAATATGTCACTACATCGTCTTTTAATTTTTTTGGTTTTAATTTACTTTAATAAGGAAAATTTTGTAATAGTAATTTCATTTCCGGGCTTTTTCACTAGTCGTAACAATTTTTTCGACAGGATACTACATCGTCAAAAAAATGTTTTCTCATTTTTTTATTATTATTATTATGGTATGAAATTATATTTAATCCCATACTCTCAGTAAAGCTATACAAATCTGATAAAAAAATAATATCTTATACTCATTTTTATGTATTTTACTTTCATTTTGCAATAGCAACTGTCTTTATCATAAGTCATTTGTCAATTGGGTAACAATATACTTATATAAATTTTCATAGATTAGAAAGAAAACCTCACTCCAAATACCCACAAAAGATCAAAATCATATCTCTATATATTCATTATGTAATTGATCTTATAAATTTGCTTTTTCTTCATTTTTTCATTGTAACTTATTTTCAGCATCAACCTCTCTCCATCATAAGTTCTTACCATGATATAGGCCATTTTATTGTTTTTAGTATATTTATAGCATTCAAGATTCTCACCATACAAATAACTTTCAGAATGTACAATAATACGTGTTTCATACATCAATCATTGACACAAACATCACAAAAAAATTCCTACATATCATTCAGAACTCACTAACTCTTATATTTATATATTATATTAATTAAATTATAACTTTGATTCAGCTGCATGTGACTAAGTACAGTCAATACACTATAAGAATAAGAAGAACTATAAGAACTAAGTAAAGTCAATACACTGGACTAAACAAGAGTCGCTTTTGATGGATCTACCTATTTCTGTCTGTCCTAAAACGGGTTATATCCTAGTTGGACAGCCAAGGATCGCTTTAACAATGTATTATGTCATGTTTTTGTTTTTAAATTAAATAAATGAATAAAAATAAACTTCGATGAGCTCTGTATCCTTATTAATAACCTAGATTTTTCTCCAAGCATAATTGTTTTGACTGAAACTCAAATGAAAAATGTTATTCCATATAACTTATCAGAATATACCACAATTTCCTCTGCCTGTAAGCATACTGGTCATGATGGAGTCACTGTCTTCTTTCATAATACTCTGAAAAATGTTGCCACTGAATTTATTGAATTTAAGTCAGCCAATGCAATAAAATTAACCTTTTTTCAAAACAACTATAAATATCATGGTACTAGCCATATACGGATCCCTATCATTAAATGATTTTTTATTTGTAAAAGAACTAAAATCTTTTGTTAGAAATCTTGACAGAAACAATTTAACTTTTTTCCATTTTGACAGGTGACATTAATATAAATATTAATGATAACAATATAAATGTAAATTGCCAAAATGAGTATCTAGATTGTTTATCAAGCTCTGGATATATGTCATATATTAGCTCACCAACTAGAGTAACCTTAAGTAGCTCTGCATGTTTAGACCACATATTTGTCAAGTCGCACAAGGCGGCCAATATTATCTCTTCAATTCTTGAAACTAATATCACAGATCATTACCCGACCTTTTATGGACACCATTTCAAAAATACACCTTTAAACCGAAATTCTGTAACTCTACAAAAAGCTGACATTGATTATAAAACTCTAAACTCTTTACTTCAGTCAGAAAACTGGGAATATGTAATATCAATAGAAAATCCACATTTAGCATTAGAGAATTTCTATAATACTCTTAGAGATTATATTCTAAAAAGTGAAAGTAAAATAGTTGTCAATAACAGAAAATTTAAAAAAATTAAACCTTGGATTACAGTTGGATTAATTATATCAATTAAACAAAGGGATAAATTACAGTAGAACCTCGTTAATTCGAAATCCACGGGACATCAAAAATCAAATTTCGAATTAACGAATTCCCACGTAATTCGAAATTTTATGAAAAAAAAAAAAAAAAATACGCCGAAAATCGATTTTCTCGGCCGCCTCTTCAACTCCGGGTGGAATTTCAGTTGTAAATTCGTATTAATACCAATTATTTCTTTATTTTCGCGGCCGATTACCGTAGCGGCGAGCCCTTTAAATTCAGATATTCGCAATAAATTCGTAAAAATGCTACATATTTACGCGTAAATCGAGATTTCGCTGCCGATTTCGGTCGCGGCCTACCCTTTAAATTGAGATATTCGTAAAAATACGATATATTTCCGCATAAAATGAGAATTCGCGTCCATATTCCATCGCGGCCGGCTCTTTAAACTCAGATATTCGAAATAATTCGTAAAAATACGATATATTTCCGCGTAAAATGAGAATTCGCGTCCATATTCCGTCGCGGCCGGCTCTTTAAATTCAGATATTCGAAATAAATTCGCAAAAATACGATATATTTCCGTGTAAATCGAAAATGCGCGGCCGATTTCCATCGCGGCCGACCCTTTAAATTCAGATATTTGATGTAAATTCGTAAAAATATGATATATTTCCGCGTAAATCGAATTTTATCGGCAGTTTTTCGTCGCGGCTGGCCTTTTAAGTTCAGATATTTGAAGTAAATTCGTAAAAATATGTCTTATTTCGGCGTGAATCGAAATTTTTCGGCCGATTTCCGTCGCGCCGTATTTTTTAACTCGGATATTCAAGTAAAGTTAATAAAAATACGATACATTTCCGCGTAAATTGAAATTTCGCATCCGATTTCCGTCGCGGCGGGCCCTTTAAAATTCAGATATTCAAAATAAATTCGTAAAAATACAATATATTTAGGGTGTAAATCGAGATATCGTGGCCGATTTCGGTCGCAGCGGGCCCTTTAAAATTCAAATATTCTAAATAAATTAGTAAATATACAATACATTTACGCGTAAATCGAAATTTCGCGGCCGAGTTTCGTCGCGGCCGACCCTTTAAATTCAGATATTTGGTGTAAACTCGTAAAACTACGACATATATCCGCGTAAAACGTATTTTCTCGGTCCTTCAAACTCTAATATTCGAAATAAATTTAAAAAAGTACGACATTCCAGTGTAAATCGATTCAGATTTACAAAATAATAATACTAATTAGGACGATGTATAACCACGTAAAAATACATTTTTCGGCGTTTTACAGCCACGGCTGACTTTTAGATTCAGATTTACGAAATATTATGATTTATTTTCGCAAAAATTAAATTTTTTCGAATTACACGAACAAATTTTCGTGCGCGGACAAAAATAAATTTCGAATTACGAATTAACGAATTTCGAATTAAAAAAAATTTTGTATGAAAAAATTTTTCAGCGGAAATTTTTTTGGCGAAAATTTCGAATTACGCGTTTTTTCGAATTATCGGGGTTCGAATTAACGGGGTTCTACTGTATATAGAGAAATGTTAAAATATCAAATGGATTGCCAAAATAATAATCTCAGAACAATGCCTTATCTGAAAACAAAATATCTAATGTACCGAAACTTACTAAATAAAACTGATACGAAACTGCAAAAAGAAATACTATTATTATCTGAAAACAAAATATCTAATGTACCGAAACTTAATAAATAGACTGATACGAAACTGCAAAAAGAAATACTATTGTGAACAAACTGAAAATGCTAAAATTAATGCTAAAAATAATACTAAAAAAACTTGGAATATTATAAATGAAATTGCCAACAAAATTTATGTCTTCAAATATTGTAAATGAGGTTAAAATAAATAATGAAATAATAACTAACAAATCGACCATTGCAGAATGTTTTAATAACTTTTTTACAAATATAGTAGACGAGGTACTTGAATCTTCCGGCATTAATGTTAATGATGATTATATGGAGACATCTCCTCAATTAGATTCTAATAACGATTCAATTAACTTTACAGAATATTTTCCTCCCATTACATTTAATGAAATTGAAAAATATATTGATAGCCTTAAACCATCCAACTCTAAGGGAAATGATGTACTATCATGTGATACATTAAAAAAAAATAAAACAACATGTATTAACGCCATTACAACATATTTTTAATATATGCCTCAAAGATGGTCATTTTCCAGAACAATTTAAAATCTCCACTATAATACCTATTCATAAATCTGGGGATACGCATAAATTAGACAATTACAGACCAATATCCCTTGTTTCAAACCTATCAAAAATATTCGAAAAATGCATCAAATTTAGAGTCATTGAACACTTAGAAAAATATAAAATTCTTTCGAAAAACCAATACGGCTTTCGTAAAGATCTAAGCACTGAGGATGCCATATATGAATTGACAAAAAATATTTATGCATCTATCGATAAAAAATAGAAATGTCTTGCCATATTCCTAGATTTAAGAAAAGCTTTCGACACCGTTAATCATAATTTACTCATTAAAAAAATAACTCGACTGGGCTTCAAAAAAGACACACTAAAATTACTATCAAACTATCTTAAAAACAGAACACAAAAAACAAAAATTGGGAATAATTATAGTTCAGATACACAGATAAAAAACGGAGTTCCGCAGGGAACTGTTCTTGGCCCGATTTTATTCTTAATTTATATTAATGATTTATGTAATTTTGTAATCCCTGGCAAAATTGTTTCTTACGCCGACGACACGGCAGTAATAGTGGATGGTAATAATTGGACAGAAACTTTTTCGAAAGCAACTGTATGTATTTCACTTGTTTCAAAATGGTTAAAATACAACAAACTTGTCTTAAACTACAGCAAAACATTATACTTACCTTTCTATAAAAACATAAGAAACAAACCAAAAGAAAACCTTAAAATTAGAATCCATAATACAACTCGCAATCAAGAAATGTGCTTCCTGTGCAACGAACTCGCTAATGTCAAAAATATAAAATATTTAGGAGTATCAATAGATATTAATCTTAATTGAAAATCACATATTAATCAAACCACTTCTAAACTAAGATATCTTACCTACATATTAAAGACTCAATGAAATTTTAAACGCTGAAAAATTGAAAATGATCTACTTCTCCCTGGTTCAATCTGCAATCACTTATGGCATAATAGGATGGGGTGGTGCACCTGATACATTTATTAAGCCTCTACAAATAATTCAAAAACACATAATTAAAGTCATATATAACAAAAATAAAACATTCTCGACTGACCTATTATACAAGGAATCTAAATTATTTAACATTCGTAAATTATTTATATTACAAACTATGAAATATTTATTTAAATACAAAAATAATTTCAAAATAAATGAAAACAGAATGAGCAAAAGAACAAATAATATATTTTACACCCCCAAACCAATACTAAATTAATGCAGACACATAGCAGTTTCATTGGTCCTCGTACATTTAACCTTCTACCACTACAAACTCAAATGATAAATAAAAAGATAGAATATATTAAAGAGGTAAAATTATGGCTGAATGGCGCAGATATTGAAACGCTTTTACTATAAATTTATTGATCCTTTCTACAACTCACTTGCTGAAACTTTATAAACTATTGTACATAATGTTTTCTCTTTACTTTTTATAATAACTATAAACAAAAAAAAAAAACTTTTTCTACTAATGTAAATTATACTTTAGGTCAGGGCTTCCCTAACTGTGAGTCGCGACGCCCCGGGGCGCCGCGGGATCATCCCAGGGGCGTCGTGAGGCAATCTTTATAGCGTCTTCCACACGCACACTTCGGAGCGACTGAGTCCCGCACCACTTCACGCCGCCGCGCATCTGGATCAATATGACTGGGTTAGAAACCCTTTCCAGTCGACCTCACCATCAACACTTTCGACAGCAGAAGAAGAACAGTTAATACAATGGTCCTGTGACTCCAGCCTTAAGCTGCAATATAATAAGGATAAGCTACTTGAATTTTGGAGCATTTGAATTTTGAATTTTTAAATAGTATCTAAAAAATGTAGATACTCTTTAGAGTTTTTCTGACAAATTGTTATTAGGTAACGTACCCATACTACGTGACCGTTCAGGGGGGGGGGCTTCAAAATACTACGCTTGGTACAAATGAGCGGCGGGGGGCTTAGATTTTTAGTCACCGGGGGGGGGGGAGGGCGTCCCAAAAATATGGCAACTTCCCAAGGGCGTCACAGTTGAAAAAAGTTTGGGAAGCCCTGCTTTAGGTACTTGAAATATAGTAATCGTTTTATATTACCCACACTCAGGCAGTGCCTTAGTGGGTTTTCATTTCTTGTGTATACTATTTGGTATTATATATTATGTTATTATATACTATCTATTAATATGTATAATATATGTAAAGAAATGAAAATTATATAATAAAGTACTGACCGGAGAACCAATGCCAGAAAGCTTTAGGAAAAGCTATCTTCTTCCATTTTACAAAAATAAGGGAGACTCTAGGAAGTGCGACAATTATAGAGGGATAAAGCTTATGTCTCACACCATGAAAATATATGAGAGGATTATAAACACACGAATTAGGAAGATTGTAAAAATACACGACGATCAATGCGGCTTTGTAACGGAGAAATCAACAATAGATGCTATTCAAACAGTCAGAATCATAGTTGAAAAATATCGAGATGCAAAAAAAGATTTACACATGGTATTTATAGACTTGGAAAAAGCATTTGACAGGGTACCCCGAAGCCTGATATGGGCGGCATTGAGATCTCATAACGTACCAGAAGGATATGTGCTCTCCATACAAGATATGTATACAGACGTAGAAACACAAGTAAGATGCACATCAGGGATGTCACCAACATTTCCAATTAAAGTGGGGGTACACCAAGGATCTGTCCTCAGCCCATTGCTATTCATAATGGTCATGAATTACCTAACGAGTCAAGAAATAAACAGTATTCTCAAGACTATGCTTTTTGCAGATGATGTAGTACTGATAGAAGAAAATCATTGTGATCTACAAAATAGCCTGGAAAGGTGGAGAAAGATCCTGGAGGATAATGGACTAAAAATTAGCAGGAAAAAGACGGAATATTTGTATTTACCATTTGAAGACCCAAATGCTGTAACTCCTTCGATGCAATTGGATGGAGTAACATTAGCCAACTGTGACTCATTTAAGTATCTGGGCTCACTCATCCACAGAGACGGAGGATGTGCAGCGGATGTCAACCATAGGATAGGAGTGGGATGGATGAAATTTAGATCCGTAACAGGAATTTTGTGCGACACGAAAATGCCAATAAAACTTAAAGGAAAGACATACCAGACTATTGTTAGACCCGCGATAATGTATGGCTCCGAATGCTGGACTATGTACAACTCCTACTCTAGGCAACTCGAATCAGCAGAAATGCGAATGCTTAGATGGACGGCAGGAGTATCATTAAAAGATAAAATTAAAAGCTCACGCATTCGTGGTAGCCTGGGTGTCACTGACATAAACAGTAAGCTAGAGGAACGACAGTTAAGATGGTATGGGCACATAAGACGGAGACCACCAGACCACACAGTGAAGCTGGCTATGTCTATAGAGCTTCAAAGACAGTCATCCAGAGGTAGACCAAAGAACTCCTGGATGACCCAATGCTCCAAAATCCTACAAAGAAACGGCCTAGATGAAAGCGACACTCAGAACCGAAGAAGCTATAACCTGAGAACGAGAAGAGCCGACCCCAACAGCCCACCTAGGCAATGAGTTGGGATAGTGCCAGGAAGAAGAAAAGATGTAAAGAAATGAAAATAAATAAAGTAAAAAAAAAAAAAAAAAAAACAAAAAACAAAAAACTAATGTAAAGAAACACTTTCTTACTAAACGGTTATCTGCCCGCCATCTATTGGTCGCCTGTAAACCGTTCAAAGAAACTCTTCCATCCACCCGCGATTGGCCGCATGTAAACCGATGCAAAGAAATGTTTATTTAGTAACGCTTTCGCGTTAAACGGTTACCCATTACCCACCAGTCCACGATTGGCCGCGCGGAAACCATTGCAAAATACGCTTCCACCCACCCGCGATAGACTGACCATAAACCGATGTGAAAAAATGCTTTCGCAATCCCGTCCGCGATTGGGGCACCGTTAACCTTTGCCGAAACACTTCCACCCGTCCATGATTTCCTGCCTGTATACCGATGCAAAGAAATGCTTGTTTAAACGCCTTCTCGTCAAACGCTTTTATGTTCGCTTTTGCCGCAACCTTTCACCGATAAATTTAAAAATTATATTTCAGTAGAAGGGTTTGCAACTTTTTTGAGTTTGGGAGATTCATTTCACCTTAATTTTCAAGGGATCCAGTTATAATGAGAATCTTATAAGAATATTTAGTGTTGTTTTTTTCAGTTCTTCAGATTTTGACCAGTAAACTGATTCATTCAGAAACGCACGAATCTAGCAAAACCGATTTGTCCTGCAACCAAGATTTTATGTGTATCACCACCCTTATAAAGGAAATTTAAAATATGGAAATAATTATTATTTTCCAAAATTCACATTCTTAACTTATTGAGATTGACATTGATAAGGTAGCTAATCTTGAAGTGTTAACAAAATTCCTCGAAAACACAAAAATGTTGAACTAAAATAATAAAACAGAAGTGAGTTGAAATAATATTGTTTAAAGTCATTTTTTCTCCTCTTTGTTTTGTATCTGGTTCATACAATATTGTGAAATATCAACTAATTTTACTGATGTTCTGCATAGAGTTTTATTCAGAGACGCACGAAATACACAGTATTTTTTTTACTGCAAGCGTAATAATATCTGCCCGAAAATCCTGACTAGAAGAATGTAGAGGCTTTGGTTTAGAAGAAACAAAATTAGTATAATGTATACAGATGGTAGGCACACAAGCTAAAGATACAAAATAAATGCAGGTCGATTGTAATCCATCTCTGAAATACAACATAATGCACCTAATTTTTGGAATGTAGAAAAGGGTGAACACTTTACCGTGGTGAAATAATACTTGTGAATCAAAAAGTTCTTATTTTTAATATATGTCTTCACCCTGATTATACAGAACACAATGTTTACAATAATGGTATATTTGTTTACATTTCTTGTGTCAAGTAAGATATGTAATAATAACAATTCTTAACAACATTTAAAACAGTGCGCACGTCAAATAATCGCTCCACAAAAATCGCTCAAATTCATAGTTAAAATCTCACCAAATTAAAACAACTGACGGTTGGTGTTTACCTGTAATACCAGTGAAGTGATTCATCCAATTTAGTTTAGTCTAAACGGCCTAGTCATTACAATTTTAAGTGATTAAAGTGCCAATTTGAAGTGACAGTGACCGGCTTGCAAACTCAATCAAAACCTTTTATTACAACACATACAAACGGACCTGTGCCCTCACAATTAATATTATAATTATTTATCGATACGTCACAGGCGGTCAGTAGCCTGGTGGTATAAACGTTTCGCCAATACTCTCCGTGGAATACGGGAAGTCAGTTCAAACCCCACAGTTTCCAAAAAAAAAAAACTTTGCTGCTTTTTTTTCAACCGCATTTTTTTTGTTCTTTTAAATTTAATTTTAATCTGCATTGTAACGTGTGATATTTTTGAAACCGTATTAAAAAAAAATAGAGCATCTAATTAAACAATAAACTTATTTTTAAAAATCCACAATGAGCAGCACCAGAGGCAAGACAACCATTCTGGATAGCGAAGATAAAATTATACAGTTCCTAGAAAAATAAATGGACGTAATGAAAAAAGACATAATGTCTCAAATAGCATATCAAAACATTGAAAACCAAAAAAACATCGATAGCTTAAAAAAAGATATGTCGGAAATTATAGAAAAAAAATTCTCTGCTGAATTAAAAGATGTAAAAAACCTCAAGAACCAGCTGTGCGAACTCACCAAGACCATTGACTTTCTTTCACTAAAAATCGATGACTATGAAGTAGAGAGAAATAAACTCCACAAAAAAATTAAGGAAGTGGAAAAAGAAAACAAAAATTTAAAATCTGTTGTAAATCAATCTCTACAAAATTGCCTTGAAACATCGCTCGAAATCAACGGAATCGAAACTAAAAAAGAAGAAAATCCTAAAATACCTATAGAATGCATCTTTAAAAAAATAGGGTGTGAAGATTTACTAAATAATAATTCCATAATAAACATTTACACCAACTCACTAAAGAAATGTATAACAATAAAGATGGCTACAAAAGAATTGAAAGACAGGATCCTTTCCCAAAAAAAGAAAGCGGGATATTTCTCCGCCAAAGATATAAATCACTCCACCTCGATAAACCCTATCTACATAAATGAAAAGCTGACGCCACAAAACAAGCAATTACTCTGGCTAGCGAGAGCAACAAAATCAATGGCATACCAATATGCGTGGACGAAAAACGGGAACGTCCTTCTCCGTAAAAATAAGGATTCACCAATAATATATGTCAAAGATGCGAGCGACATTCCACTCCAGTAACCGTGCCTCACTTCTACAACTTCTTTGGATACCTCCCGGACTCAATAAAAATGGCCTCCTTAGAAGTATATACTCGTAGCATCCCGGAAAACCATGAATGCGAAAATTATCAAGACCTAAACTCAATCTTCGAAGACACATCTTTCAATGTACTAAATATGAACATCAGAAGTATTAGGAAACATTTTGATGAGTTCTGTATCCTTTTAAACTCGTTATCTTTCCAAATTGATTTTATATCTCTTACCGAAACGCAAATGCGCGAATGTATCCCTTTCAGCCTACCAAACTATATTTCTTTTTCAATTCCAGCTAGACACACCTCTCATGATGGCATTACCATATTTTATAATGTACACTCTATATCTAATATTAACATTGTCAGCCCAAATTTCAAATATTCAAATGCTGTCCATGCAACCTTTACCTCTCAAGGAAAAAAAGTAATCTATTTTGTCAGCATACCGCTCTCCCTCATTATCCACAAATTTGTTCATACACGAAATTAAAACTTTTATTGACGAACATAGCTCAAATCAATTTGATTTTTCATTTTTAATGGGAGACATTAATATAAATATACAAAACGCAATACTAAATCCATCTGCAAACGAATACTTAAACTTACTGTACACCAAAGGTTACCTATCTTACCTGAACAGTACTACTAGGCCCAATCATCCTAATGATTCATGTCTTGATCACATATTTCTGAAAGCAAAAAAAAATACCCAAATAGATCTGCTACCTTAAAAATTGACATTACAGACCACTATCCCACCTTCTACGGTCATTGCGTTATAAATTCTCCCAGAAACATCGATCCCAATAACCAGCAGGAAATAAAAACAAAAATTAATTACCTATCACTAGACATATCACTAACAACCGAAACATGGGATTCGGTGCTTTCTAATAACGACCCTAATATGTCTCTAAATAACTTTTATGAAATTATTCAAAACCACATTGAAAAATGTTATGAACAAAGAAAACCACCTAAAAGTAAACATAGACAAATAAAACCATGGATCACACGTGGTCTAATAATATCAATACATCATAGAAATAAACTGTTCAAATCTTACAAAACTTACGAAAACCATTGCATAACCAACAATGAAACACAAAATTACAGCAAAAGGAACCAATATATTATATATAGAAATTACCTTAATACTCTTATAAAAAAATGCAAACAACAGTACTATTCTGAACAACTCCAAAAAGCACAAAACGACTCACGAATAACATGGAACATCATAAATGAGTGTTATGATGCAGGGCTAGACTCCTTTTGTTTTAATATTTTATTCATTAATTTATTCTGCATCATCACATTTATCCTCGCCGATTCTCTAACCTAGTTAGGAACTGGGCGATTGTCGCTGGTATTGGTTTTGGTAAAATTTCGAATCATAATTTAAAATTTAAAATCTGTACCGGGCGGAAACAGAAAAAAAAACAAAACACTTGCTTGCCTGCAGAGAAACGGGAGAGTGGGCCTGATCTCTCGGCAGACGACAGTCACAGTTTTCCGGAGTGAAATTGTTTCCCTTTAATCGGAGTGGCGAAGTCTAATTTTATACGCGGAGATTGCATAATAAAATCGTATAAATGGCGTAAAATACGAAGTTCCATAGTGGAATTAGTTCGGTGGCTCGTTCGAATATTGTAACCACGCGGCATCATGAATCGCAAACGGAGTCAGAAGTGTTATCGGGTGTGATCTGCTTGAATCCGACCCATCCTTTATGGGATGAAGAAGCCAGTGGCTTAAAATATTGTGCCCGGTTCCCGGAAACCTAAGGATAGTATTCTTTCTCGCGGTTTGGCACTACGTCGACCGCATTTTCACCAGGGCCGTATTGAGGCCTATTTTTCCTTACATAAAGGGAATCCTCGCCAGGATACACGGATGCGACCGCGGGCACCAGATACCTCTTCCTCAGTCACCAGATTACACATTTTCCTGCCACGGACAGTCGCCAGGAGGCGGAACTGAATCTTCCTCTTGCTCCGGCTGGAGTCCCTAGGAGCTCAGCCTGAGGAGGTGCTGCTCCAGCTCGAGTAGGATGTTACTTAATTAGCTAGATAGTTAAAGCGTGGTCGGAACCTTGGGGGTAAGCTTATATCTAACTTTTATTATATTGTTTTCGTTATAACTTATGTATGTACCTGTATATACATGTATCAAAAAAATTTTCAATAAAAAAAAAAAATAAAATATCACCAATAATTATCTTATCTCTCCGAAAAGGGTTCAATCAATTAGGTTATGAAAATTTACCACAATGCAAACAAAAAAGCTATTAGTTTGTTCAGCGCCACCTTAAGAATAATGGATACACAAGAACAACCTAACCTAACCTAACCTACCTACTCGCAGTCATAAAGAATATTATTGTTTGAGAGGATATAAAAATAAAAACCTTAAGGGCTCTGTGTTAAGTGTTTTCAGCCCCTTGGCTTCTCAGTGCCTTGGAGGTAGGCGCCCGGAGTAAACTGCTCAAATTGTGCCCCCACAGGATCGGCACTAAATCTACTGTATCACATTTGAAAACGCTCTCAAAGAAAAATACCTTGTTCATCTTTAACTTTGTTCATTTCTAAAACTTCCAGTTGGCAAAGTGTGATTTTTCAGCTGGCAAGTGTAGATTAATAAGTAATTTTTTTAATAAATATGAATACCGCACAAAAGTCTCTGGGGTCAATGGGGGTATGCCATCCCCATTTAATAAAAAAAAAATTCCACACAGGAGGCCCGAGAAAAAAAAAAAACCTCAGGGTTTAAGTCATCTTTGGTGATGCTGAGTGAGGGGGTATTTTTAGGGAAAGGAAGTAGAGGAAGTTCTGGGAATGAAAAAGGTATCGTATGAGGAGTGGGTAGGAATCTGGGTGTCAGTGTTTCCAGGAGTGATCAGTGTACAATATTAATGTGAAGACGTTTAGTGATTGAAAACGAAATACCCAAATTATAAAATCATTATCTGCGGTGATTATAACCTACCTACCTACCTAACTATAACTATAATCCCATGCCAGTAACTGTTTGCGTATGAGAAATCCTAAATATGTCTTTATTTTTGAATTTAACCCAATTCAACAACGTATGTAATTTTAATGATCGTGTACTTGATTTAGTTTTCTCGAATGAGGTAGATATAATTGTTAATAGATCATTGGAGCCTATTCTTCCAATAAACAACCACCATCCCTCACTAGCTATTCTCATCCCTTGCACCAAACAAGTCAATCCAACTATCGTGATGCAAATGATTGCCTCCACAATTATTATTATTCCAGAATTATTTTATGCTTTGCTGGATGAAATTATTTAGAATTTTATCCCACTTATTCATTTTAAAGAATCTAAGTATCCAAGCCTCAGAATAGGAAACCCTAGTTAGGACTTCAATATACTTATATATGTCTACATCATGTACAAACTTTGCAATTGCAACTATGTAATAAAAAAAAGTGGGTGGTTCACTAAAAATTTTGTTCCATTAATTACACTTAAAAAGGATTTACATAAGAAATATAAAGAAGAGAAAACTTTATGAAATTACATTGAATTTAAATATATGTATTCGAAAAGATTGTAAAATCTTGTCAAAAATATGCTAAAATTCTTTTATTAATAATGTTAAAAACTCAATAAACAAGTGTTTTTGGAACTATGCAAAATCAATGAAAAATAACAATCTGGGTATATCTAACAAAATGCGGGCAACAAAGCCAATGGCACTCAAAGTATCATGCCTTTTTCGCTGATTTCTTTAAAAGTGTTTATGACTGATATTCCAACTTTTGTTAATGCTAGATCAAATTTTGTTACTGATCATAAACTTAATTTATCTCTTGTTCACATAGAATATAATGATATCTTGACTGAACTAAATCTACTGGATCAAGGCAAAAGTGGTGGACCCGGTAATATACCTCTTGCCACCAATCTAACATATCCTTTGTATTTGCTTTTCAATCAATCCTTACAGACAGAATGTTTACGTGATAAATGGAAATTCAGTTTTCTAAAATGTTTGAAAAACGTTATATTTATAAAAGTTTATATTTATATTTACCAAGTCATTTCGCCCAACGGTTTTACCGCAGGGAAATCTACTCTTAATAACTTGTTAATACATATATCAAAATTATTTATCCGAGTTAATGTCTAGTTGATTCTATTTATACTGATTTCGGTAAGGCGTTCGACAAAGTTGATCATGATTTATTACTGTGTAAACTGCATAAACTCGGTATAGATGGATCACTATATCAGTGGTTAAGAAGTTATTTAATGAACAGAGTATGGATCACTATATCAGTGGTTAAAAAGTTATTTAATGAACAGAGTATGGATCACTATATCAGTGGTTAAAAAGTTATTTAATGAACTAAAGAGTACTGGCTCTTAAAATGTATGGTATATCACCATATAAATTTATTGCTATGTGTGGGGCGTTCCGCAAGGGTTACATTTAAGACCGATCTTGTTTTTGCTATTAGTTAATGATGTTTTATAAATTTTCTATGATGTTCCTGTCCTAATGTTTGGAGACGATCTAAAATTATTCAAGGCAATAAGACATGTTAATGATTGCCATATATTGTCAAATAGCTTGTTCAAACTTTTAATATGGTGTCAAGAAAATAACTTGCAACTCAACATAAACAAATGTTAAATTATGAGGTTTTATCGAATAAGGAATCCTATAATTTTTGATTATTCTATTAGTGACATATCATTAGTTTCCGTCTCAGAAATCAAAGACTTGGGTATATGGTTTGATATAAAACTCAATTTTATAAAGCATATACAACAAAGCTTTGAAAATGAAGGCTTTAAGATTATCTAATGATTTTCACAATATCTACACTATCTGCACATTGTAAATGTCACTAGTAAGGAGTCATATTGAGTATAACTCCACAGTTGTCACACTCACAGTTCTGGTCTCCAAATTATGGGGTTCATTCACACACCATTGAAAGAATCCAAAATAAATTCTTAACCCTTGGGACCTTCTAAGACCCGAACAGTCCCAAATGCCGTGCGCGCATTATACTCTCCTAAGACCCTATTTGTCCCAGAACGACCGCACATTATTAAAATGCATATATCTCTCTTCCTCTCATCTAAAAATTAATTATTTCTTTTATGTCAGAAAGAGAACGAAATAGTTCTTGTTATTGTCTTTGAAATATCGAAGCTATTTTACATAGATATTTAACTATCTTGAATCAAAGTGACCGTTTTGTTTCCTGCCGTTCATTCACAAGTTCAATTGTGAAGTGTGTGCGCCTGAATTTACAAAAAACCGTTTTTAACAAAAAATACGACGAAATGTCTAGGTAAGTAAACTTGTATTTGTTAATCAATATATTATATACGTGTTTATGTTATATTTGGTAGGTTTTGATGATTTAAAATGCAATATTTATCCTATAAAAAAATTTAAAAATGCTAAAATCGCCGCAAACGCATTTTTAAATCCATTTTTAGTAATTGAGTTCCCTGTATTTTATGAATATTTTTATGTAAAAAGTGGAAGCATATATTTACATTCAATATTCATGAAACACAGTAATAACTTTCTATATATGTAATTATAAAGTATTGTTCTAAAATGTCAACTCGAATGTCGAAATATGTTTTATCTATCAAATTTTTCAATTGCATAATTTAGTGATGGGGCCAACCAAAATTGAATCGATAATTTATCCAAAGATTTGTGGGTATTAATTATTTATTTTGTAACTGTAATTTTACACAGACCAAATATTTAAAAGCTGTGACGTACTTGATATACGCCAATTATATGTTAAAACACTACTAAACTACATTTTCGACCAAAAAAACAAACCCCAACAAACACAAAATATCACTAATAGACCGGTCAGACAAGCGTACAAAGAAAACATAAAAACTCCGACGGTAAACACTACCTTTGGACAAAGACACCATAAATACCACGCTATTAAAGCATTCAACAGTCTCCCACTTGAAACAAAAATTGAGGAAAATAAAAATAAATTCAAACACAAAATAAAAAAATGGATTAAAGAACAAAAAAGACAATATTACCAAAATTCTATAACATAAAAGAATAAAACATATACACGCAACACAAAAAAATATATAAAACACACAACACGCACAAACACATAAATCATTATAAATGCCGATTTCCATTCTCTTTTAATATTTTTCTTTTAGTGTGATAATTATATTTTAATTTGTAATCTTTATTTTTATTTTTAATTTATCTTTATTTTAATGTTGTTTTATTTTTAAATGTATAAATTCTTATATTATAAAATGGGGGCCTCAGCATGGGTAAACAACCCAGTGAGGCCAACATTACTGAATTAGAATATAAATATTGTAAAATAATGTAGCAACAATATAAAAAAAAAAAAAAAAAAAAAAAAAAAAAATTATATTTTTTATAAAGTATATTATCGTTATTGTTCATAATAAAGAAATTTAAAATTTAATAATATATACATTTCTTTTTAAATATCAAACTAAAGTTTATAAGACAAGGTTTTTATGCATAGCACAAAGGATAACAAATTATTATATGCTATATTTAAATGTGTTCGAGTCTTGTAGGCGGCCATATTTTTTTCAGTTTGAATGGATATTTCAGGCTAATAATGATTGCTTATAATCATTTTTTTATATACTATCACTATCGTAATAATATTAACCTCTCAACTGTGAGTCGGACGCCGGCGTCCAAGAAATATTTTTGCTTATTTTTTTTTTTAAGTGCTATTTTAACCCTTATCTATAAAGAAACTGTATGAAGGACAAGGTCAAAATCGCTTGCGCTAATATCAGTCTAGAAGATACCTTTTATTTTATTAGTGTAGCCTCTCTGATAGCTTTCAAATTGACTTCTCTATGAAAAGCCGTTGTCATCTTTTTTGTGCATCTTTTTCAACGTTCGCTGGTGGACGGACTGCTACAGTAAAGATTATACGACGAATTTCCCAAAGAAACGTAAGTAAACATGTTTTTATGCATAGTTCATTGTACAAGTCATGTGTTTTGATAAATATAATTCATTTTTGCAAAAGACAAACACGTAAAATTCATGTCAAAAACTGGAAGTATTTTCGCTCTGTAAATTTATTGTGTTTGAATCAAGTTATTTATGTCATATATTACATTATTTGGAATGATTTACATGTTATTGTGTCGAAAAACCATATGAGAGAATATATATCAAAGCCTTTGTTTTGTCAATATTAAGGGCGAGTTGTTTCGGAAAAAATCACGTGTGAGAAAGTCATCACAACGTCAATCCACTCAATTTTCCATAAATCGGGTTGTTTCATCGTCCGTCAAGAGAAAATTCAACGAAATATTCATAAAATGTGATCACCCGAAATCGGCCGGTTAACGCGATCCGCCATTTTGAAAAAGATTGACGCATGCGCAAAGGTCACAATTGCGATCTGACATATCGTATGTGCCAATTACTGGTGATAACGACCCTCACTATTTTGGCAAATAACGCAAAGAAAACCCAACGATTAAAATTTATGAAGTTAAAGGTTTTGTGGGAAGAAGTTTAGATACCTTTTCTACATAAAATATTGTCGAAATTCGTTTTTATATCGTTGGTTTCCGTGATTTAAAATGACGAAAAAACTGGTAAAAATATTGAAAAACTACAAGTTTGTTTCTTTTGTCGACCAATTTATCACAAATTATGACCAACATAGTAGCCAGGTGGCCTGGAGATACCCATCTTTTTAATAGTAGCAGCATCAAAGTAAGGTTGGAATGCGGTGAGTTTGGAGATGAAGTGATTGTTGGAGATGGTGGTTATGGAATAAAGCCATATTTACTAACACCCTTAAGGAATTCCGTTTCTCGAGAACAACATTTATATAAAGAAAGTCAGATCAGGACCAGAAATGTTGTTGAAAGAACTTTTGGAGTTGTTAAAAGATGGCTTCCAGTCCTTTCTTCATAAATTAAAATGCATGTAGGTACAAGGGATCATTGTAACAAGATCAACCACCTGTATTCATAGACCCCTTGGACGAGGTTAACGATGTGCTGGTGCAAGCACCAATCTTTAACAGGGGAGATGACCACGTTCGTCAAACCCTCATTAACTCATATTTTGCCAGATTGATGGACTAATAAATAGTAAAATACTACCCAGCACAAAAAGCTCTATCTTACCTCCTTCTGTACCATTAAGCCTGTCGTCCCACGTGTCGGTAAGGAATCCACATAAGCCGAGTGCTGTAAAACCCTGCATTGCAAGAGAGGTTCCACAGTAGACTGCCTTATAAACTTTTTTCTTACTTTACTTCTCTGTGCAGAACTCGGTTTATATTGATTCTTTACCAACCCATGGGGCAACACTTTCTGTAACATCTTCCGCCTGGAGACTCGAACACATGTGTACAATCTCTTGGTACATGAGCGAAGATAATAAAAGTCTTTTGAATTTCAAAACAATAATGTCTTTATTCAAAAATAGCTGTACCCCGCCACGTGTTGCTGTGGATCAGTCTGTTTTACCTGTAACAGGTGTCATCTAAATAATGTGGGTATATAAAAACACACGCATATTTGAATGCAACATTGTGTCTAAATTTCAAAGCAATCAATGAAGAACTTTCAGAGATTTTCAACAAACGACCATTTACATATATTCAGAGATAGATAGTTAACATGTACAAAATAATTAATGTAACGATAAATCTTCTATTTATTTTATACTTTAATGTTTATAAACTTAGTAAATTACTTTGTTTAATAATAGAGAATACATACTATTAAAAATGTTTTGAACAACTATCTCACATATACATATATTATGTAATATGCATTGGATCGTTATTGAATGTGAATAACTTAAGTGTAACTGCATACTCCTACCTAATTTCATAAAATAAATAGAGTACCAAGATGTAGTATATTCTTTTATTTGTATTTTACATAAGTGAGGAACAAAATATATCAAAATAATATAACAAATTAAAATAAAAGAGAAAATAAGTAAGGCACCTACCTACACTGTAGAAATTGAAAAAAAAAAAAAGATAAATGGACAAATAGAAAAAAAATGAATAAATCGGAAGGTTGCGGCTTCAATTTCCATCAGCGGCATTTATTTTTTCTCAGAGTTTATTTATTTTTAAATATGTATGGGTGTTTCAGACTAATATTTATTGATTATAATAATTTGTTAATATAAATTCAGTTAAAAATAAGAAAATAAAGGTTTAAAATAATATTTATGGTATTTTCCAATTATGTTCTAAATCCTGTATTAACAATTAGTTAATGTTAATTAAGTATTAATCTTAAGTGTACCGTACCATACCGTCTACAGTACCATACTTATCTACCAGGTAACTATGGTAATGTATATTATCTCCATATATAGTTAGTAATAACATAGATCATTCTAGAAATGTATTACATAGTAAATCACATCAAGGTCGCTGTAGCGACTTGATTAGCGATTGTGATTATTTATTTTTTATTAATGCCCTGAAAAAAGTAAAATTATACCAGAATACTCTCTCGGAAGAAAGAATAATTTACAACAAAAATACATACTTATACAATGGGAAAGAAACATTTAAGAACATAATATAATGGACTAGTTAATTGTGTGCGAATGCATTCATTCATCTTATTCTAACAATAATTGAAAAACATTAGAAAGAACACAAAAGATTATACGGCCCATAAAGTAAAGGTCACACAGCATTAAAAATATGCATAATATAAAAACCTGGACATGCCGTGCATAATATTGCATAAAATGCATTTTTTAAAATTTACAGTTTTAAAAGGAAAGAAAAGAAAAATGCGGTCTTACTGGAGTACCCCGTCGTAAGTACACAATGTACATTTGTTAGTATTATCATGTAATATAATGTAGGTAATTGTGAAGCCAGAAAATACTTCATAAGAATTGTGTACATAAAAAAGAGAAAAAAGAGAAAAATTATTAAAATTAGTATTAGTACATTAAAGAATTCACCCAGTAGATAGTGAACAGAGGGGAATAAACTGCTTTCATCTCAGTTTAGTTTTAGCATGACTCCGATATTACTCGTTCTTGTCTCAATAATCCAATTTTTTTTTAAACCGGAAATCGGTATGTATAATAATAATAGGGGGCGCTTCTGTCAAAAGGGTTGGATTTGGATGCTTCAACAACATGAGAATACATTAACTAATCAGATTATTATCTTAAATAAAGCAACGATAGTGAAATACAAATATTTTGTACTAAAATCTACTAATAGTTTGTTTGAAAACTTGTATTAAGTCAGTCAACAAATTCGTTTACATTTAAAGGAGATGAAATTGCTCTTAGGATTGAGGTTTCTGGGGCGCTGCTATCAAAACGGTTGGATTTGGATGCATTAACAACATAAGAATACATTAATTAATCAGATTAATTTCTTAAATAAAGCAACGATAATGTAAAATAATTGCTTTACACTACACTCTACTAACATATATAAAATCATTCGACAAATTCGCTTACATTTAAAAGGAGAGGAAATAGGTTTTTAGATCGTTGGTTCTGTGGAGCTGCTGTCAAAGGGGTAGGAGTTGGAAGCTTAAAATAATGTGAAAATGCATTAATTAACCAGATTATCTTAAATGAAGAACTAATATAAAACTAGGAAACATTGTAGTAGTAGTTAGTAAACTGCAGTCAACACCATAATAAACCTCAGCTGTGGCGCTAACCAAACTCCCACCTTCTTCCACCACCAGCTAGCTCCTGCAGCACCAAAGTGCTGATGTCATCGTCAAACACGCTAGGGAGTCCGTCAATCGAAGTAGCCACTATGCTCCGCATAAAATTTGTGTCCACCGCCAGTCCTCTCCTGAATTTCTCTGCTACCGTCCTTGAAGCATTATTAAAAGTCAATTAATAAACATATATACCTGCATGAATTAAACAAAGCATCAGGGCAACCAATTACTAAATATAACAGTTCATTTAACAGCATTATGGCGTTAAGATTAATACCAATTAAGAAATATATTCCAACCTGCCTTGCCCGACGCTTCATATTTTCAAACCGAGCTCGGAGCTGTTTGACAGAATCCATCGCCATTGAAATCGGATATAAGAGTAAGCCATGTCGCCTCTCGTTGTTTGAAGATGAGAATATGGCTATACTTCCTCACCAACATTGCATTGTTTCCTGAAAACACATTTCATATTTATAAGTAACAAGATCGTACAAGGAATTGCTGATATAAAATTAAATATGCACTTGAAATATTATATTTAATAGGTCAAAATACACAAATCCATCTTTCTTACGGATATTTTTTTGAACGTTATTTATAATATTCCTCGGTAACACATTATTAAAGTGTGGCGGAATGCAACATAATATATAAAAATAAAAAAAAATAATTCATTCTATGGCGGAACAATCCAGAAGGGATAAAACGCGATGCTTTTAGAGAGTTCCACCTGTCTCATTCCACAGAAACACCGGGTAATATTACAAGCGATAATTATATAGAGGTATGGCAAATGTTTTCATTATGATCGTTTATGTTGTTTAGAAGACGAAACTCTACATAATATTATCAAGCTTTACATTGGGATTTAGGAAAACAAAATGCTTACTCGCGTAACTATACGGTTACAAACATGTGTATTATTTATTCATAAAGTTCATATTTATTATGGAAAAAGGGTATAATTTACAAAACTTACAGTAAGTTTGGATCCATTTTAAGTTTTCAACAATTGAGACATTAAACAATCACAAAATACAGGCAGTCCAACAACGCGACGGCGGGAAAAAGTTTTGACAGATTGATAAAAATACGAGGTGTTGCCAGCGTAAAAATAATTCCTGTCTCGCAAAAAAATTATTCTCTGCAATAATTGCCCGATTCGGCGGGGAACACTGGAACGGATTATTCAAATATAACGGAAGCTTTTTCGGAGTTGAAACAACCCAATTTGTATTTGAATAAAATCGACGTGAAGATTTTCTTACATTTGAATAGAACTCGGGAATCTGAATAATTGTTCAGCTTTTCCGAAACAACTCGCCCTTAGTGTTTATTTTATGAAAAATGAAGTACTGGCCGAAAATGTCAAAAAAAACTTGCTTATAAAAAGTTCGTATTTGTTTACCAATATTGACATCGTAATATTATATTATTTGTAGAGATTCATATGTCATTATGTAGGGAAAACTATTGGCATTATGTTTCAAAATCATTGTTTAGTCAATATTTAGTTAAAATATTATAAAAAATTAAGTTTTGCATCTCAGCAATTGACACTAATACAATCAAGATTCCCAAATTGTTTGAATGTATCTGTGCACGGAATTTTACGAAAGCTTTGAAAAATGACTAGTGTCGCCACCTGTGGGTGATGTGTGAGTATTGCAATCTCCATACAAAAGAAGCAAGCACAGCAGGGTGTACTGGAAAATGTAAAACTATTTTTTTATTTACGGAAATATTTTTTTCGTTATTTATTGTTTTATGAAAAATCGTAATAAATATCACAAAATTAGATCAGGTGTACAGGTGTGCTAAAAAAAATTATAAGATTTTTTTTTTTATATATGATAAAAAAAAAAAAAAAAACAGTATGCAATTATAAATATCTTTTTTCAAAATTATATAAATACAAGTATATGTCTGATTTCTTCTATCGCTTTGCAGAATGGAGACCACAATACAACATGATGCAGGGGGCAGAACCACCAAAGACACCGCATCAATCGCCATGACGGTATGTTTTGTATTAGTAGTAGTTATATTAGGTTGATTGTACGCTTCATCTTTTCCAGAATTGAAGGACAACAAGAAGAGAAAGAATAACAATAAATATTTACTGTTTCAGGTTTCAAATCGGCCACGTAAGAGGCGACGGCTGGATTTTGAGGAGGCCTTGGATAATCCAACCCCTTCGACATCCAATGCACCAACGATTCAGGTAATTATAATAACACTTGACTAACTTCTACAGTGCTATTTTTGTGTTATATTATCTCAAGGGCGCTTTTCAAAAAAGATTTTTGAATATATATATTTTTTTTCTATATATAGGTAGCCGACAACATCATCATCGAGTTCATCGGATTCGATAGTGAAGACGAATCTGAAGTGGATTCTGATGATCTCGGTGGTGATGATGATCCTGACTACTTTCCTCCAACTCGCATTGAAACTGAGGAGCATGAGGACGAGTTGGAGCCGTTAGAGCAGGACGAAAACCCCGAGGAGCAAATATTCACCTGGTCCGAGGATTTCTCCACATTCACGGGTCAGCATGAACATTTTACCGTCCCTCAGCCTGGCCCATCAGCAGATGTGTTCCCTTCGACAGTCGCTACATCTGCCTATGATGTTTTCTCCAAAATATGGGACTTGGAAACAATGTCCTATATCGTGGAGGAAACCAATAGGCATGCATGGAGCGTACTGGCCCAGATGACCACTGAAGATGGAGTACTACATGTGGCCACCCATTCTAGGCTGAAGGAGTGGCGAGATGTTACGGTCCCTGAACTGTATGTATTATTCGCAGTATCTATATACATGTCTATTTGTTACAGTGCTAAATTATCAGAATACTGGACAACAGACATTTTAGAGATGCCTAAATTTAGAACTCTAATGACTCATGGTAGGTTTTGTCTGATAATGCAGTTCCTACACTTTGTTGACGATAATACTATTTCTAATGTCAGTTACCAAACAAAGCTTGCAAAAGTTAAACCACTATTGGACATGATGAATGAAAAGTTTTCCAGTCTGTATACTCCCCATGAAGACATTAGCATAGACGAGTCCCTGTTGCTCTGGAAGGGTCGCCTAAATTTTAAGCAGTGCATCCGCATTAAGGAGGCTCGGTTCGGCATTAAAACCTATGAGCTGTGCGAATCGTCAACAGGGTACTTGTACCGCTTTATAATGTACGAAGGGAAGAATACAGATGTCGAAGAGAACCATCTTGGGTTTTCGAGTAAAACTGCTAAGGTTGTACTCAAACTCATGGATGGGTTATTTGACAAAGGATACTGCCTCTACATGGACAATTTTTATAATAGCATGCCATTGACTAGGTACCTGAAACAAAGGAATACCGATATTATCGGTACCCTTAATCGCAACCAAAGATGGTACCTGAAATCATTAAAAGCATGAAGAAGAGTGTGCCACGGCATTCGATTATTGGTAGACACTGTGGTGACATGTCAGTCATTGCTTGGAATGATATTAAAGTTGTCACCATGGTGTCTACCTACCACAACACCGACACGGTCATGGGTCAAAGAGCGTTAGAGAGATAATAAATGCCTCAATCTGTGGTCAAGTACAATTCCTTCATGGGGGGAGTGGATACCAAAGATTCGCTGTTGTCCGCTTTCCGCATGGAGAGAACGCGGGGTCACAAATGGTACATTAAGGTATTTCGTCGCCTGCTCAATGTAATTGTGAATAGCATGGTGATATATCGGCACAATCACCGAGACACTGTGCCAATTCTTCACCGTGTATTCAGAAAGCAACTGGCATCTGAGCTTATGGCGCTTCACTCTCCCTATTTGCCAGTACCCAGACAGACCACTTCCAACTCCGATCACATTCTTCCCGCGCATATTAGGTTACGTGGCGTACACTTTCTAGGTGAAAATCTAGACAGAGACAGTAGGAATCGACGCTGTCGCAAAAGGTGCGTACTGTGTGCTATGCGTAAGCAAGAGAAAAAAGTTGATACATATTGCAAAACCTGCAAATTTTTCATGTGTATTTCTTGTTTCGAGGAATATCATTCATTACGACATTTAATTTTTTTTTTTTTTACCATAACCGCTATCAAATAATTTTTTTCCGTTTAAATTCTTTTTTTTTTGTTTTCTTTTTTCAAACAAATCTTTAAAAATTGCCGTGAAGAGGAAATTCATTATTTCTACTAGTGGCAGTCCCATAATTACAGTTCAGGGAGTGTGTTGTTTTTTATGGTTTTGGTTTTTGTTGCATGGGTGTTGTTATTTGTTACTTGGATGTTGTTATTTGTTACTTGGACGTTGTTATTTGTTACTTGGATGTTGTTATTTGTTTATGGATCTTGTTATTTGCTACTTGGATGTTGTTATTTATGGTTTTTGTTATTTGTTGCATTGTTTTGGTTATTTGATGCTTGGATGTTGTAATCTGTGGTTATTTGTGTGTTGTCATAAATATATAGTATGTTATTTGTTGCATGGGTATTTGGTATCATTTGAATAAAAGTGGTTACTGAAACAAGTGAATTGTGTATCTTTGCATTGGTTGATGTTCCATGTCAATGCATTTTATCTTCCACTGTTGAGGAATATAGAAACAATGTCTAAAAATTTGCATATTTTCATAATAAATATGTATGTGTGAAATGATTTTTTTTCATAGTCACACCATATTATCCATATTCACCCTCGTATATGGACTGATGAGATTCTTGATTTTATTGTAGCAGAGACGAACAAATATGCGATGGACGCTCGGCGTCATGACAATCTAAGCCTTACATGGAGGAACACTGACAGACATGAAATTTTAATTTTGTTTTCATTTTTCATGATGCTAGGAATTATTCGCATGCCAACAATAAATTCTTGTTTCTCAACTCATTAGTTGATGAAAACTAATGTGTTTAGAAAATTAATTACTTACAAGCGGTACGGTGAGCTGGTGAGGTGTTTACACTACAACGACAACAATCGTAGGTACACTTGTCCTGAAGACATGCAGCTTTCGAAAATATTGCCTATAATAAATCACTTGAATACCAAATTTCAAGAACTTTATGTTCCAGGCCAAAATATTTTAATTGATGAGTCGTTAACATTATGGAAAGGTCAATTGGGTATGAAGCAATACATTAAAACAAAGGTTGCTAAATTCGGATTAAAGAGTTTTGAACTTTGTGATTCCGTGACTAGCTATCTGTGGTCGTTCTTTGTTTATTCGGGAAAAACAACTGCTGTAGATTCAACACCTGGGGTTTTGAAATCCACATCCACAGTGCTTAGGCTTATAAAACCACTATTGAATAAGGGCTACACGCTTTGGATGGACGATTGGTTCAACTCTCCTCTACTAGCTAGGTTCCTCAAGCGAAATAAGACAGACTGCGCTGGGACATTGCGCACTAATAGGGCCAATGTTCCACCAGAATTCAGTCGTATCGACATGGCTGACAGACATTATTTCGGTCGTCACGCTGGTGATGTCGCCGTACTATCGTGGCAAGACAAGAAGAAGGTGACGACTATATCGACCTACCATGGCGCAGAAATGGAACTTGGACCTTCCAGGGGTAGGTCGAATATATATAAACCAAAAGTTGTCAGAGACTACAATAAATACATGGGAGGTGTTGACAAAAAAGATCAGATGCTGGAACCCTACTTAATTGAACGCAAGAGGTGCCAGAAATGGTACCACAAGATGTTCAAGCGTCTGCTCAACGTGAGTATTCACAACTCTATGGTGATGTATTGGCAATCGTCTTCATTGAAGGTAACTACTTTGATGCTCAGGACGTCGCTTGTGTCGCAGTTGACGGAAAAGCACCTCCTGTTGGCACAGTTACGGACGCCGGCAAGACGAGTAGTAGTGAACGACAAGTTTGCCAACCCTTCCCACCTCCGCCCTGGTAACCACTTCCCAAAGACTAATTTCATGACCACTGACTTACTGGCTGAAACAAACGACATACAACCTCCACCAGTAAATAAAAAACGGCGCCTCCGGTGCATTTGGTGTGCCGACCGCAACAGGGTTGAAAAGAGAACAATTTTTATTTGTGAAACCTGTGAGGTACCACTCTGCGTAGAACCATGCTTTAAATATTATCACACCTGCCTTTAGTTTCGCAGGTATGGTGTATTTAGAGCGGCGACCTTGTTGTGCGCAGAAAGGAATCTTATTAGTTTATCAAATATAGATAAATTTAACTGAATACTCATATTGTGTGGACAGGGTTACAGTGTTTTCTGCTTGTCATGACTGATCATCTATTATTGATTGTTATCATCTGGATGGCTAATTGTGCATATATTTCCCTCCACCAGGCGGCCCAATACCTGCTTTGCACATTATAATGCTATGTTTTCGTCACTCGACCGCCCGTCGTGGTTCTCTTGAGAAAAACTTTGCTACTGCGGAGATTTGAATTACTTAGTCTGTTTAATGCGTGTTTCTTATCAACGTTGTATTTAATTATCTTTAGCACTGCTGCTTGCAATTCACCTGCTATCAACTCTCAAGTAGTTTTGTTTGACGTATGTACATTAGAACGATCACGGTCCAATTTTTGGTTTAGTATTTTTTAGTATTCAGGCATTTGTTGTGGGTTCGCTTTTATAAGTTTCTTCTTTTGATGGCAAGTGTTGTTAACGTTTTTCAGTCAAGTATTTTTCCTAACGCAATATGTGTCAAAACTTTTGGGATTAAACATGTCTTAGTTGTCAGCACTATTTAAAGACAACTACTCATACGAAGTGGTCGATCAATTCACCTACCTGGGCTCCAGCCTGACAGAGAACAATGAGGATCCAGCAGAAATCAGAAGGAGAATCACAGCAGCCAACAAAACATACTTTTCTTTGCTGCCAGTGTTTAAGTCACGTAGTGTCCACAGAAAAACCAAAATAACCATATATAAGACCATTGTAAGAACTGTATTGGCATATGGATGTGAGGCGCTGACACTGACGGTAAAGATGGCTGAAATGCTGGATACTTTTAATAAATACTTTAAATACTTTTGAAAGAAAGGTGCTGAGAAGAATATGTGGACCCGTGAAAGAGGGCGAACAGTGGCGTATCCGGCACAATATAGAATTGTACGATATATATAAGGCCCCTAGCATCTCTGCACACCACTGCAGCCCATCTCAGCCTGAGATGGGCTGGGCATGTGCAGAGAATGCCGGATACACGCGTCCCAAAAAGAATTCTGACTGGTCACCCAGGTGGAAAGAGAAAAGTGGGAAGACCCAGACTGAGGTGGGAAGATGAGGTAAGAGGGGATGCAGCACAGCTTCTCCAGGTGACAAACTGGAAGTCAGCCGCTGAGGACAGGAGGAGTTGGAGGCGACTGTTGCAGGAGGCCAAAGCTCCATATGGGCTGTAGCGCCATCGAAGAAGAAGAAGTTGTCGGCTGCTTTTGGTGTCGTATGTTCTTGTCACAAAATACGAACTCAATCAATTTTTTTATTACTGTTGTGATCATTCATGTAGGCTTAGATGATTGAGACACCAACCTTTTTTGATCTGCTACGGTAACATTATTTTTTTTTCTTTTCTTATGGCTCGAATAAGTCATACTTTTTTTAATTCTGGTATCCTTCTCACAGGACGTCCCGATGGTTATGTTAGCTATTTCGTTGTGGTCTTATTATTATGAATGTACCTATTTTTAACGTGTTTATTTTCTTGTTGTTTTATCTCCAGTTTTTTTTAAATTAAGCTTGGCTATAATATGGCATTAACGAAGATTTAACTGTTCTAAAATGGGGAATGTCTTGACATTTAATTTATTTTATGATTGTTTTATTATTATTTAAAATCATCAACGAACATTGCCATTGCATAGTGAGTATGATAATTACAATGTACCCAATAAATACAATACTAGACTCCATGCTCCATTCAATGTAGTTGCTTCTCGCACTAATTTTTACATACAGTTCTCAGATATTGTATCGTGTGGGGAATGAAACTTGCTCTGTCGATATATTTCACTCTAAAAACATTGCTTCCAAAGCAAATATATATGAAGATATGCGATAATTCTTAAGTGTTTCCGATTGTTTTTACATATTATGTTATTACATATTATGTTAGTTACAAGATTATTATTCGTTCTACTTATATTCTGTACAAAAAATAATTTAATATATATTAAAGTAATAATAAATTACTCGTGCGCATAAATATTTTTATTAGAAGTTTAATTTTGTACCCCAATAAACAAAGCGAAACCGGTATGTCATGCAAATAAATTCCATGGTTTTTATATTGTTTTATTTTGTAAAAAACGAATGCGGGACAAAAAGCCCCGCAGGGGAACTTCGAATCGATTCGTAATTCGTCTATTTGAGTTGAAGAGCACATCCCTAATATTTACAAAATGTCAGTTATATTTGCGTGCGGGGACGTTATGAATCGAGTTTTTAGGATGTTTTAATTTCAAAATTTATAGTATAAATTGGTGGTTATACCGTTTTGTTTTAACAAATTGATCAATTATGTTATAAACCAGTGAATGTTAAAGTTATATGTTGATTTTATCGTCACGATTTTGAAGAAACAGAATTTTTCAGTGGAGTATTTTTTTTGAGGTTATGCGTAACACTTATTGTAAATTGAAAAATATTCATTAAATTTTACAGGAAATAAACAGAAGTGATATTAATTTATTATATAAATGCTTTAGGCATATGTGCATCGTAAATATTTTTAGAATCAGATTATAAAATCAATTGTTAACGGAGGTAAAAGTTTTAATAATTTATGTGATTCAAAACATTTGAAGAAAAAAATATCAAATTTCAACCCTCAATTTTAAAATAAAATTATGTGAAAGCTATAAAAAGTCAAGTGGTACTTTAATTTAAAAAAGTGTTGAGTGATGGAGTGTGTTTTCAAAATTCCGAGTTCAGTAAATTTTAATATTTTTTTTAATGAAAATACACGGGTAAGTTTTTTTTAAGCCTGTTGGCATTTTTGATATCAAAATTTATTTATTTATAAATAAATATGTTGACTTGTAATACACACATCTCAAAGAGTATTTTATCTAGTTTTCAGAACAGTTTTTGTTTTGGCAAAGAGTTACCAAATAACAGTTTTATCTGAATGATTGTAAAATTCAGTAAAATATTGTATCTACGGAAAAAATGGAAGATTCGAGAAGCTTCGATCCGTGCAAATCAACAATGTCTCAAGGGTTAAACTATGTAAATTTTAGAGTAGGTATTACAAGAGAATGCCTAGATTACGACTACCTTCTTTACTCATTAAATTTATTAAAATTATCGGAACAAAGAATTATTTGCGATTTAATGTGTTTATTTAAAATTATTGATTCGTTATTTAATTCCCCCGAGTTGCTACATTTAATTTCCATGTTCCTGGCAGGACAGTTACAACACAGTACCTACCATAATATTGTAGCAATTCTTCTACAACGTCGCAGTGTTACGCGCCTATGAGAAGAATCCAAAATTTGGGAAACATGTACTAAGATGTTGCAGATATATTTAGCTCGACAATGTTCCAAAATAAGTTGGCTTTAATACATTTTATGACTTCAAATAGAACTGATCCTTTTGGTGAAATGTAAACCATTAAAAACCAAACAGAGTTAAGACTCTGGGTGTGCAAAATGTAGTTGGTCGATTTATTGTATCTTATGATAATTATTACAGTGAAACCCGAATTTTACGTCCCCAGATTTAACGTTTTCTCGCCAATTACGCGTAATTATTTCAGTCCCGATATATTTTAGTACATTTGATACTCGCTTTTTAATAAAATATTCAAAAAATGTTAGTTTCGCGGGCTTGACATGGCCGTGCCGTAATTGGTAGGCTTACGGCGCGCAACGCGGTGATTGGCCGACATATTTCAATTTTAGCCGGCCGTTCCGTGATTGGTCGGGGTACGGTGCATAACGCGGTGATTGGTCGACATTTTTGAATTTTAGCCATGTGTAAAATACTGTAGCATCATTTGTTCGGTTTATTTACGCATCTGTCATTCGGTTTTCAACTCGATTTGTGACGCTTCTTTTTTACACTATTCGCGATCATCACATAGTTTTTACGTTTCTTGTTTTGTTTTCGTTAAGTTTATTACAATCTAAAGTGTATTACGTATATTATTATTATGTCTCAACAAAGAAAAACGTTGTCAGTGCGAGAGAAAAGGAACATTCTTGAAAAGGTTAATAAACACGTTGGTTCACGTGTTTCGCTGGCTCGTGATTTGGGTATACCCATAACTACGTTGGCTACAATCATTAAAAATCGGGAATCTATCGAAAAAAGTGCGATTCAATGTGATGTCATGGCGAAAAAACGTAAATATATTACTACGTCGAAGTATGAAAAACTGGAAGAAATTTTGAAAGAGTGGTTCGTCAGTGCGAGGGCCAGCAATGTTCCCGTCGGTGGTTCGATTATTCGCGAAAAGGCGCTACGCATCGCGGATCGACTCAGTATCGAAGGATTTACTGCCTCTAATGGATGGATAGACCGTTTAGAAAAGAGGCATAATGTGGTCTACAGATCGATTTGCGGAGAATCACGAAGTGTTGATTTAGATATTGCTGAAGATTGGAAGAAGACAGATGTTCCAACGTTAATTGCAGACTATGCTCCCGGAGATATCTTCAATGTGGATGAGACTGGGCTGTTCTTCAGCGTACTACCGTCTAAGACATTCTGCTTTAAAGGGGAGGACTGTCACGGAGAAAAATTAAGCAAGATGAGGCTCACTGTTCTTTTGATTACGAATTCAGATGGCAGTGAGAAGCTTCCCCCATTTGTAATTGGGAAGTCTGCAAAGCCCCGCTGCTTCAAAAATGTGAGGTCGCTGCCAACAAAATATGCAGCTAATAAAAAGGCATGGATGACTTCAACCTTATTTGAAAAGCAACTTACTGCATTGGACGCTTTGATGGGAGTAAAAAATTTGAAAATTTTATTATTCCTTGATCGGTGCCCTGCGCACCCCACAAACCTGACACTGAGGAATGTTAAGTTGGCATTTTTTCCACCCAACTGCACAAGTGAACTGCAACCTCTGGATTTGGGGATAATCCGTTCATTCAAGCACTACTACCGAAAAAACTTGGTAAATAAGTTATTGTCTGAGCTAGAACGAGGTGAGGACCCCAAAAAGTTTAAAATATCCATTTTAGATGCAATGCATTATATTGTAAAGGCATGGG
Source organism: Hesperophylax magnus (assembly GCA_026573805.1). NCBI lineage: Eukaryota > Metazoa > Arthropoda > Insecta > Trichoptera > Limnephilidae > Hesperophylax > Hesperophylax magnus. The sequence continues at coordinate 11,504,940 of JAIUSX010000004.1, forward strand.
GTGAAATTACGGACGTGACGATAAAAAATTGTTTCTGGAAAGCTGGGATAAACAAGGAGCAGGAGGCAGCGGCAGAAGAAGATACCGAGGATCATATTATTGATAGCTAGGAAAGGATTTCTGATCAACCCTTGGAGGACTTCATGAACCTCGACTCCAACGTGATGACGTCAGACTTGGTGGAAGTGGACGACATCGTGGACAGTCATGTAGCACCATAAAACTCGTCCAGTGAAGAAGAGCCATCCGATGAAGAAGAGAATGTGATCCCAACAAAAGAAGAAGCGATGAAGTACATCGAGGGTCTTAAAACCTATTTTTCAAGCATTGGCGGTGATCGAGAAGAAACTTTTAAATGTCTATACAGGATCGAAAAAGAATTAGAACAGAAAAAAAAAATGTAACCAACTAATCTGCGTGATTTTTTTAATAAAAAATAAAATTTAAAATGTGTTTTTCTTCAATACCCCCCATGATACCTATACATGATTTTTTTAAAATAAAAAGTTCTTTTCTTCAGTATCCCTAATATATATATACACAATTTTTGTAATAAAAAATAAAATTCAATACCCCCCATTTGCATTTTCCATCCGTTTAGGTTTTTTTTTTTTTAGTCCCTTAAAAAACGTAAAATAGGGGTTTTACTGTATATGTGTACATGTCTGCATTATTATCCATCATTATCTGTATTCTGTAGTATGTCTGGAAAAGCCTTACAGGCGTTCAATAAATAAATAGATGTGAAATTGTTGTAAAATGACTGAAATTGAGCACCCACCATTTCACAAATCTGACTATTTAGTCAAAAAGTAAAATGCCAAATTCGCTATTTTCGTCCCGTAAATTTCTTTGTTTTCGACAACAGAATTCTCTAATTCAGGCATAATCGAAAACTTACACCAAGGGTAACTTGTCTGTGGTTAAGTTTTTTTTTACATCAATTTTTTTTTTTACATCAAATGCTGTTTTTTTCAGTAAAAACTCTGTGCATAATATCTATGAACGTACCTATTTCTTCAATGAGTAAGGGTCAACATATCAGTTTACAAAAAGCAGAAATTGTTGCTTGTGCAACGATGGAGTACTTAAAAAAAGAGCTTCAACGATTTCACCATCAGTCAAATGTGACATAATTTTACCCTAAGTTAACAAATGTTTTTTGTCACTCTCGGAGAGTGGTTAAAGTTGATTTGCAAAAACAATAATACAGTGACAATTACAAAATAATAATACGAGATAATGTTACTTGTGTCTTGGGTTATCGAGTTCTATTGTTGGCAGAAAGTTCAGTTTGTTCAGAACTGCGGGCTGCAGACTTCGGCTGCAGACTTCTGCTGCAGACTTCTGCTGCAGACTTCTGCTCCAGACTGCTGCTGCAGACTTCTGCTCCAGACTGCTGCTGCAGAGTGAAGCTCTAGTGTTGGCTGGTACCAGAGGAAGAGAAGATCTCCAACTTCCAGTGAAACAGGTCCGCCTCTGAAGTTCTCTAGAATCTCTGCGAAGAAAAACAGGTATCTGATAGCCTCCGTTGTGACATAAAGCTAAGGGGTAAGGAAGGGGTAGGGCTCTCGATTACCAATCCCGAGATCGCTGGTTCAAATCCTGGAATGTAAAAGTAAATTTACCATTTATTTGTATTTTTTCACAACTTTTTAATTCATTCAAAATAATACAGTGTATTTGTGATAGATTTCAGAGTGGAAGATACTCCCATTATCGCCTTGGTGAGAAAACACCATTCAAAATTAAAACATTTTCTAAAATGGCTTTAGTCGTATTTGATGACCATATTTCAATAGCCTCACTACATTCAGTCTCACAACACTAGTTTCAGATTGGAAGATACTACCAGTATCGCCCTGGTGAAAGACCACCATTCAGAATTGAAATGTTGCCTCAAATGGCTTAGTCGTGTTTGGTGACCAGATCTGAATAACCAGGAACTTCCACACCTTCCTCTTCCCTATCCTAATTGGGGATGCCATAGCATTACTGGCTCCAGATGGTTGGGAGCAATTGAAACTTGTGAAAAATAAATAAAATTAAAATATACTGGTAGGTACAAGTATTTAGTGGGCGGGTAAGGGTATCGACGCCCCGGGAACTATTTATTGGATAACCAACGCGGCTGCAATAGGTCACCCCAAGTGGTTTGCTACGTTTGGTGACTTAGCAGGGATGACGGGGTTCATGGGGTGAGGTTTGACTACCTGTGGTGGGCCAGTTCGGGGCTTTTGACCTCTCCAGCCGGACTCTCTCAATCCATGGCCTTACACCGCAGTGGGAGGGTTTCATTCATACGTCAATACAATACCAACCTGATTTAATTCTGTCAAATAATAACTTATCAAAAAATGTACCTGCAACTGTTGTTAAAATAAAATATTCCTAGCGAGACAAGCACACCTGTTTGATGCACCTAATAAATTTTAATACTATTTTAAGTTATAGTCCATATAAAAGTACTTGTTAATCCTATTTTTAAAAAGGACAGTGCTCACTGGTTAATAGAAGATTTCACTTTCAATTTATTAAGTAATGGAATCGACATAGGCCCGGCTCCGAGCCATACTAAAACCTCCTAGATCACAAGGCTGGGACACTGAATCAAATCAGCCTCCTGACTTGTATGAGAAGCTCCAAATAATAACATTTTAAGATATTTTGAATATTTAATAATATTTAATTTATTTAATAATATTGGTAATGATTCCCTTTATAATCTTAAATTCAAATTAAACCAACACTTTGTGGAATCATACAAATTATTGTAATAGATTTAACGATTAGATATGTTATTGTAATGTTTTATATTATATTTTGTTCTTTGTTATTGTTAAATATTATGTTGTTTAAAATGTTTCTTTACGCCATATTCTTCAAAAACTACTTGTATATTTTTTTAAAAATTCTTCACTTTTATAACTCTTAGTATAAATTCAAACTCGATAACTTATGTAAAACTTATTTATAATCTATGTAAAAGCCCCTATGGGCGTATAACAACAATAAATAAATAAATAAATAAATATTTTAATAAATAAGAATAAATTGAAAAAAAATTTAAAACCATAATTCTTGTAAAATAGGAGGTTTTGGCCTAACGACTCTGGCGCTGGTAAAAATTTCGGCGCCCCCATAAAACACATAAAATTACAAAAATTTAAAATACTAAATTTTTTACGCCTTAAAAACGACATACAAATTACATTAGCTCTACGCAGAAGGCCCTCAGGAAAATAATATCCCTATGGGCCTATGTCATCTTTAGGGGTGCTATATTGAGGGTCTTTTGGAAATGAAGGAAAGGAGGTTCTGGGAAGGAGGGTGGGCTGTGGATAGGAATCTGGGGGTCAGTGTGTCCAGGAGTGCAGTGCAAGACGATGAGTTGAAAGGGTCCGGCTAGAGAGATCAAAGGGTCTACCGGACAGCCACACAATTGGTGGGCAGACACATTCGCTGCCAAGACCTGGACAAACCTCACCCCACGAACCCGGGCACCCCTGCTAAGTCATAGGTGACCCATGGCAAAGGTATTGATTATGTATCTAATGAATTGTTACAGGGCGGTGGCACCCATACCCGCCTCCCAAAATGTAAATATGGGGATATATATCCAGTTTTCCTTCAACGATGTGTTGCGACGTGTAGTAAAATTTTTGCTATTTTTCATGTGGACATACTAGGTATAGCGTCTTTTTGCAAACTGGAGGAAAATATCTTTTTTACCTACCCTTTATTTATTTACATGAATCGAAATGACACATGAACCTAAAAAGGCTTATTAGGTCCATATAATGAAATACGTTCAATACCTATACACTCCTACCTACTCGTATTATTCAAAATATCATCAGTAGTTTTCACAAAAATAACTATATAATATGTACATACTAATAGATTCACAAATGTATATAGAAATATAATTTGATTTGAAGTACAATCAGCGCATTGTTCAATAATAAAATAATAATAACAATAATAAACCAAAGCAAACAAATAAACTAACTATTGTAGAAGAATAGTAAGAGAATTTATAGATCTTACCTTGAAGGTTGCTGCAATTCCTTAGTGGCTGCCACATGCACGTTGTCGGCTGGTAGATATCACAGACGCATTTGTGATCTTCTATCCGACCGTTGGTTTGGTATAGTTCATCTGATATAGTTCATCTGATTTGGTGTACATCTGATCATCTTGTTTGCAGTAGGCGTATCTTGTAACTCATCCCGCTGCGTGACAGCCTGGATTCTAACTGCCTCGTAAATTCTGGTCATCCATCAATAGGAAAGGTGCTGCGATGTGTGAAGGCAGAGCAATCTAATACTTGATTTAGCCGAGACAGCCTCAATTCTCACTGCCTCGTAAATTCTGGTTCTCCATTAATAGGTGTTCGGTGTTCCCACAGCTGTTATGACCAAATGATGCAGGAGCAGAACTTTATGGAATCAGCGATGTTTGAATGTGGTTAAAAGAAGAACATCTATGTGGTGTCTGAAGATAGTGTCAAATGTTCGGCCTTCGCTTTAGTTCTGATAATATGATTGAGTGTGGCCAAAGGCAGTGGAGAGATATTTCGGATGAGGTCAAATCTCACCAGCAGAGGTAGCGCCATGATATTGATTGTTCCGAATTAAGATATTACCCTTATTTTGATAAAACGATCTGTATGTTTCTACTTTAAATCCTCTTGGATAATCCACAGTTTGGTTAAGTGTAAAGCTTTCATAAAGTTTCTGAAAACAAGATGGCCGCTACAGTAGTGAGTCAGCATATCTGCAAAGACATTAAAATTTACAATTAACGCATGAATGTTTATCACAGATGTATTGTTTTATACAGGATGTTTTGGTATAAAAAAAAAAAAAAACTTTAGAATAAAATTAAATTCGACAAACTTATAAACAAATGGCTGTTTCTCAGTAATTAAATTCTCAGTAACCCGGCAAATGGGTGCGTGGGCACTGGTATGGTACTGTGTTTGGAAGCGGTGAACATGTTCGTGTTGGGTCCAGGTCAGACGTGCAGTTCAGTCGAATCAACACACTACGTTCGGTACAAGGTTCGCCCTTCCGACTGTTGTTTGCTTTAGTCAAGCCCATTATTTGATCCCTTCCAAACTGACCTGCACTCCGGGCGCGGCTGAATGTCCTACCCCTATTTACCGTTTATATTATTGTCATGAATATTCTCACACTCTTTTATGCAATTAATGTTTAGAGCCATCACTCTTTAAATTATGTTATTTGTTTATAAATAACTTATATTATTCTGTGTGAAAGATAACTATTAATATTAACTATCATTAACAATAAGTTATTCTAATAAAAGTAAGTATTATTTTTGTTAATTTATATAAAATCACATTATTCTCTACTTCGAAACCTCCCCTTCCAATGAAATTGGTATACAGGATAATAATTACAAGATCGCTGATAACACGAAATTTTACGAAAAATTCGTATATTTTAAACAAAATACTTAGGTGAATTTTGTTATATTCATGTGAAATGGTGAGTTATGACTGTGATGAATTATCATGTGATGAAATATCATGTGATGAATTATCATGTGAGGAATTATCATATGATGAATAAATTTGTTCTGAAAACTCATGTTATGTGTTCTCATTTTATGAGTTATCACGGAACCGTAATGTCCACATAATTTATAATAATTACAGGAAAATAATATTTGCGCAAGTCCCAAATAGAAAGATGTTCAAAGACGCGATGCTAGCAGGCCACAATGGAGTGCTGCTACAAATCCTGATTTATGGCAGTGAGGCATGGAACTGACAGAGGAAGGATGAAACAAGGCTAAATGCTATACCAAAATACCAAATATTTGAGTCTGATCATTTCAAGAGTGGGTGGGTCTGTATGAAAATTAATGTGTGCCAAGACAGAGTGTGGCGTTCTAACTTATCTGCCCTCCCCTATAGTAGAAATGGCGTGATGGTTACTCAGTTTACAGTTAGCAATGTCACATAGCTTCACAATATTACAGTAATACAATAATATTTACCCATTGGCTTCATCCATGAGTACAATTGTCGGAAAGCGTCACAAATAATTTCAATTGAAAAAGATTGAAAACTGAATAATCAAGAAACAAATGAAGCATTCAGTATTCAATTGAGTTCTTAGCTTTTGTTTTGTATCAAATGCCTAATTCAAAACAATCACATAACCTACGAATACACAAAAACTTATGATAAATAAACACGTATTATTGCGTATTATCACTTGATACCGAGGTTTATTATTTAATAGAAGTGTGTCGTTCCGGCCGGAGCGAATCAAATGAGTCCGAGTCCGAAGGCGTTTGAATCGATCCGAGTCCGCAAAATAAAATGGATCGAGTCCGGACTCACTCTCACCTCTCGCTCTCGCCTCTCGCTCGAAACTCGCACCTCGAACCGAACTGTGTTTGGATTGTTGATCTGCACTGGTTGACGAAAATATTTTTCAAAAAGAAAGTTTAGTAAGTCTTAGTCAAAAGATAGCAACAAGCATTGCTTTTTCCTTTTGTTGGTCTGCATAGGGCAAATTTGCGTTCCAGTAAACTCGCGCCAACGTTACTTAGGTCTTATCTAGTCTAATTATTTAGCTTTGTGAAGATCATTTTTCAAACACAAAATTAAAGCAGTTATTAGTATTTTAGCTGGGGGTCACCGCTGACGGCGCTGACTTTATTATTAACAATTTAATCATGTTTTAATATTCCTTAATTAAATTTGTAGATTATATATATATTGTAATTGTCCGAGTAAGCTGCAGGTTGCGGTGTTAGTGATAAAACTGTTTTAATCCACTTGAAGCAAATTGGGAATGTGAAAAAGCTTGAAAGGTGGGTACCTCACGAATTGAGTGAAGCAAATAAAGAAATTATTAAATAAACCTACTTATTTTATTAAATTGGTAATTTTTTTAAACTTTTGAAAATTAGATTTTATTTGAAAATTTGCCTTTTTTGGGTAATTCCAATTTTTTAGAAAATTTGATTTTTTTTTTGAAAATTTCGACTCATTTGAAAATTTTGATTTTTTTGAAAATTTTAACTTTTTTTGAAAATTTTGTTTTTTTTAAATAGATTTTTTTTTTCAATTTGACATTTTTTTAATCTTGCAAATTTTGTATTTTTAAGTATCCTTCCTGTAGTTAATAATAATATGTGTAACTAATCCTTTACCTTTCGAAAATCGCGAGTTGCGAAGTAGGTATAAGGCTAGCTTTAGACTTGTAAATTTACGAAAAAACTTACAAGTCTAAAGCAAGCCTTACAGATAACAGGATACACAAAATTATTATTTCGTGACACTCATTGTGACGTTCCACCGGGTTCTGCGAATCCAGCTGATTCAAATTCAAGTCCACAGGACTCGAACCTCAATCGAATCAAGATGAGTCCGGCGGAACGGTTTCTAGTTTGAGTCCGCCGGACTCATTTCAAACGTTCCGACTCAAACCGTTCCGCCGGACTCATTTCAAACGTTCCGACTCAAACCGTTCCGCCGGACTCGCTTGATTCGTTTTGTAGTATGAGTCCGGCGGAGTGGTTTGATCGCCTTGATTCGAAGGAGTCGGAGCGAATCCAATGAATCGAGTCCTTTAGAATGAGTCCGGACTCTGATTCGAGTCCGAAAAATGAGCGGAACGACACACTTCTATTATTTAATGTAAGATGTAGAGATGAGGCTAAGTCGGTATTCCTGTCCCGGTTACAAGCAACCGGTTCATTTGCTGTCATTGGAACCGTCGATTCATGATCCATAACATAGAATAAAAATAAAACTAGAAGTGCCTTACATACAAATTTGAATGGAAACAAATGTTCTATTTAGCCCTACAGCCTAGCGCTCTGCCTCACATACAATCGCCTGACATCGTAGATCTACATACCATTTGAACTTCGTAAACATAGGTTTGTACTGAAAAATTTAGGGGGAAATATTTGGATCGTGAAACATGGCGAAAAGGTGTTTCTTGTGTTAGTCTTTATTCTATGTGTCCGTAAAATAATTTATTCTACGTATGAACTTATTATTTCTCCGCGGAACCGGTTATTTTTGAAACCGTTTCATTGTGAAATTAATTTATCAAAAATGAAATTTGTAAAAAAGCGACATATTTTTTTGAATTATTGAGGAACCGGTTATTTTTGGAACCGTTTCATTATGAAATTAATTTATCAAAAATGAAATTTGTAAAAAAGCGACAATTTTTTTTGAATTATTGAGGAACCGGTTCCTTTTTTTAGATTTTTTCTAGCCTCCACCCTACCCCATAATGAAAACAACAAAATACAGAAATTCTCTAGATAACTTATGTTGGTTAGTAAATACATACATAATACAGCTTTATATGAAATTAAAATGAACTTTGTGACTGTAGTATGTATAATTTACAGCAGTTACGTTTGTTTGAAAGCGAAAGAATGAGACAAACAAGGGATCGGAGAAAAAGCAAAACCAAGCACTAAAGACTTACCATGAAAATGTCTGCAGCTGTAAGATTTCGGGCACACAAAACTCAACCACAATAATGATAAAAAGGAGCGCGGAACTCGAGACGAATAACGAATTACAAGTTCATAAAATAATATTTTCCGTCACAATGAAAAAAACAACAAACTGGTGACTGCAGAGTCCAAAACAATACGTGTTCTTTTTCGGCACAAAAACAAAAGAACTCGCTTCTGTTCTGTTCTTAAAATAATTAAAAATATTTGGGATGGTTAGGAAGGTAGGTACTACTGTGGATAAATAAATTACAAACACGACGCAACGGTAGGAACTAGGAACTTAGGAACCCATAATAATATGAGCATATATATCTATCTTTCATTATAGTCTAAGATCCCTTAAAGAACGACCGTCACCGAGATGTTTATTTGATGAAACTTATTTTATATTTAATTTAATATGTCAATAAATATATTGCATATCGGTTGCCTAGCAAATTTTAGTCCAGGGTATGATTAATTAATAATTTAAAAAAAAATAATTTAAACATTGCACTGGTTTGATTATTATAAAAATTCTATACCAATCGAAAGTATGAAACCCATAGAATATGCAAACGTTAGGTTGCCTACTCTTTTCCGGTCACAACTCTCAGGTTGCCATGTATAAACAGGTAAATCGAAAAAGCATTTTGCACCGGTCTGATTATTGAATAAAAATTATATGAAATTAAAGATTATTTCATTATGAACAAGATGGTATAAGGTTGCCTGCTAAAAATCAGTCCCGAATTCCGGTTGTCGAATTTTGAAAACTAAAACTTTTTGAAAACTAGCCGGGAATTCTCACATTGCGACTGAGAGGTCCCAACCAACCATTCCATGCGATATAAGAGGACAAAGCATAGCAGCTGTCCGTCCATTAAAACAAAGAGAGTGCGCATGCTATTTGTTCTTGAAAATGAAAAGGATAGCGATAGACTCGTGCACTCTGTGCACTCTAGACTAGATGGTACCTTGCACGAGTCTATTGATTGTCATATTAAATTAAATATTAAATACGTTTCATCAAATAAACATCTCGGTGACGGTCGTTCTTTAAGGGATCCTATACTATTATAATATACCAACTAAAATAATTAATAAGTAATAATAAATTACCTTTATATCTGGGTGATAATTTAACGGGGAAATAAATTATTCCTCAATTTCTAAATTAAATGAAAGATAGACTTGCCCTAACCTCTGGAATCAGGATCAACCACCTGATAATCATTTTGGAGCCGGAGACATCCAGCATAATTTAAAAAAACAGCGACATCATTTGCGCCGATTCGTTCATTGATAGCCGGCCAGCGAACATTAAAATAACGAAACCTTCCACAGAAAAGTAAAGTTCACGATTTGCAATATTTGCAGAGTTCGAGTTTCGCGTATAAAATAACATACTTACATATTACTGGATATTCAGGGACGTGCCTTGTGCATCAAATATACAGCTAATTGTTTCTTTTATTTTTTTTATTAAAGCGACTAATTAAACATTGTACATACAAAATATGATAGTGGATGTATGTATAGTACAATGTATTTCTTATTCCTCCTCAATAGGGTAACCTGTGCTGAGGCGGACTAAAGTTATTCATTTGTTTTTATGCCGTTTTTAATGTTTTTTCTTCTCAGAATTTGTTCATTAATGTCTTTGAGCAAGATTTTTATTCTTGATTTGTAATCATTCAGATTTCCATTCGCTTTATATCCGGGGAAGGATGTTGTGAAGTTTGGTCGCAAAATAAATGTTTCTTTGTCCGAATGTGGATTTTTATGTTATTTTGATTAGACCTAGTTTGATGAATACCCGATATTGTAGAGTATTCAGTATTTTTGAATAGTTTCAATAGTATATTTTTAGCATAAATTTGTTGTACATTTGGAAACTTCAAAACTATTGAAAATTTCAATCGAAGGCGTTCTTATGGGTACCTAAGTATTGTCTTTATGATTCCATTTTGACTTGTGTTCAAGTTATGTTTGTACTTAGATACAGCAGATCCATAGAAAATACATCAATGAGCAGATCCCCACCCTATAATTCCATATTCAATACGAGAATGACATAAAGCGTAATCGATTATTTCATATCTTTTTTACTGACCACATTTCATAGATTTTTAAAGAAATGTATAATTTTTTCCGTGTTTCCTTTTATATGTTATGTTGCTTAATTTAAATATTTATTTATTTATTCAAGGTAAAATTATTGAACCCTAAAGAAATTATAACCCTTTTTCAAAAAATACACAACAATTTATTCTTGCATAAAATTATGACTAAGCATTTAGGTGTTTATGTAGTATTTAAATTAAGTCACATAACAGTCCCAACTGTTCCCAACCGTCTAGAGCCAACGAGCATCCCCAATTGTGGAATGTTGTGAGGCTGAAGGTAGTGGGGACAGGAAATAGATGGGGAATAGGAAGGTAGAGGTGTACCTGGCTATTCAGATACATTTGAAGCAACGTTTCAATTCTGAATGGTGGTCTTACACCAGAACGATACTGAGAGTATCTTCCACACTAGAACGTGCCTCAAGTATACTATATATAAATTTTTAATGAATACATTTTTAAACAACACAAATTCATCAAATAAAATTTATTTGCACATGCCGGGATTTGAACCCGCGACCTTTGGTTGGCTAGTCGAGAGTCTTACCTCTCGACCACGGACATCGTCAAAATAATTCACATGATGAATAAAAATTTAAAGATTTAATTGTATTATTTTTATGGTACGAGCTTTTGTGTGACAACCCTAATATATTTACCATTGGCGTTCACTGGCACGTGTCTCTCACGATAGCCCTGTGGCCGGACAAACAGATTTCTTCAGTCTGTCTGATTTCTTTCTGAGTTTCTTTTCTGCCTGATCAAAGAAAGATATCGATGGGAAAAAATGAGAGATGATGTAGAAAATTATTTGAAGTATTGTATCCACTCTCAGAAAAACAAAAGTGACAGAATGGCTTACAAAGATCCTATGGAAATAACGACGACTTCCACATAAGTTTTCGAAAGAATCGCGGTCAACATTTTAAAATTAATTTTAAAAAAAAATTACAACGCCATTTTTATTTTTTTTAAAGTTCATTTCTTAATTCGGCGCGGCGGGTTCATCAGTATTGCAAAAAAAAACAGAACAATAAATTATTTTATTAATGTTATTAGCTGAAGTTCCCGGCGTTTTGAACGTCAGTGTGCAAAATTTCATCAAGAAGCATCAAAATTATGCTTCAATGGGTGGGAAAAGGGGGTGGGGCTGGTTTTCTGAAAGTTGGTGTGAACGGTGACCGGATAAATCATCAAAATGATAATTCATTACATCTTTAAAAAGTTATATAAAGTCATGAAAGTGATGAAACAAAAACTTTATTAACTGGGTTAAGTAGGTTGGTTAGTTAGGTTAGGTTAGGTAAGGTTAAAACAAAATTTCGTCGTTTCTAATGACTTTATATCACTTTTTAAAAGTGTGTTGAATAGTCACTGTGTTGAGTTAGCATGGAACCGGTGTGAACAGTGACCGTCCTCTTGTTTTGAGGTCGAGCGTGTAAAATTTCATCAGCCCCAGAGTAAAACTTCGTATTTGTATAAAAGTCAAATCCACGCCGCCCCACCACTACTGGTTTTATTCTTTATATAAACAGATATTGTATATTAAACAAGATATATATATATATATATATATATATATATACAGGGTGTCCGGAAACTCGTAGTACAAGCGGGAAACTGGTGAATCTACATCACATTTGGAGTCGATTTTGTAGTTTTTTTTTTTTGATTTGAGCTTTCGTTATCGAGTAAATCGAGTTAGAAGTTGATTTTTTTTTTTTTTTTTTTTTTTTTAATTTTTTAATCAAATTCTTATTTAAAATTATTACTGAAGATCAAAGTACCCAACTAATTAAAACTATTTGAAAGTTAAACAAATGAAGAAACTCGGATTTGAAGCATTATTTTGAAATCACCCTTCATTTAATCCGGTGTAATCATAAAATATTTCTGCTCTGCAGGGTTAAAACATCTGTTGTTCAACCCTAAACACCAGAAAAAACTTTAACCCTAAATAGCCGAAAAATATTTTTTTTTGGTTTTTTTTTTTTTTGTGAAATGCTCAAATCAAAAAACTTTATGTTTATTTGGGTTCCCCATGTGGTGTAGATTCTCCAGTTTCCCGCTTGTACTACGAGTTTCCGGACACCGTGTATATATATATACAGGGTATATCGGCAAGTACCCGACAAACTTTAACCAGCTATTCCTCGGCACATTTGCAGTAAAAAATGTTATTGGCGTGTTATAATTTAAATGTTATATTGCTGTCCTATAACATTTTTTTCCATTAAAAACAAAAAATAAATAAAAAATCCACACTCCGTCACTGTCATTTGCCTTGTTTCTCGCGTTCAACAGCTGTTATTAGCGAGTGCGTCAAAAAGTGTCCTCGTTCTTTCGTACACACTAAATAATAATAGTTAAAAATGAGACGAATGGTGCTGTGTCATTTCGTTGTGATTGTAAAAGCGCGCCAACGTAGGTACGTACGTACATTATTCAACGAAACTCGAACAAAATATTGCCAGACGGGTTTTCAAACTTTGACAAAGGATAAAACATTGGTGACATGTGGTGAAAATATGAATACTAAATTTTTTATTAAAAAAATGTTACCGGACAGCAAAGTGCCCATAACATTTTTTACTCCAAATGTGCTAAGGAATAGCTGGTTAAAGTTTGTCGGGTACGTGCCGATACACCCTGTATATATATATATATATAGATAGATTTATTATAATTTATTTTAAAGTTTAAAAAAAGTCATCCCGTAAAATACGATGTTTTTATTTTTATTAAAATGTTACACCAACTCTTGGGCCGGTTAGTAACCAATTTAAAAGTTTTTTTTTTGGTTTGACAGTAGATTGAACCTTCCTCCGCCTATGACGCCTTTATAAATAACTCAAAAACACATTATTACAGTTATGTATAATAAAAAGAAAGATAACATATTCGACTGACTTATTATGTAAATAAACTAATATTTCTGTTTTTTTTGATTTTTCTGTTTCAGATTTTCGTTTAGGAATCGCTTATATTTTCTTCAATAATTTAAAATTGAAACATTAAATATTCGCAAATTATTTATCCTGCAAACTATGAAATAATTTAAACCGTATCGTGAGGTTTGTTTTTATAAAAAGTAAATAAAAAGCTGTGTGGTAGTTTAAAACGAGTTTGTTAGATTGAAACTAGTGCAATACATTCTGTTGAAACTAGTGCAATACACTCAGTTGAAACTAGTGCAATACATTTTGTTGAAACTGGTGCAATACATTCTGTTGAAACTATTGCAATACATTCTGTTGAAACTAGTGCAATACATTCTGTTGAAACTAGTGCAATACATTCTGTTGAAACTAGTGCAATACATTCAGTTGAAACTAGTGCAATACATTTTGTTGAAACTATTGCAATACATTCTGTTGATACTAGTGCAATACATTCTGTTGAAACTAGTGCAATACATTCTGTTGAAACTAGTGCAATACATTCTGTTGAAACTAGTGCAATACATTCTTTTGAAACCAGTGCAATACATTCTGTTGAAACTAGTGCAATACATTATGTTGAAACTAGTGCAATACATTCTGTAGAAAATGATGCAATACATTTCGTTGAAACTAGTGCAATAAATTTTGTTGAAACTAATGCAATACATTCTTTTGAAACTAGTGCAATACATTCTGTTGAAACTAGTGCAATGCATTATGTTGAAACTAGTGCAATACATTCTGTAGAAAATGGTGCAATACATTTCGTTGAAACTAGTGCAATAAATTTTGTTGAAACTAGTATAATACATTTTGTTGAAACTAGTGCAATACATTCTGTTGAAACTAGTGCAATACATTCTGTTGAAACTATTGCAATAAATTCTGTTGAAACTAGTGCAATACATTCTGTTGAAACTAGTGCAATACATTCTGTTGAAACTGGTGCAATACATTCTGTTGAAACTAGTGCAATACATTCTGTTGAAACTGGTGCAATACATTTCGTTGAAACTAGTGCAATAAATTTTGTTGAAACTAGTGTAATACATTTTGTTGAAACTAGTGCAATACATTCTGTTGAAACAAGTGCAATACATTATGTTGAAACTAGTGCAATACATTCTGTTGAAACTAGTGCAATACATTCTGTTGAAACTAGTGCAATACATTCTGTTGAAACTAGTGCAATACATTCTGTTGAAACTAGTGCAATACATGCTTTTGAAACTATTGTAATACATTCTGTTGAAACTAGTGCAATACATTCTGTTGAAACTAGTGCAATACATTCTGTTGAAACTAGTGCAATACATTCTGTTGAAACTGGTGCAATACATTCTGTTGAAACTAGTGCAATACATTCTTTTGAAACTATTGTATAAAATTATTTGGAATCCCGCAAGGTACAGTGCTTGGACCAATTCTTTTCACCATATATGTTAACGACATTTTCTTTCAACCACTACATGGCCAAATTACTTCGTATGCCGACGATACAGTTCTAATAATAAGCGAAAAAACTTGGGAAAACGTAATACTTAAAGCCACTGAAGACATAAATACTCTTAAGAATTTCTTCGACATTAATTTACTATCACTAAATAGCGATAAAACATATGTAATTCCATTTGCAATACACACAAAAGACATCCCTAAAAATTTTGACATTATCATTCATGACAATTCCAAAATACATAATAAAAATTACTGTCTCCAAAACTGCACAATACTAAAAAACACAAACACAATCAAATATCTAGGAGTAATTATCGATAAAAATTTGAATTGGAAGGAAAAAATATGTCAAATTGTAAAAAAAATCAGAAAACTGATATATGTATTTTTAAGAATCAGAAATTTTTTGTCTTTAAAAAACCTATATTTAATATATTATGCCTTAGTCCAATCAACTCTACAATATGGTATCATTAGTTGGGGATCCACATACAAAACTAACCTTACTCCAATAAAAGTGGTACAAAGGTTAATAATTAAAATAATATTAAGAAAACCTTCCGATTACCCAACGGATCGATTATTCGAAGAATTTCAAGTGCCTTCATTTCAAGATCTTTATACTAAAAATGCATTAATTCAAATCATAAAAGAAAAAGACAAATATCAATTTCTAACTGAAAACCGTACTCGACTCAAATATATTTTTCCATGCCCAAAATTAAACACTTCCTTTGCACAAAATTATGACACTTACCGGGCAAGAATTTTTTTCAATCGACTACCTGAAGAAATTAGAAACATTAATGATAACATCCAAATAATAAACACTGTGAAAAAATATTTTAAAGACAAACTTACAAAAAATAAAAATGTTTCCAATTGAATTAATCTTAAGAATAACTAATCTCAATGTTTCCTTAAGTAACATTCCATTCTTCAAATAAGTTTAAAATCATTTTATTTTTAATTACCTACATACTGTAATAAAACCATGTACACTCCATTTCCAGCCACAAGCTAATGCTTCTATGGAAGAGGGGTCTTGAAATATTTGAACATATATTGTAACAAATAAACAAAAATGTACTTATATAATAAAAAAAAAATAAATAATAAATAATATTGTAATACATTCTGTTGAAACTAGTGCAATACATTCTGTTGAAACTAGTGCAATACATTCTGTTGAAACTAGTGCAATACACTCTCTAGAAACTAGTTCAATACATTCTGTTGAAACTAGTGCAATACACTCTCTAGAAACTAGTGCAATACATTCTGTTGAAACTAGTGCAATACATTCTGTAGAAAATGGTGCAATACATTCTGTTGAAACTGGTGCAATACATTCTGTTGAAACTAGTGCAATACATTCTGTTGAAACTGGTGCAATACACTCTCTAGAAACTAGTACAATACATTCTGTTGAAACTAGTGCAATACATTCTGTAGAAAATGGTGCAATACATTCTGTTGAAACTGGTGCAATACATTCTGTTGAAACTAGTGCAATACATTCAGTTGAAACTGGTGCAATACATTTCGTTGAAACTAGTGCAATAAATTTTGTTGAAACTAGTGTAATACATTTTGTTGAAACTAGTGCAATACATTCTGTTGAAACTAGTGCAATACATTTTGTAGAAAATGGTGCAGTACATTTCGTTGAAACTAGTGCAATACATTCTGTTGAAACTAGTGCAATACATTCGGTTGAAACTAGTGCAATACATTCTGTTGAAACTAATGCAATACATTCTTTTGAAACTAGTGCAATACATTCTGTTGAAACTAGTGCAATGCATTATGTTGAAACTAGTGCAATACATTCTGTAGAAAATGGTGCAATACATTTCGTTGAAACTAGTTCAATAAATTTTGTTGAAACTAGCATATTACATTTTGTTGAAACTAGTGCAATACATTCTGTTGAAACTAGTGCAATACATTCTGTTGAAACTAGTGCAATACATTCTGTTGAAACTAGTGCAATACATTCTGTTGAAACTATTGCAATAAATTCTGTTGAAACTAGTGCAATACATTCTGTTGAAACTAGTGCAATACATTCTGTTGATACTGGTGCAATACATTCTGTTGAAACTAGTGCAATACATTCTGTTGAAACTAGTGTAATACATTTTGTTGAAACTAGTGCAATACATTCTGTTGAAACTAGTGCAATACATTCTGTTGAAACTAGTGCAATACATTCTGTTGAAACTAGTGCAATACATTCTGTTGAAACTGGTGCAATACATTCTGTTGAAACTAGTGCAATACATTCTGTTGAAACTGGTGCAATACATTTTGTTGAAACTAGTGCAATAAATTTTGTTGAAACTAGTGTAATACATTTTGTTGAAACTAGTGCAATACATTCTGTTGAAAGTAGTGCAATACACTCTCTAGAAACTAGTGCAATACATTCTGTTGAAACTAGTGCAATACATTCTGTTGAAACTAGTGCAATACATTCTGTTGAAACTGGTGCATTACATTTCGTTGAAACTAGTGCAATAAATTTTGTTGAAACTAGTGCAATACATTCTGTTGAAACTAGTGCAATACATTCTGTTGAAACTAGTGCAATAAATTCTGTTGAAACTAATGCAATACATTCTTTTGAAACTAGTGCAATACATTCTGTTGAAACTAGTGCAATGCGCTATGTTGAAACTAGTGCAATACATTCTGTAGAAAATGGTGCAATACATTTCGTTGAAACTAGTGCAATACATTCTGTTGAAACTGGTGCAATACATTTCGTTGAAACTAGTGCAATACATTCTGTTGAAACTAGTGCAATACATTCTGTTGAAACTAGTGCAATAAATTCTGTTGAAACTAATGCAATACATTCTTTTGAAACTAGTGCAATACATTCTGTTGAAACTAGTGCAATACATTCTTTTAAAACTAGTGCAATACATTCTGTTGAAACTAGTGCAATACATTCTGTTGAAACTAGTGCAATACATCCTGTTGAAACTAGTGCAATACATTCTGTTGAAACTGTTGCAATACATTCTGTTGAAAGTAGTGCAATACATTCTGTTGAAACTAGTGCAATACATCCTGTTGAAACTAGTGCAATACATTCTGTTGAAACTATTGCAATACATTCTTTTGAAACTAGTGCAATACATTCTGTAGAAAATGGTGCAATACATTTCGTTGAAACTAGTGCAATAAATTTTGTTGAAACTAGTGTAATACATTTTGTTGAAACTAGTGCAATACATTCTGTTGAAACTAGTGCAATACATTCTGTAGAAAATGGTGCAATACATTTCGTTGAAACTAGTGCAATAAATTTTGTTGAAACTAGTGTAATACATTTTGTTGAAACTCGTGCAATACATTTTGCTGACTTGGAAAATGTTTCGATCCCAGAATTTCCATTTTCTATTTAGCCGTGTCGTCGGCTTGGTAAACAATTTTGTCCTTGGTTTTCAAAATTACATAAATCATTTATGTATTAAAAAAAATAATATCGGGCCAAGTACAGTTCCCTGTGGTACTGCATCTTTACTATAAATGTTACAATTTTTTAGTTTTTTTTAGTTGGTGAGTATTTTTAGTGAACCTTTTTTGAAACCTAGTCGAGCTATTTTTTATTGGTTTAACTATGATTCACATTATCGAAAGCTTTTCTTAAATCTATACATTAATTTTCTTATCTATAGATTTGTATATATACTCTTTGGCAATTCATATATTGCATCTTCAGTGCTGATATCTTTTTGAAAACCATATTTATTTTACGATAACATTTTATATATTTCTAAATGTTCAATGACTCAATGACAATTATTTTGGTGAGTTTATGCATTTCTCAAAATGTATAAATTGGTATTATTGTGGAGATTTTAAATTGATATAGAAAGGCATATGTTAAAGATGTGTAGCAAAGGGATTCAAATATATTCTCTTTTATATAATTTATGAATGTATTACAAGATAGACCATCCGATCCATTAGAATTGGATGATAGGCTATCAATACGTCTTTCAATTTCATTTATTGTGCTAGGCGAAAAATATTCCATTGTTTTAATTGGATCGTTATTTGAATTTAATTGCAAAGCAAGTTATCAGTGTCAAGCAGTGGTTAATGTTAACTTTGGAGAGCTCGTTGCCATTGGCTCTCGTGTTTCCACCCAAGTGACTATGTCGAGGAACTCAAAGCCCATTTTCAGGAACATGTTCTTGGATGGTTCGTTTTCTGTGATGATGCATCCAAATACTTCTCCGTTCTTCTCTGCGTGCCTCTTTGCCAGTGTCCTGATGAGCAGCTGGGCGTAGCCTTTTCTCCTTTGCTCCTAGAATAAGAAAAATACTAATTCTAATTCGCCATTAGATAGATAGTTATAGATTTTAGATAGGAGGCGGGTTATTGTTAGCTAAAACCCCTGCGATAGGTCACCCTAGAAAGACATTAGCAATAGACACTTACTAGTCATTAATAATGATAGTACCTCTAGAACCTGCACAGCATGTATGTCTCCCCTGACTCCGGAAAGTACCCAAGCCCTCAGGTCCCCGGCCTGACCCAGTAGGGATAGACCGGCTCCCCAGCCGACCATATTCTTGAAGTAGTCCAAGGAGCCGGGGTGGCGGTACGAGTACACTTGGTCCATCACCTCGCAGTGCTCGAGCTGAGACGGCTCCACACGGATATCGGAGGGAACTCTGATAACAACATAGACAATTGATCAATAATCAATAAATTATTACTAGTGGTTATTCTCAACAGTCGAGGGCTTTTAGAATCATTTAATATTAGCTTCATTTAAATAAAAGTAGAGTCTTGACGCGATAACCGATGGAGCGACCCATCTGACGTGACAACCGATGGAACGACCCATCTGACGTGAGAACCGATGGAGCGACCCATCTGACGTGAGAACCGATGGAGCGACCCATCTGACCTGAGAACCGATGGAGCGACCCATCTGACGTGACAACCGATGGAGCGACCCATCTGACGTGAGAACCGATGGAGCGACCCATCTGACGTGAGAACCGATGGAGCGACCCATTTGACATGAGAACCGATGGAGCGACCCATCTGACGTGAGAACCGATGGAGCGATCCATCTGACGTGACAACCGATGGAGCGACCCATCTGACGTGACAACCTATGGAGCGACCCATCTGACGTGACAACCGATGGAGCGACCCATCTGACGTAAGAACCGATGGAGCGACCCATCTGACGCGAGAACCGATGGAGCGACCCATCTGACGTTACAACCGATGGAGCGACCCATCTGACGTGAGAACCGATGGAGCGACCCATCTGACGTGAGAACCGATGGAGCGACCCATCTGACGTGAGAACCGACGGAGCGATCCATCTGACGTGACAACCGATGGAGCGACCCATCTGACGTGACAACCGATGGAGCGACCCATCTGACGTGACAACCGATGGAGCGACCCATCTGACGTAAGAACCGATGGAGCGACCCATGTGACGCGAGAACAGATGTAGCGACCCATCTGACGTGAGAACCGATGGAGCGACCCATCTGACGTGAGAACCGATGGAGCGACCCATCTGACGTGACAACCGATGGAGCGACCCATCTGACGTGACAACCGATGGAGCGACCCATCTGACGTGAGAACCGATGGAGCGACCCATCTGACGTGACAACCGATGGAGCGACCCATCTGACGTGAGAAGTGATGGAGCGACCCATCTGACGTGACAACCGATGGAGCGACCCATCTGACGTGAGAACCGATGGAGCGACCCATCTGACGTGACAACCGATTGAGCGACCCATCTGACGTGACAACCGATGGAGCGACCCATCTGACGTGAGAACCGATGGAGCGATCCATCTGGTCCTTAAAACGGGTCGGGAAAGTGGTGGGTGCCCTCGACTGTAGTGGTTCTTAACCATATGATTTGTAAATAGGTACTTAAATACCTACCTAATTAATTATAAACCTCAATTATTTTAATTTTTATTTTAAACTACCTGTACCCGCCACCCTAAAAGACTACAACATTTGATCGACTTTAAGGCGATACACTACGTCGTGTAATATTTTAAATTAAGGGCCCGCTTTCCGCGTAAAGAATTGAGATTTGGGCAACACCCACAAAATAAACAATATTTAGTGTTAAAAGAATCCGACAGAGGTGTCTGAATTCGTATTAGGAATAATTTTGGGGATTATTTAATAATTTAAATAACGAAATTAAATTACCGACATCTATTGCAATTTTAGAAAAACAGAACCATTTTTAGTTAGCACCGAGCAAATGAACGAAGTCGAAATGAAGATGGTTCTCAAAATATGGGTTTTATTACGGATTTAATTAATTATTATTTTTTTTAATTTTACAAAAAACATTTACGAAAGTTATTTGTATAGGTATAAAAATTACTTTACTTTACTAAAATACTATTATCACTTTTATAAAAGTAATTTATAACTTTTATAAAATCAATAAATATATTTTTACATCAATAAGGTTTTTCTTATATGGTTATCTTTATAGGGTGTCCGGGGGTAAAGTGCTCAAACTTCAGGAGGTTATTCTAAATGCTAGAAGAAGTAAAAATGAAATGGAAATTATTCGAATTTCCAAATTTTTTCCACAAAAATTTATTTTCCGTAGAAGAAATTGTTTTTTTTTCTATACAAAAAATTAAACTTTTTTACTCGAAAACTATCTTAACCCTTAAATGCATGACTTTTTTTATTTGAAAATAATATATATTTTTGCATTCTTTTTATAAATTAAAAATAGGGAAAAATAATTAAAAAAATATTTATCCATAAATTCTGCTTATTTTGAGAAAAACGTTATTATATCATATGTGAAACACTATGCATCCATGTCATAAAAAATGCTCTTACCTAATGTTACAAAAATAATTATCAGTGAATAAAGCGAACTAATTTATGACTTATACGTAAAAAATGAAGACAAATAAAAACAGGGAAAGTATTAATTTAAATGAAATGCCGTAAAGCAGTTTTTGTTCTTATTAAAACATAGAGGGACTTTGTACTTTTGGCAGTGGCAGTACGTCAGACCATTGCAGGTAGGAAGTCGACACCTCTGCCTCTTTTCGTGCCATGTTGGCCAATGAGATATCTCATCGCTTCTTATGTCTTTTGGTGGGACATTTAATTTTGGGCCTTTTTTCTTCTTTTGTAAAATGGGCTCTAAACTTCCACTTGGCCGACCAGTTCGTTTGTTGGTAAACTTAGAGTCAACGGTGCATAAAGATCGAGAAATTAGGGTTTTAAATTGGGCGAGACGCATAATATTTTATGTATTGGCATTTTTTTTGATCTTGTACTCTTCTATATAGAAACCAAGAATTTACTATAGTCGTATCAACTAAGTGGTTTAGCACCCTCATCCCTCATATACCATCTATTGCTTCTCATCGCAATTTTATATCTTCCCATGACATTGTCTAGTAAGTCAACTCCTCCCATATGTCTGTTGTACTCTATTATAGCAAATGGGCAGTTAACTGTGACATTAATTTTTTTTTTTTTTTGTCATAACGTTCAACAGTTTTTATTGAAAGTTCCCCTGCAAAAGACGATAGTAATGTGACCACCTTGTTATCCTTCCAAACAACATTAGACATTTCAACGCCTTGATACGATCCATTAAATTCCGAGCTTGTTCCTCGTGGAGCATTTTTCATTATTTTTTCTTCTGGTAGCTTACATTCAGGGATTCTATTCCTCCTAACTGTCCCCTTTGAATTTCTGTGTTTGATTGAATGCCTGTGCAAGCCAAATGGCTTAAAAGTTTAATTGAGGTGTAATAATTGTCAAAATAAAGTCTGTGGTTCAAGTTTTTTGGTACTACGCGACATAGATGCACAACAATATTTCCACAGGCCCCCAAGTCTGGTTCACTTTCAAGTCTTGGCAAGCAATTCTCTTGTCCAGAATAAAATTCAAAATTATAAAGCGTAACCAGATACGCCACTCAATATAAAAAGTTTATAACCCCATTTGTGGGGTTTCATGGGCATGTACTGTTTCATATAACTTCTTGCTTTAGTTGAACACATTTGTTCATCAACGCAAATATATTTTTCAATTGGAATTGATGCAAATCTTTGATTTAAGTCCGTGAGTAGAGGTCTGATTTTAAAAAGACGATAATGAGCTGGATTTTCTCTCGATAAGTGTTTTGTCTTTGAAATGGATAAATTGACGTATTTTATCAAATCTATACTGTCATCATCCGTAAAATCCATTCCATCGTCACTGTCAGATGAGCGATTAATTATTTCGTTCAACTCCTTTTCGGATAAACCCCTCTTTGCCATTTAGAAACTACATCATGCTATAATTAGTAATGACTAAATACAAATGTCAAAATATGGTCTCAGTGCATAGTGTTACATATATGATATAATAACGTTTTGTCAAATTTAGACTATCAAAATACATAATACACATAAAATTTATATTTAAAACACATAAACGTACCTTATTATTTGTGAAATAATATAATTACGATCCAACACGTCGAAAAAACACTATATTTTGATATAATACTGGACATCAAAATGCACACAATCTGTAACCTCCAACTCTCAAGTTTAGTATTAATTTGTACCCTGATGATGCTTAAGTAAAGCGAAACCGGTCGGTTCTTAAATTAATAAATATCGTGGTTTTAAAACAAAAAAGTATTTTATTTTATTAAATTATATTCCCCACAGTTTCAGAACTTTCAATAGCTTTTTTCGCTCGCCCGTTCATTATTTTTCTGGATTCCACGTTCGAGTATTGTTATTTGAAACAGATGGCCCGTATATTATTATTACATATTATATTATATTTCGGACATCGTTGCATTGTGAATCATCAGAGCAGATCTTAGAGTAATATTGTAAAGTGACGTGTGTATTTGTGTACGTAGAAAGTTAATTCACAAATAAATCACGATCATATAGTATCCTCAACAAGCAAACTAAATTAATAAGAACTTGCCCCGTAATTTCTAATGTTTTGGAATTAGTTTTATTTCCCAAAGTACTTATTCTGAAAAAAATAAAATAATAATTTTTATAACTTTTTACTACACAATACATAAATAAAAATAATAATTAATTTTTATAATAAATTATCGTTTATCGTATTCTGAAAAAAATAAAATAATAATTTTTATAACTTTTTACTACACAATACATAAATAAAAATATGAATTACAAATGTTTATAATAAATTATCGTTTATAATAAATATAAGCTTGTAAATCAAATATTGTACTTTTTTCTTCTCACCTATCATGCGTTGAACCCTTTGGAGATATATTGTTTTCTTTGGAATACGAGATGTCTTTCGCTTATTTCCCATCTTTGAAAAAACAATATTTATGAACTGATATACGCTTAAAATTATCTTTATAGGTTCAAATATTTGCACGTAATCGCACGTCTGTATATCATAAAACGTTGAACGACACGTCTGCCCCAAAGCCCTCGAGTTGGCGAATGAGCTTTGCAATGAAAGATAGGTTAATCTTCATGTCGGAGCGAGCGCGCTATAATAAATGTGATTTAAAAGCAATAAGCGTAAGAGACAGTTGTGAAAATATTTAATTAAACATGACTTATTAACAATACAGCAAAAATTTCTTTAGAAATATCTTAAGTAGCATTTAAAGAAGCAATTTGAATTTTTTCATACCTGTAACTTGTAATATAACAGAAACAAATGTGTAAATAATAATTTTTGGAGCATACTTTGCAATTTTTTTCTATCGAGGGAATTTTATGTAATTAACGTTTCGGCCCTACACATATTCAGATAATATCTTGAAAAATAGCATATATTCTTTTGAGAACTTAGAAACTTAAAGTGTTACGAGAAACTTGTTATAAATCGGTAGAAATTTGGAATGCGGCCCCTTAAGCCGCTATCAATAACAACCCTTACGTAGATGGCGATAGGGTTTAAATTCCTGCTTAACACCATCCGCCTGTTTTGATTTATGCAAGAAAAAAACATGGCCAAAAAGTTCCTTTTATTTTATTTTGTGGATGTTCAGGCATAAATATTTAATTTTTTTCCGATCATTTTATAAATAACTTAATTTGCCACATTATACAATAAAATCATAACCGAAAATGGGTTCGTAAGTAGGAGATTTTGAACTTTAAAACAGATTTCATAGGCCCATAAATTATTTTTTTTGGGCTTATAAAAAGACTTATCTAAAAAATATCGATTATTTCAAAGGCCAAGATGTATTCTACTTGTAGTATTTAATTAAAGCATCTGAAACATTTCTAGGCGATCAAAATTTTCAAACCAAAAACACATGATTTTGCATTACTACGTATGGCATCGCCTTAATTCGACTTCGGTGCAGAGATGGTGCATTGAGTATTCCTCGGGCCTCCATGACTTCTCCTACCATTCAAACCAATCTAAATTCTACCATCTCTAAACACTCCTGGCACTAATAAGAACGAACATTTAAATTGTCAGGAATTTCAGTCGACCACTTTTCGAGTTTTGCGAGCACAAATGGCTGAATTTTTATGTATAACTAGCTGACGTGTACCCGGCATTGCTGGGGATTATCCTTAATCTGTTAATTCCGTTTTGAATTACGCAGCATATAATGCCGGGTTCCCACTACGCCGGACCGGCAGATCTGCCGGGCCGGTAAAACTGCCGGAAGGGCTAGTGGCTGTACGATTTATATGTAGCTATTCACATTATCCCGGGTCCGGTATTTTTGCCGAGCCCGACATTTTTACCGAGCGTTTTGTCACTGCAAAAGTGCCGGTAGAACCACCGGACCGGAGTAATGTGAACGAGTTTGTACCGGTATCCGGCTGTCCCCGCTCGCCCCGCCCGCGCTCCGGGCTCCCCTCCCGTCATCGGCTCGCATTTTTTGAAGAAAGTAGACGTGTTCGCCCTGCTCGTTTAAATCTTTTTATCAGTATTCAAATGTGTACCTCCATACGGACTTAGGAGATTAGGTGTTAAAGCAAAGCCTTCATCGCCAACTAGTATAAACGGTAATTCCTCGTGCAAGTTTTCATGAAGCGGTTTAGGCTTTGGTACATTTAAAGTACCATCATTGATCTTTTGCAAAAATGTACTATCCTTTAATATAGTAGAATCGCATTCCTTGCCATATGAGCCCACACTAATAAAAATAAATCGGTACTCTGAATCAACAACTGCCATTAATACAAAAGAATAATATTCCTTGTAAGATAGAACCACTCTCGGATGGTTTCAAAATTCTAATATGTTTGCCATCTACTGCTCCAATACAGTGAGGAAAGTTGGCTTTTCTTTCGAATCCTGAAGCGATGTCCTCCCATTCTCTCTCCGGCTCCGGTGTAATGTGAACACTCTTGTCCGGTGTCCGGTTTCCGGCAGATCTGCCGACGAAAGAAATCTACTAGGTGTGAATACCATATAAATCGAATTATGTGTTTTCTTCAATTTAAATGTAAGTTGCACTGAATTTAAAGATACAATTTCAGGTAATAAAGGATTATTTAAAGCAGTAGCATCTAGTGGCAAATATGTTAAGAAATGATTTTATGCTTTCCAATAGTAATAATAAATATAAGTTTTAATGTTTACTGTGTTTCATTGTGTTCACCCTGAGAAATTCTCGGTGATTTTCTCTTGTTTGTTTTGGCCAAAATCAAAGGGGTTATAAAAAAATTATTATAAAGGGATTATAAAAAATTTCAAAGGTTCAAGGGACCCTTTGATAAAAAATGTTCGTTTTTTTTTATCTGGACCATCTCGCAATATCTAATATAGGTATAAAAACACACTTGTAAATGCAACATTATGTCAAAATTTCAAAGTAATCAGTGAAGAACTTTCGAAGAATTGGGACGGATTGTTTCGGAGAATTTGAACAATTCATCAAATTTCAACGTTCATTTTTGGGTTCAGTGAAAGTCTTATTAAAGTTCTGTTATTATATATTTTTTTTTTTATTTTTTTATTTGGTACAATATTTTTTATATTTTAATTTTTCCAGTAATGTAGGCCTCACTGGGTGGCTTGTCCGTGCTGAGGCCTTCATTTTATAATATGAAAATATAATCTACATACTACATTTAAAAAGAAAATAATACATTTAAAAAGAAAATAATGCATTTAAAATTAAAAATACGTAATACATAATAATACATTTAAATTTTATATAGGCTAGTTGCTTGACAGAACTGAAATAATAACAGAACTTGAAAAAAATCTTTGACAGAACTTGAATTTTTATTTATATGGATGATTAGCGTGCTTGCTCTAACATTCGCATTTACATTTCTCCATATCTTCTTCCTTTTGAAGGCTTACTATGGAGCCTTAAATTTAAAACATTTGGAACCGGATTACGGTAATGTCTTTGTTCATTGGTGATATTTGTTTTGTTTCGTAATTGTAATTTGCAGTATAATGATGTATTGCCGAGCAAATAATAGGTCAACTTACTCTGTGTCAAACGCAAGCGCTTTCTGTTTGGTGATGTAGGCGATGTGGGTCCGGTCCACGTCGTATTCTATTCCCATGGTGTTGAAGATGGAGTAAACGGCCTGCACTAGATTGGGCATCACGGCGCCAAACAGAATATGGTGCGACCATGCCACCCTTTTAGTCTTCACAACAGCCTCCACCAACTTGGAGTGATCTGTGCCCAGCGAGTACACCCCCACTTCGGTAGCGTTGGGAGCCTGTAAACAGAATTTCGGAATTTAAACCAAAATTTACTCAGAAATCGTAAGATTTAATACACTCCAATTCACTTATGGTGACAATGCCCTGCCCTGGTGGGAACTAGGCTCAGATATCTGGGGAGACATACAGTAGAACCAGAAAACATAGCTTCATACCCAATGACAACCCTGGTGAACTTTATTAAAGGGACTGGGTTGTTGTTAAAGGATTGAGGTAAAATGGGAGATAGCACAATGGGCGTAAGGCCTAAGTGCTCACGGGAACTACGTGTAAACCGTCTCCGCCCTTAAAAAAATATAAATATAAGATTTGTAAGTAGGTACTTAAATACATACCCACTTAATTACATATTTTATGCAATGTTTTTTTTAAATTTCAAATAAGGAAATAAACAAATTATTTATTCATGTTCTCCATAAAACGGTTATGCACCAATATATTACGGAAAAGATCAAAAATTTGAGGTACAAAAGGTCAAAATATAGTTGCTGATCTGCCTGTAAGTGACGTTGTAAATGTCGATGGTCAATGCAGAAATGTTTAGCAGTTGAGTCGCTCTGTTGATTGGTGCGTTCTGATAGGCAGAAATCATTGGATCTTCCATGAGTATACTTGTTAGGCACATATAAGTTAACCCCTTTCAATATAAGCCAATCAAGTATAGTTCCAGAGGTTAGTTAAAACAAAGTTTCATCCATTCTATCCTGAACAAGGATGGATACAGGTAACGCGTAAACCTCTTTTTTTACTTTTTATTTTATGGTTTTTAGGATGTGGTTTTGTTCAGAAGGGTTCCAAATAATGGAGCTATACTTCCTCAAAGAAACATCACTATATCAACGACATTTAATTTTTCAAACTTTCTTTATGCGGGTAGGCAGGTAAAATAATATTATTAAAACAATGCAAATTAGAAGTCTAAATAATCACGACGATTTCACATTTAAAAAAGAATCTTTACTGAACTATTAAAACGGCCACCATCTTGAAACGTAAACGGAACGTACACACAAATTTACAGACGGACGAATTGCAAAACGCTCGAGTAAAAATAGAACTTCGCTACGCCAGGTCAAATATAAATAAAGTTAAGGAAAAAAAAATCTAATCTAATCTAAGGTAACCTAAACTAACCTCACCTGATCTAACTAGAAATTAAAACGAAAACTCAGGCGATGAGTGAATTAAACTCTAAGACCTCAGACATTTTGCAATCCAATGCAAGAACTAGATTTCGCAGAAAATAGTTTCAGATTACATTTGATTTAAAAAAATCGCTGTTTAGAACGTCTTTCAAAACAAAATACTCTATGTGAGCTTACTTCTTCTAAACTACGCAAGGTTTTTCACTATCATTTAGAGAATTTCTCCTGGAAGTTTTATATATAATACATCCATATTATATTTATAGAAAGTAGAGAAAAATCGATGATTTTTAATCAAGTCGTAAAAAAATTATTTCAGGACGCTCACATTGCTAACGCTCACTAAATCTTGTGAGATACTTTAAAATAATGTACTACGGAATTGTACATCTTAAAAAGGTCTACAGAAAAGTCCGCGATGGTACATCTGCCAGTTACAAATAAACAAATGCAATTAGAAACATTAAAAATTTTAATGTAAACAAGGACAAAATGTTGTCGCTTAGCGATAATTTTTATCGTGTAAACTGTAATTAGTACTACACGAAACTAAAAAAAACGTATTTAATTATACAAATGTATGAAGAAACTGTCACTTCAATTTATTTCGTTTCATATAAAAAATATTAACCATAAGGTTTGCAAATATTTGACAAATATTTATAAAATTTTAAATGTTGTAAGAGAATAATATCAAATTTTTCGAGTATATAATACATAAATTTAGAACTGTTGTTAATATGGTGTTTTTTTTTTATTTTTTTTTTTATGCTGGGTGAGGTAGGTTTGAGTAGGTGACACTGTGGTGGGTAATGTTATATGTTTCGTCAACACCTCACTGGGAGAACCTGTGCTGAGGTGTTTACGTGGTTATGATTAAATGGTACATGTATTTATGTGTATTGGTTAAATTTTCTTATATAAAAGTGTAAGTTGGGATTTTAATTTTTTATTTTTTTATTAATGGTTATTGTACATTTTTATTTAAAGAAAAAGGAAAAAAAAATTATTTATGTGCACATATATATATATACGCCCATGTATATACATACATACATAAATACACATATATGCATGCATACACACATATAAGTAAACACATGTATACATACATACATACACATTCATCCATGATTATGTTTGGTTTGGTGTTATAATGTTTTGTATAAAATGGATATCTTGTTTTTTGATCCAGGCTGTGATCAGTTTTTTGTGAATGTTTGTGTATGTATTTTCCATTAGTATTTAGGGTAATTTTTTAATGGCAACTGAAAGCGCGGTATTCTGTCTTTCTAACACTGTTTAAATAATATTTCTCACCATAATACAAAATGAGATAGTATAACTTTTATGAAACCTTGTCATGCTGGAATATACGAATATGTCTCCCAAAAAGACTATGGTTGTTTATCTCTGTAAAGAATATCTCCCAAAATTGGCCAAGGGGATAAACCTGATAGAAATTAATTTAATACTGACCAGATGCCAAATTAAGACGATTCCATAATCACAATTACCAAACGGAGCACACACGGAAACTGGAAAATCAGCAATTTTATTCTTGTTTAAACTGGAAGTAAAAAGGGAACTGAATGCCGTAATGCCATAAGGGAATTTCTTTCGGAATTTCTCCCTTAGTGGGATCCATTCTTCTTCGGGAATGTCCACTAGACTGTCTGTAATAGCACTGTCCATCTCTGCTATCCTAAACAAACTGATTCAGCATTTCAATTTAGAAATGTATTTATACTTATGATACATGTATTATCACTATAAAAAACATATACAGTATTATTTATACATGATGTTGAGAGACGTAAGTACTTGACTTACTTTAACCAATGATTTCTGAGGTTATATCGGCTAAGTACTTACTCTTTATGCTTTTGCTTTAACCCCTCCAGTTTTTGAGGGTCACATATGACCGGGCGTCCAGATTTTATAAAAGTTTTTTTTTTAACATGCGAAAATACTTAATTTTTTGGACTTAGAATGAGAAATAGTAATTCTTTCCAGTTTGTCTCAACTATTTATACTGGAATCCATTATTAAAATCCTAAAATTAGCCAACATGAATAATTCACATTTCACGCCGCTATCGTAACAATCGGTTTATCATTAAAAAATATTTTTTTTATTATATGAACGATATAAAAGTGGAGGTACAGTTTTCTTACAAATTTTCCAAGAAAACGAACGTGATTTTGAAATATTAAGTTCTCTCAATTTTTCTATGATTGCAGTAAAAATTTAAGTAAAAACGTGGTTAGCGTTTTTGACAACATTTTTCACGTTTGATATTATAATTTTACTATTAAAAATAGTAATGTTTATTATAAATGCATATACCGGAAAAATAATTTTATCTAGTTTCTAAAACAGTATTTGGTTTTACGAAAAAATTAAAAAAAAATATGATTATATAACGCATTTCATTACACAGAAAACATTGCTAACTGTACAAAAGTGATAAAAGTACTGAAGGGTAACTAACATATTCCTTAAGGCGAAGCTTAATGCTGAATCACTATTTTGATTAATCTTTATAACGAATTGGTGTACATTATGAATACAAAAAAATATGCTTTAAATAAATTGAAGGTTTTCCTATCGTTTCGCTTGAGTAGAATACAAATAAAATAATAAATTACTAAATAAAAAATATAAATGTAAACAATGTTTTTTTTTTCAATAGAAATGTATGAACGCGTAAAGGAAACAACTTAAAAAAATACAGTATTATAGCTAAGATTATCTGTGACAGTTTCACTTGATTAACTTTTTTGCTTTCTTATAAAACTATTTACAAAATAAATAAAAACCAGTTTTGTACTTGAAATCGAACGTTTCTAGACTCCGTTTGTCAAGCGATTTTAATGCATATTACCTACAATATAAGGTATACCAAGAATATACACATTTTTGGGTTGCAGCTTCCTCTTAACCTGTTGAAGGCTTTAACTTTCATATTTCTTAACCTGTTGAAGGCTTTAACTTACATATTCCTTAACCTGTTGAAGGCTTTAACTTACATATTCCTTAACCTGTTGAAGGCTTTAACTTACATATTCCTTAACCAGTTGAAGGCTTTAACTTACATATTCCTTAACCTGTTGAAGGCTTTAACTTACATATTCCTTAACCTGTTGAAGGCTTTAACTTACATATTCCTTAACCTGTTGAAGACTTTAACTTTCATATTCCTTAACCTGTTGAAGGCTTTAACTTACATATTCCTTAACCTGTTGAAGACTTTAACTTTCATATTCCTTAACCTGTTGAAGGCTTTAAATTACATATTCCTTAACCTGTTGAAGGCTTTAACTTACATATTCCTTAACCTATTGAAGACTTTAACTTACATATTCCTTAACCTATTGAAGACTATAACTTACATATTCCTTAACCTGTTGAAGGCCGGTGCATAAAACAGAAACATATTAGTGAAACCTAACGTTTTATTAGCCCAAACGAGGCTGATTTTGTTTTCATACATTTTTTGAAGCATTAAGCTCAAAATTGCATCGCAAATTATTCTAATTAGAATCATATTAGAATGCTCGAATGTTCTCTAGAGACCCATTTTAAAATGTCTTTTAAAACTAAAAAAAAAAACAGATAAATTGGTTTGACTGAGGATTGAACTGTCCTCCCCAGGAACTGGTGTCAACCACGCTAACAACTGGGTAGGACCGACATTTATTTTGTATATTAACTGCTGTAACGTCATCCAAATTCAGAAGAACGGGTGTACGTCACCAAAAGTTGATAAAATACATTGTCATCGACAACGAGACAGCGAAAACGAAAATCATATTGTATTTAAAAACAAAAATGTCATTCACAGTGTTAAACCCATCAGAACATAATACGTTTTTATCAAAGTTAATTCCTAGTATAATTATCTGACATTTTATCAGTAATGGATGTTTGCATAACTGCTACATGACAAAATATACTATGCATAAAATGATAACGCAATTTGAGGGTCATTGGGGGCAGTTTTAGCGCAATAATTTTACAGTTTTTTTCATTATGTGAAACTGAACAAGAGTCCCAACTGCTCCCAACCGTCTGGAGTCTGTAGCCAGTGAGACTATGGCATCCCCAATTAGAGTATGTTATGAGGCTAAAGGTTGTGGGGAGGGGAAGGAGATGGGGAAGAGGAAGGTGGGGAAGTACCTGGCTATTCAGGCCTGGTCACCAAACACGGCCAAAGCCATTTCAAACAATGTTTCTATTTATACCTAAGTGAATACCGCACAAGAGTTCAAACTGCCCAGAGCCAGTGGGGCTATGGCATCCCCAATTCATGGGTTATGTTTTTTTTAAATTTAATTTAATTTATTTGATTTAAATTAGCTTCACATAGGGGGTCCTGAGGAAAATAATGGCACATGTCATCTTTGGGGATTCTGTGTAGGTTTTTTTAAAGGAAATAAAGGAGAGGAAATTCTAGGAAGGAAACAGGTATGGGGGGTCAGTTTGTCCAGGAGTGAAGTACGCATGCATCCATTTCTCCTACTCTGCGGTGCGAGGCGATGGGTCGTCCTATTGGAGAGGTCAAAGGGTCTCCCTCAACCAGTGTCTCCTGATCTGGCAGACGCATCCGTAGATACATCCGCCGCCAAGACCTAGACAAACCTCACCCCCTGAACTCAGGAACTCCTGCTAAGTCAACAAACGAAACGACCCACCTGGGGTGACCTATGGCACAGGTGTTGTCCCTAAAATTTAGAAAAGTTCCATTTTGTGATTATAGTAGATTTTGGTTGATTTTCACAAATTTCGGTAGGTTTTTTTGCCGAAAGCGTTAGATATGGATGGCATCACTGGAATGACTGGAATGAACCATCTGTCAGAAGGGAATGTAAAAATTACTACGCTTTTCTTCAGACTGATTCGTGGATGTTTTGAAAACTCGGCTATCATGGAGAGCAAATTATTACAAGCAATAATTACTCCCCTTAAATATCCATACAAAGTACGTTTACTCCGTCCAACCACTCGTCTACACGTCAAAACAAATATTATGAATATTGCAACAATCTGACTAGAAGGAAATGAACTGGTTATGGGCTTTCATGTTAAATGCCTGGGGCATTTCCGTACAGAAATTATCATGAAGGATGTAGAAGATATGGACCGACAATTAAGAACCATTAATGTATGGGTGGAATGCCTTCACTGCGGTTTTACCACAGTAGCCCTGTACACACGCACTGTGGACACGATACCCAGTAAAGCAAGGGACAAGTTGAGGGTGTGCTACAACAATGCATACAGGCAATTTCTTCAACTTCCGAGGTTCCGCAGCATCTCTACTATGTTCACTGAAGGGAGGGTGCACTGATTCCCTCCGCCTAACTTGGCCACCGACTAACCAGCACGGTCTAGCTTTAGTAGGGTTTTTAGGTAACAAATTTTTTCCGTAGGTACCTAAAAAACACAAGGCCTCTAAGTCTATAATAGCTAGGTAACATTTTAAACACCCGTATGAGGTAAAAATTGTGAGGCGCATATGACGCCGTTCTATTTGTATAAAGAACATTAACTTTAATTTCAGTAAATTTAAATGATTCACCACTTCATGGAATATAAGAATCTAGAAAATCAAAAAAAAATCAACAAAACACGCCATGCTGAGATTGTCAGTTAATTTCGTGATTGTTATTACAAGGTTTGCCGATAAAGGATTATAATGCGGTTAAAAATATGATAATCAGCCTGCATTAATCCTGGGGATTGCAATAACATGACCCCAATGATAATGTGGGCTAGGTTTTTATTCGTTTTACTATCTGAAATGATATTTTTTGCAAAGTTTGTGTTTACAAATAAAATTACATGCGGCATTGATCAGATTAAGTTGAGGTTCATGTCAAACCACTATCACTGCATTAAAACCACATAAATAAGATATTAATAGTTCATTGTGCATCACTTTATATACAAATCAGTTCAAAAGTATTCATACAAGATGGCTGCCAGGTAATTTTCCCGCAATCTAGATTTGACTTCAATGCCATTCATACAAAAACGCACTTATGCTTTAAAGGCCCATGTTGTAACGTGTATTAGGGTACATGCAGTGTATGTAATATAATGTTTTGAATGCATTTAATATATAGGGTTTTCCAATAAGAGGTGTTATTTTGATATTCAAAGAAAAATGCCATTTTTTAATATAAATGATCAAATGTTTATTTCATTATAAAGAAGAAGGTATGCCGTTAATAGTGAAAAATAACATCAGTCAAATGATTAACATCAATCGACGCTGGGCTGTTGGCGTAGACCTTCTCTTTCACGTGGCCCCAAAGGAAGAAGTCGCAAGGTGTTAAATCACAAGATCTCGGTGGCAAATTGTGATCACCTCTTCGAGACATAACACGGTCCGGAAACTTTTCCCGTAAAAGATCAATGGTTTCGTTGCTTGTGTGGTACGTAGCGCCGTCTTGTTGAAAGTAAACGTTGTTTAAAAAAAATCATATTATGGCCGGAATTAAATACACATAACACCTCTTATTGGAAAACTCTATATGTAAATAATTTACCTAAATGCGAATATCGCACTTAAAACGCCAACAAAATTAAATTAATGATTTGACCATAGACATATGAATATTAGTAGACCTGCCCTAAGTGATTAAAAGCGTATTATTCCCCACTTCCCATACCGGTTCCATTGGAGCCGGCTGGGCTCGCATATGGCCTCCCGTGAATCTAGAAAATGTGACGTCATCATTCTTGTGCGAAATAGCGTCGAGCTATGGTCGAGGCATCATCGGTTCATTTTACGAAATAACACGGCAAAATGGTGGCTTGTGCTATGAAAACTTGTAAAAATAGATGTGAAAAAGAGAATAAACAAAATTGTCGTATTACATTCCATATGTAAGCAATATTTTATGCTTATTCACATCGTATAATATGTATCAGTTGTAGAAACATTTACTATCACATCGAGATACATCTGGACGCAAAATACAAAGCCGTTTGCATAAGAATCAGGGATGTGCCTTCGCCTTTTGCGCTTTGATAAAATACATAATCGTATCATTTGGAACTTCTATTTTTTCATCTGTTATATCTTGCTGGAACTCCGTCGTATTAATAAAGGATAATAAACCAATCATTTTTAAATTTATTCCACTTTAATGGCGTTATTACTAAACGAGTTTTGAGTTTTACACAACTCATAAACAACACTTAATATAGGATAAATGGTTGGTTATCAATTGTGAAAAATTTGTATGTTTGGAAGTAAAATGTAGATACAGTGAGCATGTTTGGAATGAAAAATGTATGTGTCATTTTGCTGTCCGATGATATTTTTTATCTATTAAAATTAAAAATATTATATTTTTCTATCGCACGTCGCCACCGATCATATATTATCTTTGGATTATACTATCACACGTCGCAACTGACCAAGTGTTAGGTACGAGCTTGTTTCGTATGTACGGTACTGCTGGAACGAGAAGGAGAAAATCATGTTATATACTCAACTATACTCAAACGTCAAACAGTGAACAAGCCCAAATCTTTGCTCCTATAAAAAACCTAGAAAAATATGTGTAAAGCGTGATAAGTGTGA
Organism: Hesperophylax magnus; assembly: GCA_026573805.1. Classification (NCBI taxonomy): domain Eukaryota; kingdom Metazoa; phylum Arthropoda; class Insecta; order Trichoptera; family Limnephilidae; genus Hesperophylax; species Hesperophylax magnus. The sequence goes on from JAIUSX010000004.1 coordinate 11,541,454, forward strand.
AATCTGTGAAATCAAACTAATTCCACATATTTACCCAAGTACTTACTTCTTGATTGCTCACAAAATAGAAAGACAATCTTAGTGAATCTAATATAAAAAGTGTGATATCACCGGGAATGTCAAACGTCAAACGGTGTTATTGTCATTTGCTCTAAATAAATAAACACTAGAAACTTTATACTGTGAAAAGGAATCAAACAATATAATCCTTTGCCATTACTTGATCATATCTTAGCGTAAATAATTATACAAAAACACTGTGGAAATCATCCACAATGATGGAATGCAAATCATGCAAAACCCAAATACATGACAACGAAAATTTGTACTGCAAGACATGTAAGCATAATTTTCATTTCTTTTGTTGTCATGTAACTGAAATTAATTTTTAAAAGATGAATAAAAACTATAAACAAAGTTTCAAGTGCCCATCTTGCAAAGAAACTAATAAAATTTCTCAACAAACAAATGAGCTGACAGAGACATCTGTGAATGAAGCCCAACAACAGAATGAAGATGAGCTGACGGAGACATCCGCGAACGAAACCCTACAACATAATGAAACACCGGGAGATAACGATAAAATTAATTCAATAATTAACCAATTAAACAAAAACTTCAAAAGCTTCCAAGAGATGTCTCTAAAAATATATTCACTACTAGAAAATTTTCAACAAGAAATTAAAAGTCAAATTACAAACATAGATAAAAACATTAATGAACTAAAGCATGTAACAAAAAAAGTGGAGAATTCCTTAACAAATTTAACACCTTCAAACAGTAATCAATCGCTCTTGACTAATAAAGCCGAAACAAAGCAACTTCCCATGGTGGAAAATAACATTTCTTTACATCAACTAGCAGATCTCGTAATGCCGCCGCAAGAAAACAAACCTAAAGTACTCATTTTTGGAGATGAGGATGGAAGAAAAATGAGACGAAATATTGAAAAAAATTCAAAAACAATAGAATGCCGGAGTTATATTTATCCCGGTGCCACCGTAGACAAATTTAGTGCAACAATATTACAGTCATGTGAAATCCTTACAAAAAAAGATTTTGTCATCATTCTTACAGGGACAAATGAAAAATTACCGAAAAATATAATTAGTCACTTGTACTACATTGTAAATAATCTTCACCACACCAATGTTATAGTGCACTCGGTACCTAAAAATAATCATTTGAATGTTTCCAAACTCAACCACGAAATAAGGTCTCACGCTGCTCTATTCAAAAATCATTGTCAATTCATCGGACCAATTTTCCACGACCGAATGAATGAATACGATATCTCGAAATTGATGAGTTTGGCAAGAATAAACATAATTGAAATAATTAAGAATAACCACCGGAAAATGTTCTATAATATCGAGAAGGAAATAAACAAACATGAACCCAAATCTACCTACACGCAAACTCCAAAAAACTGGATCCCGATAATGCCGGAAAAATCACCAATTTAATGGACAAAATGGAATCTTATAATAAAAAAAAAACAAAATAGTCAATCGACGACCACCAGTCATATCGAAACTTACTATTTAGAAACAAAAAAACTACATACACGGGTAGATGACGTAACTCTCTACAAACAGTTGGGAACAAACAAAAACCAAACTTCAATCTCATTCCTATATCTAAATATTAGAAGCCTGAAAGGAAAAGTCGATGAGATCCTGTGCTTATTAAAAACCATTAACTACAAAATCAACATCATACTTTTAACAGAAACTTGGCTCAAAGAAACGGACGTAACATACATCAATATTGAAGGCTACAAACACGAGGCATCCTGCGGACCTGAGGGCATCGGTGGTGGAGTATCCATATTTATTGAAGAAAACTTAGAATATAATTTAATCGACAATATAGTAGATCCAGACAACAATTTCCTCTGGATACAATTAAATAAACTTAACTTAAACATTGGAGTGATATATAAAAAACCAAACACCAATTTCCAAGATTTTCTAGATAAGTTAAACACACAGCTGAAAACTCACAAAAGGTCCATAATACTAGGGGACTTTAATATCAACTTACTTGAGTCCACAAACACACACACTTGTAAATACACAGAAATCATCAAGTCAAACAATTTCAATATAATAAACAAAATAAACAAAAAACATGCGACACGTATCACAGAAAGCACCAACACCATTATCGATCACATCATCTCAGATATAAATCTTTCTTATTCTATAACAAACTGTGACACTTCGATATCTGATCACAACCTACTGATTCTTGACATACTGCACACCTACACTAAAAAGAATTCACAAAAACCCTCCTATAAATATACGAAAATTGACTATGATAAACTAGAGGAGGATATTCGACAAAACCCCTTTTCTATAAATAATAACGAGGACTCGGAACTGAACTACAATAACTTTGTAAACTATCTAATAAACAAAATTACTTTTTACAGTTCAACAATAATAAAAACAAATAAAACCTGTCTTCCTGGTTGGATAACAAAAGACTTATTAAAAATGATTAATAAAAGAAATAAACTACACTTAAAAATAAAAAAGAACCCTGTAACCCATTACTGAAAACAGAATTTACTAAAATATGTAACCAAATAACTATACAAAAACAAAACTCTAAAAAACAACACTATAGCAGACTATTTAAAAAATGTGAAAATAATACCAAAAAAACTTGGAACCTAATTAATAACATCATCAAGAATCAAACAAACACGAAAAGCAAACCATGTAAAAAACTAAAGAGAGATAATGAAATTATCACAGAAGAGATCAAGATATGCGAATGCTTTAATAACTACTTTTGTAATGTTGGCGCCTCTTTAGCTGGTAATATAATTAACAAATACACCCATGAACTGGATGAAAAAATTACATTAAAGTATGAAAGTACGGAGTCAATATACCTACAACCCGCAACTGAACCCGAAATATTAGCTATTATTCAGTCCCTAAAATCAAATGCGAGTGCTGGTCATGACCAATTAAAATGTGTAACAGTACAAAAACTTGCCCCGCTATTAACACCTATACTAATTAAACTGATTAACCTGAGCCTAAAAGAAGGTCAATTTCCGAACAGTTGTAAAATCGCAAGGGTTATCCCAATATATAAAGGGAGCTCGAAAACTCAAACATCAAACTATAGGCCTATTTCTGTCCTACCAATTCTATCAAAAATATACGAAAGAGTAATATACGATAGGCTAAACAACTTTCTGAAAAAAAAATCATTTCTATATGCCAAACAATACGGTTTCAGAAAAAAGTCTAACACTCTTTCTGCAACTAATGATCTTATAAATAAACTTAGAACTAGCATAGATAATAGAAACTATGTCATAGCAATTCTTGTAGACCTTCAAAAAGCCTTCGACACCGTAAGTCATGAAATACTGATTAAAAAAATAGAAAAAACAGGAGTAACCGGTCCAGCTATCAAATTAATTAAATCATATCTATCAAACAGAAAACAATATGTTAGCATAGAAGATAATAACAGTCAGTTAGAAAGTATAAACTATGGAGTTCCGCAAGGATCTATACTGGGGCCCCTCCTATTCCAAATATACATAAATGACATCTGCCAGTTGAAACTACATGGTGAAATATTTCTATACGCAGATGACACTGCAATATTTTACTTCGGAAAAAACTTAGAAACTCTATTAGAACAATCTCAAGAGGATCTTAATATTCTAAGCAGTTGGCTAATAAAAAATATATTAACAATAAATATTAATAAATCCGGCTACATGATCCTAAGCTCACCTAAAATAATAATACCGTCGCATAAGCCTCTACAAATAGAAGAAAGGGATTTGCTTATTCTAGACAGCGAAAAATACCTTGGCTTACATATTGATAAACATCTGACATTTAAACAACACGTAGAAAAATTAAAAGCAAAAATCATCCCACTAATTGGTGTATTTGGTAGAATTGCCCATCTCCTACCAACGGAGGTAAAGAGGGGCTTATACTTCAGTTTAATCCAGTCCCATCTGAATTATTTAATAGAAATATGGGGAAACACATACATTACATATCTAAATGATTTACAAACAATACAGAACAAAGTTATTAAAAAACTCTTCAATTATAACCCGGACACTCCCACAAAAAAACTGTATCAGGAAATGAAACTCTTGAAAATAAGGAAATTGTACGAATACAACATATGCCTCCTAATCTACAAAATCCAAAATGGACTTATACACACAAACACAACATTTAAACAAACGTCACAAGTACACGAACATTATACTAGGCAACATAACAAATTGTACACACATACTGTAAGAACTGAAAGTGGCAAAAGAGGCATTGGCCACGAGGGTGTACAAATATACAATCTCCTTCCAGATAAACTTAAAACTGAGAGTATAAATGTGTTTAAAAAAAAACTTTTTAATCTTAAGTTATTAGAACAATAATTAGAAAACTATTTATTTAATGTTACATATTTAAGTTAAGAAAGCGAAATGTAAATTTCTTTTAACTTAATAAATAAAAAAAAAAAAGTTTTTTGTTTTTAATTGAAAAAGTGTCATCGGACGGCAAAATGATGTCCAAATTTTTACTCCAAATACTCTTAGGAATCGCTGGTAAAAGCTGTGTGTGTATAATTTCATTTGTTTTTTTAGTTGTTTTACTTTTCTATTATCTTCTTAAAAGTGAAATGTTTTATATATTTTCTTAAAGATTTCATTATTTTATTATTAATAGGAACAGAGCGGTTGTGACAACCCTCCAACATTGGTCGAATGTAGCGATTCTCAAGTGTGCTCATCGTTGTTTACTGGGGAGTAAATTATGAAACATTTATAAAAGTGTCTTAACTAAATACGTAAACAAAATATTCGACTCTGAAAATAGAAAAAATTTACTTTGCCGAATTTGGACTTCGCAAATTTGTTCATAACGTGGCGAGTAAATTGCGCTCCCATGTCTATTCATTCAAAAGCAGATTTTACTTTTAAGAACTAAATAATGATATTATAATGCGAGATGCCTATATACTGTCAGATTGATTTATTGACGAATCACAGTCAGCTTTCCCCTCTGCGTTCCCCAACTGTTGATTTAACCCCTCACCTTCAAGTTCTAGTCTATTAATATTCATATGTCTGTGGATTTTAAGAGCGGGAGCACACAGAGAGCGGTCAGAGTTCTGCGTTCTAGTGACCGTTGACCACTCAAGAGTTCAAAAGCACACAAGCGACGTTCAAATTCTCGCGTTCTGATTTCGTTTGGGTCTTTGCATATGCAACATGTCACTAGAAAGTTCATCATCCGATGAAGAATTATTGCTCTTGTGGAGCTTAGCAGCTTCTAAAAAGAAAAGGAAGTATTGGGTGCACCCAATCAATACAACGCGAGAAGAACAAGGCGAATTTACTAATAATAAAATTTACTTAAAATTTAAATTTACTAGTAGCAATTTCAAACCAAGCTTCGGCTTTTTTGTCGCGGTTTTTATAATTTACATCACTTTAATGGTATAATAAACTCCTTTCCCTAACCAATTCAATTAACTTTTCCGTGTTTGTAATCTCAGACATCGCGGCGTTCTGGCGTTCTCTGCCTCGGCGGGAAAAGAACTCTTAGAACGTGACGTTCCGTTTTGACCGCCGCGGTCTGACTGCCCGCTGTGTGCGTTGTTGTTATAGTATCAGTACATTCTAATGAACGCCGAACGCGGAACTCGGAACTCCTGACCGCTCTCTGTGTGCTCCCGCTCTTAAAGTTGTATGAAAATTCAAATACCAATATACGAGTCACGAATGGCTGGCGAGATTGTGACGTCACAACGTCCTCACGTCAAGTTGCTTCTGGGTGTTTTTATTCCCGAAGCTGGTTAGATTGCTATAAACGTTTAGGTACGCATTCTAAACTGATTTGTTCTTTACAAAACATATATGTAAATACCTACCATCATGACAGGTTGTGGTTTTCTACAAGGACAGTCCGATAATTTGCCAAAAATCGACGCAATCATGATGGCATCATTCTTCTCATTCTCATTCATATTGATTTTTTCGTAAACTTTTACCTGCAACTACTGTTTTTAATAGGCATTTTTTAAAACAAACCTTTCTCTTAAACTCAATGATAATTACAAACGATGTTTTTGCTTTTACGATTATGGAAGATAGTGCTATTTAATATTTTTCTTAATAATTAATGCATGCATAATATTCCTTATATTTGACATAATAATTGAGGAAGCTGATCGATGTTAGTTTCTATAGGCAGGTACTGTCAATCTAAAAAAATAACTTAACCAGGGGTTATAAACGCAGGGTCTCTATCTTCGAAATTAGGTACGAAAATGTAAATAAAATAAATAATTTTAATGGATTGTAATAATAACAAATAAACCTTTAGCCATATTCACTCGAAATTTATCTAAATAAAAAAAAAAACAGATGATATAAATAAATTATACATATTATTAAAATGAATTACACCCGACTTTTCGTATGAATAAATTACATGTGTTATTAAAAAAGCACTTTTTTGTAATACATATAATTTATTTGTATAATTTGGGAGGCGGGTATGGGAACTGCCGCCCAGGGAACCGTCTTTTAAATAATCAATACCTCTGCCATAGGTAACCCCAAGTTGTTGGCTACGTTTGGTGACTTAGGATGGTGCCCGGCTTCATGGGGTGAGGATTGTTTATCGGATGCTTCTGCCCACGAGAGATTGGTTGAGGTATACCTTTTTGCAGCAGGACTCTCTCGACCCATCGCCTTGCACCGCATTGGGAGGGATGAATCAAACGTCGATCCTCCTTCGTCGAAACCTTCCCAGATCTTCATCTCCTTCCTTTCCTTAAAAAACCCTCCATACAGCATCCTCAAATATGACGTAGGCCCTGAGGGAAAATATTTTTCTCCAGGAATATGTTTAATGTATTTATATCATCCGGTTCTTCTAATTACACGATTTGAGAGAGATTCCGATTCGAGGTTTGTTTGCTATTTTTACAATAGATTTTTAATTTATCATTTTCGTACCTAATTTTGAACTAGGGGGACCCTGCGTTTAGAGCCCTTGGTTAAGTGATTTTTAGATTGGCAGTACCTACCTATCGAACCTCACATCGATCAACTTCCACAAGGTTTTGTCAAATGTAAGGTTTTACGTGTATATTAATCTTTAAATCGTTATTATATTTAAAATTAAGTGGCACTATTTTCCATAATCGTAAATGTAAATAGTCGCATATTATTGTCATTAAGTTGAATCAAAGGTTTGTTTTTGAAAAAATGCGTTAAAAGTAAAAGTTTACCCACTTACGTGGTGTACGCGGTTGAAAAAAGTAAATAAGGACTTCACAAGCCAAAACCGCGAGAAAGAAAACGTTTCGGTCGTAATTTGAAAGGTGAGTATTCAAAACGTTGTTGAAAGACTGTAGTGGTACGCCACTACTTGACTCAAACGTTATTCTAGAAGTTTCCAAACAAGCTTCTTGGATTTTCTTTTATTTTTTAAATATTTGTTTCTGTAGCAACTGGAATGTTGGAGAATGTTTTATTTTCTACCTAGATAAGCGATAACGTGAACGAAATGGTCAGTACAGTACTAGCAACCGCGACATCGAATTATTTTGCCTACGTGACGCGCTTCGGAACATTCTCGAACCTTCCTTTCGTAAATCATTTTGTTGTATTTTCTACGTTTATTTATTGTTCAAACCGCTTCAGCCAAATTTCGTAGTTATTTATTAATAAAAAGAATACCGAACATAACTACAAGACTATTCCTGGAGTAAATTTTTTGTTTGTTTGTATATTCCAGTTTCTAATCTATAATCAATTTCAGTTCTGCTATATAATCATTTCAGTTCTGCTATATAATCAATTTCAGCCTTGAGCACTCGGAAAGTGTTTGGTTTGGAAATTTCCCGCACTCTTACAAAAAATTATATCTCCGCATTTTAATATGGAGACATATAAATTGCTTATAGTATTAGAGAGCCATTGAATGCATTTAATTTTTGTCGTTTATCGCATATTTTTATGATTCACGAAAAAAAAAAAAAATAAAGGAATATTAATAAAGAGTGATTTCTGCTTATTTTTTAAACTTTAAAATTTCATAATTTTTTTTAAGGGTAAACTAATGTTTATAAGACAAGGTTTTTATGCATAGCACAAAAGATAATAAATTATTATAAGCAATAATTAGTCGCCTGTAATATCAATAGAAATTTAAAATATCTCCCGAGTAAAAATAAATGCAATGAAAAAATATAATAAGCAGTATTTGTTGATTGATGTTCTAGTACATATTGCATTATTTGGCATGTTGGAAATAAGCCGACATGGCTCAGTGGTCCAGAGTGTGTGACCGGAGATCAGAAGGCGCGGGTTCAATTTCCGTCGGCGGCATTAATTTTTACTGGGGAGATATTTTCAATTTGTATTGATATAACAGGCGACTAATTATTGTTTATAATAATTTATTTTAAAATTGCCGTTTGTAGTACCTACTTGGAGCAAAATTAAATATTATGACTTATATATGTTGTCTATGACCTACATGATAAGCACTGATGTAAATTTAAATTCTAACATGAATATTTTAGTATGTAAACACCAGAGATGTGCAAAATGGGTACCCAAAACCAAAATGGACCGAAATGCAAATTGGAAATGGGTCAAAACTTTTCCATTTGAAAATGCAAAATGCAAAATGGTTTTTACAAAAGCATTTCAAATGCAAAATGCAAAATGGTTTTTAGAAAAGCATTTCAAATGCAAAATACCTATTTTCAAAATGCATTGAAAATACAAAATGGTTTTTCAGGTCAAAAAATTAAAATAATTATAGAATTTTTAAACAATTTTCTCATTTAATAATGGACATCTATGTTGAACAAACATATTACTTGATGGTAAATCCAAAAACACCACGACTACAGATTATGAAACCACAAAAAATTTGCGCGGGACTAATGTCAATAATTGCCAACGTAAAAACATAGAAACTGCTATCTAACATTTAATATTACAGCGTCATGGCCCCATGTTAAGTATTTGAATCAGTATTTTTTGTAATGGTATCACTCAATTGCCAGGGCTCCTACCAGGGAGCAACTTGACAAATGTAAATTATCTCTCATAGCGAGGTTGAGGACCGACTGATATTTGGGGCTTATGAAAAAAAGATGAGTGGAGATAGTAGGAAGAATGTTGCAAAAAAGCATTTAAAATGGAAAATGCATTGAGAAAAGCATTTAAAATGCAAAAAGCAAAATGGTTTTTAGAAAAGCATTTAAAATGCAAAATGCAAAATGGTTTTTAGAAAAACATTTAAAATGCAAAATAAAAAATTCCCATTTTGCATTTTGAATTTCCATTTGAAATGGATTTATTTGAAATAAAGCACATCTCTGGTAAACACATTATCAATGATTTGTAAGAAATAATATTCAATAATTTCGTTTCATGGAATGTAAATAAAAAAATAAGTTGGAATAGATGCGAGACATCTTTTGTTAGAGTTTAAAACTACTAAGTTAGCTTTATGATTAATCGAAAATTCCAACGCGCTGGAGCTTATGAAATAATTCCAATAAATGTTTTAAAATATCTCTTCAAATTGCCCACATTTTGGCCAGCGTGAGTTCGCGGGCATTTGCAAATTGGTAGAAATGTAGGTCAAAAGCAGTGTTGCCAACGAAGGCGATGGCGAAGGCGGGGAATTATTTTTTACAGAAATTCTCTAACAACCCCCCCCCATGGATTTCGAATAATAAAAGGGGGAATCAAGCTCACGTAGAATATTTGTGGGGAGAATTACTGCAACTGAAATTCGGTTACATTAGGCTACTAAATGTTTGAAAAACGGCGACATTAGGCCAACATCCATTGGCAACACTGGTGGATACTTATGTCACTTGTACGTCGAAATAGCTGTCGTCAGGGGGGTATAACTCCGCTTAAAAACGTCAACACAAATTATAGACATGGTAAAAATCTATGTTTGTGACGTAGGCGATGCGTATTTTTTTTGTTTCTCGCTCACTTTACCATAAGACTCGTGCGCCAGAAAGAGAGGGTTCGCAAACGGTGTAATGCGTGTTCTCGCCGCTAGGTGGCCGACTCATGCTTCCGCCATTTCACTTCCTCTAAAAAACTGTAAGAAAAGTTTGACAGACGCCGTTGTTTGTCATCATAAAATTGTCAAATATCTGGTTGTGTGAAACAGTTGATTTATGTGTGATAAATAACATTTATGTGCCTACCGATAAAGTCCTAACGTATTGTGTGAAAGGATGTACGGACAGAGACTATTCGACACAAGTTTCCAACCATAACCTCTGAGAGTCCATTTCGAGAATGGTGTTCAGCACGTATCATGACTACATCCTAAAAGGTATTCTATACTGCATTAGCCTATAATAATAATAATATGTTTTGTTAATTCGGTTAATCTAATAATTATATTTATTTCAGAGCGTAACATCTCAACCAGCAGCGTACCCGTTGCTGCACAGGGGATGCTAGTAGAAAATGAAGGTACCTACATATCTGTTTTATATTACTTAAAAGGGAATAGTATTGTTAGTTTTGTTCCTCTAATATGTCAATCTTTACTTCAATTTCTTCAAGAACTATGATATATTTTTTTCCAGAAATGAGTGCAGGACCCAGTCATGTCTTCTCTGCAACCAGCATCGTTGCTCTCGATGCACAGGGGATGGCAGAACATAGATGTAAAATATCTTGCATAGGTGACCCATATGATCCCACTAAGAAATTTGCTATCAACGCTCTTGAAATTCATTATGTCGTCGAGTATGTACTGAATTATAATTGCGAAAATTTATATTTTGTGCCTGTTATTGAAGAAACCATTGCCAAATATATATGTTTTGATTGGCTTAATTGTAACGAACATAAAAAAATTTTATTCAATTCATTATCAAAATTACTGTACCATTTATAATCAATGCATGGTGTACCGATGTCAATAGAAAATTAATTGGCAAGGATACACTACCATACAATGGACCTGACTCCATGAAGAAAATGGCAGTACTGCAACATTTAAAATATGCTAAATATAGGAAGAAATGGTTGTCATAACTAATTTATTTTAATAAGTTAAAACCAATTAGGACCACAATTTGTTCCTATAAGCGTCTTTTAAATATCGTAGTACTGCCATGCTCCTCATTAAATCAGGTCCATTGTATGGTTGTGGTGTATCCTTGCCAATTCATTTTCTATTGACATCTCTATATGAGTAGTAGAATAATAACGAAAAAATAAATTTACAAGTCAAATTTTTTTTTTGTTTGTTTTTGGGGTGTTATGCCGTGTTGCGCTACTCTAACCGCTGTCAATCGGTTTTCTAATTCTAGAATTCGCCACAAGATGGCGCCACTTCCGTTGGCATTTCGCACTTGGACGGGCCCCAGGCTAACATAAATACTGTGCTTTCAGAATTCGACACAAGATGTCGCCACTTCCGTTGGCATTTCACACTTGGACGGGCCCAGGCCACAAATAAATAAGCACAAACTCGACAACCAAAAATTTACACATCTTCGGATCTGCCCTGATGATGGACACTGCAACGCTGTCCGAAACGTCGGCTAAAGAAGGAGTTAGCGTAACACGGCATAACACCCCAAAAACAAACAACAAAAATGCTTTTGGCCGTGAGAATCTAAAAACTTATAAGTCAAATATTGTTATCGTTTGTAATTTTAAGCCAAATATTCTCTGATGCGGAGTTTACATTATTCAGTTTGGCTGTATTAGTCTGCAGCCCATTTTCAGTCACCGACTAGTGTTAATAAAAAAATAGTCGAATTAGTTTATTTCATATGTCTAGTTTATATATAGTTCTACTTTTTTATTACATACTTGACATCATAATGAATATTCTCTCAACACCTTCTTTAAATTTTACTCTTGTATTTGGTGTTTTTATTTGTTATTATTATACCCTATTTATTTATCAGGTGCCAATATGTATTGTTAAAACAATAACCTATTGTTAAATTTACTTTTCTGTTTACACTGTTACATTCTTTATGTTGTGTACTATTCCTAAGTTAAAAATATCTAAAAGGCATATAAAGTTTTTTAAACTATAAAGTATTATATACTTACTATTTATATATGAAAGGTATAAATATTTAAGTAATAAGATAAGTAGGAGGGAAACAAAAATAATAATAATGTAATTAGACGTAAAACAGTAGGTTGAATCGTTGACTGCCTTATTGACAATATTTTTTTCAATTGCCGTTGGATGTTGAAAGAAAATAACTATCATATCCAACAGCTAGTTTTATATTGATACAGTAATTTCACCTTTTAAATGTGTTTTGTGCTTATATTATTGTATTTCATGTTTATATTTAAAAAATAAAATTATTGTACATGTAATTATGAGTTTGCTTTTCAGCTTCCTTCTGATAAAACGCTGTCCTGAGAAAATGAGCTGTAAAGGAAGTTACTTTAAAGGTCATTTCTTTCTTAGGACAGGGCTTTGTCAGATGGGACCTTGTGGTCTTGGGTGAAATTTTACTTATGTTTTAGGCTAATGAATTGGGTTTTAGGTAGGTTCCGAAGCAGAATTAAATTGTCTATGGTTGCGCCTTTTTTTTAAATTTCCTCTATCCTTTGCCGATGGTGTGCTGTGACGTCGGCGATGCGTGGTGTATTCAAATTTGCCAGATCTATGGTTAAAACTTGACGAAAGCAAACGTATGGAAAGAGGGCGGAGTTATCAATCTATAGATCAGTGGTTCTTAACCTTTTTGGCTGGCGACCCAAGGTACGAATATATTTGAAGTACGCGACCCTAATCTAATTTTTTATTTTTTTTCCATTGACAGGTTATGTAATTTTATACTATAAAATTTATACGATGTATTGGTAAAATTAGAAATAAACAAATTTATTTAAATGTTCTGTATTAAAATCAGACCAGCATTAAAACAGTTAAAAAATTTACAGCAAAATAATCAGTGACTACCCTGGTGTTGTATTTTTGAACAAAGATCATGTATACGTGGAGTTATGTTTATAGAAAGTGCACACCGCATGTCATGCTGAGGATCCAACCTATTCCTGTACTTATTCTTCATAACAGCAAGGCATGAAAATCCTGCTTCACATAAATAAGTAGTTGGGAAAGGTAGCAGGGCTTTTTCAGCTTCATTGCTCAGAACAGGCTTCCCAGATAATTGTGCCCAAAATTTTGTGAGACTCGTTCTGGCAAATCTCTCTTTTAAAAGTGCATCACCTTGCATTTCGAGCAATTCTTCTTGTAATCCAGCTGAATCGTTTTCAACGCCCATTACATCTACTTCAAATGGATTTCTTACCCAACTGTATTTCACGATATGGACATTTTGTGGAATATATCTTTCCATTTCATTTTCAAGTCTTCTCAAATGTTCTAAAAAAATAGGCATGGTCTCCACGAAAATACGGTTGCCATTAAGATTAAGATCTTCCAAAAACAAGTTTAATGTTGGAAACGCTGCCAATTGACATTGAGCAATTTTATTTTGCCAAAGTTTTGTTTTGTTTTTAAAAACAGTAATTTTTTCATAAATGTCTACTACAGTGCGATTTTGACCTTGCATTTCTGTGTTCAACTGATTCAAGTGGTGGAAAATATCACCCAAATATGCCAATTTAGCCATCCATTTGTTGTCACTGAAGCGATCAGCACATTCGTGTCTTTTATCTGTCAAAAATATTTCTATTTCTGTTTTAAGAGAAAGAACTCTAGCTAGAATCTTTCCGCGGGATAGCCAGCGAATATCCGAATGGTATAATAAATTCTGGTGTTCTGAACCCATTTCTTCGCACATCAGTCGAAATATCCGAGAGTTCATAGCGCGTGCCTTTATGAAATTTATAATTTGTATTACGTCCTGTAACACCTGATGTAGATCTGGCTGCATATCACGTGTAGCCAAGTTTTCTCGATGTAAAAAGCAGTGTATTAAAACAACCTCTGGATTTCGTTCCTTGACTTTGGCACAAAACCCGATGCGACTCCCTATCATTGCCGGTGCTCCATCTGTACAGACTGCGAGACAATTGTCCCACAGTAATTGGTGTTCCACAAAGAACTTGTCTATTAAAAGAAATATATCAGCCCCAGTTGTAGTTTCAGAGAGCTTTTCACAAAGCAGGAACTCTTCATTGAAATTTTGTGGAGTTCTGTATCTTACGTACACCAACAGCTGTGGGAAATCTTCAATATCAACTGATTCGTCGATTTGAATTGAAAATTTGATGGCTTTTTTAAGATCCGTTATTAATTGTTCTAAAATATCTGATGACATTAAATCTATTCTCTTTTTCACAGTATCGTTTGAAATTGGCACCATTTCCAGCTTCTTCGCAATTTCATCTCCACAGACAGTTCTTGCCATGGCTATTGCAGCTGGTTTAATCAACTGCTCAGCAATACTATGGGGTTTTTTACATTGAGCTACTTAAGCTACTTCGAAAGAAGCGTAGGTAGTTTTTTCTAACGAAACTGTTGCTGAACTTGATGGTGCATCAAGTCTCATGCGCTTTGTTTGTGTTTCTTTTTCTTTCCAAAAAGCAAGCGGTTTATTTGCGTACGTTGGATGGACTTTTTCGAGATGTCTCTTCAATTTGTTTATTTTTAGCGATTCATTTGAAAGAAGTTGCGTACAAACCACGCATTGTGGACGTGGCACACCAGAGCGATCTTTTATTTCAATAAATCCTAAGGCTAAAAATTCTTGCTTGTATGTTAACATCCGTTTCGCCATGACTGTCCACAATTCGAAAGACTTACTGAAACAAAACGACAAATTATAGAAATATACTATTCTATTCGTTCATCGGCGAATTGTAGGCTAACAATGTCATTTATTGGAAAAAAATATTTTACCTTCTTTCGATAACAGCAATCGCGAGTTGCACTTTTAATCTTCCACAATTGATTATCACAATTTTGTAGCACTTTGTAGTTGTCAACAAAGAGTGTATTGTAGTCAAGTATAAACGTTATTCACGTAAAACAGTATGAGAACGAGCGTGCAATCGTAAACAAACTCGCTAGCAAACTGACCGAGATGAGACGAGACCGACCGACCAGCGCGGTGCGGCGGGCGGCGCGGGTGGTGACCGAGCCGAACCGAGCGATGCCGACTGCGTGAGCCGAGCGGTGGCGATGGCGCGCACTCCTCGCTTTGCGCCCCGCGCCCTTCCGCCCATTAAAACAGAACTAACATGTCGCGATTGTGAACAATAGATGTCCTTGTTCTGAGAGTAGTAATAATTGTGACTATACTAGTTTAGTGACATCGATCGGGATATCAATACGCGATTTCCGCGACCCAACCCAAAACCTCTCGCGACCCAAATTTGGGTCGCGACCCGAGGTTAAGAATCGCTGCTATAGATAGTTGATTAAAGGCGGCGATACACATGCCTGTAAAATGGACCAGTAGCTTGCATGCAAGCTACTGGGATGTGCAAGCTACTGGCGCAATGAGAATACACATGCAAGTTAAACTTGCATGCCAGTTGCGTCCTTGCATGCCTGTATTTGCAAGACGTATACACATGCCAGTCACTAGACAGTACGTGTCTCAAATCACTCTGAGACTGAGTAGTCTCAAGCTTTTTGACAATGGAAAACATTCGAAGTGAATTAAATATCATCGTATTGCAATTGGCAGTACAATGTGTGGCTAATTTAATGAGAGAAAAGGCCGCGGCGAACAACAGGTCAGCTACTGGCATGCCCGTACTTGTCACGACGTTCACACATGCCGGTTTCATAGCCCCCCTCGTTCCCTCCCTCAACTTGCATGCCAGTAAATCAAATGTTGTGCAATCTACTGGCAAGGCAGGTATAGGCATGCATGTTAGCGTATACACATGATAGTAGCTGGCATGTGCAAGGAGCTGGCATGCAAGTGTGCCAGCTACAGGCATGTGTATTCCCGGCTTTATGGTTGTGGTGTAGGTTCATTTATGATGGTTGTCGTCCCTTAGGTACAATTTTCATTTTACGTAATTAAAAATTCCCAAATGCAGATTGTTACCTTTTATAGTAACTAAGGTGAATCAAAAGGTTATAATTTAAAAAAAAATCGTATTAAGCGTGGTCACTGGTCAGCGATCCCGAATATTTACCCATTATTTTTCTTTTAAATTATTTAACTGAACATTATTGTTATTATTCATTTAGATTGAGGGTATTCTCTTCATAAATGCCTACTTCTTACACTTCAATAAAGCATAGCTTTTAACTTGTTCTTAACCATTCTTTAACACAGGGAATACATTTTTGTTGACAGATGGACCACGTTTTCTCATGCGGCGTATTTGAGTAATTTTTTCCAGTTGCGACGGAAAAGCGAAAGCGAAAAAAGAGAAAGCGAAAATATTAGTATAATAATATTAGTATAATAATATTAGTATAATAATACTAATATTTTCGATTTCTTTATCAAAATTTATCAGATTCAATTTTTATCTCGATTGGTTTATTTGCTATGACTGAAAAATATAAAAGTATTGAATAAACAATATTAAACCTTTTTAACTCATTTTACATAATGATTTTAAAATACATAGTACTATTATACCTACTGTGTATATATAAATATACATACAAAATTTGGGTAATGACTATAAAGACGTTGTTGATATATTCAACACATCATTCACCAAATATAAACAAGTCATTACCCAATTTATTTCAGAAAGAAGAACATCAATTATAATATAATTTAACTATAGAAACTACGTAGCTCTGTTTATCTTACCAAAGTTATGTAACTTTCCTAGTATTATATTTTTCCATCTTGCATGGTGGAGTGTCTAGTTTCCACTTTATTTCGTTTTGACATTGTTTTTGTTTAAGAGGTTGTGTTTTATTATGTCTTCTATTTTCTTTTTGATTTTACTTTGATTTTGTTTTCTTTTTATTTTGTTGTGTTCATTTAGATGTTCTTTGTAAAAAAATAAGGAAATAACATGTAAAAGCCCAGCCGGACGTGAATATATGAATAAATAAATAAAATAAATATGTAGATACAATAATACTACAAAAAAAGTTAATTATAAAAAATGCCAAATTTGGATTCTATTTAAGAATTTTTCCCACTTAAGAAATTTTTTTTCTCCGGTCTCTTGGAAAACTTCTTAAAAGGAAGCTACAAGCCAAAAATATGTATATACTTGGTATACCTTATATCGTAGGTAATAGGCATTAAAATCGCTTGACAAACGGAGTCTAGGAACGTTCGATTTCAAGCAAAAGACTGGTTTTTATTTATTTTGTAAATAATTTTATAATAAAGCAAAAAAGTTAATCAAGTGAAACTGTCACAGATAATCTTAGCTATAATACTAATTTTTTTTAAAGTTGATACCTTAATGCGTTCATATTTCTGTTGCAAAAATATTTTTTTTACTAGTTTGCATTTATATTTTTTATTGAGTAATTTATTTTTTTATTTGTATTCTACTCAATCGAAGCGATAGGAAAACCTTCAATTTATCTAAATCATATTTTTGGTATTCATAATGTACACCAATTCGTTATAAAGATTAATCAAAATAGTGATTTAGCATTAAGCTTCGCCTTAAGAGATAATATATTCACTGTAAATGAAACATAAAATAAAACTATCTTAAATATTTGTGGAAGGGAAAGGAGTAAAAAACTTTTTTTTTTACATATATAGCAGAAATTTATTCATGTTAGTAGTTGTGAAAATGATGACATGAAATCAACAAAATTACATTGAAATTGTTTGGTATTCAAGCAAAATGTTTGAGGAACGCGACATTATCCACCTCTAACCATTGGGTGTATTGTAAAGTGTGCATTGCATAGTTTTAAATTATTAAATTGTAATAATGAATTAGCTACAATTATATTATTATCATCCTTAAAGTAAATATTGTAAGTTAAAATTATTTTAAAGCCTAACTAAGGATTTTTTTATAATAGTCGCATCGCACAATATTTAAAATTCTCAAGCTTAGCACACAAAAACAATCTTACACATTTTAAACGTCATTAATAAAATTAATATTCATATTTAATAAACTTTTTTTAATAAAAAAATTATAATGCAAAATTTAACCCTTTCGTTGATGGTGGTTCTTATTTGTACCACCGGACACTATTTATGAGCGGTATAAATATGTCCCAGTTGAAAATAAAGGGTTAAGAGATTAAAATAAATCACAGGTAAAGTTATTAATAATAATACCATGAAATTAGATAATAATAAAATAATATAAACTAAATACATTTAAAAAAATTACACATAAGCCTAGCGCATTATATAAAAGGTTACATTAATTTTTCATACAAATATCTAGAATTTAATGATAAATATAATATAATATTTTATATCTGATATTTACCAAAGCTAGCACAATATGAAATTCATAACTTTTCATATTCAATTTTACAAGTTTATAAAAAGCCCTTCATGTTGTAAACTTAAACAATGTCTTTAAAGCGAATATTTCTCAATCTAATAATAATAATAATAATAATAATAGCAACTGGCAACAAATTGAGTGGCTAATTCGGAAATATGATAGATTCATAAAACACCAAAATTCATTTCATGCATAATTTTACTAAAAACAATATTTATAAAACGCTTTTCACGTATCACGCTCTTAGGTAAGACAATAGCATTTTCTTATACATATTTAAAAAAAAGTTTTGACATAATCACAAAAGTGTAATTTGTAGGTGTTCTCTACAAAAGTACAAACTTGCTAATTGGATATAATGAAAAACAACATTTCATATCACTATCTAACTAACTGAAAGTATCTAACAGATGTGACAAAAATATCTGACTTTGGTCAGATATTCCTGAGTTATTTGGGGATTAAAAAATTAATTAGTAATTTTGATATCTGGTAATATTAAAGAAAATCGTATGTTGTCACCAGTAAGAACTGTAAGCTAGCCTATTTCTCCACAATATAACTTACTGTCCACTTACACCAGTTACCACATGGTAAAAGTGGGCTGTCCTAAAATATCCCGCACCCAGTCCCGCAAATAAGTATGCAATATTTTCATATTGAAAAAACATACATTTCTAAAATCAGTAACTAATGATTATGCACCCAATTGGCCTGTATTGCCAATTTATTTAAAAAAAAGTTAAAATAAGTATGCATTTAATGAGCTTGTCTAACAAACTACCAATTAGCCAGATCATACGTTATTGTACCCAAGTCAAAATATGTCTGTGTTTTACAATAATTGTTGTTGGCAAATGTATTTAAAAATCTTAAATATAAACATAAGCAGCCACTCTCAATACCTCGAATTAATTAAAATGCATCATTAATTTTCATTTCAATATAATTTATATTAAAATGTTTACAAAATAGCTTGTGCTATGTATTTTTGTAAAACACTTTCAACTCGTAACCACTTTATTTTTTCTTTCACTTTACATACAAAATGTACTATAATGTTCTACGAGTTTTGAGAAATGAAAATGTTCTAAATATTTTACTCAAAAATGCACGAGAAAGTGTAAGTTAAATAGATTTTAAAAAAATCAATGCCCAAACGAAGTAAGATTATTGGTTTAAAAAAAAACATCCCAAATTAATAATTGAGATACAGATCCTTTCTAAAACACATTAGTTTAATTCTTTTCGCATCCGAAAATATTTTAGAGTTATTTTGAACTCACTCTTAAAACTCGATCTAAAAAGTCAAATCTCTTTTTTGCTCCCATTGCACCGTCTCACGAGGTTAGGCAGAATTGGTAGAGCGCTATACGTTTCTCTTCTGACGCACATACATTGATCCGAATGTATTTTATAAATCAGTAAAAGCTCCATCCTTTTCCAATAATCATTTTGATGCTCCATTTCTACTTCCATTCTTACCTTTCTTTCTTCAATAGCTTCATCTCATACAGGTGGTTACATATTAAACCACTTGAATAAAAAACCAACTATTTAACCCATCCAAGTACACTGGTTTATATACTTACCACTTGTCATTAATTTTGAGTGGCACGAATACTTACCACTATTCTCAACAGGTTAAAAAATAAGTATAATGTAGTATTTACATGGATAATTCTAAAGATCATAGTGAAATCCATATATTAAATAGATAAACACAATGATTATTATCTTAGTATTTTCTAAGCATCGATAAATAAAAATAGAAAATTCTTAGTTAAATTTTATGCAGGTGTACAGTTACTAAAACATTAATCCTTTACATAGTCATCTCAATCCGGTACATCAAAGACGCTAGCGAAAACAGAAAACACAGGCCTAGCGAAAACCTCAGCGTGCATTCGGTTTTACATTTGAAAAGTACCAAATGTTACATAAATTTTACACAAAGTATTTCACTATATTTTATAGGTTTTATACTAAAAAGTCAAGAGATGTGGTCAGGGAGAGGTTTTTAAATACATTACATAAATAAATTATGTTATATTAATAATATTAAAACAAATACTTTGTGATTATAGACATTTAAAAGTATATTTTAATTGAGAGTCAAATAGCTAGCAATATAGCCAATATTTAGTGCTTCAGCGATAATCATTTATCTTTTTCTAATTGCTTTATTTTATTATCAGTGACTTTTCTACTTTAAGCAAGATTATCTTTTTCAAAATCAACCCCAACTCAAATTATCTTCATCATTTTATTTGTATAAATATCATAATTTAATATTGAAAAAACTATATCTTTGAATACACTATAACATTTTAATTTGAAGCCTGAATACAAGTTTTATTGTAGAATTTAACAATATTGTCCCCATTTAAAGTGTCATGATCATGATGGCGTTTACAGTTGATGTGAACGAGTTATTTTTCCAACCCGTTCCTTCAAGAATGAGCCACCAATATTCATCTTTTCTCGAGTTTCAAAATCAAAACATAGCCCAAAAAGGTGATGCTACAGATTCCCTGGCTTTATGCATTCTGTAAAAACTGATTGACTTTATCGTAAAGTTAAGTAGAGATACTTGATGAAATCAAAGATATAGTTATTTTATAAACATTCACCCAGTTATTTTATTTCAAAATATTCTTTGATGATATCCAACTCTTAAACATAATCTTTGTGCTTCCAAGATGGTACAGAATTAATTTAGTCGTCTTCTTCTTTTTTTTGGGTTTCTGGAACAAACGGCTTGGCAGTACCAGTTAGTGATCTGAAATAAATATATGCATTTTTTAAAACCGGTGTAAAGTTTTGGAGGCGGTATTAGGTACCCCGGGAACCACTCGTTAGATAACGAACACCCCTGCCATCGGTTGTGACCCCGAGTGGTTTGCTACGTTTGGTTAGTCTTCGGGTGTCGTGGGCCGGGTCCATTGTCCTCTCTAGCCGGACTCTCTCTCGCCATCTCTTGCTCCTCAGTGGGAGAGATGGATTGATACATCACTCCTGGAAACACTGACCTCCAGATTCCTTCCCACCCCTCATTCCTCTTTCCTTCCCAGAACCTCTTCTCTCTCATTTCCTTAAAAGACTCACCACATGGCATCCCCAAAGGTGAAATTTTGATTGAAAAAGCAACTAATTCTTATAAAGTTGTTTAAAGGCATATAATAGGCAAGGCAGATTTCCGAAACTACCAAAATATGTTTATTATTACATCGCTAGGTGGCAGTAAGGATGCCTTCACCGATGTACAATATTCAACATTATACGTGAGTTATGAAGAGACATATAGATATTCAAGTAAAAAAACAAACCAATAACAAAATGTGGCTTGTTTATGGAACTTACAATTTGGGTAGAGTATTTAGTATGATCTTTTTTACAAATGTTTCATCATTTGCTTGTTATTGTAAATCATATTAGGTTTGAAGAGCTGACAATAGGTTTTTAAGTTCGCGATATTATGTGAAAGGAGGAAAGCAACCGTAAGCGGCGTTTTGCACCGTTAGCGGTTGCTTGGTTCCTTTCGTGGTCGCGTTTCGTTAGGGACTGAAGTGTAGGTAGGTAGGTAGGAGTGAGCGCTATTCCATTATAAACGGTGTTTGGGATCTCATGGTTCAAGTAATCCATTAAATTATTATCAATAAATTTTACATGTTATTTAATGTTATCATGTTATACATTTTATTGTTACTGTTTTTGTAATGTTAAAGTGTTGCTTTGCTTGATTCTCCGTAATGGCAATCTTGTATTATTCTTCTTATATATTGACCTCGAGAAATAAAATAAAGTTTTTTTTTATATTTTTTAATTTTTCTGTGTTATTTAGTACAACTAAACGACAATATTTTTTAACCATGGCAGTAGCTGTCGTGCAAGGCCGCAGAAAACCATGACAAAACTGCAGCGACACTCACTCTTTATTTTAATAAAACAAATATAATAATGAGAGTTTATTCCAGAATGTACAAAAATAGTACAAATATTGACAAAATAACAATGCATTCATACATAGAATGGAACAGAAAAGAAACAAAAAATATAGTATATGATAATAAATGTTCATGGGGGATATTTGACAGGCTCCTGTTTCGTTTGAAGGCCATCAGGGGGGACTCCATCCAGGCAACCATGGCAGTGATGATGGTATTCTTCGACTGGCGTAGTCTGCGCCATAAGCTTCCCCTGCGGTGGAACAAAGGTTTATTTTAATATACACAGGATGTTAAGGGACGTACTTGACTTACTTTAACCAGTGATTCCTGACATTATTTAGAGAAAAAATGTAAATAAAATTTTGTTCTCCTGTGACTTTTTCAAAATGTCACCGGAAATGTCACATCGAACATCGAAAATGTCACCGGTGACCGTAAATTCATTTACAGTTTTTACTGCAAATAATATCAGGATTTACTGGTTAAAGTAACTCAAGTACGTCCCTCAACACCCTGTGTATATGTTTAATACATTAAATAAAAAGAACTTCAAGGAAGGGTTCTTCAGAGTGAGCTCTTCAGAAAGTTATCTAAAATCGTATCAGAATCTAAAATTTGAACAATATTTACATTAGTTTCAATAACACGTAACAGATTTTTCTTGCATTTTTTAAGTTTTTCTGTTCGAATTTGTGTCGCTGCTTTTCGTTTTTTCTCCAACGCGGATATAATATACTGTGGGTCACGAATGGGCATTGATCTTTTAAATCAAGGATCTATGATTTCTGGTAATAAACAATCCATAAAGAAAGTACTTAATCTGCTTTCCATCTTTTCTCCCCAAAATTTGTCATCTCGTTTTATTATTTCTATCTTTAATGGAATTGCTTCACCCAACCAGATGGCAAAAATACATACAGACTTATTGGAAATGTGAAGTTGACCCTGTACTTGATAATACCAGTTGTGATTTGTATTAGTAAAAAAAATTTTTTTGTTTTTATCTTCCTTCCAGAACGTAATTTTTTTTTTTGCTATTGCTTCTTCAAATAGCATCCCACTAGCAGAAATCGGACATTTAATTTCTAATATTGTACCATTTACCAAACCATCTGGAGTGGCTCCTAAGAATGGGAAAATTTCATCAATAAATAAGCCACAGTCATCGACCACAATATTTTCTTGAATGCAAAGTTGCCTTTTTGCAACTTGCTCATGGTCTCTACCATATTGCACAGATTTTATATTATCTAGAGAGCGGCCGTATAATATTGATTTAACTAAATTAGCACAACTGATGATTTGACTTCGTTTACAGATATTACCAAATAAAGAAGCTGTTAACATGTTTCTTCTGCTTTGCAGCCACTCCCAGCTATCAGACTGCAAGACAGTTCGCCTTTCAACTGCCTTCTTTTCACTTTTTGAAATGTCGAGTAGCTTTAAGAATTCTGCCTTAGAACATTCATATGCATCATGTTCCATATCCATTTTTTCGCACAATTCGCCATAATGGATATCAGGTGCTCCTGATTTTGTAAGTAAATGTCTCCCTTGTTTTTTTCGTAAAGATCTTTTATCGTTTGTTTTAGAAGCCATTCTTCTTTTTTTTCTTTTCAATCCTAATCGTTTCAAAAAATTACTAGGGCTCCTGTTGAAAATCTGCTTATGTAAAGAATAATACGGTCGCTTGGAATTGAAAGAAACTACTGCAGCTGCACAACGACCCATATATGACTGTTTTAAAGAATAATTAATTCGTTTTCCACCAATAAATTTTGCAATAACTCCATTGAAACTCTCAACAATATTACTGTCTAAACAATGTACTAGACTCCGGGCATTGTTGACAAGACGAGAATTAGCTTCCATAATTTTTGAAAATATAATATTGTTTTGTAACTTTGGAACGTGATTGTGGTCTAATGTTTTATTTGGATCAATTTTAAATTTGCAGAAGTACAGTAAACAATCTTTATGTTCACCGAAAACATGTTTGGGTCCATTTAATAAATCTTTCCTTAAATCGATAATTTTTTGGTCTAATGTACTATTTGATTGCATCCTATAATTTGCAGCTCCAACTACCGCCTTCCTAAGACGAAGTTTGTTGGTTGAAACAATTTTTCTAAATTCCAAAGGAAAGCCGGTATCTTTCGTAATTTTTTCAATTTGATTGCTGTAGTTTCGAATTAAGTGGTTAGAGCATTCTATTTTCTGTACTGTAATATTGGGATATGGGTGACTACTTCTGATTCTGGCGTAAGTGCTGGAGTCTCCATCGGCAATGAGGGTTGAATATATAAGACCGTACATACTTATCGATTGTTGAAATCCGTCTAAAATTGCTTCAGCTTCCATTCCGCTTGAAGAACCAACATAATTTTTGAAGCATGTGTGCTCGGGCACAGGAATTTTCAAATTTATAGCTCTTGCGCAGTTCGTACAGTACTTATTTTTAACTGCCATGTAAATAATTTTTTTTGTGCGGTAACCGATTATCGTAGCAGCTCCTGAGAGGGCGGAATAGTTGGTTTTATAAGATCGTTTAGACCAACTTGCATCAGCTACTACAGTGATCATTGGCGTCCCGTTTTCATCAACATCGCCGCTTTGAATAGACAGTTTTTTTTCTTCATCGGCTGCCGCAGCCATACTGGTAAATTTGGTTTTCTCCCACCATTCACAAACCTTCTTATGGCATTTTCCATATCCAGTAATAGATAAGGACGGAACTTCAAGGGTAGCACATAGTTCTTCCATGCCCGAATAACCCGATCCTATGCTCATTATTCCCGACACAAAAGATTCGTTGATGCCAATGCCTTCTTGTATGCTTTCGGACGTTTTAAGTTTAAAATGTTTACCACATAACACACATTTTAAATTAAAAGTAGAGTTCAAACCATTTCTATTTTCTGAGGTAAATCGTAAATGCTTTAAATTGCAGTTAAAAAGGGAATCATGTTGACTAATACATGGTAGTTTCATGTGAATGTGCAGGGAAAAGTATTATGCCTACTTTATTTAATTTTTGGAAGCCTTTCCTACGATTTTTTATAATTTTGTTACTATTTTATGTGTAAATATTTAATATTTTTATACTATAGGCTAAAATAGCTTTTTGACATTACACAATTTGTGCGAAATAAATTACGCCTATTGATGTTAATCGCAATCTGCATTTGTTGTGTTTGTGTTCGACCCGTACTTAGAGTTTCCTTCCTTATTAATTTAATATTAAAAATAATTATTTATAATCTTTCACATGGAAATATGTACTTGCAAATGAAGGTTAAACATATATTTTACCAAAATTACTTAAAATATGCGCTAAAAACATTCACGAAATACATTTTTTTCTATTTTGCTACAAAACGCTAAATTATGCCTCAAAATGCTATAAAACCCTAAATTTCCAATTGTTAATGCTAAAAAATCTGAAAATTAATGCTAAATTTTGCCATCTCTAAATATAGGTAAATAGGCTATGAGAAATCGTCTTTTCAAACTTTGACACCTCATATCTCAGAACAAGTTAAATGAAGTTAGAACCCTATCCAAATGAGGTGACGAATAGTAAATGCGAGATATTTGAAGTATATAAGTACCTTTTCGACAGTAGTGGCTGATGAACCAATAAGAATATCCTCGTGGTCTAAATCTTCCAAGTTTGGTCCTTTGTGTGCAATATTTACAGTAGACTCATTTGGTTCTATCGTATGTTGGTGTTTTTGCTGTATTTTTTCCTAAATAAAAAAGCAAAAAAAAAATTATATTATGATGAAAAAGTCCAGAACTTCCCCCTCCCCACCACCGTGACTCCAACGCACTCAAATTCATTTGTTGCGCGAAGCATACCTTGTTTGGAGTATTTTTTCCGGCTGCTATGGATAAATCATGTGTTGATCTACAAAGAGAAAAATAATATAATTATTTGAAACTGTACAACACAACACATAGATAGAATATCTTTGATTTGACAATGTGTGAATGGTTACGTGTTTATACGCGGAAAGGTGATATGAACTAAAAATGATCCGGCGTGAGATGGTAATTTTTGGTTCAATTACCAAACGTGCCCTATGAAAAAACGTCCAATCTCCCACTTAGTCAGAGCGCGTAAAGACAATGAATTCTCTCACACACACTTGCATAAAGATGCCGCCAGTAAACAACATGACGTTAGTGCTAACCGTTAGGAAAAGGAACGCATATAGAATGTTGGATATTACACGTTTCAAAGAATTTGACACTTGAAAATATACAATACGTCAAATTTATATGAAAAAAGAGAATTTGTGAGTACTTACTGTTTTCGTAGCTTCATAAGATTATTGCAATTCTTTAAGTGAGTCGGTATTCTACTTTTAGACCCATTAATGAAACATTTTGATGGCATTTTCGAAATATATACGCCGTAAAACAGGGAGCCTATAGCTCCACCGCCATCACCGGGGGCTTCCATCCCGGAATAAGTAAAAAACTGTGAAATGCGTTGAAAATTTGGTGCAAGATGAAGTATTTATTTAATTGTTAATATCCACAGATAGCATAACGATAATAAGAGGCCGTACTTCTACAGATGTGTGTATTATATACATATTTTAAATTAAAAATATAGTGTAAAGCCGTTATTAACGCCATAATCATACATCCAAGTTTTAAAAGTGGGTTGTATGGTGTATCAATGTTTTTATTTTTTATAGTCGAATGCCTACAACAACTACAAAAAAAATAGGCAGACTGAAAAATAATAGTCCATTAATTGGTATAAAAAAATATGAAGTCTGAGAATGACATACGAAAGGTAGTATTAAGCCGTTTTAGGGAGCTGTTTTCCAGCAAATCACCATTATGCCCTATAACCGACTCTTAAGAATTCTATTCATCTCACTAGACACTTTTTCTCCAGATACTTAGACCTTAAAATTCATTCAACGAGGCTAGGCTTGCTGTAGAAGGAGGCCACTGAAGTAGCATACGGCACCTTGTCGATGCGAAAGGTCCCCGACCCAACTATGACTATGTATGTATGTAAAATAACTATGAACTAATAAATAGGAACTATGTATGTAAAATATTCTTACTTTCTTTTGGCAGGAATGGGTGGTATTTCGGGCGCAGTAGGAGATTCAAATCCCTTGTCACCTGTGAACCGTAAAAATATGAATAAATAACAAAATATAACAAGATTTATTTGTTAAACTTAATTTATTGAGTGAGTTCAGAAAAATACTTTTTATTAACTTAGAAAAGCAACAGTTAAAGTAACTAAACATTTGTAATAGTTATAACTAATTTCGAAAAGGCGTCACGGTGCTGTAACTCTGGAATAGGTCCGAAAGACAAAAACTCCTCGCTATTAGTATCAGGTATCGAGCTGGATCTCTTCCGCTTCAAGGCCGTGCACCCGCTTTTATAGGCCGCCCACAGTACATCCTTTGGTAATTAGCGGGAGAGCAGATCACTGTTTGTAGAATGAGATGCCGTTTTACGTGAGAGCGAGAAAGTATTTGAGCTCACGCGGTTTGTCTCGTTACAAAAATAAGCTAAATACAGGAGTTCTATGGAATTCGGTATGTAAAAACATGTTTGGAATTTTAGAAAATTCTCATTTTGTGGGTTCTTTTATTTAAATGTATGGACAATCGAAAACAAACAACACCTTTCATAGTTTAATAAATGTTTTAGTTTTGAAAATCCCAATATGATTAAATACCTAGTTTAAGAATTACTGAATGCCTTTTGTAACGTATGTTAACTCTACATACTCAATAATAACAATGCTTGTATTATAATATTTATTTGAAAGAAGACTATCACGGTTCTGGACTGAGAGGCTCATTCCCGCTCATACGATCTCTTATATACGTCTCGTACTCGCTGTCTTGCTCTCATGCTGTCCCCCTTACACACATACACCACACCCCCACACTTAAATCATAATTACATCTTTTTATTTTTACAAATTTATATAAGCCAAATATATTTAATTATTTCCATTATGTATTTAATTTCCAATTTATATGTAATTATGTATGTTCTTGACTCTTCATTCGGTGTAGCATGGGCGTTTTCCTCGAGGGCGTAACCTCCCCTCCCATGGTGTAGGTGACCTGCAAAAATCAGAGGAATTAGGAAACTTGGTCATGTCCACATCCGAGAGTGGACCCAAGTCCAGCAAATCATCAGACCTGTCACTCTCCCCCCACCTAACCTTCCTCTCTGAAATTTGATCATGGTGGCGTTTCCACACTTGTCCTGTAGACATAATTTTTACTAAATAAACCCTATTCCCCAATCTTTTATAAATTTCTCCTAAAATCCATTTGTTTTTATCACTTCTCAAATCCCTGGTTAAAACTTTAGATCCAACATCAAAGTACTTTTTAATTTTTTTTCCTCTATAATACTTTTTTTGTTTTTGCTAACTCAATAACATCTTATCTTTAATCGTGTTATCAATCCCTTTAAAACCTTGACCTTCAACATTATCTAATATTGGAATGATTGTATTAAAAATTGATCTAATTTTCCTTCCCAAAATTAATTTACTAGGTTCAATCCCCGTAGACATAGAAGGCGTATTCCTAATATCAACCAAAAATGTTAAAAGTTTATCCTCAAAATCAGCAGGCAATTTATTATTTATCATAATTTTTTTTAAAAAATTCTTTACCGTTCTAACCCCATTTTCGGCAAGTCCGTTAGAAGCTGGATGGTTGACAGGAGATGTCAACGATTTAATATTAAAATTATGACAAAATTCCTTAAAAACTGTTGAAGTGAACGCTGTACCATTGTCACTTACTATCTGCTCCGGAATTCCGAAATTAGAAAATAATCTTTTCAAAACTTTTATTGTACAAAACGAATCTACTTTATTTACGATGTGACAGTCTATCCATTTTGTAGTTGCATCAACGATTATCAAAAAATTGTAACCACCAAAAGGTCCCATGAAATCAATATGCAATCTATTCCATATTAATCCACTGATTGGCCACGGCTGTAACTCAACTTTACATGGAGTGGGTAAACACTCCAAGCATCGAACGCACTGCTTCACAGTTGCTTCTACCTCTGAGTTCATACCTAACCAAAAAAAATAATTTCGAGCAAGATTTTTAGATTTAACAATACCTAAATGCGATTGATGTATGAAATTCAATATGATTTCCCTTAATTCCCTCGGAACCACAAATTTATTATTATAAAATAAACACGAGTCATAAGTCGATAATTTATTTCTAAAATACCAGAATTTTAACAAGTCATCCTTTAAAAACTTTTTATCCGGCCAACCATTGATTACGAACCCAGTAATGCTTGCTATGTTTACATCTTTAATCGAAAACTGCTTCATCGTTTCTTTTGAAATTGTCGTTTCCGCCTCAATTATATTTAAAAAATCCGATTCAATCTTATCAACGTTCAGACTACCAATATAATTTAAGAAATATTCGCTACCGTCGACCTCGTCGATACAATCACTTAAATTATTATTACTATTAACCGGCAATCTAGATAAGAAATCCGCTTTGTTCTCACCCGACTTGACATATTCTATATTATAGTCAAATGTTTGTAAAATCAACGCATAGCGCTGTAGCCTATTTGCCGCTAGTATTGGCACTTGTTTTTCAGTGTTCAAAATATGTACCAAAGCTTTATTATCACAAGTTAGAACGAATTTATTACCATATAAATATTGAAAGAATTTTTTTAAACCAAATATTATTGCACACGCTTCCTTATCTAGAATGGAATACCTCAATTCCGTTTTTGACAATAAACGGCTAGCGAATGCAATCGGTCTTTCCATGCCATTCTCATATACGTGACATATAATAGCAGATATACCTATATCACTCGCGTCTGTAATTAGCTTGATAGGTAATTGTGGGTCAAAATGCACCAAAATATTGTCTGACGTCAGCAGTTTCTTAACTTGCTCAAACGCAATATTGCATTCCTGAGACCATACAAATTTTATCCCTTTTTTCAAAAATTGGTATAAAGGAGACAAAATACCTGACACATTCTGTATAAAAGACCTATAGTAGGAAATAACTCCCAGCAAACTTCTAAGTTCCGAAACATTTTTCGGTACACTCATTTGGGTAATAGCATATATTTTATTTTCTAAAGGCATAACTCCTTTCTGCGAAATTCTATAACCTAAATATTCTATCTCTGTTTCTAGAAAAGAACACTTATTTTCATTAATAGTTAATCCGCAATCACTTAACTTGCTAAGTACTGCTTCACAAATAGAAAATAATTCCTCTTTAGAATTCCCAAATAAAAGTAGATCATCTAAAAATACACGAACGTTCCTAAGTCCACCAACTATCGCCGTAATGACTTGCATAAAGATGGCCGGACTCGTGCTTAAGCCAAAAGGCAATACTTTATATGCAAATAAACCTATATGCGTACTAATCACACATAATTTTCTAGACTTTTCGTTCAATGAAATTTGTCCAAATGCATTTCGTAAGTCTATCTTAGCAAAATATTTTGCACCATTCAGAGATGAAATTAAATCGTCAATACGAGGTAGTGGGTATTTCAACTTCGCTAACATAGGATTCAATGTTGTTTTGAAATCAGTACAAATCCTAATTGAAGCGTCTTTCTTTTTTACAACAACAATCGGGCTTGCAATATCGCTTATTTCTACCTTTTCAATAATGTCTTCATGCAACATTCTCTGTAACTCTATCTCTACTTTCTCACGTAAACTAAAAGGTAATGGCCTCGGATTTACAAACTTTGGCCTAAAGTCCGAATTAACTTCAATGTTTGCCTCATAATTTTTAAGCCTACCCGATTTTTCTGAAAAAACATGAGCATATTTCTTCTTTAAACTTTCACGAAAAACAAGATGATTATCACAATTAATCTCACTGAATTTTACAGAATTTATTCCACTTAATCCGATACCGAAAACTTGTAAAAAATCTCTACCAACTATTGTAGAATTACCATTTTTAATTATTACGAACTGTATTTTCGCACTTTTACCTAAAAATGACACCTCTAAATTCACTTTACCTAAAACATTTAACTGCGTTCCGTCATACCCTGACAAATGAACATTATACTTTTCTAAATCGTAAGAAACAAAATATCTTAAATACACTTCATATGGTATCGCGTTTATCGCAGCTCCCGTATCTACCAACGCCGGCAATATTATGTTACCAATTAACAAATCTATATATGTGGGTTCCGGCCCCACATTATTATTAACCACGAACACCGAATTCAACCGTTTATTTTTAGTACCTACATAATTTTTATTGTATTTACACAAATTACTAGGATGACCCGATTTGTTACAATGATTACACAAAATTTTTTTCCAGCAATCTCTTTGCAAATGATTTTTTTTTCCACACAAAAAACAAGTTTTTAACGTACCATTAACCGGTGATTTACTCCGCATTGAATTTTTATTCCTGGAAGGACTATCTTTCCTGGATTTATGGAAATACTCGCTTTCCTTATGAACAACATTTAAATTCGGATTTACTTTTTTAAAAGCCACAACATGTTCCCACGTCGCCGCTAGATTAATGCAATCCGTAAAAGAAGTATTGATTGCCTCTACGAATAGCTTGTGTTTCAATTTTTCATTAAAAATCCCAATAACGAATATGTCCTTTAAACATGGTTCCAATCTCAGCTCAAAATTACAAGATAAACTTAACCCTCTCAATCTAGCCGCGTAATCTTTAACGGATTCGCTAGGAAACTGTTTACATTTATAAAATAATTCACGAGACTCAAAAATATTTTTAACTGGTTTGCAATGTGAATCAAATAATTTACATAAATCTTCAAAAGAACAAACAGAAACCTTTTTTGGAAAACATAAATCACATAATAGAGAGAAAGTTTCTTCCGTGAGGCAACTCAGCAAAAATGCTCTTTTGCGTTCTGGTGACAACAACTTATCATCATTTAAAATGAGGGCCTGATCCAATCGTTCCCTGAACAATGACCAGTCTCCCGTTCTGTAACAGAACGTCCCCAAATTCTTACAAATCGCCTCCATTGGGAGAAGAACTGAAACAAGTTGAATAAAATATACGTATCTCAGCCCTTCCAGAGGTTATGCTCCGAGCCCCTGCCCTGAGCCTGTGAATCACCAACGTCTCAGCACCCTTTTCTGGCTCCGTCTCCCTTCAGCTGCGGACACGATCACCTTCCAAGGTCTTCCTTCCCGCTGTAGCGACAGAACCCCGGTCCCGGATTCCGGCCAATTCACCCTTGATGCCGATCTTGATCCTGGATCTTCTGCGTACCCCGTGTAACGGTGTACTCTCGACAAAATGTTGCAATGTCGGCTCCCACACACGTGTAAAATTGCGTTTTTACCGCGCAATTTGCCCGGCCCGATCTGCGTGCTCGCCTCGGCTGCGTGTGAATTCTCCAATTTGATAGCCTTTTATTATTCTTCTTCTTCCTTCAAAATTTAGCGATCCAACGCCCAAAAGCGCCAGACTATACTGTGATCACCAAAAATTCGAATAATCTTCTTGAATCATCTGATTCTCCGTAAACTTTTAATAATTTACGAACTACCGTGCTGCGCCACTGTAACGTATGTTAACTCTACATACTCAATAATAACCATGCTTGTATTATAATATTTATTTGAAAGAAGACTATCACGGTTCTGGACTGAGAGGCTCATTCCCGCTCATACGATCTCTTATATACGTCTCGTACTCGCTGTCTCGCTCTCATGCTGTCCCCCTTACACACATACACCACAAAATTCTTTGTCAACAGAATGAGAATGTAACTCTTACATTAAATTTGGTACAAAAAACGGTAATATTAGAAAGCTCCGGGCATGCACAAAAATGAGTGCAAGAAGAACACATGACGTGGGTTGAAATCGATAACTTAACGATATCGGAAAGAAAGGCTTAATTGACAACGATTTTATATCGATTTCAAAAACGCGCTCGTTAGACGTGTCAATATCCAAGGATCGATATCGATTAACAACAAAATACATAAAAAATCGCTGTAAGATGGCAATACTGGCGGGTATTGTCTATGGATCTACATTCCTAAATATCCAAAGTCAAACAGCTACGTACATAAAAATTATTTTACAGTGTTGAATTGAAATACACCCACTTTAGTTACATTGGTAGTCCGCATGTTCTCTTTGACACTAAAAAGGGAACTAATTGGTCAATGATAATAATATTCAGAATGACTTTCTCAAAGCTCGATTAGAGTTTTATCGATCAACCGTGCTAGACCTCCAGAGTCCTAGATACCCCCCCGAATCCCCTGACTCTGACCCCCCACGATACAAAAGAAGAAGAAGAAAAATAAGTTTCCTCACCTCGGACAAGCACAATAGGAGTATCTCCAATAAAAAAGGTGGCTGGTCCAGCCGCTGTGGACGCTGTGTCGTCCGAGGATCCTTCGCTCCCGAACCTGATGGTCCTCTTGCTCACTGGAGGCTTGGGGATTTCCTGCAATAAAGCATAATCGTTTTCAGAAAGATATTGAAAACCAAATCATGAAAAATTAAATGTTATTTTAATGTTTGCGTTATTGTGCCGTGTTCTTCTTTAGCCAACAGCTTCACGGGGTCCATTATCAGGGCAGTGTGATTTGTAGATTTTGGTAAAATGTGTGTTTATGTACGCAGAAGTTATACTGTGTTATTCCTGTTAATGTGTTAAAACTTTAGTGTCATTGTTGGGAAGTAAGAGCTTCACAGATACACTCATAGAGGGCAGTGCATAGAGCTTGCGTGGAAGTCCGCAAGATGGCAGCCAGTAGCCAGTAGTCGCCAGGGCCAGTGGGAATGCTCCCAGACAAACTTACTGTTTCAGATCTCAATTAGCCAGCTTCTAGTTAGGTCGACTATCGAGTCACCATTGTCATACTTGAAGTATTAATAAATCCCTGATTTATCAAAAAGAACCAATTATTTATAATCTCCTTCCACAACGAGTTGGAGAACTGTTTGTGCGAACACAACAGTAATCAAAAACTAATGTGGATCGGATTTCAAGAACTGTTAAGCTAGCTTCTTCGGCGCCACTCTTAGTGTTTTAGAGGATTTCAATAGCCTTGCCTCAAACCTCAAAACTACATTGTTACTCTTGAAAAAACTACATTATAACGACTTTAATTCGACTCCGTATCTCATTCCAGTGCAGAGATACTGCGTTAAGTCTTCCTCGTGCGTCCCCGACTTATTCTACCATTCAAATAATTCTCTAAACACTCCGGGCACTAATAAGAACAAACTTTGAAATGTTCAGCTAAATTGGTCCAGTAGTTTTGAGTCTACAGGGCAGACTCGTACTAACATTGCCTCCAATTTGTATAGATTTATTTGAGAAAATCACCCTGTCCCAATTTAATTTAAAAGCCGCTATCCACGTATGTCTGTTTGTGCGCTTTGTTCTTCTAAACTACGCAACGAATTTCGATAGAGTTTTTTCTATCATTTAGCAAATTTCTTCGGAAAGATTTATATATATAATACATGCATATTATATTTACAGAAAGTAGAGAAAAGTCGATGTTTTGTAATCAAGTCGTAAAAAATATTTTTGTGCGCTTACATTGCTAACGCTGGCTAAACTTTATGAAATACATCAAAATAATGTACTACGGAATTGTATATCTTTCAAAGGCCTGCAGAAAAGATATATGTCTACCTTCTAAGGATAACTCCCAGCAATGCCGGGTGCATGTCAGCTAGTGTCGGTATAACTAAAACTCTATGAGGTTTATAAAATGTTTTGTACAAAGTCAATAAAACAATACGATCTGTTATTAAGGTGTTTTATGTTGCATACTTTCGAGTAGCGTAGAAAATCTCCATCCCGCTGACGAAATACAAATAACCAAAAAGTGCAAGGACTATTATAGTTGATTTATTAAAAATAACATTAGCCTCACCTGCCCATAAGCCTCAGAGATGGGTTCCTGCCCATATTCGTGTTCCTCGCTCTTGGTGTGATCACTGCCAGAGTGGTCCATGGTGAAGCAGTCCTCCGAAGACAGCTGCAGAGTCTTCTCGCCCTTGTCCAGTGCGGTAAGCGGCTCGAGCGTCTCCAGCGAGGACACCATGGTGTTGGACCCTGCTTGAGGGAAGAAAACAACATAACATCAAATATCAACAGATATGTGAGAGGAGTCACAAAGTTGAATTGAGAAGCTTGAGGAGATGTTTAAGCAACGAAATAACCGATACACGCGCCGTTTTGCCAAATTTGATTGATGCCTTCGGTGCTAAGTCAGAAAACATGCCAATCACTTGAACACAGTTGACATTTGTCACATGAGAATGGGTCATTTCTACAACTTGTTCTTGAGTTTGAGTTTCAACAGCTTGGCTGTGGAACAATTTGCCGGCTTCTGTGTTTCCTCTCTCCTACAAGATGGGTCTCTTCAAGACCCATGTTCTCTTTTTCCTCCCGCTAAAAAGACCCCTCACACAGCATCCCTAAACATGACATAAACCCTGAGGGAAATTATTTTGTGCCTCCTGTGATAAGTTGTCAGATTAGAACTTGATTAATCCAAGAGATTTGGAATCTTGTCGGTGATGTTACAATGAATTGATTTATATTGCTTGATACCTGCACTGCAGAGACTGCCGGTCATCGGTGTGTCTATCTCGTAGTTGTAGGTGGCCCTGGTGGCATTAGAGCTGGTCTGCTCTAGACTATCGGTGCTCCCCAGCATCAAGTCTTCCTCCCTCGCCCTGGAAGTCAAATCACATTTATAAAGCATTCAGAGAGCTTTTGCAACTTCTATCCATTTGGTTTTATTTCTGTCTTCTTAGGTCAATTTATAATGAGTAAAACAATTTGAGATTCAAATTGTTCATCAAACTACACAACAAACTTTTCTTATATTTACTATCTATTTTTCACTACTATAAAAAATGTAATTTTTGTTTTATTTTCGTGAATAATTATCATATTGTACAACTTTATATATTTCTATGATTGCTGTCATATTTATCAACCCCCTGAAAAGGGATAAATAGTATTTTACACTAACAATCAGGGTTGCCAATGCATATGTTCTAAGATACCCACAATAGACAATCAAATACCCCAAAAGTTCTTTTACCTCCAAAATGAATCAAATTCTATGGAAATTAGCATTTATTTTTTATTATCTTTTCATTTTCGGGTTTTCTCCTTCATTCGGGATTTCAAATCAGAATTTTTTTTGTTAATTTTTAGTAAATATCATTTTTAATATAGTTGGAAATCGAAAAATGTCTACAATTCCCGCATTTTCACTACAAAAAGGTTCTGCTCGCAAAATACCCAATTCTTCCAAAATCTTAGAAATTCCCTTCAATTTGGGGAATTCTCCACAAATTGACAACCCTGGTTGCAGAAAACATTAATTTTTCAATGAATGTCACCATTTATTTCGAATTCGAATCTTCGCTCAGAAATATATAAATAGCCGCTGCAAAACTTTTTTTGAAGCGATAATAATAATAATAATAACAAGGACAGTGGCTGAGTTGGCATCGCGGCTTGGTCCTACCCCAGCCTTGTGAGCTCAATTCCTCAAAATGGCTAAGTCCTCCATCACCACACAAGCAATATTTTCCGCTTTGCATGATGGTAGTAGGTGATTTTCAAATTATTGTCAGGTTATACGTAACCAGGGATGCATGTCTTTCTTTAAAAAAATATAAAAAACAAAATTGATAATTTAGCGCCCTTTTGTGAAAAATCACGTCGATGGGGATGTGTGTCAATATCAATGTAATCATAAATAATTATCCTATGTTGATTAATGACGCAACATTTATTGGGTTTTTTTGGAGTCGATTTCATTTTGTGTTATTGTGCATGTTTTCTTAAAACTAATCAAAAATATATTGTGCTGTGCAGACTAAAGTCCCTTATTCCCTACCTAACAACCAACTACTACTAGAATAAATTAAATAAATTAAACAATTAATATTTTTTTAATCATAGAAGACAATTTTGACGATTATCAAATGAAAATTTGAAACAGAAAAATATTCAATCACTTCTAGTAACAATTTGAGATTTTACTCATTAAATTATTAAAAAAGATATATATAGTAATCTTGTAAAAAAGTCAAAAGATGTCGCACATTAAAAAAAAATAATGAATATATTTATCGAAGACACTATCTAGATTGCATTTAGTTTGGTTAAAATCAATAAAGATAATGTTGATGGTTCTTAGTCGAAGTATGGTACAGATAAAATATGACCGAAGGGAATAGGTTCAAATTAGCTCAGTGGTTAAAGCAAAGGCTAAGGTCCTGGGTTCAATTCCTAGTTACGACCGAATCTTTTTATGATTTTTCTGTTTCAAATTTTCTTTTCAGAGTCGCTAATATTGTCTTCTTGTTGAGCTCATTATGTTATTTTAAAAAATCAAATTTTCTTTTTTTTTTTGCTGTGCCAACTAAAGTTCCATAATCATACGAACATTCAATATAACATAACGCTCTGCCCGCTAAAGTTCCACATACAATTTACTTATTTTCAATGTATCACATTACCTATGTAAATATATTTTGCTGTGCAGATCAGAGATTCACTTTCCCCACCTATCTAATTCCAATAAGTTATGTTTCCGTTGTCCATGCATTTTTTTCCATGCGATTACACATTCGCCCTAATGGTGGAGATGCTGTCCGAAACGTCGGCTTAAGGAGGTAGCGCAACAAGGCATATTATCCCAAAAATAACTATAAATCTTTTGGTTCTGAAAATCTCAGATTATATCCCACTATAAATATGGCTATTGATTATTGACCCAACACGTTGGTACCATTCAAATGTCAAAATGGCGCCGATTATGAATCGATTTAGACGGGGCTTGAAACACCCTAACCTAAAAATTTGTTCCAAATCACCATTGTTAACTTTAATGAATGTTTTAATTGCTCTAACTTTAATTCTGGGTCAACTATACAAAGAGAACCATGGAAAATCTTTGGGTGCAATATAACTATGCATACCGAATGCTGTTTGTTCGCAGAAGGACTAGTTTTTTTAGAATTTGAAGACTGCGTAAAATATTATTTTTTAATTCAGTGCATAAATGTATAATGGAGGAATACCTAAAATCTGAACCCAGAATTTATTATTATATTATTATTATATTATATTTATAGAGTTATTAAAGTTATTAGAAGCAATGTGTAGTAAATACACACCACAGATGAGGAAAGGTAGATAGATTTATTGCATTTAATTCAGATGAATTTGCAATGATTCGAGTTGTGAGCTCAGAGGCTTCAAGGTGTAGAATGTTAACTCAAAGGTTTTTAGATCTCGAATGCGAGCGAATTTTGATGTAAAAGATTCTTCACATCGTGATAAGAAGAATGAAGTTAATTTTAAATGATCAATACGAAAACATGAAATGAAATATTTAATCAGACAACACAACACTCAACAGCAGGAATGAGTGAAATGATCAATAACCTCACAAATGTCCTCAGCATGGAATCCTGTCAGAGTTAAGGTTTGAGTATTGAAGCAAATTGGAAGAAAACATTGGCCTCAATAATCTTCAAACTGACGGACCAATAGCGCCAAGGAAAAGTTAAATCGATGATATTACCTTATGCATGAGAAACAATATAGCATGTTGCTTTTACATCCAACAGATGGCTTGGTTTTAAAAAAAAAACTTGTTTTCACCTGTCGCAGGTTTCATCTATATAATATAGGCAAATAAAAACACACGCATATTCGAATGCAACGTTGTGTCAAAATTTCAAAGCAATCGGCGAAGAACTTTTGGAGATTTAAGATTTCTTATTATACTAATCTGTCTTTCAATTTTCGATCACTAATTTTATTTTATTTTTCTTTTTACATTCTATTTATGTTACTATGTACTTATTTATTGATTTAGTTTGATTTCACTAACCTTACCAATATCCGGAATAAATAAATAATAATAGTTATAAATAAATAAATAAACGACTTAGCCTAATATTTTTTAATTGAATTTTTTATTTTTATGTGAATACCACAAAAGACTCCCAACCGTCTTGAGCCAGTGAGACTATGGAATACCCAATTGGGATATGTTGTGCGGCTGAATGCAGTCGGAAGGGGAAGGAGATGGGGAAGAGAAAGGTGGGGGATTACCTCTCTTTTCAGATCTGGTCACCAAACACGGCTAAAACCATTTCAAGAAACGTTTCAATTCCGAATGTGATCTTACACCGGGACAATACTGAAAGTATCTTCCACACTCGAACGTGCCACAAGTACCTATACTATATTTTATTTTAAATTAATAAATAATAAGAAATAAAATTTACTTGTGCTTGCCGGGATTCGAACCTGCAACCTTCCGATTGCTAATCGAGTGCGTTACCCCTCGACCAATGTTAAACTGTAAATATGATCTTTTGGTTGTGCACTCCTTGATTTAATCTAACTAACTAACTAACTAACTAACCATCACGCCGTTTCTCCGCAGGGGTAGGCAGAGAGGACGGACCGCCAAACAACTCGGTCTTGGCACACACTCCTTGCCTCATTCACATTCATACATCGTCTCATACATACTCTTCTATTGTTCTGACTCTTGACATGGCCCGACTCAAGTATCTGATTCACTTGGTCGTGCCATGTCTTCCTCGGGCGTCCCCGACTTCTGCTACCATTCACACTTGCTTCGTATATTCTCCTTACACTCCTTTCTTCGCTCATTCGCTCTACATGCCCAAACCATCTAAGCGTCCCTTTCTTGATCTTACTCATTACGCTTACATCAGCCTTGCACTCTTTGCGGATATCCACATTCCTCACACGATCATACCTTGATTTAATCAATATACAATAACGACTAGACAGACATACATATTTATATAAAATATCTCATCCCAAAATTTACACATTATTAATTTGTTTTTAATAATAAACTAATGTTTATAAGACAAGATTTTTATGCATAGCACAAAGGATAACAAATTATTATAAGCTTTAATTACTCGCCTGAAATATCCATAGATATTTTCAATTTGTATGGATATTTCAGGCGAGTAATTAGTGCTCATAATAATTTGTTAACATTTACACAATCTTGGAGACAAATATTTAAGCGACATGGATGTATCTATTTGACAATAATTTGAACTAAGCAAACTTCGAAAACCGTATGTGCTAACTATTTCTATCTAGTTATATTGTTATTATTTTTTATTAAACACATCTACAGGGTTTTCCAATAAGAGGTGTTATTTTAAATAGCCCGCTATTTCGGTAGATGTTACTATTGAAGCTGTCATTTTTTGACATTTGACAAGTAGAAACTAAGCCATTAATAAAAATAGAACGATAAACGCTTTAACAACGCATTGAAATTATTAAAATTCACTTGAGTGAATCAAATGCAAATCATCTTGAGTGATGAGGCCCATTTCCACCTCAGTGGCTTCGTCAACAAGCAAAATTGTCACATCTGGGGCTCGGAAAACCCAAGAGTTATTGTTGAAAAGCCTGTCTATCCTCAACGTGTGACTGTTTGGTGCAGTTTATGGTCCGGCGGAGTCATTGGACCTTACTTTTTTGAAAATGAGGCTGAAGCAACAGTTACGGTGAATGGATTGCGCTATCGAGAGATGATTAATGATTTATGGCCGGAATTGGATGGTATTGATCTGGACAACGTTTACTTTCAACAAGACGGCGCGACGTGCCACACAAGCAACGAAACCATTGATCTTTTACGATTGAATATCAAAATAACACCTCTTATTGGAAAACCCTGTATTTGAATTTCACTTGTTTTATTAAATGTATGAATGAAGTGGAATCTTGGAAGTGGAAATAATCCATTTCCTGACATCCAATCGAGCTTAAACTCGGCAGATAGACTCGTCGTCGATGACAATGCATTCTATCAACTTTTGGTTGCAATTATGCATTCACATTCGGGCATATACGAATTTCTCCGGAATTGTATGACAGTAGTTAATATACGAAATAAATGTAAGTTTTAATGTCGCAACAGTTAAGAGCCAGTCCCTGGGGAGGAAGGTTCAATCCTCAGTTAAAACCGAAATAAATTTAAATACATCCATTAGTACATATATATATTATAATAAAAATAACGTTTTTTTAACGGGTTGATTTTTTATTAATATTAATTATGGGAAGCATTTTTTATCTTTGTGGAATTATCTGTTTTTTTTGTTACTTATTTAGTTAAATTATGTGAATTTTTATTATTAAAATATATAAAAGTTAAATCGACACTTAATTTCCCAGTGACAGAATAAATTAGAGTAGAACCACAATATCAATATATTCTTGACTAATTGACATCGAGATCTAGGTAATGATTTTAATTATATATTGACTATTATTCTTCTCAAATTCAAATTAGATTTTGATTCCCAGTTATATTACACTATATATAGTGTTATACACTTGATTTCACGTGTAAAGTAAACCGTAATGTTTTCGGTAGTTTTTTCAGCTGGTGTGGTCTCACCAAGATAACGTCTACAAATTAAGACTAACACACGTGACGATACCACCAAACACAGTCAAAGAATAAACTATCTACGCTAGAAAAGAAATCATACACAAAGACGATCTATACATTTATTTTCCAGTGCATTTTACCTGTCGAACCTCGATTGGGTCGGAGTTACGCTCGTCTGCCTGTTAAAATATTTCCATTCAGTTTTAATAGATAATATATGACATATTATTTTGAAAATCAGTAATACAAAAGATTACCCCAACTATAAATAATGTGACAAATACGACTGAGGATATGCAGAACTTTCGAATTTCTGCGTAACAACCGCCCAAAGTCTGTGAGACTACGCAATGTGCATCCACAATTGTCATAAATTATTGTTGTGACGTTGAAAGAATAAGGAACTTTAGGAAGGAGTGAAAAATTTCATGGTTTAAAAAACACATATTCATTTAGATCAACAAACGCTGATACGTACAATTAACAAATCGTCGACGGTTAAAACTCTAAGAGACTTAAACGCCTTGTGATTGGTCCGCGGGTTCTGATAGAACTTACACCTCATAGGTCGGTTGGCCGCGTGCATTAAGAATGCGGACAATTTTGTGGCAAGTTGCACTGCATAGGCATACGGGTTACCACTGTGTCTTACAAATTATTTCAATAGAATTCATGTTTTTTTGTAAACTTTTTAATTGGAATTTGTTGATTTCATACCGACCCAAGTGGGATTGACCTTACTGTTAACCGACAAAATCGAGGTACATATGACGTCACGCTTATCCCTCAGATTTAAATCATTTTGGCGGGCTTTGAAAAATGCAAACTTATTTTATAAAAACTTATTGAAAATTATTTTATATATGAAATCGGCATTTGTTATAAAAAAATATGGGTTTTTAAGTTAGACGGAGTTTGGAATTCCTTATTGGGGAGGGTAAGGAGATGGGAAAGAGAAAGGTCGGGAAGGGCAGGTTAGGGACATTTAAGTAATGTTTCCGAATTGAACGGTGGTCAATATAAAGAATATCTACCACACAATGAAAGATTAGAATAGTATATTTGATGTAGTTACCTGCTAAAGCTTCCCGAAGAACTCATGTCTTCGTCCAGCCCACTCCAAGAGCCGCTAGCTGGATCTGTAAAGTGTTTAGAAGTTGCCGCTGAAAAAATACCAGAACCCGACTTGTTAGACATCGGAGAACTCTCCCTGACCCCCGATTCGCTCATCTCTCCACACTTCAGTCCCAAATCCAGATCCAATTGCTTTGATGCATCTGTCATCATTTTTGAATCCATGGAACCAGGCCCGCTGCCATACTCAGAATCAAATTGCTGTTCCATCATAGTCACAAGACTCTCAGTATCAGACTGTTGAGAAGTTATTGATGATGAGAATTCTGATCCGTAGTCTGTAACTGACTTCCCAGAACCGACTTCCACGGATTGGAAGTTTCCAGAACCATATTCGTCACTTCGTTGGTCTTGTCTCATTGCTCCAGGGATGTCCATTCCCTTT
This sequence comes from Hesperophylax magnus, assembly GCA_026573805.1. Taxonomy (NCBI): domain Eukaryota; kingdom Metazoa; phylum Arthropoda; class Insecta; order Trichoptera; family Limnephilidae; genus Hesperophylax; species Hesperophylax magnus. The sequence goes on from JAIUSX010000004.1 coordinate 11,584,901, forward strand.
CCGGGAGAGACTGAAATGGTTTCAGACACCTTATCAGACACCATAGCTCCGTCGACAAAGCGTTGAGATATTATTTTCGTTGTCGTTATAACGCCGATCATGTTTGCATCGGCTTCCGTGAATGATGAACCGAGTTCGCAGAGATCTTTCTGTTCCGGCAAACAGACACCTTGATCATCTCCGGTCTTGCATTCATAGACTGATTTCTTGACACAAATCGTCTCTCCTTGCTCGGGGCATGATGGGTCCGCAACATAAAATGCTCCTTTGTTGTCAAACACTTTTTTCTGCGCTGTCACGTAAGTAACTGTTGCACCACCATCTGTCGAGACTGATGTGCTGATTTTCACATCTCCCTCTGCCATCTGCTGTTCGATAAGTTTTCTGATTGCCATCAGTTCTTGTGTTTTCTGTGAAGGGCTTCCGAACTTCTGTCCAGGACTTCCACTCTTCTGGCCAGGGCTCCCGCTTTTTAAAGATGGACTACCGCTCTTAAGCGACGGACTCGAAGAACTTTTCTGACCGGGGCTTCCACCCTTTTGCGGTGGACTGCTTTCAGAACTTCCGTGACTGTAAGATCGTTTTTCCATATCTAAGAAACCGGCACTGCTTTGTCGTCCATCTTGCGAAAGAAGTAACGCTTCCTTTTGTTTAGCGTCGATTTCAGTCTTAAGTGCTTCGAGGCATGCAGATTCCAAACCTTCGAATTCCTTCAGGCTTGACATTGAAATATCATCACCTTGGCCGTTCTTACTTAATGTATACCTTCGAGGCAAGGATCCGTTCAATGAATCCTGGGAAGAAGATGATAATTGGTAGTTTTCTATCATTGCTTGTTCAAGGTTCTCAAATTCTTGCAACGAACTGACCGAAACGTCATCTCCTTCCCGTTGCATATAGCGCCTTCTGAAGTTTAATTCAGACTCTGAAAGACTACCGTATGAATTCTTTAAACTTCCATAGCTTCCAACTGATTCCTTTTGAGACGTCAGGCTTCCCATTCTGCTTGCGTCAAAATCTGTCATTTCTTCTTCTTTTATGTCTTCCAGAGGTCCTCTATCATAATCGTACCTCGCTGCTGCAAGATCGCCTTCGAACTGCATCTGGATCCATTTTTTTCCTGCTTCGATTTCAGCCATTTCTGTTGCTCGTATCCTCTTTTGCTCTTGTTCGTATTGCAAAACTTCTTCTTCTGAAAGGGAACCCGAGGTACTATATTCCGTTTCACTTGTCTTTTTAGCTGTTTGTGATAAATATTCTTCAATTTCTTCGTCGTGTCTTTTTACGAATGCCGTTTTGCTCATTGACATGCCCTTTCCTTCAGAATCAAACTCGGATGCTTCCTTCGCAACTTCTTCAATAACAACGAAATCATCCATCTCATTTGGTTTGTCGATCATTTCGAATTCATCGCTTATAGGAGAGTCAGGTTCTTTGTGAGCTTCGTAAAGTGTTCGTTCTTCGGCCGTTACAGATAATTCTGACTTGGAATCTGTCATCCTTTCACTATGAAACTGTTCAGGATCTTCCGATATTTCGTACATGTCATCTAAAACATATTCTCTTCCATTGTCCGTTGATTCTGAACTTTGACTTGGGTTAGATTGTGGCGTATGTGGAGTTGTGGACAAAAAATCTTCTTGAATTTTCAAACTTGAAGATGAGCTTTGTTTGCTGTCTATTTGATAGTTCTCTTGAGTTTTTCTATCAAAGGAAGAACTGCTGGAGACGTTTGAAATTCCTGACTGAGATTTTGATATTTGATGGGATGTCACTATTTCTTCGTACTCTGAGCTTCCTTTTGGGATAATATCTTTTAAAAGGTTGTCAAAGTCTACTTCTTTTGCAGGTTCCGCCAGGTGGATGGGATGAGGAACTACTTCTGTCTTGCCAGTAATCATTTTCTTTTCGACGATGGTCTCTACTTCTGAGGGAATAGAAGAAAATACCTTCCGATGAACAACTGTGTCGAACTCCAAAGGTCTTGTAGAAGTGCTAACCTTTCGTTCAATAACAGTTTCTACCTCTGGAAGTATTGAAGAAATATTTTTTCTTTCTACAACGGTTTCCACTTCTGAAGGCATTGAGGACATAATTTTTCTTTCTTCAACAGTTTCCACTTCTGATGGCATTGAGGAAATAATTTGTCTTCCTACCACGGTTTCCACTTCTGAAGGCATTGAAGAAATAATTTTTCTTTCTACCACGGTTTCCACTTCCGAAGGCATTGAAGAAATAATTTTTCTGTCTACCACGGTTTCCACTTCTGAAGGCATTGAAGAAATAATTTTTCTCTCTACAACTGTTGCCACATCTGAAGGAATAGAAGGAAATATTTTTCTTTGAACTGTAGTCTCCACCTCTGAAGGTCGCTCTGAGGTAAATGTTCGTTGAACGACTGTCTCTTCCGAAGGTTTTCCTGAAACTACTGTTCGTTCTGAGAATATTTCTACCTCTGCAGGTTTTGGTTTCTTTTCTGGAGTTTTGTAGACAACCGAAGAAGTGTGATATTCAACAGTTTTTGATGATATCTCATACGATTTAGATGGAGAATCAACACTCTTGCTAGTTTTCATTTCGGATGTTTTCGTATGTCTAACCATACTGGGTCCAGTTTCAATTTTGCTCATACTAAACACTTGCGATTCTGATTCAGGCATTCCAGTTTCAAAATCGACGCTTTCAGATAAGCTGTCGAAAGGGACTTTTTCAGGAAGTAGTTCTTTAGGCTGGAAGCTCATTTCATGAGAACGTTTCATCTTCGATATGACTTCACCATCGTCATCTTGGTTGTTGAGTTCGTCATCTAAAGAACCTTCGTCGGACTGATCACTAGATCCAGCAAGCTGGCGAGCCATTTGCTGTTCAACTTCTAAATCTTCTTTGCTTTTGAATTCATCAAATAATTCTTCTTCTACTTCTTTTATTATGGTTCCTTTAAGCTTTGATGGGTCTATGTCGAAATGTTCTGCCAAATTTCCGCTCTCCATCATTTCTTCTTTCAATTCAGTAGCCGATGGGACTAAGGTTTCCGAGGCGTCGGATATGTCAATGCTGGCAAGATGGCCAGAGCTATCAGAATCAAGACTCTTCATACTTTCTCTGGAACTCAAAGAGCCAACTGCTGTATAATACTCCTTTGAAGTTCTCTGTGACCGAGAAGAAATCTCTTGGGTTCCTAAAGCGCTATGGAAATCAGCTGTGCTATGACCAGTCAATAAATTTTCGATATCAGATGACAGAGGTCGACTATGAGGACTGTCCGTATGTTCAAAACTTTGGTAGTGGCTCTCTCCTGAGCTCGACCACCCTTCGAGATCTGATCCAGATCTTCGATCGCCGACAGTCATATGAGCAGATTTGACATGTTTTTGGATGGGTCGAAGTTTTACTTCGGGACTGCTTTTGGGGGATTCTTCCCTATCAGAAATAAGGTCAGGTTCCGTGTCAAGTAACGAAATTGGACCACTCTCAAGACCAGTAGACATTTCACTGAATTCGTGAAGAGTGCCCTGTTTTTCTTGTATGGTATCTTTTTCTTCGTCAGATGTAACACAAGTATCATCTTGTTTCGACGAAGAATCGCCGTCTTTTACACTTATTTGAATGTCTTTATCGGTCATGGTTATTTCAAATGATTTGCTTCGAATGCTTTGTTCTTCGACTTCTGCGTATTCTTTTTTAACTTCTTGCTTGACTTCCGTAATATCGGAAGAAGCAGAAGTTTTTTGAGTTGGGCTTACGATTGAAGACCTAGTGTCAAAATGGATCTTCTCTGACTGAGTGACTGATTCGGTATGCTGACTGGGTTCTTCGTGGATAACTTCAGGTCTATCAGGACTCATCAGTTTGAATTCAAACTCTGAAGGAGATTGTTTGTATTTAATGCTGCTGTCATTTTTTTCACTAATAATTTCCCCGTGTGCAGCTTCCAGAGACTGTTTCACTTCGTCAATAGTCTTTTCTAAGTCAGAGAGTTCGGCCAATGGTTCTGGCCTAATAGGTTCGTGGTCTGCTCGCTCAAGTTCAAGTTTCGAGGTGAGAAACTCGGCAGACGAGAGATCTGTATCATACCCACTGCTGCAGATGTCGTCCATACTTCTTTCCTTGAAAAATATGTGATCGTCCCTCCTATGCTGAAGGTCTGCTACGAATGACTCGGCTTCCATTGAGAAGTCTTCTTTCTCAGACTGTTGCAAGGTTTCCGCAACCGAGTCCATGGATTTTTGTAATGTGTCTGTGTCTTGAGAATCAATGGATTTGATCATATACTCGGTTTCTATGCTTTCACCTGACTTCATCATGGAGTCTTTGAAAGAGTCAAAGCCTTCACTATGTGCCTCTGTATCGTGTGTTTCTTCTGAACTGGTCAAGCTTAGACCATTGATTTTGATCTTGACATCTATATCTGAGCTAGTAGTTTTGATGCCAAAATCACTTCCAGACATTGAAGATTGGGGAGTAAATTCAACATCCCAGGAATGAGGTTCTTCTCTTGTCACTTTGGTTTGAGGTTGGAAATCTGTTGTAACTTCGTCTAGAGATGCTTGTTGTTGAACCGAAACTTCCCAGACATGGTCTTGTATGTGTTCCTCTGGTTTGTGAATGGGTGAAAGTTTCTTTTCTATTTCTGCTTCTGTAATCGACATAACTTTTGCAACATCGTCTACACTGACGTCTAATGGCAAAAGTTCTTGCTGAGCATGAGGCAAGAGATCTGATTCACCTGTCAAATCAGATTCAGATTGAGTATCTTGACTGCATCCTCGACTCAAGCTTTTGTCTCTTTGTGAACTGGAAACTTTGATTTCTTTTACGAAATCCACATCAAACACCTCTTCCTTTCTGAATGATCTGGACCTACTCTTGGGTGACATCTCAGATTTATCATCAAAGGAGTCACGTTTCCCTATGACTTCACTTTTAAAGCTGGTATCGTGCGAAATATCTGAACTCATGTCGTCGTGTTCTTTACTTTCAACTGTAGATTCTTCCTTGCTGTATCCTGAAGATGCGCTGACTACTTTCCCAGCTTGGATTTTTTCTTCAGATGTTGATTTTTCATCAATTTCTTTAACTTTGGTAGACGACTCCATATATACTTCTTTTCCTTGAGAGTATTCTCCCTCCACCTCTTCAGTTGGTTCAAGTTCTGCAAAGTATTCCTTTCCCCACTGTTCGTGGGATAAGTCCCTTTCAGAGTAAGATATCTCTGTTTTCTTTTCCATTTCGTCTCGGATAGCTGACATTTTTTCTTCTGATTTGCTTTGTCTTCCAGAGTACAGGCCTTGTTCAGAGAATTCCTTATGAGTGGACAAAACCATTTTGCCTTGATCTGTCTTCTTTGCTTTAGATTGTTCTGTCTCATGTCTCTCTGCTAATGCCTTTTGCTCTTTTTCTAATGAAGATCGTTCACTCTTTTTCATGTCACCGCTTTCTTCTGTTGACTCCTTTTCTGTTAGTTTATATTCTTCTCCTGATATTTGCCTTTTACTTTCAACTTTGGTCTCAATGCTCGAATCGTCGCCAGATGAGGAGGTCAGTTTCTTTTCTGAGAACATTTCTTTTCCTGATATTTGATGAGTAACTGATTCGGTTTTGGTTACTACAGAAGTAATTATTTCTGTGTCTTTAGGCATATTATCAGGAAGTTTCTTTTCTGCTCCTTTGACAACAAAATCTTTTTTCATTTGTTCGAACTTTGCTATGGCACTGTCTTGGAAATCTTTCTTCATTTCTTCAAATTTCTTCCTGGTTTCTTCTTTAAAAACTTTTCTGGATTCCTCTAGATCTTTCTCAATATCACTCAGTTTTGGCTGAGGTTCGGGTAATTTCTCTTTGGTAACTGTTTCAATGTCTGTTTTGGTTTCAATGGATTCTATTTTACCTGGTTTAATATCTTTGGATTCCGGCGTAGATTCTGGCTTTTCATGTTTTGATTCAATGGATTCTATTTTTTCTGGTTTGGAGTCTTTGGATTCTTCTTTGGTTTCTGTCTTTTCTAGTGTGGTTTTGACGAATTTCATTTGATCTGGTTTAGTGTCTTTGGATTCCGGCGTAGCTTCTGGCTTTTCATGTTTCGATTCAATGAATTCTATTTTTTCTGTTTTGGATTCTTTGGATTCCTCTTTGGTTTCTGTCTTTTCTTGTGTGGTTACAATGGATTCTATTTCGTCTGGTTGGGTGCTTCGTGATTCTGCTTTGGTATCTTTGGGTTCTGGTTTTATATCTTTGATTTCTGGATGGATGGTAAGTTCTTCAACATTGACAAATGCAATATTGTCTACATGGTGTCGGGTTGGGGATTTTGGGCTTGTTGATGTGCTTAGGGTCTTAGCTACTTCCGTTACATAATCTGAAAAGAGAAAAATAGTTTTTTTTAAGGATAATTCAATAATGATTTGAGGCTTTGAAACTCTTTCATAAGATCGGCTTAAATACAGAATAATTCATTTTCAGGACAGAGGGATAGAATAAGAAAAGATTAGATACGATTTGAGATCTTCACGGTTAAAAGTATTAGTGGTTTAATTTTGGGGTATTATGCCATGTTGCCCCACCTCTTTCTTTAATCAATGTTTCGGACAGCATGATCCATCATCAGGGCAGATGTGTAAACCACAATTTAGGTTTACGCATCTGCCCTGATGTAATCTGTCCGAAATGTTGGCTAAATAAGGAAGTAGCGCAACATGGCATAATACCCCAAAAATAAACCACTATAGAAAAGATTAGATTTTATAAAGAGAGAAATATTATATCTTACCAAAAAGGGACAATTTAGTTGTTTTAAGATCTTGAAAAATTGAAAGCTCTGATTCCTAAAGCTATTTACTATAGGATTTATTTGGAGTTATGAATAATATAGATGAATGATAAAGGGTAGAGAAATGATCAATATATAGAAACACACCAAATGCAAAAGTCCATGAGATGAATAAAAAAAAAATAAGAAAACAATATGATCATGAGCAATAAATAAGAAGCCATTTTTCGAAAATAACGGATCCAATGATCTTGAAGTACTTTGATAATGATGCCCATTAAGGAATATATTAACAATAATAAATTGATATAGAAACATTAACGATAGCCGAAATGGGTATATTACTTGATTTTGGTTTTGATTTTTATTTATCGTCTTTAATCTGTACAACTTTTTTATTTGCAATATTTCTTCATTTCGGATGCCCCATAACATTATCTCCTCGTGTTTATCCTACTTTTATCAAAATTGTTATTGTTTCATTATGTCTATTAATTTTGTTGGTTGATTAGACTTTGATTGATTTGAAAGATACTTCTTCTTTTCACAAACTATTCTATCCTTGTTCGGTACTTTTTCATTGAATCTTTCAATAATATTTATTTTTTTGAATACAGTAGAGCTTCGATGATCGGTAACCAGGCTAATCCGAACGTCATTGTCATCCAAACAACCCCTTTCTCCTTATACCAAGGCTGCTAACGGCATGTTTTCTGTAGTTACATAATACCTTTTGTGCCGTGTCCACGTTACCTTATAAACATGGTTCCCTAGTCAAAACGAAAATATAAAACTGCATAAATTGAGGGATAAAGCTTTATCTTGGTCATTAAACACAACCCGCCAGACAAAAATAGATCAGTTTATAACTAAATTAGTTTATAAGTAAATGTTGCGTTTTGAGATTTAAGAATTCATTAAATATAATTCTCCTAAGATAACATCTGTTTAATTTAATTTTTATATCTAACATACTATAATCCGAACGCTTCGCGAGTCCATGTGTTATATTTCGTAAGTTTGTATTATCAAGACTCTACTGTAATTGCTACTTGCACTTAAAATTTTTCTATCGATTCGTTGAATTTTCGCAGACAGCCAATCAGAAAAATAGTTTAATTTTATTATTGCAACATCTTCGAAGATGGCCACCAGAAACCTAAATGACAGATGGTTTATAGAAAATGGTGACTGTACACATGTAGGTACAAATAGCTATCCAAAATCCAAAATGGAAGCGTAATGAAAATACCTTCTAGTAAAATTAAAACACTTATTTACATCTAGAGGATTTAAGGGATAAAGAAAGGGAACAATGAAACTTAAAACAATACAGAAAATACACAACAAATCCTCGAATAACATTAAATAATATCATTCTGTAAAGGTGCATGAATCACAATTCATTTTTAAGCTCACTTGTGACATTCAGCTGAAAAAAAACTATTCAAAGTCAGAGGACACAACAAAATTTTTAAATTTGAATTTGGTGCCGTATTTTCAATTCTGTGCCATGTCTGAAATTCGGTGTTTCATTTTATGTAGATCAATTTAGTGGCAAAAGCAATTATTCACATTGTTTTGAAAGCCACTTTCAACAAATTTATATAAAATTTTGTCAGTTAGCACAAAAGCCCCTATAAGCAAAACGTTTTTTTAGTTTAAAAATATCTTTCAGTTAGCACAAAGATCAGTAAGCTGCAGTCATTAAATTATGCCATTATTAGTCATTAAATATCACATTGGTGCGAATCACTCGGGTTCACTAGAAGTTAGTATTTTGGAAGCTAAGCGTGGAGGTGAAAAATCTTATCATTTCATGTTAGCAAAATAGCACCAACAAACGCTAGAAATTTTTTTATTTTCTTTGTTTTGTTAAATACTGTAATTTCTATGATCGTAAGCGATCATAAACACAATAACGTTTGTAATTTGGGATAGGGGCTTTTTCAAAATATAAAAAAATATTTTCTTTTAAAATTATGTTTTTTTGAAATAATAAAGAAAACTCAGATTGATAATTATTTAAAAAAAAACATTCATCTGAAAAGTTTTTTAAAAATATTTAAAAAAATAATAAAAAAACACTTATTTTTAAAAATATAAAAGAAATAATCTAGCAAAAGGCGGGTGCAGTAGGATTATCTATGTTTCAGGCACATATCATAACATGGTTGTTTTACAAAAAAAGCGAGATGATGTTGAAAAAATTAAAAATTATTATTAAAGTACTTAAGATTTCACTCTTGCAACCTGTTTGGTTACTCCACTTACCATATAATCTTTTTTCTCCGCGGTTTTCGCGAAACAAAAAAGAAAGTTATTCATATAATCTACATATTAAAAGGTCTTATATAGTTACGAAGAAAGCAAAACACTTTTATGGTGTCAGATTACAAAATTAAACAAAATACAATACCTTAATTAACGCCACTATTCTTTCAAATTTTGTAGCTGACAAAGTTTCTCTAGTACCCAAGCGTTACTGAGGTTACAAGATAAACTGATCGGTGTCTAAAATGTCAATTTTAAGTGATGTCAAAATAAAGGTACAGCTTTCATTTAAGATTTTACTCAAATAGTATTGAAATATGCAATATATCAATAAATATTGTTATAAGTTAGGAAATACAATACAAGGAAGGATTACATTAAGGGTAAATGTAACATTTTTCATAATCTACGCATTTATAGATGGTGTTAATTGAATTATTTTATCAAAATACACTTTTTGTAAGTTATGTTATAATGTGTAAGGGTGAGTCAATGCATTATTGCATTTCTATGCCTTTCTTGAAAGAATTGAGTTTTTATACGGACAAAACTATTTATTGATATTCGTATTGCGTATGTAGGACCGCAAAACAAATAATTTGTATAAATATTGTAAAGCGTAACTTGCAAAACGTGTATTTGAATAGAATAATTAAATTAACACCATCGATGAAAGCGTAGATCGTAACGTATGTTAGGTTTACCCTTAAGGTTAAAATAAAAAATTGATATAGCTACAAAATTAAACAAGAATTTAAAATTAATTTTCATTTGTCCTAAGCTAGTAAAAATAGTAGGTTTCCCCTTCTCTAACGAACAAAAATAGTAATAACCTTGCAAGATATGAATATTGAATATATTTTAGATTCCTGTTAGATTATGCCTCTTTTCAATATTTTCAAAAATTCCAAAATGTGCCTTTCGGTAAATCAGGGACAACCATAAGCCAATAATTACAAAAACGTTTTATTTTTACTTTTTTTAACTAGTCTGTGCAAATAGAGAAACAATAGCGCGTGGTGCTTTTACGTCCAACAGATGACGCTGTTTAAAAAAAAAATGTTTTCACTGTCACAGGTGACATCTATATAATATAGGTATATAAAAACACATGCGTATTTGAATGCAACGTTGGGTCAAAAAATCGGTGAAGAACTTTCGGAGATTTGAACAAACGAACATTTACATTTTTAGTTATATAGATTTATGCAACGGACGAAGTCTTTTAATGAACCTAAAAGATGATGCTAAATAAAAAATAAGTAACAATTGTTGCAAAGATGTGTTAATTTTGCATGATTGCTGGCAAAAAATAAACATTTATTTATAATACTAAGCTTTTGTTGCTTACGAATACTTGTCCATAATAATACAATTTTAGATACTTGCAGTTTCAAATTTGTTGCATTAGTTTAGAAATATGTATAAAATAATCAATTAATGCATAAATTCACAGTAACGACTGCCTTCTGGCTAAAAATTACCCAACACACACAATTTTTTTTTAACAATTTCTGGAGATTCTGCTCGTCAAAATTGGTTTTGACAACTTCATAACCACAAAACTTTCAAGATTTTCTCAGAACGTTCGAAGTTGATCGAAAATTATAGATTGATTTATTAATTACAAAAAAATATTACTTCCATAATTTGATAAAAAAAGCTATGATCTTATGCATCGATCAATATACTATGTATAATTAAGTATATAATATAATATATATATACAGGATTTTCCAATAAGAGGTGTTATTTTGAATAGCCCGCTATTTCGGTAGATGTTACTTTTGAAGCTGTCATTTTTCGACATTTGACAAGTAGAAACTACGCCATTAATAAAAATGGAACGATACGCGCTTCAACAACGCATTGAAATTATTAAAATTCACTTGAGTGAATCAAATGCAAATCATCTTGAGTGATGAGGCCCATTTCCACCTTCGTAAATAAGCAAAATTGTAGCATCTGGGGCTCGGAAAATTCAATAGTTATTGTTGAAAAGCTTCTTTATCCTCAACGTGTGACTGTTTGGTGCGGTTTATGGTCCGGCGGAGTCATTGGACCTTACTTTTTCGAAAATGAGGCTGAAGCAACAGTTACGGTGAATGGATTGCGCTATCGAGAGATGGTTAATGATTTTTTATGGCCGAAATTGGATGGTATTGATCTGAACAACGTTTACTTTCAACAAGACGGCGCTACGTGCTACACAAGCAACGAAACCATTGATCTTTTACGATTGAATATCAAAATAACACCTCTTATTGGAAAACCCTGTATATAATGACAATAATACCTGTTATGTACAAGATCGTATACATATCCTTCATAGCATTATTTTTTATTCGCAAGTAGGAGAATATTAAATTTACTACTTATTAATAAAATATATTATACTAACCATTCAAAAAAAGAATATATATATAACAAAAGAAATTTGTAACTGGATGGGGGAAATATAAATAAGCATTGTGTTTTTACCAGAAGACACTGTCATTAATAAAAGGCTATAATTTAGTTTATATTTTCTAAATGATTGGTTTCATAAAAAGCGTGAATTGTATCCCATTGTAAATAAGTTCAGGCTGGTAATAGCTGAAAAAAACGTTGATAAGATAGATATATTCAACACGACCAAAAAACCAAATTTTTTGTAAAAATACATACTTTAAGGAAGCAATAATTGTGGAAGTGTAAACAAATTTTGATATAGTTTCGCTAGTTTTGACGAAATAGTGAATTAAGTAAGCTTTCAATTCTACGAAAGCCAATGTTGTGGTTCAATATCAGCACAATAAAATGGTTTCAGCAAATTAAAATAACCAAACAAATATAAAAGCAGAGGAACAACCAAATCTTACAACGAAAATTGTGACGAACAGAATCATCAAACTTTAAAACAAAATACACAAAGATATTTAAAAAATCGAAACCAAACAAACCCAAAACTAATTATTTCAAACGAAAGATGCAAAGGGTTCAATGAAAACAAATAAATTTGAATTGGACAAAACAAATTCTCAACAATTTGAGGTCTTGACAAGAACGAAATATAATACATGTAAAGAGGATTACCGATAAAAGTAAAAAAAAAAATGAAAAACATAAAACGGTCATGATAACCATAAAAGATATCAGATTAAAAAAACCAGGTGAGAACAGAAAAAATGTATTGAAAAAAGATTAAACGAATTTTCGAAAATTTCAAAATTATTAGTGTCAAAGCGTACCATTTTGTAAGAGTTCCATGTCAAGGTCTCTTGAAAGGCGCACATCCTTGGGAGAGAGTTTACTAGCACTGGCCACGTGTTCTAAGGTGGTGGATTCAGGACCTACAAATACGTGAATATTCTAGCAAACACAGGCGATACTCAACAACCAAATTCAGGACACAGAAGGAAAGTACCAAACTCTATAGAAGGAATAATCCTCGTTTTTTTAAATGACAAACAAACTTTCACGGGTAACGAATAAGCTGACAATATTTGCTTATATGATGATAGGGGACTTAGTAGAATATTGAACCCGATAAATGGGTAAACCCAACAAATTTGTGATGGCTGCACTGGACAGAACACGTACTTAGTTTTTGACAAATGATCACTAAATAAATTCTCTTTTAAACCTGCAGGACTAATGAATATTGGGAGCTCTGTACTTGCAAATATTTAAGTTCTAAATACTTGACAGATTTTAACCGGAGATTTCTTGTAGGCGTTAATACCTCACACGTTGCCAATGAATTTTAAGCTAGCCAATTTTTACCACTTTGACACGCATAGTCATTTTCCACAGCATTGGACAATGAACAGTATAATACGGGTTATATATGTATAATACGGGAGGCAATAATCCGCTAAATCTAAGACAGGTTGAAATCTTAAAAAAAGGAAGACAAGGAAGAAAGGAAGTATCAAAAATACTTCAAATGTTTTGCGTTGGTCCGAACCAATTCTTAAATATACATTTGTTTCATAGACACAATTAACTAAAAAGAATTGTTAAGAAATACATAATTGATTCTTTTCTAAAAGGGTTTTTGAAAACTTTAATTTGTTAAATGAATTGTGTTGAGTTACGACCTGTCAAAAGCACTAATATAATTAATCTTTTAAGTGCGAAACTGAGTAAAAAGGTACTGTGCATTTGTGCAATGCCTAAAATTAGGTACGTGAATTTTGATCTAATGGTTTTATATGATTTAAATAACTTAATAATAATTTTAACCACTGTTAACGGGTGATAGTGAAATCGCCTTTTGTTGTTTAAAAGTATTTGAAGGTGTGTGATAAATATATGTTGAATTCTAAAGTATCGTTACTGATATTACCGATAATTTTTTTGAATAATAATAATAATCATGGGAATAATGGAGGTTTATTGATAATCGTACCTTTAGCTTGTTGTCCTGGAACTTCTATGTGTGCAGAGGAGGCGGCTGCTCTCTCCCTCTGTATCAGGTCCACTGGTGAAGGAGGTGGTGTCTTTGAGAACTTCAGAGAAAGTTCTAGAAAGCAACCAGATTTTCATGAGACGATCGTTTTTCAACGCAATATTACAGAATTAGACGATAAGTCAGTTTGAAGACTTACCGTGTGTGACGTGGCTGGTATCGATTCGGATCTGTGACCCTCCTGGTTGAGAGATTCCTTCCAAGAAGTCTGAGCACCTCCTGTCTGCCCGGTTGAGGTCTTTCATTTCTGATAAAATCTTATCTCGGTCTTCGCTGATTTCCGGAGAAAAATCTGGACTTCTTTCATCATCATATCCTCCATCGTCGTCTTTAGATCCGGATTTTTCTACCTTGTCCGAGCTCTTTTCAGCAGATTTTGACTCTGTTTCAGCAACAATCTTCTCTTCTTGTGCATTTTGTTCTTGTTCTCTGATTATCTCCATTATTTCAGAGACTTTTTCTTCAGCTGCTTTAACTACCCTTTCTACCAATTCAGTAGCACTCACTTCTTCTAAAGTCTTATTGTCATCTCTTGCTAAATACTCTTCATCAATTAGTATTTCTTCAACAGTTTTTTCATCTTTTTTCAAGATTGTTTCTGACTCTTCGACCTTAGAAAGTGACTCTTTGGAAACTGACTTTGATAGTTTTTCAAGAGGTAGCATTATACCGATCGACGCAGCGACAAAGGCTCCGGTTTCAGTTATGGACTCAGCGAGTGATCCATGTAAGTCTAATTCTTCGTCTTCGCCATCATCATCGAATTTCATTTCGACTCCGATAGATTCCAGCATGGTTGAAGTAGCATCTGCTGCCAGTTCAGAAACTACTGAACCTCGGCGATTTAAAGATTCCTTTGAATCGTAAGATTTCAAAGAGACATGGTCTTTGTCTTCCGGCTTCAACGCAACACCGATTGATGCAGCTAAAGTTGAGCTCGCCTCTGAAACTATTTCAGAAACGTGATGTTCAGAAGGTGACGCTATTGTCTTCGCCTCTGATCTTAAATCTATACCAACCGATTTTTCTAATGCAGAAGTGACATCTGTAGCCAGTTCATGAACATGATGTTCGTGTGACTCTGAAAGCTCTATTTTATCAACAGATTCCAAAGATGAATGCATTTTAGCTATTGCTTCTTCAGCTCGACTAAGCATATCATCGTCCGGTTTGTAGGCAATTCCAATTGATGCAGCTAGGGTCATGGCTGCATCTGAAAAGAGTTCTGTGACAACATGCTTATGTTTCGTTACTTCTAGAGAGAATTCTTCATCGTCTTCTTCTTCTATCTTTGTTTCTGGTTTAAAATCAATTCCAGCTGAGGCAGCCAAAGTTGCGGTTGAATCGGCTAACAACTCTGAAATCGGGTGTTCGTGTATGAGAAGTGATTCGTCAGAACCAGTCCTGATCAAATCAGACTGGTCTTGAACCACACCGTGTATATCTTCAGGTTTGAAAGCTATTCCAGCTGATGCCGCCAAAGTCGCAGTGGAATCAGCCAACAATTCTGAAATTGGATGCTCATGTTTCAGAATTAAACCTTTGGAATCAGTTTTGACCAAGTCTGGATGATCTTTTACTTCATCATGTTCTCCCGGTTTAAAGTCGATTCCAGCTGATGCGGCTAACGTAGCGGTGGAATCAGCTAACAATTCTGAAATTGAGTGTTCATGTTTCAGAATAACGTCCCGTTCATGTTTTCCAACGTGTTTTCCTTCAGGTTTGAACGCTATTCCAGCTGATGCAGCCATGGTAGCGGTAGAATCACTCAAAAGTTCTGAAACTGGATGCTCGTGTGTCAGAGAGATGTCCTTCGAGTCAGTCTTGATCAAATCGGGATGGTCTTGATCTTTAAGTTTTTCTTCAGGCTTGAAGTCAATTCCAGCCGACGCGGCTAAAGAGGATGAGAAATCAGAAATAAGCTCTGAAGTATGGAAGTCGTGCTTTGTTTCTTTTGTGACGGCTGAGACAATTCTGGGTTTTTCGTAAAGTTCTTCTGTTTTGACCGCTGATTTTATTTCCATTCCAATTGGTGCAACAACTGCTGATCCAATATCGCAAATACCCTCAGACGTGCTGTGTTCAGATTTATCATGAGAAAGCCTTCTTTTCACAGCATCAAACATTTCTTGGGCACTTTCCAATTTAGTTTCCATCAAATTTATCTTTTGTGCCAACACTTCTGAAGAATGTGTGGTTTTAGTTTCACTCGACTCGTGGAACGTATGGATGGTTTGATGGGTGGTTCCAGTTGAAGTTTTCTGAACTGACGATGTGAATGATGAACTAGTGAAGCCAGTTTTCGTATGGCCTGCTTGATCAGCACTGACATCATCAAAGGTTAACTGAAATGGATAAAAAAATTGATTGAAAGCAAAACATAAAACATACTTTTGAAGGTGAAATAATAATCGGATTGGAGAAATATTCCAGAGAAAGCAGATAACCGATATATGCTTTTTTGCACCTCTTGGGGGTTGAATTTTATACTGAATTCCCGAGTATGGTCGCGTTGTCGATAGCCTGAACACGAATTAGCAGTCCGCATGTACTTTTCAACACTAAAAAGGGAATGTAATGCGGTCTTTATTTACAATATTTCATGTGAACAACTTTCGTATCTCCAAGCTCAAACCAATGTAGCGTCATTGGCGAGAAAGGAATCAACTCACCGCGTATACAACTTGCAACTTTCAATTCTACAAGCTTCGTTAGTTCAACTCCATTTGTTAATAAGCCAGTAATTTTGCATAATGAACGACATTTAAAAAAAAAGATGTGTGTATTTTGACAGTTAACCTAACCTTTTCTGATACTAAGGAGACCACGCAAGAATTTGTCTATTGGCTGTCGGAACATTTCTTATCGATTGTTGACTGTGCTCGCAAATATCAGTAACTGACAATAGATGAATTTAGTCAGTATCGTATTGACATGGGGTTTTATCGATCGACCGTGCTAGATCTCCTGATACCGGTTGCTGTTATAAGTAGAAGTACTTGATCTTATATACTTATACTTACATCTCTCTCCTGGAAAAAGTCATCAGCGTCATCGAGAGAATCTTGCTTTAATTTGGATGTATCAAAGCTCGGAGCAAATACACCTTCAACATCGGAAGATGGTTCAATGATTTCCAGAACCTTGGCCTGATCTAGTTCTGAAAAGAAAAACATATAATAATTACATATTACGTTGGACTTTTTGGTTCTTGTTCAGCTTATTTGGAGCTTTTATCCAGCATTTTTTTATGATTGAAGACAATTAACGACTCTCAAATGAAAAAAAGTGATACAAAGAAATCAGAAAAACGATTCATTAACCTGTGGAACACCAGACCCTTTTTGAGGGAAATCAATAATGGAATCAAAAATGAACTCTAAAGTGTTTCAAGTGCAAGCGATTCTGTTAAAAAATGTATGCACTTTTTCATGGCGTACCTACAGGTTTAAATGGCGTATCAAAATATTCCAGCTAGGGCGAAATTCCAATGCTAGCAGCGCATGAACGGTTTGTCAGCCGGAAAAAATTCTTGTCACGGGTGCAAGAAAGATTTTCCAGAGGTTAAGTTATTCCAAAAATAAAATAAAAGCATTTTTTACCTGATTCTGATTCAGTACACAACTTTTCCTCTACTTCATCAGGTGAAGAGTGAACGGAGTATTCCTGGGACTGTACTTTTGTAACAGGAATCGCAATTGGTTTGGCAGTTTTATGGTCTTCCATAGAGGGCACAGTTGAAACGACTTCCACGGTAGTTGTGGCAACTTGGGTCACTGTGGACGAGATTCCCTTTTGTCTGCAAAAAATGTATTTCATTTCAAAAATCCTTCACGGCAATTTTACAATTTTTATATCGTAATATGAAATGTGATTTGAAATAGCCGTTGGAAACTGCGAGCACGAGGCTAATAGAACTAAAACGTCTTCTTCAAACACAGCGAACCTATTTTGTGGCAGCATATTTGATTAGAAATGATAATCACTTAGTTTTAACTACTTTTATTATTTACAGACACAACATGTTTTGTAACCTATGAGGACTTGTTAAGCGGGACTTTAAACCTTATCGACATCTACATAAGGAGTGTTATCGTCAGCGGCCCGATTCCAAATGTATACGATGTGATACATTTGCTTTAAAGGTGTAGTTGGAAGAAGGAATTTGTGTTTAGAGGGTTGGGGGAGGGGGGTTGCATGTTTTAGTAGACTTTCGTTCAAAAACGTTTTCAGATTATTAATATTATTTAAATTCTTCTTTACACCTTTTTAATTTTTTTTTAAATTACCAGTTTATCGCAACAGCTACCAATAATATTACAGTGTAAAATCTCAATTAAAACCAAAATTATCTCAAGTATCTCAAGTATAACCACAATTAAAACCAAAAGTGTGGTTTGTCTTCAATAAATCATTAGCAAACTCACTACTGTTTACTTCTTAACCATTTTACTTAGGAATTTTCAAGGACAATATTGAAGATAGTCAGGATTTCACTGAACTGATATTGTAGTTGGTCGTATCCTAATTCTAAAATGCTCCTTTATCCTAACAAAGTTCCTGTCAGTTTTTTTTTTAAATAAAAAAAATCACAATCTTTACAGTTTCAAATTATTTTAAGCAATAATTATCAGCCTGAAACACCCATGCAAATTCAAAAAATCTCCCGACAAAAATATTTTTTCCCTCCGAAGGGAATTGAACCCGCAGCCTTCTGATTACCGGTCAGCTGCTCTGCCAATTGAGCTAAGTCAGCTTATTCCAAGCCCTCCAAATAATTCAATATGTACTAGTATTTTTCATTCAAATATTATTGATGAATCTCCCACCGTGGCGTTGAGACATATTATATCTTCAATTATTTATTTTTTCTCGTGAGTTTTTTTCAAATTGTTTGGGTATTTCGGGCTGATTTGGGTATTGCTTATATATATTATTGGTTTTCCTTTAGCTATGCATAAAAACCTTGTATTTTACATTAATTTACAGTTTCAGATTATAGACTCCAGATTTTATAATTTTTAAGTCCCTATCCTGATTACTTAATACACATTTTTTTATTTTAGTTTTATTGGTTTTCCTTTAGCTATGCATAAAAACCTTGTATTTTACATAAGTTTACAGTTTCAGATTATAGACTCCAGATTTTTAATTTTTAAGTCCCTATCCTGATTAATTAATACACTATTTTTATTTTAGTTATTTAGTTATTATTATTTGCGTAAAATTTGGCTGAATTGTATTTGATATATTCTTTTGGTGACCGGATAAATCATCAAAATGATAATTCATCACATCTTTAAAAAGTTATATAAAGTCATGGAAAGTGATGAAACAAAAACTTCATTAACTGGGTTAAGTAGATTAGGTTAGGTTTAAATTTTTTTTTCATCGTTTCTAATGACTTTATATCACTTTTTAAAAGTGTGTTGAATTGTCACTGAGTTGAGTTATCATGGAACCATTATTTGTTATAAAAGTGGTTAAAACTTAGGACGGGTTGTTTCGCAGAAATTCAAATGTGATATTGTCATCAAATGGACATTCAGCGCCATTTGTTTTTTTTTGACAGTTGTTAGGTTCCCGTTAAATGCCGATTCTAAGTCCGTTCTGACTTTTGAACAAATTGTGGCCTTAAACAAGGCCTAAGTGATTATAATTTTTAGTTTAAGACATATGAAAGCTTTTAGCCACTCGAGCGATTGGTGTCATATACATATATACATTTACTATATAATTTAATAAACACCATTTCTCAAAATATTAATATAGAAAAATATAACATGTTTACTGAGGTTTAAACCCAACGAGTCCACCTAGATTTTGCCGCTTATCCCATATTTCTAGGTTCTTTAAATTTGGCACATTATGGCAAGCGATGGCTTAAAACGTTTTTGCAAACTTGGCATAATACATTATTTGCTAAAAATCACTTCATTGGTATTTAATGTCTGGTAATATTACTTACTGTTTTTCGAGTATTCCAGGTAGTCTCGGAGAACCAATTTCTTGATCCATGCAAAATGGTTCCACGTCATCTAAAGAGTCTCCCCTCATAGTTCGGATAGCCTTGTCATAATGTGGTTCTAAAAGATAACAAAGTTAAAAACATGTCCGTAGGGTAGGTATATATATATACATATAACATATCACCGACACAAGAACAGCAAGACTTGTATACGATGTTCTACACTCATACCGCCAAACTTTGAGTGGGTGATTAGTCATGAAAACTTGACTAAAAGTGGAAGATATCCCTGGTGTAAGACCACTATTCAGACCAGATCTAAATAACCGGGTACTTCCCCACCTTCCTCTGCCCCATCTCCTTCCCGTCCCTACTACCTTCAGCCTAACAACATACCCCAATTGGGGATGCCTCACTTGGGGTTAGGACTCTTATACCGTTTCCTACATTATATATTCATGTACAAGCTATTGAAGAATACAAAATAAATTCTTACGTTTTTATGTTTTAAGATGGGTATTCCAGCAATTTTGTCGAACTACGACACTCTTTTAAATGATATGAATATGCGACAAATGGATTTTCACCGACTTGATGATCGAATGATGCATTTGATAATCCAGAATATTGGTACCTAGCATCGTATTACCTACACCTTTCCTTTTGATCTCCTTTACAAACCTTTACCTTTCCTATGCCGACTTAGTGTAACTTCAGTTCTAAATAATTGTTACCCTTTGTGCTATGCATAAACATTAGTTTACCAAAAAAATAATAATTAATATTTGACAAGTTCTAGTATGTTCACCAAAAATGTAGACAATTTATCTCGACGCCATCTAGTGAGAGAGTTAGCAATTACAATGCCTTTCTCATATAAAATAAAGTTGGTTGTTTCAGGTGAAAAAATGTAACAAGCAGTAATTATTGAATGAAACACTAGTATATATTGAATTATTTGGCGGATAAGAGATAAGCCGCCATAGCTCAGTGGTCAGAGCTGTCGACCGGAAATCGAAAGGACACGGGTTCATGTCCCGTTGGCGTCATGTATCTTTTATCAGGAGATTTTTCAATGTGGATGAGTGTTTCAGGCTAATAATTATTGATTGTTAAATAATTGTTCAGTTGAAAAAATCGTCCTGTCAACACCTAAGCTGTGTCTGATTACGAAGCCCTCTTTTTCGACCGGGTCGAAACTTTAAAATAAGTGTATTGTGTTTGAACCAGCGCAAAGGAGAGAAAACGCGGAAGAATAGAAAAAAGGTAAGTCGGCATATCCAAAGTTTCCATTCCTATTGTATTCCTCGGTGCGACGGTGCTTTTCTATCCCCAACAGCTTTGACGGCCGGCATAGTCCAGTGGTAACGCATTGGACTGCCATTCCGAAGGTCGCGGGTTCGAACCCGGCATGCGCAAATAAATTTTATTTGATAAATTTGTGTTATTTCACAATTAATTAATTAAAATAATATATAGTATATTTGCGGCACGTTCCAGAGTGGAAGATACTACCAGTATCGCCCTGGTGTAAGACCACCATTCAGAATTGAAACGTTGCTCCAAATGGCTTTAGCCGTGTTTAGTGACTAGATCTGAATAGCCAGGTACTTCCCCACCTTCCTCTTTCCCTTCCCCACTTACCTTCAGCCTCACAACATCCCCCAATTGGGGATGCCATAGTCTCACTGGCTCCAGACGGGAGCAGTTGGGACTCTTGTGAGGTATTCACTATAAAAAAAAAAAAAGCTTGCATTGATAAGATTTCGGATGCCAGTAATACCAGAAGTCGGGATTTATTTCAGTGCAGAAATTCTGGGACTAACTACCATACAAATATTATGTATTCCTAATTGCCCAGAATATTAATAGAGGGAAGTAATTAGTTATTAATTAGAGGGAAGTAGTCAGTGGAAATCTAGGAATTTATTGATAAACAAATACAAAAGATTTTTACTGAGGCAGTTCAGTTATGAATAATTTTGCATTATGTCCATGTAAAAGCCTCTAAAAAGGGTGTTAATAAATAAATAAATTGAATAATGTATTTGCTGTTTGGGCTCAGTGTATTGTATGGACGTAGTCGTTGATTATTATTTATTTTTTTTAAATTCCGATTTTATTGTCCGGGTTAAATCTTCCCCATAGGAAAAACTAAACCCTTCCACATACTTTTCCACAAATGATCATCTAGTCAATCAACATTATGCAAGTGCATTATATAAGCAAAATAAATACAAAACAATACAAGAACAACACGTCAACTCACCAGAGATCAAATGGGAAAATAATTCACCGACTCCAGATATTTTCATATCAGAGGGTTCGGCTCGGTAGAACTCCTAACAGGGCCTATAAATCCTACTGATCCCTCAACATAAATATTTAAAAAATCTTTCGTTATCCTACATGTATTCAAAATGACCGACTTTTGCATCTTTATATATAAATTTTTTGATAGACCTAATATGCCTAAATTTTTAATGAGAGAGCTAGGTATAATGCCAGTAGCCGAAATAACGAATGGTAATATTTTTATAGTCTGAGAATGCCAAATTCTTTTTATTTCATTTCCTAAATCTGTGTATTTTCTTATTTTTTCATTAACAGATTTTTGAATATTTTGGAATAGCGACATTATTATTATTATTATTTTTTTTTTTAAAGAAAGACAAACATTCCCGGGTTACGAATAACCTGACAATATTTGAAAATCTCCTACTACCACCTCAGTAAGCTGAAAATGTTGCTTGTGTTGTGACGGAGGACTTAGCCAGCCGAGGAATTGAACACACTACGCCCGAGTGAGACCCAAGCGCGATGTCAACTCGGCCACCGACCAGTCAATAATTATTATTATTATTCAGTCTCACCTATGATGGCTTTAGCTTTAGTCTCTGCATCATGTTGTACGTGGTGTGGAATACTGTCCTCGGACTCCTCGAACGTATAGTCTCTGGAATCAGTTAGACTTGGAGCGTCTGATGCTCGCTTTCCTCCTAAAATTCCAGCCTGGAGTTCCACTGATGCGTCTCCGGCACTGCTGCTTCCAAGGGATGACCGCTTCAGACCTTCCTCTGAAAAAATAAATAATTCAAATATAAACCCTCAGGCAAATTTGTTTGTTTTTCAATTGATAAACAGCCATACAAAAATGAATTTGGAAACACCGTTTTCTGCAGAATGCATATTTCACAGTAACCGGAGAACTCAGGAAACTGAACATTCAACACGCTTCAACATACTCTTAAAAAATGATACAAAGTCATGGAGACATAAAAAACTAGTACATAGTACCTATTAGATTAAGTTTACAGGCTTTTTTTAACACCACTTTTAATGACTTTAGGTAACTTTGCAATGTGTGTTGAATTGCCTCTGCGAGTTGGCATGGAACCGTATTTCACCTGGTGAGGTGAAAATGTATTTTACAATAAACACCAAGACCTAAAAAATCCACAATAGTTGAAAGATTGGAATAAAGAATTGGGATCTGTATAAATTATTTATAATTTTTTGAAGTAAATAACATTCTAGATGTTGCTTAGATTTGATTATGCCATCTTTGCTTTTATCTAAGTTTGAGTTTTTTGTGGCTATCTGCTGTCTGCTATACTTATTGTAAAATACAATAGTCCCAACTGCTCACAACCGTCTGGAGCCAGTGAGACTATGCCATCCCCAATTGGGGTATGTTGTGAGGCTGAAGGTAATTGGGAGGGGAAGGAGGTGGGGAAGAGGAAAGTTGGGAAGTACTTGGCTATTCAGATCTGGTTACAAACACGGCCAAAGCCATTTCAAGCAACTTTTCAATTCAAAATGGTGGTCTTACACCAGTGCGATACTGAGAGTGTCTTCCACTCCTCAAATTGTAGCTAAACGGTCGCTAAAGTGTTTTTAGATACAACGTCCGCCAGTTTCAGTTACGTGGGGTAGTTGTATGAAGCGACATAGTGGATTTTGAATAAATGTATTGGTATTTGATAAAATAATAGTTTATTCAACAACTCACTTAAAGCGTCGTCCAATTTGGTTGCCGCCGCATTCACGTCATGTACCACATCCTCTCTCATCTCTGCCAACCTAGATTCTAACTTCTCCAAAGTGGATATATCTCCCTTCATCGTGTCCATGACTTGCTCCTCGATACTTCTGTCGTCATCGTCATCGTGGTCAATACCCCGCAATGTGTCAATTATCACCTTAGGATCAGAGAACTCAACTCTGGCTGGACTATCACTTGAGATTTTATCGGTTACTGCGTCTTCTGAAGAGATTTTGTCAGACACTGCACCATCCGACCATTTTTTCTCTATCGACATTTCAATCTCCCTGCTGCTTTCTGAAGATATCTTGTCAGAGAGTTCCTCTTTATCGAATGAAGAACCGCGTTCATCGTTATAGTCGTCAGTTGCTTCAGTGACAAACATCTGGAATTCTGTGGCTCGTTTTGGAATTTCTGGAGGAATTATTGTCATTGTTTCGTTTAATTCCAAAGAAGAAAACTTTGTTATGGAAACCGACTCGTTTCTTGCATGTCTTTTAGGCGTCATCTTTTTGAAGACATTGTCTTGTGCTATGTCACTCTTTTCTACTTCTGCCACAGCCTTCTTTGCGGCTTCACTGAAATCTTCTTTGCTGTCTTTCTTGACTTTGACAAACTCAAATTTGATATCATCTTTGTCGTAGTCCAGCTTTTCGTCATCAATGAGGCTGCTTTCACCCTCTTCGGGCTCTGAGGATATTTTGGACATTCGATCTTTGATTCCAATGTGATCTGACTTATCCGAAGTAATGGAATCGGCTTCTGATGCCCGCCTTGAGTCGTTATCCGTGATGTATTGTTCGGATTCTTCTAATGAGTCGGAATATATTCTCTTGGAGAAGAAGCAGTCTTGAACACTTTTTTCAGCTTCTGTGACGGTTTCAATAAATTGCCTAGCCTTTGCACTTATGCCGGGCTCATCTGGAGTCTAAAATAGGAAATTAAAAAAAAAATAATAATCTTTTCAATGTGTGTAAAATATTGCAGACATTTTCACATTCAGCACAAAATGACAGATGATCATTGACGCCTTTTGAAGAAGGACATTTCAGTGGATGAAGACGCTAAATATATAATTATCATTACAACATTTGCTTACCCTTTCTTTCTTAATCGTCTTGCTGGCTAGTTCACTGGAACTAAATGAGTACTCTTGCTCCAAGAACGCAAGAGTTTCTGCCTTTGAGTTTGCTATCACATCCCTCTTTGGTGAATCTGTCACCGCCCCTACAAGTGATGCTGCACCAGTTATAATTGCTGCTCCAGCTAACGTGTTCGCTAGTGTTCTATCAAATGCTTCCGTTGCTTCAGCAGGTGATTTGGAATCAACTTCCTTCATCACATCAGTTACTTCGACAGCATCAGCTACTTTGGCGGCCTCGGTTACTTTGACGGCTTCGGTTACTTTGACGTCATCAGATACTTTTGGTACACCAGTTACTGTCGTTGCAATAGCGGCTGCCACTGCACTAACAACCTTTGAAGCAATGGGGTCTACCTCCTAATGAATAATATAAAAAAATAAAACACAAACACAGTCATGAAGATCTTTTCATAGCTTTACAAAATAAAGAATTGTCTGATTTTGATGTGGATATAAATCTAATTACACATACCTTATCCTTTTTCACGTATGGATCACCTTTCTCACTTGAGCTGAACATATACTCTTGATCAAGGAATTTCATTGTTTCTGCTTTAGCATTTGCAATGATGTCTCTTTTGGGAGATCCAATAGGAAGTGCAGAAGCGGCTGCACCCAAAGCCGCTGCGGTGGCAGATACATATTGGGCTACTCCAATCTGCGTCTCCTCCATGTCTGAGAATTGGGAAGCCTCGTCGAGAGAGTCACTCCTGGTTGGCTTTGAATCTTTGGAGTGGGTCTGGAAAGGAAGGAGTTGAACACATGAAGTAATTTCCAAGTTACCAGGAAATATTATAAATATTATTAAAAAAAAAATATATATATATATAAATATAAGTTTTTCAGCAAATATTACCCTACCTTGGAATCAGTCTGGGAAACAGTGCTTATATCTCTATCAGTGCTTGGCTCATGCAGTTGAGAGGAGTCAGTTCCCCCTGCTCCGGAATGTGTAGGAGATCCCTTGGGAATGGAAGGTCTGGACAAATCCGATCCAAGAGAATCGGATCTTGCTTGCGTGGTCTGGAATTGCTCAATCTTGGCTTCGACCGATACCTCTCTTGTTTCAATATCAATCTACAAAAGAGAATAAAAGAATAAATACAATGTTGTTAGCAATCACAATACTGGATTGGATAATGCTTATTTTACTTACTGCTTTGGGTGTTTCTGCTACTTCTTCCGAAAGCTGTCCTTTGATATTAGAATCACTTTCATCATCTGTTGGCTGAATTTGGGCTTCTTCATCAGAAGAAATTTGCAAAGAGTCTTCAAGAGAGTCGACTCTCAATTTGCCTATTTCTTCAGATTCTTTTAATGTTTTAACTGTTTCTTGTTCCAACACTTTCACTTCTCTGCTGATGATATCTTCGGTAGTTTCTTCAGTGAGCTCTTGTTCTATATTAATCGTCAGCTTCGGAGATCTTATACTTTCTCTTGGGATGTTTCCTCGTGGTGAAGCAACTGGTTCTAATTTAACTGGTCCCCGAACACCTGACATTTGTTCTTCCAAAAGTCCAATTTGCTGCTTGACTGTGACAATTTGACTTTCAGTCTCAGTTTCTGAATCAGTTGACTTTTTCATGTATTCATTGTCCTCTTCAGAAGAGAACTGGACAATTGTTGAATCGGTTCGCATTGCCCTTGGGAAGGTTTTAGGTAGTTGGCTAGCTTTGAAATAGTTATCATTGTATTTCTCACTCGTGTGATCTGCAGAAGCTCTAAAAGTCTCTTCAGCTTTCATAAGTTCTGCCGCAAAATCTGAAACTAAATCTGGACTTCCAGGATCTCTGAAAACTTTTTCATTTTCATCAATTTGGTTAATTTCATACTTGGTTGACACCTTTTCTTCTTGGCTTCTAATTTGAGATTTAATGAATTCTTCTGTATATTCGGTGCTCACTGTTTGTCGTTCAGTATGCTTTTTAAGCGCTTCTTCAGTTAACTTGAAATTTGATTCTTCCGTAGACTTCTCCAGCTCTTCTGCTGTCTTGAGTTTTGGTTCCTCTATTGTCTTCGATTTAAGTTCTTCCGGTGACTTAACTTTTCGTTCATCTGCTAATTTCGTCCTAGCATCAAACTTATCAGTTTCTGCTTTGGTTCTTTCAGTGAGCATTTTACTTTCAAACGAGCTGATTTTCTCTTTCAGTGGTAGTTCTGCAATATCTCTCACAGTTACAACTTCTTCTTCAATGGTAATGGTTCTTGTTTTACCATCGGTAGTTGTGGTTGTCTCTGTTTTAATTTCAGATTTTGACGTAGGAGTTACGGTAATTTCTTCAACGATTTTGGTCTCTGTTATTTTATCATCTGGCTTTTTCTGCGTGACTTTGATGTCTGAGAAATCGCCGGAAGAGAATCTGACCATTGACTCATTCCTCACATGCTTTTGCATGTGTCTCGGGCCAGCCTTGGGTAATACTTTTTCTTTGGGGGGTTCAACATGCTCTACAGCAGGAGAAAGAATTGGTCTAGATAATTCATCCTCTTCAGAAGACCTTTTGGACATTTTGCCTGAGGTTGTTGTTGATTCTTGTGAAGTCTAAAATAAAATATATATATTGGCAATCGTAAAATGGGACATTGAATATTAGGAAGGAAGATGATTTGAAATCAAATCATCCAAGCAAATCCTAAAGAATTACTAATGCAACTTTTTTGAAAGTGTATTTTATTCATACCTGTTGAGTTATAGATGTCTGTTGAATGTGAAACTTTTTGACTTCGGGATTGATTTGTTTCTTAATTTCAATAATTTCCTCTTTCAGCTCCTTCTTTTGCTTGGAGGCAGGAACTTTGGCAGAACTGAGCTTCCTGGTGATTTGTAGTTTGCGCTCGGCTACGCTTTTCTTGATACCTGCAAAAGATAAAATACTCTCATCAGAATTACAGTGAAGCAAATGCAATATTAAATACTTCTTTTTAATTGACAGCATTTATTTTTTTCTTCTTCTAGTGGCTAGTCCAATTTGATGTTGGCAATCGCCATGAGAATTTAAACCATACAGGCTACAGCTCTGGCAACACAGTAGAATTACAACTTTGGCATCTTTTCTATTTCGTCTTTATTAAATCATCCCCCGGACGTTCTTCCGACTGTTGGTAAATGTTGTATGTACTTGACGAAGATATTGGAATACGGAATTAGTTTCCCTATCTCATATGTCCAGGAGCTTAGATTTAAGGAGATGCGCCGCGGCGTGGAACCGGGCAAAATCACAAAGTCTTTATGTAGATGACGATAATGTTGAAATTCCCGCAGAACATCAGCTGCCTGTTTTGATTTATGCAAAAAAAAATTTGCCATAGAGCATGTTTTACATTATTTTGTGAGGTAAGGCACAAATATTAAAATATTTTCCGATCATAGTCTAAAGAACTTAATTGGCCATATTATACAATAGTACCATATCCAAAAAAGGGTTCGAAAGTAGGAGATTTTGCACTTTAAAACAAATTTTATAGGCTTCATACTTTATTTTTTTTCCGTGCTTATTAAAAAAATACTCGACCATTTCAAAGATGTGTCCTAATTGCATTATTTAATTAAAACGCCTATTAAATGTGAGATCAAATAATCAAACCAAAATCATATGATTTCGCATTACTTGGCTGTATATTGCTATTTTATCGAGGGAACTGATTTACTAAATTATTGATAAAATTGCACCCATACCTTCTTCCTCCTCACTTTCTTCTGAGGGTGAAAGAGAAAGCTCCTTCTCACTGGCTTCTTCAAACTCTTCTTCCTTGTCTTCTTTATATGACTTTTCCTCTGGTGAGTATTTGGCCTCATCTCCTCCATACGAGTCCTCCATCCCAGGTTCTTTCTTGTCCACCAATTCTCTTTGCAGTCTTTCCAGGGTGTCTTCATCCAATGCCTTGTTTAGGTCTTCTTGTTCCAGAGTCCTTTCTAATCTCTCCTTTTCGATCATTTCTGTAAATATAGTTGTAACTTTAACATAACCGACCAAAAATACAATAATATATCCAAAAAAATTTCAAACATGTTTAAATCCAACAAGGAAAAAATAACTACCGGAGTCGGGACTCTTATATCCAACAATTTCTTCGGAAGATTGTCTTTCCTGGTAAATGTTTCTCTGGATTCTCCTCTCCACGTCAATCGTGCTCTGCGGAAGCAGGACATCTTCACGTCCAATGCGGCAAAGGGCAAGTTCCAAGGAATTATCTGAAATATTAAAATGAACAATTGGTTAGAAAAGTTTCCAAAACTGCCAAATGAGGTAGCAAATTCGAAATTGTTGAGCTGGGTAAAATAAAAACCAACTTTTATTTAATGTTTCAACACCCTTATACGATTCACAGATATAATATTACAGTGGAAAACAACAAAGTTCACAGGAATCTGAAGGCTGATATCAGGAAATCAACAGAAAAATAGATGTTTTTAAGAGGAAGCCTGAATTCTCAAAGGAGCACCAACAATAACTACAGCATTGGTAGCATTTGATATTCCAGAATTGCTCGCATTGATAAGCTTTCAGATTTCACAACGTATTATTGGAAGTTGACATTTATTCCAGACCAGAAATTCTGGGACTAACTACCATAATATGTATTTCTTATTGCCCAAAATACTTATGGAAGAAAAATAACTTTCAATTTATCACTAAACAAATACAAAAGATTGTGCCTAAGGCAGTATGTATAATAAATTCTAAATAATTTTTACTACTCATATGTAAAATTATATATAAAAATATATTTGTAAAAATATGTAAAAAATATTTACTATTCATATGAATAAGGGCGATAATAAATAAAAAAAAACACAATGATAAGAAAATATAATCAACGAGAACGACGGAGGACAGGCCACAGTAGAGGCGTTTCTTAAGAGTGGCCAAGACTTTTCGGTCAAGACGATTTGAAGAGAACTGCATCCAATGAATGAGTGAGAGCCGCCTAGAATTGGCAAAACTGAAAAATATATTGATGAAGGCCTACGTCCAAATATACACGCCGAATTGTGCATGAAGAAAAATAAGAATTTGTGTTGCATAGTTACCATGCGCCTTGTGACCCCCCTGCTCTCTCCAGATCCTCAGCATCAGAGCTGCCTGTTGCGCCCCGTTGGCCCCCCTCTCCCGGACGCTGGCCACGGTGGCTGAGGACACGCCCAACTCGTATGCCAGGGGGACCCAGTCCATACCCAGCAGGTTGCACATCGCTGTGTTCCTGGGAGATGAGAAACTGAAATCAAAGGGAAAAAATTAACCTGTTGTTATTTCTGTAGACGTCAGAAATTCTGACACCATAGTCAACAGGCTATTAACAGTTCTCTCAGTTCCACAATTTATTCCTCAGCATGGTATGGAGCCAGGACTCACAGTCTGATTACTATTACTTACGATTGAACATTGTGAAGAAATTATGCAAAGTACAAAATACATTTCAGATATTCAGATGGTTCCATATCGTGTCTTCTCAGTTATCTGAACCTTATTCCCATTAAGGCAGGATTCTGGCGCTGTAGGTATTAGTGTAAGTTTATTCACCCTCTTCACATTTCCTACAGTTCTTGGTAATATTCAATCTCAACAATGGCTTTTCTGAAGTCACAATGTTTTATTAGTAGTCCTACTAACCATACAATTTTTTTATTTTTATAAAGGACTGTTTCCTGGTTCCACAACTTGTTACAAGGTACCTGAGATATCTTCCCATCAGGGAGGGACATTGACACTACAGGTTGTGGGTAAATTAAGGATCCTTCACTTTATTTACATTTCCTACACCTATAGGTTGTCCAATATCAGCAATGTTTTTTCAGAGGTTACAGTGGAATGTTAGTAGCCCTACTAGCTTCCTCTGTGAGTTTATATACATTCTGAGTACCTACATAGTTGCCAAGTTTGTTTGTGGTTTGAACAGTTTATGAGCACTTTGGAGAAGTAACTAAAGGAAGCTTTTGTTACGGTTCTATACAGCTTTTTAAAGAGCAAATACCTACAAAATTGAATTGACAAGGAACATTGACATAATATGTAAATATGATTGTGTCACTGTACCTGGAATCAGTGAGTCTATCAGGCCATTTGATTTCCGCATCATCAGGCAGGGAGTGGATGCTCTCCTTCAGCTCTTCGTCGAGATCAGCATGGGAGTTTACGAAGGCTGGCAGGAACAGCTCCATAGGGATAACTTCTTCAGGCAGGACAATGTTGAGGACGCAAATCTGGAAATTACAGTAATACAATATGATAAATAAATAATACTGAAATGAAAACATGAATTCAAACTGTTCATAAAATGGGCTTCATTCTACGAATCACAAAACCATTCAATAAACCTTTTACACTTGAACTACTTTATATGGCATTTGCATCTGTCATTTGGAATCCACAATACCAAACTTATATTAACCGAATTGAAAATATTCAAACAAAATTCCTGAAACACCTGTCGTATCGTTTTGAAAATCATCAATGTAATCCTATTACTCTTTACAAACGAAGAAAAAATTTTGACATACTGTTTCTGTACAAAATTGTGCACTGCCTTATTGACTCCCCAGCCCTGTTAGAAAGGATTGCATTTCATTGTCCTGAACGCAATACCAGATCAAATACCTTATTTATATACAACATTTCAAATCGAAATACGCACAAAACTCCTTGCTCGGGCGTATCTGCAAATTGTTAAGTAGGTTTGACCTAGGGTACAAATAATAATTGTATAAACTTTGTTCGGTAGAACGCGCCAATCTAGGTTAGAATTAATCATCTAGAATGTTTATACTTAATGATCTCAGTTGTGAAGGTTCGCAACCAAGGTCGCGTGTCAGAATCCTGTTTTGTTCTTAGGGATGGTCTTACATAGTAAATAAAATAAAAAGCGGTGCATAGTATGTTATTACATGTATTGAGAAACATAAAATTTAACCTGTGAGCCCTAGTATGACAGAAACATTTATAAAATTATACATTTTGGACTTACCCCAAGACCGACCTGTATCCGTTATCATAATCTACTCTACGAGAGCGAATCACTACGTCTCCTATTACTGAACACTGTGATTTCTTATTGGCGAAGCGACGGAACGTCCCCCGGACTCCATCCAGCGGCTGACGTGACCCCGTGAAGCGTGGATCGGGCCTCCGAAAGGGGCAGGAATATATCTCCCGGCCACATCCACGATCTCCAGCTAATAACGCGGATGTATCCGGGTTCTGAGGATGCTGCAACTTAGGCCAGTAGCTTTCTCTCGGCCGCCGGCCACGTGCGGTTAGTATTCCCAAACATCACACGTCCAAAATAACGAGGCTCCCGCTTGACGGTTTTGCGTAAGCCGAATTTAGGATTGAATATAATTTCATCTCACGCCGGATGGGACTATTATTTACGGATTACCGCTGTCGGCTGATTACCGGATTACGATTGTCGCGTGGTTCGCTCGTACACCATTTCTTTCAAAGAAATCACCATTACCCACATCGGGAATGGTTGTTTAACAGGTTGCGGAAAAGAATCCCGTCGTGCCCGAAGCAAACTCGCATTTTACGGTACAAAAGAAAGAATGGAATCCATCCATACAACTAATTACTCCAAAATAAAAATCACCGTGACTGTCAGCTGTGCAGTTCACGATCCCACCCGTTGACTGCCCAGCTAAGAAGTATTTTTTTGTTTCCGCCCGGTTCAGATGTTAAATTTTAAATTAAAATTCGAAATTTTACTAAAACCAATACCAGCGACAATCGCCCAGTTCCTAACTAGGTTAGAGAATCGAATAAATGTGATGATGCAGAATAAATTAATGAATAAAATATTAAAACAAAAGGAGTCTAGCCCTGCATCATAACAAAATCTTATAATGCCTTAAGCGATATTTACATTTTCCACTGTACCCTTAAATCGTTTAATATCAAATTAAACCTTACTATGTACCTAAGTTAAAAATATTACTTCTGTATTGTTTAGTATTCTCTTTTTAATCATTTTTCACACACACACTATGTACTTTATTACTTTGAATTAATTTCTAGCTAATATAAATATTATAAATGGAACTTAACTGTTTTAAATCATGTTCTATATTTTATTTTAATTTTTTTTTTTGTAAAACTGTATGTTTCCTAAATAAACTAAAATATAAAAAAAATAAAATGAATTCTGTAATTTAAAAAAGGTTGAATGTGATTTATTTTAAATGTTCAAGGGGTTGGAGTATAAAATAAACGGTCTGTGTTGGTCCATTTTTGGAAGATATTTTTACAATTAACTTAAGGAGTCATTTGTACATTCTTCGCCCGGAGCAAAACTATTGCTCTGATGTAGGTGCTTCTCTGTTTATCAGACTCTTGATGTATCCTGACTTAAATATATGGGTAGATACTTGATTGTCTTACGTCTTCTCCTCGACTTCTTTCTTTGTTTCCTGGTTCCAAAATGTGTCTTCCCAGGTATCCGAGCCTTGTTTCCATCAGGACAGGATATTGGCACCATAGGTGAATTGGAATCCCTCCGTACTCTTCACATTTCCTGCATCAATTATCGTTTTTCACTCCCAACAATTGCATGTATCTCCTGAGATGGTAGTGTGCTGTTAGTAGTCCTACCAGTTCCCTAGGAGAGTTTCTGTCCATATTGAGTAGTTACCTGGTTGTCTAGGGTATTGTACTTTTATGAGTACACTGTAGTACTGTAGTCTCTGAAAAAAATATACTAACCGGGGGTTGTGCGGGTTCTCCCTTGGGCCGTTTGGGTTCTCGCATGAACTGGCAGCGCGCTACAGCGTCAGCGTGCTCCGCCCGGACCATAGCACTCAGCTGCAGGCGACTCTCCCGGAAGGCGCGGAACTCTAGACGTGGCTGTTCACCAGACTTGGCCACCGGGGTGAAGTTGCCGCCGAACTCGAGGTACACCGGCTTCCCTTCGTGAACCTGGACATAAACAACAGTAACATAGAGATTGCATAAGTTATGATTTAGATTTGAACCCTCGACCTCCAGTTAGAGTGAATTCATTTCAATGTCCCTAAAAACATATTCCGTTCATAAAATGTACTTCACTAGAGGAAAGTTTTGTACACATTTTTGATAGAAGACAACGGTTTGGATTGTGAATTTCATACCAGGGCTGGTTTAAAAAAAGCTGAAAGTCTTGAGCATGGGGTTTTTTAAGTACAAGGGCGGAATTTTCATTCCGAGTTGTTATCAGATGAAAACGAGCTATTTTTGGACTCTCGATTGTAACTCATCGCAGGAAAGTTTCGTTTGAAAATGAGAACATTATTATGTTAGCTGCAATCAGATTTGAGGTAGAGTTTTTCTGCTATGGTCAACATTTTTACGTTCATATGCGAACAATAATAGGGATCATTTGAAATTCATTGAATGATTTTATTTTAAAAATTTAATCTACTAACCTCCACATCCTTACTCTTGGCCACTTGTGAGAATCGCTCCATCCGTTCGAGGGTCTTTTCCTCTCTGTCGTCCGTTATGCAGAACACCCTGAGTTGGGCTTGAAGGTGCTCCGTTCGCTTGGCATAGACGACGAAGCGAGCCATGAACGGTACATGGATCGCCTCCCTGAAGATAAAGCGGAATTCAGTTATACAATGGTTTTGACAGCATGGAGCCAGTGTGTAGTTGGACGATGAAATCACCGTATCGATGGATGCTGCAATGTTGAAATGGGGAATGTAAGGTCCTTATAGTTATAGGGTTTGAAATAGTGTTGGAATGGACCTCTACCTCTGCTTCGCAAACATGGAAGTTCTCAATAGTTTGACTTTCGTAAGAGTGTGAGTCGTCAGGCGAACGCATAATTTGTTTTGTTTTTTGGATTATTTTGTTGTTGTTTATTTTATGTGAATACTGCATAATATTCCCAACTCCCCCCAATGATCTGGAGTTAGTGAGACTATGGCATATTCAATCAATATTAAAAAATATAATATCTGTGTCCGTTTACATCTCTAAGTTTGAGACTCGATGTGGGCAAAACATTTATTCTGAATAAGTATATTAATTTACCACTCGTTCCGGATTAGAAATTACACTCAGTATCGACATTGTGAGAACCACCATTACAAAACGCAATGCTCAGTGGCGGCTCGTGCCTTTGAGTGCCAAGTTTCAAAAATTTTATATTGTTGATTATTGAGTTCTTATCGATATTTTATTTTTTTTCGAAAATTGATGTTTTGCATGAATATTTTTAAGAAATTTCAGTATGGCCGAAAAAAAAGACCTTTTAAGCTATAACGACATCAATCATTTTGTAAATTTCTAGCATACCCAAAAGTCACGAGCTACCACTGCTCAGAGTAGGTACTTTCCTTGATAGTTCTACAGTCAGTTCTATAATTCGTTTTTGATGTAAACACATCTATGTATATTGAAAAATATGTATTATTCCCTCCCACTTAAGATATTGGAAATCATTTTTATCGGAAACAACAAATCATAGCTCCAGAAAAATTCTATTGAATTCCTTAATTATAAAAAGTTTTTCCAAATTTATTTTACTTTGTAATGTGACAAATTTTGGTCTACAAATGATTGAAAAAAAAAACATGTCAGAACTCTCTTCGTCGTACAGACTGCAGCCCGGAACTGAACCTTGTCTCATCCACAATTATACATCGTCTCATACATACTTTTCTGTTATTCCGACTCTAGACATGGCCCGACTCAAGTATCTGGATCTCTTGATCGTGCCATGTCTTCCCCGGGCATCAACGACTTCTTGTACCATTCACATTCATGTCATATATTCTTCTTAGACTACTTTCTTCGTTTATTCGCTCTACATGCCCAAACTATATAAGCGTCCCTTTCTTAATCTTACTCGTTACGCTTACATCAGCCTAGGATTCTTTGCGAATCTCCATATTTCTCACTTTGGGTAAAATTCGAATAGCATTGCTGAATTGTCTCTGTGTATATGCAGTGATGTCACACGCTTTTCAGCCAGCCACTATCAACATTGTGTTTTATAAATATAAAAATCTTTTCAATCCCTTAAATTATAAAAATCAACATATTTGTCTTTTTCCTGACCTGTATAATTCGGTAGCCATCTTGGTGGCCTCGCTGACATTTCTGCAGTCCATGAGCCAGTAGCGTGCAGACACGGTGGTGGTGAAGGAGACGCAGTCATTCACAAAAGTCAGTGGCGTACTGTCTGTAACGTCCTCCCAGTGCGCCCTGTTGGTGCCACCTAGCGATGTTTTTATAAGAACACAATTTAAAAATTTGTATTATTGTTAAAAAATAAAAAATACTCATTGATTTTAAAATGTGAATTAAAAAATTTTCAAGACAAAATTCCACAATGTTTTTTTTTTTTGGTAAAAATTATTAATAAGGAATTCCATAACAAAATAAGTTGACGCAATATTAGGTATGATTTGAGGTTTTCACGGCCAAAAGTATTATAGAGATTTGTTTTTGGGGTATTATGCCAGATGTGTAATCTGCCACAACTGCCCTGAGCTTGTTAACTGCTGACCGTGAGATTGTTAACAGGTTCAGTACAAGTCATGCTAACACCCCCCGCTAAAAATGGGTCATTTCGGAAGGCAAAACAAAAATCAGGAGGTTTAGCACGCTTAAATTAATATCAACATACTTCTGACGATTTTATATCGATATCCCGAGCACGGTTGCGCTTTCGATAGCCAAACCGATATTGAAAAAAAAAAAATAATAAACCGTTTTATGAAGGCAACACTAGCGGATATGTCCGTGGATTGACATTCGCAAATGTAAATTGACAATGTGGAATTGATATCTATCAACATTGGCAGTCCGCACGTACTTTTGACAATAAAAAAGCCACGGCCAAAAGTATTATTGTGGTTTATTTTTGGGGTATTATGCCGTGTTGCGCAACCTCCCTCTTTAGCCCACATTTTGGACAGAATTACGGTGTCCATCATCTGCCCTGATGATGGATACTGTAATGCTGTCCGAAACGTTCGCTAAAGAAGGAGGTAGCGCAACACGGCATAATATCCCAAAAATAAATCACTATAAAATTTAATGAGGTCTTTAGCAATAATTTGTGTTATTTGAAAAACTTTTGTTTCTCCGAATTGATTAGATTCAATTGATCGCATATACCACTTCTTTCAACTCTAAGAGCTTCATTCACCTTTGCTCAATTAACAATCTGGTATTTTTGCATAACAAACGATATTATCCGAAAAATTGTGTACATTGACACTTTGAGGGCCGCGTAAAAAGTTGCCCTTTTTGTCCGTCGGAATCATAATATGCTGACCGTGCTAGCAAATATCGCTCATCGATTTGACGGATTTAGTCAATATCGTATTGATAAATTGATTATTGATCAATCACGCTAGATACCTTGCTGTAAATGTGAAAAAATGTCTGGAATTCCTTATTCTAAGAAATTATGTTGTTAACCTAAAAATTACAAAAGTTTTTTATAAAAATTGTCTAGTTGCTACAACATTAATGTTTCTATCTATGTTTTTCGACTATCCATCATTACCACTGAATGCATGCTAGTCAAAACGTTATCAAATTGAAAATTTCAAAAAATATATTGTACTTGGATGCTACTCGTTATTAAAAATCATAGTGTTAAGGCTTAAGTACCATAATTTTATTTATTAACTAGCTGTACCCCGCCACGCGTTGCTGTGCAGATAGAGAAACAATTGCTCCTGTTGCTTTTCCGTCCAACATATGGTGCTGTTTTTAACTGTCACAGGTGACATCCTTATGATATAGGTTTATTAAAACACATGCGTAAACGAATGCAAAGTTGTGTCAAAATTTCAAAGCAATCGTTGAAGAACTTTAGTAGATTTGAGATTTTGAACAAACGAACATTTTCATTTATATAGATTTATACAACATCTAATTTGTCGAATTCTTTCCTCGTTGTCTTTGTAACGTAGTTATTTTTTAAATGTGTTGTGCTAAATTTCTATTTTTACTTTAACCATAAAATAATTGTAAATAAACCAAATTAAAAATAGCCTTTAACTAAAAAAAACAAAGCCTTATGCAAAAATCATTGTTTTATTACAAAAAATTCTACTAAAATGTTTTTTAAATAGTTTATTAAACTAAATTTGTAAGATAATCAAACATCACCAATTTGTGAGAATGGCAACATCATATTGTTTTGTATGTACAGATAGTCAATTTTTTTATATACACATCTAAATAAAATCGGTACAACATGCTTTTTTAAACGAATTAGAAAAAGTCGAAAAAAGTTCCAAATTTAAAAAAAAAATTAAATGTGAAAAAAAGTGTATCGAAACAAAATCACTTGTTCATTTCTTTTTTTTTTATCTCAAAATGTTTTACATATTAAAAAAAAGTTCTTTGTTTAAAAACACTTTATTTGAATTTTACCACCGCCATCTTTATTACAGGCCATGCTGTAGAAAATGAACCGACAGTTAGAGAGACCGTCGGTTTATTTTATTGTTTTTACTAAGGTTTAGATCAACTGAAACCGGTCGACGTGTATAACTCAAATAAAGTGGTTTTAAACAAACAATTTTTTCTTTTGTATAATGTCAAGCCATAAAGTGTTAACTTTCTTTGTTAATTCAAAATGTTGTAATAAATAGTTTTTTCGATAAATTTTTAAATTGTTTGTTGCAAACATTTAAAAAGGCATGTTGAACCTATTGTTGCAAAACCTAATAACCAGCGACTCAATAATTTGAGAAAAGGTTGTTTTCCTCTTAGTGTGCAGTGCGTTTTCACAGATCTCTCGAAGGTAGCTGTTAAAATGTGTCAAAAATGATGTTGGAAATATATAATATACCTATTTTCAAAAAAAAAAATTGCAAAAATGATATTTCCCAAAAAAATTCATATCTGTAGCAATATTGCAACATAAATAATAAATAGTGGAAGAGGTGAAAAAACAGATGAAAAAAAATGTTGCTAATTTAAAAAAACATAAAAACAGCAATTTCTTACAGAAACAATATTGAGAAATAATTCATTTCAGTTTTCTTCATTCATTTATATTTTGCTGTCAACAGTAAAACGCCGAAATTCTGGGCTGAATTAAAAAAATAATTAAGTCATAAAAGCTATGATAACATATATGTTTTTGATTTAGCTGAGGATTGAGCCTACCTACTCAGAAACTGGGTTCAATGATATTTATCAACATGACAATTAAACACACCTTTAAAAAGTGATATAGAGTCTTTGAAAGTGATGAAAAAACTAGGTTAAATAGTTACCCATGTAACCTATTTAACTTCGTTTTTGTTTCATCACTTTTCATGACTTTTTTGTAGGTGTGTTGAACTGTCATTTTGATGAAATACCGGTCACCGATTAAATCATTAGTTGTTTCTTTATTTTCCTGGCTTTCACCCTTTAAGGGTGTTTTAGGCCATCATTTCAAATCGTAGAGAGAGAGAGAAGGTTAATTTATGTATTAATTTTGTTTAAATGGACAAATTTAAAAAATTTAAGGAGTATTGGAGTGGAGTTAAGATTTAGAAGAGACTAGCTGACGTGTACACGGCGTTGCTCGACTTTTCTTTGCTTTCTATAATTATAATAACCTTCCAGAAGAAATTGTCTAAATGATAGAGAATACTTTATCAAAATCCGTTGCGTAGCTTAGAAAAACGAAGCATACAAACAGACTGACACAAATAGCGACTTTATTTTATACTATTTAGAGATGAGATGTTGAACGAAGTGGGGACAATTTAAGATAAGGCTTGATAGAAGAGAGGGAATTTTTTTAGAGAGGGACAACAAAAAAATAAAGTCCCCACTTCTAGACTACAGAATGTACAATATAAGTCAAGCACGTGAATTTTAAAAAGGTGAGAAGGAACGGAACAATGTCTAATTCCATTCGAATAAGTGAAGAAACGTTTTCACAGTTCTTATGGGAAAGTACATTGTATTTAGGCATAGCAGGCTCCCTTGGATTGACTTGCAATGTGCCAATACTCTGACCAAAGATTGCGGGATCTATCTTTGAGGATGGAAAAAATGTCAGATAGGGGAATATGGTTTTCGGGGGTAACATTAGGGTTGGACGCTGCTTGTTTTGCAACAATCCCAACATGTCCAGGGATCCAAATCAGCGTTACGGTTTTACCAGAGCTTTGAATGGAGGCTTTCAGCACTCGAATAAGGCACACAAAGTGATCATCTGGATTTAAGTTTTTGGAGGGAACTGAGAAAGTCAAACAGAACAACAAATGTAAACATTTTTTACTTTAGTAAAAAAATGTTCACATTTCGCAGGCGTAAAAAAAGAACATTTGTAATCCGTGATTTCTTCGTGAGAAATGTGATTAGTTAGATGCTGCCATTTTTCTTTGTCTCCCGTTTTATCACATTTTACACATAATTTGGATTAACAGTGTTTTCAGTCATCCAGGTCTCAAATACTGTAGAAAATCGGCGTTTTACTGTACTTAAAAAAAAATTTTGTAGTTATTTGCAAAATCTATATTTATTCTTTGTTAAAGAGCAGACTTAGTTCTTAAAAAAATAAAATTCTTCTGGTATTATCTAAATAAAAATTGTATGATTTGAATGACACCAAAACATTAAAATATATATCAGTACTATTATTTAATTCATGTATGAGCTAGCGAACAAACCAAAATTCTTTATTTCCGTT
Organism: Hesperophylax magnus; assembly: GCA_026573805.1. Classification (NCBI taxonomy): domain Eukaryota; kingdom Metazoa; phylum Arthropoda; class Insecta; order Trichoptera; family Limnephilidae; genus Hesperophylax; species Hesperophylax magnus. The sequence continues at coordinate 11,625,187 of JAIUSX010000004.1, forward strand.
TTTGGACACGCAAGCATCATGCCATGCACATAAGTGTTTTTTGTTAATTTATCTTTCCTCTTCAATTTTTTTTGTTTTTTTCCTAAAAAAATTTTAAAATTATGATTTCGAACATATTTGATTGATTCATTTTTCAAAAATATTCTTTTTGAAAAATGAGAGCTGAAATGGTAAAACTACAAAGAAGCAATTATAATAATAATAATAAATTAAGATGCAAAACAAATTATCAATGGATATGTGAACATAATTTTTGTGGTGATTGCATTTTATGGTGATTGAAACAAACAAATTAAATATGTGATTTCGAAAAAAAGGTGATACAAAGTTATTTGCAATAAAGCTGACTTGCGCATTATAATCCTGAACCCAATTCAACACAAGCTAAATATTTATAATAATGATGATGATATTCAAAAAAAAATTTAAGTTGAAACAAAAAAAATGGATTTCCAAAATGTTTGAGGATTGAGAACATTGAAAAAATAAGTTTATGTTTTTGGTATTAATTAATAATAACTAAATATGTTTCATTAATTAAAGGTAAAGGTTTTGAAATTAATATAAACATATAAAATGAAAAACCATTTTTTGATTGTTATTTTATAAATGCATTGAATATCAATAATTATTATAAATAATGCAATATTAAATATTGTGTAATAAGGACCTCTGTGCAATACGTTTGCAAGCAAGATTCAGCAACAATTACTAAAATAAAATCTATTTGAAAGATTTTCAAATATATTTTTGATTTTTTTTTAAATATCTCTGTGCACTCATTTCTTTGGTGTTTTATAAAAAATTTCAACCGACTAATTCTACCAATTGGGGATTTCGTTTTTGGAAATCCTGGACGATATTGGATTGAAGGCAGATCTTTTAAACTTTTTGGTTAGTAACAATTGGATTGAGTGCAGTATTCTATAGTGAATAAGTGTTACTGTTATACTGGTGTGATTTGCAAATACTCATACATTAAGTGGAAACGATGGATATTCATTATTTATTTATTTAAAGTGTCACTAAATTATTTTTATTTTACCTAAGTACTTACTATTTCATGAATGAGCAATGTTCACAAATTTATGTTATCCCTTTTTAAAAAAATAATTTAATAATAATAAAGTAATTTTTTCCTCACAAACAAATGATGACTATTTTTAAAAGATGTTGATTCGCTTTCTTCGTTTTTGTTTTCGATGATTTCAAAAAAATCTTTTTAGCATTAATCAGCTTTTACCTAAACCGCAAATCTAATATCTACCATATATTGCAGTGACAAAGAATTTTTCCAGTGTTTGCCAGCGAAAATCTTTCCAACTATAATTGTATTTTTTACTTATATCTTTCCACTACTACCTTTGCTGATTTATGTCTACCGAGTGTTTGCAAATGTTGTATTTACCACTAAAGTTTTTTTTCTATAGAATTATTGCTCTCTTAGTTGATGATCTAAATCTTTCTGGTGAATTCCAAATGTAATATTTTCCACTAAAGTTGATCTATAACTGACCAGGCCAAATCAATTCTACGACTGTTGTGCATAAAATATCTTTCCAAATTATATTATTTTTCACTAGAGTTCTCTCCCTATCTTGTGGTAATTTATTTTAAAATCGGGATAAAACCACTGTAAAAAACCATACCTTTCAATTAATTACAAAACAATATCTATCTCATTAAAGATTACACTACATTATTTATATTTTCATTGAATGCAAAATAAAATCTCTCACTTTACGGATTTGTGATCTGTATCTTAACTTTTAATTCCAGTAATGGCCTGAATAATGCTTTCCCGCTCTAAAAATATACCTTTTTTAGTTGTGACCAACCACTATAAATGATGGCCTGTAATTGCCGAATATAATCTATTCTACTAATTCATATTATGACCTATACATTTCCAGTAACTACCAAATAGAATTAATCCTACTACCATAGATGTTGACCTATATATTTCCAGTGAATGCCGAGTAGATTCAATCCTACTACAGTTGTTGACCTGTATATTTCCAGTGACTGTCAAATGGAATCTATCCCACTACATATGTTAACTTATATTTTTCCAATAACTGCCAAATTGAATTTATCCTACTACTACTATTACAGATGATGACCTAAATCTTTCCAGTAACTACCATATTGAATTTATCCTGCTACTACAGATAATGACCTATATATTTCCACTGACTGTCAAATGGAATATACCCCACTACAGTTGTTGACCCTCAGCTTGCGGAAATTTTAAAGAAAACCAAAATAAATCTAGCTCTCTCGAAGCAATGTAAATTTTCCAGTTGTTTATTACCAAACAAAATTCAACTCACTTAAGATGTGGACCAACATCTCAGCTACAAGACATTTTCTTTCAATTCAATTCAGCTCAACAATTAATATTTGATATCTGGCTTTCCTTTACCTCTGATTGACCAAGGATATTTTGGTCTTGAGAGATTTACAAAAGTATCCACGGAAATTCTTTTGTAATATATTTGAAGAGGTGATCAATATGATTGTTATAATATTTTCATTGAGTTCCTGCTATTGACATATCTATCGTCCAGTGAATAATGACCCTCGATTCGATCTCTGTCAGCACAATAAACCTCTAGTTCAATTAGTTATTGAACAGTCGTGATAGCAAGAAAGCAACCAACTAAGGTGGATACGGTTTCGGGTGATGGACAGTATATATATATAAAAGAATGGTTGTGAGGTGAAAATGTTATTGAATTACCTTCGAGAGATCTTTTGCGAAAAACGCCTGCTCACGTGACAACAAGATGGCCGCCACCGCAACAACAAAATGGCGGCAATGACGATCGGCCAAGGGACGGAGTGCAAACACAACACACAAGACGACCAAAATCACACACGGAAACACAAATACAATGAAACTCAACATGGACTTGTCCGGGGGTAACTCAAGACGAAATACCGCAAAAAGAAAACCAACTTTTGCTCTTTTTAGTGACAGTTCATGGTTTGGTATATCTGGGTAAAATTGGGTGAGAATTTTTGGTAATAAGCTGACAAAAGCATATTTTGTAAAACAAAAAATTTTGTCACTTTTATGACAGCAAAAAGGTTAACTTTAGAATTCCCATTAGATTTGATCAACGATTGGTGATATTTTGAATTTACGAAATTTGTATGGTCATATTGTGATCAGCCTTTAAAAATGACCGCTATGCTGACGGCCGATAAAAAATTTGATCAAACGCTCAAGATTCGGTGATAAATAAGGATGGCGAGCACTTGACCCATGATTTATAAAAAATTTATATGATTTGTTTTTGTGAAATTTGTGAAAAATTCAAATCCTTTTTTACAAATTTTTTGTCAACTTTTTTCATAATAAATAATGAATTTAATGATGAAATTCTTGTAAGTTTAACATTTTAAAACAATTATATAATTATTTTATAAAACCTGTGATGACATCTTTTGAATTAACCCCAGACAATAAAGAAAACAAAATAAATTTGTAAAATGTAAAAAAAAAAACATGAATAAAAATGTTTGTGGAAGATTGGTGAAATAATTTTCGTTTTATATAAAAAGCCAACACACAAAAAAGGTTAAAAAAAACCGATGATGAAACCAGTGAAAACAATTAAAAATGACAATTTGATTAAAATAAAATTGCAAATGAAATATAAAACAGTATGCACAAAAAAGTAATTTTAACTTTAAAAACTATAATTTTTTTATTTCATTAAAATATTTTTTTTTGTGTAAACGTATTTTTTTTTACTTAAATATTCTAATTTTGGTAGGAATGATGTAGTACACTAAATTAAATAGTATTTTCTAAAGGTTTTAGCAATATAATATATGATACAAGTTTAAAGTGAATTCTCTATAATAAGTAAGAGATAAAAAGGAAATTTAAGGGTCTATATTACTGTAAAAACTTTTACCATGCCTAAAATATTACACTCTTTATAATATTTTTTATACTAGAAACATGTTAATTATTCATCTAGGTAAGTTTATACTTCAGAAAGCCTAGTTACAGAATAATAAAATTTAACACTTTTCGAAAAATTTACACTGTAACTGGGAATTACAAATATATTATGAATGGAAGTAAATTACCTGCTCATGGAAATCTAGCCTAGCAAAGTAGCTACACATTGTGGTGAAAATAATAGGTTTAATTCATAGTTTGTGAGGATTATGTGCAATGTTGTGAAATGTGTAGTCACAAAAGTTGGCTATTACAATTTGTGCAACGTTGATTTTAAAATTTGTCCATTTTATTTAAAGATTTTCACGACGATTGTTGAAGTTCCATTTCAATATTCATAATCAAAATATTGAACGATTTTTCATTCTGCTGCATTTCTCGCAGTTGGTTTATCAAGCCCAACACAATCAAGACAGTGGTGTACTTCCAGTAAAAGTAGTGTGACAAACAAGAATTTACAAGGTTGGCAAAAAATGTTGATTTTTAGCTAGCAACTCCATTACCTTTGTCAAAAGACAGCACACCAAAATGTTTGTTTAGTTAGTCAAATATCAGACAATACCGGACACAAGAGCACACAATTCTGTAACTTTGATGTTTGAAACAAAATAGTCATTTATAGTAACCAACTTTTCAGTGTTATAAAGTGAGTAATAATTGTGGACAAAGTCCTACCTGATATGGAGCACAGAAGTCTGAGGGTCGGTGCGGAGGAAGTGTACTGGTTGATCATGCCTTGCGAGTGCGGGCGGGGAGCTGGCATGCTCAGGGTGATAGCCTTGTGGAACTTGCGCCTTCGGGGCTCCACTGTGACCACTGGGGATACGGCCACCCCTCTGCCCAGGAGTTTGGCAGTCAGCTCTGCTTCGATAGTCTGGGCCTGGACACCAAATATCTTAACTTAATATACCGTTTAGTGGCAGATGCGTCTCAACCTGGCCTCGTGGGTTCAATTCATTAGCTAGTCCTCCACAATTGCTAAAGCTATTGTAAGGTTATTCGTTACCGGGAAATGTTTGTCTTTCTTTGAACAAAAAGAGAAAAGAGTTTCTCGCCTTTTTAAAAATTACATACGCTTGTACTTAATCTCTAGCAATTGAATAATTTTAAAATAAACAGGACTGTGACAGGATAAAGTGACAGCCCTGTGGAAAACTGAAATATTTACATGTTAAATATTAACTCCACATACTTGACTTCCAAATTGAAATTTTTTTAAATTTGGAAGTGTGCTTGCTTGTGGAAAATATAAAAAAGTAACACAATGCTGAAGAGGCCGCCTTGGAGAATACGAAAAATTTGACAGTTTTTTCTTAATGTATAGATTACTTAATATACAGGGTGTCCGGAAACTCGTAGTACAAGCGGGAAACTGGTGAATCTACATCACATTTGGAGTCGATTTTGTAGTATATTTTTTTTTGATTTGAGCTTTCGTTATCGAGTAAATCGAGTTAGAAGTTCATTTTTTTTTATTATTTTTTTTTTTTTTTAATCAAATTCTTATAAATTATTACTGAAGATCAAAGTACCCAACTTATTAAAACTATTTGAAAGTAAAACAAATGAAGAAACTCGGATTTTAAGCATTATTTTGAAATCACCCTTCATTTAATCCGGTGTAATCATAAAATATTTCTGCTCTGCAGGGTTAAAACATCTGTTGTTCAACCCTAAACACCAGAAAAAACTTTAACCCAAAAATAGCCGAAAAATATTTTTTTTTGGTTTTTTTTTTTTTTTTTGTGAAAATGCTCAAATCAAAAAACTTTATGTTTTTTTGGGTTCCCCATGTGGTGTAGATTCTCCAGTTTCCCGCTTGTACTACGAGTTTCCGGACACCGTGTATAGGCAATTAAAATTATAAATACTTATACTTACTCTAGCATTTTCAACAACTAAAACTAAAGCAGGACCCAAGTAGCAGCCTTGAGGGACCCCTTAAATGCATAATTATTAAGTTTCTTTCCATTTTCAAACATTTTTTAACAAATTTGTAAGTCCATCAAATTAAAGGTTAAAAGCATTACCAATGGTGCGGTCATGACCAGAATATTATTTAAAGGAAAATTCTTTAAAAAATCTAAAAGCCCTTAATAATGTTACTTACAAATAGTTTGATGAAAACATAACATCACATTTCAACCTATTCTGATAACTAAAGACGTTATCATAAGAAAGTATAAACACATTACATTTGTCTAAATTGTGAAAAAAAAATCTAAAGTTAAAACTATCTAAAAGTACGTAGTATATGTACTGATCGATTTTACCAGACAGCTAGAACCTGAACAGAAAAGTAATTAGATTGTATATATCTTAACAAAGTCTCACATTTTACTGGTGTTACCTTATTTGTATGGTTGTTTATTGTAATGTTTTTATTGTTTAATGTAGGGAAAGGAATTTGGGAGAGGAAGAAGAAATATGAAGCAGAGAAATGAAACTAAGAAACCAATTGAAAAAATCCAAAACTAAGCGGTAACTATGGCGGCACAAAACATCTACTTTTTCCACAGCTTTTAGTTTGAAACTTGGTCCAATCTCTAGGCTCATAACATTCAAGTAATGGAACCAATATTTCAAACATGATTTCATATATTTAAATCCACTAACATTATTTCCTTCACGAATGATTTTGAAAATATATATTCTTGGTTTTAAATTATGTCTGTGACTTTTAACGACCAAAGCTGATTGGTTTTTTAATGTGGTGGCAACTTGTATGCGAGAACATTCCATGCAATGTGTAAAATAAATAAAAAAGGTATGCAAAAGCAAAAAACATATGTTCAGAAAGTATGCGTGGAAGTATAAAAATCAATCGTAAACAATGCGATGACATTATGGCAACAAAAATCAATATAAAATGGAGGAAGATGGCAATAGACAATCACAAATAAACGGAAAGGGAAAATGGATTATAATTTTTTTCCTGGCAACAATATATTTTTTTTAAATATAATAACGAGGTTTTCGAATTGCATTTAAAAATGTAGATAACCCAATAAATTTAGTAACGAAATAAATACACATTCATATTTTTTGCTTTTGACATATTATCAATTTCTAAAATGTTTAATATTCTCAAAACTAAGTTTAGAATTATTTCAAAATCTTTGTAAAATTTGCTATAATTTTTTGTTAATTTATATAGATATATGCTGGATAATATAAATTTAATAACAATTTTAAAATTAATAGAATTATTGCCACACAATTTCAAAATTCAAACAAACAAAAACATCGCGCCATTTGAAAATATTTTAAAATTTGGTTCCTTCATTTCAATCTCTCCATTTCATTTGAAATGAAAAACATTTTTGGTTTATTCTCTACTAATACATATTTTATTGAATTATTTATTCACAATAATAAGAGAATTTTTTAAGACACAAAATCCAAACTTCGATACATTTTTGGATGGTTTTTTAATACCATTTTTTCAAAATAACAATAATACCTTTTAAAATTCAAAAGATTTTTGCAAAGCAATTTTGCCAAGCAAGTATTTTGTACAAGATAACTTTTTGAAAGCATTTTTTGAGTTACAACTAAATTTATTGGGCCAATCTACAAATTTTTAGTGAGTACAATCATTTTTCTCATAATATTTATAATATAAACAACCTTGGTGTGATGTATGGTTATAAGTTGGGTATTCAAGCGATAGATGGCACTAGTCAGAAAGCTTACTCCAGAGTCCGACAGATGTCGCTAGAGTGTAGAAATTGCCTGTGGGGTATCGTTGTCAGACTTCAAGCTTCTAGAAACAGAGAATTACCAACCCTCGGGTAATGAACAGTGTAGGTAAATTCAGTCTTATTTATTGTAACGTAAATACACGCGATCATTGTAAAGAACCTTTTACTTTATCAAGAGTTCCCAACACACTAAATCTGCAAGTAAAGGCACAAATTACTGTTGACACACGTAAACTTTACTTTCACCACGAATTAAAGTAAAAAGAAGGCTGCGCCAATTGTTATATCTCTGCCTTTACTTGCAGATTTAGTGTATTGGAAACTCTTGATAAAATAAAAGGTTCTTTACAATAATCGCGTGTATTTACGTTACAATAAGTAAGTCTGAATTAAGCTATACTGTTCATTACCCGAGGGTTGGTAATTCTCTGTTTCTAGAAGCTTGAAGTCTGACAAGGATACCCCACAGGCAATTGCTACACTCTAGCGACATCTGTCGGACTCTGGAGTAAGCTTTCTGACTAGTGCCATCTATCGCTTGAATACCCAACTTATTACCATACATCACACTTATTTTTAGAAAATAAATCTAATTAGCTTTCATTTTGTATTATAAAACACCATACAAAAATACGATTCGTAAGAATAATTTTTTTTTCAAATTATTACAGAAATTCATAGGTGAATTTTTAAAAAAAGTTTCTAAAATTTTTAGAATTTTTTTCTCTTTATACACAAGCATGATATAAATTAAAATTAATTATTTTGTACTTTAAATTTCGATTTGGCAGAAACGGGGATATTTCATATTTCGTAATGATATTGACAAGATTGGAAGGCAAACAGATATGCATAAAAAGCATTTTACAAAGAATAATATATTATATAATTAACTATATTATCTTGCAACTAATTTTTCCCATATTTTGGCAGCTTTCTTTTTGAACGATTACTAAGTTTTATTCCCCCTAATGCTAATTTGTTCACTTTTGAGAACAGCTCATATGATCTCATGGAAATAGTGTCTCCATTACTGACAAGGTTAGAAATATGATCTAAACGGTGTTATAAGGAGAAATGAATGAAACTTTGTGATTTTTTTATAAATTTAAACTTTATGATAAATTTAAATTATACAATAAATTTTAATTAAATTATATGATAAATTTAAATTAAATTATATGATAAATTTAAATTAAATTATATGATAAATTTAAATTCATATTTCATCACCTTACTTTCAGAATTATAAAATTAATTTGGATTTTATTGCAAAGCGGAAATACTCGAACCTCCTGACAGAATATGCCAGAGGCCTGAGGGAAATTATTACATTGATGGAAATTACCTACAAAAAGAAAAGTTGAAATTCAAAAAAAAAAAAAATATTAATTTAGATTTTTAGAAAAAGTCAAAAGGTATACCACATAAATAATATCGGATATGTTTATCCAAGACACTATCTAGATTTCAAACTAATGCTTTAGAACTTTGTAATCATTCAAAAATATGGGAAAAATTAGTTTCAAGAATATGTTATTATGAAAGACAAGAATACTTGATTGAACAATCAGTTCTCTACTCAATCTCCGAAAATCTGTGTTAAAAAAACGATTCACGAATTGATTACATTTTACCAACAAACCAAATCGCATTTATCTTAAAATCCTTAAGAATCTTTCAAAATATTTCTAAATCTCTTCATCGTTTCTCATTTTCTAACCTTTTCTACACTTTGTCGTACCGGGATTTTTGTGATTCAATCGTTTCTTAAACATTTCGATTTTAATTATTAACCTCACTTTAATTAATATTATGTGTTTGTATTGTTCAAATATATTAAAAACCCAAGTAAGCCTTAAAAACTATCATAATAATAACGGCTTTAAACCTATGAACACGTTTCTTTTTTTTTAAATTATGAAGGTTTAAAAGAAATTTTCCAAAATTTAAGGCATTTTTAATAAAAATGACATTTAAGTTTAAGCACAAATCGTCGCTTTACTGCAAAAACTGAATAAATTGCAGATTATAAATATTTTGCACTTCTTTAAACATCACCTTATGAAAAATTATTGATAGGTATTCAGAAAAAACAAAAGATTTTAATAAAATTGTTAAAAATATGAACAATGACCTATTGAAAACGGTGGCCGGAAAACTAATCAAAATGACAGTTCAACACACCTATAAAAGTGTTATAAAGTTATGAAAAGTGATGAAATAAAAACTAGGTTAAATAGGTTACATGACATGTGTAACTATTTAACCTAGTTTTTGTTTCATTATATCACCTTTTGAAGGCGTGTTGAATTGACATTTTAAGGAGTTATCCGGTCATGTTAGTTATCATGGAACCATTGAGAACACATTTTTTACAAATAAAGAAGAAAAAAGGTAGCCACCGTAAAAGCCAAAATAGTTTCTCACCAGCCAACCAATTAAACATTTTTAAAAGACATACGGAACATTATAAAGCTCAATTAAATAAAGCCCCAATTTTAGATTTCTTGCAATTATTCAGATTTGGCAGTTTGGCGACAAAAGTTTAAATAAAATATTTATATATTTATTACATAGATATAAATTTACTATGAAAATACGGTTACTATGATTAAAGAAATAATTTTTTAATAATCTAATTCTACGTACACATCCGCGAGCCGAACTGAACCTCAACTTATGGGAAAGAAACGAAGCAACCGCAAATGGGGAAAAAAGCCGCTTGCAGTTGATTCGTTCCTAATAATTCCCGTAATTCGTTGTACGGTTCGTTTCGGTTCGCAAATGTATATGTACCCTAATGTTATGTGTTTTGTGACTATCCTTAATTAAATGCAAAAACTGGTTTTCATAGATTATGAGTTTAAGGTAAAGTGCCTATTATTTTAATATTTATGTATGTGCTGAATATTAGAAGTATCAACAAAAACTTTGATTTCATTATTTTTGTTAATTCAACTTTTTTTTTTATTTTGTAAGAGCAACCACTACATTACTTCATAAAGATACAATATTCCGAACATAATGTGTAGCTCATGTTTTATTCGAGTTTTATTCAAAAGTTATTTTCAAAAATTGTATCCAATCAAATGTAATGTATAATTATGTTTGTTTTTTAACATTAATTTTCATATCCAAAGTAGAAACTACCTGACTTAGTTATTTTGATATTATTTATTGGAAGAACTGTAGATATCTAAAGGTTGAATTAAATTAAATTTAAAAAAAAAATAATAATAATACTGTGTTCATCTACAATCTAGTCAATGTCTTTCTAGGTTTCAGAGGAAATAAAATTTAATCGAAATAATTATTTTACAATACAAACAAATTGTTGATTTGTTGTAATGTATTAAAAAAAAATACAGAGAGTCCTCTATTTGACTAATTTGATATTAGAAGTTACTTGTTAAGTTGTACATTTAGGTTATAAAAACTATTGGAAGCAATAGGATATAAAATTAAAAAAAAAAATAAATGCCGTTTTTGTTTGTTAACTTAGAATTTTTTGAATTGAAGCGAGTTGAAATGATTTTAGCAAAAGACGCATTTGAATACAGGAAAACTGGCTCGCACGAAGCAAGCAAAACACTTTCTGGAGCAGATGCAGGCCAATAAGTAGTTTAAAAGAATGCTCAGTATTTTAATTAGGTACTATCTCTTCTATCCACTTTTAGCTATTAATCCTAAGTTATTTTTAATGGATAGAACAGAAGCAAGTTTTCTTCACTGGATTAATGTATTATGTTTTTGTGTCAATTATAAAGGATTATAGGAAAATTCTTCGAAAATCAATTCTTTGAAATCAATTTACCGAAATCAATTGTTTTATATTTTTAACACACTCCACCCACTATTCAAATGGCAGTTCTTCGAAATACGCGTTTTTCAAAGTCTCAAATCTTAGAATAGCAATTCTTCGACATAAACATACGGCGATGTCTACTACGACTTTTGAAGAATTGAAATGTTCAAATAATGGCATGGTCGAAGTAAACGTAGTCGAAGAATCTTCGAAGAAGAATTCTTAGAAGATTTTCGAGAAACTTATTTCTATTTAGATACCATTAAAAAAACCTGCAAACACTCTTGACAACAGTATTTCCTCGGTAGAGACCTTGTTATACATTATTGGTTCAGTAAACACGAATCCCGCAAATGTACTGAGTCGCTCCCAATTAGCAAGCAAGTTAATAAATAATTGATGGGAAGGCCCGAATACCCTATTATGGTCATTATTGAATTGCCACTTTAGATTGCATTTAGTTCGAGCAGAATCTTGCAATCATACATAAAGATAGCAGCCAAAAATTATGCATTAAGAAAATGTCCGTAGCTTTCAAGAATGATACAGTTAAAAATGACGTAAGTTGATATGGTCGAATTAGCTCGGTGATCAGAGCACTTCTGTGGCAAAGAATAGGTTCTGGGATCGTACATGCGACTGAATCCTTTTCTGTCTTTTTTGTTTCACAACTTTAGTTTTGAGTTGTTAATATTGTCTTCAGTGATTAAATGGTTTAATTATTTATTTAGAGGCAGGTCAGTGCTTTGTGTGGGCATCGTGTGGACTAAACCAATGTCCATGAAAAACAAACTATTGTGGTTTTGCTTCAAAAAACGAATTGTCGGAAGATAGGCAACTATGGTCTTAAACGAGAAACAGAATACCGGAAATTCAAAATGCCAAAAAAAAGGAAGTCATTTTATTAACCCAAAATATAACGCATTACCTAGTAATCTAAAACTTTGGCAAAAGCTCTTAAAAGCTATTTCCTCAGCAGTTTTATTAATGACTGACATATTCTTTCTTTGGAACTCCAAAATAACTTCTGCGTTTATTTATTTTAATATATCTATGTTGTCTTGTCTTTAATATAATGTTGCCTTTCCCGAAATGAGTTTTGTAAACTCACTGGGAATAATAGATTATAACTTATTATTTTTTGGATTTCTTTGTCTGTAATAAATAAAAAACGCATTTTTTTTGGAATTGCGAACAAATAGCTATTACGCGCAAAGTTGTTTTGTTCCCTTTTAGGAATAGCTCATATGGTCTGGTAGAAAAATTCTCTTACTGTCATGGTGAGACATATGATCTAAACGGTGTTAGAAAGAGAAACACCATGCTTTATATTCAAATCCAGAAGTTAACCACAAAATAATTGAAATGTATACATCTTTGAAACCAAAGATTCCGACCACAAATTGAGAAAAAATTATGGAATTTTGTGAATTTTTAATTAATTATTTTTATAAGAAATAACAAAAAAGTAGGGTGGTCGTTACGATAATAATACATTTGTCTAGTAAAACTTATTTTTTTCGTTATCGGTAATTTTAGTTTAGTGTGTAGATAAATAAAAAGTTTAGGTGAGTAATTTTTAAAACTTTTTTTGTTGAATTTTAAAATTTTGATTATTTATAATAATAAAATTTGAAAGTGTATTTCATCAAATTTCAAAAAAAGTTTCTAATTTTCAGATACATTCAGAAATATTTCATTTATGTTGATTTTATTGCGAAGCTGAATTCAAACACAAATTCTCCTTGACAGCATCTTTAAGAAATATTATGGTCAATATGCCAGAGGCCTGAGGGGTTAATGAAATTAGACAGATGTTTATAAAGTGCAATTTTGTGGGAAAAAAGGTGTTCATTTTTTTCTGGTGCTTACAACCTTTTGTGTTTCCGGTATGTAGGTTGCGATTTACAGGGTTTTCCAATAAAAGGTGTTATTTTGAATAGCCCGCTATTTCGGTAGATGTTAGAGAACCCAAGAGTTATTGTTGTAAAGCCTCTCTATCCTCAACGTGTGACTGTTTGGTGCGGTTTATGGTCCAGCGGAGTCATTGGACCTTACTTTTTCGAAAATGAGGCTGGAGCAACAGTTACGGTGAATGGATTGCGCTATCGAGAGATGATTAATGATTTTTTATGGCTGTAATTGGATGGTATTGATCTGGACAGCGTTTACTTTCAACAAAACGGCGCTACGTGTCACACAAGCAACGAAACCATTGATCTTTTACGATTGAATATCAAAATAACACCTCTTATTGGAAATTATACCCTGTATTAGGCATTACTAGAGATTCATGGTTCGTTGCTTTAGCTCTCTCACTCTCTCTCTACCAGACGAGAGAGAATCTCTTTTTCTTGGCCACATTATTGACGGTGATCTTCTTGAGCTGGGCTTGAGCCTGTTTGGCGCAGGAGCGCGGTCTGAAGAGGTTTACCTGCAGGCCCACTTTGATCTTCTTGGTGAGGGCGCCCTGTGGGAATACAGCCTGCACTTGCGGGACCACGGAACTGGACACCATGCCGCCTGGAATTATACAACACATCATAAGTGACATTAAACTAGAGTTAAGTAACAGTGTATTTTTTTTTTTTCTTATTTTTTATTTTTTTTTTATTTTTTATAAAGAAAGTCAAACATTCCCAGGTTACGAATAACCTGACAATATTTGAAAATCTCCTACTACCACCACAGTAAGCTGAAAATGTTGCTTGTGTTATGATGGAGGACTTAGCCAGCCGAGGAATTGAACACACTACGCCTGGGTGGGACCCAAACGCGATGTCAACTCGGCCACAAACCGGTCGAATAGTATTATTTTATTGGTAGTGTTTTTTTAACTGCTCCCAACCGTCTGGAGCCAGTGAGACTATGGCATCCCCAATTGGGGTATGTTGTGAGGCTGTAGGTAGTGGGGATGGGAAGGAGATATCTGGCTATTCAGATCTGGTCGTTTCAATTCTGAATGTTTATCTTGCACCAGGGTGATACTGAGAGTATCTTCCACTCTGGGACGTGATGCAAATATACAATATTTTATTTTATATGAATAAATTGTGAAATAACACAAATCATTCAAATAAAATTGATTTGCGCACTCCGGGATTTGAACCCGCGATCTCCAGCTGAAAGTGTGTTCGTAGATTGAATGCCAAAACAGCTGTCACAGTAATAAAAACAAATTATTACTTAATAATAACACCAATAAATTTGATTTACTTTCAATTTAGTTTATTTATCGGCACAGTATTTTTTTTTTACATTTGAAAGGTCCCCGTTAAATGCCAATTTTAAGTCTGTTTCAATAACTGCCATGTTTTTTTTATGAACACGTATATAATTACAGAAGGCTTTGAGTAAACTAATTTCCCTCGGGGCCTAAGTCAAATTTAGAGATGCTGTGTCGAGGGTCTATTTAAGGAAGGGAAGGAAAGTTCTGGGAAGGAAAAAGGTACGAGGGGTGGGTAGGAATCTAGGGATCAATGTGTCCAGGAGTGACGGACGTATGAATCTATCCCTCCCGCTGCAGTGCAAGGCGATGGGTCAAGAGCAACCTGTTGGAGAGGTCAAAGGGTCTCCTCAATTTAGCCTTTCCATATCTGGCACACCATGTAGCTGGTGGGCAGGCGTATCCTGAGCACAACTCACTCTGCTAAAACACCAAACGTAGCGAACCATTTAGGGTGACCTATGGCAGAGGTATTGGTTGTCGAATAAATGGTTGCCGTGGCGGTGGCACCCAACACTGCCTCCTAAATTGTTGTTATGCTTGTCCACTGATCATAATTTAGTATAAAGTTGAAATGGAATGCAATGGGGACCTTTCAAATGTCAAAATAACAAAATCAGTTATTAATTTGATGACTTTGTTGCATTTGAATGCCTGTGGAATACCTGTTTTTTTGCAGTTTCAGATATTCAGACCAGAATCAGATAAGTGTCAAATTTGCCGGAATCACATAAATAACATTGCTCCAGGATCTCTAGCACCAGGTAAGTAAAACTTTTCCTGGATTCAGAAATGTTGCCGTGCTCCAGATTCAGTAAAATATTCTAATAAATATTTCAGTAAAATATTCTAATACCAACTATCAGACATACTCACTGACCAATAGGATGCTATTGATTTATTTATGGACTCCATTTATAGAATTAAGCATAATCTATACCAACACTTTGTCGAATCCTACAAATTAGAGTAGCGTTCGTAAATTAGTTTTATATGTAGTTTTGTTTTATATGTAGTGTTGTTGTAATTTCTTTTTTACTTTATGTTACTCTTACGTTTTACTAATATTGCTTCATATTTAGTTTTTTTTTTTTCTCAATTATTTCTTAATATTTTCTCATTATACTTGTGATTACAATTTTACAATTGTGTATTTTGTGCCTACTTTACAATGGATTACATCTATTTACTGTCAGTATCTCCTGTATAATACAGATATTCTCCTATGTACACTGCATCATGTATCACTTTTATGTAAAAGCCTTTGTAGGCGTATATATAAATATAAGTTATAAATGGTTACAAAATATATTTATGTTCACAATCTATGTAAATAAATAGGAAATGTGGAGACAGTGAGGAAACACACATATCTCAGTGGTGCCGATAATGCAAATGTTCCGCCAATTCTGTTAATCTTGATGGAAACGACTTGAATACCCTAGACATTTGATATTACGCTGTAGAGCCTGGAAACACGGCGAAACACCCGAGAAAGCATGGAGAACTTCATTGAAATAGTTCTAGCGCTACTAGGCTACAGTGAAAGAAATAAGTTGAAACTTAAAAGTATAATATTTGGAACAATCTTTTGACTCACCCTCCGGCCCTATGGCATGAACCTCCTGCCTGATGCGAGAGATGACAGCAAAGTACTGCGGGAAGTCGTGGGTCAGAATTCTGGTTATTCGGGTAGGTGTGACTCCTGGCTCTTCCGAGGGAGCGTCTTAAATACATAAAGAAAAAACAGAATTCAATAAATTTTCAAGACAAACAATAAACTTACCTCAACAACCATAAAAATCATACGTATATCAAGGCAACAAGGCTAACAGTCTACAACGTAATGGAAATGAGATCCTTAAAGCTTGCGGTTGGTAAAATCTAAACATTTACAAAAGAAAGGATCTGAAAGGAATGAGAAGACTGAAGTAAGTGCAAAAACTGAAGTAAGTGGATAAATTGATGTAAGTGCAAATACTGAAGTAAGTGCAAAGACCGAAGTAAGCGCAAAGATTGAAACCAGCATAAAGACTGAAGTAAGTGCAAATGCTAAATTAAGCACAAAGACTGAAGTAAGTGCAAATACTGAAGTATATGCCAAGACTGAGGTAAGTGTAAAGACTGAAGTAAGTGCAAATACTGAAGTATATGCTAAGACTGAGGTAAGTGTAAAGACTGAAGTAAGTGCAAATACTGAAGTATATGCCAAGACTGAGGTAAGTGTAAAGACTGAAGTAAGTGCAAATACTGAAGTATATGCCGAGACTGAGGTAAGTGTAAAGACTGAAGTAAGTGCAAATACTGAAGTATATGCCAAGACTGAGGTAAGTGTAAAGACTGAAGTGAGTGCGTAGAAAATGATTAAGTAAGTGGAGGCAGGTGTATCCTAAAATTTGTTACTTACCGTCTATCTCCAGCGTGTCGTTCAGTATGTCTTGGACTACGCAATCTGCAGCTTCTAAAGCGTGCTCTCTCCACGTGGTGCCGTTGTCTGAGCGGAGGATCACTATCTCTCGCTCTTTCCCTCTGAGGGAAGCGTAGTGAGGGACTTCTAGGATGATTGGACTGAAAAAGACAAAGATGTAAAATTATGCTTGAATTATAACCAAAAACATGTCAATATACTTAAAAAGGTCGGCAGAGATGCGAGACGGACAGAATATAACTCGACTCAAAGATGGGAGGGAGATCTAGACTGTATTATCGTCTTATTGAGGTTGATATTAAGGGTTGCGCTTCCTTCTCTTTAACAAGCGTTGCTTATCAGAGCAGATCTGACGGATGCTGCACGGCGGTCTGAAATGTTGGCTAAAGAAGGAAGAAGCGCAACATGGCATAATATCCTTAAAATCAAACACGATAATAATATATTTCTTTTGGCCGTGAAAATCAAATCTGCTGCCACTGTAAGAAGGTAAACAAATCGAAAAGGATTGGCTGGTTGGTCCTTTCAATTCAACTCTATTTTGTTTCCGAACTATAGTTTATATTGCAGACCCACCACCACCAAAAAATTTCGTATATGTGCAACTTACTGATATATAGTTTAAAAAAATTATAGGATTTTTTACCCGATAAACTTGGCAGAAACAGGTCCCAGTTCCAATACCCTACTAGCGAGAGCTTCACCTTCCATTAGAGGAGGCATGTGACTAACTCGCTGCGTTCTGACATATCTGAAAATTAAAACATGAAAACCTTTTAACATTAGTACTCTATTCGATTGTTAGATTAACGATTTTCCTACGTTTTATACAGTTGTAGGGTCGACATTAGAGTGCATCTAAAATAAAATGCCATGTTTCGACTCTTTTAACTAATGACATTGACGTTTTTATACGTTTTGTACTGCAATAAGGTAATTTTCGCCATGCATCCGAATTAAATCATCCAGCGCTTAGGCACAATCGCGAAATCAAATTCAATTAATTTGAATTTGACTGACGTTATCGTACATTTCATAATGCAGTTGGGTTGACGATGGAGTACATCTGTAATACTTGGGTTCTTTTGACTCAAGAGTATGTTATTGGTATTATTACCATCATCAACATATCTCTAGTGATTAACTTGAAATAAAACAGGACCCAAAAGGGAGCCCTGTAGAGTGCCAAACACTTTGAATTGATAGAATTGTTGGAACTTTGTTCAAACCTGCAAGTGATTCTGGTTGGTTGCTGCGCTGAGAGTGGGGGTACTATGACACGCACTCCTCCACCCCTGCAGCCTCGCATAGCTCCACCCCTAGCGTCCACGAGGAAGGACACCAAGAAACTGAAAAAGTAAAATGAAGAAAAAAAATGGATAAAAATTAAATTAACATTGTTGACTAAATTTACACATTTTTGTTTTTACAGATTGACAGCATTCTGAAAGTTCATCCAAAACACAGCCCAATGAATTATTTCACGAAATGCTCTTTTCCAAACTTTCCATAAATTTCCTCGAGCAGCATTACATTACTTATGCAAAAATTGGGGTACCTATGCGTGAAACATTTCTTGGTTTATTTTTTAGAATAAATTATGAAGATACTTACTTTTTCCATTGAAGTTTTCTCCTTGGATGCGTCCAAAAGATAGCAAAAATTCAAACGAAAAACCACACATTATTATCAGATTATTAAATCTCCGTGAATTAAACCTGTAAACAAAACAATAACAAAAATATACAAAAGTCTGCAATCAATGAATTATTTACACATCGAATTATATATATGTAGTTTTGCGCAATATACAAATATTGGCATCACAATAGTGAGAATGGTTTATAAATTTGCACATTATGAATGGAAGCATTTTTAGGGAAAACTCACTTGGGTTGAGTTGTATCGACATTGTAGCAATATCCCTCTTTCATTACTTCTGCGTTATAAATGTGATTGACCGCCTTGGCAGTACTTAGCTCGTCGATCACGTATGGTGGAACGCTCGTCGTCGAACCTGGGAATAAAATACAAAATAGTAAGTAATTGAATAGGACCTAAATTGGGACCTTTTGGAAACCCGAGTAAAATAACAATAAAATGTTTTGGAATCATTAGGTTAACATATTGGGTATTTTTCTGTTATTATTTGCCATGTTTTTAGATATAGTTAATGGTCCCAAGCAGACAAGTAAGATTTAAATTAGTAACACAATTATAATATACTCAAAAGACACATTGTCATCTAATGGCAAATCAGCGCAATACAGTTTTTTTTACATTTGAAAATCTCATTACTAAATGCCGATTTTAGAATTGTTTCAGTTTACAAAAATAAAAGAAAGTGGTGCGATTGGCCATTTGTTAACATTATCCACATATGCATTCAAATTTGTTTGAATAAAGCTGTCGATGAAAGTATAATGATTGAAATTGCGTAAATACTTGTCTGTTCAAAAGGAAGATAACAAGGTTGTCACCTTTTGAACTAATTTTATTTTTTACAAATGTATCATAATTGGAGCATGCTAAGGACAAAACCATTAGAATTTTTGGAAAATAAAGAATATATCCATATTAACGAAGATAAAAGCCGTCAAATTGTTGATTTTTGCGGCCGACTGAAAAGAGTTTGATGTCACAAGACATGCGCTTCATGACTTCACGGGAAATTGATACATACATTTTACCAGTGTTTGCTTTGAAAGCTCAAAACTGAGTCATTTTATAAATAACATATTTTTTTTACAATTTTAAAATATTGAAGACGACTTCATTGCCTATAACTATTTAATTAACAAGGGTGCACAAGTTAACAAAAGTCAAAAAATAGCAAAGAAACACCTCTCTTAGAATTTGAGGATAGTTCTGTTTTTCTGAAAAGGCTTTTAAAAACTCACTTTGCGATACTTCCATAAGGTTCTTGTGTCCGATCACAGACTCTGCTCTCTCATCCCGAGTCACGTCAATGGGCAGAGAATCGTCACCCAGAGACTTCATATCATCCACAGTCAAGTATCTGTAGGGCTGGTCCGTCAGCATTGTATCTTCGCCTAATCGAAAATATTAAAAAAATTATTAAGATTACTGACAAACAGTTTTTACCAGATCTGAACCAGAACCAATTTATAAATATTATTTTTTATTATCAATTTCGCCAGAGCAATCTGAAGTTTGTTGAAGTGTCGAGAATCTTTTAAATTATTTGTTAGCGGTTGCCAGGTGGCTGGTTGGTACTGAAGCAGGCACCTACAACTATTTAAATAATGTATTATACAACAGGACCTAAATAAGAGCCCTGTGGAACACCAAAATTCACATTGATTCAACAATATTTTTGGAACATTGTTCAAATTTACAAGTGATTCAGGCTGGCTATTGCCTTACTACTACCATCACTTTTAATTTTTACGAATGCAAACCAATTTCGATTCTTAACTTTAAGGACATTTTAAGGAAATAGCCATTTTTTCATACCTCCTTCTTCCTCAGAGTCTGACATGAATGTTTCATACATCGTCTCTGGAGCAACTGGCCTATATTTGTCGTCCTTGGGTTGGCTGACTGGAGAAGGCTCGGAAACTCCCTTCAGGGTGTCCATCACGGTGACGTAGCCCAGTCGCTGGGCAATGTCAAGCGGGGTTTGTCCATTCTATATGAAGAACGAAAGAATTAAACAATACATACTGAAACGAGAGGAGGTAAAATAGATAATGGTTTATTCGAAACCGAGTGTTTCAGGAGTAAAAAATAAAAAGTACTACAATCCGTTACATCTCATATATCTTATTACATACTTATCAATTCAAATACAATAAACTGGTTAGGCGAGGCTGAGTAATTCAAAACATGGGGTTAAAACCCAAGCATCATAAGTTCTATTCTCTGCTAGCTACGATCTTCATTGATTAATTGCATTGCAGATAGTGCTAATCTTACTTCTGTGTTCTTGGATGTTGGGGTCTAGATAGAGATGAGATTCCCCGATGACGGCATTATCTGTATAAATCCTGTGCCTCCTTTTTTAAAATACATACCACAAACGGCTATTCCACCCATTGTGTAATCTTTTAGTGAATACTGTACGACATTTATCTTACATTAGTTTGAGCGTTGGCATCTGCCTTGTGTTCTAGTAGTAGGTTGACGATGTTGATATGTCCTTGTTGAGCGGCATGGTGGAGTGCTGTATATCTGTCAATAAAAAAAAAAGAAAATAGAATGAGGCATTCATATAACCGTCATTAGAATCTAATCAGCATCCCACGGAAGGAATTTGACAGAAAAATATGTTGGGCTGTGCTTTATTAAGGACAAATACACCTGCAAATTTGTAAACAAAGGACAATAACGGTTTCCAGCCATTTTTTAAACCCAAATATAATAGTATTCCGTATTTCTACTGCAAAAGCCTGCAGGACATTGCACAGCATACACTTTACCAGATGGTGTGGAGGTAAACACAGTATATTTATGGAATGAGGAACTGAAATAATATAGCAGGAGACTGACAGGACTTATGGACATTTCTAGATGTGGCCAGGTCTCTTGAGCACCGATAATGTATGTGATTTAAAAAAAAAATCAGAATAATATATTATATAGGGATGTCGCTTACCCATGGCAAGTCGTTGCTTGTACGTCAGCGCCAGACTCTAGGAGAAACTTGACCATGTTAGTTTGACCAAAATGGCTGGCTACATGTAGAGGAGTGTATCCACCCTTGGTGCAGACGTCCACCTAAAAGAGAAAAGCAAAATGGTAGAGGAATAACCACATATTTTTTTTAAATTTTACTTCATACCTATAGTTAGTTGGAGAATTAATGGTGGCTATGTAGCAGACTGAGATTCAAAAGTCATTTAATAGTATTCGTTTTATTTTTTTTAATGATATAAACCTCGTAAACGGTTCTGTCGGTGCTGAAAAGATGCTGAACGTTGTTGCGTTGTGCGACATTGATGTGCCTCCAGTGAACTAAGAGCGTTGACATTCTTCAATAATATGGTTTGAACTCGTCCACATTCACATTTCGCATAGACCGTATAGTTCCCGTTTGTGCCTCATGTATGTAGGTTCATACAGTGGCATGACTGGATTGCACCGTATGCAGTTTAATGTAGTCCAAAACAAGAGGATGATATGTCAAATGTGACAACAATGACTACGGTACAAAAGTGATAAAAAAAATATAACAAGTGATTCGACAAAAGTGATTTAAAGCGACAAAAATGATTTAAATTGACAAAAGCGACAACAAGTGACGAAGGTGTCAAAAGTTGTTACATATAAGATTTGCAACAAGGTGTGTGTGCATTACTTTACTTACATCGCATCTATGGTCTTGGTGTGAGGTACCTTTGTACCTACACATTGTTATTTTGCTATTGGTCAAATTGACAGCCCTGGAATTCTGACTTGCCAAACCTGAGGGAGCAATGATCTGTGATTTGCATTGGAAGTAGTGGCCATTCTTTGATCACCAGCCCAGAGCAGCGGGCATTCCGCTTGGCTGAGGTTCGACAAATACATTCGCCACTCCTGAGTGAGCATCAGCTTTGCATATGGAGCATTGACCATTGGATTGATGGAATCGGATGGCATCTGCCGATCCTCATTGGTTAAGAGGGACCCTTTTGGAGACCAGCAGCGGGAGGCTGTTTTGCATTGGACGACAAAATTATTTTTTGGATAAATTATAAACTGGGAGTTGCTGTGAAGAACCGGAATCTACTACTTCGCATCAAGAACGAACTGGTATCACACCTTCATTTTATCTATGCAAGCCCTTTGCCACACAGCTTATATATGTAGTAGGATGCTAATTAATTTCTTTTTTATTATGTCTTTTTTGTGGTAATATATTTTTAGTATTCTTAAATATTTTTTTATTTCTAGATAATAAATCCATCCTTACTTTTATTTGTTGCCACTTAATCCCACGGTAAAAAAGTGATAAAAGTGATGAAAGCGACAAAAAATATTTAAAGTGACAAAAGCGACAACAAGTGACGAAGGTGATGAAAGTGAAAAGTGAAGTGACAGTGAAAAAAATGTGGACGAAAATGAAATTATGAAGTATGTAATAATAAAATTATTAGTATTATCACCTTAGCTCCGTTGTTAACCAGCATACTAGCAACTGGCACGTGATCTTCTTGAGCAGCAAGATGCAAAGCGGCCAGACCGCTCCTGGCTCGCTTCCCAGCTTCTGCTCCTTGCTCCATCAGCAGAGAACACATCTCAGCGTGACCCTAAATCAAATACATCTGTTATAACACGGCACCAAATCAAACAATTAGTACATTTGACGCCCAACGTAAGACTTTTAAGTTTTAGTTTTTGATAATAACTCTACACAGGAAATTTTTTCCTTTAGGGCTAGTATAATCTTTGGGGATGCTGTGTGGATGTTTGTAATAGTAGCTGTACCTGATGGGCAGCCAGATGCAGCGGAGTGCAGCCAGCCCGGGACTCGGCATCCACTTCGGCTCCACGTTCCATGAGCGCGGCAGCTGTTTCCATCTGGTTCTTTCTGGCCGCGATGTGTAGCGCTGTGTGCCCGTTCTTGGCAGCCGCCTGTGAAAACCAAATGATTAGTTAAATGAATGCATATATCTAACTAGACACATTAAGATAGAAATATATCCAATTATCCAATAGAAATAGACCCCAGAGGCTTAATTATGGATAGGAAGAAGGTAAACGGGTATTCCCGTGAGCACTTAGGCCATGGGCCCATTGTACTATCTCCCATTTCACCTCATTCCTTTGAGTTTGTTTCCAGGTCCCTGTTTTCCCGCTAAGGATCCCTGTAGGATCCTAAAGCGGTAAGGGTTTTGCAAGTCCCTTGTTTAGGTTCCCTTAACGCCCCACAAAGGATGAGTCCACCGAAGTGCTTCAGCTCTCCTCTCACATAGGTTCCCCAAAGTCCACAAGTTTTTTGTTTGATTGGTTCATTTTAGGTCCCACGAGTGTATATGGAAATGGAAGATCTACCCAGCAGAGATGCGAGCCTGTATCTCAGAGGCACCATTCGTGACACTTTTTCCGAGTGTAATTCAGCTTGCTTCCGGCAGCTCACACCTTGGCTTGGGATATCTATTGCAGATCGTGTTTCCACTCCCTGAGTACGTCCCATAAAAAAATTTCATTTTATCATCTTATGACTGGATTGTTCATGAAGAAGTATGTTTCTTTTACCTTAGGATCAGCCCCTTTCTCTAGTAGTGCCGTAGCCACAGCATGGTGCTTGTACTGCGCTGCCACGTGCAGTGGAGTCACCCCGTTCTTTCCCCGTGGGTCTACCTCTGCCCCCTTCTGCGACAGGAGTAGGTTGGCCACCTTCAAGTTGCCGTACTTGGCCGCCAGGTGAAGGGGCGTAAAGCCCTTCTTGGTCACTGCATTGGGAGGGGCACCGTGCTCTAAAAGTACTGCCGCCACCTGGGAAATAGAGAGGACAGATTTACAAAGCTGGAATGGCTAGCTAAACCAGAAACTCGACAAGACATTTATTGTAAGACTGCTTCCAGAATTGCTGTGAGATCCAAACTTATTTAGGTAGTTGAATAGCTTTAAATTAAAGTTGAATGACAAAGGTAGTAGAATAGTCCTTGGCAATCTTTGGAGTTATACATGAAAATGATGTCAAGAGTGTTGGACAATAACCGTCAGTAAAAATATTGAGGTATCAAAAAAATAATGGAAGATAGACTACCACCAAAGAGGTTTGTTTATAATCCGCCTACAGGCGAAGGACTGTGAAGAGACTGAAAAAAAGGTTGTTTGATGTTGCGGTGTCCAAAACCGCAACCTTTGGTATAAAAAATGGAGAGAGATAGCGGGAGACCAGCAGGAAGAGAGGTATTTTCTATAGGAGGCCAGAAATCTCCATTCTCCAATTTGTTTAAAGAAACACTGAGGCTGAAAATAGTACTATGAGTATCATTGGTCGACCTACGACGTAGCGCTGACGAGCTGGACCGATGATCCTCGTACGAAACACGTAGCGAAGCCCGTGGGGGCTACAGCTCTTCATTCATTCACCTACATCATGCGACCGACGTTCGCGTGGCACTATTTCCAGCCTTAATCGCTTTGTGGAGGATCTTGTTCAAAACTGAACACCGGAAGAATTATGGATATGGTTTTAAAGATGATAAAGATTCCTACCTCATGGTTATGTTGTTTGGCCGCGATGTGCAGCGCGTTGTAATTATCGGCCGTAAGTGCGTCCAGCTGGGCGCCGTGCTGTACAAGCAGCAGCACAATATCGACATTGCCCAAGCGCGAGGCGATGTGTAACGCGGTCTGCTGCTCGCGGGCACGCGCGTCTACGGCGGCACCGTTGCGGAGCAAAATGCGAATGATATCGGTCTGTTGGAGAAACAGATAAAATAAATTACATTTTTGAACACACTCATCTTATTTTCTTGACCTTGTCCTATTCGGTTCAGGGACTTATTGCTCTAACACGAAACCTTCAGGCGTCTCTGTCCTGGATTACTTCAGTGGCCTTTGGCAATTACAGGCCCGGTTTCTCTTGATACAGCTTCTCGAGTTGCTTTCCCAAACATTTCCTGTGACCTTCCCTCTGGAACTGTCGCCACTACTTGATGCGGTAGTCGGTCTTAGATACTTTACTATTTTTGCTTCTGTTCTGTTCTTCCTTGCTCGTTTTCTCATGACAAGGGATCATTAAACCTTTGTAAATTGGCATTCTGCAGTACGTTAGGGATTCAGAGAACCTAAACTGAAGAAAATTCAGCTTATTTTCTTAGAGCAAAAGGAAGTCTGGCATAGCCAACCCAGAAAATGGTGTGAGATTGAAAGGAATTTTTGCACGGAAGAAAAGAAAATGAACAGATCTTGCAACTAAATGCAGTTTCAAGGAGTTCAAATTGAATGGTGGCCTCTTGATAATTGCAACACTTTCAGAAATGCTCAGTCATTATCTATTATAATCAACTGGCATTAAATTTTTGTCTAAAGCCTCTGCCTCTTTTACGTAAATCCATGCAATAGAAAGAAACAGTACAACAGAGTTCTCAATAGAAGCCGTTTATGTGCAAAATCACCTCAATGGCGTTGTACACATATAACATTTCTACAATTATCTATCTTATTAGTAACTATAGACTAGTCAAACTGTTATCAATTAATGTCTAACAAATTGCATCCACCGGTTCGTTGATCACTAATACAAAGCTATATGTGTGTACAATGCATTTGATTGATGAACGTGATGCTAGAATGTACATATGTTTTCCTGGGCTTGATCTAATTTACCTGGCAGGTCACTTCAGATAACAGAAACATTATTTAAATTTTATTTTACAAATTACAATTTTTGGTGATTTTCTCAACTATCATACTAGGCTCATGCCCATATTATGGTAGACGGACGTGATTTATGTAAGAATAAAAATATATATATTTTTTTAATTTAATTAAAATCAAATTTAATAATATAATTATTAAGTTCTGCAAGTATTTTTTGGTTTTCGTTTCGCTTTCAAGGCCATTTTTCAACTGTGGTTTTAGCCACGTTTAGACGACTTATTTTAATGATTCTATTTTACCCCCTCCCAATTTAAAATGAGTTATTACCGGTAAAACCGATTTACTGATAAAATAATTGTGACAATGGATTTCATATTCTGTGGGGGTATTTTTAAAAATGGATGGTGCTGTTTACCAAAAAAGCATGTTTGTCCAACAGATGGAGCTGTTTTCCAAAAAAGCATTTTTTAGGTGTCACAGGTGACATTTATACAATATAGGTATATAAAAACAAACACGTATTCAAATGCAACGTTGTGTCAAAATTTCAAAACAATCGGTGAAGAATTTTTGGAGATTTAACATTTTGAACAAATGAACATTTACGTTTTTATTTATATAGATTTTGGAGAACTCTATAGGACTGAAGATTTTTCATTAAATGACACAAAAGCTTACAAATTCTTAGTTTGACAGCTATATTTAAATTACGAAAGGTTTCTGACTTGGGTATGACTGTCTGAAAAGGTGAGTTTTAAGTTTAGCTATAAATTCTGTCGAGTCTGTTATCATTCTTAAATCATGTGGCAGTCTATTCCAGGCTTTAGGACGCTGCTGACCCAATGGTTGACGGTCGTGAATTGGCATCTTCCAGAATACATATTTTCGATAAGTAAACCGGAGTCATTCCGTTAAGGCGAAGCGAAATGACAAATCACTATTTTGATTAATCTTTATAACGAATTGGTGTACATCATGAATACCAAAAAATATGCTTTAGATAAATTGAAGATTTTACTATCGCTTCGCTTGAGTAGAATACAAATAAAAAAATAAATTACTCAATAAAAAATATAAATGCAAACTACTAAAAAAAAATATTTTATGAACACATAAAGGAAACAACTTTTTAAAAATACAGTATTATAGCTAAGATTATTTGTGACAGTTTCACTTGATTTTTTGCTTTCTTATAAAATTATTTACAAAATAAATAAAAACCAGTTTTTTGCTTGAAATCGAACGTTTCTTCGAGAACGTCAAGCGATTTTAATGCCTATTACCTGCAATATAAAGTATACCTATAATATACACATTTTTGGCATGTAGCTTCCTCTTAACTGGATTCACTCAGGAAAATTGAGCCAGTGAAGTTTTTGAGGATGTTCTGAAATGTCTGAATACGTCAGATATTTTAACATGGTGTGGAGGCTGAACGTACCTGATTAGCCCTTGCAGCAAGATGCAGCGGAGTCTCCCCTCGCACGGTGGGTACGTCAGGACTAGCCTCGTGCTGCAGCAGGTATATGACGATGTTCATACAGCCCATGAAAGCCGCCACGTGCAGCGGAGTCAGACCTGACTCTGTCGTGGCGGATATACCTGGGTGACATAGGTATCATGTTAATAATAATGTATTATAAAGACGTCTGAAACTTCGCATGTCTCATACTGTGCAGGACGGCGATGAGTGGACAGCCTAATTATTCCTAATTAATAAGCCAGCAACTCAATGGCATGTGATACCTCTGGGATCTGTAAGTACAATCTAATCAATAAATGTTCAAATTCCCCAACAAAATCCCAACAAGTTCCTTAACCTCAAAAATGAAACATATTTCTACGTAAATTAGTACTTATTTTTTTCAGGTTCCCCTTTTCATTAAGGCTTTTAAACAGATTTTTCCCCTTAAGTTTGCTGCCGAAGAAAGCAAAATTTTAGTACATTCTCACAATTATTGTAAATATTATTTTTCAATTTATTTCTAATGTTATCTATTTGAATGTTATTTTCTTATTTTTTACAAAGAACATCTAAATAAACACAACAAAATAAAAAAAAAAAACAAAACCAAACAGAATGTAGAAGACACAAAACACAACCACTTAAACAAAAACAATGTCAACACGAAATAAAGAGGAAACTAGACACTCCACCATGCGAGATGGAAAAATATAATACTAGGAAAATTACATAACTTGGGTAAGATAAACAGAGGTACGTAGTTTCTATAGTTAAATTATATTATATTTGATGTTCTTCTTTCTGAAATAAATTGGGTAATGACTTGTTTATATTTGGTGAATGATGTGTTGAATATATCAACAACATCTTTATAGTAATTACCAAATTTAGTATACGGCGAACGGGGGTATAGAATTGAGATTCTGTGTTGTGAACAATTTGGTTGAATAATCAAGAAATTCCCGGCATACCCGGATTCTCCCGTCAAAATACCCAATTATACATGAAAAATATTAGTACTTTCCCTCAATTTGGGGAATTCCCCACGAATTATGAGCCTTGATTACATCAGCAGTGTTATAATTATGTGTTTTTTTCTTAGTCTATGATAGGGTTTTCCAATAAAAGGTGTTATTTTGAATAGCCCACTATTTCGGTAGATGTTACTTTTAAAGCTGTCATTTTTTGACATTTGACAAGTAGAAACTACGCCATTAATAAAAATGGAACAATACACGCTTAAACAACGTATTGAAATTATTAAAATTCACTTGAGTGAATCAAATGCAAATCATCTTGAGTGATGAGGCCCATTTCCACCTCGATGGCTTCGTCAACAAGCAAAATTGTCGCATTTGAGGATCGGAAAACGCAAGAATTATTGTTGACAAGCCTTTTTATCTTCAATTTGTGACTGTTTGGTACGGTTTATGGTCCGGCGGAGTCATTTGACCTTACTTTTTTGAAAATGAGGCTGTAGCAACAGTTACGGTGTATGGATTGCGCTATCGAGAGATGATTAATGATTTTTAATGGCCGGAATTGGATGGTATTGATCTGGAAAACGTTTACTTTCAACAAGACGGCGCTACGTGCCACACAAACAACGAAACCATTGATATTTTACGATTGAATATCAAAATAACACCTCTTATTGGAAAAACCTGTATATCACGTGACTGTACGTGGTGCTGAACCAATACCTCTTTTCTACCATACGTTATGCATAACAGATCTTGGTGCCGCCCCTGGCAGTAGTTGTTTGGTACATACAACTTACAGCATTCCAGGAGGTATGGACTATCTACCAAATCTCTAAATAGTATAAAACAAAGTCACTATCCGCATCTGTCCGTTTGTGCGCTTAGTTCTTCTAAACTATGCAACGGGGTTTGATTTTCCAGTAATTCAACATATTTTTTCTGATGTGGTGCTCACATACGCAGCAAAATTGTACTCTAGTTTAAACCTTATAGTACAGTTGAAGTCATGGCTTTGTACGTCATATGGAAATCTTAATCTTCTCGGTCTGAAAACGTAAGTTTGAAATCAAAGACTAAAATAATAATAAGTGGGTAATGGATGATTTGTATAGCGCCGGTTTTGTGCAAAATACCCTCGATAGATTTTACAGATGTCAGATGTGATGTTGTCAACTTTGATGCGTTGCTGGCGTTTCAATTCGATGTAAATCCCAAAATATATCAAAATTTATTTATAAAAATAACTGCACTGTAGAATTGTTATTTTATTA
Source organism: Hesperophylax magnus (assembly GCA_026573805.1). Lineage (NCBI taxonomy): Eukaryota > Metazoa > Arthropoda > Insecta > Trichoptera > Limnephilidae > Hesperophylax > Hesperophylax magnus. The sequence continues at coordinate 11,655,333 of JAIUSX010000004.1, forward strand.
AGAATGAACTCTTTTATAATAATAATAATGTTTGGATAATTTATATAGCGCCGTTTTCGTGAAAAATCATCTCAAGGGGCTGTAAGTTAACTTCAGAGTCAAAACAATTCGTTGCTGCAAACATATTCACTGTCTTTTTGCATACAATGGAACCGTAGACTCTAAAGCAAGAATTGAAACAGAAAATAGAAGCCTTCAAAATTTGTCTTTGTTAGCTTACCCCAATAATATTGGACAGGATGAAGGTATGAAAGAAATGACAGACGTTATTTTGGAAATCGACTGTTACGGGAACATAATTATGTTACTTACTGGCACCATATTTGAGAAGCAACTCCACGACTTTGATTCTGTTCTTCTTGCAAGCTATGTGAAGTGGTGTGAATCCGTTTAGTGCTCTTGCATTGGCGTCTGCATTCCTGTTAAAAGATAAATAGCATTTTAAAAACAAACCAAAAATATTTTTGTTTAATCTTTTGAAAATAAAAAAGTGTATTTTTAACGCCTGTGATCGATATGAGTAAGTATAACAAACGTAAACGAATTGGATACGTTCAGAAGAATATCTTGAGACTGATTTAAACGTAGGTTCTAGAAAATAGTGCCTGGAAAACATAAAATAAAATAATTTAAAGAGCTATCAATAAAAAGATTAATTTACTGCAAGGTCTGAAAAACCTCGACCGTTCCGAAAAAAATAATTCCCCTCAGTATTTTCTTATCCTCTAGAAAATGTTAGGCTAAAATTTCCACAGAAAATTGGAATATTTATAAATTTCCCTATCATATTTGAAATTTCCCCAGATTTGTGTGTGCCTTTTCCCTAAATATAGGGAAATCTTCCTAGACATCACATCACTGAGTTACATTATTGTGGTAGTTAGTTACAGAATTTATGCACTAAAATATCCCGACTTCTGGTAATCTGGTATTGATTGAAACTAACTGAAATGGAATGCATAAAAATGATAAAAAAACGTGTAAACTTTGGCAAAAATGCCTGATACGAAATCGTACGATGTATTTATGAATGCGACCGCTGTTTCTTCATCTGAAAGCATTACCAATCTGTGCAGTGACAACGCAAATCCAATAATAATGCCAGTTCACCAAACAAATGTTACGTAAAAGTTCACCCTGTTGAGTCAGCGGAAACAAATTTAGCAAACACAAGTCCCCGAGTTCAAACGCTTTGTTTTGAATAACAAATCGGATTATCTGTTCTCGGTGACCTTTTTCTGCAATATTGAATTCCGACTTTAATTAGATTTATTTTGCAAAGTTGTAAAGGGTCTGTGAACACACTACGGTCGATTAATATTTAAATTGCAATCATTTACATTTTTGAACCTGAAAAACAGTTGAATTAATTATACGATTCAGTGAATTTAACTCCTAATTTGTTCAGTTTTCAGAACAGCTCATAATATGATCTCATAGAAATCGTTGTCTCCCTTACCGCCATGGTTAGAAATATTAAGTAAACGGTATTAGAAAGAGAAAACACCAAGCTTTATTTTCAAATACAGATGTTAACCACAGAATATATTAGTTCATAATTCAATTTACCTTAAAAATAGCGCTTTATCATAGAAGAATTAAAATGTACCTCGCAATTTTAGACATTTTTAATTAATTATTTTCATATGAAACGACAAAAAAGTGAGGTTGCAATAATGTTTACAATTTAATTATCTAATAAAATTCGCGTTTTTTCGTAACCTTTAATTATAATTAACTAGCTGTACTCCGCCTTACGTTGCTGTGTCTCAGTCTTTCTGTGCAGATAGAGAAAAAAAGCGCTTGTTGCTTTTAGGTCAAACAGATGGCGCTGTTTTAAAAGGCACTTTATACCTGTCACAGGTGACATCTATATAATATAGGTATATAAAAACACACGCGTATTCGAATGCAATGTTGTGTCCAAATTTTATAGCAATTGGTGAAGAACTTTCGGAGATTTAAAATTTCGTAGTTTTTGGATACGTCCAGAAGTATCTCATTTATTTAAATTTTATAGAGAAGCGGAAGAATGCTCCGAAAATTGTAAAAAAATACATTTGCTTTTGTTATTTAAAATGTTGCTACGACATTTGTCGAAGGATTTAATACAGGATTTTCCAATAAGAGGTGTTATTTTGAATAGCCCGCTATTTCGGTAGATGTTACTTTTGAAGCTGTCATTTTTTGACATTTGACTACTAGAAACTACGCCATTAATAAAAATGGAACGATACACGCTTCAACAACGCATTGAAATTATAAAATTCACTTGAGTGAATCAAATGCAAATCATCTTGAGTGATGAGGCCCATTTCCACCTCGGTGGCTTCGTCAACAAGCAAAATTGTCGCATCTGGGGCTCGAAAAACCCAAGAGTTATTGTTGAACTCTATCCTGAACGTGTGACTGTTTGGTGCGGTTTATGGTCCGGCGGAGTCATTGGACTTTACTTTTTCGAAAATGAGGCTGGAGCAACAGTTACGGTGAATGGATTGCGCTATCGAGAGATGATTAATGATTTTTAATGACTGGAATTGGATTGTATTGATCTGGACAACGTTTACTTTCAACAAGACGGCACTACGTGCCACACAAGCAACGAAACCATTGATCTTTTACGATTGAATATCAAAATAACACTTCTTATTGGAAAACCCTGTATATACGTAATGTTTTTAATTAATTAGACGAAGAATTGAACACTAACGCGATGTCAACTCAGCTACCGACCGGTCGAAGATTTTTGCTATATTTTAAATAATTGATGTTTTATTAAATATTTTCGACTGTGCCTATTAATAACAATATTTTGTTTTACTAGCGAGCTCCCTCTAATATTCGTATTAACATATCCCCCTTTCAGACCATATTTTTTTTGGCCTTAATATGTTTATTCATTGATGAAGATAATATTAACAAATCCCAATGAAACATGAAACGGAGAGACGATAAAAAGAAAAAGAAAAAAAAACGTAACTTTCGGTATTGGGAATTGAATTTACAATCCCTGTCTTTCTGGGACAATACTTTACCAATTGAACAATCGAGACCTAGTTATTTTCCGTCATCATTATCGATCTCGTATTTCAATTTAAGAATTACCAATATAATCCTCAATTTCGACTGATTTATTAATAAATTAATAATTAATATTGGCAACTGAAAAAGCGAGGCCTCGAATATTTCGAAAATATAAAAGAAATTTATAATTGAAAACATTTTAGGAAGATGTTCGAATCTAGACCCCATAAGGCTAAAGAAGTATAATAATGTATTTTTTTAAATTTACCTGTCGAGCAGTAGCTTAGCCACTTTCACGTGACCGCAGTGAGCTGCCACGTGCAGAGCAGTCAGGTAGTCTACTGTCAAGTCATCCACGGGGGCTCGGTGGTAGAGAAGGATGCGAGCCGCGTCAGAGTGGTCTCCTTGCGCAGCCATGTGGAGAGGTGCTAGACCGTTCTACGAAACAAGACAAAATTGATGCCAATTTTTTGAAGTGAAACTTCTTTACGCGCGTCATGCATTTTTGAGGACCGGAGTAAAACCGACTTATGACCGTCACGAAAAACCGTGATCATTTGGTGGTGGGGGTACGGGACCCCCACCACCGCTCACCGTTCACTGTCGCTCTCTCACCGTAGTCGCTTACTGAGGTGAGAGAGCCACTGACGAAAGTTCTCTCTCTCTCTTCTCTCTTTTCCTCTCTCTCTAGCCAACGACGCCACGCCAGGCATCAGCTGCTTGCTTCGTGTACTGCGCGGTGAGTGTAATACGAGTGAAAGACGTAATTGATTGTGATTTATTCGATTTGGAACAGAGTTTTAGTGTCAAAAATGAGTAGTGTTGAGATAGAAGTGAGAAAAAAGAGAGAATGAAATGAAAAGAGAGAGAGAAGAATACTAAAAGTTTCACTTCCGTCGTGCGTAGGCTTGCCACACACTGTATTTTTTATTGTTTTTCCTATATTTTGCAAGAATATCGTAAAAAAAAAGATTTTGAAATGACTTACGTGTTCAGACAAGGTACTGACATTTTAAAAACATTTTGTTTTTCGTGATTTTTTACTTATTTCGTGAAAAAAGGGCGAAATCGACACGTTGCCCGGTAAAGACATATATATTTTACGAGAACGTACATGATAATTGGCATATTTTTCGACTATTACAATAAGAAAATCCAAAAAGAGATTTTATGTCGCTTCAGCCTATTGTAATAAAGTGATGAAGGACTTCGCTAGTGGAGGAACTGAACCAACGACACCCGGGTGGGAACCAGTTGTATTTATCCACTCAACCACTAGTCGGTTGATGCATACCTTGCTCTTCCCACTGATGGGTGCTCCCCTCTCGAGGAGCATGTCAACAACGTGTTCGTGTCCTGAGCGCGCAGCACAGTGGAGAGGCGTCAATCCATCCCTGGTCTTCGCTTCACACTGGGCACCATGCTCAGCCAACAGAGCAACCATGTTTGCTTTACCTGCGAAAGAAGGAGATTATTGATACAATACACATTTGCACAAAATTTTATTATATGTGTTGCTTTCTTACAATTAACTCCATTTATCTTCTTATGTTCAATTATTGTAATCAATGTAAATGTATATTTTCATGTAAAAGCCCATTAGGGCGTAAATAAAATAATAAATAAATAAATAAATAAATAGTGTATTCATTCTACGACAAAACAAAACAGTGACTAATCAGTACAGTAAAGAAACCCTTATCCAACCTGACCAGAAAGGTGGTGGAAGCAGGAGAAGATCGCTGACGCATTAAAGAGATTAAATATCACATGCGTCCTAAACGTTGTCAGTGTATTTAGTTCTCCATGCAGCGCAGAACCACGAGGAGTGCAGGAGCCATCAGGCAAATTGATGTGGAGGTCAGGATTCTCAGCAATAACGCAACAAATAAATAAGAATAACATTGTTATCAACGTAATAAAGAGTTAATGCTGTCCAACTTGCCCCATTTAGCCGCCACGTGCAGAGGCGAGATGTGATGTTTAGCTGCACAGTTGACGTCGGCTCCCTTTGTTAGCAGAAGCTTTGCCACCGCCTCATTGCCGTAGTGGGCCGCTATGTGCAGCGGGGTGAAGCCGGACTTTGAAGTCACATCAGGGTTATGATCGTTCTGGAGAACAAATTACTATTATTTAATGAGCGCACATACCAGATTTCACAATATGTTTAACAGTGATTGAGTTGTCTAAAGTTTGAACATAAGTTAATCCCTTTTCTCTCTAACTAATCAAATCAAATGGATATTTAAATTGGTTTATATTAGTATCATCGATGACATGTTGTGCAAGTTTGTTCCATGCTCCATTTGCAAGGAAGTTTTTCTAGGATTGGATGCAAAAGGTGTTTTGTTAGTTTTTTTTTAGCGTTTTCGTGGATGCCAGGGCAACTATAATTTCCAAGTTTTGAAAGTCTCAATTAATAGTAATTCTTTATTAAAATATAGAAAAGCACGCGGTTTTTAAAATAGATCAAGGCATGTATGAGAAACGGGAAATAGTATCTGTATGTAGGTGCGGATTACGAAAGGTAAACCGATGTTAAAAAAAATGTTAATTAATTTTTTTTTTTTTTTCAGTACTTATTTAAGTACTTACATATAAAAAAATATATAATAGCGTTGATAATATTATGTTAAATTTTATTTTTTATTTTCTAAAAGGCTATTTTATACTTAAGAGAAATAATGATCTAAAGTCAGTTTTTATTTCAAGTTTAAAAATGGTTATTTTTGTTCCTAATACTTGATATTCATTGTTGTTATTATTTAAATTTAAATTAACGAATCTTTTGCGCGGTTTTATTTCGATTACTGTATAAGAATGACTAGCCATTAAATAAATATTCGAAATTTTAAAATTGGAAATTCATATGTCATACGGTATATATTCTGGTCTAGTAATGTGTAACTTCTATCACCTAAGAAATTCTAAAAATATAGTACTATAAGATTCATATGTCTTATACTGATTTATAGATGTGGAAATTCTAACTATTCAATTGTAAATGTTCTCCAAAATATCCTGGAAAGAATCTCAGACTTGTGATGTCCCGAAAGAAACCATTCATCTGTTCTGAATGCAATTACTAATGTTATCCAAATTGACCCTGGTAATAAATTACATCTTTGCGATTCTTTAAAGGATAAAGAAACCATCCTGTCACTTCGAATGCAATCAACAATGTTCTCAAAATTTGTTTTGACAGCATCGCCATTCCATTGTAAGAATATTATGTACTAAATACACAATTTGGCTGTCCTGAAACGGGAATCCCTCCCAGTTGGACAGACAAAGGTTCATTTTATTTTGTATTGTTTGTAATTTATATATATAAAATAAATAAAATGTATGTTTTTTGCGGGAGAGATTCCTCACTTCAGAGGATAATACGTCAAACTGCATAGCCTAGGAGTCGAAATCAGACAGATTGCAGTAGGAATGACATTCCTGTGGCAAGTTTTTTGACAAAAACATGTATTTTCGACCAAATTATGAAGCGGACTGAGAAAGAACGTTAGGATGGATGGTTTGGACGTTTGAGCGAATAAATATTTTATACGCGCAAGTAAATGAAACAAGAAGTCGGAAACACTCTCAGGATATGGTACAAACACGTGAATTAAAAAATATTACCTGACTTAAAACATGTCAAACGTGTCTATATAACCCAAAAAGGATAAACAGTTCGTAAATTTGTAGATTAGGTAAAAAGTATGTGCCTAGATAGAATTGTTTGGCAGTTCATCCTCTCTGCCTACTCCTACCTGGAAATGGCGTGATAGTTAGTTAGCTAGTTGTGTGCCTTGAGAAAGATAAAAAAATGGCTATTTATTGTATTCGTGCGCAGCTTGTTTTACCTTCGCTAAAATATTTAATTTATCCACAAAAACTTTGCTGTACATAACATAATATTTAGAACTCTTTACTGGCACGCTATTCGGAGTTATTTTCATTACCCACTCTACTAAATTTAATAAACGAGAGTAATTTGAATCATCAGTGAATTAACACAGAAATTGTGACAATAATGGATTTATGCCTGAATTACTGGCAATTTAGACAATTAGCTATCATATTTACATCTAGTTATTATAGTTGTAGATATAAATCAAATCATAATAGAAATATAAAGATTAGAGACATAACATTATTCACAAACCATCAGAGAAATATTTTTTTATGGACCTCTTGTATTTGGTAAGTTCCCAGCTGAAAATATCAACCTTGGATAATACGCTATTGTAATTATTGCAAAGTCTGTTCAGGCAAGAATTCTGCTTAGAGTTCGTTTTGCTTTGATCCACCCATTTGACCCCACAAGAATGTGTTGAACGCGCAGGCACATTGAATGGAATCTTATTTATCAACTCTGGGCATTGAATATTATTGTTAACTACTTTATACAGTTTTGCGAACATATGAATCAAAATCGCCGAAATATAGAATGTACAGCTCTGCCACCCAAACTTAAGGGTAAACGTAACGTACGTTATAATCTACGCGTCCATGTATGAATATGAATAATGCCCGTATAAAAACTCAGTTCTGTCAAGAGAGGTGTACAAACACCAGTGATTCAACCCAATATTATATTTGTATGCCTTTCTTGAAAGAATGGAGTCTTTATACGGACAAAACTGTTAATTTATATTCGTATTGCGTATGTACGGGCGCAAACAAATAATTCGTCTTAATATTTTAAAGCCTAACTTGCCAAAACAGTATAATTAACGCCATCTATGAATGCGTAGATTATAACGTCGTAAATGAATACATCAAATATGTATTTAGAATCAATAGTAATAATATTTGGACAATTTAAATAACGCCGTTTTTGTGAAAAATCACTTCAAAGGCGCTGAGTGATTCCCATATTACCTATGGAAGACACTTTTTAAAGAATTGCATTATTAATAATCCATTATAATTTTATTTATTCCGAGTTGAGTTTAAAGTGCAACATTTTTCAACATGTGCATATCATTGACAGTACACTTGTCATTGAGGGTGACGAGGTCATTAAGTGCATATCATTGATCGTACACCTGTTATTGAGTGTGACGAGGTCATTAAGTGCAAATCATTGACAGTACACCCGTCATTGAGTGTGACGAGGTCAGTAAGCGTATATTCTAGACTATCATTTCAAATTACGGAGCGAGGGGTAGTGTATTAATATATTAATGTTGTTTGAATGGGCAAATTAAAAATTATGAAGTTAATCGATTTCAGACTTGAGATAAGGCAATTTTAGATAAGGCTTGATAGAAGAGAGGATATTTGTTTAGAGAGGGACAACCAAAAAATATGTGATCTAAAGTTCCCACTTCTAGACCACATAATGTACAATCTGAGGAGTCAAGCATGTGAATTTTAGGAAGATGAAGATGAGAAGGAACGGAATAATGTCCAATCCTCATTCGAATAAATGAGGAGAGAAAGTTTGTTGTTACATTCTTGGTAATATGCAGAACCACTGTATATTACCAAGTACCAAGTTCTATGTACCAAGTTCTATGTATCTTAATAACAAATGTGCTAACAATACCGAAGGCATAGTCGATCTTTTTGCAGATTCATTTAAAAGTGTTTATGATTTGGATATTTCTGATAGTGAGATCCCTAACGAGATATCACTTGAAGAATCACTTAACCTAACCCATTGTTTCATTGAAATAGCTGCAATAGAAAAGGGTATAAAAGCATTAGATTCCAATAAATCTGCTGGACCGGATGGTTTTCCTCCAATATATTTAAAATATTGTATTGACAGTTTGACTTCACCTTTATTAATGTTATTTAATAAGTCTTTGTCATCGGGGTGTTTTCCGGATCAGTGGAAAAAAAGCTTTTTAATGCCTATTCACAAAAAGGGTGATAAAAGCGATGTTTCAAACTACAGACCAATATGTATATTGTCCGCTATTCCCAAACTCTTTGAATCGTTAGTCCTAGATGTCATTTCAAAACAAATCAATAATATTATCGTACCCAATCAGCACGGCTTTATCACAGGTAGAAACACTTTAAGTAACTTAATCATTTTTCAAAATTATATAACTGATTCCCTTGTTCTCAAGCATCAGGTGGATTCGATATACACTGATTTTTCCAAAGCTTTTGATAAGGTTAGGAGACATATTATATAACGAGATATACATAACGAGATACACGGACACGGGACGAGAAATTCTAAGCAAATTAGATTGCCAACAAGAAAAAAAACAAGCACCCAAAAATCTCTGATGTACCAGGCCGTTCAACTCTATAACAAAATCCCGAAGGAAATTGCTGTGATAGAAAATATTAATAAGTTCAAAAATGAATTAAGAAAATATGTCTATCTCAATTATTAATGTTTCTTTTTTTGTGACTTTATTGAAATATTTAAAGAAAGATTATGTTTGCCAAACAATGTACATGTTTATATGTTTATAAAACTATTAGCACACACGAAGATGTGAGCTAACTTAAGATTAATAAATAAAAAATAAAATAAAATATTCTCGTACACAAACTAAGTCTTTTGGGCATTAAAGGAACCTTATTGATCTGGATCAACAGCTATCTCAGTAAAAGAAAGCTTTGTGTTAAAATAAATTCTGTAGAATCTTACATCTTCGAAGCCACAAGTGGGGTTCCCCAAGGATCTCACCTCGGACCAATTCTGTTTTTATTATTTATAAATGACATTGTTAGTGTATTTAAAGATGTACAAGTTCTGCTCTTCGCTGATGATTTGAAAATATATAGAATGATACGTAGTATAGAGGATTGCCATATTTTACAATCTAATTTGGATAAATTGTATCATTGGTGTGTGATCAACTAATTATTTCTTAATATATCAATGTTATTAGGCATAATACCATTCTATTCATAAGTTATCACAGAACCTAAACTATGCACTTACATCAGATATCAGACAGAAGAGTGTTATATACTTAATCAAAACTATAATTTTTCCCAAAATTGTTATGAGATGTCTTACTGACAGCCCTGATTCAATAGAGCTAACTCTTAGTTCTCAGCAAATTCAACCAAATTCAATATTGAAGGTAACAATAACCTCAATACTAAATTACTGTACGGATTGAAAATAAAAATGCTATTGTACCTATGTATACCAGATGTTATTCTTGTTTAATTTCCAACATAAATTCTCAGTAATTATTCTGTTTAACATAATACTGTTTCGTTCCTGTGAACCACTGTAAACATAAATCATGTATATTGTAAAAGCCCTTTACGGCGTCTAAATAAATAAATAAATAAATAAATAAATAAATAAATATTCAAAAGTGCCAAGTTATTCGTTTTCGTAAAATCCAAAGTCATGTTACTTATGAATACTCTTTAAATAATGTACTTTTGACATCAGTCGCTCAGATCAGGGACTTAGGTGTTATATTTGATGAAAAGTTAACATTCACTCTGCATGTAAATGATATAACAAGGAGAGCTATAAAAATGCTTGGTTTCATATGCAGAACGGCGAGTGATTTCAAGTCAATTGAATGTTTGAAAACATTGTACACTTCTTTAGTAAGAAGCCAGGTAGAGTATAATTCGCCTATTTGGTCCCCATTGTATAAAACGCATTCTGACAATATTGAAAGGGTACTGCACAAATTTCTAAGATTTATTAACTTTAAACTGAATATTCCAATTCAAAATATTAACTATTTTCTTTTGATGAAACAACTTAACTTAATAACGCTATCAGATAGGCGGATCATCTCTGACCTTGTACTTTTAAATAAAATTATTAATAATTTCATTGACAACCCTGAAATTCTCGCCAAAATAAAATTTTACGTACCGACTAGAAATACGAGGCAAAGTGCTACATTTTTCTGTGACAATTTTAAAACCAACTATGTAGCTCATACACCTATAAATAGACTACATCATTTTGGCAATAAATTGGGGATTATTGTAGACATGCTTAAAGATTCCGTATTAGTTATAAAACGAAATCTTTTTAATCATTTTACTGAGATGTATGAATTCACAACTCTGTAGTGAATACACTTTTGTTTTTATATGTATATGTTCCTTAATACATATTTAGCTTTCCGTAATCCACACTATTAATTTGAATTTACCTTAATTTAATCAAAAATCATAATTTATTGTAAACTATGTAACACAACTGTATTACTTGTTAACTACTTTTGTAAAAGCCCATTAGGGCGTAAATAAATAAATAAATAAAATAAATATATAATAAAATAAAAATGATTGTTAGTTACCTCTAATAGTAGTGCAGCGGCTTTGCAGTCATCCTTCTTGGCCGCTATGTGCAGCGCCGGGAGTCGAACCCGGCCCGTGTCCGCCTCCAGCAGAACGGCTACCACCTTCTCGTGTCCTTGCTGCATGGCCACTGCCAAGGGGGTAAACCCGTCCTGCAAATACAACTATATTTTACCTCTCACACTAATTTGTTTTTAATATGGTCTTATAGAAATCTTTGTATGTCCCTTACCATCATGGTGAGAAATATGATATAAACGACGTTAGAAAGAGAAAACACCACGCTTTATATTCAAATCCATTGAATTCTATTTTTATTATTTTGGTGCAGTATTTTTTTACATTTCATAGTTATCCAGTAATGTTGGCCTCACTGGGTGGCTTAACCGTGCTGAGCCTTCATTTTATAATATAAAAAAATTATATAATAGTACATTTAAAGAGAAATATATATAATCTTGTGTGTTCGTGAGTGATGTGTGTTTTATATAGGTTTTGTGTATTACGTGTAGGTTTTATTATTTTATGTTATGAAATTTTGGTATTATTGTCTTTTTTGTTCTTTAATCCATTTTGAAATTTTTTTTCTGAATTTATTATTATTTACCTCAATTTTCTTTTTAAGTGTTAGACTGTTGAATACTTTTATAGCATGGTATTGATAGTGTCTCTGTCCAAAGCTTGTATTTACTGTCGGCGTTTTTATGTTTTCTTTGTACGCTTGTCTAACTGGTTTGTTAGTGATATTCTGTGTTGAAATTTGTTTTTTTATGAAGCTAAGTATTTTGAGACTAGATGTACCCCGCCACGCGTCGCTGTGGCTCAGTATGCCCGTGCAGATAGAAAAACAAACAGTGCGTCAGTTGGCGTTGTTTTAATAAAATGCATTATTGTCTAACAGATGGCGCTGTTTTTTTAAAAAGCGATTTTTACCTGTTACAGGTGACATCTATATAATATAGGTATATAAAATATAAAAACACACGCGTATTCAAACGCAACGTTGTGTCAAAATTTCAAAGTAATCGGTGAAGAACTTTCGGAGATTTAAGCTTTTGAACAAACGAACATTAACATTTTTATTTATACAGGGTTTTCCAATAAGATGTGTTATTTTGAATAGCCCACTATTTCGGTAGATGTTACTTTTGAAGCTGTCATTTTTTGACATTTGACTACTAGAAACTACGTTATTAATAAAAATAGAATGATACACGCTTCAACAACGCATTGAAATTATTAAAATTCACTTGAGTGAATCAAATGCAAATCATCTTGAGTGATGAGGCCCATTTCCACCTCGGTGGCTTCGTCAACAAGCAAAATCGTCGCATCTGGGGCTCGGAAAACCCAAGAGTTATTGTTGAAAAGCCTCTCTGTCCTCAACGTGTGACTGTTTGGTGCGGTTTATGGTCCGGCGGAGTCATTGGACCTTACTTTTTCGAAAATGAGGCTGGAGCAACAGTTACGGTGAATGGATTGCGCTATCAAGAGATGATTAATGATTTTTTTTGGCCGGAATTGGATAGTATTGATTTGGACAACGTTTACTTTTAAAAAGACGGCGATACGTGCCACACAAGCAACGAAACCATTGATCTTGTACGATTGAATATCAAAATAACACCTCTTATTGGAAAATCCTGTATAAACAGATAATCTATGAAATTTATCAATTAAGTTTTATGAAGAAGCTTTCGCAGCTCCTAAAAAACACATTTTGATAAATCTAAAATCTATAAAATTACCTTCATTGTAAATCACAGCTGGGAGTTTTGACTCTAGTAGTTATATTGAAGATGTAATTTATGAAAAGATAAAAAGTGCTAAATCAGATAGGACGTAGCTCCCAAAATCAATTGTCAGACATAAAAGAGCCATCACACTAAAGGCCCCGTAGTAAGCATCCAAAGATTGTTTAAAAGGGAGATACGTAAATACGAATGTTAGAGGGAGCCCACTGATATTAAAAAAAACGTAAATACGAATGTTAGAGGGAGCCCACTGATATTAAAAAAAAACGTAAATACGAATGTTAGAGGGAGCCCACTGATATTAAAAAAAACGTAAATACGAATGTTAGAGGGAGCCCACTGATATTAAAAAAAACGTAAATACGAATGTTAGAGGGAGCCCACCGATATTAAAAAAAACGTAAATACGAATGTTAGAGGGAGCCCACTGATATTAATAAAAACGTAAATACGAATGTTAGAGGGAGCCCACTGATATTAAAAAAAACGTAAATACGAATGTTAGAGGGAGCCCACTGATATTAAAAAAAACGTAAATACGAATGTTAGAGGGAGCCCACTGATATTAAAAAAAACGTAAATACGAATGTTAGAGGGAGCCCACTGATATTAAAAAAAACGTAAATACGAATGTTAGAGGGAGCCCACTGATATTAAAAAAACGTAAATACGAATGTTAGAGGGAGCCCACTGATATTAAAAAAAAACGATCGAAGATGGTGAAAATATTTAATAAAACACGACTCGTGTAAAATAGAGCAAAAATCTATCGACAAATGATTTAGTTGCATTTAAAGATACACTGTGAATTTTATCTTGCCTATAACATGTTAAGTAACGGAACAAAATGTGTTTTTTAATAATTTTCGGAGCTTACTTTGCGATTTTTTTCGAATGATAGAATTTCATATAATTAACGTTTCGACATAATAGATGTATTGATATTATCTTCAAAAATAATGTATATCTTTTAAGGCGATGCACTAAGTCGTGTAATATTTTAAATTGAGCCGCTATCAATAACAACCCTTACGTAGATGGCGATAAGGTTTAAATTCCCGCTTAACACCATCCGCCTGTTTTGATTTATGCAAGAAAAAAACATGGCCAAAAAGTGCATTTTATTTTATTTTGTGGATGTTCAGGCATAAATATTTATTTTTTTTCCGATCATTTTATAAATAACTAAATTTGCCACATTATACAATAAAATCATAACCGAAAATGGGTTCGTTAGTAGGAGATTTTGAACTTTAAAGCAGTTTTCATAGGCCTTTACATTATTGTTTTCTGGGCTTATAAAAAGACTTATCTAAAAAATACTCGATTATTTCAAAGGCCAAGAATTATTCTACTCGCAGTATTTAATTAAAGCATCTGAAACATTTCTAGGCGACCAAATTTTCAAACCAAAAACATATGATTTTGCATTACTACGTATGGCATCGCCTTAACGAGAAACTTGTTATAAATCGGTAGAAATTTCGGTATGAGGGGGCTTAAGAGAACTTTTATTCCATCTTCCCTTACGAAGCACACGAATGAACTGTCAATGAACAACATGTCTGTAGTACTAAATAAGTAATAGTAATACTACGCATCAAAATATCTCATCAGATACGTAATTATATTCTCTAAAAATAAAATAAAATCACAACAAAGTTACACATGATGTGTGGAAAAAACAAGTATCCAGTTTTACTTTCATTATCGTATTTATATACAATGCCTAATAATAATTGAAATGCGCATTATTATATTTTAAATCAACTATCGTCCTATTTAATAAAAAACATTTGAAAACAAGGTTAACTTCACGACTAATATAACTGCTATAAGTATGTTATTATTTTTTTAACTAGAACACTTTAAAAACATTATCGCGGAATGGTCCGAATTCTCATCATATCAGAAATAAATCATAGAAAATCACAAAACTAGTATGTTTGATAATGTTAATCGAGTATGGAAATCTGTCCAAAAACTAAACTGGAGTGCGACCATCACGACGGTGCGCACTTACACGCGTCGGTGGTTCAAAGGTAACTGAGACAAGTGCACTAGAACTTGTTTGTTGTATGTGGTAGGTATCGGGAATGTACATATTATTAGCTTACAGTTGGAGGTAGCCATACCACCTAGTATGTACTAGTACCAGTCTAGTCGCATCGATTTTAGCATCCCCCTTAAAGGGGTTGACTTAAATAACCAAAGCTATATTTAACCTCCATGTATTTCAGGAATTTCCACGTTTTTCTCAATCAGTAACTAGTAATTTTGTGAACAGTAGACCTCGCGTCTATGGTTTGCAAATTCTGCACCATTTTCAAAGCCCGCTGGATTGCGGGATAGAATTTAGAAAAATCCTGTGGGATTGCGGGATAGAATTTAGAAATCCTGTGGGATTGTGGGATAGAATTTAGAAATCCCGAGGGATTGCGGGATATACAATAGAAAACCTGCGGGATTGTGGGATCGAGCATAGAATTCTGCGGGATTGCGGAATAGAATATAGAAACTCCGCGGGATTGGTGGGATTGATATTAATTTTTTTATGTGAGAATTCCGCACGAGGGTCCCAACTGCTCCCAACCGCCTGGAGCCAGTGAGATTATGGCAACATTGGCATCCCCAATTGAGGGATGTTGTGAGGCTAAATGTAGTGGGGAGAGATAAAAAACAGGGAAGAAGGTAAAGGAGTACATGGCTATTCAGAACTGGTCACCAAACACGGCTTAAGCTATTATTAATGGTAGTCTTACACCAGGTCGATACTGAGAGTATCTCCCACTCTAGAACTTGCCGTAAGTATTCTTTATATTATTTTGGATGAATTTTACTTTCGCACGCAGGAATTTTAATCCGCTATCTACGGCTTGCTAGTAGAGTGCTTTACCCTTAGACTACGGAGGCCGAATTGAAAGAATGCCAACATTTCATTAACATTTTTTTTTATTATTTTGTATCAATTAGCTTTGATACCAGTAAATTATAAAAACTGCATTAGATAGGTAACATAGTAAGTCCTTTAAGAGGGCTTTTGTACAGGATGAGGCAGAAGTAATAATGACCCGGTTTTGAGGAGGTATTAAAAAACTGATAAACTTAAAACTTTATTTTTCATCGTTTTTTGATCATGTATATAATTCCATTTTTTTCGTTAAGTTTTAAATACCACTTCATCAAGATAGCGGCCTTCAGCAGTACTGATGTCAATTTCTAAAGTCTCTGCACATTTCAAGAGGTATGCTGGATGTTTCTTCGATAATTTGGATCTTCTAAAGTGTGGGGGAGATGTTCAAAATCTTTCTCCTTCAAATAACCCCACAAAACAGCCCACGTCACCCCTCTAAATGTTCCTCGCTCACAAGTCGAGCAGGGAACATTCGTCTCAATTTGGTCATATAAATCCGAGCAGTGTGTGTGGTAGCCCCATCTTGTTGGAACCACATATCTCCCAGATTAGTGTCGTCATTCAATTGTTGCAATTTGTTGCTGCAACTTATTGACTACATCAGTGTATTGCAGCTAAAGGCCGCAATCGTGCTGAAGTCGTAAAACTTTAGATTATATACAGATCACAATAAAAAGTTATAAGTCTCTAAGTTTATTTTTTTTATACCTCCTCAAAGCCGGGTCATTATTATTTGTGCCCGTTCTGTATCAATCATCTCTGGCGCTGGTAATATTATTATTAAAAGGTATTGAAGCTGTAATTTAATAAATATTTTAAGAAGACTTTGATTAAAACGGTCATAAAAAATATCTAAAAATACAACTGTCACTGATAGCACTCCCCATGCTCATTTGAAATAAGTTATCTTTTGTACTAGTATATTTAGTCTATTTAATTTAATAAAAAAATTAATGTCAACTCCGTGGGATCAAATATTGCTGAAATCCCGCAGGATTGCGGGATGCGCGATTGCGGGATTTAAAACTTCTAATTACTTTCTTTCTAATTACTTATAGATCTGTAAGCAGGCACTTGGCAAATACCTGGCCACTTAATTATGAACCATATATAAAAAATTAAAACAGGAAATTCTTTTTTCAAACTTTCTTCCTGAAGGTAGGTATCATATTGTCCATGTGACGTCACCAGTAACAAAAGCCTAGGTTTTTTAGGTAAATATTCGGAATCGCTGGACACGGATTATACGAAATATTTTTTTTTTTTTTGGTTTTAGGCATTTCACCCTGAAAAGAGTGCTTTGTGCCGGTAACAGTTAAAGTGGATAAAAAAATTAGGTTAATCTATTGGGAGAATAATAAAACAAATTAATCATTGGACTCATTTAGATCGCTAAAACACATTAAGGGCCCGCTTTCCGCGTAAAGAATTTAGATTTGGCAACACCCACAAAATTTAGTGTTAAAAGAATCCGACAGAGGTGTCTGAATTCGTATTAGGAATAATTTTGGGGATTATGAAATTAAATTACCGACATCTATTGCAATTTTAGAAAAACAGAACCATTTTTAGTTAGCACCGACCTTAGAGTAATAATGCACCGACCAAATGAGAAGGAAGTCGAAATGAAGATGGTTCTCAAAATATGGGTTTTATTACGGATTTAATTAATTATTTTTTTTTTTAATTTTACAAAAAACATTTACGAAAGTTATTTGTATAGGTATAAAAATTACTTTACTTTACTAAAATACTATTCTCACTTTTATAAAAGTAATTTATAACTTTTATAAAATCAATAAATATATTTTTACATCAATAAGGTTTTAAACTTTTTTACTCGAAAACTATCTTAAAACGTTGGAATTCCAAAAAAAGTTTTTTTTTCTTTTTTACTTGTACTATCAATTAGAATCACCTCCCGAAGTTTGTGCACTTTACCCCCGACATCTTGTATAATATGCGCAATATAATATTTATACACGTGTAATATCTACTTTTGTACATTTATATAAATTATATACACGTTTACATTTTTATGCTCATCAAATTTATTATATTATAAAGATAGATAGAAAGATCCTTAGTGCTTCCTGAGGACTTACAAATCAGAAGACTTTTTTGTAATTATTTATTTATTCATTTAAACAATTCAATAATTATAAAGAGTAATAAAACATGTAAGCAACATAAAATTACATTCTAAAATGTGAAAGGGGCTCTATTTATTTACATTTTTATGAAATTACTACTTTTAATAGTTTTAAGCTTTCAGTGAACTTTCAATTTTATTTTTAACTTCTCTAAATATTATTTGTTTAAATCGTCAAATATAATTTAATCACAAACACAAGATTCACTCAAAATGAAAGATTGGTGGTTCTGAAATGTTCCCATAAATACGGTGAAAGAACCCTAAACTATAAACTTATTACCCTAAACATGCTTCGAGCGAAATGCGGATCTGGAAACCTTATCGTCAATCTGAGCAAAACATACCATGAACGTCAATATAGCAACAGCCTTTGTTCTGCTGCAGTTTCATTAAATGCCGAGAGATCCGTTTACAGTCTCCAAAAAGCAATACTGGGGCACAACCCTAGAAGCAAAGCTAAATGATTGGAATACAGAAAGATAAAAACACACCATTGTCAAAAATATCTTGGCCGTAAATGATTAAATAAAATTAGATTTATTCAGGAAGGCAAGCTATCGATCAAATGATTTGCGAATTCGGAAAAACCGTTATTATTGAGGTTTTATTGATGTTTTGTTTCTCCCGATTTATTCGTATAACCCATTAGTCTACATAATTATCTAGCGGGTTTTCCATTACTTGTGCACTTATGTTAATGTATTTTATGACCGTCTTTGTGTTGCTTATATTTGTATCATGTTGTCTCCCTCTATATTTTGTTATATATATGCACACATTATGTACTTCTTGTTTAGTATTAATTTGTACCCTGATGATGCTTAAGTAAAGCGAAACCGGTCGGTTCTTAAATTAATAAATATCGTGGTTTTAAAACAAAAAAGTATTTTATTTTATTAAATTATATTCCCCACAGTTTCAGAACTTTCAATAGCTTCTTTCGCTCGCATGTTCATTATTATTCTGAATTCCACGTTCGAGTATTGTTATTTGAAACAGATGGCCCGTATATTATTATTACATATTATATTATATTTCGGACATCGTTGCATTGTGAATTAATAAGAACTTGCCCTGTAATTTCTAATGTTTTGGAATTAGTTTTATTTCCCAAAGTACGTATTCTGAAAAAAATAAAATAAAATTTTTTATAACTTTTTACTACACAATACATAAATAAAAATAATAATTAATTTTTATAATAAATTATCGTTTATCGTATTCTGAAAAAAATAAAATTATAATTTTTATAACTTTTTACTACACAATACATAAATAAAAATATGAATTATTAATTTTTATAGTAAATTATCGTTTATAATAAATATAAGCTTATAAATCAAAAATTGTATTTTTTTCTTCTCACCTATTAGATAGGATATAATTTTATGAGATATCATTTTTTCTTTGAAATACGGGATATCTTTCGTGTATTTCCCATCTTTAAAAAAACAATATTTATTAACTCATAAACTTTACACGCGTAAAAATTATCTTTATAGATTCAAATATTTGCACGTAATCGCACGTCTGTAGATCATAGAACGTTGAACGACATGTCTGCCCCCAAAGCCCTCGAGTTGGCGAATGAACTTTTCAAAGAAGATAGGTTAATCTTCAAGTCGGAGCGAGCGCGCTATAATAAATATGATTTAAAAGCAATAGGCGTAAGCGACAGTTGTGAAAATGTTTAATAAATCACGGCGTATTTCAAAAATAGCAAAAATCACTTTTGGGGTCTATTGAGTAGCATTAAAAGAAGCATTGTGATTTTTTTCATACATATAACTTGTAAAATAACAGAAATAAACGTGTTAATAATATTTTTCGGAGCATACTTTGCGATTTATTTCTATCGAGGGAATTTCAAATAATTACCGTTTCGGCTTTTGGAACAAATAGATACTATCTTAAAGAATAACATATATTTTTTTAAGAGCTTAAAAACTTCAAAATTTTAAGGAAAGTATGTCGGAAATTGGATGAAATTCGAATAGTGGGCCCTTAAATGTTGAATTCATTCAGGTTAATAAACTTACATAAAGCTGTATGAACACGAGAATTGTTAAGAGATAAAAGGTATGAAATGTTAAGGGGGGACTGGTGTGTGATTTTAATAAGACGGCGGTATATGTTCTTGAAAGATGAATGATTTTTACAGTTAAAGAAAACGTGGTCGAGGGTTTCCTCTTCCACACCGCACTGGCAGACCGGATCATCCAAAACTCTAATTCTAGCCAAGTGGGATGCAATTGAACAGTGACCAATTCTCATTCTCGAAATACATGAAATGAATCGCTTTGACAGTTTTTTACCGTGAAACCATGGCTTAGCAGGGATATGGTTTTGAATTCCAGCATAGAAAGATCCAGTTCTTATTTTGGAGCCTGCCCAATTTTCTTCCCAGGCACGAGTCATGTTGGATTTAAGAATCGGGAAGACATCGGAGATAGGGATTCTAAAATTTAGTGGGATAGTTCCGGAATCTGAACCAGATTTGGCGAGAGAATCGGCCATCTCATTACCCTCTATACCCAAATGGGCAGGGATCCAGGCCAATATCGTCTCAAACCCAAATTCACTTAGAGAATTGAGAAGATTTTTTATTTTACATATAATATTGTCTTCCGGATAACATAGAATATTTGACATAATTTTAGTTAGAGCACTTAGCGAATCAGTACATAGTAAGGCTCGATGAATGTTGAGAACCTGGATTTGATTTAGCGCTTGTTCAATTGCAAAGCATTCAGCTGTAAATATGGAAACTTCTTTCGGTAATTTATAAGAGAGATTGATGTTGAATTCTGGACTATATATCGATGCTCCACATCTTTTATTTTAAAATTTGGAACCATCAGTGTAAAGGATGGAAAATCCAGGGAATTTTGAAGCCACAATGCTTTTAAAACAGTCATCCACATTTTGAAATTTATTTGGGGAAGATAAAATATTCTTCCGAAAGTCTGATGTTATTGTGTTTGGCATAAAAGTGATTGCCTTAAATGGAATATTGTATATAAGTATTGAAGATTGGGAACTTCTTGAAGATATTGGAGGTAAGATGACAGAGAATTATAGAGATGAAAACTTTTAATTAGGAGAGGAAAACATTTTTTTTCACTCAATCTTTTGTTAGACTTCAAATTAACACTTAGCAGATTAAGACTTTGTTTAATAGGATGATGTGATAACGATAAAGCCTTGAAAATATATTTATTGGCAAGGAATTGCCTTCTGAAATATAATGGAGGCTCCCCACATTCCACCTGAAGCGCATTAATTGGAGAAGACTTCATAGCTCCAATAATCATTCTGAGGGCTTTTGATTGAATTCTTTCCATTTTCTTATCTAAATATTTAGGGAGAGGGTCAAAAAGGAATGTGCCGTAATCCAAGTGGCTCCGAACTAGGGAATTATACATTAATTTAAGAGTGGTAGGATGAGATCCCCACCATACTCTGGAAACTGCTCGCATCATATTAAGTCCCTTTTCACACTTTGTAGAAATTGTCTGAATGTGTGGAAGCCAGGAAAGTTTATGGTTCAAAAGAAGCCCAAGGAATTTGATTTGAGTAGCGGTTTGTAGAGGCACATTATCAAAAGAGATTGAGAAGTGGGAAATTTTTCTTTTGCGCGTGAAAGCTACGACCCTTGTTTTAGATGCTGCCAGATTCATCCCATTTATTGACAACCAGCTTTTAATATATTGTAAAGCCAAATTCATTTCCTTAGCTGCAAGAATAATATTTTTATGTAACAAATATATAAGGATATCATCCGCAAAGTAAAGTCGCTTGATAGAAAAAGGAATTACTGAGTCTAGGTCGCTTATATAAATATTAAACAACAGAGGACTGATAACAGAACCCTGGGGTAAACCTCTCCATAGTTTGCGCCTTAAGCATTTAGAGGAAGACTCAATAATAATGGACCTATCTGTGAGCAAATTAATAATAAATTGGACTAGTTTCGGGAGGATTTGTTTTTTAATTAGCTTTTCTTTCAAAACATTCAGTAAAACATCATCGTAAGCTGATGAAAGGTCAAGGAATGTGGCCAATGTATAAGAATTTAGGGATTGAGAAACTCGGATATCAGTTGTGAACAAACTTAAATTATCCATTGTAGATTTCTTTTTCCGAAAACCATACTGATTTGGTGAGATAATATCTTGACTTTCAACAAACCACTCTAGTCTGTTTTTTATCAAACGCTCCGCTACTTTCATCAAACACGATGAAAGAGCAATAGGCCGATAAGACGAAATTTCAGATGGATTTTTTCCAGGTTTTAAAATGGGAATGATTTTTTGAGTTTTCCAAACATCCGGAATTAGTCCTGTTTCAAACATATTATTAATAAGAGATAAGAAATATTCAACCGCCATATCAGAAAATGATTTAATGAAACTATAAAATATTCCATCGGGACCCGGAGCAGAGTCAGAAAGGGCTCTTATCACTCGTTTCATCTCATCAATGGAGAAAGGAGCATCTAGCCAGTTAGAGTGAGATGGATACGGCTTAATAGAAGGCATTTCTTCACATCCCGCAACTGATCGGGGGGCTATTTTATCCGCAAATCCTATAAGAATTTCTTCTGATATATGTTTGATTCTTGGCGGAGAATACGATGATCCAAATTTTTTTAAGCTAGACCAAACTGAAGACTGGGGAGTTTCCGGAGACAGGTTCTCACAGAACTTCCGCCATCCAGCGCGCTTCTTATTTTTCAAAATTCGTTTGGTTTCTGCCTGGGCTTTTTTAACTGATAAAAATTTTTCTAGTGACATACACTTACGAAAAGAGGAAATTGCTATTTTTCGAGAGTTGACGGAGCGAGTGCATTCCTCGTCCCACCACGGAGTAGAGTGTTTTATTTTAATGTTCGCCTTGCGTTTCGGGATGGATTTTTCTGCTGCATTTATAACCATAGAAGGAAACGTCTCACATTGCATTCTGATGTCTCCCGGGGACGATTTTGTTAAATTAATAAGGTTATCTAGTTCAGAAGAGAAAGTGCTCCAATTCGCATCTTTCGTTCTAAATTTGAGATTATTTTTAACTGGGGGGGAATAAGTGTTAAATTGATGGTGAAAGCGGATTATAATTGGGAAATGATCACTAGAGAGGGGATCGTTTAGGATGTCCCAAGAGCATTTAGATGCTAACGAATACGAACAAAGAGATATATCAACAGCACTTTTCCGTTGATGAGGGGGGGTGAATCTGGTTGGAGATCCGTCATTTTAAAAACATAGGTTATGGGTATCAATAAAATTTAAAAGATTGCGGCCAGAACGATTTGTTATTTCGCTACCCCAAGAAGGGGAATGTGCATTAAAATCTCCAAGGATCATATAAGGGGAACAAATCTGGCTTAAGATTGGTGTCCATTCAATTTCAATAAAAGTCGTAGAGGGAGGAATATATATTGACAATATTGTGATATCAGATAAGACAGCTGCTATTATCTGGATATCGTCGGAGGGAGTATGAATATTAATTTCTTTAAAAGGGATAGAATTTTGGATTATCAGAGCCGAGCCGCCTTTACCATCCGGTCTGTCGTGTCTGAGACAATAATAACCTGGAATTCTTAAGTGAAAGGAGGATTTTAACCACGTTTCAGAAATGGCGGCTACTGAAACGTCGTGTTCGTCGAGTAATTGAATTAGGTCAGATTTGTTAGCGAAGAGGCTTCTACTGTTCCACTGAAGGATTTTGTTCAGTTTCGAAGCCATTGGGGAGGCAGGATAATAAAGATTTAATGTAATCGGCAGCGTTGGACGGTACAGTATTGTTGTTTGTAAGGATAGAAATTAAAAGGGTAATTAAAGTGTGTATAAAAGAATTATTATTCATTATTTCGGGGAGAGCAGGAGGGGAAGAATTACCATTAATGGCACACCCATTGGGCGTCTGGGATTTGGCATTCCCATTCGGGCTGGCCAAAATATTATTCAATTGTTTTTTATCAAGGTAAGGTGTATATTTTGGGTTGGGTTTGACTGGCTTGAGAATGATTTCTCTGTGAGAAGATGATGTTGAATTTAAAAAGGTGGTTGTTTGGAAAGGAGCTGAGGACGATGTCATCTCTGCGAATGATTTTTTCGCAGGAGAGATTAACTTTGAGGCCTGGAAGTACGAAATGTTGTCGGTAGCCATTTTATGTTTTATGTTCTTCTGTCTTGTTAATTCCGGACAGGCTAGACTGACCGCGGTATGTGCACCCGAACAGTTAATACAAATGGGATCATTGGAAGATTTCGGACATTGATCAAATGGGTGAGCTTCTCCGCAATAGTAACAACGTGGGGGGGAGCGGCATACAGATTTCGAATGTCCGAACCGGCAGCAGTTGAAACATTGAATTGTTGGAAATTTATAAACTTCGACGGGAAGCGAGGTATAGTAAATTAACACACGAGACGGTAGGAATTGTCCCTCAAATGTAACAACAACAGACTGGGAAGGTTTCCAGATCGTGTTTCCGTCAGTAGAATCCTTGTAGTTCAGTCGACGTACTTTTAATACTTTTGGGGTTCCGTGAGAATTATTAAAAGCATCAACAATTTCAGCCTCTGGGATCTCCGCGGGAATTCCTCGCACAAGACCCATTCTCGAAAGGTTAAATGTAGGGATGAACGATTTATATTTATGATTTGAGAGCGAGTCAATTTTTTTTACAAATCCATTTGCGGAAGCGGCAGTGTTAAACTCCATAGATAATTTATATCGCCCTTCCGGTTTAATTGAACCGTTAACAATATCAAGGTTATTATTTTTTGAGTCAAATACGAATTTTCCAAAATCTAAAGGATGAATAAGTTTTCCCTGTTCAGTTCTCTGAACATTAACGGTAAATGGACCGGAAGCTGAAGCAGGATAAAGTAATTCAGTACTTTTTGCATTATCGCTACTTAAAGTACTTGGCTGGATGTTACTATTGGTGTTAAGGTCGTTAGGGGTCGAGGTTTGTTGAACCGGCGGTATAGATTTAACTTTCGATGAAATGTGAAGGCTTTGCGATGGTCGTCGTTTACGAGATGGGAGCGTAATAGAAACCTGGCTCGTATTAGATTCCGAATCAGAAAAATCCAATATCGACCCTGGGTCGGGAGGTCTATCTTCGTCTTCCTCCATTATATAAAAAAAACTTAACTTTTAAAAATTAAACTGAAAAAATAATACGCAGTCTATTTCATTGACTGTACAAACAAAAACGGATTAGCCGTAAGCAGGAATGCAAACAAATAGGTAAACGATAAACAATATTAAATAAAATGTAACAATAATCTCTTATCTGTACGCAGCGCAGGAACGGGCGAACGGCACTCAGCAATAGTAAGGTACACACAACCACTGTTGACCGCGGCTCGAATCGGACTCGAAATATTTTTTGATAAAACCTTCTGATTTACCTTAATTACTATAAAAAGAATCTGACTGCATTTGTGATATTTTTAATTTTTAATTACGTAAATCGAAAATTCACTTTCGTTGTATGGGATGACAGCTGGAATGATTTCTGTTGATGACACTTTCTCTTGTTGGTATTCCCGATACGAGTATCTAGAATTTGAATCATTTCTGAATGAAAATTCTAGTTAGGCCAAATTCGAAAAATAAAATATTTTTATGTTATTTAAAAAACTTAAATTATTTATATTTAGGTATTATTATAATTATTGTTTTATTTTACCTAAACTATAGTAACCTAACCTATCATAATCAAACCTAAACTAACCTAACCTAAATCCTAACCTAACCTATATCCTAACCTAACCTATAATAATCCAACCTAACCTAACCTAACCTAACCCAACATACCTAACCTATCCGATAATAATCCAACCTAACCTAACCTATAATAATCCAACCTAACCTAACCTATATCCTAATAATAATCCAACCTAACCTATAATAATCGAACCAAACCTACAATAATCCAACCTAACCTAACCTTACCTATAATAATCCAACCTAACCTATCCTAACTATATCCTAATAATAAACCAACCCTATAATAATCGAACCATACCTACAATAATCCAACCTAACCTAACCTTAGCTATAATAATCTAACCTAACCTAACCTAACCTATAATAATCCAACCTAACCTAACCTAACCTATAATGATTCAACCTAACCTATAATATCCAATCTAACCTAACGTAACCTAAATCCTAATAATAAACCAACCTAACCTAACCGATAATAATCCAACCTAACCTAACCTATAATAATCCAACCTAACCTAACCTAACCGATAATAATCCAACCTAACCTAACCTATAATAATCCAACCTAACCTAACCTAACCGATAATAATCCAACCTAACCTAACCAATAATATCCAATCTAACCTAACCTAACCTAAATCCTAATAATAAACCAACCTAACCTATAATAATCCAACCTAACCTATATAACCTCACCTTTTTTAATTTTTCTATTTCATAAAACATACCTAAATATCTTTATTTTATTTTTCGAGTTTGGCTAAAATAGTTCCTACCTATTATTTGCATATGGTAAAAATGTAGCCACTCGTATCAGGAATACCAACAAAAGAAAATGTTATCAACAGAAACCATTCCAGCTGTCATCCCATACAACGAAAGTGAATTTTCGATTTACGTAATTAAAAATTAAAATGCTAAAATTAAAAATATCACAAATGCAGTCAGATTCCTTTTATATTAATTCAGGTAAATCAGAAGGTTTTATCAAAATATATTTCGTATAATCCGTGTCCAGCGATTCCGAATAATTACCGTTTTTTACAACAGGCACTATATTTTGTATGTCGGCGTCGAGAGACGAGACGTTTTTCATTCTTGAAAAATGTATTTTAGTAAGATATAGAATAGTGTAGAATAATTTAGGTACTAACCTCCGTGGCCAAGCTCTGATTGGCGCTATTGGCCAGTAGAAATTTGACTACTCCATCGTGGTTCTCTTGAGCGGCCATATACAGCGGAGTGAAGCCATTTTGCGACTGAATGTTCACCTGGAAGCAAGATTTCGTATTAGAGACTGTTTTAGTAAGTTAAAAAGACATAATGAAGGATTGAAAAACAAGGTATTCAGAAAATTGGTGTCCTGGACGATGAGAATAAGGCAAGTTTACTAAGGTTCAGGTGTTCCAATCACCACCGTTAATACTGATTCTGGTTTTTTTTTCATAGAAACTGACAAAATAAATACAAAAAACCGAATTAGTACTATTTTGCCATATTAAGACGATGTTATATTTGAATTTTAATTGAAATCTATGACAGTGGTTTTAGAAGGATAGAGATCTTCCGAAAATGTTTCAATTTGTGGTGTGCCGCAGGGGTCTGTGTTGGGTCCTCTTCTGCTTATACTTTTTACACCAATTAATTTTTATCTCTAGTACTAAACTAACTTTGCGAATTGGATGTTTGTACGCAAGTAAACGCTTGTGCACTGCATTTATGGGGACTCAAACTAGATATGTCAAAAGAGGAAAGAGATTATGTTACTACGACGGCCCCAATTAGACTGTTAAATTTTTTTTATGTTCAGCTTCATGTTTTTTTATGTAACAAATCTTGTGCACATACTTCACTGGTTCATGAACCGTTTTTGGAACATGAAATTTTTTATATAAAATATACATAACTATTTGTTTCTCCAGGTGACTGGATAACTCATCAAAATGACAAATCAACACACCTTTAAAAAATGATATAAAGTCATGAAAAACGATGAAACAAATACTAGGTTAAATAGGTTACGTGGGTTAGGTTTAAATATTAGTTTATTCATCGCTTTAAATCACTTTTTAAAAATGTGTTGAAACGTCATTGAAAGTTTTCGTGCAACCGTTTCTCCAATGAAGTCCAAAAAAACAAATCTCTTAAAATTTGATTAAATACATTTTTTAAAAAGGAAACAAACATTCCAGGGTTACGAATAATCTGACAATGTTTGAAAATTTCCTACTGCCACCACAGTAAGCGGAAAATGTTGATTGTGTTATAATGGAGGATTGAATACGCTAAGTCTGGGTGGGACCCAAACGCGATGCCAACTCAGAAACTGACCGGTCATGGAGGAACTGTAGCAGAGACGAATGATAAGAGAATGTTAGAGAATAGCTGATGACGTCAACTGTACCTGCGCCCCGCTCTGCACGAGCAGCTTGACCACGGCCTCCTGTCCGGCCAGCGCGGCGATGTGCAGCGCCGTGTTGCCTTTCTTGGTGGCCGCGTCGATGTGCGCCCCCCGCTGCAGCAGCGCTCCCACCACCGCGCTGTGCCCGTCCTTGCTGGCCAGGTGCATGGCATTGAGTCCGTTCTGCAATTAAACAACACACCTTATTATCAATCATATCCACCAAATTGTAAACAAAGGCATGAAAACACTAGGCTTCGTATTAAGAACAACTAAAAACTTTAACTCCATACAAGCCATTAAACTGTTATACATATCTCTAGTTAGAAGCATAATTGAATATAACTCAGTAGTTTGGTCTCCCTCTTACAAAATTCACATTAATAACATTGAGCGAATACAAAAAAAAATTTCTGCGTTTTATAAATTTTAAATTAAATATCCCACTAGAAGACTTACAATATCATTTATTATTAAACACTGTAAAAATACACACATTGGAAGACAGGCGTAAAATAAACGACTTAACTTTTTTATTCAAGATTCTAAACTTTAAATTCGACTGTTGCGAACTTCTGCAACTCATAAACTAACGAATACCTACAATAACAACACGACAAAATACACTATTCCACTGCAACACACATAAGCGCAATTACATTGCGAACTCCCCAATACAACGGTTTCACACTACGGGAAACCAATACTTAGGTGATGTCGATATATTTAATATTAACTTTGCGAATTTTGTGGATTACGTAAAAGACTTATTTAAACACTATTCCTAAATGGAAGTTATATTTTTGTAAGCCATTCAAATCGCTGTATTTTTTTAATTTATGTTCTTTTATTATTAATATTTCTTTCTCATGTTTCAAAACTGTCATTAAAATTGTACATGTAAAAGCCCTCTGGGTGTTAAATAAATGAATATCTTTATAATGTCGCCGCTAGTGTAATTCATTTGTTATTAACACACATATGTCATTTGTTATAAGATTCGAATTCCCGTCTTGTGAAACCCGATGTCAGCCACTGAAGTATTATTGTACGGTTAAATATGACAGAAGGGGGTAGGATTGAACGAGCTCAGTGGTAAAGCAAAGCCCCGGCAATGCTCCTGGGTTCAATTCCCACACGGAAAAAAATGAGTATTGCTGATTTATTAAAATCCTGTTAAAAAGGTAACAGCAGGCCATTTCCTAATAAACTATTAGTTCTTTCATAATATGTCGGAACACGTTTTCATAGAGCTGCGTTTTTTCAGTTATTATATAATGATGAAATGCGAAAATTTTAGAATTTTTAGGTTTCGACATCGCTATGATACATTCGTGTTTTACTGATAGTTTATTAGGAAATCTGACAATTCATTCGTTAAAGGACCGGTTTTTAACAGTATTATGAATAATTTGAAGAGATTTTTAATAAATTAGCAAGATTTTATATCAGTTTTATATATGTTTTCTCCGTGTGTTAGAGAGGAAAATACTATCAGTATCGCCCTGGAATCTAATCCGATGGAAATGTTGCTTCAAATGGCTTAAACCGAATTTGGAGACCAGATCTGAATAGCCTTCTATCCAACCTTCACCTTTCACATCTCCCCCTTCACCACTCCCATCAGCATTAGGACATGCCTTAAAACGGGTTTTTCATTGTCCTGTTGGCTCCGGATAGTGGAAACAGTTGGGACTCTTGTGTTCAAAAAATAAGTTGTCATTGTAGTTTAATATTTTACGGAAGTTTTTTGCCAGACTACACTCATTGCTTTTCAGATATCTTTCGACAAATATAGCAGTTGTTAAATTCTTATCAATGTCTAAATAATTTTAACTAAATATATTTTTAATTCATTGTATATCAGTAAGTTATCTCTTCGTTTTTACAAACAACTTAGGCGATGTTGAAATCAAATTATTTATTACAATTCAACACCCACATTGCAACAAAATTGCATAACCATAGATATACCGTATGAACTTCAAAAGTAAGACGAAATAAAGTGTATTCAATCTGCTCGAAATAATATTTATTCCGTAATGTACAGGGTTTTCCAATAAGAGGTGTTATTTTGATATTTAATCGTAAAAGATCAATGATTTTGTTGCTTGTGTGGCGCGTAGCGCCGTCTTGTTGAAAGTAAACGTTGTCCAGATCAATACCATCCAATTCCGGCCATAAAAAATCATTAATCATCTCTCGATAGCGCAATCCATTCACCGTAACTGTTGCTCCAGCCTCATTTTCGAAAAAGTAAGGTCCAATGACTCCGCCGGACCATAAACCGCACCAAACAGTCACACGTTGAGGATAGAGAGGCTTTTCAACAATAACTCTTGGGTTTTACAAGCCCCAGATGCGACAATTTTGCTTGTTGACGGAGCCACCGAGGTGGAAATGGGCCTCATCACTCAAGATGATTTGCATTTGATTCACTCAAGTGAATTTTAATAATTTCAATGCGTTGTTAAAGCGTGTATTGTTCCATTTTTATTAATGACGTAGTTTTTACTTGACAAATGTCAAAAAATGACAGCTTCAAAATTAACATCTACCGAAATAGCGGGCTATTCAAAATAACACCTCTTATTGGAAAACCCTGTAGTATAAATAAATTTCAACTGTATACCTACGACAAATTTAAATCCGTATTTATCTCTCAAGATTCTCAGATTTTTGTTACGAAGAAAAAGCTTTTATCCTGTATTAGCGAAGTGTCGAAATCTGACGGCGTTGGTGAGATGGGGTTTAAAAAACCCTTTCTTCTAAAACGCCCAAATTAATGAAGTTAAATTTTGTTTTAACTTAATTAGTACAAGAAATAACCATTTAAGACGGGGGAGAAGGAAAAACTTGCACAAAATAGGTTATTAGGTGCACAGTTTGTATTACTTGAATATTTTTTTGTATTTAGATTCAAACTAAGCCTTCCGGAAAAATTAACAGCATACTCAAAAGATCGAATATGGCCGAAAAACTAATAAAATACTGGATATTTTGTTTTTTTTTTTTATTTTTTTTTTTTATTTCTAGCTAGAGCAATCCCGATAAGTTACAAAACTCATTGTAGGACGGGAGGAACTTACAATACATAGGTGGGAGTTAATAGGTACAAAAATAGATAATTTAGTTTCACATAAAAAAATAGTACAAAAATTGAAAAAGGGAGGTTAAGTAGAACAAACAAGAAGAAACAAAAATGGAAACAGACAGTGATATACACATGAGTACAAAGAAGAGGTAGGAATTTACAAGAAGGTACTTACCCACTAATACATTGCTAAAATCAGAATATGCTCGATTACAAATAAAGGGGGTAGAAAAGTAGAGAAAAAGAAACAAGACGAAATACAACACGACAAGAATTACGTATTTTCGTTTTTATATATTTAAAAAAAATATATTATTTTATCTGGAAGAGAGTTATAGAGTGTGTAGGCAATATTGTTGTATACTCAAACTAATTTGTTTGGTTTTACGAACAAACAGTTATTACTCGTTGAGTCTATTAGGCTTTTGGGAACAGCTCCCATGGTCTCATAGAAATCGTTGTGTCTCCCTTACTATCACGGTGAAAAATATGATCTTAACGGTGTTAGAAAGAGAAAACACCACGCTTTATATTCAAATCTAGCTGTTAACTACTAAATAATTAAAATGTGCATCTCTAAGAAACCAAAGGTTCCGATCACAATTTGAATAATATATATGATTTTTTTATAAATTATTTTTATATGAAACGACTAAAAAGTTAGTACCTAATGTATTCTTCTTGTGGTGTTGTATTTTTTCTAGTATCTTTCTGTATCCTTTTCCCTGTATTTGTAATCGAGCATAATCTATTTTTACCAATGTATTAGTGGGCAATACCTTCATGAAAATTCTATATATATATGAGCTGAAAGTTGTCAGTCACCGCTAATGAAACATTTATATTTTAAAGGCAAAAGGGGACATTCAAAGAATCTCAGAGATTCAAACAAAAGAAAATTGTTAGGGTTTGTCTCACCCTCCTGACTAACGTCGGGTTAAATTGGTTACGTAGGGTTCGTTTTTATTTTTAGACCAAAGAAATATTTTCTTACGTATTTGAAAAGCTTCCAATATCTCGCTGAGATAAAAATAAATTCTTCCCTTTTTAAAATAACTTTACATTTTTAGATTTACTTTGTTACGTGGTGTCTTCTTTGGATAATGTTAACGGATTTACTGCAAACAATTTAAAAAATAACATTTTAATTTTGCGTTAAAATCTGTTTGGGAGCATAAAATTTTCGAAAAGTTGTAAAAATTAGTAACTAATGGGGTCGTTTCTCCTTGAGGGTAGGCAGAGGGAATGGACTGCCACACAATTCTGCCTTAACACACATTTATTGCTTCATTCAAATTCATACATAATCTTTTGTTATTTGATTTACTTGATCGTACCTTCTTTTACCATTCACCTTTGCTTCAACAGTTCTACATGTCCAAACCATCTAAGAATCCCAATCTTAATCTTATTCGTGTAACTCAAATAACAATGTTACATGTTAAAACGATTCTACACCCCAAAACAATGTCGGAATCGTAACGACGTAAGTGAAGAAAGCTTCTACAAAAATATGCGACGTCTGCCCCAGCGTATTGGATGAACCTACGGTCGACTTTGCCCTGGCAAATAATCTAAAATATAGTGGGAATACGACGTAAGTGGATAAGGCGTCTACAAAAATATTCGGGGCGCGGCCTAGATGTATTAGACGGACCTACGGTCGAATTTGCCGTAGGAGGTCTATAAATTGATCTTTCAGCGGGATTTAATTTAACCAATTCTGATTATTACTAAAATATCAGATTTTTCTAAAAGAATACCTCGGGAAGTTACTAATTCGTCATCTAGATAAATAACATCTGGTAGTTAATTTCATATTTGAAAAACGTTTAGTAAAATTTTCAAACCGTTTTACGAAAAATAAATAATATCGTTTTTATTTTTAACTCAAAATAATGTCAGAAATCACTGGTTAAAGTAAGTCAAGTACGTCCCCCAACACCCTGTATATCTCCAGTCACCGCACAGTCGATAATAATATTTCATTGCAGCATGTTTTACAACCTTCTAAAAATACAAACGTAACAACAAAAGTCGTCTAGAAAGACAAACCATAAAATACACCCTTATTTTTTACAGTAAAAATACGACCCAAATTTATGTACCGGAGAAATCAGATTTCAGAAAAGTATAAAAGAGAGAATAATGCGAAACGCTTAGAGAACAAAAAAATAACTGGCACTTAGCGACACAGGGCGGGATAATGGCCCGTTTCCTGCTATGGTCATTTTCACATGAACTAAGCCAAATATGTGCCATATGTGGTTATAAAACTGAGCATAGGGCTTGTTTTATTTGAGAAATAAACTTAAGGCTAACGAATGAACAATCTATTATATTGTTTTGCTAATGTCTGTCGTACGCACTTGCTCTTATGCAAGCTACATACGGAAGTGCTGCCATCTATAATATCCAAAGAGAACTGTTGAAGTTTTTTATGCAAATTTATGTACCTGCGATAGCGGGTTTTTACCAGCTAGTTATAATTCATAGGCGTAAGTGAAAATATTTAAAAAAGCGTGACTTATTTAAAAAGAAGCAAAAATATCTTAACATTTAATGTCATGTTAAATAGCAGAACCAAATGTGTTTTTTTATAATTTACGGACCATATTTTGCTATCAGAATTTCACGTTATTACTTTTTCAACTTTTATTTGAGATTATGTTAAAAATTTACTTCCTTTTTTTAAGAGCTTAAAAACTTAAACGGTCTTCCTCATAAAAAGATAATAGGAAGGGAACGGTTAGTAGAAAACGTTACTCATAATCGTACTGCGTATACCGACCGTAATACCGCAGTATTAGTGACTGACAGATTTTTAAACTGCCCGACCCCCAGGATTAGGGACGTATTACTATGGTATTAGGACAGATCACAGACTTTGTTAAAAATCTGGTTGATTTGACAAGTACCGTTCGGTCGCGCAATGAAAATGTAAAAAACAGTAATACCCATTGGCATCACTGTCAGAGGAATATTTTAAATCGAAATATCGATAAACCGAAGCAAATTCGGAACGCATAATCACCTGGGACCGGGTCAATGACATCGCAAATGTCATCTGAAGAAACGTGAAGTTAGCAACTAAACGCGAAATGCAAAAATGACCGTATTTTAAAAAATCTTGCATGAATATTATAATGAGTAAATATTTTAACCCGAGCAGTATACGGCCCTTCTCACAGTATAGCTATACCAGCGCTGCAGCGGCGTATTAGGGAATCTTTATAAGTAAGACTGAGAGCGTTCAAGGGAACTAGTAAACCAGCAGAAATGGGGAATGTGGAGTCTTAAGTGTTAGGAGAGAGGGGGATAGAATGGCGCATGCGTGGTGTGATAACTGTGTTTAAATATTGAGCGATTGACAGAGCTAAAAAAAGGTTAGGTTAGGTTAGAGATGGACAGGCAGGCTATCTCCACAGGACAAAGCCTGATCCCCACCGTCCCGCCGGGAGTAAGCGCTTGGACAATGGACAAGACAGTAGAACGATAGCCATTCACTCCACGCGTACATATCTCGGCTCTCGACGATCAAATCTCGTATTTAGTTTGTTTTCCAACAATTTCAATATATCTTAGGATAAAAGACCTAGTCGGTGTATCCGTTTTCGCAGCTTTCCTCGTTGGACTACGGTCAATTCTTGTATTTTTCCATTGTCCTGTTCTGCGCGGTCGAGGCTGTTCACGGAGCTGAGACAGGACAATATGATCTTCTGTATTGTTCTCGTGTGAACTCGGCTTTAGACAGAATGGTATGTTTATCTTGGTTTCGCTGCTCGCACGTCACTGAGGTGATTTTTAACAAAAACGGCGCTGTACTGATTTAGCATAGTTAAAAATAACTAATAGTGGACAGTTGGTACTCACGGCATTGCTGACGTTGATGTCCACCTCCTGGTTGAGGAGTGCCAGGATCTTGTCTAGTTGCCCCGCTCTAGCCGCCCTCAGGAAGGCGGTGCTGGCGTCCGTCTGTAAACAACGGAAAACATATTATAATTGATAGGCGTGAGCGAAAATAGTTAGTAAAACAAGTCTTATTTAAAATAGAGCAAAAATCTCTAAAGTAGCATCTAAAGAAACACTGTGAATTTTGTTCATACCTATAACAGAAAAAATATGTTTTTAATAATTTTCTGAGCATGCTTTGTGATTTTTTTCAACCGACGCACAATGGGGCGACTTCATGTAACGCGTTGGCTGAAATTCAGAAAATCAAATGTTCTTTACAATGAAGCAAGTATGCTAGTTTTGAAGTCCATTAAGTGTTTCATAATAACCCTGAAGCGTTTTGCCCTAATCGCGATACTGACGGGAAGAGATCAGTTTGAACTTGACCTTTGTGCGGGTGACTGTGTCAGTTTTCGAAAGAGCGTAAATTTCAATACTTTTCAAGTTTATAAAAAGCAAAATCTATCAAGTGTACAGATCCAATTCAATATGGATACGATGTCTTATGGTATGTTCTTTAATTATATTATAGTAGTTATTGATACCCTCATACTATATGTCATAAATTTAAATTAAAACAGACACCTATTTGAATGAAATATTTTATTGTAAATATGTTAAACATAGAGGTATATAGTTTAGAGTTCCACGAGATCCCGTCATACTTTAATTGTTTTTATATAGTTTAGTATCTTAGCTACAAGATTTAATTATAAGTAGTTGCAAGTATGCACAATTTTTTTAATTATAGTACTTGAAAGTGAGGACTATCAGTTTTCATAAAAAACAGTTGTAGTCTAATAATCAATGTGTTTTGTTTTAGATACATTTTCTGGCGTGGTTCTTACGAGATTCGAATTATACATGATTATGAAGAATTCTGGCGTTAAGAAATTTGACGAAAAAGTAAAATTCCTGAAAAAACACCTCTTAGAACTTACTCATTGTCAACTCTTTAATCAAAAATAACTTTTTAATGAAATAGCTGCATTCTGTTCTAAATTGAAAACCAAATGGTTGAAGTGTCACAGAATTCATGATTTCTTTTTATTAAAAGAATGGCTCGAAAGCCTCCTTATGTTTAAGAATAATAAACCTTTACCAGAAATAGTAAAAACGAAAAGAGGTCGACCCACACTGTCATTTGATATGTCGTCTGAGCGTACGAAACGTCATAAAACTATACTATTGCGATCTAAAACATCTAGAACTGAGTTAGCCTTTGCTACCACATGAGTTTTCGGTTGGCAGGTAAAGCAGCAACATCGACTGTAGTCAAAGACGTCACGTTAAGTACGCCGACCAGAGCAAATAAGTACAGAAAAGCTTTTACCGATAAAACCCAAAACAAAAAGATATTGAGTGGTGATGAAGCACTTGCTTTGATTGTAGATGCCAAAATTAGTCGCTACCAATACAATTTAATAAGAGAAAAGGATAAAGAGGTATTTCCTTCATACAAAATTGTACAAGGAGCTAAGAAAAAATGTTACCCATTAAGTGAATTCATAACGGTCACGGAATCTTCAGCGGAAGTGAAATTGCAACAATTGCTGAATCACACTGCTGAGCGTTTAATACAAGTTCAGCAGCCGGACAATGAAGACAATTTCAAAAGAAGTACTGAAAATGCTAAAGACACCAGACCCTAATACGACTACCAGGAATGATTCGATAGTTGAATCAAGTATTGATGACGATAGTATATTGTCACAAGATGATGAAGACGATTTATTATGTGTATAACTGTCAATAAATAGCACGAGAAATAAAGTGAGCATTTTGACTGATTTAATTGCCTTATATTATTCAATTTTATATTTTTGTACTAAGTATGCGTGACTTTTCGAACATTTTTTTTCACTTATTTTTATCAACATGTCTATACGGAACTAAAAATCGAAAAAGATTTGATGTCATTGCAACCACTGATTTGATGCCAACTTTCGGGGTCATCGGCCCCATTGTGCGACGGAATTTCATACGATTACCGTTTCGGCTCGGCAAACATATATAGATTTTTACTGTATTTACGGAATGTATGATAGCAAAAAAATCCCACATAGGCATCGCCAGTTCGTGGGTATACTTGTGTTTCTTTAATGCAGTTCAGTTAAAATTACTCTAAATATACATATTTTATCTTTGTAGAAAATTGAAAAGAAAAGAATGAAAATATTTATAGTAAAATCATTATTTACTGTATTTACGGAATTAAATATGAAAAATAAAAGTTAATAAGGATTTGTTAAAAGTTAATAGAGATTAATATCAGATGTTACAGCAGGTAAATATTAATATCTATGGTATTTATCCAAGACTTTATTACATTTTTATGTTTCCTGTAGGATGATATATTTTCACATTTGATTTCTGTATTGGTATAGAGTGCATTATAAATTTTTGGTGTAATAAAATAAGCATGTCTTTGCGCAAGCCTTGTTTTGCACAGTGGAACTTTAAATACATTATTTACCCTATTACTAGACCGATTTTCATTTTTTATAAAAAGAAAATTTCGAGCAAATATATATTTTAAACATTGTGTACAGTAAATTTTTCTTATCTCTAACAATTTAGCCTCTTCGAATAATTGCAAGGAGGGGTAGGTCATATCTTTATGCAACATTATTTTTAGTATTAGTTTTTGTGTTATTTCTAGTGGCTTAATATGGGTGTTATAAATCCCCCCCCATGCA
Organism: Hesperophylax magnus; assembly: GCA_026573805.1. Taxonomy (NCBI): domain Eukaryota; kingdom Metazoa; phylum Arthropoda; class Insecta; order Trichoptera; family Limnephilidae; genus Hesperophylax; species Hesperophylax magnus. The sequence continues at coordinate 11,693,333 of JAIUSX010000004.1, forward strand.
ATTATTCCATAAGATACTGATGATTGCACCAATGCATGATACACCAATTTGATTCTTTTGATATCTACTATGTTATTTAAACGTTTAAAAATATAAGTTAAATATCTAAGTTTATTTACAAGCTTTTCTACGTGATTTGTCCATTTGAGTTGGCTGTCTATTATAATTCCTAAATATTTAACTGTATTCCCCGATTTCATTTCTGTACAGTTAGTGCATAAGACAGGATTGCAAGTATTTTTGTGGAACCTTATACTTAGATGAGTTAAGGGTGCCGCTTTTTTGGTATTATAAAAAGGAATATATATAGTTTTTTCACAGTTCAGAGTTAGAAGGTTTTGATTGAGCCATTCTTTGACAATAATTGTGCACTTATTTGCATTTTTAGAGACCTCGTCCCAGGATTTACCATGAACTGTGATTGCAGTATCGTCAGCATACGAGAAAAGTTTTCCCGGAATACTAATATTACATAGGTCATTAATATAAATTAGAAACAAAAGCGGACCTATAACTGTTCCTTGTGGAACCCCATGTCTCATAGATGCTGGTTTACTAATATTTACGCCAATTTTTGTGGATTGTCTGCGATCAAGTAAATAATTTGTTAAAAGTGACAGACAATTATTTTTGATTCCCATATTATTAAGTTTTCCAAGCAGTTTATTATGATTGACGGTATCAAAAGCCTTTTTTAGGTCTAAGAATATTGTTAAACTTTTCATATTCGAATCTAGATTGGTGTATAATTTTTTTGTTAGATTAAATAAAGCATCATCAGTACTAAGACCTGATCTGAAACCATATTGGTTTGGTGACAAGAGTGCATTAGATTCTAGAAACTCTAGTACTTGTATCTTTATGATTTTTTATAATATCTTTGCAAGTTGGGATATCAGCGATATTGGTCTGTAGTTGTCAAGTTTAGAGATCGATCCAGATTTATGTATGGGTACAATAATTGAGAGTTTAAATGCATTTAGGAAAATGTTTTTTTCAAGGCAGGAATTAAAAATGTGTTGTAAGGGCATAGAAATGTGTTGTTTAATAGACTTGATTGTGATACAGCTTAATTCATCTGGACCATTGGCTGTATTTGTTTTAAGATTGTCAATGTGTTTTATAATTTCAGATTCAGTTATCCGTTTAAATTGAGATAAATTAGGAGTATATTCGGGGGTGGGTATGTCTATTTGGGTTGATTTATGTATACTGTTTTGAAATGAGGGATTATTATTTATTAAATCTGCGGCAACGTTTGTAAAGAAATCATTGAATTTATTTGCGATTTTTCCTACATCCGTTATGACTATTTTATCGTCTGTTACAATGTTTTCGGGAAATCTTTTTATTTTGTGTGTTCTATTCGTTATTTCATTTATGACTTGCCATGTTTTTTTAGAATCATTATCAGCTTTTTGCAATTGGTTTGCATAGTATTCTTGTTTACATTTCTTCATAAGAATATTAAAAAAATTTCTATAGATTATGTATTGCTGACGTAAATTTCCATTAGATGGTACACCTTTTACCATACAGTAATTCTCATGGTTTTTGTAAATTTTGTACAGTTTGTTCCTGTGTTGACTTGCACTTATCAGTCCACGCGTGATCCATGGTTTAATTTTTTTATGTTTTCTTTTAGGTGTTCGTGTTAATTCTAGACTATTTTTTATATTATTATTTAATATCGAATAGAATGTATTCAGTGATTGATTTGGGTCATCATTGGATAAAACTTGGTTCCAAGTTTCTTTTTTTAGAGAATCGTTTAGTGTTTGGTAGTTAATTTTATTTTTTTCCACTTCTTGTTCTTTAGTTGTATGATGAAAATTTAATTTACTGTGACCGAAAAAGGTTGGGTAGTGGTCAGTGATATCGAATTTTAGGACAGCTGATCTGGGTATAAAATTTTTATTAGTTTTGAGTAATATATGATCGAGGCAAGAGTCAGCGTGATGGCCATATCTAGTGGGTTTATTTATGTAAGACAGATAACCCTCGCTATATATAACATTTAGATATTCGTTTGCAATAGGGTTTAGGATCGAATTATCAATGTTGATGTTTATATCACCTACTTAAAACATTACATAAATATTTTTAACAGTTTAAAAACTTAAAGTGTACAAGAAAAGTATATTATAAATCGGTATAAATTCATTTTAAAAACATAAAGTGAACAAGAAAAGTATATTATAAATCGGTATAAATTCATTTTAAAAACATAAAGTGAACAAGAAAAGTATATTATAAATCGGTATAAATTCATTTTAAAAACATAAAGTGAACAAGAAAAGTATATTATAAATCGGTATAAATTCATTTTAAAAACATAAAGTGAACAAGAAAAGTATATTATAAATCGGTATAAATTCATTTTAAAAACTTAAAGTGAACAAGAAAAGTATATTATAAATCGGTATAAATTCATTTTAAAAACTTAAAGTGAACAAGAAAAGTATATTATAAATCGGTATAAATTCGGAATACGTGCTCTTGAAAGGGGGATGGGATGGTTTTTTGAATGAATAAACAGTTTTCTTCCTCTAGCCTTTGTATGTCAAGTGGGCAAAATTTCATCTCAGGTATACTCAGATTTATGAAATTTTGCCCACTATATACAATATATATATATATATATATGTATGTAAAGTGCAGTAACATTTTACTCCTACACCAAACTCAAGAGCTAGTCCTCTTCAATCTCTTCATTGGTGTAGAAATACTAAAAAACATATTTTTTCCCTATTTTGTTCTTATGCCATTCACTTTGTATTTTTGTAACAATATCACAATTTTTTTATGTGTCATGTATCTTAAAAGAATAAATTGTGAAAATAATTTTTGAAAAGAAAAAAAATGCTGCAATTCAGACGTGAATACATTATGGTACTGTCAAAATTAGTTTTTCACTAGGCATTTGAAACTGAAAATACGCAAAATTACTCGTACATAATATACGATTCGGGAGGCGGGTATGGGTACCGCCGCCCGGGAACCATTTATTGGATAACCGACACCCCTGCCCTAGTGATTCACCTCGTTTGGTGACTTAGCACGGTTGCCCGGGTTCATGAGGTGAGGAGAGTCTAGGGCCTTTCCTCAGGGCCTCCTATGTGGAGCTAATGTTATATTATAATAATTTAATTTTTGTTAGTTGGTGGAAAAAATAAGAGAGAAATAAATAATAGCGAAGATATTGTAACCTTTTGTAATTATTATAACTTACTGTTAGTCGAGTGTTCGTCCCGTTAGAAATGATCTGACCCTTTGGAACTCATATAATAGTCAATTAAAAAAGGCTTACAAAAAATAGTCACTTGTATGATATAGAATGCACTACTTCAGAGAATCCAATTAAGAGTGCCCATCAGACAAATCAGAAAAAAACTACACATTAAACGTCCCTCACTGCAACACCAATACAAAATAAAACACTTTCATTCACCGCGCTTCATACATATTTAACACTTCATACAGTGAATTAGATATAAGTGGTTGACAGATAATGCAATAAGTTGAAAGCGTTTTGTGTAACTCTATTATTCTCGCCAAATAATCCCTGTCACAACGAGATGCGCTGTGATCTGCTAGCCAGGCTATGAGGCAAGGCTATGAAAATTATGAGACCCCTCTCCTACCTACGGCAGGACAAAGGGTCAGAACAATTTAGTTTAATTTTAACTACGCGGCTGTCATCTGCCAAAGTGACAGATCCCATCCCATCTCCAATGGATCTGACCGCCTCTTCCGAGGAAGATTACAGCGTAGTGTGTAAGCCCAACATATATTACATACATGCCACGCCCAATTTATACGTGCATAATATAGCGTTAAGTATCTCGTGTTTTCCAATCCAAAATCAATAAATAACATACACACAATACACATAACTCAACAGAGACTTGATCCATGTCCTTTTCCTCCCTCCCACCACCCCAGCCCCATAGGCTAGTGTAACTATTTCTTGTTTATCACAAAAAAGTTCCTGAAGTATATAAACTATAAATTGCATATTCCTGTAGAAAACATTGATTATAACTACTTAATAGATAAATTGTCCCTATTAAAACTTTCTGAAAGAAGAATAAACACAGATTTAATAGTATTACATAAAATACTTCATTACAAAATTGACTGTCCTGAGTTACTCCAATTAATCAGCATCCACATACCCAAAAGATCTTGCCGAAATTTACTACCCTTTTATTTTTACAACACCAGGACACTGTCTTATCAAAATTCCTCGATTCCAAGACTTCACAGTCTCGGAAATAAATATTCTGATCTGGGAGATGTATTTCATCTTAAAAATAATCAATATAAATATTTTTTATTTCAATTCTTTTATATATCGAGACACAAATAGATATCTATAATTTCCGCAATATATATATTTTTATATATATATTTTTATTTTTTATTTTGAATATCTATTTATGTGAGACTTCTTATCATTTTTACTAATGTATCTTATTTTATTATATGCTTTTGTTGTAACATTTAATATTTTTCTTTTTTCGCTGTATTATGTTTCCTTTATTGTTTTAATTTTGTAGAATTTATAATAACTGTGATACTCAACGATTAAACTTTGTAGTGTGTAAAAGCCCATTAGGTCGTGTAATAAATAAATAAATAAATAAAAAAAATAAGAAAAATCAGTGGAAATATCCTATTAGTTAAACAATTACGGCCGGCGTGGTCTAGTGGTATACGCTTTTGACTACAGATCCGAAGGTCGCGGGTTCGAACCCGGCGTGCGCAAATAAATTTTATTTGATTAATTTGTGTTATTTCACAATTAATTAATTTAAATAATATATAGTATATCTGCGGCACGTTCCAGAGTGGAAGATACTCTCAGTATCGCCCTGGTGTAAGACCACCATTCAGAATTGAAACGTTGCTTGAAATGGCTTTAGCCGTGTTTGGTGACCAGATCTGAATAGCCAGGTACTTCCCCACCTTCCTCTTCCCCATCTCCCTCCCCTCCCCAATACCCTCAGCCTCACCACATACCCCAATTGGGGATGCCATAGTCTCACTGGCTCCAGACGTGAGCAGTTGGGACTCTAGTGCGGTATTACTGTAAAAAAAAAAAAAAATTATAAATATTTCACATAAATACTAAAACTGTTGTTTTTCCATAATAAAACTATGTCATTTACCTTCTCGAACCTAAACCAATGTATATGATTTTAAAATCACTTTTCGAACCGTGCAGTGCTAAATTTCTTTGTCTAAAATGAGAATAATATGTAGAGAAATAATTGTTTTGCTTGAAAAAGTTGTGTTTTCCTGCTTGGGCAGACTAATTTCCAACCGCCCCTCGTAACTTGTGGTAAAACCCATAAAAAAATAATACATTTTTATTTCGTTTCAGAATCATATCGCTTTTCGTGGTCAGCATGTCCGGCTATTTGTTATTTTACGGCGTATTTCCGATTTTCTTATATCATTATTGTTATGACTACCGTTAAACTATTATGATCCTTGTTAGAGACCTTTCGGACTAAGTGCCAAAAATATAAAATATTGCTTTGATAAAATGGCATCAGTTTTAATAGTATCTAATAATTTCTTTTATACGATCCTGGAGGTCTAACAAAGATTATATACCGATTTCTCAAGTACGGTCGCGCTTTTGATAGCCAGACCAATATTGATAATGTAAATGTAAACTACTGATTCTTTTGACATTAAAAAGTAATATTTTTTTCCTCAAGTTTGTCTCAAATATTTATACTGAATTCAAGATTAGAATAAGTTTTATTAACAAGAGGCTGCATTGTTAATGATTTAATGAATGCGTCTTATTGATTATTAGGTGTTATTAAGGCGATGCCATACGTAGTAATGCAAAATCATGTGTTTTTGGTTTGAAAATTTGTTCGCCTAGAAATGTTTCAGATGCTTAAATTAAATACTGCGAGTAGAATACATCTTGGCCTTTAAAATAATCGAGTATTTTTTAGATAAGTCATTTTATAAGCCCAGAAAAAAAAATATGTAAAGGCCTATGAAAACTGCTTTAAAGTTCAAAATCTCCTACCTACGAACCCATTTTCGCTTACGATTTTATTGTATAATGTGGAAAATTAAGTTATTTATATAAATGATCGAAATTTTTTTTAATATTTATGCCTGAACATCCACAAAATAAAATAAAATGCACTTTTTGGCCATGTTTTTTCTTGCATAAATCAAAACAGATGGATGGTGTTAAGCGGGAATTTAAACCTTATCGCCATCTACGTAAGGGATGTTATTGATAGCGGCTCAATTAAAAATATTACACGACGTAGTGCATCGCAAGTGTAAATGTTTTGAACGATAAACTATGAATTAATACCCTCATGGCCTATCCTTTTTTGTACCAATTTCATGTATTTCCACAGCATTAGTTAACAATTTATTATGTGGTCCTATATAGTTTTCTTGTTTACCTGTGACGTTTTTAATAAATATTGTATTCGTGTAAGTCTAATAGCATGTAATGTTATTGGAATCACTGTTTTGCATATGCTTCTTTTACCAATTTCATGTATTTTCACAGCATTAGTGAACAATTTATTATGTTATCTTGTACTAGCTGACGTGTACCTGGCGTTGCTGTAGGTTACCCTTAGGAGATAGACATATACCATCGCAGACTTTTCTGTAGGACTTTTTAAGATATACAATTCCGCATTACGTTATGTTGACGTATCTCATGAGATTTAACCAGCGTAAGCAATGTAAGCGCCCGAAAATAATCTTCCCACAACTTGATTTCAAAACATCTACTTTTTTCTATAAATATAATATGCATGGATTGTATAATAAATCTTAAAGAAGAAATTCTCTAAGTGATAGTGAAAACCTTATCAAAATCAGTTGCGTAGTTTAGAAGAACTAAGCGCACAGATAGACGCGGATGGCGACTTTATTTTACACTATTTAGAGATAGTGTTCGTGTTTGTACTTGTGACGTTTTTTATAAATGAACATTCGTGTGTTCATTTTGTATTTTGTAAAATAAAAGGCATATGTTACATTCGTATTATTTTTTAATTTTCAATATATTCCTTTTTTGTTATAGTTTTTTCGTAAGGGTATTAGGGTCATAATTAAAGAGTTATTTTATAACTTTTATCTGCACTATTTGTAAATCGTTTATGTTAGTAATGTGTGTGTTTCCTAGTATTCATAGAACAAAATTTTGGTTCTGAAAATGAATAAAAACACATTTTTTATGTTGTTTAATATGTTATGGGGAAGAAAAAATTCACAGTGTATCTTTGAATGCAACTAAAGCATTTTCCGAGAGATTTTTGCTATATTTCAAAACAAGTCGAGTTTTTTTTTAATTTTTACCATTTATATTTACATATTTCCCTTTCAAACCATCTTTGAACGCTTAATACGGGGCCTTAAAGGGAGACAATATATAACATCAGATGCAGAAATACCATGAAGCATTAGCAATAATTGGATATTATATAACAATAACCGGTTGAGTAAGAAACAATTCGTCAGAACTGTTATGTTGCTTAAATATGCAATAAGAAGAATTGAATTGCAAATCGTTTGGAGTCTTTTGCAAAAGGTCAAATTTTGGCATTTACGTGTCCATTGTACATTAGCACAATAAAGTTAGCACAAAAGAACTCTTCCCTTTCTGCTAATACAGGATTTTCCAATAAGAGGTGTTATTTTGAATAGCCCGCTATTTCGGCAGATGTTACTTTTGAAGCTGTCATTTTTTGACATTTGACAAGTAGAAACTACGCCCTTAATAAGAATGGAACGATTTACGCTTCAACTACGCATTGAAATTATTAAAATTCACTTGAGTGAATCAAATGCAAATCATCTTGAGTGATGAGGCCCATTTCCACCTCGGTGGCTTCATCAACAAGCAAAATTGTCGCATCTGGGGCTCGAAAACCCAAGAGTTATTGTTGAAAAGCCTCTCTATTCTCAACGTGTGACTGTTTGGTGCGGTTTATGGTCCGGCGGAATCATTGGACCTTACTTTTTTTGAAAATGAGGCTTGAGCAACAGTTACGGTGAATGGATTGCGCTATCGAGAGATGATTAATGATTTTTTACGGCCAAAATTAGATGGTATTGATCTGGACAACGTTTAATTTCAACAAAACGGCGCTACGTGCCACACAAGCAACGAAACCATTGATCTTTTACGATTGAATATCAAAATAACACCTCTTATTGGAAAACCCTGTTTTACTTATTTTTGAAGTTGTCGTTAAATACCATTTTAGAAACTGGATAAAATTATCTCTGCATTGTTAAATATATTATACATATTCGAAATAAACATTGATAGTAATAAAAATATTTTTTTAATATCAAACATGAAAATGTTAACAAAAAAACTTACCGAGCATAGACATATGAATATTAGTATACCTGCCCTAAGTGATTTAAAGCGTATTATTCCCCACTCCCCATACCGGTTCCATTGGAGCCGGCTGGGCTCGCGTATGGCCTCAAGTGAATTTAGAAAACGTGACGTCATCATTCTTGTGCGAACTATGGTCGAGGCATCATCGGTTCATTTTACGAAATAACACGGCAAAATGTTGACTTGTGCTATGAAAACTTGTAAAAATAGATGTGAAAAAGAGAATAAACCCAATTGTCGTATTACATTCCATATATAAGCATTATTTTACTTTATTTTAAGCATATTCACATCGTATAATATGGATCAGTTGTAGAAACATAATATACTATCACATCGAGAAACGTCTGGACGCGAAACACAAAGCTGGTTGGTTGCTGGGAAGTAAATTATGAACATTTATAAAAGTGTCTTAACTAAATACTTAAACGAAATATTTGACTCTGAAAATAGAAGAAATTTATTTTGCCGAATTTGGACTTCGCAAATTTGTTCATAACGTGGCGAGTAATTTGCGCTCCGATGTAAAAATGTCTATTCATTCATAATCAGATTTTACTTTTAAGAACTAAATGGTGATATTATAATGCGAGATGCCTATTTACTGTCAGATTGATTTATTGACGAATCACAGTCAGCTTTCCTCCCTGCGTCCCGCAACTCTTGTTTTAACCCCTCGTCCTTAATTTCTCGTCTATCAATATTCATATGTCTGTGTTACCGAGACATTTTGACTCGGAACGTTTATAATTTTGTAAGAATTCAATATTTATGGAACACATTAATTTTGTGTGGGTTATTTGTACTTAAACTGTCACTTCACTTTTTATGCCGTTTGTACAATAAACAAATAAAAAGTAATATTTTAACTTTCAGCTGTCAATGAAAAAAACCTGCCAATTCGTAATCATGTATTTTGACACTTTTTATTTATTTCATTCATGTCATTTAGTATAAATATTTGATACAAACTGAAAAGAACAATTATTTTCTTTTCCAATGATGAAGAAATCACGTATTTACGCATTGTAGAAAAAACGATTATAATACTTTTATAATGTATGGACTCCCCGGTCAGATTTGTCCTTCAGAGGCTCTGATGCAAGGGTGCCCAACCCCAGGCCCGCGGGCCACATTATGGCCCGTGAACGAATTATAAGTAGCCCGCGTGAACCATTTTCAAAATACCCGCCAATTTGAAAATTACTTGGATCGAAAAATATTTTCGTATCATTGCATCATCCACCAGGAGGCGTTGTGTGCAAAGGACATAAAGTTGAATGATATAATGGAGCCGGTAGTACGCAACATAAATTACATACGTTCAAAAGCTCTTCACAGACGTCAATTCCCCATACTCAATATACGAGTACAATATTTTTTTCCCATACTCAAAGATTTGAAAGAGAAGCTCAATATTGTCACCAAAAAGAATGTAGCTAAAATTAGATGCTTATTAGTCGTTTGAAAGGAGATTCCATTACTTTGAAAGTTCAAAACAAAATTTAAATTTTTTTGTTAATCCTTTCACAATCAATTTGACTGAAATAATTAGTTATCCTGCCAATATCCAGTTGGAACTCACTGAACCGCAAAATCATTCTGCACTGAAAAACCTTTTTGCAGAAAAAATATTTTCAAATTCACAAACTTCTTCAGAAAAATTTCGAGAAGAACGTACGAGTATGTTTGTGAAAAGTTTTTATCTAATCTTAACTTTGTAAAAAATAAATACCGCACATCTCTAACTGGGCAAGATATGTTCGATTTGTTGCTACTGTCAACATCTGAACTGACTCCTAACATAGGAGAATTATAACAAAAACAATGTCAAAAATTACATTGATTCTATACCAATTACATGGATTTAGATTTTTGTTACATAAAATGTTGTTTCGTTATTTGGCAGTAGATGGTATTTATTTTATTATTTTAATAAACGACAATAAAATTTCAATATGTTTATTTGTTTGTTGCATAAAACAAGACATTAAAAAAGCTTAGGTAACAAAAATAGTAACCGTCAGTAGTCAGTGGCCCGCCAGTGACTTTAAAATCGTCAATTTTGCCCAACTGTTAAAAAGGTTGGGCAGCCTTGCTCTAATGGAATACGATGTTTGTAGCTAGTAATGTCCTTCCGACGCCTGAAGGGTTAAAAATATGCGATAAACGATCAAATGTAGGTGCATTTGATGACTCTCTAGCACTATCAGCAGTTTAAATGTCTCAATATCAAAAATTCTGAGATATAATTTTTTAAAGATGGCGGGAAATTTTTAATCAAACTCAAACTGATGGTGTTGGAGAACGCTTCAATGGTTAAGTGTTTTTAATTAAACTAAACCATCATTGTGTTTGCTTGGTTTGTAAGTTCTCCTCTCTGTGTTGTGATTTATAATAATTGATTTCGTAGAAACGCCGTGATGGTTAATTAGTTAAAATCACAAGTTACAGAAGGTTTTATTAGTTCAAGTTGCCGACAAGATTATTTTTCCGCATTGCGTATGTTTGTTTCCAAACAACTTACAAATACCTAGGCACAGCTAAAGCGACTCGCTCCGTCTAAAACGGTAGGTAATTTCAGAGATCGTAAAAAATAAGTCAGTACGCTTGGGAGAATTTAACCGGTGGATATTTAATTTACGAGATAAAATTTACAACCAGTTGCGGTTTTGTGTGATTTTGTGTTGATTTTTTTGTGAAAAATACCGCATAACAGTACCAACGATCCAAAATCAGTGAGACAGTGGCTCCACTAATTGAGGTATGTTTTAAAGCTGAAAGAATGATAATTTGAACCTGATTAATTTGATAATTTTTTATGAACCTGATTAATTTGATCTGATTACTAAATATAGGAAAAGTCACTATCGTCATTATGTTTGGGATAGTATGCCTTCTTTAAACAACGTTTCGGACAGCGTTACGGTGACCATCTGCCCTGGAACGATGTCTGAAACATTGGCTAAAAAGGGAGAAACTGACGACCTCCGTGGTTGATGGGTAAAGCTCTCGACTAGCAGCATTTAAAATAATATTACACGTAAGAATTGAAACGAAGTTTCAAATGGCTTTAGCCGTGTTATAATAGTCAGGAACTCCCTCACCTTCCTCCTCTTCATCTTCGTCCTCATAACATACCCCAATCGGGGATGCAATAGTCTCACTGGCTCCAGATGGTTGAGAGCAGTTAGAACTCTTGTGCGGTAATCACATAAAAAAGGAAGCAACACGGAAAAATAACATAAAAATTAATGATATTTGGAATTACTTCCCAAGGACTGTGGTTCCCATTTAGTGGAACCTCGTGAGGTTGCTTGAAGGCGTACTCGCACGCACTGTACGGACACTGTGCTTTGTGCCGTACGGACTATACAGACGTTTTGGCTACAAAGTGTAGGTACGCGAGTTTGGGCACTTTCTCAAAGGATTCTACCAATATCACACTCCTATGCGACGGATTCAACAGCTAGGAAACAAATACTACGATGTTGTTGATATATTTAGTACATCAATTTCAATATATAAGCATACCCTATTGAAGTTTTTTTCATCAAGTGGTGGAATATTTTAATAAAGGTATTTCATTGACACATAATAATTTTGTCAACTGAAACAGAAAAAAATATTTTGGATTTTTTATGTTTTGTGCCTGCATGCTGTGTAGATTAAATTCAGTGATATTTTGACTTTATATTTATTTTTCTGCAATTAATTTAAATAGTCGTTTCCTGCACTATTTTCGTGTATAATTTCGTAAATATTTTTTATTTATATATGTATGTAAAAGCCTTAATAGGCGTGAAATAAATAAAAAAAATAAAAACTATTTGGGAAGCACTGTAATTTGTATCCATTTGTTCCACCTAATAAGTTTAGGAATTACGGGTTAAATATGTCGGCAACGTTCCGAAGCACAATGGAGTACAAATTTAAGCTCCACACAGGAAAATAATTTCTCTCAGTGCCTATGTCATCTTTCTGGATGTAGTGTGGAGGGTATATTTAAGAAAATTAATGAACAGAAGTTCTGGGAATGAAGAACACATAAGGGATGTGTAGGAATCTAGGGGCCAGTTTGTCAAGGAGTGACAGACGTATGAATACATCCCTTCCACTGAGGTGGACATGACAATGTTCCGAGAGAATCCTGCATGAGAGATTAAAAGATCAACCAGTCTGAACCCAGGCACCACTGATAAGTTTCCAAATGTAGCCAACCACTCGGAGTGACCTATGGCAAAAGTGTTGGTTATCCAATAAATGGTTACCGGGGCGGCGGTATAACATAATGATACTTAAATAAATAAAAATAATTATATTCATTACAATGAAAAATCCAATACTAAATCCGCAAGGAATTTAATTTTCCTTTGAGCGAAGTTTGTCATTAAAATTCTCAGACGGCTCCAGAACCGTATAACTTCGAAGTCGTTAAAACACATTTAATATGCACATTCTCCAAAGAGAACAGGCTGAAAGTACATTCTACGGTGCGGTAGTTACAGAGGATATAAAGCAAAATTATGCGCTTGCACGATGCGTTTTTTACTAGCTACAGTAACAACTCAGCTTAAGAGGAAGCTACAAGCCAAAAATGTGTATATTCTTGGTAAACCTTATATTGTAGGTAATAGGCATTAAAATCACTTGACAAACGTAGTCTAGAAACGTTCGATTTCAAGCACAAAACTGGTTTTTATTTATTTTGTAAATAATTTTATAAGAAAGTAGAAAAGTAAATCACATGAAACTGTCACAGATAATCTTAGCTATAATACTGTATTTTTAAAAAGTTGTTTCCTTTACGCGTTCATACATTTCTATTGAAAAAAAAAATTGTAGTAGTTTACATTTATATTTTTTATTGAGTAATTTATTTTTTTATTTGTATTCTACTCAAGCAAAACGATAGGAAAACCTTCAATTTATTTAAAGCATATTTTTTGGTATCCATAATGTGCACCAATTCGTTATAAAGATTAATCAAAATAGTGATTTGGCATTAAGCTTTGCCTTAACACTAGCGACAAAATTCTAGTGAAAATGTCACGAAATCTGAGATTTAATCGACGATATTTGTTAATTGTCAATTTATCGTGTCAATTTCTCGTATTCTCATATTCCGCCCCATAGCCATCACTTCCATACTCTCGAAGGTATTAGAAAGGGTGGTTAACAACAAATCGCTCACATATCTCGAGAATAACAATATCCTAAGCGATCGGCAATATGGATTTCGTCGAAACCGATCGTGTGGCGATCTACTCGGATATGTAACGCATATTTGGGGGCGGTACATGGAACGTTTTGGTGAAACTCAAACCGTTGGGTTGGATATCTCCAAAGCCTTTGACAGAGTCTGGCACCGGGCGCTTATCGGGAAGTTACCATCGTATGGGATCCACCCAACCCTGCATAGTTGGATTGCGGACTTTCTGAGGGGAAGAACAATTCAAACCGTGGTTGACGGCTCTTCTTCCTCACCGTACCAAATCAATGCGGGGGTGCCACAAGGATCTGTGCTGTCTCCGACGCTGTTTTTATTGCACATCAACGATCTCGTTGAATGTGCACCAATTCACTGCTACGCTGATGACAGCACCGTTCACGAAGGTTATCTTTTTGACAGGCCCCCTTCCACCTATGATGTCCGAACAGCTCGGGAAGTTTTGAAGCAAAAAATTGACCACCACCTCGAGATGGTTCGTGCCTGGGGTAAGGCCAACTTGGTCAGTTTTAACGTCTTAAAAACCCAAGCGTGTCTGATTTCGGCAAAGAGGAAGATCAATGACTGTCTGGTGCAATTTGATGGGAGCACTCTCCCCAATAAAGACTCCATTGAAATGCTTGGAGTTACTATATCAGACCGGCTCAAGTATCGGGGATCCATAGAAGACCGAGTAAATCAGGCCTCCAAAAAGTTGGGCGTCTTGTACCGATTGCCTTCTCTAATGCATAGACGCAAATATCGTGTCTATTTCAATCTCTAATGCATAGACGCAATGTAGGCATGCTGTTCTACAGGTATTTCAATGGAGCCTGCTCCAAGGAGCTAGCAGCATTGATTCCTGATGCACCGGTGCACGTGCGCGAAACTCGACGGACACGAACTGAACACCCGTTCACGGTTGACGTTGGCTTCATGAGAACGGGCCGTTTTTACGACTCGTTTTTGTGTAAGACGGCTCGTATGTGGAACGAGCTACCGGCATCTGTTTTTCCTCCCTCCTATAATCCGAGCCTCTTCAAGGCCCGCATTAACCAATCCCTTCCTACAGCCCCTACCTTATTCCGCCTCACAACGCCGCCCAACCGGGTGGTGACATAGTTCCCCTGTCTGTATACTGCACAGGCAGGGACACTCTTTTGAGGTGTCCCATAAAAAAAAAAATATATATAAAAAAAAAAAAATTTAGATTCGTACTTTAAAAGTCTAAAAGTCAAATAAATAGGACATTTTTTCACCTAAGGGTATTTTTTCACCTAAGACAACTCAAGTCTGTCCGAAGAAACCATCCTACAGAAGAAACAAAACTATTTATCAACTCTTAGGTAGTCTCACGTCTCGATTACTGTAACGAAATTTATGCCAGCCTTCCAAAATATCAAATTGACAAACTTCAATAAGTGTTTAATGCAGCAGCACAGCTCATAACCGGGGTTTCTAAATATTCGCACATTTCAGAACACCTTCGTAACCTTCACTGGCTCAAGTGACCTGAAAGAATCCAGTACAAATTGTGCTGGATGGTGTTTAAATCCATCAAGCCAAATATTAAGTTTGGTGATCGCGCTTTTGGAGTAACTGGACCGAAGGCTTGGAATAAACTCCCTCCGGAACTAAGATCCATAACAAGTCCGACAGAATTCAGGTCTAAACTAAAAACTTACCCTTTTAAGCTGTCATACGCTTAAATTAAATATACCATTCCTGAGAGAAAGTCCAATTATATCCAATTATGTCCTAAATCCTGTATCTAAATTTCGCTGATAAACAATTAGTTAATGTTAATTAAGTGTTAATCTCAAGTGACCTACCAGTTAAGTATGGTAGTGTATAATATCTCCATATATAGTAAGTAGATCATTGTAGAAGTGTATTATATATTTGTACAGCGCCTTTAAGGTGATTTTGCTCAAAAACAGCGCTATATATATCATCCAAATATCTGATAGTATTATTACGCCAGCGTCTGGACGATCTAGGCCCTCTGATTGGTCGAATTAAAATTGTCTGTTTCGGGTAAATTCAGCTAACTTGAAAATTAAGACACGATTTCATACTAAAATAGGATCGCCTCATAATAATACGAGATTTCTTCAAAAGCATCGTTTCTGCTCATATAATTTTTGGATAATATCGAAGAAAATACGTTTTAGAAAGTTCATAATCCATTGCATTAATTACATTACAATGAAAATTATCCACAGTTACGTGATTATGTTTGACGTTTATAAAAAATCACGCGTTCCTTATTCAATATGGCCGACAGAGCGCACCTCTGGCGGTTTAAAAACGAACCAAATGAATGGCGCGAATATTTAAATATGCAGTTCACAATATTTGACTACTTACGATTAACAAGCATTTAATAAGAAGATTTCTTCTGGAAGCTTATCACTTTGTAATGGCATTTTTCATTATTATTTATATTTTTTTTGCTTATTAATTATATCTGATTTTATATTGACATGTTTTCTAATTTGTAAAATTTCAAAATTATTTATTTGCGATGCTTTATGTCCTGAGTGAAGTATTTTAAGACCTGAATTTTTATCGAAAGTGTGATCATTATTCAAAAATGATTTGCAAACTCAAATTCACTATTTCCATTTAGAGCCCTGCGATATTCTTTAGTTCTGACTTCAAAGTTTCCATTGGTTCTACCTTTGTAAAAGAAATTACAATCATCCCAATTGAGTTTTTAAACTCCTGATTTTTTTGTTTGAATTTTGCTATCTTTATTATTAAGAATATATTTCTTCATTGTTATTAGTGTAAAACGCCAGTCGAATAGTACCAGAATTGTTTTTATATATAATTTTAGAAGTATCGTTATCCACAAGCAGAATTCTACGCCATTGTTTATTTCTATCTTTAGAAAGACCGTCCGAAGAATATGTTTTTTTTTTTATTTAGTATTTCAACTATCAATTTATTAGAATAACCGTTATTAAATGCTATTTGTCTTATGAATATATTGTTTTATGGTTATATTCTATTTGTTTTTTTCAGGTCTTAAAATAATTCTCTATAAATAATTTTGAAATTTTAGAAATGAGGAAACATGTTAATATAAAAGCAGATATAATTAACAAGAATTTTTTTATAAACTCTCTTTTAAATATTTTCCCACTTAACGGGTCTTTCCCGTCTAACGATATTGTAATTCCTAATTATTAAAAACCCAGCCTACTCTTACCCCTCCCTCCTCCTTCCACTTCTTCTTTCCCAATTGCAATCTATATTAAATTTTTGACTTCGGTGTGTACACAATAAAATGTAAACATTATATTTATTTATTTATTGGACAATTTGCATAGCGCCGCTTTTGTGAGATATCACCTCAGGGGCGCTATATTGTAATAATCTACCTTTATATATAGATTTTTACTCTCTTGATGAAGGTGTATATATAATCTAACTTTTAACTTTATTAGGTACAGTAACAGTTGTAGGTAAAGAATTACCAAATGATTACCGAAAATGATTACCCTCCTTTTATTCATAAACACGGGTACAATTAATCAATATGTAATAATATATTATTTAAGTCAACTTTGTTATAACTATCTTTAATTGTGACAAACTAAACGATATTGATTATTATAGACATTGACGGTTGTAACACATATTTAAGCACTGCAAGTCTCATATGAGTTAATTATAATAGGTACGATAACAGTTAATATCAGTTGTAGACATGTAGTCAATAATAGTGTTTAATTTGAAATAATCCATCACAAATACGTAAAATTTCATTTATTCAAACAACTGTCATTCTTATTATGCGTAAATTTAGCATGTTATTATTAATTAACTCCTTCCTGTTCCGTGTTTTAACAATATATATACTCACCCTCTCTCTGTGAATGTACTAATATCTATCTATTAAATGTAACTGTTGTTAATATCACTTAAAATGGGCGAAGCCCAACTAAGAGTCGCCCGCAGGGCCCAGCAGAAAAAAACCCGCGGAGCGGGTTTTTAACTGCTAGTCATTATTATTATAATAAATTGCTAAACTTGAAATTTTCACAATGGTCAACGCTCATACCGCGAAATTTTGTTAGGTGAATGAAAAAATGAAAAAATTTTCATTAGTGCCCTTAAAAAAATTATGATACAAATGGTTCATATAAATACAGATTTATAGTTATTATTTCTTCGCGCTCGATCAGCTATTATATTATTTGATTTGAAATGTGAGGGTGGCCATTTTGTTATCCGAACACGTGCATTACTCTAGTCTACGGGCTTGTTTCCAAAATTATATATTTTGTTACACTATTTAGATAGGCACTTTTACAAATGTGTTTTATTTAAACTACCTCATTTAATTTTAGCGTCGCTGGGTCAGGCGATTCGTTTAAGAACGAACATTCAGATCCGGCGCAGAAATATGTATTCCTACATCTGCAATATATTCTACACTTTAACCCCCTAATCTCCCTCCACACATACCTCAATTTACTTAATTCATATAAGAAATAATACTTATCAGTGTTTAATTATACAACTAAAATATTAACTAAATCGGAATTGTATAATTTATTAACTATTATGCTTAATATGAAAATCTTCAATGTGTAAGCTTTGCTATAATACAGGGGCATCCCTTCATCACTACATTCCTACATCCCTACATCCCTACATCCCTACATTCCTATATCCCTACATCCCTACATCCCTACATACCTACATCCCTTCATCCCTACATCCCTACATCCCTACATCCCTACATCCCTACATCCCTACATCCCTACATTCCTATATCCCTACATCCCTACATACCTACATCCCTTCATCCCTACATCCCTACATCCCTACATCCCTACATCCCTACATCCCTACATCCCTGCATCCGTACATCCCTACATCCCCACATCCCTGCATCCCTACATTCCTACATCCCTAAATCCCTACATCCATACATCCTTAAATCCCCACATCCCTGCATCCCTGCATTCCTACATCCCTACAATCCTACATCCATACATCCCTACATCCCTAAATTCCTATTCTGTACATCCCTACAACCCTACATCCCTACATCCCTGCATCCCTGCATTCCTACATCCCTACATCCCTCTTCCCTACATCCCTACATCCCTACATCCCTTCATCCCTGCATCCCTGCATCCCTACATCCCTACATCCCTAAATCCCTACATCCATACATCCTTAAATCCCCACATCCCTGCATCCCTGCATTCCTACATCCCTACAATCCTACATCCATACATCCCTACATCCCTAAATCCCTATTCTGTAAATCCCTACAACGCTACATCCCTACATCCCTGCATCCCTGCATTCCTACATCCCTACATCCCTCTTCCCTACATCCCTACATCCCTACATCCCTTCATCCCTGCATCCCTGCATCCCTACTTCCCTACATCCCTTCATCCCTGCATCCCTGCATCCCTACTTCCCTACATCCCTCTTCCCTACATCCCTACATCCCTACATCCCTACATCCCTTCATCCCTGCATCCCTACATTCCTACATCCCTAAATCCCTACATCCATACATCCTTAAATCCCCACATCCCTGCATCCCTGCATTCCTACATCCCTACAATCCTACATCCATACATCCCTACATCCCTAAATCCCTATTCTGTACATCCCTACAACCCTACATCCCTACATCCCTGCATCCCTGCATTCCTACATCCCTACATCCCTCTTCCCTACATCCCTCTTCCCTACATCCCTACATCCCTACATCCCTTCATCCCTGCATCCCTGCATCCCTACATCCCTACATCCCTAAATCCCTACATCCATACATCCTTAAATCCCCACATCCCTGCATCCCTGCATTCCTACATCCCTACAATCCTACATCCATACATCCCTACATCCCTAAATCCCTATTCTGTACATCCCTACAACCCTACATCCCTACATCCCTGCATCCCTGCATTCCTACATCCCTACATCCCTCTTCCCTACAACCCTACATCCCTACATCCCTGCATCCCTGCATTCCTACATCCCTACATCCCTCTTCCCTACATCCCTACATCCCTACATCCCTTCATCCCTGCATCCCTGCATCCCTACTTCCCTACATCCCTCTTCCCTACATCCCTACATCCCTACATCCCTACATCCCTTCATCCCTGCATCCCTGCATCCCTACTTCCCTACATCCCTCTTCCCTACATCCCTACATCCCTACATCCCTACATCCCTATATCCCTACATCCCAATATCCCTACATCCCTACACCCCTATATTCTACGTCCCTAAATCCCTGCATCCCTACAACCCTACATCCCTATTCCCTACACCCCTAAATCCCTACATCCCTACACCCCTACATCCCTGCATCCCTAAATCCCTACATCCCTAGTATGGCGGTTCAAATAACATTCGAAATGTATCATCCAATGTAAATATTCTTTGAAATAAAAAAACATAACCAAATTTACTACAAACTCCTTGGGCGTGCAAAATAATAATAAATGAATAAGTATACAACTTGCAACCAAATTGACAATCCTTACGTCATCCTCTTACCTCACCTATCGTATTTCGATACCTCGTATCGTTTTCAGAGTCAAGGGAATTACATTGGAGAGTGTTGAGACATAATTACTAAATGTTTTGTGGGTCAGCAGATGGGATTGGAGGCAAACATGACAAAACGGGGATTGCCCTAAAGGTCAGAAAACTCAGGGGACAAAATATTAATGTTACCTAATCCATTAATTAAAATTTTCTCTAGGGGTGTAATGTGTTTGAATAATTACTTAAATCAATGGGTAAAGTGTTGATTGAATAATAACGAGGGTGAAACATTAAAAAAAACATATGTTTATATAGTCCAACAGTTTTATCAAACGTACTTATACGTAGAATTAATAAATCTGTATTTAAAAACGTTAAAATCGTAAGAGATTTAAATACCCTATGAACTTACACCGCTTCCTCATTAAGCCCCCCCCGCATTCCGAATTTCTACCTATTTAATTCTTTAAATGCAACTAAAGCATTTGCCGAGAGATTTTTGCTCTATTTCAAACGAGTCGTGTTTTATAAAATATGTTCACGTTTTTCGCTTAATTTTTACCGTTTTTTTAATAATAATATCTAAGAGGAGATATGTATGTACGAATGTTAAAAATACATTAATGGATTGAATAATTGACCCAATATTGTATTTGTATGCCTTTCTCGAACGAGTTGAGGTTTTAAGCGAATAAAACTGTTGATTCATATTTATATTGCGAATGCACAATACCTTGCAAAAAGCGTATTTTAATAAAATAAATTAACTAACGCCATCCATGAAAACGTAGTTTATAAAGATCGTCGCGTTTAACCTTAACCGACAAAAAGAGATACGTATGACGTCACGCGTACTCCGCCAGATTGAATTCAAACTTTGAAAATTATTACGTCCAATACGATAAAATGATATCGAAATTTTTTAATTTAATAAAATAAACAGGTATTTAAGTTAGAAGGTTAACGGTTCAATTGAGCCGTCGTTCAATTGAGTTCACTCTTCGAGCCGTACGAAAATATTGAGCTGGTACCGTGGCTATCGCTCTTAGTAAAATGAGTCATGACCAATCACTTTGTACTACGAGTTTCAAGACAAGGGATGTCATCTTTAAAATGACATTACTATCGTGTGGCGTCATCTATATGAGTTTGGTTGCAAGAGAGAAAAGGTCAAAGAAATATAGCGTCTTATATCGACCTATTTTTTCTTTTGCATAACACCTAGCACAGCGGGCGGAACATAACAACCAATTTAAAAAAAGTATTTACCTACATACTTTGGGAGTTTTTTTTTTCACGTAGTTCCCATGAGCATTTAGCCCATAGGCCCATTGTGCTATCTCAAATTTTACCTCAATCCTTTAACAACAACCCAGTCCCTTTAATAAAGTTCACCAGGGTTGTCGTTGGGTATGTGGCTATGTCTTCTGGTTCTACTGTATGTCTCCCCAGGTATCTGAGCCTAGTTCCCACCAGGGCAGGACATTGGCACCATAGGTGAATTGGAGTCTCTTCATCCTCTTCACATTTCCTGAATCTATTGGTGTTTTCCACTCCCAATATCTGCATGTGTCTCCTGAGATGGCAGTGTCCCGTTAGTAGTCCTACCAGTTCCCTCAGCGAGTTTCTGTCCATATCGAGTAGTTTCTTGGTTGGTCTAGGCTCTGGTCCTGTTATGAGTACTTTAGATTGTCTCATTCCAGGTGCCCTCTCCTACTTTGGGAATGATAAATTTAACGACTATCGTGGCATAGCTGTAAACTCTTTGGCTCAATGAATTGAAATGAGACGGTACATGAATGAGAATGAAGCGAGAAGTTTGTGCCGAGATAGAGTTGTGTGGTAGTCTGTCTTCTCTGCCCACCCTGCGAGAAACGGCGTGATGGTCGTTTGTAAATTCTACAAGACAACAATGAATTAAGCCCATAAATTGAACTAATAATAACTAAATTGACTAAAGGATTTTTACAAGGTATCTAATTCAAAAATATAAATGATTAAATACTAGCTGGCGTGTAACCGACGTCATATAAACCTTCTGGAAGAAATTCTCTGAATAATAGTCAAAACATAATCAAAATCCGTTGCGTAGATTATAATAACTAAACGCACAAACAAACACGGATAGCTACTTTATTTTAGTACTAGCTGACGTGTACCCGGCGTTGTCGGGGACTTAAAAATGATTTGGGGTAAAGTTTTGAGGTCGTGAGGCCATTTTAAGATATACAATTCCGTTGTGCATCATTTTGATGTGTCTCATAAAGTTTAGCCAGCGTTAGCAATGTAAGCGCCCGAAAATATATTTTTTACGACTTGATTACAAAACATCGACTTTTCTCTACTTTCTATAAATATAATATGCATGTATTATATATATAAACCATCCAGAATAAAATATTAAATGATCCTATCAAAATTCGTTGCGTAGTTTATAATAACTAAAATACTTTATTTTATCCTATTTAGAAATAAAACAGGTTATAATATCAGATGCTGAGTTGAGTAAAAAGACGGGCGAGAGAAAGGGGTATCTCTTCAATGTGTTCATAGATAAAATGATCAAATTATTGAAAATTGTTTTGATTGAATATCGTAAAAATTACTCGATTGAAATAAGAATAACTACATTTGAGATTCGAAAGGAAATCTGTAAGATTTAAAAGAGTTAAGCGTACATATTTCAATATCGCCCTTGATTGAAATATTTCTTTTAAAGAAAGACAAACATTCCCGTGCTGCGACTAACCTGACAATATTTGAAAATCTCCAACTACCACCACGGTAAGCGGAAAATGTTGCTTGTGTTGTGATGTAAGACTTAGCCAGCCGAGGAATTGAACGCCTGGGTGGGACCCAAACGCGATGCTAACTCAGCCACTGACCGGTCGCTTGAAATGTGTACATATAAATAGCCTGGTACCTTCCTTCCCTTCCCCACAACCTTCAGTTTCACAATACACACCGATTGAGAACGCCATAGTCTCACTGGCTCTAGAGGGTTGGGAGCAGTTTGGACTCTTGTGCGGTATTCACATAAAAAAGGTCGAACTGAGAGAAACTTCTCTAAACTGCTGGCTTCAGATTGTTGGAAGTCTTGCACGTTGCACTACAATATTTTTTAATGCAGTAATGCAGTGTTTTAAAAACAATAATTTCGGTGATCTGTCTCTGTGTCTGTGTGTAACTCCGGTTCAATGACCTGAACTGGGATTTCCATTGATTCTCAAACGGAGGAACGATTCAACCCGAGGAGGACTGAAGTATTATTTCTTCACTGGAATGAGTTATGGAGTCGAATTAAAGTTGATAAAATGTAGTTTTTTTAACAGTAGCAATGTGTATTTCATGATATTACATAAAGTGAAGATAGAAAAAGTCGAGAATCAAATACTTATAAGGTTTTTATAAACATGTACATAATAATTAAGTGGAAAAGTGTTTAAATTTCTTTTAAAATTATATAGAACCCATCCAGAAGAAAATTATTATGCTAACCTTGAAATTATTGCTGAGATTTGTTTTTATAGCCTTCTTGTAACTATGTTTGGTGCAGTTGAACATATATATGTCTCGGTCCTGATATTATTTTTGCTATTAAAAATAATTTTCGATCGAGTAGTTCTAGTTCGTATATTGTAGGTGATTAGGCTCAATAAATCGGGAATGTCAATAATTCCATTTACAATTTGAATAAGTCAATAAGTCAGGTTGAATACAATGTAACCATTTGGTGTCCTCATTTCAACTCTCATTGTTTACAAATTGAAAAAAATCAAAATAAATTTTTACGTTTTATTAATTTCAAAATTGGTATTCCTATTATTGAAATCAATTATGTCAATTTACGCAGTAAACTTAACTTATCGAAATTATCTGAAAGGCGAAAAATATTTGATCTCCTTTTATTATATAAAATTGTTCATTCAAGGTTAGACTGCCCTGACACTATAAACTTGCTATCTTTACATATACCTCCAAAATATACTAGACGGAATATTTTATTCTACAACAATAACTTCGCTACGAATTCTGTGTTAGAAAGAATACATAGGTTGGGCAATGAACTTAGTGATGTCGCTGACATATTTAATTTAAACTTCAATACATTTAAAGCCAAATTAGTCCACCACTTTTTAAATGTAAATAATGTATGAGAAATCATTATATATTATTTCGATTTTCTATTGTTTGTTTTATACTGTTGTTAAAAATTAAATTTGTAATTGTTATGTACTTAAAAGCCCAATAGGGCGTCAATAAATAAACAAATTTTTATCTGAGAGTTTTAATAATTTTGATTCTTTCATCAAGTGGTTTTAATTTATAGTTTCTGTTCGTAGACCGAGTTTATACTTAATATATCTTAGAAATGTATGCTGAATTTTTTCAATGGAATCAGAGTGGTTTTTTTAAGTGATGGGACCAGATAGAAGAATTATATTCGACTTGAGTTTGAACTTTGATGAAGAAAGAAAGGGGTGTAAGTAGAATGTATGACACGTAAGTGAACGGTAGATGAAGTCGGGGACGTCCAAGAAATACAAGGCACGACCTAGTCAAACAAATACTTATGCAAGGAAGAAAGGGTTTAAAGAGAACATACGATTTAGAAGTGAAAAAAATACTTAAATAGTTAGCTTTTTCTGTTGTTTAATTCAACATTATTCTAAATTCTACTCTCTTTAGAGCTGGTCGCGACAGATCATAATTTCATGGTGCGAAGTGTTATTGTGCTGATTGCCGTCCGCTGCCAAATTTGGAGATTAAGGAATCGCTGCCAAACTCAATGCGAGTGATATATTCGGTGAGTCCTTTGTTTTTATGTATTTGGTGGCTGGATTATAATTTGTTACGCGGCCTGAAGAGTGAATTTTGTAATCAACCCATTTTTTCATAGGGAATTAATTATTTCCTGATCGTCTGTGTACTTTACAAGCCAGATCATCACCACCATTTATAACCCCGAGCAATGCCGGGTACACATCAGCAAGTATTTTTGTAAAAATCGATTTTACGTTAGCGTGCAATCCCTACCTAATTATTACGTAATTATTATTGTCCCACGTCATATGTACCGTTTCCTATGTATGTTCGTGCTAGGTCTCTAATGTACTTCTCGACACGCGTTACAATTTTGGGGTTGTTCAACACAAGTCTACGGGGGATGATAATGACGTCAAAACACCCCTCGTCTCTCACAAAGCACACGAACTATTAGCATATGTTGACTCACATCATAAAAGGGTTGGAAGCTTATGCAAACTACAAAATAAACATTTCTAACAAATTTCGATAATTGACAAGTTGGGTTATGTTAAAGGTTAGTATTTTTTTACTCTAACTCCACACAGAAGGCCAAGAAGAAAATAATTTCCCTCCGATGACATCATCTTTAGGGATCTTTATGAGGATATAAAGGAGTGAACATGGTTCTTAAAGCAATCATATTATAGGAGAGAGGAAACACAGAGGCCGGCAAATCGTTCCATAGTCGAGAACTAGACATAGAAACTAGTCGTTCTCATGTGGCAGATGTCAACCATGTACAGATGTTGGGGTATGGCGCGCGTGAGGCGTGTTTTTCTGAAAAATAAACCAAATACACACTATATGTTTGTGCGCTTAGTTCTTCTAAACTACGCAACGGATTTTGATAGAATTTTCACTATCATTTAGAGAATTTCTTCCGCAAGACTTACATTTATAATAAATGCATATTGTATTTATAGAAAGTAGAGAAAAGACGATGTTTTATAATCAAGTCGTAAACGTATATTTTCGGGCACTACATTGTTAACGCTGGCTAAACCTTATGAGATACATCAAAATGATGTACTACGGAATTGTATATCATAAAAAGGCCTACAGAAAAGTAGGCGATGGTATATGTCTATCACCTAAGAATAACCCCCAGCAACGCCGGGTACAAGTCAACTAGTTATGTACAATGAATTCGACCAAGTTGAAATTCATATATATATTCCTGCACACTACATGATGTACAGGCAGATATTTAATTTTAATATTATTTAAAATTAATAAGTGCAAGGAAGATAATTACATAAAATTGAATTGAAATCACGACGATTTCAGGTTCGATTGTTGATACTATTGATGTTTGCCGTTGCGTGACTAACTGAAGGTTTCCGCAAAAAGGAAAACTTTTGCAAAAACAAATAGTCTCGACAGTAAAATTAGCCATTCCAGTTTGAATTTCGAATTCGTTCGGAGCGGCGTTCCATTTTCAAACGTCGCCGCCGCATGCGAGCGCCCTCTCGTGACCAGACGAAGTAATGATTTCATGGCGAAGCGGAATGGGGTGGGAAAAAAAGAGTCGGGGTTGAAAACAAGTGGGGTACAATACCTCACAGAATTTTTAGAAAGTAATAATTATACGTTATTAAGATATTATCATTTCTACCCCATGCAGTATGCAATCGTAAGTGAGAATTGCATTTCTGACATGACGACCCTTGAAGTGTCCAAGCATTATTTCATTCAGTATAAAGGTTATTTTAGTTGCTAGGCAAAGTGCATAAGATTCCTAAAGTCTGTGGTAGACGGTGGAATTATGATAGCTCCGTAAGGGTATTATGTTGAACAACAAAACCAAGGGAAGTGAAAAAAGGAAAAGAAAGCTGAGGGTATAGAGCAGAGATTTTAATAAATTCATCGGTGTCTACATAGTTTCATAAAACTTCATCGGTGTTTAATTAGCTTCCAATAACTTAATAGGTGTCTAAATAGTTTCTAATAACTTCATCAGTGTAAAATAGCTGTCGGTGGCCGAGTTGACATAGCGTTTGGATTCCACCCAGGCGTAGTGTGTTCAATTCCTCGGCTGGCTAAGTCCTCCATCACAACACAAGCAACATTTTACGCTTACTGTGGTGATAGTAGGAGATTTTCAAATATTGTCAGGTTATTCGTGACCCGGGAATGTTTGTCTTTCTTTTAAAAAAAATAAAAAAATAACTTCTTCGGTATCCATATAGCTTCCGATAACTTTGTCGATATCCACATAGCTTCCAATAACTTTATCGGTGTCCACATAGCTTTTAAAAACTTCATCGGTGTCTACATAGTTTTTAATAGCTTTGTTGGTGTCTACATAGCTATTAATAACTTATATCCGTTTCTGCATAGCTTCTAATAACTTCATCGGCACCTGTATGGCTTCTAATCGGTGTCTCGATAGTTTTTATTGCTTTATTTACTTATTTATTTATTAACGCCCTTTTTCGGGGCTTTTACAATTATTGGTGAATACATAGATTTTAATAACTTCTACCAGTGTTTGTATAGCTTCTAATAACATCATCTGTGTGCATAGCTTTTTAGAACTTCGTCGGTGTCTATATAGCTTGTAATAACTTCACAGCTTCTAATAATTTCATCGGTGTCTATAGTTTCTAATGACTTCATTAGTGTTTCCATAGCTTTTATAAACGTCATCGGTATCTACATAGTTTCAAATAACTTCATCGACGTATGCATAACATTTGATAACTTTGTCGGTGTATACATAGCTTTTAATAACTTCGTCGGTGTATACAAATCTTTTATTAACTCCATCGGTATCTGCATAACTTCTAATAACTTCATCGAAAAGATGCTTGAAATAGCCTTTCGTTGGTGTCTGCATAGCTTCCAATAACTTGATCGGTGTCTGTATAGATTTTAATAACTTCATCTCTGTCTAGATTATTTTTTAATAATTCATCAGTGTCTAAAAAATAGCTTCCAATAACTTTAAAAACTTAATATCTCCAAAAAACTTCATCGAAAATTCTCATTTCGACTGTGGATCTGACTGTGATTGTAACTCTATTTCAATTAATAGAAGTTTTTCAGACTAAAAACAAACGATAGAGTTTTAAAAAAATGTAGAGAAAATAATTTTATTTGCATTTTTTACTGTTTGTGGTTTAAATTTCTAACGGTTAAACATGACAAGTAAAAACAGATTTCGTGATTTTTCAAAGGTCTGCGCCCTTTTAACCAACTCGCAATTAACTCAATCCTACAATTATAATATCCCGTGATTTTTCACAAGTTGTTTAAAACAAAATCCTTACGACTAGAAGCAAAATTGTACATCTTATGCGATTTGGCCGCATACGATACTAATTAAATCATTCATGCTAAATGTTAATAATTAAAATATTATTATCAAATATTGATGATTAAATTATTATTTTAAAATATTAATAATTAAATTAATATTATAATTTTTTTTTATATTTTTCCGATTTTATGTCCGGATTAAATCTTCCCCACAGGAAAAACTAAACCCTTCCACACACTTTTCCACAAATGTTCATCTAGTCAATCAACATTATGCAAGTGCATTATACAAGCAAAATAAATACAAAACAATACAAGAACAACACGTCAACTCACCAGAGATCAAATGGGAAAAAAAATTCACCGACTCCAGATATTTTCATATCAGAGGGTTCTGCTCAGTAGAACTCCTAACAGGGCCTATAAATCCTACTGATCTCTCAACATAAATATTTTAAAAATCATTCGTTATCCTACATGTATTATAATACAATTATTATTATAAAATATTAAGATATTGCGCACACGAAAAGTGCTAATTTATTGAAAATCTTATCAAATTATTCGTATTCTTGTTAAAAACAGAACTGCAGGCCTTTAACGAGTGTATTGACAGGTTTCCTTACAAACTGTCGGTAGAACAGGAATATGTTATTAGGATGTCGGAATACATGTTCATAAAAATTCTAATATTTGGTAATTATATTTATCAGCAGCGCAGCTGCATGAACAAGTGTTACGAAATATTCTGAATGGACTAATATTTTATTAGGAAATGGATTAGCAATCAAGTTTTTAACAGGATTTTAATAAATCAGCCATACTCATTTTTCGAGCCTGCAACCTTCGGACTTAATGGTCAAATGCATATACACGGTGTACGGAAACTCGTAGTACAAGCGGAGAACTGATGAATCTACATCACACAGTGAACCCAAATTTCGATCATTTCGCCTATTTTCCGCAACTTAAAAAAAAAATAACGCGCAAGAGTCCCAACTTCTCCCAACCGTCTGGAGCTAGTGAGACTATGGCATCCCCTATTGGGGTATGTTGCGAGGCTGAATGTAATGGGGATGGGAAGGAGATGTGTAAGAGGAAGGTGCGAGAGTACATGGCTATTCAAATCTGGTTAAAAAAAGAACGTGAATATGTCGAATGCAAAATTACTATTTTTTTAAAATTGTGAAATAAAAAAAAAAATGCCGGGATTTAAAATCGTGACCTACGGATTCGTAGCCGAGGATTATAACCAGTCAACGATAGTAAATAAATAAGTATTAAGAAGCAGAATTCAATTTTTTAAAACTAGTATTGAAAAATTTAATATTGCAAATTTATTAAGAATCTCTTAAAATTATTGGTAATCCGATTAAAAACGGGATTGCAGGAATTACGAATGAATTAACAACAGGTTTCTTGATAAATTTTTACGACATCGAATTCGTGCATTTGCCTTCATAATTTTTCATGATGAAATGCAAAAGTGTTCCAACATAGTGATAATATATTCGCAATTTACTAAAAGTTTATCAATAAATCTGTTAATTCAGTTTTTAACCGGATTATCAATAATTTATAGAGATTCTTAATAAATTAGCACTATGTACTCATTATTCTCCTTGCATAAACTTTTGTGCCCTTATGAACACAGGTTTGTACAACACTTGACTAGGAATACGCAAGATAAAAAATGTAATGAAAAAATCACGCAGAATCGTTTGCAGCTCTATTCGTAGTGGTGATCACAATTCAGAGACGAAACGTTGCTTGAAATGGTTTTAGTCGTGTTTAGTGATCAGATGTTTAAAGCCAGGTACCCCTCAACCACTTCCTCTACCACTTCCTAACTACCTCCAGCCGGTAGTCGGGAATCTTGTGCGGTGATAACCTATAAAAAAGCACGAGTCATTTCCACATATTGTTACTTTTCACCAGAAGTCTTTTGGCCTCCGTGGTCAAGGAGTATGGCTCGCGATTAGCAATCCTAAGGACGCCGGTTCAAATCCCGGGGTGCGCAAGTAAATTTTATTTGTATAATCTGTGTCCAAACAAAAATAATACATAGTATATTTGCGGCACTTTCCAGTGTAGAAGATACTCTCAGTAATGCCCTGGTGTAAGACCACTATTCAGAATTGAATCATTGATTGCAATGGCTTAAGCCGTGTTTGGTGACTAGATCTTAAATAGCCAGGTACTTCCTCACCTTCATCTACCACATCTCTTTTCCTTCCCTTATCCTTACTCTTCTATTATTCTGACTTGGCCCGACTCAAGTATCAGATTCACTTGATCGTGCCATGTCTTCCTCGGCCGTCCCCGACTTCTGCTACCATTCCCATTTGCGTCATATATTCTCTTTACACTCCTTTCTTCGCTCATTCGCTCTACATGCCCAAACCATCTAAGCGTCCCTTTCTTGATCTTACTCATTAAGCCTTAATATGCATCGTCGGTCTTTCTGCAATCATGAATATTCTAAGATTTGACAATATTGTTCCATATTTGTAAGTTTTGCATGGCTGAAATTGCAGTTTAGAAGATGCCTTATGTCTTAGATACTGTATTTATTAATTTGATGACTTTGACATACCTGACTCTGTGTTCCCGTTTCAGTCGTCATCTCGTTGAAATTTTCAAGTGTTTCGTCTTCTGGTAAATCCCCTCTTTTGTTTTCCGTATATACACACCCACAACACCGAACGCAATTTAGACAAGACAGTTTGGCTGCCCAAATAACTTACAAAAAACTACCCCACTGCCTAATTACAACTCTTACAACTTCCACAAGGGTTAATACATGAAACTGTCAATGTTTAATTTATTGTTTCTCGTCCAACGGTCAATAGAATCCCCCAGTAAATGTATAATCGCGTGATTCATGTTAGTCGCACCGTATCGATTGGTCCGTGGCGCCAGTCCTCTCAATTATACCTAATATCCGCGTTGCGATTTAAACGCAACATAACCAACATAATTCTAGCAAATCCATCTGAAAAAAACCTCAAATTTAAGTAATCCTAGCAAAAATTTCTCCACGAAACACCGACGAACGCGAAATTTTTAATGTAACTTTTGCGAGAAAACGGCGAATTTCGCGTGCGTATGTGCCGCGGCCGCCATGATGCACGCAAAAGCGCCAAACAAACGCGTCGATCTTACGGGAAACTGCAATTTTCCAGTTACCGACACAATTTTTTTCGAATTTTCGCAGTGCGATTCTGAGTTTTATGAGAATATTTTCCGACGTTTGGAGAAAAATGCTAGAATCTGCGTTACAAACGCGATTTCGACGCTGTTTTTTTGGAATTTTATTAAAAAATTAACACTGTACTGCTTTTAGCCCTGTTTAAGGGGTATTTCACTGTATTTGCGTGACATTTAACGACATACAGTGGTGTCACATAGTGCCGAAATGGTGATCGGGTGTCCACTGGACTCAGTAACAAGTGCTACCCCGAAAAGGTGTTTGCGCAAGCGTGATTATAACTCGCAGCTGATTCGGGGGATGGTAAACGAATTTTTCACATTTTGCTTAAAATTAAACATATCAAAATACGAAGATAAAGAGTTTCCACATTATATTGCTAAAATACAAATGAAAGCAGCTTGTGGCTGTTGTTATTTAAATAAATTATAATATATCATTGAAGAAGAAGATAATACTATTATATCTAAACGAAACATGAAACAAAACAAGACACAGAGCTGAGATGGCATCGCGGTTGGGTCCCACCCAGGCGTTGTGTGTTCAATTCTTCGTCAAAGTTCTCCATCAAAACACCAGCATCATTTTTCGCTTACTGTGGTGGTAATAAGAGATTTTCAAATATTGTAAGGTTATTTGTAACCCGGGAATATTTGTATTTCTTTAAAAAAAGTAAGAATCAAACCCAGGATCTGTTTTACCGGGACAGACATATTAAGGCCCCGTAGTAGGCGTTAAAAGATGGTTTGAAAGGGACATATATGTAAATACGAATGTTAGAGGGAGCGCGCTAATATTAAAAAACTATCATAAGCGAACTCGTTTGAAATAGCGCAAAAATCTCTCGAAAGTTGCTTTAGTTGCATTTAAAGACACACTGTGAATTTTTTCATGCCTATAACATATTAAATAACAGAACAAAACGTGTTTGAAATCATTTTCGGAGTTTACTTTTCGATATTTTATTCTTTCGAAGGAATTTCATATAATTAACGTTTCGAAATAACAAATGTATAGATATTATTTTCAAAAATAACATATATTTTTTTGGAATTTAAAAACATAAAGAGTTAACGAAAAACTTGTTATAAATCGGTAGAAATTGGGTACGGGGGGGCTTAAATCACTCGACCATTGAGACCTATTTATTTAACGTCATATTCGTCGATATCATATTTAATAAAGGTCATATTCGTCGATATCATATTTAATAAACGTCATATTCGTCGATATCATATTTAATAAATGTCATATTCGTCGATATCATATTTAATAAACTTCACATTCGTCGATTTCATATTTAATAAACGTCATATTCGTCGATATCATATTTAATAAAGGTCATATTCGTCGATAACATATTTAATAAACGTCATATTCGTCGATATCATATTTAATGAAGGTCATATTCGTCGATATCATATTTAATAAACGTCATATTCGTCGATATCATATTTAATAAAGGTCATATTCGTCGATATCATATTTAATAAAGGTCATATTCATCGATATCATATTTAATAAACGTTATATTCGTCGATATCATATTTTTCAACTCAGAATTAACAATATCTTCATAGAACTAATTTTTCTCATATTTTTGGAAGTTAGTTACCTTTTTAAAGGATTACAAAGTTAATAATGAAATTGGTTTTTAACCTAGATAGTGTCTCGGATAGACATATCCGATTTTTATTTATATGGGATACCTATTGATATTGGGTATAACCTTCAAATTAAGTTTAAAGAAAAAGTTGTTTCAAATTATAATATCTTTATAATTTATTTATTTATTGAAATAAAATAATGAGTAAAACCTCAAACTGTAAAATTTAATCATTTAAGGCAATATTAGCGACTGTCAAAAGAAAATTTGAAAACGAAATTTTATTTTCTGATTTTCTTTTTCATAGTTTTTCTTTTGAGAATCTATAATGTTATTGTTTTAGATTAAATATCTTTATAAAATGGTTGATGCGCCTATTTAGAAATAACGAGTCTTGTTTCTTTAGGTTCTTTGTTTCTTATAGTTAGTAATAATGCACCAAATGTTAACGATATTAAAATTTTGTAAAAAAAAACATGATAATGTTCATCACGTTCAATGAACTCAAAAATTTGAGTTCATTGAACGTGATGAATAAGCAAATGCTTTGAATAAGTGTCATTTTCAAAATTGGAACTGCTTGTGTGAAGAATAATTCAGGCAAGCGATAAAGTGTCAACCTACCTATTATATAATAGAAAATTATTTTATATGTTTTTGAAAATATTTTTTTCTGGTAAAATTAATCAAACATTTTATAAACTTATCTGGGGCCTAGGAGCCAAAAGATCTTATGTGAGTTTTTATTTTATTTTGTTTAATATAATAATTAAATAATAATATTACTGCTGTTATAAACAAACAAATCAATTCAAAATCACATATTTTCGTCTTCTCCCCTTTGATGTGCCTGTGGACAAATCCACCCCCAGCGCGCGCACCCTCACCATATCGACCTGTCCTCCCCTATTACCCGACTCTATCCCCTTCCCCTAACCTTACCCCCATCACTGGCGTGCCCCACTCTCCCCCACCCCGGCATTACGGCCTCACATTGTTAGGGACCTAGGTACAAAGTACCTTGGCACATACAATCTTCTTACGACATTGGCAAAGTAGGTGCATTAAGTACCTACTTTTAGCATTTGTCTTTCAAAGTAATTACAGTGAAGTACCTGGCTATTCAGATCCGGTCACTAAACAAAGCTAAAGTCATTTCAAGCAAAGTTTTGATGCTGAATGGTCTGTTTTCACTAGGGCGATGCTGAAAGTACCTTCCACACTCATACAATTTTCGACATTAACAAGTAGGTACATTATGTACCTACCTTGAATATTTTATCTGTAAACTTACGAAATGGTTATTTTTATCACTTGTTATTTTTTTTTTTTTTATATTGTGAATATTAAAAATTACATTGCGAATCGCAGAAGATTCTCAACTGTCCGGGGCCAATGGGATTAAGGCATTCCCAATTGGAATGGGAAGGATGAGAAGATGAGAGGAGGATGGTTGCTACCTGGATAATCAGATCTGGTCACCAAACACAGCTACTTCAAATCATTTCAAGCAAAGTTTCGATTCTGAGAATTGATGCATATGTAATATCACATCACTAATTTCGAGTGCTAGATTGTCACATTTATAATTTTACTGTACCGATTGATAACCTATTTCGCCTTCTTACTTCTGATTTTCACCTTGTTCAATATTCATTCTTTTTTTCTTGACAGTAACTTTTAATTTGGTAGGCGGTATGGGTACCGCCGCCCCGGAAACCATTAATTAAATAATGCCATAGTGGTTCGGTACGATTGGTGATTGCAGGGGTGCCCTGGTTCATGGCGGGTGAGGTTTGTCCAGGAGGTGCTTGAGAGGGATGGATTCAGTAACTCAAGGACACACTACCCACTCGTTTGAAATAGAGCAAAAATCTCGCGAAATATGCTCAAGTTGCATTTAAAGACACACTGTGATTTTTTTCATGCCCATAACATATTAAATAACAGAACAAAACGTGTTTTAAATAATTTTCGGAGAGCTTACTTTGCGATTTTTTTCTATGGAGAGAATTTCACATAATTAACGTTTCGGCGTAACATATGTAATATTATCTTCAAAAATATATTTTTTTTTTAAACTTAAAAATTTAAAGAGTAAACGTGAATCTTGTTATAAATAGGTAAAAAAATGGTATGTGGGGCTTAATACAGTGCCTTAAATTGGGTAAAACGTATGCAATCGTGTCTCGTGACGTAACACGAGAAATTATTCTGTAATCATAATAATATGAATGGCAGTGCTGCAGTACTACCGCGCATGTACCGTGATGTCACACGCTTTTCGGCCGGCGCAGATAACAACATTTTGACGACAAATATCTTCA
Source organism: Hesperophylax magnus (assembly GCA_026573805.1). Taxonomy (NCBI): domain Eukaryota; kingdom Metazoa; phylum Arthropoda; class Insecta; order Trichoptera; family Limnephilidae; genus Hesperophylax; species Hesperophylax magnus. The sequence goes on from JAIUSX010000004.1 coordinate 11,728,712, forward strand.
GAACTGTTCGGAATTTTCCAAAAATTCAAAATGTTATTAATTTGATATGATATGAATATTTTGGTTTTCCACTCCCCCACCGCCACACAACCTCCCCCACACATGCCATATATCCTTCTGATGGGTTATATTCCCATACAATAACTAACACCACCCTTACCACCAATTCAACCCATGCCATTATAGCCACCCACAATTGGGGCGTAAAGGTATGTATATATTCACTAACCGAAACGCGAACCTTGCCACGAATTACGGGAAAGGAACGAAGCAACTGTAAGCGGCGTTTCGCACCATTTGCGGATGCTTCGTTCCTTTCCCATAAGTTGGGGTTCAGCTTGGCAGTTCGGCTCACGTATGTACACGTAGCATAAGATATTATATCAACAGACTTATAAATGCTTCGGGTAAGGGGAAACCATTTGGTAAATGCTTATAGCAATGCTAATTACTACGAAGTTATGCAAAATCTATTGTTTTTGGTTTGAAAATTTCATCGCTTAGACAATATTTTTAGATACTTACTAATCAAATAGGTACTACGAGTAGAACACATCTTGCTTTTAAAAGTCTTTTTATAAGCCTCAAGTAAGCCAAGCTCTCGAAGATTGGTATAAGTGGAAATCTTCTGAGATGGTTCTCTTCATGTGTTAAAAATAGAAGTCAAGCTGTTGCTTTAAAAGGTTACATGTCACAAATTATAATTATTCCCTCAGGGGTACCGCAAGGCTCCCATCTAGGGCCTCTCTTGTTTATTTTATACATAAACGACATGAACCGTGTTATTAGTAATTCTTGTTTATTATTTTACGCTGATGACATGAAATTATATAAATGTATTAGCTCCATAGATGATTGCGACCAAATACAAGAAGACCTTGGTAAAATTGATGAATTTTGCAAAAACAATCAACTATATCTAAACATAGATAAATGTAATGTTATTATTTTTACACGAAAAAAACATTCAATTTATTATACTTACAAACTAAACCATGTACCTCTACAACGAGTAGAAACAATAAGAGATCTTGGAGTAATACTAGATTCTGAAATGTTATTTAGGGATCACATTGAAAATATTCTAAAAAAAAGTTTTGAATTAAAAATTAAAGCTTACATTTTTTGGCGATGTTTTTTCTCGCATAAATCAAAACTGGCGGCTTGTGTTAGGAATTTAAGCCTTATCGTCATCTACATAAGACTGATTATTATTTTTGGCTGCCCGATTTCAAATGTGGTGCATCACCTTAAATTGTAGATATTTAATGTATCCGGGGGACAAGAATGCTATTTATCTTTTTTACTTGTACTATCATGTAGAATAGTATAGTTAGCTCATTTTACCCCCGGATTAGTAGTTAATATTTAGTGCTTGCTATAATTTTATAAAATCTTTTGATACAAGTTCACCCGTTACATTCGTACATACATACACGGTGTCAAGATCTTTGATTTGAGCTTAAATTCCAACAGAATTCAGGTCTAAACTAAAAACTTACCTTTTAAACTGTCATACCCTTAAATTAATTATACCATTCCTGAGATAATGAGGTAAGTATGGTACTGCATATTATCTCTATATATAAATAGTAATCATTGTAGAAATGTATTATATATTTGTACACCGCCCTTGAGGTGATTTAGCACAAAAACAGCGCTATACAAATCATCCAAATATTATTATTATTAAAGTTGGATTGTAACTGATACTATGGGCTCTAGCACAGTGAAATCGACTTAACAATATCGGATCGTTAGGCGTGACTACCGATGATTTTATACCGATTTCCAGAGCACGGTCGCGCTGTCGATAGCCAGACGATATCGAGATACTCTCTTGCAATACTGGCGCATCTCTCTATGAAGTGACATTCTTAAACGTCAGACTGCTATGTAAAAGTTAAAAAGACTGAAATATTAACTTTATTGTCCATTAGCAAATACGCTTTAATTTTTGACAGTAAAAAATGAGTTAATTAATTGATGAGATCATTAGTCACAACCAGAGATGTGCAAAATAGGTACCCAAAACCATTTGAAATGCAAAATGGAAATGGGTTAAAACTTTTCCATTTGAAAATGCAAAATGCAAAATGGTTTTTAGAAAAGCATTTCAAATTCAAAATACCTATTTTCAAAATGCAAAATGGTTTCTCAGGTCAAACAATCAAAATAATTATAGAATTTTTAAACAATTTTGTCATTTAATAATGGACATCAATGTAGAACAAACATATTACTTGATGGTAAATCCAAAAACACCACGACTACAGATTATGAAACCATAAAAAATTTGCGCGGGACTAATGTTGCCAACGTAAAAACATAGAAACTGCTATCTAACATTTAATATTACAGCGTCATGGGCCCCATGTTCAGTATCAGTATTTTTTGTAATGGTATCACTCAATTGCCAGGGCTCCTACCAGGGAGCACCTTGACAAATGTAAATTATCTCTCATAGCGAGGTTGAGGACCGACTGATATTTGGGGCTTATGAAAAAAAGATGAGTGGAGATAGTAGGAAGAATGTTGCAAAAAAGTATTTAAAATGGAAAATGCATTGAGAAAAGCATTTAAAATGTAAAATGGAAAATACCCATTTTGCATTTTGCATTTCCATTTGAAATGGATTTATTTGAAATAAAGCACATCTCTGGTCACAACTAATAACTTTTGTTTCTAGAAGCAGGAGCGGAATCAATTGATCGCGTCTTAGATGAATTCATTAAGTTTATGAATCGTGTGCAGGATTTCTTGTTCACCACCTTTCATCAATAAGCCAATTATTTTGCGTAACGAACGACATTTAACCAAAATTTGTGCAAATTGATAGTTTATCCGACACCTTGGAGGTTATGCTAAAAGCAAAGGCTTTTGTGAACCGACTGTCGGAATCATATTCTGACCGTGCCCGCAAATATCGCCAACTGACCATAGATGACGAATTTTGTCAATATCATATTGACATATGGTTTTATCGGAATTATCTAGAAGTTAGGATGCGCCTACATTGATTATTTCTAGATAATTTGTGTTCATTCGAAAGGTAAATTTCTGATAGTCGTCTCTAAAATTGACAATGTTTGTTTTTGAAAGGTTCCGTTAGCATTTTTTTCCTTAAATACTTTCAGCTTCAAAATTCCTACAATTACAATATCCCGTGTTTTTTTTACGCAACTGTCCGTTTGATAGATTCCCTTCTCTTAACAAACGGATTGCTACCTATCTTTATAGCACTTGCGTCAGTTATGATTGCTGTCCTTGTTATAAGGGTATTTTAATGGAAGATGTTCCGTGGAACTTGCGTCATTGATCCCTTCGGTACCGGTGCACAGTCGGGAAACACGCCAAACGCGCGCCCAACATTTGTACACAGTTGACATTTGTCAAATGAGAGTAGGTCTTTTCTAGGTGTCGTTATTGAGTTAAACAGCTCAATTTGCTGGCCACTGTGTTTCGTCCGTCCTACAACATTGGTCTCTTCATCCATCATTTAAACATCGCCAAAGATGACATAGGCCTCAAGGGAAATTATTCTACTCTAGGCCTTCATAAAAAGGCACGTTTTGTAATTCATTAGCAAGTTCTGATTACCCGTGGTCATAATTTAATTAGAATAACCAGCCAAGGGTAAATGCTTTTAATCGGGTTTTCAATAATGACAAAGGAGACTTTGAGAAAACAATAGAATTAAACCTAAACGGAGTAGAAGAGGTGATGGTGTAGAAAGTAGAGGTAATTTGAGTAGACAATACCAACACAAACAAATCCGGTTACCGTAGTGACTGGTGTGAAGCCGAATTAGGTCAAGGGCGAATTATTACCAGAGGCGTCGCGTCATTATGGGTATTGAAGGCTGTGCACAAGGACGGCCGGAACAAGGGGCGGCATTAAAATTAGCTGTATTTGCGATTCACCGACATTCGTGATTGATTCATCCTGTATAATCCTGTGAGAAATGTGGATGTCAGCGTAATGAGTAAGATTAGGAAAGAGACGTTCAGATGATTTGGGCATTCAGAGCGAATGAACGAGGAAAGGAGTATGAGGAGGAAGACATGGCACGATCAAGTAAATGGAGAGAATAATAGAAGAGTATGTATGACACGATGTATGAATGTGAATGAGGCAAGGAGTGTGTGCCAATACAGAGTTGTTTTGCGGTCTGTCCTCTCTGCATACCCCTGGGAAACTGGATTAGTTGGTTAGTTAGTTAAGGCGAAGCTTAATGCACAATCACCATTTTGATTAATCTTATAAAGAATTGGTGTACATTATGAATACCAAAAAATATGCTTTAGATAAATTGAAGGTTTTCCTGTCGTTTCGCTTGAGTAGAATACAAATAAAAAAATAAATTACTCAATAAAAAATATAAAGGTAAATAATAAAAAAAATATCTTTTCAATTTAAATGTATGAACGCGTAAAGAAAACAACTTTTAAAAAACACAGTATTATAGCTAAAATTATCTGTGACAGTTTCACTTGATTAACTATTTTGCTTTCTTATAAAATTATTCACAAAATAAATAAAAACCAGTTTTGTGCTTGAAATCGAACGTTTCTAGACTCCGTTTTGTCAAGCGATTTGAATGCCTATTACCTACAATATAAGGTAAACCAAGAATATACACATTTTTGGCTTGTAGCTTCCTTAAACTGTCGAACGTTTTTTTTTATACCATAGTTTAGTAAATGGATATCTCCTCAAGAGGACATTTAAAATATATATTTTACTCTTTCATAATTTTTCCGGTTCGATAACTAATTTGACTTCTAACTCAGGGATTTTTTTTCGCACACAGGCGGCAGAACTCCTTGAGGCGGACCTAGATAGATCGCTTTATAGCTGCGTTCCCGGCTTTGTTTTATTAGACCTCCATTAATGTAGATTTCCTGGTACTTAAGAAATGGTTTATTTATTGATTTATCAAAACGTCTGCATTAGAAGAACTCTGGTGACTGAATGTTATCGTGTTAGGATTCGAATTGCTTTGTTTTAGCGTGGGCTCACTGAGAATCGAAAAAATCTCTATTTAAATAACTGCGATGCATCAATCTTTTAATACGAATACGTCTCAAATGAGCGCTGGCATCGTGAAATTGGTAAGCACCACTTTATCAGTACCTACATGGGATAAAATATTTCTTATTTATTAAAAATCTATAATGGTCACATTATTTGTATTGCATTTGGTCTTAAGGAATGAATTTACACACATCATCACTCCTGATTTCAATAAATCAGTAATTTTCCACATCTCCATCCCCTCTCCACTACTTCAGCCGCACAAAACACCCCAATTGTGGATGCCATAGCATTATTATATTACTGGACTCGGATACAATGTTATACAGGGTTTTCAGGGATGTTACTTTTGAAGCTGCAATTTTTTGACATTTGACAAGTAGAAACTACGCCATTAATAAAAGTGGAACGATACACGCTTCAACAACGCATTAATATTATTAAAATTCACTTGAGTGAATCAAATGCGAATCATCTTGAGTGATGAGGCCCATTTCCACCTCGGTGGCTTCGTCAACAAGCAAAATTGTCGCATCTGGGGCTCGGAAAACCCAAGAGTTATTGTTGAAAAGCCTCTCAATCCTCAACGTGTGACTGTTTGGTGCGGTTTATGGTCCGGCGGAGTCATTGGACCTTACTTTTTCGAAAATGAGGCTGGAGCAACAGTTACGGTGAATGGATTGCGCTATCGAGAGATGATTAATGATTTTTTATGGCTGGAATTGGATGGTATTGATCTGGACAACGTTTACTTTCAACAAGACGGCGCTACGTGCCACACAAACAACGAAACCATTGATCTTTTACGATTGAATATCAAAATAACATCTCTTATTGGAAAACCCTGTATAATAAACGTATATTATATTATAATTATACAAAGGTAAAGGGTCACGTATGGAATGTGGGAATCTTAGGGCTATTAGCCTTCTAAGTTCAGTTGGCAAGCTGTATGGTAGAATTTTGATTGAAAGAGTAAGAAAGGAAACAAAGGATAAAATATGGGATGTGCAAGGTGCTTTTATGAGTGGAAGGGGGTGCATGGGAAAGATCTTCTCATTGTGTATGCTCACTGAGAAGTTTCTGGCAAAAAACCAGAAACTTTTCTGTGCCTTTGTAGATCTACAAAAAGCATACGACCGAGTCGACAGGAAAAAGCTATGGAAGGTGTTGTCCAAGTATGGAGTGAATACAAATCTGACTCAGGCAATTGCGTCTCTGTATGAGGGAAGCGTTGCATGTGTTAGGGAAAACGGTGGTTTTACGGGGTGGTTTGATATCACAAAAGGTGTTAAACAAGGCTGCGTAATGTCACCGTAGTTATTCAATCTATACATGGATAATTGTATGCAATAATTGAAAGAGGTGGGATTGGGCGCGAATGTGAGTAATCTGAAAGTATGTTGTCTGTTGTATGCTGATGATGCGGTGCTGATTGATAATAGTATGGATGATCTACAGTCTCTCGTGTCAAGGATGAACGAAGTATGCATGAAGAATGAGTTAATGATCAATGTAAGTAAGTCTAATGTCATGTTTTTTGAAAGAAAGAGTACGAAAACAGTGTGCAATATAGTTGTGAATGAGGAATACTTGGAGCAGGTGTTTGTGTATTTAGGAAGTATGTTTACGAGAGATGGGAAGGCTGATAGACATATTGAAAGAAGTGTAAATGCAGGTAATTCCGTTGATGGAGGACTGAACGCAGTTGGCGCTAGCAAAAAATTGTCCATAGAAGCGAATTTAGCAGTCCACAACGGACCTTGATGTATGGAACTGGCAAAGAAAGGATGAAAGTAGATTGAAATGCTGTTGAAATGAGATCCCTGAGGCGTATGCGTGGTAAAACCATGTTTGATCGTGTGAGGAATGTGGAGATCCGCAAAGAGTGCAAGGCTGATGTAAGCGTAATGCGTAAGATTAAGAAAGGGACGATTAGATGGTTTGGGTATGTATAGTGAATGAGCGAAGATAGGAGTGTAAGGAGGATATATGATGCAAATGCGAATGGTAGCAGAAGTCGGGGACGCCCGACGAAGACATGGCACTATCAAGTGAATCAGATACTCGAGTCGGGCCATGTCAAGAGTCAGAATAATAGAAGAGTATGTTTGAGACGTGATGGTGAACGGCGTGATGGTTAGTTAGTTTATTATATTCATAGAAAATAGAGAAAAGGTGAGCAACGCCTTGTACACGTCAGCTAGTTGCATATATAAGGGATTAAGATTACTGCTACACACTTGTGAAGAATATGGAAAACAGCATAATATGATGTTCATTGTACAACCCGAAGAAGACGGAATTGATTGCGTTCCACCACGGAAAAAGTCAAGATACAAGTAAGATGCTCCCCGTATACCTTAACGAGGCAAAAATAAATACATGTTCGAACGTGAAATACTTGGGGCACATTATTAATCTAATCAAATTAATCAATTGTCAAGTCTCTGACAGCCCTGAATTGTTGAAGCTACTTTGCCATACCCGCCGGCCATAGTGGCCAAGTGGAGATAAATTTGATTGTAACAATAAACTCACTACTATTTGCGCTATTATAATATTTTGCTAGATTATATTTGTTGGCAAGTCACCTTTTCTGTATATTTTATCCTGTTTAAATTAAGTGCTTTCTATTATTGTAGCATTCTATGCCTTAAGAAAATTTCAGCTGTATCACATTCAATGTCGTTTTGTATACATATTGTTGTGTTCTTAAATGTAATACTAATATTCGCCTATGTACCACTGTGTACTTATAATCTCATGTATCACATTATTATAAAAGCCTTTTATGGCGTTTAATAAATAAATAAATAAATACCTATCGGACGATGGCAATATCGATCGACAAAGGAGAAGCCTAAGCAAAGTGTCTAAAACGATTGCCCGCAGATTTTGCAAATGCAGCAATACCGTTAAAACAATACTGTTCAACGCATTCTGTACTGGCCTGTATACGTGTGAGACATGGTGTCACTACCGAACTTGCTCGATGGAACGACTCCGAATTCAATATAATGACGCCTGTAGAATCTTATTTGGATACCGAAGATACAGCAGCGCATCGACAATGTTCACGGAACTAGGGCTGAATGGATTTGCCGGCCTGATGAGACACCGGGTCACTGGAGCCAGGATGCGGCTAATGGCCTCCGCCAACAAGTTGGTGACCGCAGCCTACCAGCACCAAGCGCCACTCCCGAGTGAGCGCTGGAGGGCGATTCTCGTTCTTTTAGCCTTAAGCTAAATGATAGCATTCGTCAACGACTGCTATCGTTTGCGAAAGATAGCTGTCCGTCGCTTGCAACATCTTTTCTTAACTATTAAGCGATTCTCGTTCTTTTGATATCCTTACAAGTTCGATTTTGGAGAGACCTAGTAAAAAATCCTAAAGAAGCGTGGTTAAGAGCAACTACGAAATTGTTAAGCGATTATTGAAAACACAAATTGGTGAAATATAATTAAGTGACGCAAGGTTTCTAACTAAAACTTAAAAAAACAAATACTTTGTATTATAATGCATTTTAATAACTGCTTATTTTATTTATGAATGACATAAATAAGCCATTTATCGAAGATTTACGTTTTGTGAAAAGGTACTTACCTCGCTGGATAGTAATGACTTTGTTACAGATTCACCACTTCTAAAGTGACGTTTGCTGTCAAACTAACGCTGCCGAATGGCGCTAACTGTCACCCAAGTTGATTTAAGAATGAAAGGGATTCCTGTTTCGTTGTGGTTAACTTCAAAACCCACAATTTCGAGCGCCAGCCATTTTATCTGAAACTTATTATTATTTATGTAGAAATCCTCAATGGTATGTGTAGTTTATTGTAAATTAAATCACTTATATGGCTTTCGACATGTTACGTAATTTACAAACATCGCAATTACCTGATTCAATTCATTTAATATCATCATTGTGCCACAAACAAGTCACTAATCATGTTTACAGTCAATACTTACGATAATATTAAGTTTTCTCTTGTTAAAACTACGCAAATATTGCTAATTGTCAAAACGTCACAATTAAATGAAGCAAATTCTCCGCGAACGCTAGCGTTCGGCCGCCGAAAGACAGGTCTAGGGGTACCCTTCGCGTAAGGCTAAAAGTTTTGGCGCGCAATCGAAAATCTAAGGATTCCATCTGTCATCGATAGAACCGGAATCGCTTCATACGAATAAACCGAGAAAAATCGTTAATTTTAATGTAAGGACGATTTTAGTGTCGTTAAGTAGAACGAGAATCGCCCTCCTGGGCCCAAGCGCACTCAAGACCACACCCTGCATAGGTCCTTATTTGTTAATTTATTAATAATAATAATAATAATAATACTTGGATGACTTGTATAGCGCCGTTTTTGTGCAAAATATCTATTATCCAAAAAAAATATAATAATGTATATCTATATGGGACGTGTGGGATTGCACTAACCTCCCCACATTCTGGAATAAAATTATTATTATTATTATTATATAAAAACAACGTTGAAAAACATTTAATTATTATTTATTCATTTATTGGCACTAGTAACATTTACATACATGATATTATTGACACTCATAAAATACAGAAAAAAAGTGGTTACTAAAAAATTTTAGATTTAAAATTAAAAGTAAACACAACAAAATAACAAACCAGTTATGACGTGACCAAATTCGAATATGAACTGCTAAAATGTTTAATTACGACAACTTTATACTTCAATAGAGGCACATTAAAATATCAGCTAACATAGCATAAGAGTTGGCAATGGTGACCTTGATCTAATGGTAGGAACATGAAAGTGAATCAAAATTAATACGTCAGGGATCCAACTGATGATTTACAATTTTTTATAAAAATTTTATTTTATTTTATATATATAAATTACAAACAATACAAAACAAAATGAACATTTGTCTGTCCAACTGGGAAGGATTTCCGTTTCAGGACAGCCAAATTGTGTATTTAGTACATAATATTCTTACAATGGAATGGCGATGCTGTCAAAACAAATTTTGAGAACATTGTTGATTGCATTCGAAGTGACAGGATGGTTTCTTTATCCTTGAAAGAATCGCAAAGGTGTAATTTATTACCAGGGTCAATTTGGATAACATTAGTAATTGCATTCAGAACAGATGAATGGTTTCTTTCGGGACATCATAAGTCTGAGATTCTTTCCAGGGTATTTTGGAGAACATTTACAATTGTATAGTTAGAACTTCCACATTTATAAATCAGTATAAGTCATATGAATCCTGTAGTACTATATTTTTAGAATTTCTTAGGTGATAGAAATTACACATTACTAGACCAGAATATATACCGTATGACATAAGAAATATAAGATGAAATTTTTTTCTTCTCTCACTTAACTTCAAAAATTATCCATTTAAAAAGATTTTTTTAAGTTCTGTTATTATTTTAGTTCTGTCAAGCAACTAGTTCATAAGGGCAGTGGGGGGGTCAGAGGGGGACATATAGGTTTGCAAGCCAGTCGCCATGTGGACCTCATCAATCCCGCCGGGGAATGAAGGCATTCGTTGACCACACGTTCGGTGGTCTGCACCGCACCACATTCACACATCGCCGACTCTTTAAGGCCCCATCTGTGCATAATGTGGTCACAGCGGCTATGGGAGCACCTTAATCTATCGATGGTGGACGGAGAACCCAGGCTGTTTCTCGGTGGGTCCTGTAATAACATAATTTGAATAGGACTTTCGCAGAATCCAAAAATGAACGTTTAAATTTGATGAATTGTTGAAATTCTGTACATCTCAAAAATTATTACAGCGGTTCGATATTCGTACAAACGCGGACCGTAGCTAACTACAAAATTCACTAACACGAGAAGCACTCAACGAAATCATTGGGCTACGTAAGAAAATGAATCACAGAAGTAAAATGAATAACGAACTTGAGAATTTGACTCCATGAAATCATCGCAAGATTCTGTTGGTCCCAAAGAATGCACTAATCCCACCTCCTTCCAATCTCCGCTAACTCAGCATCCCAACATTCCAATATCACAATAATTATGAGAGACTAGTTGGCGTGAATTACTCGGCGTTAATCGGGGTTTTGAGTATTTTCTAAGTTTATTAATTCTAGTAAACTGGGTGTAGTTTAACTCCCCGCAAATGCAATTTCTATCGATTTATGTGTAGTTTGTAGTTTGAGGCGAAGCTAAATGCCAAATCACTATTTTGATTAATCTTTATAATGAATTGCTGTACTTTATGAATTCCGAAAAATATGTTTTAGATAAATTGAAGGTTTTCCTATCGTTTCGCTTGAATAGAATACAAATAAAAAATAAATCTCTCAATAAAAAATATAAATGTTAACTACTAAAAATTTTTTTTTCAATAGAAATGTATGAACGCGTAAAGGAAACAACTTTTAAAAAATACATTATTATGGCTAAGATTATCTGTGACAGTTTCATTTGATTAACTTGTTTGCTTTCTTATAAAATTATTTATAAAATAAATAAAAACCAGTTTGGTGCTTGAATTATGAATCCTATTACCTGCAATATGGTATACCAAGAATATGCACATTTTTGGCTTGTAGCTTCTTCTTAAGAATTGAGCACGACTTTTGAATTTCTTGTCACTAAAGACTATAGCGAAATGTAGGTGGTGTCATTTTTGATCCAACTACATTTTTTAAATTTATTAATTTAACCTTTTGCGGCCACCAGTGAACTCGGAGGTGAAGAGTCGAAATACAGGGTGTCCGGGGGTAATGCGCGTCAACTTCGGAAGGTGATTCTACATGGTGGTAAAGTAAAAAAAGATTCCCCGGACACCCTGTATATCACATGTTGCTAAATATCACATTCAAAAACAAGGATCGAGAAATATAATATAAAAACCAGCGCAGAACCGTGAAAAATCACGGGATAGCTTGAAATCTTGATATATCAACTCCATTTTTTTTGAGAGTGTTAAAAAATTTACATTATACGTCTGAAATCTTAATTTTGAAAATGACACTTAAATTTAAAGCAAATTTGAGTTCATTGAATTAGATTTTAATTTGGCAGGTGGGTATGGGTACCACCGTGGAATCATTTATTGGTTAACCACCTCCTCTGCCACGTATCATTCCAAGCGATTCGCTACGTTCGGTGACTTAGCAGGGATGCCCGGATTCATAGGGTGAGGTTTGTCCAGGTCTTGGCGGCGGATGCGTTTACACACGAGCTGTGTGGCGGGCAGGATCGGGGAGATCTTTCGACCTCTCCAATAATACGTCCGTCACTCCTGTACAAACTGACCCCCATATTAATGCCCACCATTCACAACTGTTTCCTTCCTAGAACTCCTTTATTTCTTTAAAAATACACTCCACACAGCATCCACAAAGATAATACAGGCCATGAGGGAAATTACTTTTAAGCAGAGATGTGCTTTATTTCAAATAAATCCATTTCAAATGGAAATGCAAAATGCAAAATGGGTATTTTCCATTTTGCATTTTAAATGCTTTTCTCAATGCATTTTCCATTTTAAATGCTTTTTTGCAACATTCTTCCTACTATCTCCACTCATCTTTTTTTCATAAGCCCCAAATATCAGTCGGTCCTCAACCTCGCTATGAGAGATAATTTACATTTGTCAAGGTGCTCCCTGGTAGGAGCCCTGGCAATTGAGTGATACCATTACAAAAAATACTAATTCAAATACTGAACATGGGGCCAGGCCATGACGCTGTAATATTAAATGTTAGATAGTAGTTTCTATGTTTTTACGTTGGCAACATTAGTCCCGTGCAAATTTTTTGTGGTTTCATAATCTGTAGTCGTGGTGTTTTTGGATTTACCATCATGTGATATGTTTGTTCTACATTGATGTCCATTATTAAATGACAAAATTGTTAAAAAATTCTAAAATTATTTTAATTGTTTGACCTGAGAAACCATTTTGCATTTTCAATGCATTTTGAAAATAGGTATTTTGCATTTTGCATGTGAAATGCTTTTCTAAAAACCATTATGCATTTTGTATTTTCAAATGTAAAAGTTTTGACCCATTTCCATTTTGCATTTCAAATGGTTTTGGGTACCCATTTTGCACATCTCTGCTTTTAAGGCCTCCTGCGTGGAGCCAATGTTAAAGGACTAACTCACAGTACAGACAACCGAAATTATATACGTCTGATTCCATAGTCTCACCGGTTACAGACAACTGGGTAGTTTATGCGGTATTTACATAAAACATTTTCGGAGCTTTACGCGTTACAGCTCTTAAATTAAATTATCTATTGCTTCTACTGTAATTATTAAACGTTTACACCTCACTCTCAATAATGTGGAAAAAAAATAAATGAGCAACTTGCATCCATGTATTATTTTATTTTATTTATTTTTATTGTGAAAAACAGTTTACATATATAACCAATTACATTTCACAATTTGAAATTAATAGCTTAATTATAATAACATTATTTATATAATATAATAGGTACATTAATAATGACAGGTGCTAAAGAATACCATTATTTCGCTCTTGAAATGATTTGGATTCGATTGAAAAAATTCGATTGAAAAAAATTGTCAATTTCGAAGAAAGGTTTAATAGTGAGGTCATTCTCACCAGAGGCATGATAATTGGTAGGTTGGTCCTGCCTCTAGGAAAAATAAACAGCCTGTGTTGCCTCGCTCTGGTGAAGGTATCGGGGACATGTTGAATTGACTTAAAAAAAAAACTCCTGGAAAGATCTTTCTACTGAGAATTAAAACATTAAATAATTTAATGTTTTAATTTATTAATTCATTAGGTCATTTTGAATACATGTAGGATAACGAAAGATTTTTTAAATATTTATGTTGAGGGATCAGTAGGATTTATAGGCCCTGTTAGAAGTTCTACCGAGCCGAACCCTCTGATATGAAAATATCTGGAGTCGGTGAAATTTTTTTTTTCCCATTTGATCTCTGGTGAGTTGACGTGTTGTTGTTCTTGTATTGTTTTGTATTTATTTTACTTATATAATGCACTTGCATAATGTTGATTGACTAGCTGATCATTTGTGGAAAAGTGAGTGGAAGGGTTTAGTTTTTCCTATGGGGAAGATTTAACCCGGACAACAAAATCGGAAGCATAAAAAAAAAATAATATATATAGGTACTTTAACACATCTGTTTGTTTTGCTTCAATTATATTCTTTACGAATAATAATATTTGGCTAATTTATATAGCGCCGTTTTCGCGAGAAATCACCTCAAGGGCACTGTACAAATATATTTCTTCAATAGTTAATACTAGAACTACTGACTTAAAACTAGTGACTTACCTCTAAGACTTATATCTAGTGACTTACGACTAACGCCTATAACTACTCTCTAACGACTAAGGCCTATCTTAATGACATATATATTTACATATGTAAAAATTTACAATTAAAATTAACATTTAACTTTATTTTTTATAAATACGTTTATATGTATATTACTTTTGTTTTCGATAATCAATGAATGCAAGTCTTGGATGCGGCAATTAACCCACATACCGACATCTCCTTGTCGATGACAATGCATTATATATATTGATTTTTTTTTGCAATCACACGCGGAGATATAAGCATTTATCTTTAATCGGTTGACGCTACAGTAGTTAATATACGAAATAAATGTCGGTCCTAACCGATCGGCAATTGGCGAGGTTGGTAAAGTTATTTTTGCGCTTTTTGACTCCAGTTCCTGGACAGGAAGAATCTTCAAGTAACCATTTTTTTTTTAATCTTTTATGTTTTGCGGGTTATTTTTTTATAAAACTCATATTTTAAAATTTTATAATAGTGCGACACTGGGTCAGCCTTTTAAATGTTATAATTGACGATCTTAGCTTGTGCATCTGATTGTAATCAATTAAATAATTTATTTATATGACCATGCACAATATTGGATGATACATATATCAATGAAATATAGCTCGATTTGATTTATTCACTAGATACTGATATTGGTGTTTGAGGAGAGAGGCTCTCGACTAGGTCTAGAGGTCACGGTTCGAATCCCGGCGTTCGAAAGTAAAATTTATTTTATTAAAAAAAAGGTTTATTGATTTGAAATAATATTAAATAGTATTTTTGCGGCACGGTCAAGAGTGGAATATACTCTCAGTATCATCGTGGATTACCCATCTCCCTCCCCTTCCCACTACCTTCAGTTGGGATGCAATCATTGATGTATTATACTAGATTAGCCCTGTCTAGTTAAATTCATTTTAAAAATAACGCCACGTAGCGTACGTCACAAATATGGAGATGAACTTAACAACCCAACTCTGTTTAAACTCCTTGTACAAGCGTTCAAACTCGTAAGTGAAACCACGGAGAATTTGTTGTCAGAGGTATTGTAATATGGACATAATTCAAATTTAAATATTTGGAACTCGGTTATTTTTGTGATTGAAAAAATGAACTTGCCCAGCATAGCTGAGAAGCAAAATAGACCAACAAAAGGTAAAACGCAATGCACAGTGCCCATTTCGCATTGCGACATAATGCTTGGGCCTTTTAATAAATGTGCATGTGAACCAAACCAAAATTGTGTTGGGGTTATTTTTAAATGAATATGCCGTGTCTAGTCTAATTTAGTATATGGATGCAATAGTCTCACTGACTCCGGACTGTTGAGAGCAGTGTGGACTCTTGTGCGATATTCATACATTAATAAAACTTTTTTATTTTTATTTAATAAATTGGATTAAATAAGGTAACTGTTGCGGTTCTGAAGGCCCCGTAGTAAGCGGTCAACGATGGTTGAATTTAAACGAGCTTTAAAAACAAAATTATTTAAAAAATCTTACCATTTATAAATTTTAACTTCTTTTCAATATTTTATAATAAGCCATATTCTAAAACTTCCGGTAATTGTTTGGTTTCGGTTGTCTCCTTATTGTACCTTTTTAAATTGTCTGCTCAAAAAATTCTGATTTCTGAGCACAAACTGCCTCCTGTTTTATGTTATGTTTTAGTTTTAATATTCGTGTTTTGTCCTGTCCTACTGTTATTGTTATTCTAAGTTTTGTCATCACTTTGTATAAACATTGTATTAAGTGTTATAATATTAGATCTGTATTGGGTAAGGCACACTGTAGGAATAAGTTTGTTAAATGAGTAGTTAAGCGCACTTGAAGTGAAATGACACTAAACTACGCTATATAAATTCCATGTTATTATTATTATTATTATGGTTTGAATGGAAGATATGTAAATACGAATGTTAGAGGGAGCGCGCTAATATAAAAAAAAACGATAATAATTAAGCGAAAATGGTGAAAATATTTAATAAAACACGACGCGTATGAAATAGAACAAAAATCTCTCGGCAAATGCTTTAGTTGCATTTGAAGATACACTGTGATTTTTTTAATGCCTATAACATATTAAATAACAGAACAAAACGTGTTTTTAATAATTTTCGGAGCTTACTGGAGATGAATGATGGACTCGCCGAACGTCACAGCGGTGCTGCCAAGGTCTGTCATCTAGGTGAGGATATTGTGTCAGCGCTTTATTAGCAGCAGACATATACCTGGACGGATGGCGAACCTCGTGGTGGCACTGTTGGTGGACGCGGTGGACTCTCTAGCTGCAGCAGCTGATCCAGTTTCTTCACCACCTAGGATTCTTGCTGCAGAGCCTCCATCTTCTATCTTCGTCGAAGGTCACAGCGGTGATGCCAAGGTCTATTATCTATGTGCGGATATTGTGTCAGCGCTTTATTAGCAGCAGACACATACCTGGACGGATGGCGAACCTCGTGCTTGCACTGTTGGTGGACGCGGTGGACTCTCTCGCTGCAGCAGCTGATCCAGTTTCTTCACCACCTAGGATTCTTGCTGCATAGTCTCCATCTTCTATCTAAGAGTCACCTGTTCCTGTACTTGATTTTACTTAACTTAAATTCACTTCATTTTTGTAATATTATTTTTTTTGTAATACCTGCATCAATGTAAAGCGCCCCTGATGTGATATCTCACAAAAGCGGCGCTATAAAAATTGTCCAATAAATAAATACTTTGCGATTTTTTTCTTTCGAGGGCATTTCATATAATTAATATTTCGGTATTATCTTAAAAAAAAAACTCTTTTTTTTTGGAACTTAAAAAGTTAAAGAAGGCTGAAAACACAATAATAGTATATTTTTCACTTGGCGGTTAAAAAATTAAATTATTGTGTAAGTTGCCCATTTAAAAATGACCTCAATTTTTTTTTTCATTTTCAAAGCTTTTAACAATACATGCGTTACCAGGTCAAGAACATCCAGTTCTTTATTGCAATTTCAAAAATAGAACGCTCAATAAACATTGACAGATGAAAGCTAAAATGATTCGATATTCGAATGATTTATTATTTGTTTGTGTTCCTGTTTCAAATTCAAATTGATGCTTTGTTAAGTTCACGATGACATAAATAAATATATATAATAAATTGTTTTTCAAGGGCAGTTACATATTTCGAAAAACCGAAATTTTTTGGTATGTTTTTGTGTAAATTGCTACATTTTCAAGTCGTTAATTTTTTTAATTATTTAGTATATCCTAGCACTGATCATTTAATGTATTATTTTGATTATTTGTCTTGTGGACAACAGTCTCAATTACCCCCCACTGTCCGGAGCCAGTGGGTCTATTGTATCCCCCAATTGGGCCATGTTGTGAGACTGAAGGAAGTTGAGATTAGATGGAGATGATGTAGAGGAGGGTTGGTAAGAACCTGGCTATTCAGATCTGGTCACCAAACATACCTAATGCCATTTCAAGCTACTTTTCGATTTTCAATGGTTGTCTTTCACCGAGACATTATATTATATAAAAATGGTAACGAAATTTTTCCTGGAATTTAAAAATATAGAAAATCAGAAGGAATTGGACTGCTTGGGAAGATGTGAGGGGTTGAGTTTTTTTTCCGAAATAATTTAAAAAAAATAAAAAAATTTAAAAAAAAATCGAAAAGTCACCAACAGTTAGTTGATTGTCACTTCAAAATAATGTCAATAATCACTTGCTAAAGTAATTCAAGTTCGTCACTTAAAACCCTGTATATATTTACAAATTAATTCCAAATGGCAAAAAAAACTGTTAAAAATATTGAATTATAGGTAGGTACTTAATAATAATAATAAATTATTTTTTTGATGATTTGCATAGCGCCGTTTTTGTGCAAAATCACCTCAAGGGCGCTGTACAAATATATAAAACATTTCTACAATGATCTATGTTCTAACTAACTATATTGGAGATAATACTGAATTCTTACAATAAACACTTTGTAAAGCGATGACACAATTCAAAACAAATTTTCTTCAAAAAGAGTTTATTGAACCTGAGTTGCAAACACAGTCACAACTAAATTCCTAGACATTAAATGAAACCTTTACATTATTCTTATAACTAATATCTTTCAACAACTCATTACAGTTGAGTCCGCATTTGATCTCAAACAGAATTAGTTCATAGTTTTCTAAACATTTCCAGTTATTAGTTCGACGTTTCGTCAGCAGAGCGCCGAACGGAGTTTTTCCAATTTTCAGTACGTCAAAGACCATCTACGCGAAAGCTTCTCACTTCGTAAAACTGAGTTATTTCAACGAAAAACTGTTGTTTTCTTTTACAAAACCAAAGTTTAAACAGTAATTTAAATGTTAAGTGTAGTTTTGGATAGTTTTAAGTGAGTTTTAAAGGGTTTGTGACAGTTTTTAAGTGAAGATTGACCCATTTTGGTTATCTAAATGAACTTTGTTAGTTTACATTATGAACCGCGAACCGAATTGCGTTTGAAATAAACCATAGCGTGTTGAGTGACTATTTAATTGGAGTGTATACTTGATTTGGATAATTTTTAGGTTATGTAAAGGTTTGGAATTGATGCTTTTACAGCTAAGGTAAACAACACATCTTAAACCAAAGTGTAATTCAGCTAATTACGAAAGCGTTTAATTCGAGCGCTGCCTGTATCCAAGTCTGGATCAACAAGTAGGTACAAATTGATTATTATCTCTTACAATCTAAACATATAAAAACGAATCTTTCTTTGTTTGTTCCCTATAGACGATTTGTCTTTATAAGTGCCAAGAGTGTTAAGAGAGTGGTTAAAATAGAAAGAGAAAGACTTACATTATCTCAGCACTGGAAGGAGATACGGAGTCGAATAAAAGAAGATATAAGGTAGTTTGTAGTAGTGACAATGTGGTATACATTAGTGAATCGTAGACAATGTTGGGTATACCCAAGTAACACACGCCACGATCAAATTAATCAAATACTTAAGTGTGATAAAATGTGGCGTATGTGATGAAGAAAGAGAAGGGTGCAAGGAGAATTCACGGAGAAAACTAACTGATATAATGAAATTGCGAATTTATTAATAAAATCTTCAAATGATTCGTAATCATGTTAAAAACGGGACTGCAGAACCATAACGAATAAATTGTAATTTTTCATGTTAAACTTTTAGTTAACACGTGTTCATAAAATTCATTATATTTTTGCATTTCCTCATTATATGTTAACAAGGAAAACGCAGATGCACGAACACGTGTTCTGATATTATATTCTGTATATTCAGTAAGTACTAACATTTTATTAGGTAACGGCCTTTTATCCCGTTTATAACAGTAATTAAATAAATCAGTGGTACTAATTTTACTAGGACGTCTAAGGCAGAAATGGCACGATCAAATAAAAAAAATAATTTTAAAAAGTAAACTTTTTTAAATGTTACGATAGTATTATTGCCGTCTTAAAAATGGACAGTTTCCAGGTACCCTAGAATTCAAAACATTCATTACCCCTAGCAACGCCGGGTACACGTCAGCTAGAATTTGAAAAAAAAATTACAGTGGTAATTACGAACGTCTGTAATATTGTTTATAAGCGTCCAAGTTTTGGGCAACTAATATTTAGTACAAGATTTTTCCTGACTAAAAGTGTGAGACTTCAAAGAATGGCTGAAACACTTGTGTTTACGACCAAGTACAGGGTGTTTCTTAGCCGTGTGTACTGTGTACTAGGGCGGAACGAAATTTTTTTTTTCTAATTCTGATTTGGAATAGTTGTATTAAGTTGCCAATTGCCATCAATTACCTCAATTAAAAATATAAAAAATATCAGACAACGGTAAGAGCCCCCGCCAAGACATCGAACATTTACAAAAACGACAGTTTAGGGGATATTTGCGCGGCCTAGAAAATAGTACAGAATTTATTAAAATAGATTTATTTTATTTAAAAACATATTCAAATATAGTCAACTAGCTATTGCAATCAAATATTTCTTTATTTTAATATACTTTGGCGTTGTAACAGAGGTGCAAAGTGCGGGACGAAGCGGAGAGCGGCACCTGACAATCTACGAAATGCAGTATTTTGTTTAAACTACTGTCGATAATTGTCTCAGGTGAAAGGTCGCTCGTCAATTATATTCACGAGTACTTATTGATAAACGTTTTTTAAGTGAATTAAACTGATTTCTAGAAGACAAAATTTAAAATGTCCGATATTTGGTGTAAGTGCAGAGTTGAAAGAAAATATCCTACCTACGTATGGAAATGTGATGAAATTCTACGAATGGGTTAGACAAGACTTAAAAGTAAGGAATAACACAACAAAAGAACCTACGTATTTGGAAATTGCCGTAGTAGTTTGAACGAAAATTGAAGAATTGTGGATAAAATCTTCGATTCCAATTGTCACACACAAAATAATCTTACAGTTACTAAAAAGTTATCACTCGAAGTGTTATAATTTGAAAAAGTCTTTGAAGAAACTTAAGGAAGAAAAGTTAGAAGAGCTGCAAGTAAATGTCAAGAATTTGTAAGCTGTACTTGTTTGAGAGAAAAAAAAGTTCCAAAAGATGAACAAATGTTTTAAGAAGACCAACGCACTAACTGACTAATGGCTTTAGGAAGAACTGATCTTATCCATAGTAAAAAAATGCTGAATAGAATATTACGTACTCTCAAACAAGAAATGAGGCATAATAGATAGGATGAAACTAAGAACAATAAGGCAGAATGAGACGCGAGCAAATTTTAAGCGAAGAAAGAGTAACAGAAATTCCTTCATTATATTTCGATGGAAGGAAAGACAAGACGGCTAAAACTGTTTTAAAAAGATGGAAGAGGCTTAGAGTGATTGTACAAGAGGAACATATTTCGATTATAAAAGAACCAGGTACTGTTTATGTTGGGTATGGGGTTCCAACATCGGGCAGTGCAAGAAATATTGAAAGAGCTATCCACAGATTTTTAACGACTGAAAAGATATCACTAGATGGTTTAATGGCTGTTGGCTGTGATGGAAAAAAACACAAATACAGGGAAAACAGACTATCTCGACCATTGCAATGGATAATTTGTCTCTTACACTCCAATGAGTTACCATTGAGGCATTTGTTTACCTATTTGGATGGCCCTACTGCAGGACCTAAATCATTTGCAGGTCAAATTGGTAAAGCATTAGAGATATGCGATACGCTGCCGTTGGCTAACTTTGAGAAGATAGAAGGTGAACTACCTCCACAAATATCCACAGATCTCAGTACAGACGAGAAATATTTTCAAGAAATTACTACTGCTGTCATAAATGGATCCTGGTCTCCTGGATTTATTAAAGAGAAGCCCAGGTAAACTTTCCCATGCCCGCTGGTTGACAAGAGCTAATCGCATACAGCATTTGTATATTTCTACAGAAAATCCACAACAAAATCTTGTGACTTTAGCAACGTTTGTCGTATAATCATACGCTCCTGTCTGGTTTACTATCAAAACACATTCATCCTGCAAAGATGGTTCAAATCATTTATGGAAGCTCATTAACAGCACTAGATATTTGTCCAACGAGTTGTTAGTGATAGTGGACCCTGTTATAATTTGTAACAGTTACTTCGCTCATCCAGAAAACTTGTTGTTGAGTATGATAACTGATTCATGTAAGCACATTAGAGAACTCGCTGCAAGACGCATTTAAAAGGCTCGTCAAGTTAATAAAAAATCTGTTTCGCGCATTTTTGAGGTGCCAAAAGTAAACTTAAATGCATGTTCTTACATAGACATGATTGACTGGCAACAAAATATATACGAACCCTCAATACTGATGAATATTTCCGATGGTCAGTTACAAGATCTTATTGAAAATGGAGAAGATACATTGTTGAAGTTTATGAGACTGACTTGCCATACCCAGGCTGTGGAAAGATTTGTAAAAGTTGTGACAGAAGCAGTTCTAAGTGCATTCGACAAGATAAGACGAGAGGGATTCATAAAATCTAAATGAGCATCTCGAAAACTCATGCCAAAGTTTGAACCTAAAAATGGTTTTTTGCTATAAAAAATGATTTTATTCATACCAACATAACTTTCTTAATCTGTGTTTAATTTTGAAATAAATGTTTTTATTAATTAAAATCTACTTTTATTTTATCATTTCATGCATAACATATTATATTTACTTATTATTTTGTTTATAGGGTGTTTAATACAAAACGTCTATAAAAACTTAAAAAATAAAATTTCAAGTCTCTGGCGGGACCTCAAGATGTCGAGCTAGAAGTTCCAAATTGAGAACAGTTATTTAGAATTACATAAAGCAACTTTTCCCTGGTATTCCAATTCGAATTTCAAAAAAAAAAAATTTTTCATACAAAAGTGTTCCACCCTACTGTGTACACGAATAGTATTAATAATGTACACACTAGCAGTTAAAAACCCGCTCCGCGGGGAGTATACCGCAAGAGGTGCGCTCTGTCAGCCGTGCATGGCCGTGCGTATCGGCCATATTGAAGGAACGCGTGATTTTTATAAACGTCAAACATAATCACGTAACTGTGGATAATTTTCATTGTAATGTAATTAATCCAATGGATTATGAACTTTCTAAAACATATTTTCTTCGATATTATCCAAAAATTATATGAGCAGAAACGATGCTTTTGAAGAAATCTGGTGATCCTATTTTAGTATGAAATCGGGTCTTAATTTTCAAGTTAGCGGAATTTACACGAAACAGTCAATTTGAATTTGACCAATCAGAGGGCCTACATTTTCCAGACGATCGCGTAATAATACTATCAGATTACAGTAGAATGAAGAAACTTTAAAGAGATTCTTGCTTAAATGATTCATACAGGGCGGTTTTTATGAAAAATCACCCAAAGGGGGCTGTAAAAATATATACTATACTTCTACAATGATCGCTCTTAGTACCTACTAACTATAGACTAGACCAGAGGTACCCAATGTGGTCTATATGGACCCCCAGGGGTCGATATCGGTATGCTGGGGGTCTATGTCAGCGAGAAAAAAATTTGGGGGCCACGAGATTCAAATGGGGGTACATACGAGCGGACCCCCATTTACCTCAAGTCAACATTTAGGAGTTCCGTAAATGACACAATAGACCTAACACAAATATAATGGACTGAGAAATTACTTATTTGATATTTCGTAAAGTTGTTAGTTGAGGTATATAAATAGAGTCTACGTTCCTTTTCTCTTCAGAATTAATATATTCAAGCAAAACATTGCACATTGGAAGCCGCGAATTTTCCTAGTTCCCCAACTTGTTTTTGAAAAACGTCCAGTGTAATAATTACGTTCAACATTAAATGCACTTCACACAGACTTCAAAACTAAGTTTGAGGACATTTTGACTGTGAAAATGCAACGTTGAAGAATCGGATATTATATGACAAGAAGAACTGTCCGGAATAAAAGGCGATGCCATAAGTAGTAATGCAAAATCTTTTGTTTTTGGTTTGAAAATTTGGCCGCCTAGAAATGTTTCAGATGCTTTAATTAAATACTGCGAGTAGAATACATCTTGGCCTTTGAAATAATCGAGTATTTTTTAGATAAGTCTTTTTATAAGACCAGAAAAAAATTATGTATAAGGCCTATGAAAACTGCTTTAAAGTTCAAAATCTCCTACTTACGAACCCATTTTCGGTTATGATTTAATTGTATAATGTGGCAAATTAAGTTATTTATAAAATGATCGAAAAAAAAATTAAATATTTATGCCTGAACATTCACAAAATAAAATAAAATGCACTTTTTTGCCATGTTTTTTTCTTGCATAAATCAAAACAGGCGGATGGTGTTAAGCGGGAATTTAAACCTTATCGCCATCTACGTAAGGGTTGTTATTGATAGCGGCTCAATTTAAAATATTACACGACGTAGTGCATCGCCTTAAGGGGCAGTTCTGTAGAGCTAGCTACAGAAAGAAATTCCCGTTGCTTATCCTGATTCATTTTCATTTGGTGTAATACCTCACAAGGGTGCCCCTGTCTGCACAATGTAAAGACAGAGCAACTATACCGCCACCCGGTTGTTGGGCAGGCAACGGAATGGAATATTTTTACTAAAAAAATAAATGATTTTCACATGGGACGTTAATAGTTTTAAGAAAATTCAATATTCGGCAGGCAGGGGGTCTACGGAAAAAAAATATTGGCAAGTAGTCTACGGGGCAAAAAAATTTGTGAACCTCTGTACTAGACAAACTATTATTGACTTATGGCTAACAGATTACATCCACAGGTTCGTCAATCACTAATACAAAACCATATGCACAATGCATTTGCACAATGAACGTGACGCTGAGTTAGAATGTACATTTATGATTATTTATTTATTTTCTGTACAGGTAGATTACACACAGGACCATACGTACCTAGGAGGTCACTTTAGATTAACACTGTCTGTTGTTTATTAGAGAATTTTAGATACAGTTCCTACGCAAAGGACTCAATTGTAACACATGTAATTGGCAATGCCATTATTATTCTGGTATTTATTTTCATAATTGTATGTTATTTAAGAGGAAGCTACAAGCAAAAAAATGTGTATATTCTTGGTATACCTTATATTGTGGGTAATATGCATTAAAATCGCTTGACAAACGGAGTCTAGAAACGTTCGATTTCAAGCACAAAACTAGTTTTTATTTATTTTGTAAATAATTTTATAAGAAAGTAAAAACGTTAATCAAATGAAACTGTCACAGAAAATCTTAGCTATAACACTGTATTTTTTCAAGTTGTTTCCTTTACGCGTTCATACATATCTGTTAAAAAAATATATTTTTTAGTAGTTTACATTTATATTTTTTACTAAGCTATTATATTTATTATTTGTATTCTACTCAAGCGAAACGATAGGAAAACCTTCAATTTGTCTAAAGCATTTTTTGGTATTCATAATGTACACCAATTCGTTATAAAGATTAATCAAAATAGTGATTTGGCATTAAGCTTCGCCTTAATTAGTGTTTTTAGGAGAGGAAAATTAAATTTTATGTTGAGCGGTACAACAGTACAAGGATTTGATTTGAATTTATCTTCCTAAATATGATTAGTTCCTCGGTATGAGACAGATTGAGGAGTAAGGATTCGAAAAATATAAATCCAATAAGAAAAGTGTGATTAGGACGTTTTATATGCAATACAAGACTGCTACTCTCAGGCAGATAAATTTAATTTAAGGGTATGAGAGCCCAAAACGGTAAGCTTGTGTAATTGTGTAATGCTGTACTATACATGTACTGCAGGGTAAGAGGGGAATGCGGTCGAGCGTTTTTATTATTTCTAAAAGGTTATTCACATTCAAATGGGAGCACTTTAGAAGGTTAGGCAAAAGTAATGTTCTAATGTAAATGTGCCATAATTTTTGATTGAAATATTAATTGAAATTATTAATTGAAATAGTCTGGTAAGGCATCATAAGATGGATTTTTCAACGTTCTGACAGTGTTTTCAAAGATGCTGATTGAAGTGGCGAACTTTATCAAAAAATCAACTCGCAAATTAATCCCGCCTACAAAATTTGATATTTTGTTAGCTCCCGACCTCCCGATGACAGCAGAGAACACAGATATACCACTCGCGTAGACAGTAATTTGGTTTAAAATATAAAAATTTAGCACATTCCTCTATTCAAATCAAAGCAACACGTGTAATATTACTAATATCTAGGCTTCCGACCTATGTACGGATTATGTTCCAAGCCGCGCTAAGCTCGACATTCCAATCAAGCCCAGCTTTAAATCAAGCGATGTACCGGGCCGTTGACTCCCTTTTGGAGTCAAAAAGCACATGTCATGCTGACTGCCATGCCAATGTCGATATAATCTGGGAGTCGCTATATGCACAGCGACTAGTCGACAGGGGGCGTGGCCAACATATCCGATAATACCCGAGGTGTGAAACGAAACGTCAGAAATGGCGTTGTAATAATATAATACAAACAAACCTTTTTAGAACTACGCTAGGTTTGTGTAACATGGTTTGTGATTCAAAAGAAAGTGTCCCCTTAATACCGCCTGCTCGCGTCAAGGCAAGAAAAACATCCCAGTTTTCAATTAGTTTAGCGGCTACGCTAGGTTTGTGTAACATGGTTTGTGATTCAAAAGAAAGTGTCCCCTTAATACCGCCTGCTCGCGTCAAGGCAAGAAAAACATCCCAGTTTTCAATTAGTTTAGCGGCTACGCTAGGTTTGTGTAAGATGGTTTGTGATTCAAAAGAAAGTGTCCCTTTTATACCTATACTTCACTTCGGGTATGCTCGGATATGTTGGCCACGCCCCCTGTCGATTAGTCGCTATGCATATAGCGACTCCCATATAATCTACGGAGACAATACCCGCCAGTGTTGCCATCGTAAAGCAATCTATTATTTAATTCGTTGTCAATATCGGCTCGGCTATCGCCACGCCTAACGAGAGTAACCGATGTAAAATCGTCGTCAGTTCAGCTTATCGATCCGATATAGTCAACTTATCGGTTCAATTTACTCTATGATAAAGAAACACCATCTGTACTATTTAGGAATCCTTCAACATCCGTGAAATAACTTCGAATATAATTCGTACATAACGATGCAGTGACTCATTGTCTCAATTCCTCCGCTAAACTGGGGCGAAGAATGAAGATCTGTACCAATAACAGTAATTGTTATTACTCATCAATATTATTTTCATCTTTATCAATCAATTGTCTGTCAATCTGCCAAATACATATCTCAATGGACTGGATTGTATGCCAGACATGCTTGCACTTCTTATTTAATTGACAAGGAAAGTTCCCTAATCGATAATCACATGTTTTTTTTGTGAAATCTTGTGAAATAATAATCCTATTAAAAAAGTGACAGCATGCCAACTTCCTGATAGAATATTAGTCATTCAGAATATATCTAGAACACGTATTCTTTTCCTAATACATATCATGATATATACATATAAAAGTTACTCGTTCTAAAACCCTGTTTAATTGTAACAACTCCAAGAATGAGCATTTCAAACACTCGCTTGTACCTAGATTACATGAAGTTAGTAATAGGTACGCAGTTGTAGCGGATCTGTTGTCTTGTGTTCCTAGTCGGCACATGGAATTTAATAGTGGCAACGATGATAGGACTGTCAATTAAGTTTTAATGATTCAACCGGGTCTGAAATAATTCTCCTGTCAGACAGTGTTATTAGATGCAATTGATTCAACAAACTGATATAATTAATGTATTCGATTGGATTTTTGAGCTTAAAATTTACTTACGTAAGAAATTTGTGCTGAGTGTTAGTTATGTTATTCAATGAACTCTAATTTGTTTTGTATACATACATTCCCCAGCATCCACTTTCCGGTTCTTTTGTCACCGGGATAAGAGATAGCCCCGTTGGGACAATTTCGACCGTTCAACGAGTGAGTTATGAGTTTGATGTTTGCTGCGCGCTTTAAGAAACACTTATTGTAAAACGCTGTGAAGTTTTAGTGTGAAAAAAGAAAAGTTAAGGTGAGAAGGAGAAATCCATAGTTAAGAGGAAGCTGCAATCCAAAAGTGTGTATATTCTTGGTATACCTTATATTGTAGGTAATAGGCATAAAAATTGCTTTACAAACGGAGTCTAGAAACGTTCGATTTCAAGCACAAAACTGGTTTTTATTTATTTTGTAATTAATTTTATAAGAAAGCAAAAAAGTTAATGAAGTGAAACTGTCACAGATAATCTTAGCTATAATACAGTATTTTTTAAAAATTGTTTCCTTTACGCGTTTATACATTTCTATTGAAAAAAATATTTTTTTTGTTATTTTACATTTATATTTTAATTGAGTAATTTATTATTTTTATTTGTATTCTAATCAAGCGAAACGATAGGAAAACCTTCAATTTATCTAAAGCATATTTTTTGGTATTAATAATGTATACCAATTCGTTGTAAAGATTAATCAAAATAGTGATTTAGCATTAAGCTTCGCCTTAAGGTAGGCTTATTTAATATTCTGGTGGCATCCTTGGCGCTGTACCAATTTCCGTTCCTCAAATACCCTTCCATCATTTCCTTATCAAAGGCCTTCGCCTCCCTAGATTGCAATTTCCAGGAGCTATCAAAATGAAGGCTGTTCACTCTAGTTTCTGGAAGTATTTTCCGAATTGGAATTTGTTGTGTGAAAAATAATTTAGAAAAGAAAACAGTTTATAATGAGAACTCTTTTATTTTAACTAAAAATCTTAATTTTAAAAAAAATCAGCTTGCGTACGTATGTGCTGGCAAAACCCGAAAGTACTGGGTTTTCCAATAAGAGGTGTTATTTTGATAATCAATCGTAAAAGATCAATGGTTTCGTTGCTTGTGTGGCACGTAGCGACGTCTTGTTGAAAGTAAACTTTGTCCAGATCAATACCATCCAATTCCGGCCATAAAAAAATCATTAATCATCTCTCTATAGCGATTCATTCACCGTAACTGTTGCTCCAGCCTCATTTTCGAAAAAGTAAGGTCCAATGACTCCGCTGGACCATAAACCGCACCAAACAGTCACACGTTGAAGATAGAGAGGCTTTTCAACAACAACTTTTGGGTTTTCCGAGCCCCAGATGCGACAATTTTGCTTGTTGACGAAGCCACCGAGGTGGAAATGGGCCTCATCACTCAAGATGATTTGCATTTGATTCACTCAAGTGAATTTTAATAATTTCAATGCATTTTTGAAGCGTGTATCGTTCCATATTTATTAACGGCGTAGTTTTTACTTGTCAAATATAAAAAAAAATGACAGCTTTAAAAGTAACATCTACCGAAATAGCGGGCTATTCAAAATAACACCTCTTATTGGAAAACCCTGTAGTCCACCAATATCGCTGAGAATTTCTAAGCTTGTTCTTATTGAGATATGCAGTAGAATCAAAGTCGATGTAATGTGGTTTTTCCACAGTAACATTGTCGTATACGACGCGAAGCATTAATAGCGAATTAATACATTTTAGCGAGGTCCACTAAAAATTCTGTGTTTTAAGTGTGTATTTCTTTTGTTTAAAGTTTTGACAGATTTTGTGATTTTACAAGTTTACTAAGGTAAATTTCTGAGAGTCTCAAAAATTGAGAATATTTATTTTTGAAACACAAGATACTGAAGCAATTTAAAAAAAATACATCTTACATCTTACAAAATACATAAAAACAAGTTTTGTGCTTGAAATCGAACGTTTCTAGACTCCGTTTGTCAAGCGATTTTAATGCCTGTTACCTACAATATAAGGTATACCAATAATATACACACTTTTCGGTAATGAATGAACGCAAAAAGATAAAACCAGGCAGATAGACTAATTGTTGATAACAATGCATTCAATCAAATTTTGGTGGCAATCACATACACGCACGCAGAAATATACACATTTCTCTGAAATAGAATGACGTTAAAGCAGTTAATGCACGAAATAAATGTCGGTCCTACCCGATCAGCATTTGGCGAGGTTCGTAGAGTTGTTAGAGCTTTTCGACTCTAGTTCCTGCGTATAAAGGTTC
The DNA here is from genome assembly GCA_026573805.1 of Hesperophylax magnus. Classification (NCBI taxonomy): domain Eukaryota; kingdom Metazoa; phylum Arthropoda; class Insecta; order Trichoptera; family Limnephilidae; genus Hesperophylax; species Hesperophylax magnus. The sequence goes on from JAIUSX010000004.1 coordinate 11,758,564, forward strand.
AATCCCCAGTCAAACCAACAATAGTAAAAATATAATATTAAAAAAAATATTTGTTTTTTTTTGGGTTAATTTTTTTATCGAAACTTTCAGCTTCACAAATCCTCCAATCATAGGTAATATTATGTATTACTAGTTATCAATATAAAGCAACTGTACCAGAATATACAAGCACTTCCCAAACGTTTAGAACCAGGTTATCTAGCACAGTCAATCGATAAAGGATTTATCAATGATGTCAATAACTTGCTATCGTTCCCGAGCATGACTACAGATCACTAACTTACAGATAACAGTTTAAATCGAATAAATTCAGAATATTTAGTCGTTGTGAACTGTTGTTTGTTCGTTGGCGAACTGCAGTCATGCTTAGCAACGATGACAAGTTACCGACATTATCGATAAAATATCTATCGATCGACCGTGCTAGATATCCTGATAACTATTTTTAATCTGTAGTTTATGTTAAATGTGTACTGTAAATGGACACACAGTATGTTATGCACAAATAATTACGATTCAACACACCTTTAAAAAGTAATATAAAGTTGTGAAAAGTGATGAAACAAAAAATATGCTTAATAGGTCACGTGGGTTGGGTTTATAGGTTAGTACTATTCACCGTTTTTAATGAATTTATATCAATTTTTAAAGATGTCTTGAATTGTCACCGTGTTGAGTTACAATGGGACCCCAACTGAGGGATGAGTTCAACCGTGGTCAGGCATTTACAATCACATTAAAACAATACAGAATCCGAAATCCACGCTTAAATAACAGTAAATACTCATTCAACGGTCGTGCAATTTAGAACAAAAACTCACTCCTACTAATTCCTTGGCATCTTGTTCTGAATCCGTTCCGCCTCAAGCACTGAAAAAAAAAATCTCTAGAAGTGTGAACAACAACGATTTAAAAGTAAAAACGATGTTGCCAGTTACGTAATGGGCGTTTTACACAATCATTTTTTTCGTCCAGATTGCATATGGGTCGACATTTCAGTTTAGTTTGTTTCCAGTAATAAGTTTCTTAAAAAGAACCTCGTGAGATATTGTATCGAAAGTTTTACATTAAGTAAAGGTACATATATTGGAATTGTTTAGATGGATACGGGATGTAAAAATCAAACCTTAAGATAAAGTTTATTTTGTTTCACTGAGGATTGAACCTTCATCCCCAGAGACTGGAGTCAAAAACGCTAAACCACCTAAGCCAAATTCTAAATGGATAGTACCAATATTTATTTTGTATCTTAACTGGTGTAAATTTTTATGTATAAAGAGGAAGCTACAAGCCAAAAATGTGTATATTCTTGGTATACCTTATATTGTAGGTAATAGGCATTAAAATCACTTGACAAACGGAGTCTAGAAACGTTCGATTTCAAGCACAAAACTGGTTTTTATTTATTTTGTAAATAATTTTATAAGGAATCAAAAAAGTTAATCAAGTGAAACTGTCACAGATAATCTTAGCTATAATATCGTATTTTTAAAAAGTTGTTTCCTTTACGCGTTCATACATTTCTATTGAAAAAAAAAATTGTAGTAGTTTACATTTATATTTTTTATTGAGTAATTTATTTTTTTATTAGTATTCTTCTCAAGCGAAACGATAGTAAAACCTTCAATTTATTTAAAGCATATTTTTTGGTATTCATAATGTACACCAATTCGTTATAAAGATTAATCAATATAGTGATTTAGCACTAAGCTTCGCCTTAAATATTATATAGTGTGTGCAAGATTGCCACCAAAAGTTGATGAAATGCATTGTCATCGCACAGGCAATTAATTACAGATGCTTTCGTGTGTCACCCTTTTAACGATTTAGTACCTACCGCCTCAATATGATATGTTTTTATTTATTTACTAGCTGTACCCCGTTACGCGTTGCTGTGGCTCAGTATGTCTGTGCAGATAGAAAAAAATAGCACGTGTTGATTTTACGTCCAACAGATGGCAATGTTTAAAAAAGGCATGTTTGTCCAACAGATGGCCCTGTTTTTCAAAAAAACAAAAAAACATGTCACAGGTGTCATCTCATTTCTGCGCCATTTGGGTAATTTTTCGTAAAAAACGACGCTGTACAAGTTATCCAATTGTTATTGTTATTATTAATATCTGATGATATTGGTATGTAAAAACACACGCGTATTCAAATGCAACGTTGTGTCAAAGTTTCAAAGCAATCGGTGAAGAACTTTCGCAAATTTTAGATTTTGAACAAACGAACATTTACTAGCTTATTTGTTTAATGACTGATATAAATCATAAATCAAGACTTTCTCAGAGAAATTCAAGGTTCTGGCCATTCCGGACATTGGTGAATGGTATCCAGAATTTGTGTTGGTTGAGAAAAAGTCTAAAGTGTGAGGAATGTGGATATCCGCAAAGAGTTTAAGGCTGATGTAAGCGTAATGAGTAAGATTAAGAAAGGGACGCATAGATGGTTTGGGCATGTAGAGCGAATAAGCGAAGAAAGGAGTGTAAGGAGGATATATGATGCAAATGCGAATGGTAGCAGAAGTCGGGGACACCCGAGGAAGACATGGCACGACCAAGTGAATCAGATACTCGAGTCGGACCATGTCAAGAGTCAGAATAATAGAAGAGTATGTATGAGACGATGTATGAATGTGAATGAAGCAAGAAGTGTGTGCCAAGACCAAGTTGTTTGTCGGTCCGTCTTCTCTGCCTACACCTCGGGGAAACGGCCTGATGGTTAGTTAGTTAAGGCGATGCACTACGTCGTGTAATATTTTAAATTGAGCCGCTATCAATAACAACCCTTACGTAGATGGCGATAAGGTTTAAATTCCCGCTTAACACCATCTGCCTGTTTTGATTTATGCAAGAAAAAAACATGGCCAAAAAGTGCCTTTTATTTTATTTTGTGGATGTTCATTTTATAAATAACTTAATTTGCCACATTATACAATAAAATCATAACCGAAAATGGTTTCGTAAGTAGGAGATTTTGAACTTTAATGCAGTTTTCATAGGTCTTTACATTATTTTTTCTGGGCTTATAAAAAGACTTATCTATCTAAAAAATACTCGATTATTTTAAAGGCCAAGATGTATTCTACTCGCAGTATTTAATTAAAACATCTGAAACATTTCTAGGCGACCAAATTTTCAAACCAAAAACACATGATTTTGCATTACTACGTATGGCATCGCCTTAAGTTCATCGCAAATTTGAAAACGTTGTCCAAACGTCTTGGTTTAGTTATGATAAGGTATGAAAAAAAAAACATCGTGTAAAACGCCCATAAGACCTGTACGGGACCAAGTTAGTGAAGCCCGCACAAATACTGCAAATTCAATAGGGCACCGGCACACATTGACACCTTGATCTGAGAGTTTTTGCAGGGGCAGTAGGAAAACATTAAATTAAACAAGTATTACTTTCCCGAGAACTCTCGGATGAGAAGTGACTGTTTGTACCAGTTACTTCTCTATTTATTGGACAAAATTATACATTAAATTTCACACATGTTCAATGAGAGTAATTAGCGATCACCCTTATCTCTTCACTGTGTTGAACAAAACAAAAACATTAGTTTTTAAATGTATGGTGGCGCCGAAAATCCATTAATATTAACTATAGCAGTCGCACATTAAGGATGTGGAATAATATTATAGTATCATATTTATTTTGACGCAGATATCTAAATGGTTTTATCAAGAATATTAAGGACATCGTAAAAACTTGAGATCTTGTTATCTCATAATGACTTTGGCTCTGCACGTCCGATATACTCCCCACGGTGCAGTCTCTGCTGCGCCCAGCTACTCCGTCGGGCGTGTTCTGTTTCATCCCAGCGTCTCGTGTTTGCAGTTGATGTCATTGCAAGGGGTTTCGGCTAGGCAGGTGTTGTCGTGCTGGTGATTGGATCGGCTGGTGTTGTTGAAGCAGGTAGTATGACGGCGATTTTAATGGCCGGTCTAACATATATTCCGGAACTTGTCTGGATACGGGCTGTCCTGACTTGTCCGTCGGCGGCGGGCACGGCCTCAAGGACGCGGCCACGCGGCCAGCTGTTCCGTGGCAGCGTGGAGTCCATAATGACCACCAGGTCATCCTTCTTAATGGGTGTGACCGGGTTGTGCCATTTTTGCCGAGCTGCCATGGTGGGAAGGTATTCTAGAAGCCACCGCCTCCAGAATATGTCTGCAAGTTGCTGGCCGATACGCCACTGGCGGCGAAGGCATATTTCCTCTTCCTTTTTGCCAAACATGGACAAGAGGGGACGCTTTCCAGCCGACCCTAGAAGAAAGTGGTTGGGGGTCAAAGGCTCTTCGTCGTGTGGGTCAACTGATATGTGAGTGAGTGGTCTGTTGTTCACTGTGAATTCAGCCTCTGCCAGGGCCGTGAGTAAGGTTTCTTCTCTAGGTGCCCGTTCCTTAAGTGTGGTGCTCAGGGCTCTTTTTACTGACCGTACAAGCCTCTCCCAAGCTCCCCCCATGTGGGGCGTCATTGGAGGTATGAAATGCCACTCAATGCCCTGGGTGGCTATGGCATCAAGCATTCTGGCATCGTGGCTCAATGATACCAGAGCGTCTCTCATCTCTACATCGGCTCCATGAAAATTTGTTCCATTGTCGGAGTACATGGCTGCGGGTTGTCCCCTTCGCGCAGTCATCCGCTGTATGGCCATGATGGCTGAGTCTGCGGTCAGTGAGGCGGCCAGTTCTAAGTGAATGGCGCGGGTCGAGAGACAAGTGAAGATGGCTCCATATCGTTTTTCCCGATGTCTGCCAACCGTGATCTCCATAGGCCCGAAGTAGTCGAGTCCGCAATGTGTAAATGGGCGGATGTGATGCATCAGTCGAGGTGGTGGTAGCGCCCCCATTAGTGGTGGAGAGGGTTTGCTTCTCCTTATGTGGCAGGTGGGGCAGGCGTGTGCTATCTTCCTGCTTGTAGTGCGCAGACGCAGTACAAAGAAATCGCCCCGCACCTCTGCGACCGTCTTCTCCGTGCTGGGATGGTCTGCCTTCTGGTGGTAGTGGCGAATCAGGAGCTGAGTGTACGGGTGGTCTCCATCCAGGATGACGGGAGTCCGTGCTACACACTTCGTTTTCGCTAGAGCTCGCAGCCGGGTACCCATCCGCAGGGCACCGTCTTGTCCGAAGAAGGGGTTTAATGGGTTCAGACGACTACCAGTCGGCAGCATTTGGCCTTGCTTGAGGGTGGTCATGTCAGTATTGAAGGCGTCCTCCTGAGACCTTTTTATCCATCTGTCTTCCGCCTCCTTGATCTCCTCCGCTCGCAGTGGGCCCCCTACAGATTTGTTAACTTTCATCCGACATTGTTTCACAAAGCGGAGAACCCATGCTGTTGCACGAATCAGCCGTTGCCATGAGGAGAATCTCTCGATGGATGGTAAGGCTTCCCTTGCAGTTGATAGAAGGCCGACGTAGTGAGGCTTAACCTCTAGTGTCTGGTCGTCGGGCCTTTTGACAGGTGCACGCTCTTTTGGCCACGCACTCTCAGGTAAAATGATAAAGGCCGGGCCGGTAAACCACCTTCCTTTGGGTGATAGGTCGGGCACATCTGAGTCCCTTGTACCGATGTCAGCGGGATTGAGCTTGGTTGGCACCCATCTCCAGTCGAGTATGTTGGTTAACTCATCTATTTCGCCCAGTCTGTTTGCCACGAAGGCAGAGTACGTACGTGGGTCAGTTCGTAACCAGCACAATACGGTTGCAGAGTCTGTCCAGAAGTACGTTTGGGATATACGGGCCTGGCTTTCCTTGTGGATGGTCTGGGCTAGTCTTGCCGCGATGAGTCCGGCTTGTAACTCAAGGCGGGGAATGGAGAGGGGCTTCAGTGGCGCCACTTTGCATTTACTGGCCAGAAATGTCGCCTGTAGCGATCCATTTACTTCTTAGGTGTAATAGGCGACAGCGCAGCAGGCTTGTTCTGACGCATCGCAGAAGAGATGTAGGGTCACGCTGTTCTGCTTGAGATGGAGGCAGCGTCTCGGAACTGAAATGCGGTGTGTATTCAACAGGCTCAGCCATTCGGTCCACCTCTGTGTATGTTCAGGGGTAATGGGGTTGTCCCAGCCTATGCTCGAGCGCCACACGGCCTGCAGTAGTATCTTCGACCGGATTGTAAGGCAGGAAATTAAGCCTACTGGGTCGAAGATTTTCATTACTATTGAGAGCAGCTGCCTTTTCGTGGGTCGCGTGGCCACTTCTGGGGTGATCGCCTCTTGGAATGAGTACAGGAAGTTATCAGTGGATGGGTCCCAAACTAGTCCGAGCACTCGTTCCGTCTCCGTACCTCCACCGCTGATCCGCACTGTGGAACTGGCCCGGTCTTCTGTGGGAACACCGGCTATGGCAGCTGGACTGTTAGATGCCCAGCTAGTTAGGTGGAATCCTCCTTTCGCGAGGAGGGTGCTCACACCGTGGACGAGTGAGGCAGCCTCCTGACAACTGTCTACCGCATCTAGGTAGTCATCCATGTAGAATTTAGAACGAATGGCTGCTGCGGCAGTCGGGTTCTCATGTTCGTATTCCCCGGCTACCTTGTTCCGGACGAACTGGGCGCTGCTCGGTGAACAAGTGGCTCCGAACATCATAGATGACATCTGGTAAGTATCAGGTTCGTGTTGGTTCGGTAATCTCCAGAGGTAGAGTTGGGACAGCTGATCTTCCCGCCTTATCTTGATCTGCAGAAACATTTCCTTGATATCTGCGGCAATGGCGATGTTTCCCTCTCGAAAGTGCAGAATATTCCCTAAGAGGGAAGACAGCAGGTCAGGGCCGGTAAGCAGCTGGTCATTAAGGGAGGTCCCTCGGCATCGACTGGCGGCGTCAAACACTATCCTGATCTTCCCTGGCTTATTGGGGTTTGTCACCGCAAAGTGTGGCAGGTACCATTTTCTGGGTGCGGTTGTTGACGCTTCCAGTTTAGACAGCTTCCTGGCGTAGCCTTTGTTGACCAGCTGGCTCATCTTGTCGCTGTAGGCTGCTGCCAGATTCTGATCTGCTGCCAGCTTCTTCTCAAGGGAATGAAGTCGTTTCAGCGCGCACTGCCGGTTGTCAGGCAATGTGGCTTCCGGATTACGCCACAGGAGGCCAGTTTCCCACCTCCCAGTGCGAAGAGGCCGGGTAGTCGTGTTCATTAGTGCGATGGCCCTTTGTTCGCTTGCTTGGGTTCTCACCGCGGCAGTTACGCCAAGAGAGTCGACGGCAAAGTTGCATTTTACCAATTCTCTTAGGCGGATATCTGCGGCTGATTCAATTTGTAGTGCCAGCGTCGTGGATTTATTGTCACTGCCAGTCCCGACACCCCCATGGGCGATCCACCCCAGTGCGGTTCGTGACACTATTCGCGTAGTGTCATGGTCTTCGCGCACTTCCCGTGAAACGATCAGATGAGCATTGTCTTGCCCTATCAAAAGTTTTGGGGTGACAAGGTTTCCCTGGGCCTGTTGTTCTGGCAGGTTGAGGTCGGAGATCGTGTTGGCGATGATGTAGTAGGTGTCACTGCTATCACATCCTCTTATAGTCAGCTTCACTCGGCGGGAGAGTGTGTCAGAGGTGCACATCCCTTTGGCGCCATGGATCCGTATGCCGCGGACTGGGCCGCTCACCCCGATCCGTGTCGCGATGTCAGCGTCGACAAGTGTCACAGTTGAGCCTTCGTCGAGGAGCGCGAACACCAAAACTTTGCTTCCTTGGGGGACGCCCAACATAACCTGCACAATTTTTAACAGCACGCTCCGGTCCGTCGTCTGGCGTCACAAGTTAACCTCACCGACAGCACCTTCCGGTACGAACTGTGGGTCATGAAGCAAACGGTGATGTGGTGATCTGCACCCTCCTATGCCGCACCATGCCTTGGTTTTACAGTCCCGCGAGTGGTGTCGATCCAGACACTTACGACACAGGTTCTTCTGTCGCACCATTGTCCACCGGAGGGCGAGACTTTTCTCCGTGAACTCGGTGCACTCGCGAGTTTTGTGGTTGCCACCGCACTGGCCGCAACTTTCACTAGACAGTTTGCGTTTACGCGTATTGTTCATTTTATTTTCGCGAGGCTCACTCCTCTTTCGCGATGTAACAAATTCAGCGGGTCTAGAGTCTGGTTTAACTTCTTCACCGTTTACTACATGCACCTGCTCGGTCCGTCGCGGTCGAGGTCGCACTGGGTCGATCATACCGCTGTTGGGTATAGCGTTAGCCATACTTTTCAGAAATGCTGCCAGCTGAGTTATTGTAGCTAGACTCGTAAGACCACGTGTCTCATACAGCCAGGTCATCCGTAGCGTAATCGGCATCTTTGTTGTGATGTCATTCAGTAGGGTGGGGTTGGTCAGGTATCCGTCAGTCCTAAGGATCCTAAGTGATGTCACCAAGTTCTGGACGGTTCCGGAGAAGTCTGCCAGGTCCTCGAGGGTTGCGTCTATTGTGAGATACGGCAGCTTTTTCACCTTTTCCAACATCAGCGTGGCTATTGCGCTGGCGCCACCGTATCGCTGCTCGAGGACAGAGAGGATCTCTGGAACTTGAGCGGGATCCATGAGGAGAGGGCCGACTGCATCCCGAGCCTTCCCTTTTAGTGCACACTGCAGCCGGATGAGGTTTTCAGATGAAGTCATTCTGCAAGTGGTTGTGGATTGGGTGTACTGGGCTTTCCATGTGGGCCACTCGAGCGGGTCACCCAGGAAGAGGGGAAGATCCTTGGCCGTGGTCTGTCTTGCGATTAAGGCGGCCATCCGTGTATCGTCCTCTATCGTGCGAGGGCTTTCTTGGGCACGGGACGTGCGAAAACCCTCTGCTATTGCTGAGGTGATCTGGGACAGCTGATCAGCGCCTTTTTGCACCAACTCGTGAGTGTGCTGTGCTGTCTCATCGGCCGTAGGGAGTGGCGGAAACAGTGGTGAAAAATCCTGACTCGTAGGGAATCGCTGCGATCTGTTATGCGTAAATTCCACTTCTCCAGGTACTGCTGCTTGGGGCTGTCGCTCGGGGTACTGTGGTAGAGTATAATCGGCTATGGGAATGCTTGCCACGGGTGCCGTGTGTCCCGTAGTTTCCAACAGTATGTGCACTGAGCGTGCATTCGAGGCGGGTCCGGGTGTTATGATAGCGTGGCCAGCATTTGAGGCGGGCCGTGTTCCCGGCAGTGTACGCACCGGGCATGCATTCGAGGCTTGCCCGGGTGCTGTGATAGCGTAGCCGGCATTCGAGGCGGGCCACGCTCCAGGCGCTGTTTGCACCGGGCATGCATTCGAGGCTTGCCCGGGTGCTGTGATAGCGTAGCCGGCATTCGAGGCGGGCCACGCTCCAGGCGCTGTTTGCACCGGGCATGCATTCAAGGCTTGCCCGGGTGCTGTGATAGCGTAGCCGGCATTCGAGGCGGGCCACGCTCCAGGCGCTGATTGCACCGGGCATGCATTCGAGGCTTGCCCGGGTGCTGTGATAGCGTAGCCGGCATTCGAGGCGGGCCACGCTCCAGGCGCTGTTTGCACCGGGCATGCATTCGAGGCTTGCCCGGGTGCTGTGATAGCGTAGCCGGCATTCGAGGCGGGCCACGCTCCAGGCGCTGTTTGCACCGGGCATGCATTCGAGGCTTGCCCGGGTGCTGTGATAGCGTAGCCGGCATTCGAGGCGGGCCACGCTCCAGGCGCTGTTTGCACCGGGCATGCATTCGAGGCTTGCCCGGGTGCTGTGATAGCGTAGCCGGCATTCGAGGCGGGCCACGCTCCAGGCGCTGTTTGCACCGGACATGCATTCGAGGCTTGCCCGGGTGCTGTGATAGCGTAGCCGGCATTCGAGGCGGGCCACGCTCCAGGCGCTGTTTGCACCGGGCATGCATTCGAGGCTTGCCCGGGTGCTGTGATAGCGTAGCCGGCATTCGAGGCGGGCCACGCTCCAGGCGCTGTTTGCACCGGGCATGCATTCGAGGCTTGCCCGGGTGCTGTGATAGCGTAGCCGGCATTCGAGGCGGGCCACGCTCCAGGCGCTGTTTGCACCGGGCATGCATTCGAGGCTTGCCCGGGTGCTGTGATAGCGTAGCCGGCATTCGAGGCGGGCCACGCTCCAGGCGCTGTTTGCACCGGGCATGCATTCGAGGCTTGCCCGGGTGCTGTGATAGCGTAGCCGGCATTCGAGGCGGGCCACGCTCCAGGCGCTGTTTGCACCGGACATGCATTCGAGGCTTGCCCGGTGCTGTGATAGCATAGCCGGCATTCGAGGCGGGCCACGCTCCAGGCTCTGTTTGCACCGGGCATGCATTCGAGGCTTGCCCGGGTGCTGTGATAGCGTAGCCGGCATTCGAGGCGGGCCACGCTCCAGGCGCTGTTTGCACCGGGGCTTGGGTAGTTGTGAACCTGGAATCGGCAGGTTGGTGGCCTGCTTGCAGTGCGGCGGATGTCTTTGTTGCTGCTGCCAGGGCTGCAAGTAGGTTGGCGGTGTGCTTAACGTGCTGCTTCTCTCGAGTGCGCAACTCACGGCGCAACATTTGTATTGCATCCTCAGTTGACTCTGACCGTTGGTCATCATCCTCTCCGTCGGACTCCTGGGGGGCCAGGGAACTGTGGGTCAGGATGGGACCCCAAGCTGTGGTTGATTGTTCAATGGAGTCCGAGGCAAGCATAGCTTGATCAGCTTGCTGGGGTGCATCTTGGCTAATGGGAACATCAGTTGGAGAGTTGGAAGTAGGGTCCGGGGCTCGGCGAGACATACGTTTGTCTCGGTCTGCGGGAACGCTGGTTGCTGATCGCGACGCCCCGGATGACGTAGAGATTTTATGGCCACTGCGAAGCGAAGGCATCTTTACTGAAGCACGATTAAAGGCGTAATGCGTAGAACCGGCACGAAGGACCAATTTGTACGGGACCAAGTTAGTGAAGCCCGCACAAATACTGCAAATTCAATAGGGCACCGGCACACATTGACACCTTGATCTGAGAGTTTTTGCAGGGGCAGTAGGAAAACATTAAATTAAACAAGTATTACTTTCCCGAGAACTCTCGGATGAGAAGTGACTGTTTGTACCAGTTACTTCTCTATTTATTGGACAAAATTATACATTAAATTTCACACATGTTCAATGAGAGTAATTAGCGATCACCCTTATCTCTTCACTGTGTTGAACAAAACAAAAACATTAGTTTTTAAATGTATGGTGGCGCCGAAAATCCATTAATATTAACTATAGCAGTCGCACATTAAGGATGTGGAATAATATTATAGTATCATATTTATTTTGACGCAGATATCTAAATGGTTTTATCAAGAATATTAAGGACATCGTAAAAACTTGAGATCTTGTTATCTCATAATGACTTTGGCTCTGCACGTCCGATATAAGACCAAAACATCCAATGAAATTGATCTAATTTGGGGACACATACAGGACCACAAAACAGTTCTATCTGTATTTCTATTCAGTGGCCTCCAGTATTTCCCAGTGTGACCCATATCGTGATTGTATCTCTTCTATAACACTTACTAATTTACCTACTTAGATAGCAGTTAGTTTACAGTTAACAGTTGTATACTCTTAGCAGTGGGATTAAGTCTTTCACTGATCATTTAACTTAATTATGTGATAACTATACTAGAGTTTCGACTCAACAAAGCCTGTGAAACTGTGAAAATAATCATTGAAGATAATACTAACAACTTTCAAACAAAATATATGAATCTGAACAACAATGAAATTATAAAACAAATAGACACGTAAAGGTAGAAACACACTGGGTCGACGTACGCTACGTAAGCGATGCATTAAGATCATGTTTGATAGTAGTCTGACATTTCATGCTCATATTGAGACGGCATGTAGCACTTCACTGAGAATTCTGTGCTTTGTTCTACGCACTGCAAGGAATTTTAGAGATAACCGGGTGCTTATAGTTTTATTTAATTCCTTGGTGAGGAGTAGACTTGAAAGTGTGTCGGTGATTTGGAGTCCACACCAGGTAAACTATTCTCTCATGTTGGAGAGAGTTCAGAAGAAATTCTTGAGATTTCTCTACATGAGGGAGTATGGCTACTACCCGTGGTTCTATCCTACTGACTTTCTTTTGGGTATGCTCGGAATGAACTATCTACGGGTCAGGAGGGATGTGCGCATTGCTACACATTTATTTAGACTGATTCGTGGATGGTTTGAAAACTCGGTCATCATGGAGAGCATTCATTTCTATGTTCCCGATGGTTATCTCCGTCACCGACAACATAGACTATTTAAACTCCCGGCCTGCAGAACTAACTTGCCAATGGTCATGCCTGTGGGGAGAGCAATCTTGCTGTTGAACAGAATCAATTCGGATATCAATCGGTTCGGCTATTCGGCTCCAGACGGTTGGGAGCATTTAAATAAATTATTTATTATTTATTTATTCAACTATAATTAGAGGTGCTAATGTGTAAGTCTCGTCGAAAGTTGTTCCACTATTAGAACACGATAAACGGTGAAAGTAGACCTAATTCGGTAGTTTTAGTTAGAGCGTTGGGAAATTCGGAGGCCAGTTGGAGGTCAAAAAGCGGAACATATGGTATGTTATGTTAAAAAGTTACTTATGTAGTGTTAAAAAAAAGAATATATAAAATTATTGAACACGCAAAGTTTTAGCGCTTGACTTTAATGATGGAGGTAATGTGAATTTAAATGTTGACAGCTTTTTTGTAACCTTGGAATGATGATCTTTTTTCAAAAAAAAACAAAAAAAAAATTATGAATGAATTCGCGTTGTTTTGAAGTTTTTCTGCTTCCCTTGAAGTGAAATTGAATCTTGGTTATTTATTTAGCTAAAAATTACAAATCTAATTTATGCACAGTTACAGAAATATTTAACAAGCTGTGTTTAAATATTTTGTTTATAACTTCGGCTTAGATGTTTAGCGTTCGAAAAGATGAACTTAAGTGCTAACATGTATTTTGTAGCTGGGTGCTGATCAATGACCTGACGATTGATGATTTGTGCTGGCTTTGATCTCCGTTTGGTTTGTCATTGTATATGTATAAAAAGATTAAAATAATAACGATGATTGGTTATGACTGCAATGGAAAAAAGGTCTTTGTGAAAATTTAGGTAATTGATCTCGAACCGAAATGATTCGAACAATCAAACGATGTTGAATTTCTAAATTCGTGTCATATCATGGCGATGTAAAATCACTTGTTTTTGGTTTGAAAATTTGGTCACTTAGAAATGTTTCAGATGCTTTAATTAAATACTGCGAGTAGAATACATCCTGGCCTTTAAAATAATCAAGTATTTTTTAGATAAGTCTTTTTATAAGCCCAGAAAAAAATAATGTATAAGGCCTATGAAAAATGCTTTAAAGTTCAAAATCTCCTACTTACGAACCTATTTTCGGTTATCGTTTTATTGTATAATACGGCAAATTAAGTTATTTATAAAATGATCGAAAATTTTTTAAATATTTGTGCCTGAACATCCACAAAATAAAATAAAGGGAATTTTTGGGCCATGTTTTTTTCTTGCATAAATCAAAAAAGGTGGAATTTAAGCCTTATTGCCATCTACGTAAGGTGTGTTATTGTCACCAATCAGTTTTGTAACACCGGTCAGTTTTGAATTACGAAACATCGTCAAAAAGTGTTTATTTTATTTTGAGAAGTTCAGGCACAAATATTTAAATGTTCAACGATAATTTTCTAACGAACTTAATTTGGCACATTACACAATAAAACCGTTACAGAAAATGCGTTCGTAAGAACGAGATTTTGATCTTTAAACCAGTTTTCACGGGTCCGAAGCTTTATTTTTTTCTGGGCTTATAAAATGACTTAAAAAAAATTCTCCATTATTTCAAAGATTGTTAGGTATGCATCCACAGGCTTTGGACAAGTGTAATGTCAATACAAAATTCTGCAAATGTCCTACCTACCCTTTTACCCATCCCAAAATGTCACCATAATAAAATGATTGTTGCGACACATGTAAAATCGGACAAGTGGAGTCAGTTGTTAATCAGAATTCGTAGTGATAACTAATATCCTTTGATTATAGACATTTATATAATCAAAGCTAATATCAGACATGCGATTATACGATTATACATATATTGTGAAGTGAAATCATCCAACTCCTGGAGACGTGTGATAGTCATCAGCGGGTGAGTCCATCTTTCCTGCATTCCAATCTGGGCTTATCTTGGGCTCCAGAAGCCCAGATTTATACCTTTTTGATTATTGCACTGTCCATCGGGTTTGTCGGATGCATAAATCGTTCCATCATTCGGTTTAGTTTGGGACTGGTCCTTTGGGCGTGTGGCATAGGGCTTTGCTCTGCACCACCTCTAAAAATATAGTGGAGTCGCAGCTTCGCCACACCAGTGTTCTTCTGTCAGTATTTAATTGAAGCATCTAAAATATTTCTTAGCGATTATTATTATGCCAAAATATAAAAAAAACACTTAGTTTCAACTTAATTACAACAAGAAACAAATATTTACGTCGGAGGAGATGGTAAAAGATGCAATAAGTTCCTTTTTATCGATCAATTGCACGTGTTTTGACAATTTCGGCACCCCGTTTTTCCTTGATTTGACGTTTGTCGGGTTAAGTTTGGAGGTTAGATTAAATAATTTATGTAACCCAAACTTATAATAACAATAATAATACTGGACAATTTTTATAGCGCCGCTTTTGTGAGTTACCACCTCAGGGGCGCTTTACAGTTGTTGCAGGTATTACAAAAAATATAAATATTACAAAAATAAAGTGAAGTTAAGTTAAGTAAAATGAAGTACAGGAACAGGTGACACGAAGCGAAGATAGAAGATGGAGACTCTGTAGCAAGAATCCTAGGTGGTGAAGAAACTGGACTAGCTGCTGCAGCGAGAGAGACTACCGCGTCCACCAACAGTGCCAGCACGAGGTCCGTCATCCGTCCAGGTATGTGTCTGCTGCTAATAAAGCGCTGACACAATATCCTTACATAGATAACAGACCTTAGCAGCACAACCTACTTTGTGCATGTTTCTCTATCTCCTCCGACGTAAATATTTGTTTCTAAGTTATTATCAAGTGTTATTTTTTGTTGTTTTTTAACTGTGCAGCGGAATTTCTACACATTTTTTTCAGTTTGTTGTATCTCCGGGCAATCTCACAAACTCTCTTATTAAATAAAACTCCGACTTTAACAAAACAGACAAATTTTCAGTTTAGGATTTCCCGGGAACCATTTATTGGATAACCAACACACCTTCCATAGGTAACCCCAAGTGGTTCGCTTCTTTTAGTGACTTAACAGGGGTGCCCGGGTTCATAGGGTGAGATTTGTCTCTAGGTCACCTACTGCGTTGCGAGCCGAATCAGGACTGATTGAGGGAGACCTTTTGACCTCTCTAGCCGGATTCTCTTCTTGCACCGCACTGTCCCCTCATACCCTTTTCCCTGCAGAACTTCCTCTCCTTCTTTTACCTAAAAAGACCCTCCACAAAGCATCCCCAAGATGACATAGGCTCTGAGGGATTTTTTCCTCTGTGCTTTCTTTGAGGAGCTAATGTAAAAAAAGTGTTTTCTTGTGATCGTGATTGTTTTTTGTTTGTCGGGTTGAATTTAAATGTTATGAAAAACGCACAAAGATTTTTTGTCTGTTAACAAGTGCAGCGGAATTCTGCAGTTTTCCAGTTTGTTGTATTTCCGGGTTTTCTCACAAACTCTTGTATTAAATAAAACTCCGGCTTCAACAAAACACTTGGACTTTTAATGTGATAGATTGACAATGGGTTCTGATATCTTAATGATACCTTGAGGTTACCACCTTATCTATTACACACTCGGTATCTACGATACTCGATGGCTAAACGCCATCTATGGGCAACCTAATAGACTACTACTAGTGCCACCTATGGGTGGGCTCTTACACTAATATCAAGGATATTACCACCTCCCTCGACAATCTTTAATATTCATTACTTAAACTACAATAATCATTACATTTTTAAAGAAATAACCATTTCCAGGTTACGAATATTAGGTTTCTATTTGATTTCCATGAGAAAATATTTATTTATTAGCTGTACCCCGCCACGCGTTGGTGTGACTCAGTATGTCTGTACAGATAGAGAAACAATAGCGCGTTTTGCTTTGACGTCCAACGGATGGCACTTTTTTTAATTTGTTACCCTCACAGCTGACATCTACATTCGAATGCAGCGTTGTGTCAAAATTTGAAAGCAATCGGTGAAGAACTTTCGGAGATTTAAGATTTTGAACAAACGAACATTTACATTTTTATTTATATAGATATAGATTTATATATTATGTTCATATAATTATATTATGATGCCTACTGTAGTGTATGGAGTATTATTGTGCCTTTATTGTAGCGTGTCGGGTAGTATGAAATAATACTCTTAGGAGATCTATCTACTGGTATTTATTAGGGAGCTGCTAGTAACAACTAACGTGCATCGCCTTTTATAAGATCTTGCAAGCATTCCATCTCGCTTGCACTCATCCACATTCGTACAGACATTACACCTACAATGGAAAAATATTAAAGAAAATATAATCCCTACAAAAAATTAATACTAATGTGAGAAAACCAGCTAAAATTTCCGGTGTTGCCCGAGTTGAGTCATTGAACCATACGTCAATACGATATTGACCAAATCCCTCATCTATGGTCAGTTGGCGATATTTGCAAGCACGGTCAGAATATGATTCCGGGAATCGGTAAACAAAAACCGCTACTTTTAGCGCGTCCTCTAAGTTGTCGGATAAGCTGTCAATATGCACAAATTTGTATATAATGCCATACCTTATGCAAAATAACATGCTTATTAATGAATGCGGTGAACTAACTAAGCTCTTAGAACTGAAAGAAATCGTATACATGATAGATAGACTTAATTAATTTATCGGAAACGCGATCAATTGATTCCGTTTCAGCTTCCAGAAACAAAAGTGGTTAATTTTGACTAATGACCCCATAATTTAATTAACTCTGTTTTTTAGAATCAACAATTACATGCGGATAGCCGATGTATATTAAAGTTCATATTTCATTTATTCGACATTGTCAATTTGTTAGTATTTATTTACTTATTACTTATTTAGAAACAGATGCCCCGGTAATATTTTATAATGAGAAACTAATTTTTATAAGACAAGGTTTTTTATGCATGGCACACAGGATTCAAAATTATTATAAGCAAATATTTGACATCTCAAAATATTTCATAAACAAATGTAGATATAATATGTCTCGACGCCATCTAGTGGAAAATTCAGAACTTACAAAGCCTTTCCTACAAAAATAAATTTGGTTGTTTACAGGTGGAAAAAAAATAATTAGCAATAATTATGGATTGAAATATTACTACATATTGAATTATTTTTGGCGGGTTGGGAATAAGCTGATGTAGCTTAGTAGTTCAGAGCGTATGACCGGACATCAGAAGGTGCGGGTTCAATTCCCGTAGGCGACATTTATTTTTTCTCGGGAGATATTTTAAATTTGAATGGATATTTCAGGTGAATAATTATTACTTAAAATAATTTGTTAGATGCGCCATAAAATTCAGATTTATTGCATTATCAACAACCCGGTCATGCTGGGGAAATCGGTATAAAATCTTCGATAGTCACGCCTATATCGATCCGATATTGTATCACAGATACTCTTCTTCACAAGTTTACTGCAATGATGAATCCGAGGTATCAACGAAACCGGGAAAGCAGAAAATCTATTTGTACGATGCAGCCAAAATCCATGATCAGTAAGTTAGCTGCTACCTAAGTTGTCATAATATTTACACGGCATTTTTTCTGTCGGGAATATCTAGTTCATGGCAACTATCATAAAATTGTGTTTACGTGCTTTGAAATATATTTTTTATCTGAAAAGACGCCGTTTTTTGTCCCAGGTATTTCAAAGCGAAGATACACTACGAGTACTTGAACAGAATTGCAAAAATAATTAATCATTAACTCTTAAACATCGGATATGAGAAAAATTCAAAAAGAAAATTTATTAGCACTTGGATTTTCTCAGTTTAAAAATCGTTAACACAACTTTGCAACAGTTTAATGGGGTGAAGTTTGTCTAGGTCATTTACTGCGTTGCGGTTACAATTTTCTCAGAAGTTTCCAGACTTCACATAATATGAAAAAGATATGTTTTTATTAAAACTTCCCAACCCATTTTCCATCCCATCTTTCGACCAATTTCCGATCAAAAATTCTAGTTCACTTTACACAGCAGAGCTTATATGGTCTCATAAAAATCCTTCTCTCTCCCTTACCGCCATAGTTAGAAATATGAACTAAACGGTGTTAGAAAGAGAAAACACCAAGCTTTATATTTATGTATAGAATTTAACGCCTCGATGAAACCAAAGGTTCCGATCACAATTTGAGAAAAACAAATTAAATTAGTTTTTTATCCAAAAATGAGCTGACAATAATGTTGATAAAACATTTGTCTACTAAAAAAGTTTTTTGTCATCATTAATTTCAGTTCAGTGTTGACGACAAAAATAAGGTGAGCTATTTTCAAAACTTTTTATGTTTGAATTCAAAATTTTAATATTTCAAAAATTATACATTTATTTATAATAGTAAAATTTGTAAACGTATTTTATCACCTTAAAATAATTTTAAATATTCAGACACGTTCATTAATATTCCGTTTATTTGGATTATATTGAGAAGTGGAAATACACACAAATTTTTCGAAATTCTGACATCTTTAAGAACACTAAATTATTAAAAGTAATAATTACTCGCCTGAAATATCCATGCAAATTGGAAATATCTCCCGAGTAAAAATAATTTTAAAACGGGAATTCAACCCGCACCTTCTGATGACCGGTCAGGTGCTCTGGACCACTGAGCTATATCGGCTTCCAAAAAAAAATAAGTAATTGTTTGAAATACAGGGTTTTCCAATAAGAGGTGTTATTTTGAATAGCCCGTTATTTCGGTAGATGTTACTTTTGACGCTGTCATTTTTTGACATTTGACAAGTAGAAACTACGCCATTAATAAAAATTTAACGATACACGCTTCAACAACGCATTGAAATTATTAAAATTCACTTGAGTGAATCAAATGCAAATCATCTTGAATGATGAGGACCATTTCCACCTCGGTGGCTTCGTCAACAAGCAAAATTGTCGCATCTGGGGCTCGGAAAACCTAAGATTTATTGTTGAATAGCTTCTTTATTCTCAACGTGTGATTGTTTGGTGCGGTTTATGATCCGGCGGAGTCATTGGACCTTACTTTTTCGAAAATGAGGCTGGAGCAACAGTTACGGTGAATGGACTGCGCTATCGAGAGATAATCAATGATTTTTTATGGCTTGAATTAGATGGTATTGATCTGGATAACGTTTAATTTCAACAAGACGACGCTACGTGCCACACAAGCAACGAAACCATTATTTTTTACGATTGAATATCAAAATAACACCTCTTATTGGAAAACCCTATACTTGTATATATTGAGTTATTTGGCGTGTTAGAAATAAGCCGATGTAGCTCAGTGGTCCAGAGCACCTGACGATGCGGGTTCAATTCCCGTCGGCGGCATTTATTTATTTTCTCGGGAGAAATTTCCAATTTGTATGGATATTTCAGAGACTAATTATTGCTTATAATAATTTGAGATCCTTTGTGCTATGCATAAAAAACTTTGTCTTATAAACATTAGTTTATAATTATTCAAAAAAAATAATAATCTTTAAGAACGGTTAATTTGCCAGAAGCCTGAATGGACAAGACATAAATCTAATTTCATTTACTGGTTTCAGTAAACATTTTTCAGAGTTTTCTAATCAGTCTGTCTTAGATCTCCGATATCTTCAGACGCGTAGATTGACATTTCACAGCGAGCAAATAGAAAAAGGTCCAACTGTTTATTTTCAAAAGACAAATGCTTGTGGCGGATAATTCAGTGACGCATTCGTGTCGAAACCGGCACACGATTGGTCAGAAATAGACTCGGGTCTGGTTCCTAGTTAGTGTCTAGGTGACACTCTATTTTTGTACACTTCTGTGGTCAACACGCTCTCAAAAGAATCTATTTATAAACCAATCAAAAAATTATCTAAATGACCCAAAAGTAAGCCATATGAAATTGAGATTAAAAATGAGACATTCAAAAAAATACACAAAAATGTTTTTCCATTCATATAATTCATCTTTTTCCGGAGAACTACCTAAAAACGTTGGAATTTCAAAATGAGTAATTTACGCTTTTTGCATTTTCAGAAATCTCAAAGGGGCTACGTTAGGTTAGGTTAGGAGTGGACTGCTCCGATAATTGCTCCTGCACAGGACCGGTCCTGCTCCGAACACCTTATTAAAAAGGATATTTGCGAAAAAAGTGTTGCATTGGTTGCATACAGCGCGTTTCATGAACACATTACACCGCAGTGGTTTCATACGTCCGTCACTGTCTATTTCCTTTCCCAAAAATAACTTCTACACAGCTTCTCCAAAGATGACATAGGCCCTCAGGCCCAGCCTTAGGCCACACGGCGGCGCCTGGAGCAAGTACAATTTTTGCGCCTCTTGTCGAAACCAGTAGACACTTAGGTAGGTGATCAATTATATTTAGATGATTTGTGTTTTTGTAGCGACGTTTTTATGAAAAATAATCTCAAGGGCGAAGTGTTAGGTATTATTTGAGCCATGTTAATGCCCGGAGCGGACTGCTCCAATAGGGCCGGCCCTGTAGGCCCTTGAGAGTAATAATTTTCCTGAGAGATCAATAAACTTTTTTGATTTTTATAGAGTATCTACGATATATATCTAAGGAACAGAAATGCCATTTTCGCCTGTCGGTGCGTGAGTGAAGTGAAATTAAATTATTCAACTGGTTAAATTATTAAATGCGCATTTTCAAAATTGAAACCAACTGATAAGTATAAAATCATCTCAGAAATTATTTAATTTAATTTTTTTGAAATTAAATAATGAATTCTGTGTTTGAAAACTGTATTTCTTTTGATTATACAGGGTTTTCCAATAAGAGGTGTTATTTTGAATAGCCCGCTATTTCGGTAGATGTTACTTTTGAAGCTGTCATTTTTTGACATTTGACAAGTAGAAACTACGTCATTAATAAAAATGGAATGATGCACGCTTCAACAACGCATTGAAATTATTAAAATTCACTTGAGTGAATCAAATGCAAATCATCTTGAGTGATGAGGCCCATTTCCACCTCTGTGGCTTCGTCAACAAGCAAAATCACAAGAGTCATTGGACCTTACTTTTTCGAAAATGAGGCTGGAGAAACAGTTACGGTGAATGGATTGCGCTATCGAGAGATGATTAATGATTTTTTATGGCCGGAATTGGATGGTATTGATCTGGACAACGTATACTTTCAATAAGACGGCGCTACGTGCCACACAAGCAACGAAACCATTGATCTTTTACGATTGAATATCAAAATAACACCTCTTATTGGAAAACCCTGTATTATTGACAGATCTAAATCTGAATAATGTTTTTTTTTTAATTTACTAACGGTTATAGTGATTTATTTTTAGGATACTATACTGTGTTGCGCTACCTCCTTATTTAGCAAAAATTTCGGACAGCCTTACACTGTTCATCATCAGGGCAGATTTGTACTGATGATGAACACTGTAATGCTGTCCAAAACCTTGGCTAAAGAATGACGTAGGTAATTCTCCAAAATAATAATATGTTTGGCTAAGAAAATCTCAATTCATATTTATGATGTATATTCGACTGATCCATTTCTTATCGTCTCTAATTATTTTTGTGATTGGCAAATATGTAAATAGTATTAAACAAAGTCGCTATTCACGTCTGTCTGTTTGTGCGCTTAGTTCTTCTAAACTACGCAACGCATTTTGATAAGATATTCACTATCTTTTTTTTTTTTTTTTTTTTTTTTTTTTTTTTCGAGTCCCGTTGGCGTCATGTATCTTTTATCAGGAGATTTTTCAATGTGGATGAGTGTTTCAGGTGAACAATTATTGCTTATAAAAATAATTGTTATCCTTTGTGCTATGCATAAAAAAAATCTTGTCTTTAAAACATTAATTTACCAAAAAAATAATAATTAATATTCACTATCATTTAGAAAATTCTTTCCGAAAGCTTTACATAAATAATACATGCATATTATAATGATAGAAAGTAGGGAAAAATCGATATTTTGAAAAATATATTTTCGTTCGCTTACATTGCTAACGCTGGCTAAACCTTATGAGATGTGTCAAAATAATTTTCTAAGGAATTGTGCAACTTAAAAAAGCCTACAGAAAAATCCATTATGATATATGTCTATCTCAAGGATAACTCCCAGCTACGCCGTGTATATGTCAGCAATTATTTTATAAATACTTTTGACTTCACAAATCTTATAATAATTATAATTTTCACGGGTTAGTAGATTAATAAATACGAATGCTTTTGAAGATTTATTAGTAACAAGACATTATTTTTATTAAACTAGTTCTTTGATCATAAAGATATTATTTGTAAACATTCATTTTAATGGCGATAAAAGTGAAATTATTTGAAGTGTGGAAAAAGGTGTGTTTTCTTTTAGCTTGGAAAAATCAAGTTAAAATATTGACTTGTTGACTAGATAACCATCAAACAGTTTCCCCGAAAAGGTAGGCAAATCGGTTGATACTTTTGTTTATATGATGATATTTATGCATAATACCAAAATTCTTGTCAAACAAGATTACACACAACAAGGACATTAACAGCAGATGCAAATGTGAATGGTAGCAGAAGTCGGGGACGCCCGAGGTAGACATGGCACGACCAAGTCAGAATAATAGAAGAGTATGTATGAGACGATGTATGAATGTGAATGAGGCAAGGAGTGTGTGCCAAGACCGAGTTGTTTGGCGGTCCGTCCTCTCTGCCTACCTCTGCGGGAAATAGCGTGATTATTAGTTAGTTAGTTAATAAATTAAAAAAAACAACCCCTAAAAACAAAATTTTACATTTATTTTTAAAAGTCTTATAAACTTTTTTTAAAATAGTTTGACTTAGGATTGAACCTGGAATCGACAACTCGCCAAATGCTAGTCGGGTGGGACCGACATTTATTTCGTATATTAACTGCTGTAATATCTTCCTATTTTTGAGAAATGCGTATATGCCCGCATGCGTGTGCGTGATGCCACTAAAAGTTGCTAGAATGCATTGTCATGCACGAAGAGTCTATCTGCCGGTTTGCATATTAATTTCCGCTTTCAAAATCTACATTTATTCATTAACGAAAACATAAGTGATAGTCAAATGTATTTAAAAACGAAACCTTATACATAACATGAGCAACATACTCTAAATAAGTTTCTTAAAAAAATTGGACAATTTTAGTTCAAACGACTTCGACCTTTTCTCATATATCTTAACTTAAATGGGTTATTTTTTAAATTTTATTTACTATGATTGTTTTTTAATTTCTTTTATTCATTAGAATAACTTAAGGCGATGCACTACGTCGTGTAATATTTTAAATCGAGCCGCTATCAATAACAACCCTTACGTAGATGGCGATAATGTTTAAATTCCGGCTTAACACCATCCGTCTGTTTTGATTTATGCAAGAAAAAAAACATGGCCAAAAAGTGTCTTTTATTTTATTTTGTGGATGTTCAAGCATAAATATATTTTTTTTTTTTGATCATTTTATAAATAACTTAATTTTCCACATTGTACAATAAAATCATATCCGAAAATGGATTCGTAAGTAGGAGATTTTGAACTCTAAAGCAGTTTTCATAGGCCTTATACATTATTTTTTTCTGGGCTTATAAAAAGACTTATCTAAAAAATTCTCGTTTGTTTCAAAGGCCAAGATGTATTCTACTCGCAGTATTTAATTAAAGCATCTGAAACATTTCTAGGCGACCAAAATTTCAAACCAAAAACACACGATTTTGCATTACTACGTATGGCATCGCCTTAATGAGTAAATCTCAAATAGTAATATTTAATTATTGAAGACAATATTAGCGATTCTTAAACGAAAATTTGAAACAGAAAATCAGAAAGAGATACAGTCACATCTAGGACTCGCACCCAGAACCCTTGCCTTGCTGGTCCTGGGTGCGAGTCCTAGATGTGACTGTATCTCTTTCAGAAAATCAGAAAGAGATACAGTCACATCTACGACTCGCACCCAGAACCCTTGCCTTGCTGGTCCTGGGTGCGAGTCCTAGATGTGACTGTATCTCTTTCAGAAAATCAGAAAGAGATACAGTCACATCTAGGAGTCGCACCCAGGACCCTTGCCTTGCTGGCTCTTTTCATCACAGCTAAATGGAATAATAGGGACAAGGGTGAACCCTTTGACATCTCCAAGACCAGTTGGAGAGGTCAAAAGGTCTCCCCCAACCTGCCTCTTCCGATCTGGCACCCCACGCAGCTTTGGAAATGCTGTGTGAAGGGTCTTTTTAGGGAAGTTAGTATAGGCAGTTCTGGGGAGGATAAAGGCAATGCGATGCAAGGCGATGTTTCCATAGAGTCCTGCTGGAGTGGTTATAAGGTTTAACGCGAGATGTATGGTCACGTTCGTCATATTTATAGAGTATGGTATCAGAGCATGGGGAGGAGCAAACGCTGCCGCCATTGATCCAATATCTAAAGCTCAGAAACTTATAATAAAGATTATCCTCAAACTACCAATCACAAGCAGCTCGGATGAAATCTTTAGGAAAATCTGTGTTATGTACATTAGGCAACTTTATGCCAAAAACATACTAGCATACCTCTTCAAACACAAAACTACTTTTGACAATGTCCAAACTACTAATACTAGAAAAAAAGGACATAATCTATTACAAATCCCTTTCGCTAAAACAACTTTTGGCCAGAGAAATTTTAGATATTTTGCAACAAGGCTATATAATGCTCTCCCACTAGCCATTAGACTGAACGAATTTTTTTCGAAATATAAAACAGACATCAAGTCTTGGATCATCAGCCAAGACAGATCCAAGATCAAAATTTTTATAAAAATCCCCTCATAAGTATGTAGGTACTAGATGCTGATTAACAAATTTATCATTTATTATTATTATTTTTTATCATTTTTACATTGTCATTTAATGTTATGAAATATTATATGTATCAAATAATAAGTAAATATTAATTTATGTACTCAATACGTCTGTCTCGACATAGTGAGACAGACATCGAAAGAAAACCTGTAAAAAAACTTTATATTGAATAAAAAAAATTTACAAAAATTTCAAAATTAGTAAACTTCATACAGTACGTCATTATTACGTATTGGGACGAATCAAAGTCAATTTGGTCACATTCCCTTCTAATTGATTTGAATAACAGGCATTACGAAAGTCACGTCCCACTGCACTTTGTGACATAAACGAGTTGACAATTTGTTCAACTTTGATGCGCTAAGTTTTAAGTATCACATCAAATTGTCACCTTGGGTCCGAAACTCAGGTAAAATAGCACAATAATATATTTATGACATGTGACTAAAAGTTTGGCAAAAACATTTTAGTATTATTGACGTATCGAGAAGTAGGTATTTTTAATATACTGAAGAGATCATACCTCGAAGTGTGATTTGGCCTTTGAAAGAAAACATTATCTTTAAAAATACAGGGTTTTCCAATTAGAGGTGTTATTTTGATATTCAATCGTAAAAGATCAATGGTTTAGTTGCTTGTGTGGCACGTAGCGCCGTCTTGTTGAAAGTAAACGTTGTCCAGATCAATACCATCCAATTCCGGCCATAAAAAATCATTAATCATCTCTCCATAGCGCAATCCATTCACCGTAACTGTTGCTCCAGCCTCATTTTCGAAAAAGTAAGGTCCAATGACTCCGCCGGACCATAAACCGCATCAAACAGTCACACGTTGAGGAAAGAGAGACTTTTAAACAATAACTCTTGGGTTTTACGAGCCCCAGATGCGACAATTTTGCTTGTTGACGAAGCCACCGAGAAATGGGCCTCATCACTCAAGATGATTTGCATTTGATTCACTCAAGTGAATTTTAATAATATCAATGCGTTGTTGAAGCGTGTATCGTTCCGTTTTTATTAATGGCGTAGTTTTTACTTGTCAAATGTCAAAAAATGACAGCTTCAAAAGTAACATCTACCGAAATAGCGGGCTATTCAAAATAACACCTCTTATTGGAAACCCTGTAGTTCAAAAATTATATATTATTCAAAAATCAATTATTTTATTTTATTATTTATTGTTTTTCATACATCGGAAACAGTTATGAAATTCGGAGTAATTTTAACATAACATGAAAACACAAAAAATACAAGGAAATGTATAAAAATAAATCTCATAAAGCAAAACCTGTACGTGGGATTTATTTTGTATTATACTATTTTTTAACATATTTATATGAGGACTATTCACATATGAGCGATATTCGCTGCCGCAGTGGGTGGCGAAAAACATCAAGCATAGATTTCGCCAGGGTATCAGATTCGCAGCTAGAGCGAAACTAGAACCCCGCCAATTCCAACAAACCGCCTGGGTAGGCGGAATTGACGCAGGTATATATTTTCGCTTGTTTTTCGAAACATACGCTATTACTCCAGTATACCTCCATTCTACCACATTTAACCAGTATACCACCATAATTTGGCCACATTTTACCACATTGACACCACCACCATTTTGCCACCATTTTATCACCATTTTGCCACCATTTTACCACCATTTTACAATATTTTACCACTATATTACTTCCACCATTTAGCCACATTTTGGCACTATGCCACTACCACCATTTAACAATATTTTACCACAGTATCATCTCCACCATTTAGCCACAATTTACCATTATGCCATTACCACCATTTTACAATATTTTACCACTAAATCACTTCCACGATTTAGCCACATTTTACCACTATGCCACTACCACCATTTTGCTACCATTATGCCACACTTTTCCACTACCGTCATCATTGCACATTTTACCACCTTGGTAATGGTAGAAGCAAGTATTTAAATATTTTCAAGTTATTTATAACCTGGTAATATTTACCTTTTTTAAAAATAAAACATCAAAATCTGTTTTCATCAACGTTACTTTCCTCTCATAGGGAAACTAAACGTTTTGTTTTTTCAGTTTTTATTTTAGTGGTTCGCAGTTCAAACAGTTCGTGTATTTTGAAAGTGATTTTATAAACAATCCGATTATTGGAGAATTTTTTGAGGCTGAAGGGAGAGTGGAAGGGATAGAGAAGGTTGGGAAATACGTGGCTATTCAGATCTGGTTACCAAACACACGCATCACTGCCATACATCATGGTAGGTAGCAGCACTTCATAGTGGACTGCTAGCTGCGCTTCTTTGGACAGTTATAAATTATTTAAACTTCAGGATTTGTTAGAGAAAAATTTGTAAAAGAAAATTTAGCCAATAATCGTTCTCAATCTACATGAATAAATTTAAGCCACTCTATTTCCTGCGAGAATTGTAAAATTTATAGTTTACACGTTAAACTAAATATTTCCGCGATTAGTTCTGTTACGTGGGAGTGGATGAATTTCCCAATAAATATCCACTTGCCAGGAGCTAACAACACCAGGGGCAGTATTATTTATAGAAAGACCGGAATATGTGCCTTGTTAACGTGGAAACATAACCATTAAACCAAGAGTTATTGGAAGTTACATTGAATTTGTCACATGTTTCACGTTACAGTGGATTATGTGTTAAGTGATTTAACGATTTTTTTCACATAACTATTTAACTGTCATCATTAAAAAGGAGTAACATAAAAATTCAACAGTACTCACACAGTAATTATTGAGTAATACAGTAGGTGCCTCACACAGTAATTATTGAGTAAAACAGTAGGTGCCTCACACAGTAATTATTGAGTAAAACAGTAGGTGCCTCACACAGTAATTATTGAGTAAAACAGTAGGTGCTTCACACAGTAATTATTGAGTAAAACAGTAGGTGACTCACACAGTAATTATTGAGTAAAATAGAGGTGACTCACACAGTAATTATTGAGTAAAATAGTAGGTGACTCACACATTAATTATTGACTAAAACAGTAGGTGCCTCACACAGTAATTATTGGTAAAACAGTAGGTGACTCACACAGTAATTATTGAGTAAAATAGTAGCTGCCTCACACAGTAATTATTGAGTAAAACAGTAGGCGCATCACACAGTAATTATTGAGTAAAACAGTAAGTGCATCACACAGTAATTATTGAGTAAAACAGTAAGTGCATCACACAGTAATTATTGAGTAAAACAGTAGCTGCCTCACACAGTAATTATTGAGTAAAACAGTAAGTGCATCACACAGTAATTATTGAGTAAAACAGTGAGTGCATCACACAGTAATTGTTGAGTAAAACAGTAGGTGCCTCACACAGTAATTATTGAGTAAAACAGTAGGTGCCTCACACAGTAATTATTGAGTAAAACAGTAGGTGCTTCACACAGTAATTATTGAGTAAAACAGTAGGTGCTTCACATAGTAATTATTGAGTAAAACAGTAGGTGCCTCACACAGTAATTATTGAGTAAAACAGTAGGTGCCTCACACAGTAATTATTGAGTAAAACAGTAGGTGCTTCACACAGTAATTATTGAGTAAAACAGTAGGTGCTTCACACAGTAATTATTGAGTAAAACAGTAGGTGACTCACACAGTAATTATTGAGTAAAATAGAGGTGACTCACACAGTAATTATTGAGTAAAATAGTAGGTGACTCACACATTAATTATTGACTAAAACAGTAGGTGCCTCACACAGTAATTATTGGTAAAACAGTAGGAGACTCACACAGTAATTATTGAGTAAAATAGTAGCTGCCTCACACAGTAATTATTGAGTAAAACAGTAGGCGCATCACACAGTAATTATTGAGTAAAACATTAAGTGCATCACACAGTAATTATTGAGTAAAACAGTAGCTGCCTCACACAGTAATTATTGAGTAAAACAGTAAGTGCATCACACAGTAATTATTGAGTAAAACAGTGAGTGCATCACACAGTAATTATTGAGTAAAACAGTAGGTGCCTCACACAGTAATTATTTAGTAAAACAGTAGGTGCCTCACACAGTAATTATTGAGTAAAACAGTAGGTGCTTCACACAGTAATTATTGAGTAAAACAGTAGGTGCTTCACATAGTAATTATTGAGTAAAACAGTAGGTGACTCACACAGTAATTATTGAGTAAAATAGAGTTGACTCACACAGTAATTATTGAGTAAAATAGTAGGTGACTCACACATTAATTATTGACTAAAACAGTAGGTGCCTCACACAGTAATTATTGGTAAAAAAGTAGGTGACTCACACAGTAATTATTGAGTAAAATAGAGGTGACTCACACAGTAAGTATTGAGTAAAATAGTAGGTGACTCACACATTAATTATTGACTAAAACAGTAGGTGCCTCACACAGTAATTATTGGTAAAACAGTAGGTGACTCACACAGTAATTATTGAGTAAAATAGTAGCTGCCGCACACAGTAATTATTGAGTAAAACAGTAGGCGCATCACACAGTAATTATTGAGTAAAACAGTAAGTGCATCACACAGTAATTATTGAGTAAAACAGTAAGTGCATCACTCAGTAATTATTGAGTAAAACAGTAGCTGCCTCACACAGTAATTATTGAGTAAAACAGTAAGTGCATCACACAGTAATTATTGAGTAAAACAGTGAGTGCATCACACAGCAATTATTGAGTAAAACAGTAGGTGCCTCACACAGTAATTATTGAGTAAAACAGTAGGTGCCTCACACAGTAATTATTGAGTAAAACAGTAGGTGCCTCACACAGTAATTATTGAGTTAAACAGTAGGTGCCTCACGCAGTAATTATTGAGTAAAACAGTAGGTGACTCACACAGTAATTATTGAGTAAAACAGTAGGTGCCTCGCGCAGTAATTATTGAGTAAAACAGTAGGTGCCTCACACAGTAATTATTGAGTAAAACAGTAGGTGCCTCACACAGTAATTATTGAGTAAAACAGTAGGTGACTCACACAGTAATTACTGAGTAAAAGAGTAGGTGCCTCATACAGTAGTTATTGAGTAAAACAGTAGGTGCCTCATACAGTAATTATTGAGTAAAACAGTAGGTGACTCACACAGTAATTATTGAGTAAAACAGTAGGTGCCTCACACAGTAATTATTGAGTAAAACAGTAGGTGACTCACACAGTAATTATTGAGTAAAACAGTAGGTGCCTCACACAGTAATTATTGAGTAAAACAGTAGGTGCCTCACACAGTAATTATTGAGTAAAACCTCAATTTCTAATAATAAAGACAATTAATAATTATTATTATTATTAACATTGAAGACAATATACATTATCGACTCTCGAACGAAAATTTGATTTGTTTGCTCCTAGGAATTAAACCCAGGATCCTTGCTTTGTCAGAGCACCGATCTACCAACTGAGCTAATGGGACCCTATTTTCTTCGTTCATATTTAACTTTATCGTACTTCAATCAAGAACTAACATAATAATCATTTCATAATCTTCATTTCTTAACGCACATTTAATAACTCGAAAGTAATTTTACTATATTTAATTTAAAATAATAAATAGTATGCTTGCTGCACGTTCCAGATTGGAAGATACTCACAGTATCGCCCTGTAAGACCATTATTCAGAATTGAAAGCTTGCTTTAAATGGCTTTAGCCGTGTTTGGTGACCAGATCTGAATAGCCAGGTACTCCCCCACCTTCCTTTTCTCCATCTCATTCTCCTTCCCACATCTTTCAGTGAGTCAGTTCTAAGATTATTGGCTGTTAAACTATTCTGAGTGTTGTGAGCATACATCACTATTGAGAGTCAAATAAATTTATATTTAATAAGTTATTTCAATTATAAGACAACAAGTTTAATGTAAGTTAATCAATTAATTCATGTATTTTGAATACAACACACTTATACATATTTCAATACACAAATACAATGCAGAAATAAAACTTATCACAATAATAATGACAAAAATGCCAAGCGATCAGTTTCAGTTATGGCCATTCCTACACGAAGATAATATTTTCTAGTTTTTTTGCGCGTGGCATACGTGCCGCTCATGAGTATCCGTAGCATACTTTTTTTGCTAGTGCTCGTACACCATGCGACGCGTCGACGACGGGTTTGACGTCAGTTGCAAGCTACTGACAGTGCTGGTAGCAAGCTACGAGAGATCAACTGTCCGGGGGATCAACTGTCAGGGGATCAACTGTTGGGGTACAAACTATCGGATGAACCAAATCAGCTTCAATCTGCAAGCTATTTTTATTTAATAAATATTTACGCGATGATGCAGTACATTTTGTTTTGACTATTACACTAGGCTAATGCCCGTGTTGTGGTAATAAAATACTTCATATAATAAACAGATAAAAGTAATAATATGAAAATAAGAAAATCTAAGATAAAAACATATAAGAATTTATAAAACTAAATGCAAATATAGAAATTAAAAGTAAGATGAGAAATAAAGAAGAATAATATTTTGGTGGAGATAGAACTGAAAGCTGAAACAAGAATTGTAGGTATTCTTCAAGAGTACATGTTTAAAATTGAAATTGGAAAGAAGGTGTGATAGAGTAAGTAATTTTGTATTATTTTACATATATACATTTTTTTTTAATAATTTTATGAGTTTAAGGAGTCTTTGTAGAAAACTCGTCCCCTTTCAAATAACAAATGTTTTACTCGGGCAGTAAAAAGGGAGTTAGAATTATACGACTTTACCAGAATTGAATGAGGTATTTGTTTTAGGAACCGAGCAACCCAGGTTTGATGAAAAACTTGATGTTGTGGAGCCATAACATAACATAATATAACATACCATAACATAAGCTTATCTTAGTAAATAACTGTCGAATATCTAATATAGTAAGGTAAAGGTTTGCAGCGCAGCTCAGTGTGGAATTTTTCTGCGCACGGTCTTACTGCATTTGGTTTTGGAAGATTACTTACCGACCCGTGGGACGACACGCTTGGTATTAATGTTAACTTTACTAGTTCCCTCCAATAAATTTTCTGGGGTGTTTGTTAAGTACATAACTCTAATGATTATTTAAATTTTATTTATTGCTTTGTAAATTACTTTAGTCTCAGTTTTATAGACCATTTTCGATTGTTTTTGTATGATTATTTGATTATAATAGCGGAGAATGAAATAATTTATTAAAAAAATCGATCACTAAAAAACTTATTTTTTATTGTTACATGTATTAAAAAAAATCGTTTGACTGAGGATTGAATCTTCCTCCCCAGGAACTGGAATCAACCGAGCTAACAACTTAGCCAAATCCCGATCGAATAGGACCGACATTTATTTCGTATATTAACTGCTGTAATGACTGTGAATGTTTCACATTGTAAAATTTTATCATTCCTATTACACATAAAGCATGAAAATATAATGATTTTTGAACATTTGTATTAGCCATTTCGTAGGCACCTACATAGAGAATTAGAAGGAAAATTAAATTAACTGTTATTAAAACAAAATTCTTGAAACGTCAGTTCCAATTTTGAAAATGACAATTATAAAAATTTCTGTTGAAATTTTATATTATAGGTAGGTACTTTATAGCTTGTCTGAATTCTTCTCACAATCAGTTCCAATTTTGAAAATGTCACTTAAATTCAAAACTAGTGCGTTGAACGGGTGTTACGCGGGACGGATACACAACCGAAATATTTTTTTTTTATTATTGATAAACAATGTTTTCTAAATCAATCACACTGGAATTTTATTTTCTTATCTCGAATAACAAAATTAGTTTTTAACGTGTTCGAGTCAACTCTATGTAGCAAGAAACCTATAACTAAACGTGGCCGAGTATTCCAATCAATATTTTATTTCTGAATGTTTACGTAAAGAGTAAAGTAAAGTTTTGCACTAATC
Source organism: Hesperophylax magnus (assembly GCA_026573805.1). NCBI lineage: Eukaryota > Metazoa > Arthropoda > Insecta > Trichoptera > Limnephilidae > Hesperophylax > Hesperophylax magnus. The sequence continues at coordinate 11,791,465 of JAIUSX010000004.1, forward strand.
AATTAACGAATCTATTTACATTCCTTTGCTACAGTCCGTCTAGAAATTATGCAAAAAATAAGTGGGCAATATTTTAAATGGTTTTATATGAACGTGGCTCGTGCCTGGCATCACCACGACTTGTTGAAGATACCACACGGCAGAACATGATGTTCTAGCACAGCGTACGCGGAGAAGATGAGTGTTACTAATTTATTAAGAATCTTATTATTTTTAATGATAATTTTAATGTTTACGAGACAAGGTTGTTATGCATAGAACAAAGGATATCATATTATTTTTAAGCGATAATTATTGGCATGAAACACATATTTAAATTAAAAATCTTTCGAATAAAATACGTGACGCCGACGGGAATTGAACCCGAAGCTCGGGTACTCTATGTACTTTTTTGTATAGGCTAATGGATGTATTTTTTGTATTGGCTAATTTGTCAAAAATAATACATTAATAATCTCTTCAATCGTGATCCGATTAAAAACAAGATTGCAGGCCTTAACGAATGTTTCCTAGTAAGTTTCCTGATTCCTCGAATACATTATCGCGATGACGGAACACGTGTTAGTAAATATTTTCGCATTTCGTCATTATTAACATTAATAATTTATGTCTGGGTTAAATCTTCCCCATAGGAAAAACTAAACCCTTCCACACACTTTTCCACAAATGATCATCTAGTCAATCAACATTATGCAAGTGCATTATACAGGGTGTCCGGAAACTCGCAGTACAAGCGGGAAACTGGTGAATCTACCTCACATTTGGAGTCGATTTTGTAGTATATTTTTTTTGATTTGAGCTTTCGTTATCGAGTAAATCGAGTTAGAAGTTGATTTTTTTTTTTTTTTTTAATCAAATTCTTATAAATTATTACTGAAGATCAAAGTACCCAACTAATTAAAACTATTTGAAAGTAAAACAAATGAAGAAACTCGGATTTAAAGCATTATTTTGAAATCACCCTTCATTTAATCCGGTGTAATCATAAAATATTTCTGCTCTGCAGGGTTAAAACATCTGTTGTTCAACCCTAAACACCAGAAAAAACTTTAACCCTAAAATAGCCGAAAAATATTTTTTTTTGTTTTTTTTTTTTGTGAAAATGCTCAAATCAAAAAACTTTTGGTTTATTTGGGTTTCCCATGTGGTGTAGATTCTCCAGTTTCCCGCTTGTACTACGAGTTTCCGGACACCGTGTATAAGCAAAATAAATACAAAACAATACAAGAACAACACGTCAACTCACCAGAGATCAAATGGGAAAATAATTCACCGACTCCAGATATTTCATATCAGAGGGTTCGGCTCGGTAGAACTAATATTATTATTATTTATCGTTTTTTATTAGTGTAGCGCCCTTCGTGGCAGCCGGACGCATCCTAACGCGTCCTAAGCGTCAACCGCTTTGTGTTTTTTTAGTATTTTCAAGGGAAATGAGGCAACATCCCTTTGAATTTTATTTATAATCAAACAATCCACATTTTAAATAAACTTATCAACGATTTATTAGAACTTTATAATATGTGATTTGAGTGCAGTGTGTTAAAAGTGAATATTCGGATATTTTGCTCAAAATATTAGACATTCGAACGTCGATCGGTAAATGCACCCCAGATGTTTTCAACGGAATTCCCAGAAACTCTGAAGTACCTAGCAAGTGTTAGAAAGTTAAGCCCAGGGTAATTTATTATCCCGACCGTCGCCTTTTATTGCGGGCAGAATGCACTGCTTGGGATTGCACTAACCTCCCCACATTCTGGAATAAACAATTAAAAATAAAAAATAAAAATAAATTTAAAAAAATAATCACCAGGATGGACTCGCCGAAAGTCTATGTGAGGTGTCAGCGCTTTATTAGCAGCAGACACATACCTGGACGGATGAAGAACCTCGTGCTGGCACTCTTGGTGGACTCTCTCGTTGCAGCAGCTGGTCCAGTTTCTTCACCACCTAGGATTCTTGCTGCAGAGTCTCCATCTTCTATCTTCGCTTAGTGTCAGCTGTTCCTGTACTACATTTTACTTAACTATATTTTTGTAATATTTATATTATTTGTTGCTCACTTATCCGCAGATGACATTTGCGATATCATTTACACGATCTGCTTTGAATTGCTTCGAAATTTTGCCAACTTGATTATGCTTTCCGTATTTACTTTGGTATATCGATATAAAATATTCCTCCGATAGTGCTGCCAATGGGTATAACTGCTTTTTACATTTTTACTGCGCGACCGTTCAATATTTGTCAAATCAACCAAATTTTCAACAAAGTCCACGATCTCCGTCTTAATACCATATTAATGCGTCTCTAATTCTGAGGGTCGGGCAGTTTAAAAATCTCTCAGCCACTAACACTGCGGTATTACGACTGGTATACGCAGTACGATTATGTGTAACGTTTTCTACTAGCCTGTTCTTATCCCTCTATTATGAGTAAAACGGTAAATGTATTTTTTGTTTGAAATTTAGATCACTTGAAATATTATAATAGAGGCTTTAATTAAATACTGTAAGTAAAACATATCTTGGCCTTTGCAAGCATTTTGTTAAATATGTTGATAGCCTATAAAAACTTCTTTAAAGTTCAAAGTCTTCTTTTACGAACTAATTTTCGGTTACGGTTTTATTGTATAATGTGGTAAATTAGGTTATTTAGAAAATGATCGTAAGACTATTAAATATTTGTGCCTGAACTTTGCAAAATAACATAAAACACACATATTGGTGATGTTTTTTTACTTGCATAGATCAAAACAGATGGGTAATTTAAACCTTATCGCCATCTACATAAAGAGTGTTATTATTAGTGGCCCGATTCCAAATTTTACACGACGTGGTGCATCACCGTATTTTAAAATGCGCCTAAGAGCAGACCCAGCTTGAAAAGACGTTTGATGGCCGAATAATTGTTAAAAGGTTTTAAAACCAAAATATATTTTTCTACAACATTTTGTGTCGCCACTGCTACACGTCGCAACAGATCACGTGACACTCGCTGTGTCTCTTCTGTACGGTGCTACTGGAACGAGATGGGCTAAGACCTCGGATGTACCTAGGTACCCAGTGGCGACGAGTGATGGAAAAATGTATTTTTTGCTTACATTCTCAAATACATGTATTTGAATTTCACTTTTGTTTTTGGAAATGAAGAAATTCAAATCTTGGAAGCGGAATTCAACCCACTTCCCGACTTCCGATAGAGCTGAATCTCGGCAGATATACTCGTTGTCAATAACAATGCATTTTACCAATTTGGTGACAATCACGTACACGCACGCAGATATGTACGTATTTCTCTGAAATCGAATGACATTAAAGCATACACGACATAAATTACCCGATCGGCATTTGGCGAGGTAGGTAGAGTTGTCGACTCCAGTTCCCGGGTATGAAGGTTCAATCCTCAGAATTTTTATTTTTTTTTATTTTAAAAGACATTAAATTAGATGTGGGGTTGATAATTGTATTTATTTATTTGTAAATAATATATTCGTATATACAGAGTTTTCCAATAAGAGGTGTTATTTTGATTTTCAATCGTAAAAGATCGATGGTTTCGTTGCTTGTATGGCACGTAGCGCCGTCTTGTTGAAAATAAAAATTGTCTAGATCAATACCATCCAATTTCGGCTATAAAAAATCATTAATCATCTCTCGATAGCGCAATCTATTCACCGTAACTGTTGCTCCAGCCTCATTTTCGAAAAAGTAAGGTCCAATGACTCCGCCGGACCATAAACCGCACCAAACAGTCACGCGTTGAAAATAGAGAGGCTTTTCAATAATAACTCTTGGGTTTTTCGAGCCCCAAATGCGACAATTTTACTTGTTGACGAAGCCACCGAGGTGGAAATGGGCCTCTTCACTCAAGATGATTTGCATTTGATTCACTCTAGTGAATTTTAATCATATCAATGCGTTGTTGAAGCGTGTATCGTTCCATTTTTATGAATGGCGTAGTTTCTACTTGTAAAATGTCAAAAAATGTCAGTTTTAAAAGTAACATCTACCGAAATAGCGGGCTATTCAAAATAACACCTCTTATTGGAAATCCCTGTATTATAGTAAAAAAAAGCTTTGTGTTTTAGGCGTCGATAATTAATAAATAGTTGTATTATTTTTTGAGATGATTTAAAATACAACCTTAATACAATGCAAGTTTAAGAATAATTAATCTATTTCATTAATAAACTGTAAGATACTTTGGTAAAGATACTTGAGAAAAGTATTGAAAATTTTTTAAATTTCACTAATTTTTTAGACTTCCTTGACGGACTGTACATTGGTGCTACCGGATCAGAAATTATCTAGAAATAGCTCGCACATTTCGTTAGCTTATTTTAGCTAATTAGTAATTATATAGTTTACATTTGCAGGCCTTTTGTTTCAACGTCCCAATGGCCCAATTTCCTATCAACTCCAACACTAAAAGATTTACCCTTTAATTAGCGATCTGTCTATATAAATAAAAATGTTCATTTTTTGGAGGATTGTGATTATCGCCAATTTAAATGGGTTGTTGGCTGAATGATTATGTGGTTCTCCAATCCGCAGAATCCAAAGTTGCGTGATTACTCTCGGTGTGTAAAAATGAAAATTCGAATATTTAGTTTTTATTTTTACAAAACTCACGTTACAATAATTTTATGAACAAAACTGATCGCGTACGTTAAAGGAGATTTAGGGCTAAACCGGCGGCTAGACCACTGGAGAGAGAATGAAATATTTGCCTCGTGAGGTATCGCGCGCAGGTTTACAGTGATACCAGTCTCATATAAATGTGGGTAAAAGTAATGTTGTTATTATTTTCGGGAGATGTAAACTCCCTATAATTTAGCCTGCAATTTGTTCAAAATCTTAAATCTCCGAAAGTTCTTCACGGATTGCTTTGAAATTTTGACACAACGTTGCATTCGAATACGCTTGTGTTTTTATATAGCCATACAGACATCATCTGTGACACTTAAAATCATATATCTTTAAAACAGCGCCATCTGTTGGACTTAAAAGCACCACAGTGAGACACAGCAACGCGTGGCGGCTACAGCTACTAAATAATATAATTTAAAGAAAGAGATCACGATATAAATGGTGAGCTCTCCGATTTGAAAGAAAAACTTATTTTTTTTTTTTTTTTTAATTTCTTTATTTAATATTAAATTTACAATACATGTTATTACATTACATTAAGTTTATTTTATTTTTTATTATAGTACATCGTGATACACCTTTTTTTAGAGCAAATGCTCGTGTTAAAAAGGCGGAGAAACGCGTGTAATTAATGATTTCACATATTTTTTCAAAGAGTGTAAAGATAATGAAAGAATTTTTATTTTTTAATATAACAAAATAATTTTTTTAAATGTAACAAAATTTTATCAAATAGAAAAGAGAAAAGGATGTAAAAGAAGGAAAGAGATAAGAAATAAGAAATAAGAGAGAAGGATTTCAATATAATAATAATTGAAAGATTATATTGTATTTTAAAAGTATAAACGATTTTAATATGCTATTGATATAGTGTTTTTATTGAGCTTTTGAATTTTTTATAATTCGTTTCCAATCTTAAGTTAAGAGGTAATTGGTTAAACCATTTGACACCAAAATATTTATAAAATTGTTGGGCTGTGGTGGTGTTACAGCGCGGGATAGTTATAGAGCCAAGAATACTTTGTCTATTGCTGTTCGAAAAAGTTATTAAGTTGTCATTGTTGAAACAATCTTTATGTATTTGATAAAGAGTTATTTTTTTATAAATAATATGAAGTGAAGGGACTTTAAATTCTTGAAATAATCTAATTGTGGGGTAATCATACGGTTTTTTCAAAATTTTTTTTACTAATATTCTTTGGATGATTTCTAAAGGTAAGAGAGAAGTTTTGAATGCTCCACCCCAACCAACAATTCCATATTGTAATACTGATTGAATTAGTGAAAAATAGATGGTTCTTAATAATTTAAAATTTAGTATGTTTCGTATTCTAAGAAAAATGTACAATAATTTTCTTAACCTTTCTACTATTGCATTGATTTGTAATTTCCACTTTATGTTACAATCTATAATTACACCTAGATATTTTACATTAGTTTTAACAGTAAGTACAGAGCAGTCAGGTTTACATAAATTTGAAATTCTATTACAATTAAATGAGTGTATACTTATCTTTAAATTATCAGGGAATGAATTTTTATTAATGGTGAAAGGTATTATAAAAGTTTTTTCAGTATTAAGTGTTAACAGATTTTTATCGAACCATTTTTTTAGTATGTTTATATCTAACTCTGCTGTTCTTTGGGTTTCATTCCAAGTTAATCCCTCTGTTAAAATTGCTGTGTCGTCAGCGTATGAAATAAGTTTAGACATAATTGAGAGTTTAAAAATATCGTTGACATAAATGATGAAAAGAATTGGACCTAGAACAGTTCCCTGCGGGATGCCAAAATTTGTGGTCTGCGAATCACTCAGAGAGCCATTTAACTTTACAAATTGCTCTCTATTAAATAGGTAATTTTCGATCCATGTTAAAGCATTGTTAGTTATACCAATTTTCGCTAGTTTCGAGATAAGATTAGAGTGTGATATACTATCAAATGCTTTTCTTAAGACGACAAAAGTTCCAATGCATTTTTTTTACTATCTAAAGATTTATATATTTCAGATGTTAAGTCTACGATAGCATCTTGAGTGCTCATATTTTCTCTAAAACCATATTGATGTTCATTTAAAATATTATTTTCTTTTACAAATTTAAATATTTGTTTTTTTACAATTTTTTCAAATATTTTGGCAATGTTTGATGTGAGAGAAATTGGCCTATAGTTATTACTTAGATTGGGGTCCCCAGATTTAAAAATTGGGGAAATAATAGTTTTTTTGTAGTTAAAGGGAAAGTTGCCATTTTCAAAACTTGTATTTATGATGTGAGCCAATGGTTTACAGAGTGAGTCAGAATTTTTTTAAAGTATTTCTACAGAAATGTTGTCAAAACCAGGGGAAGAATTACCTTTTAATTCATTAATAATTTGTTTAATTTCATCAACATTAGTTCGTTGAAATTGACTCAAGGTGTTACAATTATTGGATGGTGACAGTAGATCTTTATTATCAGTGTTATTTATTTTAAGTGCTAATTTTTCATTATTATCAGTGTTTTTTATTTTGAGTGCTAATTTTTCACCAACTGACCCAAAATAACTGTTAAAAATATTTGCACATTTTGTTGGATCCGTGTTTACATCGTAAAGTTTGTTATCAATATCTGTGATTTTGTTTATGTTAGATTTTTTTGGTTTTTTATTGATAATTTCATTTATAGTTTGCCATATCTTTTTATTATTGTTGCCAGCAATATTGATTTTTTCTTTATAGAAATCTTCTTTGGTTTTCCGAATAATGTGGCATAGTTTATTTCTGAATTTTTTAAAATATTCGTATAGTTTAAAGTTTTCTGGAAACTTTTTGTGTTCTTTATAAATTTTTTCTTTATGTCTAATTGAAATTATGATTCCTTGAGTGATCCACGGTTTTAATTTTTTTAATTTAGTTTTTGGAGAGTATTTTATAATGGAAGAGGAAGATTTGATGTGCTTATTCAAGATTGCTTCAAAATTTAGTGAACATAAGTCGGTGTTATTAGAAGATAGAACAGTTTCCCAATTTTCAATATTTAGGTTTTGTTGTAATTTTTCGTAATTAATAATAGTTTTTGGAAAATTATTGCGGGAGTAATTATTCACATTTATTTTGTCAGTTTTAAAAGCTACAATGCATGTGTGATGATCAGTAATGTTATTTTTCCAAATAATTGTTTTTATTTTTTCAGTTTCATTAGTATTACACCAGATATGATCTATGCATGATGGCCTTTGTCCATAAAATTCTCTCGTATATTTTTTTATACATGGTTTAAAATTTAGTTCCGTTAATGTGTTGATATATTCAGTTTTTTCTTTATTTCTATTGTTTTCAAATTCATTAGATATATCAATATTAACATCGCCTACAACAAATGCATTTTGAGAACAATTTGTATTTATAATAGATTTCAGATTCTCGGTGAAATTACTAATGCTCGAGTTATGTGTTCTATATAATGCTATTATATCATAAAACGTGTGTTTTATAATAATTCGAATATGAAGACAGTTTACAAGATCGATATGAATTTCATTAACGGAAATATTCTCGTGAATAGATTTTACAAAAACAATGATTCCGCTGTTTTGATTTATTTTGTAAGTTGTGACAAAGTATTTGTAACCAGGTAAATTATAGGTACCTGAGTAGCCGCTAATTCTGGCTTCCGACAACACAATACAATCCGGTTTATGAGTGAGTTCGTTTAATGCAAGTGTAAAATGATCAAAATTTTTCGAGACACTTCGAATATTTAGGTGAAGGATTGTTAATGCTTTTAGAGGATCTATTTCTAATAATGTGTTATTACATTCGACACTAGTTAAACAAATATTTTCCGAAATATTAAAAGATGTGTCTATCTCTTCAAATAATGAGTCAGACATGGTAGTGTTATAAGAGTATAGAAAAATAAATTATTGATTTTGACATTATTGCATTGATGAAATATAATTGTAGGAAAAAAAAATATTTGATGAGAAAAAGTGTTCGCCGAGTTAAACATTAGTTTCAGCAAGAAAATAAATATTAACAAAATTATTAGAAAAAGAAAAACACTTAAATTGGTAACAAAATCTCTTAATATAAAACACTTATTTATCACAGATTAAATCAGATTAATTTATGTAGTCAATTTACATAAAACTTATAGGGTTCAGACAATTTGGGAGGCCCGTATGGATACCGCCGCCCCGGGCACCATTAATTGGATAACTAACACATTTGTCATGGCTCGCCCTAAGTGTTGCGCTACGTTTGGTGAGTGAGGTTGTCCAGTTCTTGATGGTGGATGCATTTGCTCACAAACTGCGTGGCGGGCCGGATCTGGAGAGGCCGGTTGAGTGAGACCTTTTGACCTCCCCAGCCAAACTCTCTCGACACATCCCCTACCACCCAGAATTCTAACCACCTCTTATAATACCTTTTTCCATCACAGAACTTCTACTACTAGTTAGTAGCAATCTACTTCATTTTCCTAAAAAGACCCTCTACACCGGATACCTAAAGATTACAGAGAAATTATTGTTCTCAGAGCCTCCTTTGTGGAGGTAGTGTAATAAATAATACGGTAAAAAAAAACATTTTTAATATAACAAATCTTTTTTAAAAATTGTTTTGAAACTTGTTTAAATGTTATTAATATTTTTGTTTTTGTTTTGATGGAGTAATGAACCTTCCTACCCAGTAAATGACACCTCTACCAACCTCGCCAAACGCCGATCTGGTAGGACCGACATTTATTGTAATAACTGTAATATCATCCAATTTCAGAATTTCGGATATCGTGAAGTGGGATAATTTTTATTTCCAAGATTTGCGTTCATTCATTACCGAAAACGAAATTGAAATTGCTGACTAACTGCTTTGGCAGTTTAGCGGGTATAAATAATAATAAAAAAATAGATATAATTAAATTAAATTGATTTCCTATTAATTTTCATCCGAAGTGCAAGAAAATTAATCTAACCTTGCACTTTAATGGATATTTCACTGCTCCATACCTCGTGTTTAAAATCACGTTCTAATGGAAAGTAATAAGGAACAAACAACGTAGCGTCTCACCTATGTTTGAAGATTTCAAAGACCTTTGGAGGATTGCGAATTATCGCTAATTTAAATGAATTGTTGGCTGGCTGTGGTTCTCCAATCCGCAGAATCCAAGGTTGCGTGGTTACTCTCGGTGTGTTATATCAGAATTCAAATATTTTAAATTTAGTTTTATTTTAACAAACTCATGTTACAATAATTTTACTAACAAAAATAGATCGCGTACGTTAGAGGGGATTTAGGGCTAAACCGGCGGATGAGACCACTGGAGAGAGAATGAAATATTTGCCGCGCGAGTTTACAATGATACCGGTCTCACATAAATGTAGGGAAAAGTAAACGTTGTTATTATTTTCGGGAGATGTAAACTCCCTATAATTTACCCTACAGACCCATGGCTCATGATAGAAATAGTACAAATTGCAACGCAAGATTTAACCGTTTATCTTGAAAAAAAACTGAAATTCGTAATAATTGCTGACTTCAGATAATATTTCCCACAAACAGATTTTCTACTTTATATTTAAGGTATTGACTCCAAACAAATTGATTAACCTCGGGGCCAACGTCATCTCATAAGTCTTATAAGAGGATTCTGTGTATACGATTTCTAAGAGGGTAACAAAAGTAAAAACGACAGGTTATTCAACAACCTAGTTGTTGAACACAAGAAGGAACCGTAAAATGGTTTTTTTCTTATAATATTTGCCAGATTTGTCAACATAACATGAATGTTGGGCACGGGTTTGTTATATATTTTGTCTGTGCACTAGTGTCAATGGGATCAATACTACAATATCATTGGAATACGGTAGAATGAACACAGAATACCCAAGAGTCCCAAAAGGCCGGAGCCACTGAGACCATAGCATCGGATAGTGAATAATAATAATAAGAATATGATTTAATAATATTTTGATGATTTTTATAACGCGGTTTTTGTGCAAAATCACCTCAAGGGCGTTGTACAAATATATGATGATACATTTCTAAAATTATCTATGTTATTACTAACAATTATCAATTTATGTCTAACAGATTGCATCCACTGGTTCTTCGATCACCAATACAAAGCTATATGTACAATGCATTTATTTGATTGATGAACGTGATGCTAGAATGTACGTATGTAATTATTATTATTTATTTATACGTTGCTCAAGCAGGTAATATACAGTACCATTCTTACCTGGTAGGTCACTTGAGATTAAGGTAGGTCACTTAGGTAAGGTAGGTCACTTAGGTTAGGTAAGGTAGGTCACTTAGGTCACTTGGTAGGTCACTTAGTTCCAGACGGGACGTCGCATTATTGTTGATGGCTTACAAGTTTCTGAATGGTTTACTATCAATTCCAGACATTCTGTCAAAAATAGGACTTTATGTCCCGGATAATTTCACGAGAGGCCGCCAACGCAGGCTTTTAATTCTTCCCAGGTTCAGAACTAACTTACCAATGGTGATGCCCCTGGGAAGACTCACTAGGTTAATTAACTCCCTTCCAGCTACCTTGGATATTTTCCATATGTCCTACAACGACTTTAAGCGCGAAATATTGTATTAATTTGTTCTAACTGTATACTTATGTATAATTTTTTTTCCATATTTGTTTACCGCTTTGGCATATGTTTTAACTGTATACTTATGTGTAAAATTTTCTTCCATAATTTGTTTACCGCTTTTGCAATGTATTGGTTTTTGTACTGTTTTTGCAAATAAATAAATAAATTAACACTTTTTATTGTTTTATATTATAATAAAACAAATAAAAAACTTTATTCCACTTAATTTTATTTTGACCGTAACCGGTTTCAGCTCGTCAAAGCCATCTTCAGACTGGTACACAAAATTCTTAGTCTACGGTTTATATACACAACATATGGGGGAGGGGGGAGAGGGGTAGTTTATAGGGTTTTAATCAATTTTATTTGTTACTAAGTCGTTTAAGATTGTGGAATTTCTAAACATTTGGTAATTCCAGTAAGCTAATTACCTTGGGTTTGTAGTTCATTTCAATATTTATTAGGGAAAAAACCTCACAGGTAATATGCATTAGACATAATTTTATTGTCAAATCATTATTTATGATGGGATTATATTTGCTTTTTGAAAAGATACATGTTTACATTTGAGAAATTATTATAGGAATTAAGAAAGTAGGGACTTAGCAACTGATACTAATAGCTTATTAATTACAAAGTTACTTATTGAAGGGGTACATGTTTACATTGAAGTAGGGATGGTCTAACCTAACTACATATTGTTAGACCATCCCTACTTCAATGTAAACATGTACCCCTTCAATAAGTAACTTTGTAATTAATAAGCTATTAGTATCAGTTGCTAAGTCCCTACTTTCTTAATTCCTATAATAATTTCTCAAATGTAAACATGTATCTTTTCAAAAAGCAAATATAATCCCATCATAAATAATGATTTGACAATAAAATTATGTCTAATGCATATTACCTGTGAGGTTTTTTCCCTAATAAATATTGAAATGAACTACAAACCCAAGGTAATTAGCTTACTGGAATTACCAAATGTTTAGAAATTCCACAATCTTAAACGACTTAGTAACAAATAAAATTGATTAAAACCCTATAAACTACCCCTCTCCCCCCTCCCCCATATGTTGTGTATATAAACCGTAGACTAAGAATTTTGTGTACCAGTCTGAAGATGGCTTTGACGAGCTGAAACCGGTTACGGTCAAAATAAAATTAAGTGGAATAAAGTTTTTTATTTGTTTTATTATAATATATTATAATGGAATTCCACCACGAATTATCGGTCTCAAAAATAGAAATTTTTATTGTTTATTAGAGAAACCTCCAATAATATGATGATATGTGGTTGTTACGTAATTTACCAAAGACATGATTCAGAATGGAGTTGATTTGAGCAAAAACAATACAAGCTACAAAATCTAAAGTCAACATTTAATTTTTTCTAAACACAATACTGTAAACATTCATATGAAAAGTTTATTGAACACATTTTTATAGGGCGAGAACACGAAATTTATTATTGCTTATTTTCACAAATCTTCGTTTATTGCTTTTGTGAAAAATGTGGCAACTTGAAAATTAAAAGAAACATTTTGTTAACCCTAGTATAGTGAGCTTCGTCGATTCGACTCCGCCGAAACACAATTATTGCCGTATATTTTTTGATGCGTTGACAATTTTTTTAAAATCTCATTCGGCACCTAGTTTTCAAGATTGGTGCAACTTTATTGTACGTCGGGTTAGCGGGGAAAAAAACGGTATTCGAGTAAGCACGTCGTCGAATCGACGAAGGCCTTTAATATTTTGTACTGTTATTTTCCGGCAATTTTATAAATGTTTCAATAAACAGGATTCTGTGAACACAATATGTTATTTTTTATGTTGACAGCTGAACTAAATACCAAATTTGCAATTTTACTAATTCAATTTGAGAGGCAGTTTTGGGTACCACCGCCCCGGGAACCATTCTTTGGATAACCAGCACCTTTTCCATAGGTCATCCCAGCAGTGACTTGGGGTGTACTAGAGTGTTAATATTACAAAAATGTCATTATTGAATTTCAATTTGTAGCTGAAAACCATTTTTTTTTTCTTTGAATATTCGAGGTGTGTTCAAGATGCATCTGCCCACCAGCTGCGTGGCATGACTGATCGGGACAGGATGGTTTGGGGAGACCATTTGACCTCTCCAACTGGTCTCTCGACCCACCACCTTGCGCCGCGGTGCGAGGGATATATTCATATGTCCGTCACTTCTAAACACAGATCCCTAGATTCCTACCCAACCATCATACCTTTTACCTTCCCAGAACTTTATCTTCGTCATTTCCATTAAAAAAAAACCCATTTCGCATCCCCAAAGATGACAGGCCCCGAGGCAATTTTTTTTAAGTAATCAGCTCTTTGCAGTAACTATTAAAACTATTGGTAAACGACCACCTTTCAGAAACAAAACTTTGCCTGAAATGGCTGTGCTACCAAATCTGATTAGCCAGATACTTCCCTACCTTACTCTTCCCCACTTCATTTAGCCTTACAACATACCCCAAAAGGGATGCCATAGTCCCATTATCTCGGGACAGTAGTGAAAAGCATTTGAGACTCTTATGCGGCATGTACATGATGAACTCGTAGTCGAATCGACGACGCATAAGCGCATGCAGGGTTAAGGAGGTTGGCAATGGCGAAACATTGGCAAATATTTATTTTCAGAATTGACGAAATATCGAAAGTGTTTTGATAAATTTTGAGTTTAAAATATTGGCCTTCTTTTATTCCGTATTTTAGTGTGTTTATTAAATCGCAATTTAAATTAATATTCGAGCAAACCAATACGATTTTATATTTGTTTACATTATTTTATATTACATTATTTGGTCGCTGGGTTTCGCAACTTTTTTGGCAACTTGTCAAGGGACCAGTTAATGCGTTTTAAAGGTTGAAAAAACGTTAATTAAAGACAAATATTTGTATATCGCGGTGGGAGTTGTCTCCTAATATCATGAATAGTTTCGTGTTTGCTTTTGGACTAAGGCAGATGGGAGATAAAAGTATGATGAAAAATCTTTTTGGAATTCATGGTCATAGTTACTGGGTTGCTTGAAGATTTTTCCGACGCTTAAGAGGAAGCTACAAGCCAAAAATGTGTATATTCTTGGTATACCTTATATTGTAAGTAATAGGCATTAAAATCGCATGACAAATGGAGTCTGGAAACGTCCGATTTAAAGCAAAAAAAATGTTTTTTATTTATTTTGTAAATAATTTTATAAGAAAGCAAAAAAGTTAATCAAGTGAAACTGTCACAGATAATCTTAGCTATAATACTGTATTTTTAAAAGTTGTTTCTTTTACGCGTTCATACATTTCTATTGAAAAAATATTTTTTTTAGTAGTTAACATTTATATTTATTACTGAGTAATTTATTATTTTATTTGTAATCTACTCAAGCGAAACAATAGGAAAACCTTCAATTTAACTATAGCATATTTTTAGGTATTCATAAAGTACACCAATTCGTTATAAAGATTAATCAAAATAGTGATTTAGTACTAAGCTTCGCTTACCTGTCCTAAATCTTACGGATAATTGTGTAAATAAATAATCTTACCTTTAAAAACTTGAATCCTCTGTGATGACTTAACTTATTTCCAATATTCGACAACATTTTGATTTTTGTTAATTTTTTTACACTCTCACAACAGATAAAATCAATAATGTATGTACCTACATAATATTGTTATATTACAGACACGTAAAAAATCATGGGATATTACAAATTAACACAACAATTTTAAAGAGACAGTTTTTAAAATAATTTTCGAGTAAATTATTATAAAATGTAAGTACTTTATCGCTTGTCTGAATTCTTCACACAATCGATTCCGATTTTGAAAACGGAACTTAAATTCAAAACAAATTAGAGTTCATTGAACCAGACTTCACGCAGCACTAACGCACAGCACAGACAATCGAAATTGTAATGTTTGATTTCTGTAAATTTTCACTGAATTTGTACGTATCAACAATTTTAATAAACCAGAAAGTGTATTATTTGTTTAAATCTTAAATTTTAAATGTATTATTATAGAATACACATCTGCCCTGATGATGCTCTCTGTAATGCTGTCCGAAACATTGGCTAAATGAGGAGGTAGCGCAACAAAAATAAATCACTTTTATACTTTATTATTCAGTAAAATATAATATTTACAACTGTTCCACCCGAATGTCAAAACTTACTTCAACATTTAAAGTCTTAAATTTAGTTTAAATTGTTACCGCATTTGACTTATAAATCACATAAAACTGTTTGAATCACAAATATGTAATTTTTTTTTCTCACTTATATCTTTTATTTTATTGTCTTGTTAAAAGTGGTACACACTTTTCACCGCAGTGAACTTGATGTTGATTATGTCGAAGAGAAAATAAAAGTGTATTATATCAATGCACAGTTACAATGATACACATAAACGCATTATTACCATTGTTGCAGTTAAACTTGGCTTATTTTAAAACGCATTTTCATGAATAACAAAGAAAACTACCTCCGTGGCTAAGTTACTAGCGCCTTGGCTCATTATTCAAAAGTTGCTGGTTCGAAATCTGGTACAAACAAATCTAATTAGATACATAACACCATTGATGTATTATACTAGATTAGCCCTGTCTAGTTAAATTCATTTTAAAAATAACGCCACGTAGCGTACGTCACAAATATGGAGATGAACTTAACAATCCAACTCTGTTTAAACTCCTTGTACAAGAGTTCAACCTCGTAAGCGAAACCACGGAGAATTTGTTGTCAGAGGTGTTGTAATATGGACATAATTCAAATTTAAATATTTGGAACACGGTTATTTTTGTGATTGAAAAAATTAACTTGCCCAGCATAGCTGAGAAGCAAAATAGACCAACAAAAGGTAAAACGCAATGCACAGTGCCCATTTCGCATTGCGACATAATGCGTGGGCCTTTTCATAAATGTGCATGTGAACCAAACCAAAATTGTATTGGGGTTATTTTTAAATGAATATGCCGTGTCTAGTCTAATTTAGTCTATGCATAACACTATTTCACAAGATCATTAAGCAACAATTTTATTTGCATGGAGTAAATAGCAAAAATTAACATGAAAAGAAAAATTAAGGTTTTAGGTAAATATTTACATTTAAAAAATAAGTTACAGATTATACAGGGTTTTCCAATAAGAGGTGTTATTTTGAATAGCCCGCTATTTCGGTAGATGTTACTTTTAAAGCTGTTATTTTTTGACATTTGACAAGTAGAAACTACGCCATTAATAAAAATGGAACGATACACGCTTCAACAACGCATTGAAATTATTAAAATTCACTTGAGTGAATCAAATGCAAATCATCTTGAGTGAAGAGGCCCATTTCCACCTCGGTGGCTTCGTCAACAAGCAAAATTGTCGCATCTGGAGCTCGGAAAACCTAAGAATTATTGTTGAAAATCCTCTCTATCCTCAACGTGTGACTGTTTGGTGCGGTTTATGGTCCGGCGGAGTCATTGGACCTTACTTTTTCAAAAATGAGGCTGGAGCAACAGTTTCGGTGAATGGATTGCGCTATCGAAAGATGATTAATGATTTTTTATCGATGAATTGGATGGTATTGATCTGGACAACTATATATACTTTCAACAAGACGGCGCTACGTGCCACACAAGCAACGAAACCATTGATCTTTTACGATTGAATATCAAAATAACACCTCTTATTGGAAAACCCAAAAAAGATAAAAATGTTAGTTAAACACAATAATAACGAAATGAAAGTTCTATTCAAGTTCTGTTATTACCTACATCAGTTTTGTGAAACAACTGGTTAATAATGATATAATAACAAAACTTTAATAGAGGCTATAACAGAACTTGAATAAAGTTCATTTCAAGGGCTTTAAAATCAGTTTTTATAATTGTTTTAGACAAACTGAGTAGAATTGTATTTTCGAAATATCGAGTTCTCTCAATTTTTCTATGATTGGAGTAAAAAATGTGGCTAGCGTTTTTGACAACATTTTGATAATAAAATTTTATTATTTCGAAAGAGTTTATTTTAAATGCTAAAGGTTTAATCATTATTTTAGAATTTAAATTAATAGAAAACTATAAACACCTACTAAAAGCAATTGAAGAGAACTTCAATGTAAAAATACCAAAATGATGTAACTATCTTTTTAAATAATTATAAATTTTAATATTCATAATTATTAATTACAAACACTAAATATTCTCAATCTTGATGCTCACCACTCTTCTAGACACAAGCGCCAGCTTCTATAGAAGAACATTAAAAAATCAAAAGCAGTGAAAAATAATTGTATGAATTATTTAAGTTTACATTATTTATTATACTGTGTAGTAACTGTAAATTGATTAATTATTTTATAAAAAAATAGGAAATTGAATAACTTTTTTAAAAAATGTCATTAATATAGCTAAACCTGGTTTAAGCTATTCTTGAGTTCGTGTTCTTGAATAAGGGATGTGTGGGAGAAATGCCACCCATTTGTGGAATTAGATCGTAATTCGATTAGTTTAACTCAGTTAGTTGCTAATATACTTCACCACGCGTACTTCATATAAAGTAAGTAACCTCACTACTCGTATACCCACACATTTCATTACACTTTACTAACAAAAACATTTTAGTCAATAAACACATCTTTTATATCTGTTTGTTGAAGGCAATGTTAGCGACTCTCAAACTAAAGAGTTGGCATCGCGTTTGGGTCCTACCCAGACGTCGTGCGTTCTATTCCTCGGCTGGCTGTGTCCTAAAACATTCGGTCGCATATAGGAATTGAACCCAGGACCTCAGCCTTGCCGGGGCTTCGCTCTACCACTGAGCTAATTCGAACTTGTCCCCTTCAGTCATATTTAACTGTAATTGCTTAAGAACTACCATAATTATCTTAATTTCTGAACGCGTATTAGAACGCATGACGAAGTATGATTGGTTCAATTCCTAGATGCCACCAAATGTTTTTTTCTGTTTGAACTTTTCGTTTGAGAGTCCTTAATATTGTCTTCAATGATAAAATATTACGATTTGAGATTTTATTCATTAAGTTATTACAAAAAGTGGGTTTTCAATTTTGGAGAGTAAAATCTTCTACTTTTGAACCCTTTTTTGGAATTACTTTTATTTTTAATGTACCTCATGAGTCACGTTAAAGTTTTAGATTCTGACAGGAAAACATTTGAATATTAAATTAGTGCCTTTTTTTTATTTTTTATATTTACTCCACACAGGAGGCCCTGAAGAAAATAATTTCCCTCAGGGCCTATGTCATCTTTGGGGATGCTGTGTGGAGGGTCTTTTTGTGGAGAGGAAGGAGTGAACATGGGTCTTGAAGAGTCCCATGTTGTAGGAGGGAGGAAACACAGAGGCCGGCAGTTCGTTCCACAGCCGAGCTGTTGAACTTAAGAACGAATCGTAGAAGCGACCCGTTCTCATGTGACAAGTGTCAACTGTGTACAAATGTTGGGCACGCGTTTGGCGTGTATCCCGACTACGCACCGGTGCCGAAGGGATCAATGACGCTAGTTCCTCAGAGCATCTTCCATTGTAATACCGGTAGAACAAGGACAGCATACCTACCTGACGCCTGTGCTCTAAAGATTGCAGTCCGTTTGTTAAGATTGGGGAATCTATCAAACGGACCGCCCGTTTCTGCACAGAGTCAAGGGTTTTTTTCAGGTATTTTGGGGCTCCAGACCAGAGATGGCTGCCAAATTCGACAGTAGGGCGCACTTGCGATTTGTACAGGGTGAGCAGTTGTGTACTATTAAAGTATCTGCGGGCCCTGTACAGTACGCCCAGCTTCTGAGAGGCCAACTTTACTCTGGCTTCGATGGAGCCCCCGTACCTAAGCTGGTCACTTATAGTTACACCAAGCATATCAATGGAAGGCCTGTTCGGAAGATTGCTTCCGTTGAAGGAGACTAGATTATCATTTGGATCCCTTTTAGACGTAATCAGACAGGATTGGGTCTTTGAAACATTAAATTCGACGAGATTATTTTTACCCCAGGAGGAAATACTCTCGAGATAACCGTCCATTCTCTGCTTCAAAGCCCTCCGAGCCGTTGGAGTTTGTGTGCCCTTTGGGGGCTTGTCAAACAAAAAGCTATCATGAACTGTACTGTCATCCGCGTAACAATGAATCGGTGCACATGTCAAAAGGTCATTGATGTGCAACAAAAACAAAGTCGGAGACAGAACCGATCCCTGTGGGACGCCAGCATTTATGGAGTGCGAGGAAGAGGTGAAACCGTCAGCAACCGCCTGAATCGACCTATCCCTTAAAAAGTCAGCAATCCACGTACACAGGGATGCGGGAAGTCCGTAAGAATGCAATTTGTTGACAAGTCCTCGGTGCCAGACCCTGTCAAAGGCCTTGGATATGTCTAGTGCGACCGTTTGGGTCTCACCGTGACGTTCCAGGCACCGCCCCCAAACATGCGTCACATACGCGAGAAGATCACCGCACGAGCGGTTCCGCCTGGGAACCGCACGCACGATCGGTCGTTTAAGTGCCTGGAGGTCTAGCACTGACGATCGATTAAGTCCAATGTCGATACGATATTGACGAAGTCCTTCATCTATAGTTGGTTAGCGATATATGTGAGCACTTGTATAATTCCGACTAAGATAAAAGCTGTTAATGCCGTTCGTTATGCAACATAACTAACGTGTTAATGAATGATTGAGAACTAACTAAGCTCTTAGAACTGAAGGAAATCGTTTAAATCGCCGACTCTTTAAGGCCCTATCTGTGCATCATGTGGGCACAGCGGCTATGGGAGCACCTTAACCCGTTGATGGCGGACCAGGTTTTGCGAGGCAATGAGAACCCAGGCTGTCACTCGGTTGGGTCCTGTATGAGATAGGCATTTTCCACGTTGGCCGTTTGCCACTCAAGTTTCCACCTATCTTCTGGGGTGAGGTAATCGGAGAAGTGTCAATATATTAATTAGTGTTTTTTAACTTTTACGTAGCCTTCTGACATTTAGGAATATCGATTAATAGAAAGATACGACAATGTTGCCATCGTACGTCGGTTAGTATTATCAATATCGGTCTGGCTATCGGTATAAAATAATCGATAGTTACGACTAACGATCTGATATTAAAAATATATCAATTTCACTGTGCTAGACCCCTGAGCTAAACAAAATTTGAAAATAACTCGAATGGATGCGTTCAACGTATTGACACCAGATACGATTGCATATTGACTTTCAAAAATTACATCATGGGTTGTTTTAGAATCTTAAAAATTACGAAAGTCGTGTATGTTTTATTGGATTGCCTAAAATTGTTTTTTAGTAAATTACTGGTAATACAGAGTATTATATGTATTTGTGCTCTCTTGCAAATGCCCTGATGATTTATTTTCTAACTTTCTTTCGTGTTTCTGCACCACGAAGGGCACGAAATGAATCCATCTAGTCTGCGATTTACAAAACCTATACTATTTCAGGTGACCTTTTGTTTGTAACCTAAACTAAACTAAACTAACCAAACCTAACCAAACCCATGGATTACACCAGACTAAACATTGCTATCAATAATAATTATAATCGGACATTTACATAGCGCCTTATCTGAATGTATCTTCTATTCTATTCAATTAAATAAAGTCTACAGACTGAAATGGAAAAGGCTTTACGAAATCAGATGTCCACAGTGATTTTCTTCTTATTTTGACAAGTGTGCAAAATTCCATCAATAAGCATAAAACTTCTGCTATAAGGAGTGGGCTAAGGAGAAGGGGTGGTTTTTCGAATTCATATTTTTAAATAAAACCTACCTCTTGTTTTGAAGGTCAAGTGTTCTAAATTTCATCAGCCTGTATGAATAAAACTGTGAATTTTTATTAAAAACAAAACCACGTCGCCAAAGACACAATTCTTCATTACAATTCACTCTGGTATTTTTTTGCTGTCCATTATACTAATTTTATTTTACAAAAAAAAACCATAAACTTAACTGCAAATCTTATTAATAATATTATATTCGTAATTAATTGAGGTGACCCTCTTTACACTCTATATAACCGTGTTAACTATTTCCATAGCTCAACCTATTGCCAAAACTCCCACTTGAGAATATGCTATGATACGGGGTGACCGGGACTCGATGTCAAAATATGGCAAGATTATCAGTTAAAATGTTAGTTTTTTTATGTGAGACATCTTCGTGTGACTCAAAACTCTGTGCGATTGCTGTACATTTGCTTCTGTTCTCAATTAAATTGGCAATGGGTCTATTCTAAATGAAAACGAATTTTTAATTTGTATTATGTTTCTTTGTGTATAATTTCATAATAATAATTAAAGAATCGTTTTATTATCAAAAATATAATGAATTGTTTACTTACACTTTAACTTCCTTCAATAAAAATCAATTTCTTTGTTTCATATCTGTCAGGCGTCCCGTCACATTTTTTTTAGTTAATTTTGTAGTATATATTATGTGAGTAAAAAAAGTGAGATATATGACGTGATAGTTTTGAAAGAGCACCATTGCTATCGAGGGGTTACACCTAAAAGGTTGGGTGTGTGTCTCATATCAAGTTTGTAACACTGTGAAATGTGTTAATTTTATGAATAAAAATGCTATTGTACCTATGTATACCAGATGTTATTCTTGTTTAACTTTCAACATAATTTCTCAGTAATTATTCTGTTTAACATAATACTGTTTCGCTCCTGTGAACCACTGTAAACATAAATCATGTATATTGTAAAAGCCTTTTACGGCGTCTAAATAAATAAATAAATAAATAAATAAATATATATAATAAATCGGAGCAAGTAATTCGTCATCTATAGTCAGTTAGCGATATTTAGTATTATAGTATGTCGTTCGTTATACAAAATTACCGGCTTATTAACGAACCGAGTTGCACTAACGAATATCTTAGAATTGAAAGAAGTCCTATACGCGGTGAGTTGAAAGCTTTCGGGCCAATGATACAACATATTTATTTGTATTAAGGAACACTAATTTGATCATTTATCATGTTGTAAATAAGGACCTGCTTGTTTAGTGTAAAAAAATACCTAAATACGGACTGTCAATACATATTTAGGTTAGTATTTCAATTCAACATTATCAATTTATTAATATTTTGTTAATTAACTGTTTGACATATGACCCGTTTCGGAATGTGAATTCACAGACAGTGTTGCTAGTGTATATCGATTTCTTATTTATTGCATTATCAATATCGGTTTGGCTATCAACAGCGCGACCGTGCTCGGGAAATCGGTAGTTATATATCATATTGTAAACTGATCGATTTATTTCAAATCGAGGACATCGGAGCACACGAATGTATTATTTATTATACTGTACATTTGGCTCGACTATTAATGTATATAGTTATTTCTTAGCAATCTCCCTCTCGATTGTTTCAAAAGATGCCAATTATTATGATTTTTTCTTGTTATTACGATTAATAACGCATTTTAAATGCATAATATTAACATTTTGTAGTTTTACGACTCAAATGTGACAAAAAAATTGTTTTGGTTGATTTTTTTAAATTTTTTCGGCAACGAAAGAATTAAGACACTTTAAAAAATACAGTAAAAATACATAAATAATGACGGCCGGCATAGTCCAGTGGTAACGCATTGGACTGCCATTCCGAAGGTCGCGGGTTCGAACCCGGCGTGCGCAAATAAATTTTATTTGATTAATTTGTGTTATTTCACAATGAATTAATTAAAATAATATATAGTATATTTGCGGCACGTTCCAGAGTGGAAGATACTACCAGTATCGCCCTGGTGTAAGACCACCATTCAGAATTGAAACGTTACTCCAAATGGCTTTAGCCGTGTTTAGTGACTAGATCTGAATAGCCAGGTACTTCCCCACCTTCCTCTTTCCCTTCCCCACTTACCTTCAGCCTCACAACATCCCCCAATTGGGGATGCCATAGTCTCACTGGCTCCAGACGGAAGCAGTTGGGACTCTTGTGAGGTATTCACTATAAAAAAAAAAAAAAAGTAACCACCCCCTAGCGAAGAGAGTTTTTTTTTATGTTACTTAAACAATTACAACATCATTCTTGATTTATTCGAAAACAAAGGCGCAAATCTAAAAAAAAATCGATTCCAAATGTCAATTCAATCTTTTCACCAGTTTGCCGCTCTTTCTGATTTCTTACCACTCCGAAATCAGATGTTTTCTTTATCCACAATGTATGTCCATTCGCATTCAATTTATATGATTATATTATTTCGCACCACGAATTACTAGTTGCCCTGTATAATATGTTTTATTCAGACGTATATACAATTTGGACGACTTGGCCATACATAAAAAATTGTCTAAATCATTTTCAACATTATATATTTATAAATTCCATATCATTCTATCTAGATATTAATAAATTCGTAATGTTTTGAAGCATTCCATAATACTACTCGGCTGTTTTCAATGAAAATTCTTATGAAATACACAAAATTCCACGAGAGGCGGACGATCCTAAATTTTAAAGAGACGTATATTTTTGTAAAGAGTGGAATTTTGTGTATTTTGTGGAATGTTCGCAATAGTCCACCTGTCTGGAACCAATTGGCTATAGGACAACCAATATTGGAGTTTTTCAGGCTGAAGGAAGGGAGATATTTGAAGAGAGATGTTAAAAGGAAAATTGAGATTATGTTGTGTTAAAAAAACCTTTTTTCAAACAAAACTTTATTTTAGATTTGACAAAATAGCAAATATCTAAGTGTGGATCCTGATGATTTTTAATGATAAACTAATGCTTATAAGACAAGTTTAATGATAAACTAATGCTTATAAGACAAGTTTAATGATAAACTAATGCTTATAAGACAAGTTTAATGATACACTAATGCTTATAAGACAAGTTTTTTTTATGCATGGCACAAATGACAACAAATTATTATAAACAATAATTACTCGCCTGAAATATTCATACAAATTCAAAATAAAGTTAAAAAAAAAAATGTTAAAATAATTTCCGCCGACGGGAATTGAACCCGCACCTTCTGATTGCCAGTCAGCTACTCTGAAACACTAAGCTACGTCGCCTTATTCCCAACCCGCCAAATAATTCAATATGTACCTACTAGTATTTAAATTAAAAATTACTTCTCAATATATTTTTTTTGGTTCCATGATATCTCGATACAGTGACAATTCAACACTCTTTTAACAAGTTATATAAAGTCATTAGAAACGAAGAAAAATTTTTTTTAACCTAACCTAACCTAACCTAACCTAACCTACTTAACCCAGTTAATCTTCTTCTTTATGTGCCGTATCAGGTCCCCCCGACGTTGGCGATCACTCTAGAAAATGTATCTTTGTCTTGCGCTACCCGGAATAGCTCCTCCACACTTCTAATGCCGGTCCACTCTCGTATATTTCGCAGCCAAGACATTTGTCTCCTAACAAGCCCTCTGCGACCCTCGTTATAGGGAGATATTTTCAATTTGTATGGATATTTCATGCGAAAAATTATTGCTTATTATAATTTGTTATCCTTTGTATGGATGCGTTAACATTGTTTGGATTATTTTTTAATGTGAATACTGCACAGGAGTCTCAACCGTTCTCAACCATCTCAAGCCAGTGAGACTATGCCAACCCCAATCGGGGTATGTTGTGAGATTTTACGTAGTGGAAAGGGGAAGTAGGTGAGGAAGATGAAGGCGAGGAAGTACCTGGCTATTCAGATCTGGTCACCAAACACGGCTTAAGCCATTTCAAACAACGTTTAAATTCTGATTGGTAGCATGGAAGCAGCATAGGGAGAATGAAAGTAGACTGAATGCTGTAGAAATGAGATCCCTGAGGCACATGTGTGATAAAACCATGTATGATCGTGTGAAAAATGAGGAGATTCGCAAAGAATTCAAGGCTGATGTAAGTGTAATGAGTAAGAGTAAGAGAGGAGCGCTTAGATAGTTTGAGGATGTATAGCGAATGAACGAAGACAGAAGTATAAAGAGAATATATGACGCGAATTTGAATGGTAAAAGAAAAAGAGTCAGAATAATAGAATAGTAAAAAAAATACCTTTGAAAAGAATGAGCATTAATCCACGATGCCTGGGTGCGAACCCGACGCATTTGTCCACTGACCACTAATGGGTTATCTAGTAAGCTAAACCTCTGAATAATTTGTTTATAACTTTTCTTATGCAATGCTTCAAGTGTACTTCTTTGAATTCTCGTGAAAATTTTGTCACATTTTCCAACACATATCATTATCTTCCTTGTCGACAAACGGAAAACATTGATCGATCGATAACACGACCAAGTTAAGCGTTCTCCTACATATTATGTACAACACATCAGCGTACATATTACGTATGTAAATATGTACGTTTGAATAGAGCTACGTGTTGAAATATTCCGGGCAGTTCTAAGTAAGACGCGAAGCTATTTGGTGCAAGTATTTAAAAGGAATAGGAAATGTTTAGTACAATTAATTATCTAGTTATCCAAAGTGAAGATTTAGTGAAAAATGTATTATGTACTATTTTAAGTCAATAAATTATACTAAAAGTGTTGGTGCTAAAGTGTTTTAAACCACTTGAGTGACTTACAGTGATGTTAGTTTAGTACCAACGAATTTTCGTCTTGGTGGCATTAGGTAATGTTGAAGTTGTGTTTTTCAATTTCTTTTAATGTGAATACCAATAGAGGTATGCTGTAGAACTGAAGGTAGTGGCAAGGGGAAGAGAAAGGTGGGAAAGTATCTGGCAATTCAGATTTGGTATAGGTCATACTATTTATCTGTTCCCAATCATCCGGACCAGTGAGCACTATGGCATCCCTGATTTGGTTATGTTGTGAGAGCTGAAGGCAGCAGGGAGGGGAAGGAGATGGGGGAGAGGAAGGTGGGGAATCACCTGGCTATTCAGATCTGGTCAACAAACACGGCCAAAGCCATTTAAAACAACTTTTCTACTCTGAAAGGTGATTTTACACCAGGGCGATACTGTGAGTATTATCCACCCTGGAACGTCCCACAAATATACTATACAGGGAGTTAAGGGACGTACTTGACTTTGGAGTAATAAATGTAAATGATATTTTAGTCTCCGGTGACTTTTATATAAATAACACATATTAATGAAGAAAAATTTAATTATTTAAGAAAATATTAACGAAAATTTGGAACAGAAAAATATACGGTCACATGTAGAACTCGAACCCAGGACCCTTGTCTTGCCGGGGCACCGCTCTACCAACTGAGCTAATGGGACCATATCTCCTTCTATCATATTTAACTGTATCACACTTCGAATAAGAACTACCAACATTGTCTTCATTTGTATTGGCTGCCATCTTTAATTAATTCAATTTCAATTTGAGGTGTTACTTGTTTTGTTTGTTTTAATTTATTTTCCCTTCTATTTGCAATGGTTTATGAGACGAGATATCATGAAAATTCCCGTATAATGTGGAGTTACCACGTGTATAATTTTGCTTGAATCCAAATTCCATCAGTTTCCGTATTTTCCAAATTTATCCCACATAATTCTAAAACATACTTCTGTTATTATATTAACAACCACGACACCGGTTCCGCTATCGCATGTTGATAAACTTTGCTTTGTAGACTATGAATTCCCTATTTCAAGATTTCGCATGATATTAAGATGAGACAATACACTAAAATAAAACCAGAATCTTAACGACGTAAGTGAAGCAGCAGTGCACAAACAATATTGGGTACGCGGCCCGTTGTACTGGACGGACCAACGGTCGACTTTGTCCTAGCAGGCCTAGAAAATCCGTGGGGTTTATTTTAATTATTTCGAAGAACATATTACTAAAATCTCAAATGTTTCTAGAGGGATGCCTCGAGATGATAATAATTCATCGTCTAGAAAAATAAAATCTGTCGCTTACAGCTTATATTATAGGTGAAAAACGTTTAGTAAAATCTTCAAACCGTTTTAATTTAAAAATATGTTTAGGTTAAGGTACTGTTTTTATCGATCTTAAATGTAAATAACTTACATCCGAAGGGATCCCTCTAGAAACATTTGAGATGTTTGTAATACGCTTATCAGAAATAATTAAAATGTGAGCGCGAGCAAACCCCCGATATTGTATTCTTATGTTGCCTTAAGGCGAAGCTTAGTGCCAAATCACTATTTTGATTGATCTTTATAACGAATTGGTGTATATTATGAATACCTAAAAATATGCTTTAGATAAATTAAAGCTTTTCCTATCGTTTCGCTTAAGTAGAATACAAATAAAAAATTTAATCAATAAATGAAAAATATAAATGTAAAATACAAAAAAAAATAAAATTTTCAATACAAATGTATGAACGCATAAAGGAAACAACTTTTTAAAATACAGTATTATTGCTAAGATTATCTGTGACAGTTTCACTAGACTAACTTTTTTGCTTTCTTATAAAATTATTTACAAAATAAATAAAAACCAGTTTTGTCCTTTAAATCGAACGTTTCTAGACTACGTTTGTCAAGCGATTTTAATACCTATTACCTACAATAAAAGGTATACCAAGAATATACACATTTTTGGCTTGTAGCTTCCTATGAAGCCCTATTCACAGGAAAGTGAAATTTTCGGCGAAGAGACTTATGTCGCACGAGTTATCAGACATTTTTTAACTATTTGATTTGACCTAACCTAAGCAACGTTCAAATGCACTGTGTTTTTGCTGTGACTAGCGTATAGATCGCGCTCTTTTTTCACACTTTCTAAAATAAATACCAGTATTTTTTTAAATATTGAAGACAATATTAGTGATTTCTAAACGAAAATCTGAAACAGTAAAATCAGAAAAGGAAACGGTCACATCTGGGACTCGAACCCAGGACCCTTGTCTTTCCGGGACAGTGCTCTACCAACTGAGCTAATGGGACCTTATTCCCCTCGGTCACTTTTAACTGTATCATACTTCGAATAAGAACTACTAACATTGTCTTAACTTTTTTCACCGCACATCTTTATGTATGATCGCAAGATTCAACCCGAACTAAAAGAGTTTGTTTGCATTTTTGGATAATAAATTTGAAAAAAAAATTATTATATTTTTTTTTTAGATATCGACAACAGCGCCACCTATCCGGTCCAAAACTATTCTATCTTTCAAGCTGGAACCAACCATACACATTTACAAAATTTCATTAATCGGTTGGGCGGCTTCGGAGATTAGCGTGTACGAACACAGTGACACGTGGTTTTTATATATTAAGATAGCTAAAGTCTCCGGCGTTGCCCGGGCTTTGCACTAAGTTTTTCTAAATTTAACGTAGACGGTGACCTTTCTATCGTTTTGAAGGTCAAGTGTATAACATTTCATCAGTGTCGGAATAAAACTGTATTTGTATACAAATCAAATCCACGCCACCCACCACAGATACTCTTCGTCAATCTCTTCGCTAGAAACGTCACTGAGAATCAACATTTGTCTTGTTTACACTTTGCTGTATTATATACCTACAGGTAAAAAAAACTTTGTCATGGAGGTACTTTAAAATGTGAAAAATTTAGGTACTTGCATGTGTAATTATATTGCTTACTTCAGTTTAAAGCAAGGCAAACATTCCCGTTCCGAATAACCACAAACAATAAAAATATTATTTCTTCATATGAAGCGGTTACTTTGTGATGTGACATTATAATTTAAAATTAAACAATAACTTTGTAAACATCACTTATAGGTAAATACTTAATGTCGACCGGGTTTCACTACAACCGTAGCTTCATCAGGACAGTATAATAGCGATGTGTAGGTTCAGCCGGATTGAGTCCTTGAGCCCGAGTCCTTTGCGGGAAGCGGGTCCTACTCCCACTCCTTTTCGTAATCAACCACTCCCAGAGAACTCGGTCTGGGACTCGGACCCGAATGCCTCCAATCAACGACTCCCAGAGAACCCGGACCCGAGAATGCCTCTAAGGACTTGGACTCAGACCCGAATGCCTCTAATCAACAACTCCCAGAAAACTCGGACTCGGGGTCTCGATTCGAGATCTTACTGATTTTATTTTTCAATGCTTTTTATGTCTTATGAATAATACGGGGGGATTTTGCGATATTGCTGATTCTTTTAACTGTTTGTAACAATTTGTATAATTTAATTTTTCAATTCGCAATTTAAAAAAAAAAAATTACATTTTTTTATGTTCATTTTTTTATGTTTTATCTTGATTTAAAAAATTCAATACGAAGATATTTTGAGTTTATTTATGATTCTTTTGACTGTTATGCCTATTTGTACATTTTTTTTTTCGGATTCAGAATTTTAAAAAAAACTTACGGATTTATTATTTTTATGTTCAATTCTTATGTTTCTTTTGTTTCATGATCTTGTTTTAAAAATCAACACGTTGGCATTTTGAGATATTGCCGATTAGTTTAACGGTTTTTATGTAAAATCTCAATGATTTATCGCAATTCTTTGATGTTTTATATTTTTATTTTAGCCCCTCATATTTGTAGGCGCTAGGTACCTACTGTAAGTAAAAATTATTGTTTTATTTTAAAGTTTTATTTTAATTATCGTTCACTATTTTTATTTTTTGTGTTATTAAAAATACAAATTTCAGTGGTGTCTGTCTGTGTATCCGTAACTCTGGTTCAATGAACTCTAGAATATGGATTTGCTTTGATTTTAAAAATTGGAACTGATTGTCAACTGGTATTGGAAAGATTCAGACAAGCGATAAATTAGGTACCAAGATTATTTTATTCAATAATTGTTTATTTAAAATGGCTATCTTTTGTTAAAATTTTTTAGCTATGTCGTAATAGTGTTCATTCGAAAGGCAAATTTCTGGCAAATGTTTATTTTTAATGATCCTGAGACATATATATGTATATATTTGTGAAACCAAAAGGAAAAATATACAAATCAAGTATATAATATACACAAATCCTACAATAATATATTGAACAAAGTGTGTATGTATTGTAAAAGTAAAAAAAAATGGACTGGAATAAATAGATATTAAAACATGTTGTTAATTGTTAAAATTTTAATAGTTCAATGCTGTACCTAACTACTTCCTGACTTTGTTTTTAAAACATCTCGCCTTTACTGAGTTTCATTTGATAGAGGCTTCGACCAAGTACCTTTATCTATATCGATGGACAGAGATTATGAAAACGACAAATTCTCAACGACAACCGAAATTTATGTTACTACATTTGATTTATTACTGCTTACGCGTGTGCTAAAATTATCATCTGGAACTTGGAACCTAATACTACATCCGTTACGGCCTCGCATTAGCCGTAGCCCAATCAGCTGGAACACGACAAGACACGAATGGATTTCGTTGAACTTCGCCAAAATGTAAACTGCACAACTCGCGACTCGGGTGCGATGGGTGACGGGATTGACTCCGTGTTCTCGTGTGGGTCCGAGTTCTTGTGCGGGTCCTTGTCCTGCTACGGGTCCGAGTTCTTTCGCGGGTTCTATCCGAGTCCGAGTGCCGAGTCCTTGGCCGGACCCGTGCGTCCCGGTAGTCGCCCAGTACCCAGTCCGCACCCAAGAACTCGGACCCGGGACCCACTCCAAGAACTCGAGTTCTTTTAAAAGGAAGCAGTCCTCGGATGCCTCCGGAAAAATGCAGAACTCACCCACCTCTACAGTATAATACTAAACCTAGACATCTAAAATATAGCTCAGACCGTCTACTTACCGTGATATCAACACATGTTAATTTATATTTTAGATGTCTAGGTTTAGTATTATACTGTCCTGATGAAGCTACGGTTGTAGTGAAACCCGGTCGACATGTAAGTATTTACCTATAAGTGATGTTTACAAAGTTATTGTTTAATTTTAAAAAATAAAAATATTAGTAATAATTGAATTCTCTCTACTCATAAACAGCATAAATAGTTGCTTGTGCAATAATGGTGGACTAAGCACTGGGTGCGAACCGAAGAAGACAGCAAAATGGTGACATGAGCCAGACACATTACACTTGTAACGACAAATCACGTGTTAGAGCAGTGCAGATATATAAATCATCCCGTGGACGCAAGCGCGAAGCGCCAGGCAAATTTATTTTGCCGAACTAATAATACTAATTTACGATATTAGCGCTACAACATTCACAATTTTTTTCAGCTTTAAATTGCGTGACCTTTACTGACACTTCCTTGACGGTGCAGTATTATTCTATTATTTGACAAAATTTATAACTTACGAGTAGTACAGTTAATGAAATTCAGTACCCAAATTGATTAATTTTTTACACCTATATTGCATGCTAGGTACATTTTAAAACTCAAACACGGCTGGAATTGTAAGTTACAGTCTGCCTCTGAAACAAACCTGACGTTATTGACCGCTCGGTTACAAACGGTCAGTATAATATTGAATATCTACTTAGATGTTTATGCTTACATTAATTATAAGCTTGCCTGCATACGTGTTGTTTACACTTTCATGGTTGTTGTAAACAAAATGATTTAGTAAACAGAAATTTCACATACTTGTGGAACCAAATCGTTATGCATACAACTTCTCCGGAACTCTTCGATTCCGGCCATCAAATGAAATTGTCGGCTTTAACCAATTAGATGGGAAAATATGCGTGAAATCATTTTGATCATTGATATAAGTTATGCAAGGCTGGCCCTTGCAATGCTTAATATATCAAATCCCATACAATCGACTCCATTCCCCCATTAAATAAATCAAATGTATATGTATGCGCATTAAACAGCTTATAATATTATTGACATGATGCCACTTTTAAATTTTGGCAGTGAATCCGAAAACATGAAAACATTCCGATTTCATATATCCATACCTTCATTCCAAATGTACATTTTCCTCTTTGTGTATATTATAGTATATATTCTTTATAAAGTGTTATCAGCGAATTACTCCAATTGCGGAAATCTATTTCCGACATATTTGAAATTGGTGATATACACACCCAACATCTGCACGGCTCTTCTAAGGATGTACAAATATTTTAAAGGGTTCCATTGAGTCAATTTTATCCGTTGACTCCTACGTCATTCTAATTCAATGCCTTTTTTATTGAAAGTACGATAAAATCGTTTATTGCGCCAGTCAATTAAATATATTTATATTTGAGAGCAAATAGCCGTTCTTCAAAAGCTTCCTTTTATAACAGACAATTAATCTTTTGATCAAGGTTTTTAAGAGAAAGCACAAGCCAAAAATTTGTATATTCTTGGTATACCTTATATTGTAGGTAATAGGCATTAAAATCGCTTGACAAACGTAGTCTATAAATTTTCGATTTCAAGCACAAAACTGGTTTTTATTTATTTTGTAAATAATTTGATAAGAAAACAAAAAAGTTATGAATTAAAACTGTCACAGATAATCTTAGCTATAATAATGTATTTTTTTAAGTTGTTTCCTTTACGCGTCCATACATTTCTAGTGAATTTTTTTTTTTTAGTTTTTTACATTTATATTTTTTATTGAGTAATTTATTATTTTATTTGTATGCTACTCAAGCGAAACGATAGAAAAACCTTTATTTTAACTAGAGCATATTTTTTGGTATTCCTAATGTACACCAATTCGTTATAAAGATTAATCAAAATAGTGATTTAGCATTAAGCTTCGCCTATTAAACATATGTTTTTAAGACAATTTTCCGTGACAGTCTGTTGAAACTAACTAAAACGGAGTTTTTACACTAAGCAAAAAAAGGTGTTAAATATTAACTTGACTAGGTACACATACTTACATCATTTGATAGTCCCACTGTTCTACTTTTGTCTGTATTAACTGCAATAGGAACATAATTTCGCTTAGGGATTATGTCATCTTTGGGGATGCTGTGTGGAGGATATTTATAAGTAAAGGAAGGAAATGTAAAAGGTATGGGAAGGAATCTGGGGGTTAGAGTGTTCAGGAGTAACGTATGAATCCATCCCTCCCACTGTGGTGCAAGGCGTTGGGTCGAAAGAATCAGGTTAGAGAGGTCAAAGGGTCTCCCTTAACCAGTCTCTCCCGATCACGGCCCGCCACGCAGCATACAGCTAGCAGTTACTACGGCATATGTGTGGTTCCCGGGGCGGCGGTACTCATATTGAATGCTGCCAGTCTCCCGCCATTTTCATACAATTCCTTATGCCTTTGTCATCCTGCCACCTAGTTGACTAAAGTCCTGTTTTAACTCGACCGTTTGCAATTTTATCCGTAAATGTGTCTATACGTTCCGTTTGCTGTATCAAATATCTGTTACAATCATTTCATTATTCAAGCAACCATTTTTTGATTAGATGTCTAATTTTGAATAGATGGCTAACATCGAATAGATGGCTAAATTTGAATATATGGCTAACTTCGAATAGATAGCTAACTTCGAATAGATGGCTAACTATAAATAAATGGCTAACTTTGATAAATGGCTAACTTTTAATAAATGGTTAACTTTGAATAATTAGCTAAATTTGAATAGATGGCTAACTTCGAATAGATAGGTAACTTTGAATAGTTAACTAACTTTGAATAGATGGCTAACTTTTAATAGATGGTTAATTTGAATAGATGGCTAAATTTGAATATATGGCTAACTTCGAATAGATGGCTAACTTCAAATAGATGGCTTACTTGGAATAGATGGCTAACTTTGAATAGATGGCTAACTTTGAATAGATGGTTAACTTTGAATAGATGGCTAACTTCGAATAGGTAGGTAACTTTGAATAGTTAGCTAACTTTGAATAGATGGCTAACTTTGAATAGATGGCTAACTTTGAATAGATGGTTAACTTTGAATAGATGGCTTACTTCGAATAGGTAGGTAACTTTGAATAGTTAGCTAACTTTGAATAGATGGCTAACTTCGAATAGATGGCTTAATTTGAATAGATTGCTGACTTTGAACAGATGGCTAACTTTTAATAGATGGTTAACTTTGAATAGATGGCTTACTTTGAATAGGTAGGTAACTTTGAATAGTTAGCTAACTTTGAATAGATGGCTAACTTCGAATAGATGGCTTAATTTGAATAGATTGCTGACTTTGAACAGATGGCTAACTTTTAATAGATGGTTAACTTTGAATAGATAGGTTACTTTGAATAGATGGCTAACTTTTAATAGATAAGTAACTTTGAATAGTTAGCTAACTTTGAATAGATGGCTAACTTTTAATAGATGGTTATTTGAATAGATGGCTAAATTTGAATAGATGGCTAACTTCGAATAGATGGCTAACTTCAAATAGATGGCTTACTTTGAATAAATGGTTAACTTTGAAAAATAGCTAAATTAGAATATATGGCTAACTTAGAATAGATAGGTAACTTTGAATAGTTAGCTAACTTTGAATAGATGGCTAACTTTTAATAGATGGTTAACTTTGAATAAATAGCTAAATTTGAATAGATGGCTAACTTCGAATAGATAGGTAACTTCGAATAGATAGGTAACTTTGAATAGTTAGCTAACTTTGAATAGATGGCTAACTTTTAATAGATGATTAACTTTGAATAAACAGCTAAATTTGAATAGATGGCTAACTTCGAATAGATAGGTAACTTTGAATAGTTAGCTAACTTTGAATAGATGGCTAACTTTAAATAGATGGCTAAATTTGAATAGATGGCCAACTTCGAATAGATAGGTAACTTTGAATAGTTAGCTAACTTTGAATAGATGGTTAACTTTGAATAGATGGCTAACTTCGAATAGGTAGGTAACTTTGAATAGTTATCTAACTTTGAATAGATGGCTAACTTCGAATAGATGGCTTAATTTGAATAGATTGCTGACTTTGAACAGATGGCTAACTTTTAATAGGTGGCTATCTTTGAATATATGGCTACTTTGAAAAGATGGTAAACCTTGAATAGATGGCTAACTTTGAATAGATGTCAAATCCATTTCAAGCATCGTGCGACGTTTCGATTATAAATGGTGATCTTTCAGTATTTGTTCTATTTAGATGGAAAAAACTTATTAACATGGTTTTTTTAATCAAATTAAAAATGCGTGGTAGATTCGCATTGCTGTCGTAAATTTCCAGCGGAAAAAAGAAAAAAATAACAAACCGCATTGAAATTAAACGGTTTAAATTTTTAGAAGAAATGTAACTCTGGAATTCGTTGTTCCGACAATAAATCCACGATTTTATTTAGACAATGCGTAAAGCCAGAACGAGTTTGTTCATCGTCTGTCATTGTGCATTTTTCGGACTGCTCGAATTTGTTTATTTTATGAAAATCGGAATTAGAGCTTGGTTTTAATTGGTGGCTCGATGTTGTAGAACTGTAATTAATTTTGATTGCTAAGGATGTTGAATTCACGCCAAAGAATTTACCTATATATATATAAGTGTAAGATTTTGTTTTTGTGTATATTTTAAGGTATTAACCCTCTAGTGGTAGGTAAAATATTTTATTCATTATTGTCATTTATATATTTAGCATAAACAGCATTTATTTACAATGTTGGACCAATAATGTTCCATTAATTCTAGTCGTTGATTCAATATTTGCACCTATACAATATATTTATAAATGACAAAGAAATATAAAGAATAAACATTATAAAGAATTACAAAATGTTATAAAAACAATTAAAGACAGATAAAGTAAATACAGTTTTCGCATGATTATAATAAAAACAATTAAATAAACTAAGATGATAGGATTATTTCACAAAATAAAAAATGAAGTTATCAGATTAGTAAGTTGCATTTTATATGTTTTCAAGTTACAGTTGAAAATGTTTACATCTCTAGAGGCATTGTGAGTTTTACAGATACGTCCTATTAAAAAGTTTTGCGCATATTTGGCTTTACAGTGTGGTGTTCTAAATAAGTTCTTCGATCTGGTGTTGTGTTCAGGGCAACGAAATGGTATCTTTTCTAGCAGATATGATGAATCAACAAGACTGTTCACGATTTTGTATAAGAATAGGGCATCAGATATTTTTTGCGTTTATATAAAGCGGTAGAGTCAAAGCGATGATCACTAAAGCGATGCGATAGGTGTTTAATAAATTTGGATTAACTAAATGTTTTACACTTTGGATGAAACAAATATTATAAAATTTAAACAACTTAAACACTCTTAACAATGAGTTTAAACTCTATTTTATTTTCACTGGTTAATTAAATTAAGACTGACTTATTAAATTTACACTGATGGGATTTTTTTCATAGAGATTTCTGTTATCACTGAATTTAACACCTGTAGAAAATTCACAAAATTTCCTAAGTCCAGAGACTTGATTAATTACCTGATCCGACGTATACACGCGTTTAACTGCACTTTTTCTCCTTCCGAACTCCCCAAAACTCTCGACAAACCACTTCTGAAATGAGGCTCTGCAATTGTATTTATACTGTCTTCAATACCAAAAGGACTTAAGTCGATTTCCCCTTTCAGACAATTTGACCACTAATCAACTCGTAAATTTGAACATATCTCCCATTAGTTTCGGATATTTAAATCTTGTCACTTATTCAGACGACATAGTCATAATCCGACAACGCCTTAAAATAAGTTGTCTCTGTTTTCGTAGTTGCAGGGCTGGATCAGTATCCTTTAATTATTTTCATAGAGTTCGTTGTAAGGTTAAATGTGTTTTTCTAGCTGTGTTTAATTTCGTTTGTTTTCTGGGGGGTATTACCAGTTCATTACTGTAGCTACTATGCACATTTCATATTCAACGTTTCTTATCTATTTCTTTATTCCTTACAGAATTTCCTCACTAATTTTTGTTCTTTCCGGGATTGTGTTTCATAATTCAATCACTATTGTTCTTGTCTTACCAGGTAAGTTTATGTTCGCACTGGATTCCCTTAATCCAATCATGTTTGTTAGTGTTTATCTTCATTTTCTACTTTCCTCTGGTTATAATGTTTCTTTAAAAAACGTAACTGCGCTAGTGCATCAATATATGCTGTGACGAAATCAAAAATAAAAAAATATTAATTAATGCTTGGGGGTTTCAGAACACCCCATAAAGCAGCTCACCGGTTAAAATGATCCCACGTGCCATTACCATTAAGCACATTCAAATTGTGGGCATTTTCTCATACTTAATGAAATTCTTTTAAATTGTAACATTTATTAGTTGTTTGTTTGGAGTTCTATAAACTGCTCTTACAAGCGTCTATTACTAGATGTTACAATTTATAAATATATCTTATAATCATAGTTTTATTTGAGTTTAAAGCCAACTGGTTTCGGACCCAAACTTTTATTTATCTGAACATTTTTTAAAAATATTTTTGGAAAAAACTTTTCTTTTCTTAATATTTTTTATGGATGTGCTGAGGAAAATAATTTTACTAAGGAGCTGTGTCATCTTTGGGGATGCTGTGTGGAAAGAAAAGGGTAGGAATCTAGGGATCAATTACCACTACAAACTCAAATGATAAATAAAAAGATAGAATATATTAAAGAGGTAAAATTATGGCTAAATGAGGCAGATATTGAAACGCTTTTACTATAAATTTATTGATCCTTTCTTCAACTCACTTGCTGAAACTTTATAAACTATTGTACATAATGTTTTCTCTTTACTTTTTATAATAACTATAAACAAAAAAACTCTTCTACTAATGTATATTATACTTTAGGTACTTGAAATATAGTAATCGTTTTATATTACCCACACTCAGGCAGTGCCTTAGTGGGTTTTCATTTCTTGTGTATACTATTTGGTATTATATATTGTGTTATTATATACTATCTATTAATATGTATAATATGTGTAAAGAAATGAAAATAAATAAAGTATTAAAAAAAAAAAAAAAAAAAAAAAAAATGTGTTTACATGTGTGAATTTATCCCTCCCACTGCGGCGCTAGGCGATGGGTCGAGAAACCAATTGGAGATGTTAAAGTGTCTCCCCAAACCAGCCTCTCCCGATCTGGCACCCAAGGAATCTCGCGGGCAGGCGCATCCTGAACAAACCTCACCAGATTTTAATATAAATACATAAATTTATTGCATACATTGTTTTTTAAATTAATAAAAAATATAATTATCTCAACTTAGAAGCTATTAAGGCGATGCCATACGTAGTAATGCAAAATCATGTGTTTTTGGTTTGAAAATTTGGTCGCCTAGAAATGTTTCAGATGCTTTAATTAAATACTGCGAGTAGAATACATCTTGGCCTTTGAAATAATCTAGTATTTTTTAGATAAGTCTTTTTATAAGCCCAGAAAAAAATAATGTATAAGGCCCATGAAAACTGCTTTAAAGTTCGAAATCTCCTACTTACGAACCCATTTTCGGTTATGATTTTATTGTATAATGTGGGAAATTAATATATTTATAAAATTATCGGAAAAAAATTAAATATTTATGCCTGAACATCCACAAAATAAAATAAAAGGTTTTTTTTGGCCATGTTTTATTCTTGCATAAATCAAAACAGGCGGATGGTGTTAAGCGGGAATTTAAACCTTATCGCCATCTACGTAAGGGGTGTTATTGATAGCGGCTCAATTTAAAATACTACACGACGTAGTGCATCGCCTTAAGGAGATCTAGGCTGATGTAAGCCTTATGAAAAAGATTAAAGAATGAACGATTAAAGTAGTGTAAGAAGAATATTTGACGCAATGTGCATGGTAGAAGACATCGGGAACGCCCGAGGAAGACATGGCACAATCAAGTGAATCAGATACTTGAGTCGGGACATGTCAAGAGTCAGAAAAATAGAAGAGTATTTATGAGACGATGTATGAATGTGAATGAGGCAAGGAGTGTGTGACAAGACCGAGTTGTTTGGCGGTCCGTCCTCTCTTCCTATCCTTGCGGGGAAATGGCATGATGGTTAGTTAATTAATTATATAGAAGTTATTTAGGCGATGTATTTTGAAGATATTAAAATATTTTTATTTATTTTAGAACTGTCCGAAATAATTACGAAGAAAAAATTACACTGAAATTCTACGACAAGAACATTTTGGGCAAGATGTTATAGAAAACTCCACGTAAATTCAATGACGTAATTCTACTCACAAAGTAGCTTTACTGTTCGGTTTCGCCCAACATTTCAACATCCTTATTTCATCTAAACGATTGAAAAAAAATTATAACAATTTTATGATTTTTTTTACAGTCATGATGATAATCCAAAGCTCCACAGCAGAAACGACGCAGTGAGCTGAAAATAATAACCTTGAACTATAAATTCCAGATACACAGAGTTGTACACATTTCTTTAAGCCAGATCTGAACGTTTATGGCCTTAATTAACTTGTAAAAATTAATACATAACGATATATTTTTTTTATTTTCAGATATTTTCGTTGTCATCATAATGTGTCAATGACCAAAAAAGTGTAGTGACCAAAAAACGTGCCAATTGTACAAGTGAAAAAATGGTATAATCCAGAAGAATGTTTTGAGCTGTCGACTTGACAAGGATGACTGAGATAGGTCACCAGTCACCATGGAGGTCTACCCTGACCTGGTGAAGGTGTCCCGAGACCTGTGGAGTGCCTCAGTGACCTGCAGTTGACCTGGCGGCCAGCAGGATGGCGGGCATGTCGGGAGGCAGCATGCTGAGGGCGAGGAGGAAGGATGTAAACATCAAGCCCAACAGAAGGTATTACAATTCTAAATTTATTTTTTATCGATCTTTTCTACAATTGTTCACTTTCGTCCATCTTTCGAGTCATTTATTACTCTCAACACTTTACAGAACTATTAAATTTTGTCTTTTTGTTTTCAAGATTTATTATCTACTAGTTGATATGTACCCGACGTCGCTCTACGTTTCTCTACTTTCAATAAATATAATATTCATGTATTTATATATACAAAAACCTTCCGAGAGAAATTCTTTAAATGATGGTAAAAACCCAAAGATATTAGAAGAACGAGATGTGCTATGAGCAGTTCATACTGTGTGGAATTGTTTTGCCCAGTGTCGCCGGTTTTTGAAGTGAAACTTCTTTACGCGCGTCATGCAATTTCGAGGACCGGAGTAAAACCGACTCATGACCGAAACGAAGATGCGGGACCACCGATTAAAGTTCATTTGATCTAGTCAAAGTTTTGAAGTAACATATAAATGCTTCTTAGCTCATCCCGACAACTGGCGTTGGTGGTGTAATGGTCAGCATAGTTGCCTTCCAAGCAGTTGATCCGAGTTCGATTCTCGGCCATCGCACATTATTTTTTTGTTTTTAACGCCTTTTTCATTCAATATCTTATTTTTTAGTAGGTCAGAACATTTTTTAAAAGAAAATAATATTGCAAAATAATAAAAACACTTATCTCACTGTGATAAAACATTACTCCGCTAGAGCGCGCTTTGCGTTATTGTGTTGGATTAAAATTATTATCTAATCCGTATATTATGATAATTGTATTACATTTATTTAATTAATTTATTTATTTTGATAATATGTAATAATTTACAGAAAAAAAAATTAAAACTATCTCCCTCTGATAAAATATCCGTTCGCTAGAGCGCACTACGCGATCTTGTGTGGGATTCTATTTCTGTACATTGTACATTATTTTTAAAAATATATTATATTTTGGGTGTGATGTAGGTAACATTATAAAACATAACAAGCTCTCATATTTTCAGAACCTACATAATATAATCAATTTATGCGGCTTTGCTTACAGTTGGTGCTCAGCGTGGTTGGCTTTCAATCAGTTAAGCGAGGTTCGATTCTCGGCTGTGGCATTTTTGAAGTGAAACCTTGTTGAGGTGGGGGAGCCGCTCACGAACGTTCTCTCTCTTCTCTTCTTTCCTCTCTCTCAGACACCAGCGAACTGCGCCACGCCAAGCATCAGCTGAAACTAGAAGTTTCACTTCTGTCTTGCGTAGGCTTGACACACCCACTTTTTTTTCACCAATACTACTGCACACCTTCGATTACGCTAAGGTATCCGCACTAATACATAGAACAGATTTCTGTGCGTACACGTCCCGACAGTATTCAAAGTACCCTAATTAGGTAGTACTCCGCCTACGGTCCGGCGGCCAACATAGCATATCTCGTTCTTCTAATATCTTTGTAAAAACCCCATCAAACTCTGTTGCATAGTTGAGAGGAACTAAAATTAAAGTTTCGAAAATTACACATATTTTTCAATCGTCTTCCAAAAAGGCAAGATTTTCATTTAAATTAATCTCTTGTGCGCCAGATTTACATTGATGGCTGTCACACTGGATTCCAGCAGTTACTGGTTTCTTTCTCTTTGATACATTGTATTTTGTTTTTCATTTGTGTGTATCCTTTATTTTCAATCCTCTCTTTTTTCCCTCCAGGTTGGACAGAAAATCCTCGCGGGGCATGATTTACGAGAATGAAGAACTAAGACTGAGAACTATCAACATTAACGCTGAAGTGGAAAGAGGTTCGTTCAAAACAAAAAACTTCTAAACATTTTTATAATTGTCCAATATTTTGATTTGATCCATTTTATACCAGATCCATTTTGTACCAGATCCATTTTGTACCAGATACATTTTGTACCAGATCCATTTTGTACCAGATACATTATGTACCAGATCCGTTTTGTACCAGATCCATTTTGTACCAGATCCATTATTTCCTCTTCCTCTTATGTTGGGACTATGTGGAATTTAAATATCATCAGGTTATTCGAAACATCTGAAAATAATATTCTCTCTTTAATAGCTAGCCGATTTTTGTTATTTCACAATTTATTCATTAAAAATAATATATAGTATACTTGGGGCACGTTTTAGAGAAGAATATACTCTGAGTATCGCCCTGGTCTAAAACCACCATTCAGAATTGGTACGTTGTTTGACGTGGCTTTAGCCGTTGTTGGTGACCAGATCTGAATAGTCAGATCCACAGTCCCCCACGTTCCTCTTCCTCATCTCCTTCCCCTCCCCACAACCTTCAGCCTCACAACATACCCCAATTGGGGATGGCATAGCCACACTGGCTCCAAATGGTTGGGACTCTTTTTTATATGAATATACAAAAAATATGTTAAAAAATAGTTTTAAAAACCGTGCATACATAAATATTTACAAGTTGATAAACAAATTCACAAACTCATTTTTCTGTTTCCAGGGCAGACAGACATCAAGAAGCTAAAGCGAGAGAACGAACAGCTGCGCAGGGAGGTGGGTGCTTTAAGAGGGGAGTATGACAGACTGGAGAGACTTCTGCATCAGAGGCAGGACAGGGAAAGTCCGGAGAGGCAGGATGACGAGAAGGTATATTGAAGGAATTATAGGTTTGGGTATTGTGTTCATCGAGCAAGTGGGATAGGACGACACTCAGAGAACAGAATAGGGACACGTTTGGAATACAGACATAACACTTTTGAAACTCCAGGGAATTTCCATGGTATGAGAAGCACATTTAGGATAGTAAGGTTTGCACATTATGGACATACAGCACGACAAGTTGGGAAGACAATTCTTCTGGGAACAGCTACAGGATACCCAGGATATATCCACAAAGATCAACAGGCGACTGTTAAGGAACGCGAATGGTACAGAAAGTCAAGGAGCAATCAGGGAATGATCAGAGATGGCGCAGTCAAATGACGTTCAACAAAGAAAATTACCCAAATAACACTCATAAAATATCCATGGGACAAAAAGGGAATGCCCGAGAGGCATCCGGGAACACTTGTGGAACATCTAGGTAAAAAAGAACTAACAATGAGGGGTCGTCCAGAGCACCCTAAGGAAACACAAAGGGAACACCCGTATCAAGAGATCACCAAGGAAATAATCTGAGGGTACTCAGGAAACATCTAGGTAACAGAAATGTAACAATCAGGGGTCATCCAGAGGACAATAAGGGAACACAAAGGTAACACCCATATCAAGAGATCGCCAAGGAAATAATCAAGGGGTACTCAGGAAACATCTAGGTAACAGAAATGTAACAATTAGAGGTCATCCAGAGGACACTAAGGGAACACCCATATCAAGAAATCGCCAAGGAAATAATCAGGGGGCACTCATGGAACATCTAGGTAACAGAAAGATAACAATGTGGGGTCATCCAGAGGACACTAAGGGAACACTCATATCAAGAAATCGCCAGGGAAATAATCAGGGGGCACTCAAGAAACAGCTAGGAAATGTAACAATGAGGGATCATCCAGAGAACACTAAGGGAACACAAAGGAAACACCCATATCAAGAGATCACCAAGGAAATAATCTGAGGGTACTCAGGAAACATCTAGGTAACAGAAATGTAACAATTAGGGGTCATCCAGAGGACACTAAGGGAACACAAAGGGAACACCCATATCAAGAAATCACCAAGGAAATAATCAGGGGGCACTCATGTAACATCTAGGTAACAGAAAGATAACAATGTGGGGTCATCCAGAGGACACTAAGGGAACACTCATATCAAGAAATCGCCAGGGAAATAATCAGGGGGCACTCAAGAAACAGCTAGGAAATGTAACAATGAGGGATCATCCAGAGAACACTAAGGGAACACAAAGGAAACACCCATATCAAGAAAACACCAAGGAAATAATCAGGGGGCACTCAGGGAACATCTAGGTAACAGAAAGGTGACAATGAGGGGCCATCCAGATGATACTAATGGAACACCCATATCAAAAGATCACCAACGAAATAATCGAAAGCACTCCGGGAACATTCGTGGAAACATTCAGGGAACACACATAAGACACCAAGATTAAAATATTTATATGCCAGGTTGCAAATTGCAAAAATGCAGAACAGAGTTTTACAAAAAGACGACACAGACTTTATCAATCATTCTGGGGGATATTAAACTTAAACCATAATGAAACAAATACTTATCGTGATGATTAAATATGTATTATATATAAAAATGACATTTTTTAACATTTCACTGAACTGAAAATGGTAAAATACTAGCCTACTTTATAAAGACTTTTGTGTTTTCTTATGTTTATATATAAAATGTTTTCTTTTATTGTACACGTTCGTGTTATTTTTCAATAATGAGTGATCTTATATGTGTTCGAGTGGTATTAACATGAATAATGTGTACAGGTACAGGGTGATGCGGCAGCAACGTTACTTTGGTACTGGGTGTCTTCTATCTGCAATCAAGTTCAATCAAACACTACACAACTTCTTCAAAATTTATCACCCACCAGTATAAAATTATATTCCTTGTTAATCTTCCACACTCATCTTCTTTGATTTCATCAACACTAACATCATTCTTCCACCATGTCCCTTTGCTGTCACGTTCATGTCTGATAGACCCAAAACCCAGCGTAGCTGATATAATGGATACATCAAAGTCTTTTTTTATAATTTTATTAATAATGACGTCTTTTAAAAATCGATAACTCAGTTAAAAAGTGTAAAATCTCAAAAAGTAAAATTCTGAGAGGACTATTGTTATATCTCCGGGTTCTCTCACAAACTCCTTTATTAAGGCGATGCCATACGTAGTAATGCAAAATCATGTGTTTTTGGTTTGAAAATTTGGTCGCCTAGAAATGTTTCAAATACTTTAATTAAATACTGCGAGTATAATACATCTTGGCCTTTGAAATTACCGAGTATTTTTTAGATAAGTCTTTTTATAAGCCCAGAAAAAAATAATGTATAAGGCCTAAGAAAACTGCTTTAAAGTTCAAAATCTTCTACTTACG
This sequence comes from Hesperophylax magnus, assembly GCA_026573805.1. NCBI lineage: Eukaryota > Metazoa > Arthropoda > Insecta > Trichoptera > Limnephilidae > Hesperophylax > Hesperophylax magnus. Next base: position 11,836,291 of record JAIUSX010000004.1, read on the forward strand.
AACCCATTTTCGGTTATGATTTTATTGTATAATGTGGCAAATTAAGTTATTTATAAAATGATCGAAAAAAAATTAGATATTTATGCCTGAACATCCACAAAATAAAATAAAAGGCACTTTTTGGCCATGTTTTTTTCTTGCATAAATCAAAACAGGCGGATGGTGTTAAGCGGGAATTTTAACCTTATCGCCATCTACGTAAGGGTTGTTATTATTTAGTAGTGAATCGCCTTAAATAAAACTCCGCCTCAACAAAATACTTGGACTTTAATGTGATAGATTGACAGTGGGTTCTGATATCTTATGGAATAATCTGAACCCTGACCTTGAGATTGCCACATTATTTATTATACACTCAGTCTCTGCAGCACAGCTAAAGGCCATCTATGGGTATTCTAATAGACTAATATATAACGCCATCTGTGGATGAGCTCTTACACTAATATCTAGTATATTAAAATTATGAAACAAGATTTTGCGCAAGTTTAATGTCCTACTGTAAATCATCTATGTTTAGTAAATTTTAATTAATTTCTGAGATTATAAACAAATCTTTTTTATCGATTTAGAAAAAGTATATGTAGAGCCCGGGTAACGCCGGGGACTTGATTAAATTCATTACTAATACATTCATAATTTTTTTTTGTAATGTTCATTTTAGAGTTTTCACAATATGTTAGTAGTTGTTGCAGTTTGTATCTAAAATAATTGCAATGTTTCTCATTAAGTGTACGGTATGATTTAAATTTGTTACGGTTTGGAAATGTTAAATATTTTTAAAACGTTATTCTAAAAAAAAACAATCACTGTCAACAATAATCCTTCTAAAATATCCACAGATTTCAACTTGTTACATTTTGACACTGGTAGATATCGGCATTCTTAGCATTTCCTCGTACTTAAAACCCCTAGGGCTTTTAAATATTTTAAAGTTAAATCGATGGTTACGTTAATGGCGTGAATGAGGAATTTTTCATTCTGGCTATGTTTAGAATTTTATTCATGGCATTCAGTGTATTTTCTTGAGAGAAACTGAAAAAAATTATTATTCCGCTTTCTAGAAAAAAACAGATAAAAAATACTTTTACTATTTACGGATCATATTTGTCCCTAAGAGACTGGAGGGATTAACTTAAAACTGCAAATTTTTGAGTTGTTACACTTTGGAACTGAGTTATCAATTTTTTTTTGTTACATTCCCATAATTTATAGCATAAGAGGAGTATTTTTGCAAAACTGACTTATTCCACCTGAACGTTTTATTGGAAAATCGCAAAAAACTGATACAGCATCAAATATGTGATTTTATCGAGGTTTTTGTGGCCTTTCATGTAATAGATTACTTTAATAATATTTGATTAGTCTTAAAATTTAAGCAAACAATATTAAAACTTAATAAGATTTTTACATTTTATAGAAAATCTTGGAATAATCTTGTTTTGCAACCAACTGCTTTTGAAATGCAATGTAATACAACTGACAGCAACTTTAATACAACTCAACTTAGCGGCCATTTTGTCACGTGAGCAAATGCTTTGTTTCTATTGGCTGAAATGACATGAGCCTGTTTCGATAGTAACATTGTATGGAATAAGACGAGTTTGCAAGAAGCAGTCATTTTTAAAGTAATTTTTGTATGGAAATAAGAAGCTTTTGCAACATTGTATTGTACAAATATTGTGTATAAATAATATATTTAGAAAAATATTGCCTTTACAGTAGGTCAAATTTGATAAAAATTGAAATAAGTCGGTTTTACAATTATTGCAAACTAGCTTATGTGTACCCGGCGTTGCTGAGGATTATCATTAGGAGATAAACATATAACATGGTGGACTTTTCTGTAGGCCTTTTTAAGATATACAATTCCATAGTACATTATTTTGATGTATCTCTTAAGGTTTAGCCAGCGTTAGCAATGTAGTGCCCGAAAATATTTTTTATGACTTGATTACAAATCATCGAGTTTTCTCTACTTTCTATAAATATAATATGCATGTATTATATATATAAACATTCCGGAAACAAATACCTAAACGACAGTAAAAACCATATCAAAATCCGTTGCGTAGTTTAAAATAACTAAGCGTACAAACAGACAGACGCAGAAAGTGAATTTGTTTTATAGTACAGGATTTTCCAATAAGAGGTGTTATTTTGAATAGCCCGCTATTTCAGTAGATGTTACTTTTGAAGCTGTCATTTTTTGACATTTGACAAGTAGAAACTACGCCATTGATAAAAATGGAACGATACACGCTTCAACAACGCATTGAAATTATTAAAATTCACTTGAGTGAATCAAATGCAAATCATCTTGAGTGATGAGGTCCATTTCCACCTCGGTGGCTTCGTCAACAAGCAAATTGTCGCATCTGGGGCTCGGAAAACCCAAGAGTTATTGTTGAAAAGCCTCTCTATCCTCAACTTGTGACTGTTTTGTGCGGTTTATGGTCCGGCGGAGTCATTGGACCTTACTTTTTCGAAAATGAGGCTGGAGCAACAGTTACGGTGAATGGATTGCGCTATCGAGAGATGATTAATGATTTTTTATGGCCGAAATTGGATGGTATTGTTTTGGACAACGTTTACTTTCAACAAGACGGCGCTACGTGCCACACAAGCAACGGAACCATTGATCTTTTACGATTGAATATCAAAATAACACCTCTTATTGGAAAACCCTGTATTAGAGATCATCTTTATTCAAAACACCATAATCTCACACTTTTACTTTATAAACATGTTCTCTAACCTTAATTGACACATTTTCTGACTGCATTATCATATCCTCTAATAATACATAATTATATCAAGTACTCTATCAAAAAGTGATTAAAAACTGTATGTGACGATTGCAAGTGAACTGTTAGTGTAATAAATCTAATGTCCATTGCTGCTTGGGGCCAAATCACCCTGGATCTATTAGCGAGGTGAGTCCGCTTGATTTTTTGTACATACATAATTATTTACCTACATTTGAAAATTTTCGTAATTCTGGATTTTTTAAATTTTGAGATTTATAAAATTTCTTATCTTATTAATTTTAAAAATAATTTTTTTTTTTTTAATTTTCTTAATTTTGAAATTTTCCTTAATTTCGATATTTTTTAAAAATTTATTAAATGTCTTACAAAATTTTCAGCATTTGATTTTTTTTTTAAATGTGTGTATAATTTTTTTTAATCCTTATCTGCCTCCAGATGGGCCGTACAACGCACGTGAGCCACTCCCAACTCGTGCATTAATATTAAAGCCGTCAAAAGGGAAAAATAAAGTGTATGATAACAATAATGTGACATTAATAGTGTAATTTGTCTTCGCATCAAGTTCAAGCATTTATTAACTAATTTGCTGGATGGGAGCGACTCACGTGCGTCGTGCGGCCCATCTGGAGATAATTATTGAAAACTTTTACATTATTTTTAACAATGTGATTCGACTAAAGAGTCCCTACTGTCCATATGAAGAAGACGAATGATATACCCATATCTTTAGCCATATTGGAGAATTGCATACTAGTTTTTTTTTCTTTGAAGAATCCTATATATACTACCTAGAGTTGAATATCTATTTTGGATAACTATAAGTACAGGATTTTCCAATAAAAGGTGTTATTTTGAATAGCCCGCTATTTTGGTAAATATTACTTTTAAAGCTGTAATTTTTTGACATTTGATAAGTAGAAACTACGCCATTAATAAAAATGGAACGATACACGCTTCAACAACGCATTAAAATTATTAAAATTCACTTGAGTGAATCAAATGCAAATCATCTTGAGTGATGAGGCCCTTTTCCACCTCGGTGGCTTCGTCAACAAGTAAAATGTCGCATCTGGGGCTCGGAAAACCCAATAGTTATTGTTGAAAAGCCTCTCTATCCTCAACGTGTGACTGTTTAGTGCGATTTATGGTCCGGCGGAGTCATTGGACCTTACTTTTTCGAAAATGAGGCTGGAGCAACAGTTACGGTGAATGGATTGCGCTATCGAGAGATGATTAATGATTTTTTATGACCGGAATTGGATGGTATTGATCTGGACAACGTTTACTTTCAACAAGACGGCGCTACGTGCCACACAAGCAACGAAACCATTGATCTTTTACGATTGAATATCAAAATAACACCTCTTATTGGAAAACCCTGTATATGCCAGCGTCTGTGTCAGACCAAAATACCATACCAAAATACCATAAGTATAAGGTCCCTCTAAGGAAAATAATTTAAAATTTAACCAGTGCAATTCAGAGAGTATCTTCCACTCCGAAACGAAGTGACAATTTTTCATAATGAATTTTCATTTGAATACTATGTATGAAATGACTATTAATTTTTTTTCTGTGCCCTCGCTAGGGTTTTTACCGCGACCTCTAGGGTCAAAGCCAAATAGAAATATTTACACTCTACCGCAGAGATCATCAAAACATCATCATAAGATGTATTTTTTACACAAGCTTAAGATGAGAAAAATAGTTTTTTTCTGTGTAGTTTTTCTATTCTGACGTGCATTTTAATGTACTCAACCAAATGTTAATATTAACAAAATAATAAAAACTTGAAAATTGCACCATAAAACCGAGTAAAAGTAACAACTGTCTTAAAATAACTGCAGTTTTTAGTTTTTCAACAGTGACCTGTGTACGCTGTGCGTCCAGCAGCAGGCCTGTATAAACATCCAGCAGTGAACAAGTTATGCAACTAGGAGTGAGTTAGAATCATCGATCCGACACGATCCACTATGAAAATACGCGTATAAACAACCAAATAATAATGAGCGTCATGCATGTTAATTTTGTAATCGATTCATAAAAGATTGTTAAAGCTTACCTCAAACGACATATACGTGTCTTGGACGTATAAGTCTACTACGTCTATTAGACGTACAAGTACCCCATCGGGTTAATAAAAAAAAATTTAAAAGTCGGGGGAAATCTTAGAAAAATTGTTTCTTGTTAATTTTAAAATAAAACAATGTGTTTAAATTTTGTCAATTAAAATAAAGATTTTTTTAAATTTTGAAAATAAAGATTGTAAATCTTGGGATCGCTGAAACTCGGCCGTTCGACTCTTTTTCGATGACAATGCATTATATCAATCATTTTGGTGACAATTACACATGCATAAGCAGACATATATGCATTTCTCTGAAATTGGATGACATTTCAACAGTTGATATATGAAATGAATATGGGTCCCACCTCATCGACATAGAGGATAGTAGAGATGTCGATTCCAGTTCCTGGTTAGAAAGGTTCAATCTTGCTTGAATTTTTGAAAGCTTCAATTTTTAAAATAGATGTATTTTAGTAAAAAAAGGTAAATTTTTACGGATTACTTTTTTTGATGATTCAATTATTGTCGGTTAGCTGTCAAATTACGTACCTAATTGGCATTGAGAGATTTTTTTATACTTGGATAACGCAGCGTTAGATAGACCAACGAATTTATAATTGTACGTTTTAAATTCATTTTTGTAATTTTGAAATCCGTATTCTCATCAGTAAAATCTATTTCCCACCAGCTTCCAGTTTTAATAAATGTATTATATAAAAGATTTGAAATCCGCGTTCAAATCCCGGCGTACGCAAATAAATTTTATCTAATTTAGTTGTGTTATTTCACAAATTACTCATTTAATATAATATTTCAGAGAAAGCTACAAGCCAAAAATGTGTATATTCTTGGTATACCTTATTTTGTAGGTAATAGGAATTAAAATCGCTTGACAAACGGAGTCTAGAAACATTCGATTTCAAGCACAAAACTAGTTTTTATTTATTTTGTAAATAATTTTATAAGAAAGCTAAAAAGTTAATCAAGTGAAACTGTCACAGATAATGTTAGCTATAATACTGTATTTTTTAAAGGTTGTTTCCTTTACGCGTTCATACATTTCTATTGAAAAAGATTATTTTTTAGTAGTTTACATTTATATTTTTTATTGAGTAATTTATGATTTTAATTGTATTCTACGCAAGCGAAACGATAGGAAAACCTTCAATTTATCTAAAGCATATTTTTTGGTATTCATAATGGACACCAATTCGTTATAAAGATTAATCAAAATAGTGATTTAACATTAAGCTTCGCCTTAACATATTTGCGGCACGTTCAAGAATGGAAGATACTCACAGTCTCACCTTGTGTAAGACCACCATTCAGAATTGAAACGTTGCTTGAAAAGGCTTTAGCCGTGTTTGCTAACCAGATCTGGCTAGCCAGGTACTTCTCCGTCTTCCTCTTCTCCATCTCGTTCCCCTCCTCACTACCTTCAGCCTCACAAAACACCCCAATTAGGGATGTTATAGTCTTACTGGCTTTACGGTTTCACTTATAACTATTAATACTATTAGTATTTTATCAAACTCTTCTTTGAAAAACTCGTATAAATGGTTTTTGAAAATGAAAAAATCATGCAAGATGCTCATTCGCTTTCATTTTCTTCGTATTTCGTTAAAATAACAAGCATTTGATCGTTTCGCCAGGTAAAAATAGCCCCCGCTGGCCATCTGTGGGGAAAGTGCACAAGCTCTTAGTAAGCTAGTCGAACTGTAGCTATGTTCAGACTATTGAATGTCTAAAAATATATTATTTTATGAATTTTCCGCGTCAGTCGTTGATGGCGTGTTCGATTTTACGTTTTCTCACGTACCTAAGCGAGAAATATTGTGTAAATATCGATTTATTTCATTGACAGTGGCGTCGTAATCACTTGGGCACTCTGGGTAACCGCTCGGAGGCCTGAAAATTAAATACTGTATACATCTCACAATAGCTCCCCAGATTGAACTGTACGAATTACTTTCATAAAAATGATGTTAACTTGTGCAATAGCTGTTTATTTTTGGGGTATTGTGCCGTGTTGCGCTACCTCCTTCTTTGGCCAGCGTTTCGGACAGCATTACAGTGGCCATCATCATGGCAGATGTGTTAACAAGATGTGTTCGTTTACACATTTTTTAGTTTACCCCAATGGTTTACAGTTTTACACGGTAATGCTGTCCGAAACGTTGGCTAAAGGAGATACGGCATAATAACCCAAAAATAAACAACTATAATAATTTTGCCGACAAAAAACGACAAATTTGTGTTCCAACGTAAAACTGTACTAATTATTTTTTTTTACGATTTCTTTTTTTAATTTTTTTTTTAATAAGTCTAAAGTGCATTTAAATGATTATTTTCATTGACTCACAAATAATTGCACGGTTGCCTCTAAAATAATGAAAAAATCAAATTATTCAACGGCTTATAGTTTACAATATAAAACAAAAATAAATAAATTATCACACATCCGTACTAGATATTTGCTATATCTGTTGATCAAAAAATAATTATTCAATTTTTGTTGAGTATTTTGGCCTCAAATCCTAAATAAAATTTTGAATGAAAAAGGTCGCGAAGCCGTAAAGGTTTTTTTGTTAAACCTAACACGTAAATAATACCGTGTTTGATAAAAGGACATTTTTATTTTATATTCGTCTTTAACTAGCCTAGTAGAGGTAACATTGGGAAATTAATGTATAAATAAGGTCGGCACTGCAATTGCAGTGCTTCGTACCTTGTAAGCTCGTTTATTACACACTACCATTGTAGGGCTCCGGCCGTAAGGGGTTAAGGCGAAGCTTAATGCTAAATCACTATTTTGATTAATCTTTATAACGAATTGGTGTACATTATTAATACCAAAAAATATGCTTTAGATAAATTGAAGGTTTTCCTATCGTTTCGCTCGAGTAGAGTACAAATAAAACAAATTATTCAATAAAAAATATTAATGTAAAGTACTAAAAAATATATTTTTTCAATATAAATGTATGAACGCGTAAAGGGAACAATTTTGAAAAAATAAAGTATTATAGCTAAGATTATCTGTGACAGTTTCGCTTGATTAACTTTTTTGCTTTCTTATAAAATTATTTACAAAATAAATAAAAACCAGTTTTGTGCTTAAAATTGAATGTTTATATTGTTCTGTTATTTAATATGTTATAGGCAAGAAAAAATTCAAAGTGTGTCTTTAAATGTAACTAACGCATTTTTCGCGAGATTTTTGCTCTAATCCAAGCGAGACGTGTTTTATTAAATATTTTCGCTTAATTATTATCGTTTTTTTAGAAATTAGCGCGCTCTCTAACATTCCTATTTTCATATCTCCCTTTAAAACCATTTTTGAACGCTTACTACGAGACCTTAAGAGGAAGCTACAAGCCAAAAATGTGTATATTCTTGGTAAACCTTATATTGTAGGTAATAGGCATAAAAATCGCTTGACAAACGGAGTCTAGAAACCTTCCATTTCAAGCACAAAGCTGGTTTTTATTTATTTCGTAAATAATTTTATAAGAAAGCAAAAAAGTTAATCAATTGAAACTGTCACAGATAATCTTAGCTAAAATAATGAATTTTTGAAAGTTGTTTCCTTTATGCGTTCATACATTTCTATTGAAAACATTATTCTACTCAAGCGAAACGACAAGAAAACCTTCAATTTGTCTAAAGCATATTTTTGGTATTCATAATTGTGATGTTTGGTAATAAGTTGGGTTTTCAAGCGATAGATGGCACCAGTTATAAAGCTTACTCCAGAGTCCGACAGATGTCGCTAGAGTGTAGCAATTGCCTGTGGGGTATCCTTGTCAGACTTCAAGCTTCTAGAATGAGAGTATGAACAATCCTCGGGTAATGAACAGTGGAGCTAAATTCAGACTTATATTTATTGTAACGTAAATAAACGCAATTATTTTACTTTATCAAAGAGTTTCCAACACAGAAATCTGCATAGTAAGCCGAGATATAACAATAATGTACACCAATTCGTTATAAAGATTAATAAAAATAGTTATTTGGCAGATTTTAAATCGATAAGTATCGACTCATCTTAGTGTTAACGGCCATGTTGTTATGCGTGGTAGACATATCAGATCCTCTCCCTGCACATTTCAAACCTATTGTCTCGTCTTCTCCAGGCATCCTTCAGCTGCTGCAGTGATTGTGAATCAGACTGCTGTGACATTCAGAACGACGCCAACGCCGCATGGGACCTTCCGGCGCCTACGTCGGCGTCTTCATCGCATCACGGGGAGGGGGGGCCCTGCTGCGGGGGCATGGGTGGTGAGCCACTGAGCTCTGTCCCGGAGGAACCCATTCCGCCCCGGGGCCCCCCAGACTTCCCCCAGGTTTGTAATTTTATTTATTTTTATGTGAAATCGAACAAGACTTCCAACTACTACCCAACTAGTAAGACCATGGCATCCCCAATTGGGGTATTTTGTGAAGTTGAAGATAGGAAGGTGGGGGAGTAGCTAGCTATTCAGATCTGGTCACCAAACACGGCTATAGCCATTTCAAGCAACGTTTCAATTCTGAATGGTGGTTTTATACCAGTACGATACTGAGAATGTTATTTTGAATGCGCAGGCCGGGATTTGAACCCGTGACCTCCGGCTTGCTAATCGAGAGCCTTATCCTCGACCAGGCCGTCAAAACTAACTAACCATCACGCCGTTTCTCCGCAGGAATAGGAAGAGAGGTTAAGCCACCGCACAACATACATCATTCACATTCATTGCCATAGGTCACCCCGAATGTTTCGCTACGTTTGGTCACTTAGCAGGGGTGCCCGGATTCATCATGAGAGTGAGGTTTGTCCGTGATTTAACCGCGGATGCGTCTGCCCACCAGCTGCGTGGCAGATCGGATCGGGAAAGGCCCATCGAGGGATACCCTTTGACCTCTATAGCCGGACTCTTTTGACCCATCGCCTTACACAGCAGTGGGAGGGATGGAGTCATACATCTGTCAATTCTGGACACGCTGTCCACAGATTACTACCCAGCCCTCATACATTTTTCCTTTCCTCATTCAACTTCTTTCTTCATACACTATCGAAAAATACGACACAGGCTAGAATTTATTTTTCTCACAGACTCCTGTGTGTAGCGTATGTTTCTTTTTTTGTAAAGCGGAGACGGTTTACACGTAGTTCACGTGAGCACTTAGGCCATAGGCCCATTGTGCTATCTCCCATTTTACCTCAATCCTTTAACAACAACCCAGTCCCTTTAATAAAGTTCACCAGGGTTGTCATTGGGTATGTGGCTATGTCTTCTGGTTCTACTGTATGTCTCCCCAGGTATCTGAGCCTAGTTCCCACCAGGGCAGGACATTGGCACCATAGGTGAATTGGAGTCTCTTCATCCTCTTCACATTTCCTGCATCTATTGGTGTTTTCCACTCCCAATATCTGCATGTGTCTCCTGAGATGGCAGTGTCTCGTTAGTAGTCCTACAAGTTCCCTCAGCAAGTTTCTGTCCTTATCGAGTAATTTCTTGGTTCGTCTAGGGTCAACCATTAACTTCTGCGTCATATATTATTCTCCTCGTACTCCTTTCTTCGTTCATCCAGTTCTTCTAGGCGTCCCTTTCTTAATCTTACTTATTAGGTACGCTGATATCATCCTTGCATTCTCCGTGAACTCCAAATTTTCTCACGGTAGTGTTAGTTTCATTATATCATAATGAAAATCAAGGAATATTACAATTCCAATTTTGTAAAAGATTATTCGATTTAGCGCACAAGCGTCAGGTAGGTATGCTGTCCTTGTTCTACCGGTATTTCAGTGGAAGATGCTCCAAAGAACTAGCGTCATTGATTCCTTCGGTACCGGTGTATAGTCGGGAAACACGCCAAACGTGCGCCCAACATATATGTACACGGTTGACATTTGTCACAGAAGAACAGGTCGTTTCAACAGCTTGTCGATTTGCCGGTCTCTGTGTTTCCTCCCTCCTGCAACTTGGGTCTCTTCAAGACCCGTGTTCACTTGTTCCTCACCTCAAAAAAAAATACTCCATAAAGAACATCCGCAAATTTGACAAAGATGTGTGGAGTTAATTTTTTATTAAAGTTCCAATTTTGAAAATGACACTAAAAACTAAAAACATTTAAAAATTAGGTCTGTGCTTGCCATGTAGCTGTGGTTAACAGTTAGAATTGGAAAAGGATTCTGACTTACTTGATCTTTTCGATCGATATTATGAACTTAAGGGACAGTGCTTGGTCATCACTGCACAAACTTCCGTAATAGACTCGAATTAAACGCACTGAAGCGACACATTCACTGCACCGATTTTCTCCGAACAGACTCGTAATGCATAATAAATTGTTGTAATGTCACTGAATGTAGGTAATCCATACTCCACACTGTCAGACAGGGACAGGTAATTGGGAAGAGAAATGCAGGAACATTTGTTAAAGAGAAAGTCAACCATGTTTCAGTAAAATGTGAAATAACGTCAGGTAGGACCCACGACTCAACGACGTACAATTCTGTGGTTTCTTGTGAATTATAAATTTCGTTTAGTGGCTATAAATTATTTGAATTACTTAATCTTGCCTGTAATTTTCAAACAAATCGTTACCTAAACAATTGCAGTCACTGAACTGGTGCATATATCTTTGTGAAGTGTGACAAAACAGTCTAACCCTTTACTGGGAGAAGAAAATATTACAATCCACTTCATTCTACATTGAAGATGTCTTTGATATAATAAAGCAAAAGAAAATGATCCTGTGTTTATGGAATAACTTTTTGAAAGTTATATTAATCATTGAAGAATAAGATAATACTAATAAAGATAAACGAAAAGTTAAACAAAACAAGACAAAAAATTGAATAAGGGTAATGGTCGCAACTGGGAATGGAACCAAGAATCTCTGTCTTATAAAATCTTCCGTAATAAAAAAATAGTACAATGCATCTGTTTTCAATTTTCGGGCCGTCTCTTGGACCGGCTTCGCGTGTGTTACGTGTGTGCCATCAAACTGAAAGAATGCATTGTCATCGACATCGAGTCTATCTGTTGAATTTCAGTTCGATTGGATGTCGGGAAGTGGGTTTAATTTCCACTTCCAAGTCTTGCATTCAATATTTTTTTTTATTCTGCTGGTGCTACCCTACCAAAGGATATCTATCTTCTAGGCAGTGTTCGTCCTGTGGACTATCTGTCCAGGATATTTTGCGGATGCACTTATTTTAGTACATTTGAAAAGCTTTTTATTAATCTTTAGTATTAATGCTTGTTTCGTGTACAGATTTCTTACTTACTCCAAATGCATTAATGTTTATAGGAACAAGTGTAATTATTAACTGCAATGTTACATTCATCTTAGTCACGTAGTCTGATGGAAAAGAGGATAGCTGCGTCGAAGAAGATTGGAGCAGGACGTATTGAGAACTGAAGGTAAATGACGAGAGACTACAACCAGTTCAGAGCAATGAATGTTTATGTATACAAGATCTATAATCTTTGTTATCATTTTATCTTTCCGTTTATTCTACCTTGGTCGTGTGATCATCATATAGGAACCCGTTCTAGTGAATACATCGAAGGTTTCGCAAGCAAATTGATTTGGTACATGGCATCTTTCTCATTAGCCACACATCTGCCACAGTCACGCGTCTTCCAGTTTCCAGCAATCGCCGTTGTTGGTTTTCGGGTTGAAACATCCGAGCTTGTCCATTTCGTTCCTTGCGTGCTAAAATAATATGACATTTAACAGAAAATTTTCAGTATTATAAAATTGGCCCCGAGCCAATGTTTACACATTGCGAAAAAAGATTCCGGCAAACTTCAGTATAATGGAAGACGTGCACGGAGAAGCAATCTCCCGTTTTCCACCTTGCGATTCGCCAACATGTCATGGGAGAAAAGGGAAAAAAATGTACGTAGACTATAAACAGTCGTGGTTTTACATCTAATTGATCTCGGTGCATTAGTGCTTGACGTATTTCGCGGGAAGTTCAATCATATATGTTGAAATTTCACGGTTTTCTTCTGGTGTACGTGATTTGAAAAGTTTGTGACAGTTCTGCATTCGAAAACGTGCTTTTATTAAAAGATTTTGGCGTATTTATGACAGCTTTGCACTTTACTTTGGTTTTAGTTCTCGTGTGTTTAAAAAAGCTTTTACCTATGTGACCACCTTCCTATCTTTGTGAAAGTTCTTTATGTAAATCTCAATGGACAGTTCTTCGTATTAATAATACAAGTGTATTCCTATTAGTCGCTTGTATTGGTGTCATTTTGTGGGTGCAATAAATAAATTAAATGTTTATAGTTGTGACAAGTTTGCACTTAAATGTGGACACATTATAAACACGTGTTATGTATTTCAATGTGTGTAGTATTCTGCACCTTTGATCACATAAGTTAAGTGTGTGACTGTTTTCAAACATATTTCTGTGACAATTCGAGGTTTTGGCGTTAAGTGTAGTCTGAGTGTAACTAATCTAAGTGTTTGTGGTCACTCTAAATGTAACAGATGTGTCAATTTATTGAGAAGTATTTTTGATTTCAATTTATTTATTATGTCAAATGTTCGAGAGAAACAAATAATGTCAAGTGATCAATCAACATTGGCTATAACTCAGTGAAAAATGTTATGTAGTGTATTTTTTTCCTAAAGTGACAAGACAAAGAATAACGACATATAATATCTTAAGTACACCTTCATTTTTACCAGGACAACAAATAACTTGAGAACAACCAGCACTAAGGCGAAGCTTAGTGCTAAATTACTATTTTGATTAATCTTTATAACGAATTGGTGTACATTATGAATACCAAAAAAAATGTTTAATATAAATTGAAGGTTTTCCTATCGTTTCGCTTGAATAGAATACAAATAAAAAAATAAATTACACAATAAAAAATATAAATGTAAACTACTAAAAAAAATTTTTTTTCAATGGAAATGTATGAACGCGTAAAGGATACAACTTTAAAAAAATACAGTATTATAGCTCAGATTATCTGTGACAGTTTCACTTGATTAATTTTATTGCTTTATTATAAAATTATTTACAAAATAAATAAAAAACAGTTTTATTCTTGAAATCGAACGTTTCTAGACTCCGTTTGTTAAGCGATTTTAATGCCTATTACCTACGATATAAGGTATGCCAAGAATATACACATTTTTGGCTTGTAGCTTCCTCTTAAGAGGAGGCTGCGACGCGTTTTTCATACAAAACTTATGTTTGGATTTGAGGCCACAATAGCCTTTTATGAATACTTCTTTGTTCAAAAGTTTTACGGATATGATACTTTATTTATTAGTTTTTGTACAGGCTTTTCAAAATAAACTTGAAAGAAGTCCGACGCGTCCGAGAACGACATTAACAATAGCGAAGCATTGCGGGAGATCCACTAGAATTTTATAATTCTAAACGCAAATAAATAATATAACATAAAAAATAATAATTTAGTTTGGTCATGTATTTTGGCCTCAAATCCAAATTAAAGATTTGTACAAATTATATATCACACTACTAAATAATAATAACATGGCATTTACATAGCGCAGTTTGGTGTGATTTCACTTCATGTGCTCTTTACCATAACAAATTTAAAAACGGTAATTTAGTATTAGTGGTCATGTTCTTAAAAATATTCCTACAGTGTGCCTTACCCAATACAGATCTAATATTATAACACTAAATATACTGTTTATACAAAGTGATGACAAAACTTAGAATAACAATAACAGCAGGACAGGACAAAACAAGAACATCAAAACTAAAACATATTATAAAACAGGAGGCAGTTTGTGCTCAAAAATGATAATCTTCTGAGCAGACATTTTATAAAGGTACAATAAGGAGGCAACCATAGACATATGAATATTAGTAGACCTGCCCTAAGTGATTAAAAGCGTATTATTCCCCACTCCCCATACCGGTTCCATTGGAGCCGGCTGTGCTCGCGTATGGCCTCAAGTGAATTTAGAAAACGTGACGTCATCATTCTTGTGCGAACTATGGTCGAGGCATCATCGGTTCATTTTACGAAATAACACGGCAAAATGGTGGCTTGTGCTATGAAAACTTGTAAAAATAGATGTGAAAAAGATAATAAACCCAATTGTTGTATTACATACCATATATATAAGCATTATTTTACTTTATTTTAAGCATATTCACATTGTATAATATGGATCAGTTGTAGAAACATATACTATCACATCGAGATACGTCTGGACGCGAAACACAAAGCTGGTTGGTTGCTGGGAAGTAAATTATGAACATTTATAAAAGTGTCTTAACTAAATACGTAAACGAAATATTCGACTCTGAAAATAGAAGAAATTTATTTTGCCGAATTTGGACTTCGCAAATTTGTTCATAACGTGGCGAGTAATTTGCGCTCCCATGTAAAAATGTCTATTCATTCAAAAGCAGATTTTACTTTTAAGAACTAAATGGTGATATTATAATGCGAGATTCCTATTTACTGTCAGATTGATTTATTGACGAATCACAGTCAGCTTTCCTACCTGCGTCCCGCAACTCTTGTTTTAACCCCTCGTCCTTAACTTCTCGTCTATTAATATTCATATGTCTGTGGAGGCAACCGAAACAAAACAATTACCGAAAGTTTTATAATATGGCTTATTATAAAATATTGAAAAGAAGTTAAGATTTTTTAAATAATTTTGTTTAAAATGAGTCAAATTCTGGAGATTAGTAAGAGCTGAGTGAAATCTATTCCAGATGAGCGGGCCTGTTACACCAAAAGAGTGATTCGCTTTGACCTAGAAAGTTCGATTAGACGATTACTAACATCTAGATCTGCTAACCTTAGTTGGTAAGATTTATGAATGATAAGATTTTTTAAATAATTTTGTTTTTAAAGCCCGTTTAAATTCAGCCAAATTCTGGAGATTAGTAAGAGCTGAGGGAAGTCTATTCCAGATGAGCGGGCCTGTTACACTAAAAGAGCGATCATAGTAAACGGCTCGATTTGACCTAGAAAGTTCGATTAGACGATTAATATAGATAATAACGATTAATTAGATAATTTAACAGCTCCGAGAGATGTCTAAATTAAAACCTATGTTTATAGTTGCCATCTTTCAACTCAAATAATAAACATTATACCATCATCACATTATTTGACGAGTGGTTTACCATGGAGTGGCTTAAGGCGAAGCTTAATGCCAAATCACTATGTTGATTAATCTTTATAACGAATTGGTGTACATTATGAATACCAAAAAATATGCTTTAGATAAATTAAAGGTTTTCCTATCGTTTCGCTTGAGTAGAATACAAATAAAATTATAAATTACTCAATAAAAAATATAAATGCAAACTACTACAAAAAATATTTTTTCATTAGAAATGTATGAACGCGTAAAGGAAACAACTTAAAAAAAATACAGTATTATAGCTAAGATTATCTGTGACAGTTTCACTTGATTAACTTTTTTGCTTTCTTATAAAATTATTTACAAAATAAGTAAAAACCAGTTTTGTGCTTGAAATCGAACGTTTATAGACTCCGTTTGTCAAGTGATTTTAATGCCTATTACCTACGATATAAGTTATACCAAGAATATACACATTTTTGGCTTGTAGCTTCCTCTTAACCCACGGGAATAATTCATTCGTAGCATACATTGATAAACTTACCATTAATCGTTCCCGTTTTTATCGCATTTTCCAATGATATCTAGAATCCCAAAAACATAATCTTTTTACAATGAATTTTAATCAGAATCTTAATATATACAGGGTTTTCCAATAAGAGGTGTTATTTTAATAGGCCGCTATTTCGGTAGATGTTACTTTTGAAGCTATCATTTTTTGACATTTGACAAGTAGAAACTACGCCATCAATAAAAATGGAACGATACACGCTTCAACAACGCATTGAAATGATTAAAATTCACTTGAGTGAATCAAATGCAAATCATTTTGAGTGATGAGGCCCATTTCCACCTCGGTGGCTTCGTCAACAAGCAAAATTGTCGCATCTGGGGCTCGGAAAACCCAAGAGTTATTGTTGAAAGGCCCCTCTATCCTCAACGTGTGACTGTTTGGTGCGGTTTATGGTCCGCCGGAGTCATTGGACCTTACTTTTTCGAAAATGAGGCTGGAGCAACAGTTACGGTGAATGGATTGCGCTATCGAGAGATGATTAATGATTTTTATGACCGGAATTGGATGGTATTGATCTGGACAACGTTTAATTTCAACAAGACTGCGCTACGTGCCACACAAGCAACGAAACCATTGATCTTTTACGATTGAATATCAAAATAACACCTCTTATTGGAAAACCCTGTATTATCGTGATGTATTCCATATTCACGGCAAATGATCGACACTGTAATGCTCTCCGAAACGTTGTAAAGAATTGGAAAGCGCAATACAGCAAAATAACTCAAAAATAAATCACGATAATCACAATATCCTTGATATTAGAGTATGAGCTCATCCGTAGATGGCATTAGATTAGTCTATTAAGCTATCCATAGATGCCGTTATTTGTAAAATATACCTACATTGTCTAATTTACTAGCATCAATTTCTCTAGCCACCTACCTCTCCCCTCAGACATATAAATATTGCGACACCTCACCTCATTTGAGGTGGGACACATCAAAACCTCATACAAACTCATTGTCATATAGAGTCCTAGCAACAACTTTCTACCGTTGTTTCAGTACCTACCATTTCAAGCAACAAAAGGTCTACCGGTATTTCAATGCCATATCAAGCAACAAAGTTCTACCGTTATTTCAACACGCACCTATCATTTCAAGCAACAACGTTGTACCGTTATTTCAAGACGTGCCTACCATTTCAAGCAACAAACGTTTTACCGTTTCAATGCCATTTCAAGCAACATTCTACCGGTATTTCAATGCCATATTAAGCAACAACGTTCTACCGATATTTCAATACCATTTCAAGCAACAACGTTATAACGTTATTTTAATGCCATTTCAAGCAACAAAGATTTGATTCAGAAATTATAAAAATAATGGTGTTGTTACTTTATCCGGAAAATCTGAAAGCATAACAATTGAAAGAATAATAATTCATTAGTCTCCTTGGAATGACGCTTTTGGCCTTCGAAAAGCAGCGGGAGGGGATTACCCGTTGTTTTATTCGTTTTTCTTTTGCTTGTTTTTATATTTAGACTTCTGTACGCGTTATTTGTTCTCCCGGACTTGCGATATATTCCGTAATAGTGTAATTTTAGTACCGGAAGCTAGTCTTGACACGAGTGTTTCTTGTAATAAATCTACTAGTCGTGTTTAAGTGATGTTATGTTGTGTTATAGTGAACTAAATACTGTATTTTGTCAACGAAATACATGCCAACGAGTAGCTTCGCTTTACGCAATCACGATGGTGAGAACAACAGTAAATAACTTGATGTATTTATAAGTTAATACCGCACAATAATCCCAACCATCGATCATATAAACAATAATAGATTACCTCTGAGCTACGACCAAAATTAAACAGTGTTACTTTGTATGAACCATTATATTTTTTTAATATTCGCCGGCCGGGGCAAAATATGCTAACTTGACATCTTCTGATAGTATTATTACGCTAGCGTCTGGACGATCTAGGCCCTCTGATTGGTCGAATTCAAATCGTATGTTTCAGGTAAATCCCGAATAGGGGGTTTGCAGGCAAAATTCGACCACTTTGCCCCTCTGGCGGTATAAGAACGAACCAAATGACTGGCGCGAATATTTAAATATGCAGCTAATAATACGCAAAATTACTTGACCATTAACAAGCGTTTAATAAGAAGATTTCTTCTGGAAGCTTATCTCATCATCACTTTATGATGGCATTATTTATTTTATTAAAACATAAATAACTTTGTTTACATCACTTAATTACTTACAACCTCTACATGTTACATGAACGATGTTCACCTCATCAGGAGTAAGTATACATTGAAGTCAAAAATTAAATATAGATTACAATTATGGAAAGAAGAAGTGTAAGTAGGGGGGGGGTAAGAGTGGGCGGAGTTTATCAGAATTAGGAATTACAATATCGTTAGACGGGAAAGACCAGTTGAGTGGGAATTGACAGTTGACTTCGGAGCATATTTATTCCTGATGAGGTGAACTTCGTCCATGAAACATGTAGTGGTTGTATATAATAAAGTGATGTAAACAAAGTTATTTGTGTTTGAAATACAGTTTAATAAGATTACATTATTTTATCTATTTCCGTTGTATGTCAATGCATATGTACGCAATAAAATGTAAACGAAATAAAATAAAATGTAAATGGTCCGTTTGATAGATTCCCCAATCTTAACAAGCGGACTGCAATCTTTAGAGCACAGGCGTCAGGTAGGTATGCTGTCCTTGTTCTATCGGTATTACAATGGAAGATGCTCTGAGGAACTAGCGTCATTGATCCCTTCGGCACCGGTGCATAGTCGGGATACACGCCAAACGCGCGCCCAACATTTGTACACGGTTGACATTTGTCACATGAGAACGGGTCGCTTCTACGATTCGTTCTTAAGTTCAACAGCTCGGCTGTGGAACGAACTGCCAGCCTCTGTGTTTCCTCCCTCCTACAACATGGGACTCTTCAAGACCCATGTTCACTCCTTCCTCTCCACAAAAAGACCCTCCACACAGCATCCCCAAAGATGACATAGGCCCTGAGGGAAATTATTTTCTTCAGGGCCTCCTGTGTGGAGTTAATATAAAAAAAATATATGTATACATACTTATTTATTTATTGATAAACAATATACATATTTATTAATTTGTATAGCGCCGCTTTTGTGAGATATCACCTCAGGGGCGCTATATTGTAATAATCTATTTACAATATATACTTACTCTCTCTCTGTGAATGACCTAATATGTACCTATTAAATGTAGCTGTTGTTAGTATCACTTAAACTGGGCGAAGCCCAAGCAAGTGCCGCCCGCAGGGCCTAGCAGCAAAAAACCCGTGGAGCGGGTTTTTAACTGCTAGTCGCAAAATAATGGGACAACATAATATATTACTAAGTGTTGTAGTGGGGGTGGAGGCGTGACTAGGGACTAGTGAAGAGTGAGAGGAGGAGACAGAACCGACGGTGAAAGGGATGATTATATATTTTGTTTATTGATATTGGACTCATTATTATTAAGGGATTTCATTATTTCTAAGGTTTCTAAGTAATCTAGTAATTTTCTTTTGTTATTAATATGAAGAATATTTATTCTTTTTATTATTCCCCTTATGTATTTTCATACTTTTAAATTTAGTTTTATTTCTAATATACGCAACAGAAAAAAATACAAATATTTAATACCAACCGTCCAATAACTGTGTACAAAAATATGTAAGTAGTGCCAACAACGACAACGACAACAACAGAAACAATAGCAACTACAACAAAAATAACAGCAGCAACACCACCAACAACAACAAAAACAACAACAACGACGACAACAACAATAGCAGCAAGAACAAAAACAACATTAACACCAATAACAACAACAACAAAACAAGAGACAATAAAGTTTGGGTTATTTCTTACGAAGTAAAATGATAACGGTCTCAACTGGGAATCGAACCCAGGATCTACGTCTTACCGGGACAACGTCTTTAACCAAGCGACCATTGGGGCCTAACTATAATACATCATATTTGTCGATCTCGTATTTCATATTCAGAATTAATCATTTTTATTATCTTGCAACTAATTAAGACAGAGATTCAATTCACAGTTGAGACAGTTTTTTTATTTTTCTCTGTCAAGACAGAGAAAAATAAAAAAATGTTTATATGTTTTATGTTTCGATTAGATTAACTTGTTTTATCTTCTTCTTCAATAAAATCAGTATCGATCACCGTCTTATAAGATACCCCGAAACTTTCCATATTCCTCTCCAAAAATACAGCATAAATTATCCACCGTAGTTAATTGTGGCAAATTCCGGATTACGAGCGACAGCTTCCAAAATTTTACCAAATTTTTCAAAACTCTCAATTTTGCTTTCGAAAATGAATGAGTGCTAATTTGGAAATAGAAATTAACCCACTTCGTAGTTTCTACTTGTCAAATGTCAAAAAATGACAGCTTCAAAAGTAACATCTACCGAAATAGCGGTCTATTCAAAATAACACCTCTTATTGGAAAACCCTGATACAAGGCTCAAAGCTTGATTCAAACCATCTCTCATTTTATACAAATTCTAACTACTAAAGTACAACCCATCTGCGTCAAACGAACACGTGTGTATTTGAGACACTATTCATTTTAAGGTCACTGGTGGCATAGCGTACAAAAATACATTAACGATCAAAAAAATGTTTTTTTTTTTGTTTTCTCAGTATCGCCCAAACATTGCTTGAAATAGTCGTGTTGATAGATCTGAATAGAAAACCTTCATTTACTCTATCCTCTTCTCTTCCCACTCCATCCACTCTCACAACATGCCCGAATTGAGGATGCCGTAGCCCCACTGGTTCCAGACAGTTGGAAGCGTTTAGGACTTACGCGGTATTCAAATAAAAGAAAGCAATGTTTTGTTTCTTCTTCCGAAACCCTCTCTTATCTAAGCTGGTTCTCATCGCGACAATGGTCAATAAAGGGGTTAATTTTTTCTCACTTTTAAAAAAAATATTTAATTTACTTATTCGAACATAGTACATTTTTCCGTTCCTCCTCTGTGTGCTCGACTTTCCTGATTGTACTTTCTGTGGTTTAGCAGTGGGAACTTTAAACAAATATCTTATAGTGATACAATAATTGTTGTAGAAAACTAATCAATATATATATATATTATACAATTAAGTTCACAGTGTGCGTGCGTAAAAGTCAGAAATGAGTGCCGGTACGTTCAAGGGAGTTATTTATTTATTTTTCATATTCTCCATAAAACGGTAATATATCATGGGGAAGATTATAAATTAAAAAGTTTACAGAGGCAGTTTTACTATTTTGTGACATATGTTAAAAGATAGTTACTGAATTGTCTGTAGGTGACATTGAAAATGTCGATGGCTAATGCAGAATCGTTAAGCAGTTGAGTCGCTCTGTGTATTGGCGCGTTCTGATAGGCAGAAGTCCTCGCTTTCGGAGCATATAAGAGTGCATGGGATCTCCCTCGAGTATAATTGTTAGGGACATAAAAGTTAACCTCTTTTAACATAGGCGGATTGTGTATTGTACCAGAGATTAACTTAAATTATATGGTGTGGTAGCCCTCTATCCCCCATCCATGAAGAAGGTTCCCGTTTTTACCTAAAGGGCGTGCTTTTGAAGCTATGAGGGCTGGAAGTTTCGCTCTCTAGACATTTCTAAAACAGTCCAGAACGTTCGAGAGTATTCGAGAGCATTCCACAACATTACAGAACATCCCGGAACATTCTGGAAAGTTGTGGAATAGCCTAGAACGTTCGGGAACATCCCAGATAATAATGAACTAAAAACGTGATTACAGGTCGTTTCTTGATAAAATTTTAGTAAATTTGTAACGGTTACAATACATTGGTATCTCGGAATAGTATAAAACAAAGTCACTATCCGCGTTTGTCTGTTTGTGCGTTTTTGATTAAACCACAGTTCTACCAGTAGTGTACCTGTTGTGCAAAACTGGTATGCGTTAATGGAGTGCATAAACGACGCATTGTGTTATGCTTACTGCTCTAAACACGCAGCACGGCATGGTACGACTTATCTTCAAACATCTTTGTGTATTTGAACTAGCGTATTTTCTTTATATGCATTTTTAGCTGTGGGACTAGTGAGACTTTGTGAGAATGAATAAATGTAATTTTGATTATCGATCCTTGTGTTTTTTACAGCAGCAAAATTGAGATTTTCTTGGTTTTGTTTCAATGTCTGTAAATTCTGCATTAATATCAGTTTTTCGAAGTTTTCGATCAGTTTCAGAAAAATAAATCCTCCCGTAGCCAATGTCAGTGGGATTCCAACAATAGTCGATCACTTTAATCGCTTCAAAGATTTCGTTGAATAGATCATCAAAGGATTTGGATACTAGCCAGTTCTCAGCGAAAACCTGAGTTGATTGTCATATTCATTTATCAAAAATAATCATTTAGGTCGCACAATGAATAGAACGATATGTAGACTTACAACAGTCATGTCCTTGCGAAACGTCACAGGGAAACAGCCGTTTATAAAAGGGGACAACATATATATATGGAATGATCGTATTTGAACATTCGGAACTCACTTACCGTGAGTAAGTCCCATGCGTCCCTCAAAGCGAAGCTTAATGCTAAAACACTAGTTTGATTAATCTTTATAACGCATTGGTATACATTATGAATACCAAAAAATATGCTTTGGATAAATTGAAGGTTTTTCTATCGTTTCGCTTGATTAGAATACAAATAAAATGATAAATAAGTCAATAAAAAATATAAATGTAAACTATTAAAAAAAATATATCTTTCAATAGAAATGTATGAACGCATAAAGGAAACAAATTTTTAAAAATACAGTATTATAGCTAAGATTATCTGTGACAGTTTCATTTGATTGACTTTTTTGCTTTCTTGTAAAATTATTAACAAAATAAATAAAAACCAGCTTTGTGCTGAAATCGAACGTTTCTAGACTCTGTTTGTCAAGCGATTTTAATGCCTATTACCTACAATATAAGGTATACCAAGAATATACACATTTATGGCTTGCATCTTCCTCTTAACACCCTGTTATCTGTGGCTTATAAAAGCCCAATGTCAGTTTATTATATTTCACGGGGCCTATTAAAGAATTTTCTAGTATTATAGGTTAACGAAAAAAACCGTTGTCGAAATAGAAAACTTCATTTAAAATTCAATTGACTTCCCCGTGGTCGAGGGGCAAGGCTCTAGCATTACGAAGGTCGGTGTTCAAATCCCGGAGTGCGCAAGTAAATTTTATTCAATTAATTTGTGTTAGTTTACAATTAATTCATTTAAAATAATATATAGTATTCTCGATTCGATTACATTTTTTTTGCAATTTCGCCTCAATATTATGTTACATAAGAGTGTTTCTTACTTGCCACATTTCAGGTTAATTTTGTTAGACAATAACGTTTGTATTTTTGCTATTATTGGTTCCCTTTGGGAGTCTAACGGCTGTCGGTGTCTTTCTAGTTTCGTACAAATCGTTCTCGATTCGATTATTATCCAACAAAATTAACCTAAGGGCCCGTTCCCACTTCCGTTTTCAAATCGGAGGCGGGTCCCGTTTTAAAAATGGATGGCCAATGGCCCTGTTCACACTTCCGTTTTAAAAACGGATCCGTTTTAAAAACGGACCATACTCTACGAAAAAAAATAATTGTCGATTCAACAAAAACATGTTATTTGCTCATTCTTCAGTAATGGTGCGCAATGGACGACGATGAAGCTTTTGTTGTCATGTTGTACTTATTAAAAAGAAGGAAAAAAGTGAAAAGAAAATTTTGGGTACACCCAATCATAGCCGAATGATTTTCTGTAGGAATTTTCCAAGTGTTAATTGGTGAGTTGAGAAGTGATGAACTAAAGTTCTTTAATTATTTTAGAATAATAATGATTGGATTATTTATATAGCGCCGTTTTCACCATGAAAAATCACCTCAAGGGCGCTTAATGGCTTAAGAGAATGTCTATCACTTCCTTTAACCATCTACTGGAATGAGTTTCAGAGAGCTTAACATATCAAAATACAAAATTGAGAAAGTGCATTTGTCCTGAAGAAAGGCTATCGATATTTTAAAGTAAGAAAACAATAAACACTCAAATATTTTTTATTATGTGTTTATTTAACTAATACGCTCTTCCGTGCATCTCATTAAAGCTTTAAAATTTTAAAAAAAGTAAATTTAAAAAAATAAAAATTTTGATGTACAAAAGTTGTGTACACCAAGTGTTTTGTTTTTATTTAGTTAAAGATAAAATATTACCTACCATACTCTTTCTTCGACCAATGGTATTAAATTTTCGGGATTTATTTCCTTATCCATTATTGTAGTTTTGATTTATTTACTTAACAAAATAACCAAATACAAGCACGCAGCGTGCCTGCTTCCTTGCGACAGGGAGCGGGCGGGGAGGGGTCGGGGTTTGGCGGGGACTCTGCCGGAACGACTGGACGACAAGTGTGAACAGCTCCATACAACACTATGAGCGAGCGTGTTCCGACACGATTTGAAAACGGACGCGCTGCGTAGGCGAGCCATCCGACAAAAAATGTCGGATCCGTTTTCAAATCGTGTCGGATAAGTGTGAACAGCTCCATACATCCACTACAGCCACTAGGGCATCCGTTTTTAAAACGGGACCCGCCTCCGATTTGAAAACGGAAGTGGGAACGGGCCCTAAAACGTGGCAAGTAAGAAACACTCTTATGTTTTCAGTAAATTCTTAATTTGAACGCTGTTCATGTATGACAAAGATAGACATTCAAATAATATGTGTGTATGAACAATATAGATATAGGACCTAGCAGCGTTTATGTACTTAAAAGTTGCGGCGGTACATTCTACATCACGGGTGTGACTGAGGTGACAAGATACGCTTACTCGCTTACACTATGACGAATACGGAACGCTGTAGGCGACGACCACCTACCTGTTCTTCTTATACTTGTGTGTTACTACATTGCTACGAGTATCTCACTTTATTTTATTTCGAAATTTACCGTTTTCGGATGGTTAGCTAGAACCCTTTGTGAATAATTGTATTTATTTATTTGTAAATAATATACAGGGTTTTCCAATAAGAGGAGTTATTTTGATATTTTTCCCGTAAAAGATCAATGCTTTCGTTGCTTGTGTGGCACGTAGCGCCGTCTTGTTGAAAGTAAACGTTGTCCAGATCAATACCATCCAATTCCGGCTATAAAAAATCATTAATCATCTCTCGATAGCGCAATCCATTCCCCGTAACTGTTGCTCCAGCCTCAGTTTCGAAAAAGTAAAGTCCAATGACTCCACAGGACCATAAACCGCACCAAACAGTCACACGTTGAGGATAGAGAGGCTTTTCAACAATAACTCTTGAGTTTTCCGAGCCCCAGATGCGAAAATTTTGCTTGTTGACGAAGCCACCGAGGTGGAAATAGGCCTCATCACTCAAGATGATTTGCATTTGATTCACTCAACTGAATTTTAATAATTTCAATGCGTTGTTGAAGAGTGTATCGTTCCATTTTTACTAATGAAGTAGTTTTTACTTGTCAAATGTCAAAAAATGACAGCTTCAAAAGTAACATCTACCGAAATAGCGGGCTATTCAAAATAACACCTCTTATTGGAAAACCCTGTAGTAAATTTCAAGTATGTTCACTGGACCTAGTTCAGTGAAACAACGCGCGCTGTCTCAAAAACATATCTTCACTTTTCGCGGGTCTTTCAATCTTTCGCGGGTAATCTTAATCTACACACAAATAGATTAAGTACCTACGTATCTCCTGTGAATCAGTTTTAAGTGAAACCTATTTATAGTTCATAAGAGCAATATGTCTCGTTAAATAATGCATAAAAATAGGTTAACACCTTTTGCTTCTGCGTGCATTCGGTAATTAAACGTGAAATCTCACAGCGAGTTCTCGAAACTGAATGAAATCTGCGATAAACGTCTACCTTCGGCAGTTCTTGAAGCTGGCGTCGAGCCAATGCTAAAACGTGCTCCGTGAAATAATGTATGATTTTATAAATAAAACAAACATGGGCACATTCCGTTTGTCATATTCCACAGAGCCGATGAACTGACGGGCTATAAACACAATACCTTCCTGATCATTCCATTTTATTATTCTTTAATTGTTTCTTTACTTCCGACTCTCTGTGGTCAGGCTAGCAGACTAGCAAGCTGGAGGTCGCGGGTTTAAATCCCGCGTGGGCAAGTAGTATTTATTTTACTAATTTGTGTTATTACACAAATTACTCATTTTAAATAATTTACAGTATATTTACGGTGTATTACTATGTTTCAGCGAGGAAGATACTCTCAATATCGCCTCGAAACGTTGCTTGAAATGGCTTTGACCGTGCTTGGTGACCAGATCTGAATAGCGAGGTACTTCCCTGCCTTTCTCTTCCTATCTCGTTGCCCTCCTCACTTTTTTAAATGACGATAACTGTTACAGTAACGTTGACGGTAACTATATAACAGAAACGTTAACGGTTACAGTTTTGGGAATGGGAATGGGAGCGGGAGTTAGAATGGGATTGGGAATGAGAATGGGAATGAGAATGGGAGTGAGAATGAGAATGAGAATGGGTATGGGAATGGGAGTGTGAGTTGGAATGGGAATGGGAGCGGGAGTTGGAATGGGAATGGGAGCGGGAGTTAGAATGGGATTGGGAATGAGAATGGGAATGGGAATGGGAATGGGAATGAGAATGAGAATGAGAATGAGAATGAGAATGAGAATGAGAATGAGAATGAGAATGAGAATGATAATGGGCATGGGAATGGGTATGGGAGCGTGAGTTGGAATGGGAATAGGAGCGTGAGTTGGAATGGGAGCGGAAGTTGGAAGGCGAATAAGAATTTTTATTTTTTTATATTAACTCCACACAGGAGGCCCTGAAGAAAATAATTTCCCTCAGGGCCTATGTCATCTTTGGGGATGCTGTGTGGTAAATGAGAATGGGAATGGCAATGAGAATGAGAATGATAGTGAGAATGGGAATGGGAATGAGAATGAGAATGGGAATGAGAATGGGAATAAAAATGGGAATGGGCATTGGAATGGGCATTGGAATGGGAATTCGAATGGGAATGGGAATGGGAATAGGAATGGGCATGGGAATGGGAATGGGAATGGGAATGTGAGTGGGCATTGGAATGGGCATTGGAATGGGAATTCGAATGGGAATGGGAATGGGAATGGGAATGGGAATCGGAATCGGAATCGGAATCGGAATCGGAATCGGAAACGGAATCGGAATCGGAATCGGAATCGGAATCGGAATCAGAATCGGAATCGGAATCGGAATGGGAATGGGAATGGCAATGGGAAGACGCTAACCCTGTACAAATTAATGTGGGGTTCCAGTTTGTCGTGTTTCTCGACCATCCTAGCTCATGGGTACATCTTCCATTGAAATACCGGTAGAACAAGCACCCAGTTCCCACCTGACGTCTGCGCTTCAAATACTGCAATCCAGGGAAATCCATCCGTTTTTGCTCAGGACTTTTAAGAGCGCAGGCAATTTAAGGATCCTGTCCGGAGGTGACTGGAGATTTATAAATATGTTTTCTTTATTGACATTGCAATCTATCGACGTTCCATCATGTTTATTTTATCTTACAAATTGCATATTTACATTAGCGGTTATTTTTACTGCGCTAAGATATTTTTGTACTTCCTTCTTTATACTTAAATCTACCTACTTGACGGCCGGCATAGTCCAATGGTAACGCATTGGACTGCCATTCCGAAGGTCGCGGGTTCGAACCCGGCGTGCGCAAATAAATTTTATTTGATTAATTTGTGTTATTTCACAATTAATTAATTAAAATAATATATAGTATATTTGCGGCACGTTCCAGAGTGGAAGATACTACCAGTATCGCCCTGGTGTAAGACCACCATTCAGAATTGAAACGTTGCTCCAAATGGCTTTAGCCGTGTTTAGTGACTAGGTCTGAATAGCCAGGTACTTCCCCACCTTCCTCTTTCCCTTCCCCACTTACCTTCAGCCTCACAACATCCCCCAATTGGGGATGCCATAGTCTCACTGGCTCCAGACGGGAGCAGTTGGGACTCTTGTGAGGTATTCACTATAAAAAAAAAAAAAAAAAAAAAAAAAAAAAAAAAAAAAAAAAAAAAAAAAAAACGAATGAAATGCTGCGTATACATTTACGAACCGAAGCTCGAGCTGCGTTTAGCGCCGTTTGTGGTTACTTCATTTTTATTTTTTGTATTTGTTTCAATTACAATGTTTGTACATGACGTACGTATAAAGTATAATAAAAATATAAATTTATTTTTGTTCAGAGTCCTCCTCACTTTTGTATTTACTTTCAAGTTGTCTTTACATCGTCTTCATAATGTTTGTAAGTTGAATATCACTTTATTCTCTCAGCCATGATTTTACTTTTGTTTTAAATATGATATGAAATATTAAATATATCCCCTTATTTTTGATTGTTTAATTTGGTAGACATTGTATAAATTCGTAGCATAGAATTTAATATTTCTCTCTCCAAAAGATGTATTCAAACTGAGAGTAATCAGTATATTTTGGCTTATTGTTCTGGATGATTATTTGTGTTGGGCAGTGGATTATTTAGATATATTTTAAATAAAATATTTTTGAATAAAGTTTTTGTACTTGGAAGTTTTTAAATATTTCTTCTGTCGGGGTCTAACCGGAACATTACTGATTTTTTGCTATGTTGAGCCGCTCTGTGTGTGTGCTGAAGGCAGACCGACAGTTTCTAAAGAAGAATATGTACGTTTTCATAGATTTCGATGCTTTTGGAGTGTACTATAGTGCACAGAGACATGAAAAACCTTGATTATGTCGGTAGATTCCTTGGCATATATGTAATTTGAGAATTAAGTCGTCCGACAGCTGTCCTCTGGCTGTTATAGAAAATGTCAGATATTTTGTTTTATCAAGTGTTTGTTGAGACATTCCTGTCCCATAATTTATGGTCGCCTTGGCAGTTCAGCTAGCGTGTGTATACGCAGCCTTAGAAGCCATCGCAACATGCATTATTTTATTTAGTGAAACGTTATTAAATACTAGCTCAGACTCCTTAAAATCACAGGATACTCATAGAGGCGCTATTACGTACTAATATATCTTGAGAAACTTTGGAGGTTGTTGTGTGGCTCAAGGAAGTAGTGTGGGGGGAAAAAGAAGTGGAAGACTCAGAAGCGCTGTGACTATTCAGATCTGGTCATAAAATTAAGCACAGTGGCAATACTGATAGCATTTTCCACTATGGAAAACAACTGAAACAGACAGACATAGCTCTGGTGTCACCGCTTTTTCAGTCTGGAATAATTTCTCTTGACTTTTCTTAATTTCCATCATGGGTTATTGAGCTTTACACTAGTCACAAACAACCAATTGGGAGTAAGGCTGAAGAGATTGGGCAGGGGAAGTAAATGGTAAGAGGGAATTTGGGAAGTACCTTACTATTTAGATGCAATCACAAACACACTGTGCCATTTAAAGCAATGTTAAAGAGTATCTACAACTCTATCATTATAGAGCACATTTGCAGCAAATAATAATAGGAAAGGATGACACATAGTTTGTAGTAAATAATAAATAAGAGAAAAGCATAAATTAATTTAGTGTTTTTCATTATTTCAGGTCATCCCAACTTGCCGATGTCAGCCCGCTCCGTCAGAGCTCAAACCTTCCGACTGCGGCTTCACCACACCCGACCCCCCCAGAGAGTTCTTCACCGCCGTCGTCACGGTCCCCTTATCCTCACATCTCCCGATCACCCCCCCGGCCAACTCCATGGCTCCGGCCATGGTCTTCCCTAAGACCGGGCTGGACATCCTCATCAACAACAATACCTTTGAGAAATTCGAAAGGTTCACTCTGCCTCCACCGATCGGCTTCATCGTTCCTCCACCGCCACTCCACGAACCCAGCGACGAAGAGCCGTTCCAGATTGTTCCCAACGTGGAATTAACACATACACCAGAAGTCACATCGTCACAATTACCGGAGTTGATGTTTCACATGCCAGGAACGATGTATCAACAACAAGGATTTATGCCTTTATGCCAAGAATTAACGACTCATTTTAACGAATCGCCGGGTTATAGTGATAATTGTGGCGGTCTGCATCAAACTGAAGACATACCAAACAATGAAAACTTTGATTGTAGCAGTGGTACATTATCATATTCTAATACCGTGATACCATTTGGACAAGACAGCATTTGCGGCTTTCAAAACGGTGGTAATATCGAGGATTTGTTGGGTGATTTAGATTCTGTTTCCAGTAGTAGTGATTTTGTGAAAGATTCAATATTTGTTTGCAAAACTAGGAAAGTGATCCAACAATTAACGACCGTGCAAAATAGCGTGGGTGCCGGCTGTGGGTGTAATTGTAGATGTAATGTTAATCAAACCGAATTAGCTCAAGCGCCTGACGTTGTGATTATAGACTCAAACAGCGACGGTAGCCAATTCTTCAGGACTGAAAAGAACATAGAACTTAATTACGACTATCCTAAAACTGTTACTAATAACGGAGTGTGTGAACCTAATCTTGAACTGCCCGGTGAGATCTTAGGGTCTCAAGACGTTTTCGGAAGGAATGTGGACCTTACGCAAACTACCCACACGACAACAGAAGTTAATAGCACCGTTATGATGTTTAGAAAAAAGAACCCGTTGAAAAATAAAAGCAAATTTCCACTGTTTGGTCGGTCTCATTCGGCTCCCGTTGAGACGGTTTCTGATGAGCCGATCTATGCAACAGTTAAAAAACTACCAAAGAAATTGAAACGGTTGAATATAAGGAATTTAGAAAATGAAATACGGTATGTTCCTCCTGAAGAACCTAAAGTGGAAGAAAAGAACGAAGAAAATGTTAAAGTCGAAGCTGTTGTTGAAGAACCAGTTGTTCCTGAAGTTAAAGAAGAGGTTATAGATGCGCCAAAGACAAACGGAGTAGCTCATAAATCTAGCATGAAAGCGGACAGTCTCAGTGAGTCGTCGGAGAAAGGAAACCTTAACCTTAGCACAAATACCATTCCAAAAAGTCCTCTAGTGAGAAAGAAAAAACGGTTTTCGATCCATTTCAAAAGAAAAAACAGCAAAAACAGCAGCAAGACAAGCATCAAAGAAGAAACGGCGGAACAGACAGAGCAAGAAGCGCCGGTAGTGAAAAATGATATGTTAGAAATAGACATTAAAAGCAGTGAGTCTGACAAACTTATAGAAGCATCTTCATCTCCTGAGTCTCCAGACACGGTGAAATTCAAACAGCACCCTCCCGTTTTTTGTAAAAAGCATGGCAAACCAAAGCACTGTCGCGAGAGCCATCCCCATCACTCTAACCATGCACACCTCTCCCATTGCGGCAGCCCCAAGCCCCACCGAAGGGAGGAATTGTATCCACACCACGGTTGCTTGCTTCACAAGAGCGGGTCTGATAGGAGTACTGAATTGGCTATGAAGAAGGGTTTTCACCCATCCAAGAGCTATTTCAAACAAGACAGTTATCAGGTAACCTAATTGGAATACACAAAACACCCAAAACGTTTTCAAGGGGTGTTAGCCTTCCTTCTGCTGCAGCAATCTGGTCAATCTATCATTTAGAATTTCAACGTTTTCATGCCTTAAACTGTTTCCTTCTGTCAATTCCGTCCATAGATAATAGAAACAAATGGAGATATGGCATAGGAGCGTGCCGACCAAGCTACGACCAAACTGCACAGACTATCAACGCGGCTAAGCAATGAAAGTTTTGCTTTCGGTATGTAGGTAGAAACAAAGATGGGGCGCCACTGTGTGGAGATGTGAGCTGCAGTAGTATTAATAGGTTCATGGCCCATTTCCTTTGTTTCTATTATCTATGATCCCACCTATAAAACTGTTTTTTTTTCTCATCCTTAACTTAAACAAACTAATCTATACCCTTGTCTTTACAATTCATCTATCAGATTTTGACATCGGTATTTTATAAACAAGCAAATCTAATGTTGAGTTCTCTATCTTTTCCAGGAAATGACGACATCCCACTCGGAGCGTGAGAGAACAAACAGTCTCTCTTCATCAGGGCACTCTGGCTTCAGCCTCGGCTCAAAACCTCGGAGTATGTCTACATCGCGTAGGGAGGACAACATCCCCTGGTGTGGCTGCTGGGGGAATAGCTGCCTGTGAAGACGGCAACGTTTCATCATCTTGATGAAATGCAACTTCAGCTAATTTGAAGAAAACTTTTAACATTGTTTCATCAATTTTTTTCCGAGACAATCTACAATCTACCTGTAAATACTTAACTTGTGTGTGCCTGGTAGACTCAAAAACTACTCTACCGATTTCAATGAAAATTTCAAAGTTTGTTCTTGGTAGTTCCAGGAGTGTTCAGAGAATAGTTTGAATGATTGAAGGAGTCGAGGACGCCTGAGGAAGACATTGCACCATCAAATGTATTGCCGGGTCCACCAGTTGTTACATAAAAGTGATGAATTTTCAGTATGGAATAAATGTATATTTATTAGCTGTGATCACTTCAGATATCTCCAGAGTGTGTCCATCAATAATAAGTAGCATGATTTCATCTGGAGATTGATGAAATCCTACTTTAAACCAAAAAATTAGGCAATTTTCATCAGTGGCAGACTAACGGTATATTTAAGATCGGTATATATATGATCTTAAACCGCATAGGGTGAAAAAAAAATTGATTAAGCATTCTCTGAATATTGATATTATTTGAAGAATTTTCAGAGGCTGAAATAAGTGAAATGGGGAAAGAAGTCCTGGCGATTCAGATCTGCTCACTAAACTCATCTGAAGACGGTGGTATTTTAGCAGAGCTATTAAAATGCATAAAAACTATATATATACAAAGATACCCATGAGAACAAAAACTCTATATACAAAGATACCCACGAGAATAAAAACCCTTTATACAAAGATATCAATGAGAATAAAAACCCTTTATACAAAGATATCAATGAGAATAAAAAACCTTTATACAAAGCTACCCATTAGAATAAAAACTCTATATACAAAGATACCTATGAGAATAAAAACCCTTTATACGAAGGTACCCATAAGAATAAAAACTCTATATACAAAGAAACCTATGAGAATAAAAACCCTTTATACAAAGATATCCATGAGAATAAAAACCCTTTATACAAAGGTACCCATTAGAATAAAAACTCTATATACAAAGAAACCGATGAAAATAAAAACTCTCTATGCAAAGATGCCCATGAGAATACAATACATGTTTCGATCTTTTTCGGTTTTGTACCTGCAATTTCTGAATCCAGAGCCAAATTAGTTTACTGCTCTGCCACGGAGGTCAACATACGTTCAGTGAAAGTTCGAATTTACAACAGTGTTAGAATTTTATTCGTCGAAAAAAGCTGAATTTAGACATAGACATTAAAAAAAGAGTGGAGAATATTTTAACGAAAATTGGTTCAGTTAAAAAATAACTACAGTGTGTACAAATGACAATGTTATGACGAGGTTGTCTCCTAATTTTTATTTGTATTTTGATCAAAATGTATTATATTCTTGAACCTCACAAGCCAATTTGTTCTGTGTTGCACATCTATTACAAGTAGAATCAATTTGTTCACTATTGCAGAACTGATCATATGGTCGCATAGAAATCGTGGTGTCGCCCTTACATATTGAGAAATATGGTCTAAACCAGAGGTTCCCAAAGTGGTATATATGGACCCTCAGGGGTCGATATCGGCTTGCTGGGGGTCTATGTCAGCGAGAAAAAAATTTGGGGGTCCACGAGATTCAAATGGGGTTACATACGAGCGGACCCCCATTTACCTCAAGTCAACATTTAGGAGTTCCGTAAATGACACAAATATAATAGACAAATAATTATAATAGACAATATTGAGGTATATAAATAGAGTCTACGTTCCTTTTCTCGTCAGAATTAATATATTCAAGTAAAACATTGCACATTGGAAGCAGCGAATTTTCCTAGTTCCCTAACTTGTTTTTGAAAAATGTCCAGGGTAATAATGACTTTCAACATTTAAATGTACTTTACACAGACTTCAAAACTAAGTTTGAGGACATTTTGACTATCGAAATGGAACGTTGAAGAATTGGATATCATGTGACAAGAAGAACTGACAGGAATAAGCACTGACAAAGAACTTAAGGGGCAGTTCTGTAGGGCCAGCTACAGAAAGAAATCCCCGTTGCTTATCCTGCTTCATTTTCATTTGGTGTAATACCTCACAAGGGTGCCCCTGTCTGCACAATGTAAAGACAGAGCAACTATACCGCCACCCGGTTGTTGGACAGGCAAGGGAAGGGAATCTTTTTACTAAAAAAATAAATGATTATCACATGGGATGTTAATAGTTTTAGGAAAATTCAATATTCGGCAGGCAGGGGGTCTACGGAAAAAAATATATTTGGCAAGTGGTCTACGGGGCAAAAAAGTTTGGGATCCTCTGGTCTAAACAGTGTTAGAAAGAGACAATTCTACACTTTATATTCAAATCTAAAAGTTAACTGTAGAAGAATTAAAATGTGTACCTCTATGAAACCAAAGTTCCGACCTAAATTTGAGAAAAATTTATTATAATTTTTTATTAATTATTTTTATATGAAACAACAAAAAAGTGAGGTTACAGTGATGATTATAATACATTTGTCTAATAAAAAGTGTTTTTTTTATCAGTAATTTTAGTACAGTGTTCAGACGAAAAAAACATTTTTAAACTTTTACATATTTGCATTAAAAATTTCAACATTTAGAAAATTACACATTTGATTCGGATAATAAAATTTGAAAAATTATTTCATCGCCTTTTAAAACGATTTTTAGTTTTCGGATATAATAATAATAATAATAATAATAATGTTTATTTCAGCTGGACAGAGCGGTGTGTGCAATGCTCTGCCTGCCATAAAAGTTTACATTTAAGTTAATACATACATAAAAAGAAAATCATTAAAGAAATAAATAAAAATAATAAAAAATAAATAAAAAATCAATACATTGATGTGCACATTAGGTCTTTATGGTGGCTTTAGAGAAATTCTCCATCTCCGGTGTAGAGGCGCTCCCTGCCACTGGGCAACGGCCTGGACAAGAGTGTTGTCCGATCTCTGGTAGCGCTGCCTCGTCCCGGCTATTCTGTGGCGCATCAAAGCAGCGAACCCATGCACCCTTCCTTCGGTGAACATCTGTGAGGCGCTGCATCGCCAGGGGAGGCCAAATAGGGCTCTGTATGCGTGGTTGTACTGTACTCGGAGTGTGTTCATGACGCCTTGTGTGATGTTGAGAAATATTCCATTTATTTGGATTTCTGACTTCTGACAGCTTATAGTGATTTGTTTTTGGGGTATTATGCCATGTTGCGTTACCTCCTTCTTTGGCCAACGTTTCGGACAGCTTTTCAGTGTCCAAAATCATATAAATTAGCTTTAGGAGACAACCTTATTATTTATAATTCAATATTATTTTGTTAATTTATCTTTCGTAAAAATACTGGCGATATTTCAATATTTTTGCCACTTTTTATTATTAATTCCATAGATTATAAAAGAATCAAAGAGATGTGGCATGGAATCGTTCCATCTGTCGCCGAGCTCAGTCCAGACTGCACGGACTGTCAATGCGGCTATGCTGCGCATGGTTGCGATTCTCAGCAGCATTTTTTTTTGCCAGTGCGACTACGGCGTCCCGAATTAGGGTATGTTGAGAGGCTGAAGGTAGTGAGGAATGGAAGGAGATGGTGAAGAGGAAGGTGGGGAAGTACCTGGCTATACACATCTGGTAACCAAACACGACCAAAACCATTTCAAGCAACGTTTTAATTCTGAATGGTGGTCTAACACCAGGGCGATACTGGAGAGTATCTTCCACCCTGGAACGTGCTGCAAATATACTGTGTATTATTTTAAATGAGTTAATTGTGAAATAACACAAATTCATCAAATAAAATTTATTTACGCACGTCGGGATTTGAACCCTATTAATCGAAAGCCTTACCCCTAGACCACGAAGGCCTTCAAAAGTCATGGTGAATGATGTTGGTAACACGTGTCGTGAGCGCAGTGCAATACTATTAATATTTCATGGCCCATCTCCCTTGTATCCATTATCATTGATTAATTCAATCATTACACTGTTAATACCATTAAAATTATTTATTTTTCGTGTACTTGTGAATTTAAAAATATATTTTGTGGCATAATTAAACAAATAATTTTATCAGCTCAATGGAAGAATTATTCTTGATCATTAAGTACATTTTAAACAATAATGTCTTATTTATGTTCTAAAGTAATTATTTTAGTTTATTATTTGTATAAATAAATTATAAAGTCATTAGGGTTAGGAAAAATTTGTGTTAATTATTATATTATACTAGTTTTTATTAATAAATTGGTCCAAATTAACAACATTTTTTTATTTCTTTCACCACTAAAATTATAAAATAAAGTCGCTATCCGCGTCTGTCTGTTTGTGCGCTTAGTTCGAAGGTTTACATATATAAAACATGCGTATAATATTTATAGAGGTAGACGCGGATGATTTGGGAGATCCAATCACTAGAGAAGAGTTTGACCTCGCACTGAAAAATCTCAAAAACGGGAAAGCACCCGGAATCGATGACGTTCCGGCTGAACTAATTAAGCCAGCAGGAAAAGGAACCACAGATGCCCTGTTTAAAATGATACAAACCATGTATAAGACTGGAGAGATACCAGAGGATTTTGAGAAATGTCTAATTGTCGCATTACCAAAGAAGGTAGGCACGACGAAATGTGAACAACACAGAACTCTTAGCCTAATATCCCATGCCTCAAAAATATTGACTAATATCATTCTAAAAAGAATCGAACCAAAAGTAGAGAACATCCTTTCCGGAGACCAGTATGGCTTTAGAAGAGGTGTAGGAACCAGAGAAGCAATATTGTCGCTACGAATACTACTAGAAAAAAGAATAAAAATAAACCAAAACACATTCATCGCATTCATAGACCTGGAGAAGGCTTTCGACAAAGTAGAATGGAAAAGACTCTTCGAGATTCTGAAGAGAATTGATATAAAATATAGAGATAGACGAATAATCCAGGCGCTATACAAGAATGAGGCCGCTATACTTAGATGTGACAATGAAACAAAAGAAGCCAGTATAAGACAAGGGGTGAGACAGGGATGCTCTCTGTCACCTATTCTTTTTAATGCTTATATACAGAGTGCGATTGATAACTTGAGAGAGAGAATGAGTCACAGAAAAGGTGTAAAGATACACGGGCAAAAGGTGGATATGATAAGGTTTGCTGACGATATTGCTTTGGTTGCTGAAAGCGAAGAAGAACTGCAAGAGGCCTTAACAACCATGCAAAACATTCTTCAAAACAACTACAACATGAAGATAAATAAAGACAAAACAAAGCTGCTGACTGTAGGCCGAACGCAACATCAGATGAGAGTAGAGATGGCAGGAGTTCCACTAAAGAACACCAAGGAGTTTGTCTACCTCGGGAGCAAAATAACATGGGACGGTCGGTCTAAGAGCGAGGTCGACAGCCGTATACATCAGGCTAGGCTTGCATTCAATAAAAGGTCGAAAATAATAGAATCGAATAATATAGACCTAAAACTGAGAATACTCCTCATCAAGACCTATGTATGGAGTATCTTGATGTACGCCTGCGAAACATGGTGCCTATCCGAAAGAGATAAACGGAGACTAGAGGCTTTTGAGATGTGGTGCTATAGAAGACTGTTAGGAATTTCCTGGAGAGACCATATTACAAATGAGGAGGTTCTCCAAAGAATCGAAGGAGGAAGGCACCTGCTCAGGACCTTGTCCGAAAGGCGTGCAAGATGGATCGGCCATGTTATACGACAAGAAGGCCTCTTGCATGTCATAATGGAGGGTATGACCGAGAGGACCAACTCTAGGTAGTACGAGAGTACCTGGAGGACCTGCTGGTGGACGTGCGCTGCTCATCATATGCAGAAGTCAAAAGAGCCGCACAAGACAAGGAAGAATGGAAGAGGAGATTAGATGAAATTGCTGCAAACCAATCCCAGGATTGAAACCAGAGAGAGAATATTTATAGAAAGTAGAGAAAAGACGATGTTTAATAATCAAGTCGTAAAATATATTTTCGGGCACTACATTGTTAACGCTGTCTAAACCTTATGAGATACATCAAAATAATGTACTACGGAATTGTATATCTTAAAAAGGCCTACAGAAAATTCCATGGTGGTATATGTCTATCTCATAAGGATAACTCCCAGCAAGGACGGGTACACATCAGCTGGTAAATTATAAAGTTCATTCTAAAATATACAAGTTTTATACACTTTTTATGTGAATACCGTAAGAGGCCTAACTGTCAAGTGTCGGTAGGATTATTACATCTCCAATAGGTATGTTGTGAGAGATTGGAAATGGGAAATTGGCTATTTGGTCACCAAATACAGCCATTTCAAGAAACGTTTCGATTCTGAGTTGAGGTTTTTCACCAGAGTGATGCAGAGAGAATCTTCCAATCTCGAAAGATGGCTTCGGGAACTGCAGATTTATTATTAGTTTTATGGGGATCTGGTAGTGAGACAATGAAAGATGTTTTGAAAGTTGTTGTAGTATCACAGCGTTTATTTGGGGTGAGACAGTAGCGCATTTGTTGGATGACTCCGGACTGATGACGATGATACCAGGAGTACGCGGCTGTGACGGTAGTGGAGTGGTCAAAGCGGTAGTCAGTGTGAATAGGGTTGCCGAAGGTGTGATGGACCTGGTCGGTAGAAGTGCGGGAGACGCAGGCCGGCGACGATGCCGCGGGGCCGAGGCGCAGACCGACGAAGGTGTCGCAGGGTCTAGGCGCGTGAGGAGCGCAGGCCAGAGATGATATCCGGGGTCAGGGCGCAGATGTGATCCCGAGGAGTCCATGGTAATCCGTAATGCGTGCAGAGCCGGGGCATAGGTAAGTAGGTCCGTGGTCTAGAGCAGCGCAGTGAAGTAACAACGGGTCGCAACGAATTACAAAAAATTACATTAGTTTATCGTTAAAAAATAACTGTTGTAACTGCTAATAAGACTGACTAAGTACATCTCGATGTGCTCATTTTATATCGAGAATATTCAGACTTGTAGGTAGGTGTGCGCCGAATGCTGGCAGAGAATGCTCCAGCTACGATGCGTTTTGCTTTGGCGAGCGTTCCCGAATATTCCAGTAGCATCGCTACAGTTTAATGTCTACATACATTCCCCTGCCACCCCCCTTCCCGATCCTTAATTATCACTGGTAGAAGAGACGAGTGCCGGTAATTAGTACAATTAGCTCAACAAGCAAGTTACAAAGTTAAAAGAAGCGTTCCGGATTTGCTGTGGAGTTTTAGTGCGATAATAAGAGGATATCCACCGCAAAGTAGGCCTATTTCAATATTCTGGCGGCATCCTTCCAGCTGGACCATTCTTCTTTTTCCCTCCTAAATATCCTTCTTCCATCATTTGGTTACCGAAGTCAAATTAGCTTTGTGGCCCGAATTGCAGTTTCCAAGAGCTTTCGAATCACGGCTTATCTAGATTGCATTGCCACTATAAAACAGAAACTCGAAGGTAATAGGGACGGGAACGAAAGGAATAGGAACAAGGGATCTCCAATGTGTCACCTTATTCCTTTGATGGAATAAGATTCCCTTTACGGGCATATATGTGTGGACGAATACAACGTGCCCTCAGCGCTATGCGCATTCATTTTTGTAAAACATACATGAATGTCATATATAACGCTCCGACGGCGATAATAAATGGACTGTAAAACTAGGAGATGTGATTGAAATTATTCTCTTTTTTTAAAAAGAAAGACAAATACTCTTGGGTTACAAATAACCTGACATTATTTGAAAATCTCCTACTACCATCACAGTAAGCGGAAAATGTTGTGTCGTGATGGTGCACTTGACTTGAGCCAGCCGAGGGATTGAATTCACAACGCCTGAGTGGAAACAAGACGCAATGTCAACTGTTGATCAATTTGAACATGTTGTAGGAAAAAGCACGAAGTGAAGATTCTTATCTTAATGTTTCGACTCATGTGAAATGGTGACCGTATAACTCATCAAAATGACAATTCAACACACCTTTAAAAAGTGATATAAAATCATGAAAAGTAATAAACAAAAAATGTTAGTTTTTTTCATCGCTTCTAATGACTTTTTTATTGTTTATATCACTTTTTAAATGTGTGTTGAATTGTCATTGTGTTGAACCATGTTATATCTCTGCTTACTAGCAGATTTCTGTGTTGGGAACTCTTGTGAAGAAGTAAAAGGTTCTTTACAATAATTTCGTGTATTTACGTTACAATAAATATAAGTCTGGATTTAACTACACTGTTCATTACCAGAGGGTTGGTAATTCTCTGTTTCTGCAAGCTTGAAGTCTGACAAGGATACCCCACAGGCAATTGCTACACTCTAGCGACATCTGTCGGACTCTGGAGTAAGCTTTCTGACTGGTGCCATTTATTTATTTATTTATTTATTTATTATTTTATTTACGCCCTAATGGGCTTTTACATGAAAATATACATTTACATTGATTACAATAATTGAACATAAGAAGATAAATGGAGTTAATTGTAAGAAAGCAACACATATAATAAAATTTTGTGCAAATTAGCAAAACACTAATAAGATGGATTCAATATAAAATATACCCAAGCATGAAATAGTAAGTAAAAGAAAGTTCA
The DNA here is from genome assembly GCA_026573805.1 of Hesperophylax magnus. Taxonomy (NCBI): domain Eukaryota; kingdom Metazoa; phylum Arthropoda; class Insecta; order Trichoptera; family Limnephilidae; genus Hesperophylax; species Hesperophylax magnus. Next base: position 11,877,516 of record JAIUSX010000004.1, read on the forward strand.
ACATAAAAAGTAAGTAAGTGGGTGTGTTTAAACCCAGTATTAATTGTGTGTTTAACAAATCGATAAACCAATATAAATTAGAGTGTAACTTACTCGTGAGGTAAAGAACATTATAACAGAGATTTAAAAAAAAAATAACAAAATAAGAGTTGCACCTGTAAAAAGCAAAAACTAATAGAATTTAGCAATATCGACATGAATAAGAAATAATAAGATCTGAGATGGAACATAGTGTTATGTATAAAAAGTAGTTAGTAGGTATATGCATACAATTATAAGTGTATAGTAGAGCAAATAAAAAACAAACAAATATGGATATAATTTACTTGAAAGGTTTCGAATGGGAGAAGATGTAATAAAATTATTAAAGCTATAAAAGTTAATTATTAGCCGATAGAATCGAAATAAGTTGCCTTTTAAAGCTCACAAAATTGTCAAAACCAAATATATCTATAAGTTCACAGTATTTATTCGCAAGGTTGTGAATTCTAGGAATTGGTGAAAAAATAGAATAATTAGTGTTGAGGTTCTTGTTAAATTTAAAAGTATCTTTACTGCGAGTTTGCCTAGCAGGAACATTAATGCAAATAAGTTCCAACAAATTAGGGCTGTCAATTAAAGATTTAATAATTTTGAATAAAAATAGCAAATCAATTAACACTCTTCTATCAGATAATTTAAGAAGTTTAGTTTCAGCAAGCAAGTTATTGTAATTTATAAATTCGATTGGAATTTTCATTTTAAAATTAATGTACCGAAGGAATTTATTTTGTACCTTTTCTAATGATTGAGAATGGACCTTGTAGTACGGTGACCATACGGTGGAATTGTATTCTAATTTGCTTCGTACTAACGAGCAATACAGATGTTTTAATGTTGACATACTTTTAAAATTTGCTCCCATTCTCAAAATAAAACCTAGTATTCTCATCGCATCGCTTGTTATTTCATCGATGTGTTCGTTAAACTGTAGACTCTCGTGGAATATAACACCAAGATCACGAATCTGTGATACACGAAGAAGATTAGCACCATTCATAAAATAGGAAAAATTAAGTGGATTTTTGCCTTTGTAAAAACTGATAATCTGGCATTTACCTAAATTTAGTTGCAAATCATTGACAGAACACCACGCACATAGTTTATTAAGGTTCAACTGCAAAATTGCGCGATCGTCATCGTCTTTGATTATTCTGTATATCTTCAGATCATCGGCAAATAACAGGACTTTAACATTAGTAAAAATATTAACAATATCATTGATAAACAAACAAAATAATATTGGGCCCAAGTGAGATCCCTGTGGTACTCCGCTCGAGGCAGCAAATGTATAAGAAGTAAACGAATCTATCTTGACTGCTAAGTACCTTCCTAATAGATAACTCTTAAACCATTCCAACATACTCCCTCTTATTCCCAACAATTTTAGTTTACGTAATAATATTTTGTGGTTTACTTTATCAAATGCCTTACTGAAGTCAGTATATATGGAATCAGTTTGATGTGATGCATTAAGGGCATTAACAATATCATTCGTGTACAATATCAAATTGGTAAGAGTAGATCTACCTTTAATGAATCCATGTTGAAGGGGAGAGATGGTTCGATTGATTCGGGATATCAACTTATCTAGTACTAGGCTTTCAAAAAGTTTGGGTAAAGTAGACATTATACATATTGGCCTATAATTTGTTACTTCGCTCTTATTACCTTTTTTGAAAATGGGCGTTAAAAGACTAAACTTCCAAAGGTCCGGGAATACACCTGATGAGAGTGACTTTGTAAATAACTTATGAATAGGATATGACAATGTATGCATACAATTTACTAAAAACCTGGGCGGAACATTATCAGGTCCTGCGGATTTTCGGGAATCAAGACTCTTCAGCTTAGATATAATATCGTCTATGGTTACATTACAGTCAGATATATCAAGAGTTTCAACCAAATCAAAGCACGAAATATTGCTGTCTTCACTTGCATTAATGTAAACGCCGCTAAAAAAATCAGCAAAAAGATTAACAGTTTCCTGAAGATTTTGGGATAATTTAGAATCGAATGACACACTACTAGGTATGTAAGTACCATTTTCTTTTTGGGATTTAACATATTTCCAAAAGAAATTTGAGTCGTCCATGATAGAGCCTTCGACATCACTAATGTAATTTTTGTAACATTTTGCGGAGAGCTTATTGCACTCTGCCCTCAATTTTTGAAACGCAGTATAATCGATGGCCAGGCGACTTTGTTTGAATCTCTTATGAGATAATTTTTTAAGGTAAATTAAGTCTATCAGGTCTTTTGAGAACCATTTTGGGTATAGAGTTTCTCTGTAAGTCGTTAAAGGAACAAATTGTTCAATTGCAGAATTAACGATGAAGTAAAATTTTTTAAGGTGTACATTAATATCATCGTCGCTATCAAAGAATGACCAGTCAGTCTGTTTAAGGAAATTTGAAATTTTAACATAGTCAGCTTTTTTGAAATTTCGAGTTTCTACTACCTTTTTTACGATAGGAATTGGTTTAAGATTAGACATGCATATTTCTAGTGGTGGATGGTAAACATCGACAGGTAATAGAATTTCGGTACTTCTCACAACACAGATGTCAGACACATTTGACAGTGCCAAATCCAACGTACGACCTCCTATATTATGAACATTATTACACTGTGTTAGACCTAAGAACAGTGCCATATCTCTAATAACACGAATATTAACATTAGAACAAGAATTGACAGAATTCATATTACACCAATCATAATGTGGCAGATTGTAATCACCAACTAGAAGTAGTTTAGTATTAGGATATTTAGCACAAATTGATTCAACCTCGTCGCAGTGATTGCTGTAGCTTTGGACATCAGAATTCGGAGGTAAGTATGCACATCCCACTATTATTTTACCTCTAGAAGTGTTCACATTGACAAATAGTTGCTCGATGGATGTGTTTTTTGTGGATATTTTTGAAGAACTGAGATTTTTTGAGATAGCAATGGCTACACCACCTCCTCTCGTTTTGGCACTTGTTTTAGAATTCCTATCCATACGGTAGATGTTGAAATTAGGGAAGCCTAATTCGGCAGAATTGATTCCTGAGTCGAGCCATGTTTCGGTTAAAATGAAGATATCACTGCTGATAGTTGCCGCCGAAGTCAGCAACATGGGAAGTTTAGTGCGGATCCCTCTCACATTTTGGTAGTAGCATTTTATTTTTTGTTGTTTCAGTTTTTTGGCGCACATTCAATAATTTTAGGTACAGAGTTCACATATTTGATAGTTATATTGGTTTCACCGTTGTTCTTCCTCGTCTCGAGTTGTTGGCGTAAATCTAGAAGTTGAGTCCTCTGCAATGGTGTTTGGTCGTTACTGGCCTTTATACCGTTTTTCAGTTTTGCGTTCCTGGTCAAAACCTCACGAGCCGAGACAGAGTCATTGAATTCGACCTTAATCGGTCTAATTTTGTTGGACTTTTTTACACCAAGTCTGTACGACTTAACCACACTCGGTATTAATTCATTATTTATATCACTAATCGCTGAAACTACTTTATCGCTGTCCATTTTAATAATTGTTGTTGTTGATTCTGAAATACTTTCGGGAACATTAAATAAAATAATGTTCTTTGACCGGGTTTTTCTTTCCTCGGCCTCTGCGAGCAAATCATTTATTGAAGATGAAGTATTTGTCGGGTTAGTAACAATAGACTGAGTATCCGTTACACTTTTTAATGTTGACAATTCTCCTTCCAACATTCCCATACGAACAGCCATCAATCCTGTGGTTCCTAACAGATCCGTTGTTATCGGGGTAATTTTACCCATTTGCTCCTTCGTAAATTTGTTGCCGGGGTCATTAATAATTTTTATCAGCGAACAGAGTAGATCCTTGGCCTTGGTCATATAGTTAAGAGAGTTCTCGTTTAAATCCATATTAAAATTTATTTAAAAAGAGTTAAAAATATGTTAACTTTATTCGTAATTAGTTTATACACAAACGCCTGTTTCCCGCAAACTGTTTAGCACTATTCAAAAGTGACGACACTTTCGACCAATGGCGATAGTAATGACGGACTGATAATGCGCCTGCGCGTTTGGTATGTTTACCAGTTGAAAATTGTTATTTTAATATTTTTAAAACACAGCACTGCACAGCACACACGATAATTTAAAAATCTAACTGATTGAATATTTCGAAGATGAAGTGATTTAACTACTTCGACACTTTATGTTGTGTTTACTTGCAATTTTCTAATGTTTTGGAAGTTTTAATGTGGAGCGTATTCACTATCTGTGTAATCAATGACGGTAGGTATTATTATTATTTATCGCTTGAATACTCAACTTTTTACCATACATCACAATTTTTATGGTAGATTATGTGTTTATAAGCTTTTTAGGAATACAAAGATGCCTTTATTCTCATAGCACATGGAGGGTGGTAATATTAAATATTTTAGGTACCCCTTTAAGGATAAGGATAAGGATACTCTGGCAAAGAAGAGGTTAATAAGAAATCGAACAATTTTAAAGGATTGTAATTTATTACAATATGATTCAATCATTTTTCTAACTAATGGTTAATAATACTACATATTGATTGAACAACCGTTTTCAAATTTTTTTTTAATAAAACAGATATGATTTTAGATTTTCACGGCCAAAAGTATCATCGTATTTTTAGGTTATTAAACCGTGTTGCAATTCTATCTTCTTTAGCCAACATTTCGGACAGCATTACGGCGTCCATCATCAGGACAGATTGTGTTGAAGTACGTTTTTATGTATGTAGAAGTGATACCACAGTGCTGCAAGAGATTGACCCTCTTTGATGTGGGTTTCTGCGTTTCGTTTTGGTGTAGTCGACTAATTAAGGATACTAAGAACTATTAGACACTGTAACGCTGTCCGAAACTCTGGCTAAATAAGGAGGAAGCGGAACATGGCATAGTAACCCAAAAATTAATCACATTTTATAATAAAATTTGATAATTTATAAAGTGCATACAGACAAAGGTAATGCAGAAAAATTTGACTCAAACACAGCACTCACACAGATGTATTGCTTGCATACAGCATGTTTCAAAATCATTATTCGACTTTCCAGTAGAAATGAAAAATATTATAAAAGATCACACTAAAAAACTTCACACAGGTGTACTATAAAATATATTTTAGGTAATCACCTCGTTAATGTATTTTAAAGGGTAAACTTAAAATTATTCATAAGCTGCTCGTTCATAGATGGCGCTGATTAAATTATTTTAGGAAAAACCACGTTACAAGTCGTGCTTTAAAATAATAAGATGAATTATTTGTTTTCGCCCGTACATATGGTATATGAATATGAATAAATAGTCATCTTTGGGGTTGCTGTGTGGGGGTCTTTTTAGGAAAGGGGGAGGAAGCTATGGTAAGGAAAAAGGTATGAGGGGTGGATAGGAATCTAAGGATAAGTGTGTTCAGGAGTTACGAATATATGAATCCATCCTCCCACTGCGATGTTCTGTGAGAATCCTGCTGGAGAGTTCAAAGGGTCTCCCTCAACCAGTCTCTCCTGATCCGGCCTGCTACGCAGTCGTCAAGACCAGGACAAACCTCTCCCCATGAACACGGGCACCCCTGCTAAGTGACCAAACGTAGCGAACCACTTGTGGTGACCTATGGCAGAAGTGTAGGTTATCCAATAAACGGTTCCTGGGGCGGCGGTACCCACACCCGCCTCCCATATTGTATTTGTGTGCCTTTCTTGAAAGAATTGAGTTTTTATAAGGACAAAACTCATTTAATATTCATATTGTATATGTACGGGCGCAAACCAAAAATTCATCTTAATTAAAGCATAACTTGTGTATTTTCCTTAAAATAATTAAATTAGCGCCATCTAAGATCGTTGACCCTTACGATAAGTTTTTCAGAGATAAATTCTAAGAGATGGGATTGTACAATTCCGAAAAATATTTTTTTTAGTTTCAATATATGAAATTTGATACATCTACCTAACACCCTAGTGATATATTTTATAAAAATTTAACAGCTTTCAAATTGAAAGTGATGAAGATTTTTTTCTAGATATTTTAAAATTTTTCCAAAGTCCCAACTGTCGGGAACGGCATCCAAAATTGGGGTATGTTGTGAGGTTTTAGGGAGTGAAATAAAGAAAGAGATGAGGAGGATGAAGGTTGATATGCTACCTGGCTATTCAGATATGATCACAAAAAATGGCTAAATCCACTTCAAGAAAGGTTTTGATTTTGAATTGTGGTCTTTTACCGGGGCGATACTGAGAGTATTTATCACTTTAAAATTTAGTTCAACAAAACGAAAGTCTATAAGTTAAGTACGGTATTCTAAATATAGCTATGTACAAATTTAATTACACTTACAATCATTTTCATATACAGGGTGTATCGGCACGTACCCGACAAACTTTAACCAGCTATTCCTTAGCACATTTGGAGTAAAAAATGTTATGGGCACTTTGCTGTCCGGTAACATTTTTTTTTTTATTAAAAAATTTATTATTCATATTTTCACCACATGTCACCAATGTTTTATCCTTTGTCAAAGTTTGAAAACCCATCTGGCAATATTTTGTTCGAGTTTCGTTGAATAATGTACGTACGTACCTACGTTGGCGCGCTTTTACAATCACAACGAAATGGCACGGCACCATTCGTCTCATTTTTAACTATTATTATTTAGTGTGTACGAAAGAGCGAGGACACTTTTTGACACACTTGCTAATAACAGCTGTTGAACACGAGATTCAATGCAAATGACAGTGACGGAGTGTGGATTTTTTATTTATTTTTTGTTTTTAATGGAAAAAAAATGTTACCGGACAGCAAAGTGCCCATAACATTTTTTACTCCAAATGTACTCAGGAATAGCTGGTTAAAGTTTGTCGGGTACTTGCCGATACACCCTGTATATTATTTAATGAGAATTAAATTAATCATCTGTAAATATGTCCACAAATAAAGATTTGAATATAAAACATTATTTGAAAAATCTCACTTTAAATTCCGTTGAGCTCTGCAATACTATTATTTATTTAGAACAACATTTCAATTATTTTTTGGGGTAAGTTGGCTGAATGGAAGTGGGGAGGGGAAGGAAACTGGAAGAGGAAGATTGGGAAGTAGTATATGACTATTATCTGTTTGTCAAACACAGATAGTGGCGTTTCAATTTTGAATGGAGGTATTTCACAAGGGCGATACTGAGCGTCTACCACGGTTCCATGATAACTAAACACACCTTTAAAAAGTGATATAAAATCATTTAAAGTGATGAAACAAACTAACCTATAAACCTAACCTACATAACCTGTTTTTTTTTCATCACTTTTCATGACTTTTTTTTAAGGTGGGTTGATTTGTCACTGTGTCGAGTTATCCAGTTACCGTCTACCACTCTAGAACTGAAAGTAATGAAATTAATAATTTGATATTAAAACACAAGGAGGCTAATCCTATTTCATTTTAAGGAGATATCAAAGTTTCGTTTGCAATTGATAAGTCTATAAGTACCTACCTAATCATTATTTAAAAACATTTTTCCACACAACATACTCAAGTTGGTCCTTCGTTTGTCACTTGAAACTTTCTTGATAGGAGATTTTTTTTAAAACAGTCTGTGTGATAAGCATTTGCTGTAGTTAACTATTTATTGAGCATTTAGTTTTGAGCCGCCATTCCTTATTAATATAGGGCATGCTGTAAGCACTACACTCACAAGTTACAAAAACCTGCTGAACCCAATGCAAGATGTACGAAAACAGGTCTCTAACTACAGCATTGCCTGTATTAATAAAGATGGACTGAAGAAAATCATGTGACAATCCTGTAGACTGTCGGATGAATTTATTAACAAATCACTGAAAGGGACATGCTTACGCCCTCCCCGCTCCGCGCCCTTGGTTGGTCTATGGTTGCGTGCTTGAAGGTTAAATATGTAAATATTGATAGAAAATGATACTTACAGAATTAAGATGAACTAAAAAGTTGAGCTTTAAGCCACTACATGATTCTGTAGGTCACAAAGGTTGCGATGGGCTGTGGAAGGAATACCAGGAGACAGGACACTGAACATTAGGAGTGTGCAAGTGCCCCAGTGGAAGCGACTGTAAAGCAGACCGAGGAGGAGGTGGACAGACTGTGGAAGAGGATTGGAGCAGAAGGAGAAGGATTGAGGACTGGCGGTGAATGATGAGGAACCAGTGGAGACATTTTGTGAAGGAGGTCAAATCCCACACGGGAGTGATAATGATGAAAGGAAAATAAAATAAAATAATAACTTAAGTACAAATATATAATAATTTTAAAACAATACAACGTCTCTTAAAAGTGTAACAATAATAATTCTAAAACAAATAATAATATTAAAAATTGAAAACAAGCATTTATAAAAAAAAATGTAGGAATAAAAAGATATTTTAGAAACATAAATAAAAGATAATTAAAAAAATAAAGAAGGAAGAATTTAGGGAATGGAAAGCAATTATTATTTTGTTTAAATGAACTTGAGGTGATTTTTCACGAAAACGGCGCTATATAAATTAGACAAATATTATTATGGAAGTATTTATAAAAAAAAGTTTAAAATATTACAAATTCCCTCGCTTTCTGTAATTATTTATACAATCCGTTAAAAATTCCCTCGCTTTCTGTGATTATTTATACAATCCGTTAAAAATTCCCTCACTTTCTGTGATCTATTATACAATCCGTTAAAAATTCCCTCGCTTTCTGTGATCTATAAATACAATCCGTTAAAAATTGATTTATTCATAATTTATTTTTATGTACAAAAATATTTAAAGAATTTAAATGGATTGACAAAATAAAATAAATGTGGGAGAAATGTGGTAAAAATATTGTTCTAAAAATCATTCAATTCGATTTGGTTAATATTATTAATGATTCTAATTAATTTTCAAAAAAACTTGCTTAGCATTTTCTTTTACATTCATAAAACCAAATATTTCAAGGGTTACGAAGCAGCACCTCATATGCAACATTTTTACAATAACAAATTCACAACTTCGTAAGCGACATGACTGACACTAGTGCAGATCCGCAGAGTTGTTCCAAGCTGCAGCCTGCAGGGTGAACATCTCCCTGATGATAGACAACCGTTATCATTTTGGTCAGTTTAAGTCGGCTTTACATATTTCTAAAAACAGGATGTTTCACAGAATTTGAATAATTCATCAAAATTTAAAGTTGATTTTCAAGTTCTAATTCTGCATAGCAACCCGTCCTCGGATCTTGATTTAAATTTCACAGTTAAATAGAATTTTCCAAAATCAGAGCGTATTTAAATTATTATAATGTACAACATTTAAAATTTATATAGAAATAAACAAACATAATCATTATTATTGCACAACTAAATTAAGTTACCCTATTCTACGCATCTTTGTCTTGACCATGTCTTCTCCTGAGAAACATCTTAATATTCAATTCATTCTTGTGTATTCAGAAACAATATTTTGAAGAATTCCCCAGAATTAAATTAATTTTAGTATTAAAGCATTGAAAATAGTATTGACAATTCATTAGACACAAAGACATTATTATATTTTCAGAAACAATCTTCTGGTGAATTTCTAGATATTCAATTCATTTTTGTATATTCATAAACAGTCCTCTGGGGAATTCTTCAACATTCAATTTAGTTATAATTATTCACAACATTATGGTATTAAAATGGACAAGACGTCTATGATTTGATGACATGATTGTCTATGATTTTCGATCAAATTTTATGATATATTTTGTTGATTCTAGGAGATTATATTTTAATATTATATTATAAATACACATTATACTAAAAAAAAAGTGTTTTTGGAAAAAGGGACACATATTTGAACAAGAAAACAAGAAGAGATAGTTGATAAGAAATATTTGTTAAGACTGCAGCCAAGAGAATATGTTAAATATTTATTTAGGTTAAGAATAAATTAAATAAAAATATGTTTTAAAATAGATATATTGTATTAAACAAGGAAAAGAGATAGATATTCATTAGAAATTTCTGGTAAGATTGCAGTCAAGAGGTACAAAAATTGCATGATAAGATTAAACCGTTAAGAAAATAAGGAATGTTAAGAGATTTTAGTTAGATAGCCGTTAAGAGATTTCCGGAGATATTTATTAGAAATTTCTGATGAGATTGCAGTTGAGAGGCAAAAAAGTACATGATAAGGATAAGATTAAAATTTAAGAAAATAAGGAATGTTAAGAGAGTTTGATTAGACAGCCGTTAAGAGATTTCCGGAGATATTTATTAGCTATTTCTAGTAAGAATGCAGTAAAGAGATACAAAAATACTAAGAATAAGATAAAAACGTAAGAAAATAAGGAATGTTAAGAGATTTTGGTTAGATAACCGTAGAGAGATTTCAGTGGAGATATTCACTAAAAATTTCTGGTATGATATTGCAGTTAAGAGATAAATGACAAAGATAAGGTAAGAAAATGAGGAATGTAGAGATTTTTGATTAGATAACCATAGAGATTTTTGGAAAGATATTTTATAAGAAATGTATGGAGAATGTATTAGATTAAGAATAAAGAAGAGAAAAAATTATCGTTTTGATAAATACATTAAAATAAGGAATGTTAAGAGATTTTTTGGTTAGAACAAAGTTAAGAGATTTTCGTAAAAACATAATGCATAATATCCAAACTACCCTGGGCTAGACGGACAATGGCACTCCCGACATTGTAGAATGCTGTGAGGTGAAAATAAAGGGTGACAGGAAGAAGAAAGAATAGATCGAGTCTGAGAGAACCAGGCTATTCACACATTTCAAGCACAATTTCATTTCTCGTCGGTCTTTCATCAGGGCGATACTGAATGTATCTCTCCCTCTGGACAACATGAGTGGGGCATTATCAATAGGAATCACAAAACCATCCAAAGCACTGACTTCTTCAAGTGTTACTTACATTGGCGATCGCCTGGAAATTGACGATACCTGCCCATCATGGAAATCTATTCATGATAACGATTTTGGCATTTGCTTGATAAAAATTATTTGAACAGAAACGATAAATAAATCTATGACTTTTTGATATCCCTACAGGTTTATTAACTGCTATACCACTACAAAAAGATACTACATTTTTATTCAATAGTGATCACAAATTTTAGTTCAAGAAAAATTATTGTCAAATCAATTTTTACTTCTTTACACACAATAAATAATCTAGTGATACACATTATTGGAGATTATTTTCACGTCTCTTCGAGACCTGGGTTCACTCCTTTCTTTATCACCAAAGACCTAATACACAGATGACTAAAAATTCTGAGAGAGTACCTCAAGGTCCTCTATTTGGACTCATTTTAATTTATTTTTGTAAATAAAGGAAAAACTTGAAAGAAATGGAAAAGAGACGACTTTATCTTAAATAAAGGTACATGATTATGATGATTTATAAATTAATGAAGGATAATATGTTATATTTAAAGAGAAGAAAAATAAGTTATAGGTCGTTTGAACAAGATAGAAGAAAACTTTTTTGCTCTGGAGAAATTTCATTGACAATTTTAAAGTGTTTGTTCACAAATTAACATTGTTTCATGCAAAACTGTTCCATTGGAAAATCATGCGAAAACATACCATACTTTTTATATCACAGGGAAAGAGGAAAATTATGAAAACTTTAATTAATAATAGTTAGTAAAAGTTTAGCTAATTTGATAATAATGTTCGAAAATAAGATTTTTAAAAATTAAATTAGACATGACTTACGGAAGAAAACTACAATATGACAGTATAGGAAAATAGGAAAGAGAGGAGAGAGATATTAAAAGAGATTCTTAAAAAAATATAAATGAATAATTAAAATTGGAAATGACTGACTTAAAAATGTGTTCTCAAAAATAAAAAAATGACAAAAGAGACATTCCGTTGTTACATTAGATTAATATGAAAATTCATAAAAACTATTTAAACATAACGTTTTCATATAAATAAACAACCGTCTTAAATTCTAGTATGTGCTAGTAATAAACTCTACTTCTTATGAGATTTGTCACAGGGATTATTCGAAAAGTGAGAAAATCCATTATATATTATTGTTAATTTACACAAATATGGATTATTCGTAAACATTATTATTGGAAGATTACCAGAGAACACTTCGATAACTACATACATATAACAATTTCAGAGAATAAAACAAACATTTCGAAAAGTCCAATAATTTTGGAGAAATTTCCAATAAATTTGGAGAATTGTCTACTAAACTTGGAGAATCGTCCAACAAATTTGGAGAAATGTTCACTAATTTGGAAATTCTGCTAAATTTGGAGAAACTTCCAATAAACTTGAAGGAATGAAACATTTAGAGAAATGTCCACTAAATTTGAAGAGACATCCAATAAATATGGAGAATTGTTCAATAAATTTCCAGAATAATCCAATTACATGTTCATTTGCATGTTCATGTTTTGCATATACGTAGAAGTGGAATTTAATAATCCGATACGCTGTTTTTGTTTCCGCTGTTCCGTCATCTGGAAAGAAAATATAAATTGATTAATATAAAAAAGATTTTTTTAACATAGCATATACGGTGTACAAAAGGTTGACTACTGTACCTGGTCTTTGAGGTCTGTCAGCAGGTGCGTCAGGGTGGACAGCATGGCCTGCGTGTGTTCCAGCTGGCCTTGCAGGGATCTCAGTTCGACCTCCGCCGCCTCCCCTTCGCTGGTGGCCAAAGAGGTCGCCCTGAGGCGAGGGAACCACTCCAGGTTCGTTGACTGCAACAACAAATGTATAAAGTCAGAGAATGTCAAGAAAACATGGGTCCAGCTTCTCTGTCTTCCGCTAACATCTGGAAAATCTTCACTAAGCACGTTACAACCCGGAACAACTCAAAAGAACTACACTCGTTACAGAAACATAGGTTTTGAAGCCATCTCTCTTCGTTTTCCATATTTTTTTACTTTTAGCTCCTTTGAATTTCTTCTTTATATATCTATCTCCCGTAGTGTCCCAGTGGAAGCAACCTATGAAGAGATGAATAGGTTGAGTGAAAGAAGATAGAATGGCGATGGACAATGTCAGTGGAGAGCTTTGGTGGAAGAGGCCAAATTACATAATGGGAAGTAGCATTGTATTGTACAATTCAAAAGGCTTACATCTTTCGGCCAGCAAGAAAACAGAAAGAAAAGATGAGAAAAGATAGAAAAAGGAAAGCGATAAAAAAACACAGAAAGGTGACGAAGAAAGTGTGAGAACAGAAAAATAGAAAAATTATGGAAAAGAAATGTAGGAAATGATTGAGACAGAAGAAAAGATGAAGACAAAACAGTAGAAACTATTAGAAAGAGATGCAGAATGAATGCCTTAACCATGTTGCAACGGTAGGAAAAGATTAAACAGAATGCGATGGTAACACCAACTTGACAATCGGTCAGTTGTTGAGTTAAAAATGTGTCAGGTTCCCAACCAGGAGACGGGGCTTCAATTCCCCTGTTGGCAAACTCCTCTACCATTGCACAAGCAAGATCTTCCACTTACAATGATGATAGGAATGGTAGGAGTTATTCAAATAATGTTGGGAATGTTTCTCTTTCTTTCAAAAACATTAGAAAATATCAGATGCGAAATCTACAAGGTAGCACATACCTTGACCATGGCGTACACATAGCTCTCGGGCCCAGTGAACTCAGTGGGATCCTTGACCCTGACGAGGACAATAAAGTAGAGGTAGTGCCACATGTTGTGCTCGTTGAGGGTGTGCTCCTCGAAGGAAACCGTCTTGTTGTCGAAGGCCGATCTGTTCAGACCTGGAACAAAGATTAATTATTACATGAACGGTGAAAACCTACCAGTTCTAATGGCTCAACTGACATTCAATTCGATTAATATATTATTTAAAAATTCTTCATTTTGAGCCATTTGATCACAGAGAGCATATTGTATTCTGAGCCATCAGACAAGTAATCATTAGATAATCATTCTAAAAGAGGTTAATTTACAATTTTTTATTTGTTATTATCAGTTATTCAGTAGAATTTTTGAAATTTTTTTTATAAAATTAAAGATTTGGAGTCTATGACATTAAAATTATACCGTTTAAACAAAGTATTTGCAGTGGCAAAAATCTTGTAAGTGTGTTAGGACATGCTAAACTTATCGATCTTTTGATTAATTGTACTTAGGAAGTATGTGGCCCTCCCCACAGGCGAGTTCAAGAAGAAATTGGTGCAGTTGGCTCCACAGTACGGGAGGTTATGGTGACATCCTCGACAGTGATACTACAAAACAATTTATTTGAGCCAAAGTCACATTGTTAGACATGTATTTGAGGCTCTTGCTGTGGCAAAAGAGAGCACGATAATGGATATGTCGATCTCTTTTCTTGGCCTAGAATGATCCTTCTGCAGTAAAGTTTCTTGTTAGGCACGGTGACAAGATTATGAACTTTGAAGTTAAACTTACCACAAATAAAACAGGTATTTTTGAGTATCAATTCTTTCTGTTGCTTTTCGCTCCTCAGGTCAGCGAATGTGTCAATGATGACACCGAAAATGAGATTCAACACAATGATGATGACGATGAAGAAGAAAAGCAGGTCGTAAATCACCCTGGCTATGTAGAGAGGCTCCTACAACAATAAATAAGAAACATTAGTTTAATAAAAATTACCACAACCTCCGAAAAATCATTTTGGAACTATTGTAGGATTGTACACATACTCAATATAATGTACTCTACTCTCTACTTATCATTATTGTTATTATATAGATCGATTGTTTTTTTATTGTTGTTTTATGAGTCACACATAATGAGATATATTATAGCATAGACAAATCACACACTTACTTTTACATATTTTTGGTTCCTTGGAACGGGCAATTTGCCTAGTTAGGAACCTATAATTTCGACCTGATAAGGTACAATAATCTATAACCACTGAAAATATTTTAATTATATCTTGTATCATATTGTACTGTGTGTAAATCTAAAGAAATAAATAAATAAATAAATAAAAAATAAAATTATGTAGCCGCCAAAGGTTGCGATCTTAGAATAAAGAAGGACACCAGAAATGCCTTCCTTTTTTAATAAAAACCACTTTCGCCCTGGTACTTTTTGGTTCTAGCCCATTTGGTGTTTGACATTGCATATCACCATCCTATTTGAATTTCATATCGCAATAAAGAAGAGATATTCTTGATCGATTATAAACGGTTATTAGAAGGACGTGGAAGCTACGAAACTGAATGGAGATGAAATGAAGATTTTCATCGGGACGGCGACTGGAATCAATCGAGAATGGCTCTGGCCTGCAACACAGGCCTTGTCCACACTAGCTCAGTGATACCAGCACAGAAATTAGGTGCAATTAGGGCACTTTAAAACTTCATTTATTTAACCTATAACTTATCACCTAGACTTATAACTACATAATAACTTACACCTAAGATATTACTTACATACAACTAAGATTTATAACAAGTGACTTTTAAGAGTTTTGAGACTTATAACTACAAAGTGACTTACATCTAAGACTTATTATAGTTAGTGACTTATGTATAATTACATAGTGACTTAAAACTAATACAAGTGAGTATAATACAGACCAGCGGTAACTACTAGGGAACTACAGTAGAACCCCGTTAATTCGAACCCCGATAATTCGAAAAATCACGTAATTCGAAATTTTCGCCAAAAAAATTTCCGCAGAAAAATTTTTTCATACAAAAATTTTTGTAATTCGAAATTCGTTAATTCGTAATTCGAAATTTATTTTTGTCCGCGCACGAAAATTTGTTCGTGTAATTCGAAAAAATTTGATTTTTGCGAAAATAAATCATAATATTTCGTAAATCTGAATCTAAAAGTCAGCCGTGGCGGTAAAACGCCGAAAAATGTATTTTTACGTGGTTATACATCGTCCTAATTAGTATTATTATTTTGTAAATCTGAATCGATTTACACTGGAATGTTGTATTTTTTCAAATTTATTTCGAATATCCGAGTTTGAAGGGCCGAGAAAATACGTTTTACGCGGATATATTTCGTAGTTTTATGAGTTTACACCAAATATCTGTATTTAAAGGGTCGGCCGCGAAATTTAGATTTACGCGTAAATGTACCGTATATTTACGAATTTATTTCAAATATTTGAATTTAAATGGCCCGCTGCGACGGAAATCGGCCGCGAAATCTCGATTTACGCGTAAATATATCGTATTTTTACGAATTTAAATTCAGATATTTGAAATAAAGGGCCGTCCGCGACGGAAAATTACCGCGAAATCTCGATTTACGCGGAAATATATCGTATTTTGACGAATATCTCAATTTAAAGGGTAGGCCGCGACCGAAATCGGCAGTGACATCTCGATTTACGCGTAAATATATAGCATTTTTACGAATTTATTGCGAATATCTGAATTTAAAGGGCCCGCCGCTACGGAAATCGAATGCGAAATTTCAATTTACGCGGAAATATATCGTATTTTTACTAACTTTACTTCGAATATCCGAGTTAAAAAATACGGCGCGACGGATATCGGCCGAAAAATGACATATTTTTACGAATTTACTTCAAATATCTGAACTTAAAAGGCCGGCCGCGACGAAAAACTGCCGATAAAATTCGATTTACGCGGAAATATTTCATATTTTTACGAATTTACATCAAATATCTTAATATAAAGGGTCGGCCGCGACGGAAATCGGCCGCGCATTCTCGATTTTCTCGGAAATATATCGTATTTTTGCGAATTTATTTCGAATGTCTGCATTTAAAGAGCCGGCCGCGACGGAATACGGCCGCGAATTCTCGTTTAACGCGGAAATATATCGTATTTTTACGAATTTAAATTCAGATATTTGAAATAAAGGGCCTGCCGCGACGGAAAATTACCGCGAAATCTCGATTTACGCGGAAATATATCGTATTTTGACGAATATCTCAATTTAAAGGGTAGGCCGCGACCGAAATCGGCAGTGACATCTCGATTTACGCGTAAATATATAGCATTTTTACGAATTTATTGCGAATATCTGAATTTAAAGGGCCCGCCGCTACGGTAATCGGCCGCGAAAATAAAGAAATAATTGGTATTAATACGAATTTACAACTAAAATACCACCCGGATTTGAAGAGGCGGCCGAGAAAATCGATTTTTGGCATTTTTTTTTTTTTCCAAAATTTCGAATTACGTGGGAATTCGTTAATTCGAAATTTGATTTTTGATGTCCCGTGGATTTCGAATTAACGAGGTTCTACTGTAAATGAGAATAAGGAAGAGTTGGTTTGAGTGCGTAGAGGAAGACTTAGAACTGGAAAAAATTGGCTAGAAAAGGGAGACAGTGGAGAACAAAATGATGGTGGAAATTAAACCCTGGTAAAAACAAGTACAAAACCAAGTTTCAGATAAAACTCTAAAAGACTGGGTGGAATTGTAAATGGTACCAAGGGCTCATCAATATAGCAGTTATCGATATCAGTATGTTATACATACAAAACTCTTCAAAGGGCAGTGAGAACAGATCAAAACAGCAGGCATTGATGTCTGACGCAGGGTAAAACTCCTAAGATAATCCCGTAAAAGGCATATTAAGAATAAGGATGAATTTTGTAACTCACGCTGCTTGCAGGTGCACGCAAAATGTCTCCGATACCGCCTCCATTTCGCAGGCCCTGGTTCAACGTGGTAAGGATGCACATAAGCAAGGAGTCGCAGGAGCGCTCCCGAAGCTCCCCACCCACGTTCACCATACCACTCGGCGGCTTATCCTTGTCCGCCTCCTTCCCATCCTCGTCTGTGCTGGGGGGAATTGAGCATGATGGAAGATTGGCACCTATGGACAAATCATCAAATTGTAGCAATATTTTGATAGTTCCACGTATCGCCTCTCGTATCATGCGGGGAATGGCGCTAGCTTCCATAGAAATGCTTATCAAGTAGAGAATTGAATTGCATGACCCAGATTGCTGTGAGCAATATTCTGATAGTTGGAACCAACGTCACTAAAGGTGGGAAATCGCTAGAATCTGAAGCTATATAGACATATAATCAAGTGAAGAAATTTATTGCATTATGTAACAAGATTGTTCTGAGCAATATCGCTCGCTATGCTAGAGTCCATAGCTATGCCAATCAAGTGGAGAATTGTATCGCACGAATCAGTAGGTGAGCAAATATTGTTTAAAGCTCAAGTAGTTAATTAATTAATTACACAGTTGCCTTGTTACTTGTTTTATAGTTCGAAGTATCGGCACTCAGGGGCGCTAGTGTCCATAGTTATGCAAATATGTCAAGCGTAGAATTATATTACATAACCCAGATTGCTAATAGCAATCTGTATATGGATAAGTATTTAGCAATAAGGTTTCTGGGTATTGAGAAACTTTAAATGCTATAATTGATTGAATTTCATTTATACCTTTCAAGTACTTGGCAGCGGGATCATCAGAACACTCGGCACTCTCCGGCAAGATGGGGGAAACTGTAAGAAAATAATATTAAGGTCATTCATCTTTAAAAGCCCAATGACTTATGTTCTGAAATTCTTCGTTTTGAATCTTTCGCGGAAACAGATGTTTCGGACATCTGTGACACTTGATCAATTTAACGCTTAGGTCATATTCCTCTAATTCTCCTGCCTTCCCCTTTACCAGTGCCCTTGAGGTTCTCCAGTTTCCAGTTGGCGAGCAACACGTCCTAAATGTCTTAGTATACGCTGCAGGCAGACAATAGTTGATAGCTGATTGTGAATGCCTAGCCCTTCCAGAATGGATATTTTATTAGTGAGCCTGACTGTCCATGGAATCCAGAGCATTTTATGATGCATGTCTTTTTTAATTAAGAAACAAAAACGTTAGGTTCCACAGGGCACCAATTTAGGTCCTGTTTTATTTTAGATTGATCTTTACCAATCCATTTTTTTCCTATAGTTCTTAGGATCCATTGTAGACAGACAGTTTACAGCAGAATGGTAAGATTAGTGTGTCTGGTGTCCATGGAATCCTAGAATGTCATGAGATAAATCATCTAGTGATATTACTGGCTCACCTGGTTCAATGTCATCAATCTCGTCCACTGAGAGGAGGAAGTCATCCCTGAAGAACAGGAAGCCCACCAGGGAGAACATGTACACCAGAATTAGAGCCAGCACTGCCGTCAGCACGATGGAGCGACCATTTCTAGTCACGGAGCGGATGACGTTCAACAGAGTTTCCTCGCGGTATACCACGTCAAACAGCTAAAGAGAAAATTTTGTGATGAATAAATAATATTGTTTAGCTAACGGAAACAACAGAAATTGTAATAAGAATGGACAGCCATGCTGAAAGGAAAAAAGATTGCTGCTTAACTGAAAACCGAAAGGGAAAAGGCCACCAGAAAGAAGGCAGCAGAGATGGTGGTACGATTTAAAGAATGCAGGGGGCTAAAATGGAAAGTCTAGTTCCACAGAAAATAAGGAAACATTTACTCAGCGATGGATAGAGCAAGGTTAACCTCTTGAATGTCGGAGCAGAAAATTCTTAAAAAACCCTGACTGTAGGCTGAGAATTCACAGAACTGCATGAAAATCACCGTGATGAATTTTTTTTCTTCATATTAACCCCACACGGGAGGCAGATCTCCATTTGGGAGACAAAGAAATAATGACCTTTTTACTACATCGAACAATACTAAAACTCAATTTTTTTCATTTTTGCAACACTGTTTTACGTAAATGAATTTTAACATTCACAGATTTCTTAAGCGGTCGTAGAGATTACATTCACAAAATAAGAAGTAGAATCTACAGTGACATTTGCGCAAGCGATTCTGAGTTTGTCCTCCACACAGTTTTAAAAGGTTAAAGGTTAAAATTGCATCTAAAAAAATTCCAGCATGGATGGTATTAGAGCATGTGCTCAAATATGCTGATGTGTTCAACATGTGTTCAACATGCGCTCAACATGCGCTCAACATGTGCTCAAGCACCGAGTATGGTTGTAAAAATTGTTGCGCAAAAAAAAGTTGACTAGTTAAAGCAAGGAGAGAACCATCAAATAATACATCGAGGGCCACAAGTTATCAAATACAGTTTGAGATCATTCAAGATAAATATGATGATTTTTACAACAACAGGTATATTGAAATTAAGCATAAGGAAATCTGTGGATGCTCTACTGATGTAAGCTTTATAAGCTGAATGGTATTGAAGACAATACTGCAGCCTTAGGCACGATGAACTGGAGGAAAACAGCAAAAGACAGCAAGTTATAGCATCAATGAACTTACAAGAACGCTGTAGAAGAAAGGATGCACCGATATCCCGCACAAGCAGAAGATCAGGTAAGCCAGGTGGTAGAGCAGCTCCCTGTCGGTGATGATCTTGTCCCAGGACTTGGTGAGCGTGCCCTGGTTGCCCATTATACTGACGAGATGGACCCCCTTCACCATCACCTGGAGGAGGAAAAATAACAAATTAGATATTTGTATCAGTTAAGGTTTTAACAAGGCTGTGTTATAGGGCCACCACTAATTTAAAAATATCAAAAAATAGGTTTATCATAAACATAAAGGGTTATTTTTTATTGTCAATTTATTCACATGATTCATAAAGAAATGGTATTTGCGGATAAACATAAACACAAAGTAAAAATGGTGATATTCTAATTGTGATCAATATATCTGGTAAATTTCTATGGCACAAAGTGTTTTACTGCAAGAATGTAGGTGGTCCATTGCATCCAAGATATTGGGACAGATTATTTTTTATAGGCATTCCGCTGATAGATTCTCTGTAATCTCTTTGTCTTTCTCATAAAGGATGCTTGCAACAGAAAGAGAGGTAGCAACGAAACGAAAAGGGAAAGAAGAGGGTTAAAAAACGTGGCTATTCAAATCTAATCACTTAACAAAGCTAGAGAAACTGTTTGAATGATGGTCTTTCACCAGGACGATAATATAAGCATTTTCCACTGTGGAAAGGTAGAACAAGTCGAGGACGCCTGAGGAAGACATGACATGACCCGACTCAAATACTTGAGTCGGGTCATATCAAGAGTCAGAGCAGAGTAATGTGTGCCAAGACCGAGTCGCTTGGCAGTCCATCCTTTCTGCCTACCCCTGCGGGGAAACGGCGTGATAGTTAGTTAGGAATATTGACTGCATTGCATCTGACATACCGTTAGCACGCCTAGTACAGCTAACGTTGGCCGCGGGCCAGCGGACAGTATGAGGCGCAGTATACAGCCGGCCGCCAGGGTACGAATTCCGGATGCCCGCGGAACCACGGCCACCAGTCCACCCGCCCCCAAAGTGATGGCCCAGACTGCAAGGGATAAACGGGTGTCCACCTCTGGAAAGGAAATACAAGATATAAGAAGAAGACCAAGAAATAACTCTTTACAGAAATGAAGTTATCGAAAACTCTTAAAAACACTTTTTTAATCCAGCAGATTTCAGTATTTTAGAGTCTGCTAGAAGTTGAACTAAAGACAAAGAATAGAAATAAGTAATGGCCATAGAATAAAATTAGATGGATACGTAAACATCCAAATTAATAGTCTTGCCCTAACATGAAACCTGGATATCATTTCGACGAGCTGAAGGCAAACCATATGACCATATTTTTGGCACCAGGAGGGTTCGAGAATGCTTTGAATAAACCATGACATCAGTCATACATCGACCACCGAAGAGCGCACATTGAAATAACCAGACCATGTGCAGAAAAGTAAAGTTCGCTAAAGTAAGGCAAAGGTTTGCAGCACTGTCCATTGTGGGACTTTTCTGCACAGGGTCTGAATGGTCATTCTTAAACTAATCGCCTGGCATAGCGAAGCTAAAATTGAGTGACATGGCCAAATTATAACACATTTGTAAAAGTGTCCAACTAAATAGTGTAACAAAATATAAAATTTTGGAAATAAGCTTGAACTTTTGTTTACATGATTTGGGATATGGGTTAAGTTTTTTACGCAGACAGAAATTTGCGCGCCGTTGTAAAAAGGAATAGTAATTCGTAAGCAGATTTTATTTTCGTATAATGTGAGATTCATTTATTGACAAATCACCGAAAGTGGGACAACCATGCCGCCTCATGCGCTCTGCGCAAGTTGGTTTATTCCCCTTTCCGATTGGCTCGTCCATTAATTTGGGTGTCTACGGTAATGGTGCTGATGATAAAAGTGTTACCTGTAGTACCGCCAAAGGGATAGAAGAAAGCGACAATAATATTGATCAGGACAGCGAAGTTGAAGAGTATGTTGCTCCACAGGGACATGTAGGAAGACATCCAGAACAGGAATGGTTGGCCTAAGAACACAAACAAAAATATTAGTAGACAATCAGCATTACGAATGAAGAATTTAAGATGAACTAATGATTTTGAGTAAACATCGACAAAAACCCAAAAAATCGACATGTAAAACAAGGTTTTATTGTAATTTTAATTTAATTTTTTTTTTATTGGACTGACGATAGTACCTTCCTTATCAGAGACTGGAGTGAATTGAGCTCAGAACCTCGCCAATTGCCGATCGCGTAGGACCGACATTTATTTAGTATATTAACTGCTGTAATGTCATCTGATTTCAGAGGAACGCTTATAAGTCTGCGTGCTTGTACATGATTGCCACCAAAATTTGATAGAATGCATTGTCATTGATAACGAGTCTATCTGCCGAGTCTCAGCTCGATCAGATGTCGGGAAGTGGGTTAATTTCCGCTTCCAAGATTTGGATTCATTCATTCGAGAAAACAAAAGAGAAATTCAAATAAATATATTTTAAAAATCAACCTGTAAAAACAAAACATCTATTTTAAAACGTCTTATAAACCTTCAAAAAAATAAATAAATACAGGGTTTTCCAATAAGAGGTGTTATTTTGATATTCAATCGTAAAAGATCAATGGTTTCGTTGCTTGTGTGGCACGTAGCGCCGTCTTGTTGAAAGTAAACGTTGTCCAGATCAATACCATCCAATTCCGGCCATAAAAAATCATTAATCATCTGTCGATAGCGCAATCCATTCACCATAACTGTTGCTCCAGCCTCATTTTCGAAAAAGTAAGGTCCAATGACTCCGCCGGACCATAAACCGCACCAAACAGTCACACGTTGAGGATAGAGAGGCTTTTCAACAATAACTCTTGGGTTTTCCGAGCCCCAGATGCGACAATTTGCTTGTTGACGAAGCCACCGAGGTGGAAATGGGCCTCATCACTCAAGATAATTTGCACTTGATTCACTCAAGTGAATTTTAATAATTTCAATGCGTTGTTGAAGCGTGTATCGTTCCATTTTTATTAATGGCGTAGTTTCTACTTGTCAAATGTCAAAAAATGACAGCTTCAAAAGTAACATCTACCGAAATAGCGGGCTATTCAAAATAACACCTCTTATTGGAAAACCCTGTAGTATAATAATCATCCGATAATATCCGTCCAATAACCGTCTGAAATAATATACCGATCGGGAACATAGAAATAAATGATCTCCATGATAGCCGAGTTTTAAAACCATCCACGAATCAGGCTGAAGAAATGTGTAGCAATGTCCCTTCTGACCCGTAGATAGTTCATTCCGAACATACCCAAAATAAAGTCGGTAGGATAGAGCCACGGGTAGTAGCTATCCTCATCGGGTAGAGAAATCTCTGAAATTTCTTCTGAACCTTTTCAAACATAATAATAAATGTACCTCTTAGTTTTTTCTGCCACTTCATCTCGTCAAACATGTGAGGGGTCCTCTCGAAGAAATCGGCCACCTTTGATCCCTGGTCGTCCCTCTCCGCCGTGTGCAGCAGTTTTCTTTTGGTCTCCCTCGTAAGGTATTCACAGATTTCCGGGATGGGGAAGACTATCTGCTCCAGGGTGCGATCCTGACGAACTATCTGATGAAAAAAAAAAAGATCAAAATTAGTACAAGCAAGTCGGGCAAGTATTCGATATGGATGGAATCTCACTGAGGGAGCTAGAAAAACTATTATTTATTGTTGTAAAGTTACTTTAAATGATCTGTTAGATTCACAATTTATTTAGAAATAATCCCGGTTGACGTTAATTTTCCAGTAGATTCATTGTTTTTAACGATTCTCAAAATGAAATACAGTTTTTGAAAGCACATGAAAGTTTCTTTCAGATTTTAATATTACAAACGGACATCTGCAATTAAAAATATAAATATTTTGATTTTAAAAATACAGTGGAATTTACAATTACAATTTTTTTGTCGCTTAACAATTGTTTTTTTTTTGTAAACTGTAAAAATACCACCTTATACTAAAAAAACACACATTTAATCACACAAACGTATTAAAAGGTTATTGCCATATAAAAATCTATGTAAAAATGTAAATGTTCTTTTGTTCAAAATCTTAAATCTCTGAAAGTTCTTCACCGATTGCTTTGAAATTTTGACACAACGTTGCATTCAAATACGCGTGTGTTTTTAAATACCTATATTATATAGATGTCACCTGTGACAGCTAAAAATATGCTATTTTTAAAAACAGCGCAATCCGTTGGACATAAAAGCAACACGCGATTGTTTCTTTATCTGGACAGACAGACTTAGCCACAGCAACGCATGGCGGGGTACAGCTAGTAATTAATAAAAAATTCACTAGTTTTGATAAATCTTTCGCAACATGAACACAATGGCGGTCAATGACTTTTTGGAATATATTACAATTATTTGGAAGTTTCTGCAGTAAGATTTTAAATGCAAATACAAAGCGTGCTTTCGAATATATCCTCTTAAGTTTACCTCAATCTGTGCAGTGTGTGAAGCGTAATATGTGAGGGCTTGTCTATTCTTGGGGTCCACGGCAGAAGTAGGTTTGAGAAGTGCGGCCAGGTCCTTGTTGTGTCCAGCCAGCTGGTGGCAAAGGATGTAGATATTGTGGCCGACCTGAAGAAAAAAACATGAAAATTTAATGATCCGAAAATCTCATGGACCTCTGTAAGATTCTGTAGGTCCCAAAGACTGGGATGAGCTGGATTTGTAGAAAGAATGCCACATGATGAGGATATCAACAATTATGATTGTGCAGGGTGCTCAGAGGCAGACCGAGGAAGAGGTCGATAGACTGGGTTGGAGAGGATTGGAGCACTGAAGACTTGAGGTGAAAAGTAACACTCTACACCCAGTGGAGAATATTTATAAAGAAGGCCAAATCCCTCCAAGGTATGTAACGCCGTGATGATGATGATGAATTTAATGATCCTGGTGCAAGAAGCTTCAATAACTGCAAGAAGTTTGTAATTTTCTATTGAAGATGGTCTTACTTCTTTGGGTGACACTCCATCTCCAGATTCGCTGTCATCCTCTCCATCCTCTGTGGATACTTCTTGGTGGAAAGCACTGCATGCCACATCAACCTAAAAGCACATTTTCAAATCAATCAAGTATTCAATTTAAATATTTAGAAGTGGACCAAGGCGGGAACCTTGTGGAAAGCCAATCTTAATATTTCTGTCAATCTATTATAGACAATTCTTGAAATATTGTCAATAAAAATACATTAATTATTACAGGTGCTTTGTAAAGTACTTACTTACGTAAGTACCAGTTACAAGAGCAGATATGAGTTAAATGAGAGAAAAGAAAAAAATCTAACCAAAGTTATTGTAACCTAATTTATAACGGCAAAAAAACAGAAAGATAAATATGTTTTCCACAATAACGATAAAAGAAACAACACAAGTATAAAAACACTAATAATTTCGTGGTGTAGTGGAAAGGTTATAAGAATATTATCAAAAAAAGAATTGGTAAAGTCAGATCTAAATTGGTGCCTTGTGGAACCCCAAGGTTGGATTGTTTTTCTCATTTAAGACAGATACATATTTCATTTGCTCGGTATTCCATGGACAACAATAATATATATATTCATTCTGGAAAAGCTAGGCATCCACAATAGCCAATCAACTGTTGGCTTCAGTGTATCACAAGAATCTTTGCTCGCCTAACTCACAACTTGAACCGTCCTATCATGTGGAGAGTAACTGGCTAAGTTTTTAGCAGGAAAAGCAGAAGAAGAGCACCAATGCTTTGGAGTGGGGTTCACAATCTTCAGCAATGAGGCAATGACAAAAGTAGAAACAAAAAGATATTCACCAGTTGTTTGGGATTCATATTGTACAATATCCTCTCGGCATTATTCTCCGAGTCCCCTCTGGACTCCATGATGGCCAGCAGCAACTTGGATGCGTTGTTCTTCAGCTCGAGGACCAGGTCCATGCGGGACCGACCAAGCGGATTGATGTCGTTGAGGATGAGCGCCGTGATGATGTCGAGCCCGTTGCTCTCATGCATGGCGATGCAGTTCTGGTTCTCGTGGCACGGTCCTGAAAGAGTTATTTAAAGAGTTTGAGATTTTGTAACAAAATCAGAGTCTTTTCCACCACAAAATGACGGGTAATGTAGAGAGCGAAATAAAGGCAGAGGAAAGCAAAGTTTGAGAAAGCTAATTCAGTTTCAATTTTCAATTTCAACAAAACCATTTTAATACATTTAAACAGAACACTATCCCCTCCACACAGAAAATTTGGGGATGCCGTGAAGAGGGTCTTTTTGAGGAAAATAGAAGAAGAACTGAAAGTATTCTCCACTCAACATCAAAATCTCTTTCCCAGAGAGATCATAAACATTTCACTATGCAGACTATCACTCACATAGTTTTAATAGGACAAACAATATGGAGTCGTCTTGTATTTGTTAACATTAAAAATAATATTGATAGACATGAATGCAATGAATGCAAGCTGTTAACTTTGATGATGAGACTTAAGTTAAAACTAGAAAAATTAATATGAATTATTTGAATTTTGTTAGTAAATTCTTTTTCTTTTATTTATGTATCAGTTACAGTAGAAATTTGCTTTTTGATGTCACATGGATTTTGAATTAACTGAAATTTAATGCAAAAAGAGCCGAAAATCGAATTCCTCGGCTGCCCCCTTCAAATTCGGGTAGTATCTTTGCTGTAAATTCGTAAAAATACGACAATTTCTGCGTAAAACGAAATTTTCTTGGCCCTTCAAACTCGGATATTCGAAAAAATACGACATTCCAGTGTAAATCGATTCAGATTTATAAAATAATAATACTAATTAGGACAATGTATAACCACGTAAAAATACATTTTAGGCATTTTACTGCCACTGCTGTTTTTCAGATTCAGATTTTTGAAAGAAACTTTAGGATTTATTTTTGCAAAAATTATGAATTAACGAATTTCGAATTAAAAAAGCATATTGTACGGAAAAAAATTTCTGAGGATATTTTTTGGCTAATATTTCGAATTATCTGGGTTCAAATTAACGGGGTTCTACTGTAATACTTAACATTCATTTGAATTAACATTGGGTCACATAAGAGGTATTTTTTATAGAATGTTACCTTGGCAGTATTCAGTCAGTGTCTCCAGGGTCTGATTGATCAGCGCCACGTTGCTCTCATTGATGTACAGGCCGAGGAGGCCCAGCCCGCCGGTGGTGGAGCCGCAGATGCAGTCCAGGAACATGAGGGTCTCGGAGACCAGGTTGTAGTTGGTCTTGTTGTTTTGGTTTCGTAAGAGATTCTGGAAACAAAGGTTTAAATTATATAAACATGCAGCCTTAATAGAATAACTTCTTTGGTGTCTGCTATCTTCAATTATTGCTATACTAGCTGACGCGTAACCGGCATTGGTCGACACCTCTCTACTTTCTATAAATATAAAATCCATGTATTACATATATAAACCTTCCGGAAGAATTTCTCTAAATGATAGTGAAAATCCTATCAAAACGCGTTGCGTAGTTTAGAAGAACTAAGCGCACAAACAGACAGACGCGGGTAGCGACTTTATTTTATACTATTTAGAAATGTCCCCTTCCCTAGCTGGAGAGTTTTCATAAATTATATTTATCTATGATTTTTTAACCCTCGGAATGAGCCTTGTTCCCGTCAGAGAGGACCATTGGCACCATAGGTGAATTGGAGGCTTTTCATCCTCTTCACATTTCCTGCATCCATTGGTGTTTTCCACTCCCAACAACTGCATGTATCTCCTGAGGTGGCAGTGTCCCGCTAGTAGTTCTACCTCTTCCCTCAGAGAGTGGAGTGTCCATATTAAGTAGTTGCCTGGTTATCCAGAGTCTAGTCTGTTTATGAGCACTTTGAATTTGTCTCACAATAACGTAACACACGAAAAATATATTTATTGCAGTGTACCTGCAGTTCCGGGTTGTGATTTTCGCAAAGTAGCTGCAGAAAGCGCAGGACTGGTTGCATCACAGCCACTTTTGCAGGAAGACAGTCTTGCTGACCTGCCGCCTCTCTCCGTTCCGCCAATAGCTCCTCGAGTCCATGGGATCCTGTTGGAAAAATCAAATTGATTAATAATAAATAACAATACAAAGTTAACTAACTACATAACTAGGTAACCATCACGCCTTTTCCACGCAGGGGTAAGCAGAGAGGATAGATCACTGTTATCTAACATATACCTGGTGCCATATTCCTGACGGTGGAGAATGCTTGTGCAGTAGCTCTAGCCGCTTGTGTGAGTTCATCTTGCAAGTTGTCCGTCATCATAACGGATCTGGCGGAACCTTCAATTACTAAGTACTGTTATGTAATATATACCTGGTGCCATATTCCTGACGGTGGAGAATGCTTGTGCAGTAGCTCTAGCCGCTTGTGTGAGTTCATCTTGCAAGTCGTCCGTCATCATAACGGATTTGGCGGAACCTTCAATTACTAAGTACTGTTATGTAATATATACCTGGTGCCATATTCCTGACGGTGGAGAATGCTTGTGCAGTAGCTCTAGCCGCTTGTGTGAGTTCATCTTGCAAGTCATCTGTCATCATAACGGATTTGGCGGACCCTTCAAAAAAGAAATCTAAATTATCCCAAGTGAGTTTCCTTGAAAATTAAATTGACACACAATTGCTTTAAGAATACAGTTAAGAGCAACTTTAGTTGAAATATTGGTAAGAGAGACATAGCATGACAGGCCACATTACAACATATAAGTTTAATTATTGTATTTACATGAAATCAGCTATCGAAAATTGTCTATACTCCCTCATTTAATCCGAGAATACTTTTGGAAACAGCTCGTATGGTTTCATAGTCTTTGGGTCTCTCTTACTATCACTGTGAGAAATATGATCTAAAAGGTGTTAGAAAGAGAAAGCACCATGCTTTATATTCAAAAGTTAAGTGTTAACCACAGAAAAATTTGAATGTACACCTTTATCAAACAAAAGCTTCAATCGCATTTGAAAAAAATTTATGAAAATTTATTAATTATTTTTACATAAAACTACAAAAAAGTGAGGTTACTATAATGTTTATAAAACATTTGTCTAATAAAATCACTGTTTTTATTTTTTCATTACCAGTAATTTAAAAAAAAACATATGGTGAGAAATAAAATGTTTAAAAAAACAAAGGTTTTCAAATGTTAATGTTAGTCTTTATTTATTTTTTGTTAGTCAATTAATCGGTAGTCAGGTTTCAAAATATTTACCTGGTCCTCGCGCAACCTTTTCATATCCTGCCAGATCCTTTCCGTCCTTGTCCTGGCTCTGTTTGGCGGCCACCTCCGACGTGTTGACGCTAACCGTGGACTTGATTTCTTGCTGGGCTTCTCGCATCTTGTCGTAAAAGACCTGGAAGTAATGGAGTAGTAAAAGTAACCTAAACACGGATTGTAGTTACAAGAAGGCTATAATAATATCAATAATAATTAAGGTTAGCATAATATTCTTTTGCATGGGTTTGTATAATTTAAACAAATATAATTTGGAAGACAGGCGTAAAATAAACGACTTGACTTTTTTATTCAAGATTCTAAACTCTAAATTCGACTGTTGCGAACTTCTGCAACTCATAAACTTACAAATACCTACAATAACAACACGACAAAATACACTATTCCAATGCAACACACATAAGCGCAATTACATTGCGAACTCCCCAATACAACGGTTTCACACTATGGGAAACCAATACTTAGGTGATGTCGATATATTTAATATTAACTATGCGAATTTTGTGGATTACGTAAAAGACTTATTTACACTATTCCTAAATGGAAGTTATATTTTAGTAAGCCATTCAAATCGCTGTATTTTTTAATTTATGTTCTTTTATTTTTAATATTTCTTTCTCATGTTTCAAAACTGTCATTAAAATTGTACCACCTACATGTAAAAGCCCTCTGGGCGTTAAATAAATGAATAAAAATAGAATAAAATGAAAATTAAATTAAATAAATAAACAAGTAACTAATTAATATGGGTTAACACTTTTTGAGGAGAGAAAGGAGTGAACATGGGCCTTGAAGAGACCCATGTTGTAGGAGGGAAGAAACACAAAGGCCGGCAGATCGTTCCACAGTCGAGCTGTTGAACTTAAGAATGAGTTTTAGGAACGGCCTGCTCTCATGTAACAAATATCTACTGTGTACAAATGTCGGGCGGGTATTTGGCTTGTTTTCCAACTATACACCGGTGCCTGATTTTCGTCGATTGCTTACCGACCTCTTGGACGACGGGCAAAGTTAGATATTCTGGGGAAACATCTTGCGATATGAACATGAAATATATATGAATAATAAGATATATTATCTGATTAACTAACTAACCATCACGGCGTTTATCCGCAGGGATAGGCAGAGAGAACGGACCGCCAAACAACTCGGTCTTGGCACACACTTCTTGCCTCATTCACATTCATACATACTATTCTATTATTCTGACTCTTGACATGGCCCGACTTGAGTATCTGATTCACTTGATCGTGCCATATCTTCCCCGGGCGTCCCTGACTTCTGGGATCATTCACATTCACATCATATATTCTCCTTACACTCATTCGCTCTTCGATCAATATATTGTCACGATTACGAATTTACTAAAAAGTTTATCAGAAAAAAGCCTGTAATCTCGTTTTTAATTAATTATGTTCTGGGATGTTCCGAGATTTTCCCGAAAATTCTAGACTATTCTCAGTAGTTTGGTCTCCATCTTACAAAATTCACATTAACAACATTGAGCGAATACAAAAAAAATTTCTACGTTTTATAAATTATAAATTAAATATCCCTGTCGAAGACTTAAAATACAATTTCTTTTTAACCTCTCAGACAAAGACATTTATATACTATGTGTTCCTTTGAGAACTGTCAAAACGTGATAATTTTTGTGTTATTTACGAGTTTTGCTAAAAGCATCATAACTCACGTCTTGGGAAACGTAGCCTCATTCTAAAAAATGTTTTGGAAAGATTATGAAATCCACTATCGCATTGTGTTGTTATAAGTAAATATTTGCGTTTCTAAATATATATTTTATGAAAACGTCAAAAATATGTAAGAATCGATTACCATTATTTCAAACCTGTGAAAAATGTACCATTTTCTGAGTATCATAAAGAAATAACACTTTATATATTGAAGAAATATAATTAAAAACTATTAGTCACCTCAAAATATTAACCGTCCAAACTAAAATATTTTTAATAAATTATTTAGAAACGCAATAAATTATGAACGAACAAGATGACAGATTCAATCGGCTTAGATAATGCACTTCTACGTTCCATAGATATTGTTGAATACAGACGCGTAGCGTTATTCATTATCGATACTCTGTTTTTTAAATCATGGCAATCCGTATACTAGTGATGGAAATAAATCAATTTTTGTAAAATCTCGCGCGTTTACGTGAAAAGATGTTCTAATGTCTTGACCGCTATTATCATATTTACGTCTTTTGACGTTCTAATGTTCTGAGTGGTTAAATACTCTAAAAATACATACATTAGAAGATAGACGTAAAATAAACGATTTAACGTTCTTATTCAAAATACTTAACTCTAAATTCGACTGTTGTGAACTCCTGCAACTTATAAACATACATACACCCACAGTAACAACACGACAAAATACAATATTCTACAGCAGCACACATAAGCGTAACTACATTGCCCACTCTCCGATACAACGACTTCACACCATGGGAAATCATTACTTGGGTGATGTTGACATATTCAATACCAACTTGGCAAGTTTTGTGGATCATTTAAAACATTTATTTCAACAATACTCCTAAACACATCATGTAAACCTACAAATAGCTGTAATTTTCTGTTTTTGTTTCTTGTGTTTGTATGACTTGTTGCATAGCTTTTATCAAATGTAATTTTATTCTTATTTTTTATGTTTCAAAGTATCTGTCAAATTAAAATTATACTAACAACCGTGTAAAAGCCCTCTGGGCGTTAAATAAATAAATAAATAAAAATAAATAAATTCCAGAATGTTCCGGAATGTTGTGGAATGCTCTCAAATGTTCTG
Organism: Hesperophylax magnus; assembly: GCA_026573805.1. NCBI lineage: Eukaryota > Metazoa > Arthropoda > Insecta > Trichoptera > Limnephilidae > Hesperophylax > Hesperophylax magnus. Next base: position 11,909,867 of record JAIUSX010000004.1, read on the forward strand.
GACTGTTCTAGAAATTTCTAGAGGGCGAAACTTCCAGCCCTTATATCTTCAAAAGCACGCCCTTCTGGTAAAAATGGGAACCTTCTTCGTGGATAGGGGATAGACGGCTACCACACCATATAACTCCCTTGATGGTACCTGGACTCGTTTCTGACTTTTAGCGGCATGCACATTGTACACTTACTTTAATAATATATATATTGATTTGTTCCGAATTCTCGTCCCACAGACAACAGATTAATGAAATAAGAAGGTATTAGGACTTACCTTGAAGAAAGCCTGTGAGAAATCGGCTGTCTGCAGTTTGGTGCAACAACTGTGCTGTATAATGGAGTTACCACCCTCCAACAGGGCAATACCTATCAACAAAATATTATTAGTTATTTCTCAGACTATCACAATTTATCAAATTTCTACCAATTGGACTACCTTGAATACATACATCGATGTAAATACAATTTTAACAATAATTGGTGTAATTAGGGATAATATAACTCTAATATAACTTCTCAGGCTTCAGGCATATTCTGTCAGAAGTTTGGAGTATTTCTGCTTTGCAATAAAATACAAATAAATGGAATATTTCTGATGTATCAAAAAAGTGAAAACTGTTTCATTTTAAAGGTGATGAAATACGCTTTCAAATTTTATTAGAAACTAGCTGTGCCCCGCCATGCGTTGCTGTGGCTTAGTCTGTCTGTGAAGATAGAAAAAAAAATAGCAATAAATATGCATGTATTATATATAAACGTTCCGGAAGAAATTTTCTAAATGATTGTGAAAACCATATCAAAATGAGTCGCTTAGTTTAGAAGAACTAAGCGCACAAACAGACGCGGATAGCGACCTTATTTTATACTATTTATAGATGATTAAATAATGATTGTTATTATTAGATTCATTGAAAATTCATTCATGGAAAAATAACCTCAAGGATGCTTTACAATTTATTTTATTTTACCTGTAACTTTTCACTTATAACTAACGAGCTGACGTGTACCCGACGTTGCTGTAGGTTATCCTTAGGAGATAGACATATACCATTGTGGACTTTTCTATAGACCTTTTTAAGATATACAATTCCATAGTACATTATTTTGATGTATATCATAAGGTTTAGCCAGCGTTTGCAATGTAAGCATACGAAAATATTTTTTTTACGACTTGATACAAAACAGCGACTTTTCTCTACTTTTTATAAATATAATATGCATGAATAATATATATATATATATATATATATATATATATATATATATATCACACCGCCTATTTGGCGACCAGCATGGGCAAATATGCATTTAAAGTGGCGACCACCGACATTTGGCGACCGATATACGGTCGCCACTTTGTTTTCTCAAAATTTTTACACAGTTCAATAATAGATGTCGTTACAAGCATCTCAGCGAAATTAGTCCTGGTCGCCAAATTGGGCTGGGAGTGCAAGTTTTCGAATATTTAAGTTCCGGAGTCTGTCGCGAGGCAGCTTGGCGCTAGGTGATATACACAGCCACGTATTCCGCATTTCATTCCTGGCCTTTAGTGGCGACTGGGTATGACGAATTATTAATTTCACAACAAGCCTTTAGTGGCGACCGGGTACGACGTATTCTGCATTTCATATCTAGCCTAAAGTGACGACATTTCATAACTAGACTAAAATGGCGACCGCGTTCAACGTATTCTGCGTTTTATTCCTAGCCGTTAGTGGCGACCGGAAACGACGTATTCTGCATTTCATATCTAGCCTGAAGTGGTGACCGTGAAGGGTACGTTTTTTTTAATTTCATAGCTAGTGGCGACAGGAAACAATGTTGCCGGTTCGTTTCAACTCGCGGTGGCTGGTTAATTGCGACGTTGCAGCACATGTTTTGCCAGTGGTTCCGAATGTCTTACTATTTCAAATGTATCTATTTTCAATTTAATACCGAGTATTGACGTCTGTACGTTTTAGAGTTTATTTGACGACCAACCATTTTAGTGTCTTGTTTACATACAGTATTGATTACTGTCGATACAATGAAAGCAACTCGATCTAAATAGAAGTTAAAAAACACAAATAGAAATTTAGAAGGTGGGTATGGGTAGCACTTCCCTGGAAACCATTTAATGACTAACATCCCTGACATAGGCCACACCAAGTGGTTGGCTACGTTTCGTGACTTAGCAGGTGTGTCCGTTTTCATGTAATGTTTGCCCGGGTCTTGGTGGTGGGTGCGATGACCGTTTACAACCGGTTACGGGCCTCTCGGTAATGCCGGGGCCTGACCCTCAGACTGACGACTGAGGATGTGCTGCCCATCAACTAGTTGGGCAACTGTTGTGCCTGTTCGTGACCGAAGCGGACCCAGCAACAGCGTTCGGGGACATTTGGGGTGATCTCTCCTGCCGGATTCTCCCGGCTCATCGCCTTGCGCCGCAATGGGTGGGTTGGGTTCATACCAACCATCACTACTGTCCACTGTAATCCCTAGTTTACTACACACCCCTCATACCCTTTTCTTCCCAGACCTTCCTTTCCCTTCATAACATTGCAGAAAAATATACAAATAAGAAAACAATTAACTGGTAAACATTAAACAAACAACCATAAGGAACTCTAGTCCATTATTTTTATATTTTATTATTAAATTACAGCATTTTAATTTTATGGTATCATCTTCTTTTTATTCAATTTATTAAAATAAAATTGAAAAAAAAACTAATTTAAATTTCTCTACAAAGTCTCACATGGCGTCTCCAATAATACTAAACAATAGGTACGCCTATACCTAACAACTGTCTTTACAATGCAATCACCTTTCTGAATGCTTCTGGCTATACTGGCAAGTATCTCAGATTTAAAGTAAAATACACAATGATCATACAAATAAAAATAAATAAAACCGTTACATTGACAAGTTGGCGGATAACAAAATTCTTATTATTAATTCATGAATAGAAATAGCATACTAGGGTTGTACTGCAATTATTTGTCATAAATTCACAAGTAATAAACTCGTTTTTTCGATCTTTTTATTGTTTTTGTAAATCAAAATCGCATTCCAGGTTGTACTCCTAAGGGTAAGGTTCATTAACAATTTATTAGTATGTAATTTTATTTGAATAAATGTTAAAAATATAAAAATTGAATATTTTTTCGGTATGGAACGCATTGTTGTATTTTACATTGTTTTATATGGGAAAAATTATTTGGCAACGAGTGTTTCACATAACGAGTACAAAGCACTCTTTTCAGGGTGAAATGCCTAAAACCAAAAAAAAAAAAAAAAAAAGATTTTGGAACGAATTAGTCTCGTCATGAGAGGTTCCACTGTACTTATATAACCACCCTTTACAAAATAGTTTTATTTTTATTTATTTACTTATTAATTGACGCCTTGAAGGCTTTTACATGAATAGACGTTTACAAGGATACTTTATCAGGATCACAATATTAAGTGTATATAATTTAGTACATAACACTTGTTTAATTTACATATAAATGACATGGAACGTAATATTAGTCATTCTTGTTTCTTATTTTACGCGGATGACATGAAATTATATAAATGCATTGACACGTAGATGACTGCAACCAGTTACAAGAAGACATTAACAAAATTGAACAATATTGCGAAAACAATCAACTATTTCTAAACATAAACAAATGTAATGTCCAATTAATTATACTTACAAATTAAACCTTGTACCCTTACAATGGGTAGAAACAATCAGATCTCTTGGACCAATACTACATTCTAAAATGTTATTTAAGGATCATATTGAAAATATTTTAGAAAAAGCTTATAAACAAATGGTCTCTATTATAAGCATAGCAAAGCCTTTCCCGTAGCACACACCCTAATTATGTTATATATGTCATATGTAAGGTCACAACTTGAGTTCGCCGCAGTCATTTGGAATCCTCAATATCAAACATATGTATATTGATCGTATCGAAAATATCCAAAACAAATTTATAAAACACCTATCGTATCGCTTTAGTGATCATCGGTTTGACCCTATCGCTTTATATAAACGCAGAAAAATCTATGATGCTTTATTCTTATACAAAATCGTGAAATGTCTTGTTCGTTCATCATATCTGTTAGAAAAGATTGCATTTCGTTGCCCCAAACAAAACACCAGATCGAACGATTTATTTAGAATACCTCACTGTAAATCCAAATACGCGCAAAACTCTATAATAGGACGTATCTGTGAAACTTATAATACCTTACGAGATTTTCAACTTGAAATCAAATAAATTGCAACTCACTAAATTAATAATTAATAACTAAAAATACTTTTACTTTTGGGAAAATTATACTATTACTTCCGTAGTTTGTTTTATTATTTTCAATTAGTACCTATAACCATGCGAAAACTGTATCTATTTATAATATTATGTACTTCTTTTCATGGAATTTAATTGGTCTATAACATATTCATGTTTATTGTTATATTTCACTGTACGACTATAAGTTTCCTAAATAAATTTAAATAAAAAACAAATTTAAAAAAAATAAGTTGAAAATTAAAAGTAGGTACAATATAAGTGGGTACAGAGTAAAACAGAAATAATAATATAAAAGATATTGAACATGACGTTAGCAATGTAAATATTTTTTTCGGAAGTAGCAAATTTAATTTTACTATGGTTCGGATGGTGATATAGCGGGTGGGACTTAAACACTTCTAATTTTAAGCTGCCATATAATGTTGGAGATTTATTGCTTTCCCTACTTGAGATAGACAATAGATAAGGGCTTCAGTAGGTAGTTTACCTAACACTTAAAAATAAGTCCTAAAAATGAAATTTACAATGCAACATTAATTTAGAATTTCATAATATAGTTGTAAGACACCGTGTTTATAAATATACCATGCCAAAAATATTACTGTACTTTACAATATAAGGCTATGACATTATTTGTGAATATGTGAGGAAATAATATATGTTTTTATGCTACTTTTAAAAAAGAAATGACGAATAAATATAATTCTTATGACAAAAACTATTTGGAATAGGAATTGTCGCATTCCGGAAAGAACAGATACCTAACTGAGTTTTGCAAATATTTTTGTATTTATTATTGTGACGGCTGTTTCGGGGTTCAAGTACTTATAAAACTTCAGTTACGCCACACGAAGGCAACTTATTCATATGATTTTATTTACCCTTTCAGTATTCTTATTTATATGATGTTTTGGTGTTTTATTAACACACTTCGATCGGGTTATTTTTTTGCCGGCAGACCGCTGAAAATGGGCGAAAATAAAGGTCCCGCGCGAATTTCTTTAATTTGTTTTAAATCGCTATATCTTCGAAAATAATGGAAATATTTTAATAAAATTTTCTACATACTAACTCAGCATACCCAAGCTATAAAATTTCTAACCGAAAACCAAGTATTATTTCTAATGCAACTTAATAAATCGAAAACAAAGTCATTGTTGGGTCATTAGGGTTCAATTTTTAAAGTATAAACTAGGTTTCAATTTTATAAAATTAAAAATTATTATATTTTCACCAAGCCCAAATCATTATAAAAACAAAAACAATTGCCACATCACTAGTATCGTCAGAGTAACACATTATTACCCATTCAAATACCACGTGTGCAATTGCCACCCAAAAAACCATCGGAACATGCTAATAATATTGGATATTTTTTAAAATGAAATTTTTAAATAATCTCCTCGGAACACAACCGTAGGACAATTTGCTTTTTAAAAACTAGCATACACTTGTAAATATTTATTATGGTCCGCCTAACTGTGTTCGCCGATACCTGCTTTTGTTAGATGCGCCAGACACTCAGTAGTTGAGTGGGTGCGGAACCGAGACAGAGAGATTTGTTTCGAGTTTCAGGGACATAAAAACTCTCGTTCCAGGAATCGAACTATTATAATAACAGAATATGTTATCTAAATTACTTATTTCGTTGTACTTCAAACGCAATACCTATCAAGTGTCAGGTGTTCAATAATCTTCTCACCTGAAAAAACCAACTTCATTTTTGTAGGTAAAGGAATTATAAGTGCTAATTCTCCCACTTAAGGGCGTCGAGATATATGTCTTGATTGATTGACTAATTTGGTGGGTATTAAATAAGCCGCCATAGTTCAGTGGTAGAGCTGCCGACCGGTAATCAGAAGGCCGTGGGTTCGAGTCCCATTGGTGACATGTATTTTTTCTCGGGAGATTTTTCAATTTATAAGTTTTTTCTCTTACAATAATATTGCTTATAATAATTTGTAACCGAGAGGTTTACAAAAATCTTCTTTAATCATGGTTATTATCGGTTAAACTCAAAGATATTAGAAGAACGAGATATGCTATGTTGGCCGCCGGACCGTAGACGGAGTACTACCTAATTAGGGTACTTTGAACGGTATCGGGACGTGTACGCACAGAAATCTGTTCTATGTATTAGTGCGGATACCTTAGCGTAAGCGAAGGTGTGCAGTAGTATTGGTGAACAAAACCGGCGACACCCGGCAAAACAATTCCACACAGTATGAACTGCTCATAGCACATCTCGTTCTTCTAATATCTTTGGTTAAACTTGATTAATCTTAGTTTGTCTTGGTTTATCTAAGTTAATCTCGGTTAATGTTTTGGTAGTCTTAGTTAATAATATGGGTATTCTTTGTTAGTAGCCTCCATACTCAAAAACTATACACAAAAAACAAATATTAATATAAGTACACTGATTCTCGAACTCTGAATTTTGTAAAATAAATGGTTTAGCAACCTAACTTTTACTATTGTCTAATTACCTTGTCATAGTTACCTAAGATTATTTTTGAGAAATAGTTCTTTGCTAATTAGCGCAATGCACTAGTCACCAAACCTGCTGGAGTGTTATTTATTTATGCGACAATTTTTGTTTCCATTTTTAATTTTGTACCTATTCATGTATGGGATTTCAGCACTGTACAATGCCGCGTACAGTTCAGACTTAATGAATCCACCCATAAGTGACACTTTGAACTTAAACTCTTGTCTCTAACTGCTCAAGGAAAACCTCCCCTCTGCGGGTGTAAAACACTCAGCCAACCTCCAATCATACAGATGAGGTTAAAGAAATATCCGAAGAAAGAGTTGAGACTTTAATTAGGTAGGTAGGCAGCTGGGCAGGTAGGTACATTGAAAAAAATTGAAAAAATCGTCATACATATCTTGCAATACTTAGTTTTAATAAAGTAGTGCGTATCTCTATTTGATAGCCTATTACTCTTGGAATGCTTTGACATTTACGTGCCTGAAAACTTGAGCAGTAGGTAGTCGTCATCATGACACGAATTGTTCAAGATACCAAACTGCAGAATAGATTTTCAAGCATAGCATAGCATGACAATAGGAATTGTTCTATTGAATAATATTGTAAAAACAGTATATATATTTAATTACTCTAAATAACCTCAAAACTTGGTTCGTATACCTACCTGTATTCCCTAATGTGTTTATTGTTATACATGAGAAATATTTTACGTATGCAAATTGCATGGTGTAAATATCTACTGATTAATCTATTGATCAATACATTAATTTAGTAACTGTGGAAAGATTTGCCGGCCTCTGTTTTTCCTCCCTCATGCATCATGGGTCTCTTTAATACCCATGTACAGTCTTTCCTCTCCTCAAAAAGACATGTTCAGGCCCAGAAGTAAATTATATTCCTCAGGGCCTCAATGTAAAAAATGGGTTTAAGTAAAGTAAACATTTTTTTTCCTGCAATAAGTTATATCTTAGGCCCTTGAGGTGGTTTTTTCACAAAAACGACACTCTACAAATAATCAAAATATTTTTTTTACTAGGTAGGTAGTTCCTACGTAAGTGTGAACAGTGTACACTGAGTGCATAATAATAATTGGATAATATTTAGAGCATCGTATTTTGAAAAATCACCTCATGGGCGCTGAAACTATGGTATGGTGATACTATGGCATATCCTTACAACGACACCTTTCGAGGATTTTCAGGATTAGCATAACTGATGAATTAGCAAGTCACTTGCCCCAGGACTTGTTGAAATTACAACTAGCTTATGGCAGGATTATTCGTTCATTATATCTTAAAATATCAGGTGACATTAATATTTTTTCAAAGACAGACCATTTATTTCATCTTATGTTGTTTTTTTTTTAATGCCACACAATAAAGTCTTTTACAAATTTAGGTACGTTATTATAGGTAAGTTGTGCAAAGTAGTATGAAAAGTTTAAAGTACATAATATAATAATAACTGTGTAAAAGAAGTACATAAAAGATAAAATATGATACGTAAAAGATAGATATAATAGTACAATATTGTTTAAGTGGCAAGTTGAAATCTGGGTAGCCGGTAGAGTCTACGAAGATTCATGTTATTTATGATGATAGAGAAATTATTATAAGCATTCCAGCTATTCTTTGAGCACGTATCCTCAGTGATTTTTATATATTATTATAAAAAAGTGTTATTACACATAATAAATAAATAAAACAATTTGTTGAGCACGAGACCACAAAAAATTAAAGAAAAGCTAATAATCATGCGACAGATATAAATATATTAGTAAGATGGCCAACTATATAACAGATGGATAACTTTTTTTTCAAAATAAATACAAAATATATTATTATTTGTCAGCATAATTCACATCGAATGACGATAATAACAGGATATTATTGTAGTACTTATATAATGTAATCAAAACATTTATCTTAATAATCTATGGCTTGTCATTGAAGTAAAATCATGTATTATTTCATAGTGCTTTCACACAAACAAAAGTATTGAAATCCGTAAGTCTAAACTTAAACTTTAGGTTGCACAGTTTACACCGCGCTGTGCAAGCGGGTTCCTTTCAGAGCATCGGACCATCATAATATGATTATTTGCCGGAAATTAAAAAAAAAATTATGTCCTAAATGAAAAAAAAAAATGATTATTGACAGTAGATGTAATATGGACGATGGTCCCTTTACTTAATCAATTTTCCTTAAACTAACTCAACTCTTTTTCTTGTTGGAATGGTAGAATAGAGTCATAAAATAGGTACATAATATTCGTGATAATTACTAATATCAGTGAACGAAATCGTTTTATCTAAAATCAGAAAAAATTGCAATCGCCCAACAAACATTTGGTAGGGCGCTAATGTCAGATGTTGTTAGCTTTGACGAAACAGATTCCATTAAATATAAGGGGGGTCAATCAAATTAATAATAATATGACCATTCCGTGATAATTTTATCCAACTCAGTTCTATCTAAACAATAACTTGTTTATTTACGGTGATAAGTTTATTGTTCGCCAAACAAGTTGAGAAAATGATTAGTTTACTAATGCGGATTTTGTGTTGTTTAGATATATAGAAAGATTATCTTGCCTTTATCGCGAGACTAATTTTAAAAGAGTTCCCAGATTTTAAAATAAAATTTTGAAACATATTTATATTAGATAAGCCGGGCTTTACACACAATTTTTAGAATTCGGATGTAGGTAGTAAATTTTATTTTATTCTTATCGTCAAGTATGCAAAATTTCATCAACATCGGAATAAAACTGTAGATTTGTATAAAAAGCCAAACCAAACATCTTTATATATTATGCATGTAGATAGATATATAGGCCCTGTCCCAATGTTTTTGTTTTTGTCGGATGTTTTGAAAACATTTTGTCGCTGGAGACCTGACTTGAGATGACCGCCGCTAACTATGAAATTTGGCAAAATTTCGTTGTTGTTTCTAAGCATAGAAAAATAATTACTTTTCTACCAACCTTACGGTTTCACTGTCAGTGAATTCAATTCATTTGGCTAATACCATTTGTTCCCACCCAGTCAAGGCCTGGCTGGTTTCATTGGCTGGCTAAGTCCTCCATCACTGAATAAGCAACCAACATCTGCCGCTTATAATGACGGTAGTAGGAGATTTTTAAATAGTGATAGGTTTTACGAAATCCGAGAATGATTATCTTTCTTTTAAGAAATAAACCTTTTCGCAATTGTCGTCCATCGTAGAAAGGCAGCTACTAAGTGAGAATACTTATTGGTGACAAACATAACGCTAGAGCCAAAGCGGTTCGTTAAAATACAAGCCAAAATCGATAGTTAATTTTGACAGACGTGAAGAGAGATAAATACGTTATTTTCTGTTATTTCTAATATAAAATGTATCATAAAATCGTCCACCATTTTGAATTTTCGGAATGCTATTCTTTTAAAATTAAATTTGCATCATCCTAGACAAGCAAATTAAATTAATGTATTATGTCGTCAAATTAACCGTTGTTTGTATGGACTCGTCTTTTCAATGACAGCGTATCGTTATATACATAGGATATACACCGGTGCCAAATCAAGACCAAATTAAAAGGATTCTGAAAGCATCGGAATATAAACGTATGGCATACGGGAATATACGGAAGTCGTTAAATGTTCGTAATGAACGGACGCCTTATTAAAAACGTAATGTACTGTGATATTCGTAAGATATATGCGGTTACCAAAATGGCAGCAATATGAGAGGGTGTCCAAAAGACTCTAAAATGTATGTACCTTGCAAAAATATGAATACCCTTAAAACACGATTTATGGCAAATTCTGTTACGATCACTTTATTCTATAACTATATATAAGTGAACATTCACAGCGTTTTTGTTTCTAAACCTACCATAAGCGATGGTAGTCAAAAGGATGCGAAGTGAAAGGTCGCCACATTGGTAGCGGGATTTATATATATATATATATATATATATATGTTATGGTTAAGGTTTTCACGGGTGTAAGATGTAGAATAATGTTCTCGGTTTACCCGCGTAAAGTAGTCCTTAAAAGGACTTTTTAATTTCTGACGTTTCGGACAGATCTCACTGTCCATCTTCAGAGGCCTTATGTCCTGAATTTCGTCTCAAACTGAACGCTTTCGCGTGTCTGTTCGGTCCGGAAGTCAAGATACAAGTGGGTGCTTATCAATTCTTATGTCTAGGACGAAGTATGCGTGTTGATAGTGATTTGACGGTAGAGGGGGTGGGGGCGGGGTTGGCAATATCAAGCAGTATGTGTGTAACGACCTGATTGGGTTGCTTTGAACTTGTTGGAAGTGCTTCTGAGAATTTTGGAAATGCCGGTTTTGGGTTATTTTGGTCAATTATAACTTTCCAGGTGTTGGGAATTCTAATTGAGTCATTTCTGGTATTCATATTATTTTTATGTTTATGAATTTCAATTGCTTCGCGGTAAATTCTTTTTGGCTCATTGTATATGCTAGCTATTGTTGTGGTATTGTTAAAGTCCATTTTATGACCTTCATTAAGGACATGTTGCACTATGGATGAAGTTAAGCGTTTATTAGTGACATCCACCTTGTGTTCTGCAATTCTACATGATATTTTTCTATTACACCGTCCAATATACACCTTTTCACATGCCCCACAAGGTATTTTATAAATACCATGAGACTCAAGTGGAATGTGGTCTTTCGGACTTCTTAATAGAGATGAGATTTTATTTTCCGATTTATAAATTGTTTTGATTTTATTGCTTTTGAGGATACGACTGATTTTATCTGTTGAGCCTTTGATGTATGGGAGAATCGCTATAGAAAGGGGGGGTTCTTCTTCCGTTTCAGGATCAGTTTTTTTGCGTCTATTAATGGATTTATCTATTAAATATTTGGAGAAGCCATTTGCTTGAAGAGCGCTACTAAGAAGATCTAGTTCTTCGTGAATATGATCTTTGTCCGCTAGTCGTTGTGATCGGGTAACTAAGGTATTTATAACTGATGATAATTGAGATGGATTGTGATTTGAGTTAGCGTTTAAATATCTATTTGTATGTGTCGGTTTACGATATACGGTATGGCCAAGGCTGCCGTTATTTTTCTTTTTAACTAAAATATCGAGAAATGGGAGACAATCGTTTTCTTCGATTTCCATGGTAAATTTAATATCTTCGTGGATACTGTTCAAATGAATAAGAAAGTTATTTAATTCTTTATCCCACGAATACGAATTTACAACTAAAATTCAATTCAACTCAATCCCACTTGTATCTTGACTTCCGGACCGAACAGACACGCGAAAGCGTTCAGTTTGAGACGAAATTCAGGACATAAGGCCTCTGAAGATGGACAGTGAGATCTGTCCGAAACGTCAGAAATTAAAAAGTCCTTTTAAGGACTACTTTACGCGGGTAAACCGAGAACATTATTCTACATATATATATATATATATATATATATAAACCCTATCAAAATCTGTTGCGTAGTTTCATAAAACTAAGCGCACAAACTTATAGCTAAGACTTATTACTCGTGACTTACAACTTTGAGAGTTGTTATGTTCGATGATTAAATATTACAATTTGAGGTTTTACTCAATAATCTATTCCACTGTTATTGTTTTCCACAATTATGATTAGTTTTCAATTTAAGATTAGATTTAAAGTGCTTGCAATAATTATAATAATAATAATTTAACGTACCAAGCTGGACGGCTTCAAAGAAGATAGCGGGAGAGTTGACACTCTTGATGACCAATTCTACCACAAGTTCCGAAGCCCCCTCTTTGTCGAGGTGCGTCTGCACCTCCGCCAGGCTCTGCCCTGTTCTGATCAGGACCTTGGCAGCAAACGGCAGAACTGCAAAACACAAATTCTAATTCGTTACAAAATTAATCTAAATAATGGAAAACCAATTCATTGTAAAACTAATGAAAAATTTGTTATGATATTTGCATATCATAGAGGATACATCACCACATCGATCACGCAGCAATATAGTGTAAAAAATGCCTTGGTCACGTGCAATCAACGATGTAGAGGGGAATAAGAGCTAATGCAAAAATCATACCCATAAAAGGAATGATTAACTGAAGACGAGGGGGAGAGACGAAACAGGAAGGGTAACACGCAGGGCGACGAGACTTGAGTTGGAAGAACTCATCACTTCAGTTCAGATAGCAGTGGACTTCAGTTATGGGAGTCGGGAGAGTGAGTGAGTTAGTGGGAGAGTGAGTGAGAGTTAGAGGGAGTCGGGTGAGAAATATTTTTAATAAATTACCAAATTTTGAGTAATCTGAAAGTATGTTGCCTGTTGTACGCTGATGATGCGGTGCTGATTGCTAATACAGTAGAACCTCGTTAATTCGAAATCCACGGGACATCAAAAATCAAATTTCGAATTAACGAATTCCCACGTAATTCGAAATTTTATGAAAAAAAAAATAAATAAATATGCAGAAAATTGATTTTCTCGGCCGCCTCTTCAAATTCGGGTGGTATTTTAGTTGTAAATTCGTATTAATACCAATTATTTCTTCATTTTCGCGGCCGATTACCGTAGCCGCGGGCCCTTTAAATTCAGATATTCGCAATAAATTCGTAAAAATGCTATATATTTATGCGTAAATCGAGATTTCGCTGCCGATTTCGGCCGCGGCCTACCCTTTAATTGAGATATTCGTAAAAATACGATATATTTCCGCGTAAATCGAGATTTCGCGGTAATTTTCCGTCGCGGCCGGCCCTTTATTTTAAATATCTGAATTTAAATTCGTAAAAATATGATATATTTCCGCGTAAAACGAGAATTCGCGGCCGTATTCCATCGCGGCCGGCTCTTTAAATTCAGATATTCGAAATAAATTCGCAAAAATACGATATATTTCCGTGTAAATCGAGAATGCGCGGCCGATTTCTGTCGCGGCCGACCCTTTAAATTCAGATATTTGATGTAAATTCGTAAAAATATGATATATTTCCGCATAAATCGAATTTTATCTTCAGTTTTTCGTCGCGGCCGGCCTTTTAAGTTCAGATATTTGAAGTAAATTCGTAAAAATATGTCATATTTCGGCGTGAATCGAAATTTTTCCCTCCGATTTCCGTCGCGCCGTATTTTATAACTCGGATATTCGAAATAAAGTTAATAAAAATACGATATATTTCAGCGTAAATTGAAATTTTGCGTCCGATTTCCGTCGCGGCGGGCCCTTTAAAATTCAGATATTCGAAATAAATTCGTAAAAATACGATATATTTACGCGTAAATCGAGATTTCGCGGCCGATTTCCGTCGCAGCGGGCCGTTTAAATTCAAATATTCGAAATAAATTTGTAAATATACAATACATTTACGCGTAAATCGAAATTTCGCGGCCGAGTTTTGTCGCGGCCGACCCTTTAAATTCAGATATTTGGTGTAAACTCGTAAAACTACGACATATATCCGCGTAAAACGTATTTTCTCGGCCCTTCAAATCGGATATTCGAAATAAATTTGAAAAAGTACGACATTCCAGTGTAAATCGATTCAGATTTACAAAATAATAATACTTATTAGGACGATGTATAACCATGTAAAAATACATTTTTCGGCGTTTTACCGCCACGGATGACTTTTAGATTCAGATTTACGAAATGTTATGATTTATTTTCGCAAAAATCAAATTTTTTCGAATTACACAAACAAATTTTCGTGCGCGGACAAAAAAAAATTTCGAATTACGAATTAACGAATTTCGAATTAAAAAAAATTTTGTATGAAAAAATTTTTCTGCGGAAATTTTTTTGGTGAAAATTTCGAATTACGCGTTTTTTCGAATTATCGGGGTTCGAATTAACGGGGTTCTACTGTAGTATGGATGATCTACAGTCTCTCGTGTTGTGTACTTGATCAAAGGAAAGTTATAGATTTTTGAAGTAAACCAAAACATTGAAATTCATTAGAAAACTAACTATGAAATTACAGCAAATTGCTACTAACCCAATCGCACCAGAGGGGGTAATACACTTCCCCCGACGACTTTTGTGCGATATCTAACATGTTGTTTACATCATATACTCTATAATTTAGGTAATCCTAGAAAAACTATTCGGTAATCGATCTGCATTTAAAAAGAAATTATCCGTTACTATTTTTCATGATATTAAATAATATCTGTAGAATTCCAACAAAATTACTCTACCCTCCCCCCACCGCGGATTCCCATTACTATAAAAATATCCTCACTGCAAATAAACTGCGAGTGCGGCCGTAAACGTTGCATTTTACTAAAAGGGCTACAATAGTATGTATTTGAGTTACACTCGAACCATTGTGCAATACTTAATGATTAGATTGCTGCAAAACGATCACTCTGCAATGTATGGGGGGACCCTAGTGACCCCCTTTAGGTACAAAAAGGTTAACGAGTTCGTTGTCATTTAAGGAACACTTGTACTTACTCGGTGGTCCATGTGTGGCAGCATGAATGATTTGAGCCGCGGTTGGCTTCAGATCTGGTTTCCGCCCAACCAAGTATTGGGAAAGCAGATTATTTCTCAGCTGATTACCCTGCAAACAGAATTTAAAAAAAATGATTTTACTTTCATGCACATTTGGAGAAAATAAAAAATTATGGTAAGAAAACTTAACTACTCAGGTTAACTTTTGTGAACATTAACGTAAACATTGAACGTGATTTGTTCGCTTTTGATAACAACTCGTAGTATCTCCCTTACTGTCATGGTGAGAAATATGAACTAATCGGTGTCAGAAAGAGAAAGCACCACGCTTTATATTCAAATACAGAAGTTAACCACAGAACAATCAAAATGTATACCTCTATGAAACCAAAATGTCCGAAGTTTCGACCAATTTGAAAAAAGCTTATGAGACTTCGTGAATTTTTTATGAATTATTTTTAAATGAAGTGACAAAAAAGTGATGTTTCATTAACGTTTATAACACAATTTTTTTTTTTAATAAAGACGTACGTACATTCACGGGTTATGAATAACCTGACAATATTTGAAAATCTTCTACTACCACCACAGTAAGCGGAAAATGTTGCTTGTGTTGTGATGGAGGACTTAGCCAGTCGAGGAATTGAACACACTACGCCTGGGTGGGACTCAAACGCGATATCAACGACTGGTCGCTGATTAATTTGTCCATTTAACCATTTTAATTTTTTTTTATGTTTGCTTTTAAAAAATTTAACAAATAGCAAAATACTCCGTCTTTCCGACAGAATAGGTCTGAGGAGTCAACAAGGAACTACAGGGGCATCTAAGATGATGAAGTTTGAAGTTTAAATTGTACCTTCTCTCCATACTCCGGATCCACGGCCATCATCTCCCTGAGGGTCCTCAGAACCTTGACACACAGTTTCTCTTCTTTCTCCTCCAGCAACCTTTCAGTGTGTCGAATTAATCTGAAAACAAAAATTAATCAACATTTAATATTAAATTTTAACGGAATATCTTTTTAAAATATTTTTTTATGGTTATACCCATCAATGTAATATAAATCATTGAAAAAGAATATTTAATACTAATAAATATAAACGAAACATGAAACAGAACAAGACACAGAAAATAAAAAAGTAAACGGTTGCAACTGGGAATCGAACCCAAAATGGGAAAAATTAGTTGTAGATACAGTAGAACCCCGTTAATTCGAACTCCGATAATTCGAAAAAACGCGTAATTCGAAATTTTCGCCAAAAAAATTTCCGCAGAAAAAATTTTTCTAATTCGAAATTCGTTAATTCGTAATTCGAAATTTATTTTTATCCGTTCACGAAAATTTGTTCGTGTAATTCGAAAAAATTTGATTTTTGCGAAAATAAATCATAATAGTTCGTAAATCGATTAATATTTCGAATCTAAAAGTCAGCCGTGGCGGTAAAACGCCGAAAAATGTATTTTTACATGGTTATACATCGTCCTAATAAGTATTATTATTTTGTAAATCTGAATCGATTTACACTGGAATGTTGTATTTATTCAAATTTATTTCGAATATCCGAGTTTGAAGGGCCGAGAAAATACGTTTTACGCGGATATATGTCGTAGTTTTACGAGTTTACACCAAATATCTGTATTTAAAGGGTCGGCCGCGGCGAAACTCGGCCGCGAAATTTCGATTTACGCGTAAATGTATCATATATTTACGAATTTATTTAGAATATTTGAATTTAAACGGCCCGCTGCGACGGAAATCGGCCGCGAAATCTCGATTTACGCGTAAATATATCGTATTTTTACGAATTTATTTCGAATATCTGAATTTTAAAGGGCCCGCCGCGACGGAAATCGGACGCGAAATTTCAATTTACGCGGAAATATTTCGTATTTTTACTAACTTTACTTCGAATATCCGAGTTAAAAAATACGGCGCGACGGAAATCGGCCGAAAAATTTCGATTCACGCCAAATATGACATATTTTTACGAATTTACTTCAAATATCTGAACTTAAAAGGCCGGCCGCGACGAAAAACTGCCGATAAAATTCGATTTACGCGGAAATATTTCATATTTTTACGAATTTACATAAAATATCTTAGTTTAAAGGGTCGGACGGAAATCGGCCGCATTCTCGATTTACACGGAAATATATTGTATTTTTGCGAATTTATTTCGAATATCTACATTTAAAGAGCCAGCCGCGACGGTTTACGGCTGTGAATTCTCGTTTAACGCGAAAATATATCGTATTTTTACGAATTGAAATTCAGATATTTGAAATAAAGGGCCGGCCGCGACGGAAAATTACCGCGAAATCTTGATTTACGCGGAAATATTTCGTATTTTTACGAATATCTCAATTTAAAGGGTAGGCTGCGACCGAAATCGGCAGCCAAATCTCGATTGACGCGTAAATATATAGCATTTTTACGAATTTATTGCGAATATCTGAATTTAAAGGGCCCGCCGCTACGGTAATCGGCCGCGAAAATAAAGAAATAATTGGTATTAATACGAATTTACAACTAAAATACCACCCGGATTTGAAGAGGCGGCCGAGAAAATCGATTTTCGGATAATTTTTTTTTTGTTTTTTCATAAAATTTCGAATTACGTGGGAATTCGTTAATTCGAAATTTGATTTTTGATGTCCCGTGGATTTCGAATTAACGAGGTTCTACTGTAATACTGTTTATTCTAAATTTGAAATATGAGATTGACACAAGTAACGTTAAATAATTAGGTCACAATGGCCGAGTGGATTGTCGAGGTAAGACAGATATCATGGGTTCGATTCCCAGTTGAAACCTTCACCTTTTTATTTTATGTGTCTTGTTCTGTTTCATTTAAATTTATAAGTATTATCTTCTTTAATGATTAGTAATATTTAATATTCATAATTTGCAATCCAGTTAACTGTAATAAACTGAACTAAAGTGGTCACACCGAAGTGGTCACACGGAAGTGGTCACACGGAAGTGGTCACACTGAAGCGGTCACCCTGAAGTGGTCACACTGAAGTAGTTAACGTACCGGGAAATGAAGATACCACTGGTATCCCTGGTCTGGTTGTTCAGCCCGGCCACTGCTTGCGCCGACAACAGTGCGGCCGTGGGGGTGGCAGGGAAGAGCAGGCGCGGTCGGTACAAGATGTCCACCAGAACGCCCGACTCGGCCTGCACCAGGGGTCGGAGCTGCTCCTCCAAGAGTGCCACTATGTCCTGCAGACCTTCCATGATGGAGCGATCCGTGCATATGATCTGGAAAGAAGAAAATAATGCTAATAAATATTAGGAAGACTTGATGACCTCCTTGGCCCAACATTTAAGATTCTCGGCTTCGAATCTAGAGGTCACGGGTTTGAAGATTATGTTTAATTTGTATGAGTTATTTCACACTTTTAAAAAGTGAAAGACCACCAATCAGAATAGCCAGGTACTTCCCAATCTTCCTCTTTTCTTATCCTTTCAATCAAGGGCTCCTTAGTCCCAATATACATTATAATTGATTATATCTATATGTGCAGTGAGACTATACATTACAATGAATGATAGTCCGTTATTAACAGAATGATTGCCGTCTCTAATGCACAGACGCAATGTAGACGAGTTGTGTCTGTTCAGGTATTTCATTGGAGCCTGATCCAAGGAGCTAGCAGCATTGAATCCCTGTGCTTCAGTGCACATATGCAAAACTCGACGGACACGAGCAGAACACCCGTTCACAGTTCAAGAGAAGCGGTCGTTTCTTCGACTTGTTTTTGTGTAAGTCGACTCATACGTGGAACAAGCTAGTGGCATCTGTTTTTCCTTCATATAAAAGACCAGCATTAATAAATCTCTTAAATCCCCTACCTTAACCCTCCTCACAAAGCTATATAGTTACCCTATCTTTACACTGTACAGACAGTGGCGCTCTTGTTGTGTCTCTTGTCTTGCTGTCACATAAAAATAAATAAAAAAGATTATCAGTCTAACCTGTGACTGAGTTTTCTCAACCTTTTGAGTTTTGGCAGCTAGCAGCCACCTGCTGGTTTGCCTGGAGAGTTTGGACAGCTTGGCCTGCTTCTGGAACACGTCCTGCACCTTGGTCTCCAGGTCCGTGGGTATGGCAATGTTCCGTGTCTTGGCTGGAAGCAGCAGAAGGTTCACATCAGCAGTGGGACAAGTCAATGTTATATTTGGAGGTATTTTAAGGAAAGGAAGAAGTGAACCTTGGTATTGATGATGATTCAACAGTCCAGCTGATGAACACAAAAGCTATTGATAAAAACAACCGATTCTCACATAGTAAATATTAAAATATTGAAGACAATATTAGTGATTTTTAAACGAAAATCTGAAACAGAAAAATCAGAAAAGGAAACGGTCACATCTGGGACCGTTTCCTTTTCTGATTTTTCTGTTTCAGATTTTCGTTTAAAAATCACTAATATTGTCTTCAATATTTAAATATTACAATTTGAGGTTTTACTCAATAAAGTTATTCCGAAAAATAAAATAGTAAATATTGATTGCATACATTTAAATGTTGGAAATTAGAGGACAGGCCGCAAAAAAATATGATCGTACGTGGTAACCCAATGGAAGTGCATGTTTGACATGTCTCACAGCTGTGCACTGGTGAATCCATGATGCTAGTTCTCGGGAAAGAAGGGGAGTTCTAGGGAGCACCTTCCGTTAAAACACCGGTAGAACTAACACAGCATTCAGACCTGATGTCCATGTTCTAAAGACGGCAATCCGTTAAGATAAGGGAATCTATCAAATAGACCATTTCTCAACAAAATCAAGAGTTTTCAGGTATTTAAGCATTCCATTTCTGTAATAGACTAAGATCCCTGTGTATTGCAAGAAGTACAGAAGTAATAAGAATAATATTAATAGCCTATAAAACTCACACACAACCTCTTTACATTGCGCAAAAACTAATAATTAAAATAATATTAAAGAAATCATTTTTATATTCATCTGAACTCATTTTCAAAGAATTTAAAGTCAGAAAATTAAATACTCTTTTCCTGTATCACGCAACCTTACAAGTTTACAAAGATGATATCCTAAACAAAACCGTACCATTCAAAAACACAGCAAATCTCAGGCAAAAATACATGTTACCAATTCCGATTTGTAAAAAAACTTTGGGTCAGCAACACTACAAATACTTAGGAACAAATTTCTTCAATAAATTGCCAGAAAATATAAGATCACTAAATGATAGTTTCAAAGAATTCAAAACACAATTAAAAAAATATACTGAAAACCTAAACTAAATAAAAAAAACGTAAATAAACAAAAGAAAAACAAAAATTTAAAAAATAAAATAAAAATCTAAGAAACTAAACAAATAATACCTCATCCCATACACACAAGCAATTGCTTATTATGGGAGAACATTGAAAAATAATAAATATTAATCATATCATAATATCTTTTATCTTATTACTAGTGAAATATATATATATGTATATCACACATTGTAAATTTTTTTATTGAATAAATTGAATAAAAAACAAAAAATAAAAAAAATAGTAATAAAATTTAGTTATTTTATTTTTCTTATAATTTATTATTCATACTATCCATCTTGTAATTGTTAGTATGGTTACACAATGCTTCTTTTGTTGACATTTTTGTTTTATTTTTCGTACATTTGTTACTAAAATTTTGTCTTGTATCTATCTACCGGTCTCGAAACAACCGTGTGTCATTAACTTTTCTTTTTTTGGGTTTAAATTTAATGTTATTATTATATTAAGTTTACATATATGTATTTTTTTAAATGATGTAATTGTAAAGCTGCACATCTTCATACAGGAATGCCCTAGTGAGATGAGCAAAGTATGTTTTTTATGTTAAAAACTGTTTTTTGAATAAATAAATGCGATAACTAACCGACATCGCAAAGGGTCCTGATGCAGCTCTCGACGTTAAACATTTGCGGCGCTGATAGCCATTGCCACTGGTAAAGGCGGAAGGTGGTTTGAAGGAGTCTCACAAATATTGACTGACGAGTCTAGAAAACGAGAAAGAATACAAATTAATATTACTGGTACATATATATATTTTCAAAACTAGCAATCATACAAAATGAAAGAAAAATGATACAGAGAACTGTTACAAAGTAAAGATGCTAATGATTAATAAGTGAAGTGACAGTAAGTTTTATAATACGTTTGAGTTATTAAATATGTTTTGTTTGGTTTCGCAGAAAATGGTATTTTTATAATTTACAAGAAAAAACAACTGGTAAGCGACAAAACAATTGTAAAAAAAATCCTCAATTTTTTATTATTATCATTATTTAACAAGCAGGCAGCATTCTGCTGATGTACTTGTATAATAATAATACTTGGATGACTTGTATAGCGCCGTTTTTGTGCAAAAACACCTCAAGGGCGCTGAACAAACTTATAATACATTTCTACAGTGATCTATGTTATTACTTAAATATTTATGGAGAAAATATACAGTACAATACTTACCTGGTAGGTCACTTGAGATTAACACTTAATTAACATTATCTAATTGTTTATTGGCGAAATTTAGATTTAGGACTTCATTGAAAAATTGAATATAACTGGACTTTCTCTTAGGATTGGTATATTTAAGGATTGGTATATTGGAAGTACTTCAATTAGTATATGGTTTGACAATAATTTTAACAGTAATGGAGTTGTTTTAAATTTAAAATAAAATAATCCTTTCATCTCTCAAAATAAGAATCTAATCGAGCTTTAAATAGGTTTATATTGTAAGAATGGATGACAAGTTGTGGAAGTTTGTTCCATGCATCCACTCCTCTATTTGTAATGAAATGTTTCCTAGGATTGGATGACATGTTGTGGAAATTTGTTCCTTACATCCACTCCTCTATTTGTAATGAAATGTTTCCTAGGATTGGATGACATGTTGTGGAAATTTGTTCCTTACATCCACTCCTCTATTTGTAATGAAATGTTTCCTAGGATTGGATGACATGTTGTGGAAATTTGTTCCTTACATCCACTCCTCTATTTGTAATGAAATGTTTCCTAGGATTGGATGACATGTTGTGGAAATTTGTTCCTTACATCCACTCCTCTATTTGTAATGAAATGTTTCCTAGGATTGGATGACATGTTGTGGAAATTTGTTCCTTACATCCACTACTCTATTTGTAATGAAATGTTTCCTAGGATTGGATGACATGTTGTGGAAATTTGTTCCTTACATCCACTCCTCTATTTGTAATGAAATGTTTCCTAGGATTGGATGACATGTTGTGGAAATTTGTTCCTTACATCCACTACTCTATTTGTAATGAAATGTTTCCTAGGATTAGATGACATGTTGTGGAAATTTGTTCCTTACATCCACTACTCTATTTGTAATGAAATGTTTCCTAGGATTGGATGACATCTTGTGGAAGTTTGTTCCATGCATCCAATACTCTATTTGCAAGGAAGTGTTTCCTAGGATTGGACGACATGTTGTGGAAGTTTGTTCCATGCATCCACTCCTCTATTTGTAATGAAGTGTTTCCTAGAATTGGATGACATTTTATGGAAGTTTGTTCCATGCATCCACTCCTCTATTTGTAATGAAGTGTTTCCTAGGATTGGATGACATGTTGTGGAAGTTTGTTCCACGCATCCACTACTCTATTTGCAAGGAAGTGTTTTCTAGGATTGATTGCAAAATGTGTTTCATTTTGAAAAAATTTGTGTCCACGGAGATTTATATTTTTGTTGATTGGTTGGATGCCAGGGCAACTATGTTGTCCAGATAAAAATTTTATAGTCTCAATCAAGTCACCCCATATATCTTTCTTTTAACGTTAGTAATGTTAGTTCGTTGAGTCTTATCTTCATATTGCCGGTCTTCCAAAGCTCTAAATCAAAATATGAATATTTATTTATTTATATATACGCCTAAAAAGGCTTTTACATAAAAGTGATGCATGATGCAGTGTACATAGGAGAATATCTGTATTATACAGAAGATACTGACAGTAAACAGATGTAATCCATTGTAAAGAAGGTACAAAATACAAAATTGTATAATTGTGATTTCAAGTATAATGAGAAAATATGAAGCAATATTAGTAAAACGTAAGAGTAACATAAAGTAAAAAAGAAATTACAACAACACTACATATAAGACAAAACATTAAAACTAATTTACCAACGCTACTCTAATTTGTAGGATTCAACAAAGTGTTGGTATAGATTATGCTTGATTCTACAAATGGAGTCAATAAATAAATCAATAGCACCCCCATACTTGTTCCCCAGATCATGCATCCTATTGGTCAGTGAGTGTGTCTGATAGTTGGTTGTGTGTGTATTGCAGAAGAATGTTATATTTTGTCTTGTATTCCTAGTCCGCACATGGAATTTAATAGTAGCAACGATGGCAGAGCTATATAGCATAACATAATAGCATATATAAAAATTCTCCAATCCCCCGTATATGCGCGCAATATAACACGCAATTTAACAATATCGATATTCTTAATAATACTCTTGTGAAATACCGAAACGAAGTCAAGCGTACGACCACAAATGTTAATTAAATCAATGCACAGTTATAGAAAAGGTACAACATGAGCGTCTCCTGTCCCCATCCCATCTTCCTCTGCCTCTTGCCCTTTCCTATTCCTTCTTCCTTATAATATATTTATATGATTCTTATTTTTTTTTTTTTTTTGTTAATTTCATTTTCAGTTAATGGTTATAACCAATTACAATTTTGTATTATGTATATCACATTAACCAACATTAGCATAAGAAACTATTTTGGCTTACCTCATATTTAACCTCTTGTATAACTTATCCTGTATAAAATTGCTGTTTGTTTCTTACAATAAATAAATAAATAAATAAATATTTCCTTTTGTAATATTCAAATGTTAAAGTGTCTTTTATCTGCTTTCAAAAACAGTATTTCATTTTGGATTACGTTCAAAAACAGCCATTCTATTGGAATATTAATGTAAAGCGGAAACTTTTATAAATAAATTATGAATTTGACAGATCATTTAAAGTAACTTGACGTCATTATCTGAGGATACCTCGGGGGGTTAAATCTATGGTGGTACCTGAACGGCAGTGGACTGATCGCTGAAGGGGGATCCGAAGAAGGTACAGATGATGTGCATGAGGGCGCCGGTGACATAAGAGAGCAGGGCCTTGTCGGTTGGCTTCAGGAACACTTGTGCCGCCCCCGGGATTTGACTTCCGTCTTCCGATACTGGCAAAAGCGCTGCAACGAGCAATACAAAATAGAATTACATCTTAAATTAAATTCGAACTAAATAATATTGGAAATTCAAGCATACAGAAACTTTGTTTATCAATTTAATCACTGACTAGATAATGTGTACCCGGCGTTGCTGGGGTTTATCCTTAGGAGATAGACATATACCATGGTGGACTTTTCTGTAGGCCTTTTTAAGATATACAATTCCATTGTACATTATTTTGATGTATTTCATAAGGTTTAGCCAGCGTTAGCAATGTGGTGCCCGAAGACATATTTTTACGACTTGATTATAAAACATCAACTTTTCTCGACTTCCTATAAATATAATAAGCGTGTATTAAATATGTAAATCTTTCTGAAGAAATTCTCTAACTTATAGTAAAAACCCTATTAGAATCCGTTACATAGTTTAGAAGATATAGCATGGTTACCGATATTACAACAATATTGCCGTGCCAAATCTGTTTACTTACCACATATTTTTCACCAAAACTGTTATAATTTTCATCACCATGACGCGATTAATATTAATAAATATATTAGTGAAGTTTATAGAAGTCTTGATGGGATACAACAATATCGACATCGGCTAAGACAATTATTCAATAGGCAATAATTATTTATCAGCACCTTCGGAGAGTGTCCGTCCGTCAGTATCCTTGGTTCTTCATGCAGTGCAGGATCTTGAGGAGTGACTGGAGAAGTCTGAGCAATTGAAGTGGGGCCCAAGATCCTCAGCTATGAGGCAACATCTAAGAATAGTCCATTACAATACCACGACTTACGTTTCTGGTTGCGTTCGGACGCAGGTATGTTGATGACGATGACCTTCAAGATGTCTCCGATGAAAGAGTTCTCAAACAGGGTCCACATGTGGTTGGAGGAGTAAATCTCCTTCATCTCCACCTCCGTGTCTATATAGCAGTGGTTCAGGAAACCAACATAAGCCTCTTTTACCTGAGAACAAAAAATAAACAATTGTATCCATAATATCTCTGGGATTTCTAAATAAAACTCCGGCTTCAACAAAATACAGGGTTTTCCAATAAGAGGTGTTATTTTGATATTCAATCGTAAAAGATCAATGGTTTCGTTGCTTGTGTGGCACGTAGCGCCGTCTTGTTGAAAGTAAACGTTGTCCAGATCAATACCATCCAATTCCGGCCATAAAAAAATCATTAATCATCTCTCGATAGCGCAATCCATTCATCGTAACTGTTGCTCCAGCCTCATTTTCGAAAAAGTAAGGTCCAATGACTCCGCCGGACCATAAGCCGCACCAAACAGTCACACGTTGAGGATAGACAGGCTTTTCAACAATAACTCTTGGGTTTTCCGAGCCACAGATGCGACAATTTTGCTTGTTGACGAAGCCACCGAGGTGGAAATGGGCCTCGTCACTCAAGATGATTTGCATTTGATTCACTCAAGTGAATTTTAATAATTTCAATGCGTTGTTGAAGCGTGTATCGTTCCATTTTTATTAATGGCGTAGTTTCTACTTGTCAATTGTCAAAAAATGACAGCTTCAAAAGTAACATCTACCGAAATAGCGGGCTATTCAAAATAACACCTCTTATTGGAAAACCCTGTACTTGGATTTTAATGACATAAAAAACATATCTTAATTAGCAGGCGGTTGGAATAACCTGGACCCCCTTCTTGAGGTTACCACCCTATTTATCACAAACTCGGTCTACACAATACTCGACAGCTAAATGCATAAACTAATAGACTAATCTAGCGTCATCTATGGGTGAGCTCGTACACTAATAATATCAAGGATATTACAGTATCTATTATAATGTGTACCTCTAAAAAGACCTCAGCAGTGTCTGTATCAGTAGTTAATTATACAAACCACCCTTTTTTTCAGAGAGTAAAACAGATTAATCGAGTATTTTGGGCCTCCAGTCCAGAGATGGCTACCAAAATGAAGTATTAGGTACATACCTACCTTTCTTGAACTTTTACCTATGAAAAATGCTGGGCAATCATTAAATCTAAGCTTGTAGATGCCAGAATGGCTTTATTTAATATCTTTATAATTTTAATTGATCAAAATTTTTCACAGGTTAATATTAGTAGTCAAGTTGTGGCAGCCCTTCTGCAGGCTCACAGCTTTGCGGCAAACCAGCAACTGTGCGGTGAGTCATCGGCCGACTACCTACGAGAAGATACAATAGCATCGGATTACGCCGACTGGAATCCTCTGGACGTTCGACAGCCTGGAGACTTTTAGCGAACATTCTCCAAGACACCGTACCGCAGGAGTGCCCATATAAACGCTGCGTCTTCAATCTGCAATACAGATCGTAGACAGTACGGCGCGACTTCTTTTCTCTCCTAGCAACACTTTGAGTACGAAATTTATATAGAGTTAGCAGCGCATTCAAATACTGTCGCCACAGTGTTTAGTTTACCAATTGACAAACCACCCTTTTTTTCAGAGAGTAAAACAGATTAATCGAGTATTTTGGGCCTCCAGTCCAGAGATGGCTACCAAAATGAAGTATTAGGTACATACCTACCTTTCTTGAACTTTTACCTATGAAAAATGCTGGGCAATCATTAAATCTAAGCTTGTAGATGCCAGAATGGCTTTATTTAATATCTTTATAATTTTAATTGATCAAAATTTTTCACAGGTTAATATTAGTAGTCAAGTTGTGGCAGCCCTTCTGCAGGCTCACAGCTTTGCGGCAAACCAGCAACTGTGCGGTGAGTCATCGGCCGACTACCTACGAGAAGATACAATAGCATCGGATTACGCCGACTGGAATCCTCTGGACGTTCGACAGCCTGGAGACTTTTAGCGAACATTCTCCAAGACACCGTACCGCAGGAGTGCCCATATAAACGCTGCGTCTTCAATCTGCAATACAGATCGTAGACAGTACGGCGCGACTTCTTTTCTCTCCTAGCAACACTTTGAGTACGAAATTTATATAGTGTTAGCAGCGCATTCAAATACTGTCGCCACAGTGTTTAGTTTACCAATTGGCCGCCAGAGGCGCAACTCTCATCACTGTCGGCCAATCAAGGATCTACACTTCGCGAGTGGTTCGCGGTACGGCCGGCAGAGGCGCTGCTGGTTTAAGGCGGGAGCGACTCCCCCCCCTCCACCTAACGGCCACCCGCGGGACGTGCATGGATTGCAAGCGATCAACACATTAGCACAGCAGCGCTGAGCGAATACAGAGCAAACAAAGTTATTGATTGTAATACCGTGGAGACAACACTAATATATTTCATCTCAAACATCTATTAGCGTTTTATTATTGCCAACAATAGTATGGAAGATTATATAAGTGTAATATGAAAATCTTACCTCAGGTGTGCAATCGGGGTGTGAAATCATCGCTACAATATCATCAAGAGGCAAGAGACTGTGACATTTTATCTCAGTGTACACATTCTTTCCCATAGTGCAGCAAGTGAGAAGTTTAACCAACTGGACGTGGTATCTGTAAACAAAATGATCATGTTGATACGAAGAAAGTTATGTGTTACAAACAACACCTTCATCAAATATGAAGTGAACTTTTTAAAATACTATCTATTTGAATTTAGATTCTGTTTTCTTGAATGATTGCATAAATAAATGAATTAATGAAACGGAATCTTGGAATCGAAAATCAAACCACTTTCCGACATCCGATCGAGCTGAAACTCGGAAGATAGACTCGTTATCGATGACAGTGCATTCTTTCAAATTTTGGTGGCACTCATGCAAACACGCTTTTCTTTAAAATTAGATGAGATTATGAATGTTTACAACAGTGAATACACTAAATAAATATCGGTACTATCGAATTAGGATTTGGCTTAAAGGTCTTAGCGGTGTTGACTCCGGTCAAACCAAAAACAAAAAAAATTAACATTTCAAAAGTTCACAGCAGTTTAAGAGCCAGTTCCTGGAGAGGAAGGTTCAATTCAAGGTCAAATCAAAAAAATTAAATAATAATAATAATTTAAACTGTCCAAGAGATGGCGCAACTAGGTCGAAAATTTAAAATAGACATATCATAGTAAAAATACAGGGTTTTCCAATAAGAGGTGTTATTTTGAATAGTCCGCTATTACGGTAGATGTTACTTTTGGAGCTGTCATTCTTTGACATTTGACAAGTAGAAACTACGCCATTAATAAGAATGGAACGATACACGCTTCAACAACGCATTGAAATTATTAAAATTCACTTGAGTGAATCAAATGCAAATCATCTTGAGTGATGAGGCCCATTTCCACCTCGGTGGCTTCGTCAACAAGCAAAATTGTCGCATCTGGGGCTCGGAAAACCCAAGAGTTATTGTTGAAAAGCCTCTCTATCCTCAACGTGTGACTGTTTGGTGCGGTTTATGGTCCAGCTGAGTCATTTGACCTTAGTTTTTCGAAAATAAGGCTGGAGCAACAGTTAAGGTAGATGGATTGCGCTATCTAGAGATGATTAACAAGACGGCGCTACGTGCCACACAAGCAACGAAACCATTGATCTTTTACGATTGAATATCAAAATAACACCTCTTATTGGAAAACCCTGTACTTTGTTTTTTCTGGGTTGATTTTTTAATTATTTAAATATAAACATAAACTAAATAAAATACGTATTTATAATAACAATAGTTTACAACAACAACTTACTTGAGGGCGCTGCTGTCTCCAACTCCGCTGGCATCGTTTCTCATCATGTCCACCAGGTGGTTGAATGATGCCTTGTCATTGTAGAATACCAGCACGTCTTCTCCTGCATTCACCAGCTGGACAAGGAATAACACAATAAAATATTAAAAAAGCACTACACCATCCTGAAATCCGCTTTCTGATTACTCAAGGTTAGGTTGGGTTAGAATAGGTATGTTGACTGTTTTCGCCTACCTCCTGCATGACCATGTCCTGGCTCTTGCGGATAAACTGTCCCTCGGCGCGGACAACGGTCTGCAGAAACTGCAGGTACTGCAGCTTGCGGCCGTGCGTCTCGATGCAGTGCACAAAGTGCTGCACCACGCGCTCGTTCACCTCGTCGTTGCACAGCTTAGTGTTGTCGCGGAATATGGCGCAAACAGTTTGGGCTTCGCGCAGCTGCAACAAAAAGTCATATTATTGCAAATATAGGTACCCGACTAATGGGTGCGGATGCTTCATCAGGTCAATGCGACAATGAAACTCAAAATTATGAGTTAGACTCTAATATTTTACAACATATGTTGTGTTGGGAAGTAAGAGCTTCATAGATGCACGCACAGATGGCAGTGCATAGAGCTTGCGTGGAAGGCTCTCAGAGGAACCTTCTGTTTCAGATCCCAATTAGCCAGCTACTAGTTAGGTCGACTATCAAGTCACCATTATAATACGCGGAGTATTAATAAATCCCTGATTTATCTAAAAGAACCTATTATTTATAAACTCCTTCAAAGACGAGTTGGAGACCTGTTTGTACGAACACAACATATTGTAGAACTGGTCTTTAGCTTCCAAGAAATGGACGTCTTGTGTTAGGACTGGCAGATTCTTCAATAGTGACCACCTGTGTACAAATCTCAAGTACCTGCAACAATTAAATTTGGGAAAATACCTGATACACCTACTTTGTTCTGTGCAAAGGAGGGCGGTTGCTCTGACCGACAATCCGTTGTTAACAGACCGATTGCCATCTCTAATGCTGAGTCTACGGGTATTTCAATGGAGCATGCTCGAAGAAGCTAGCAGCAATGATCCCGTGGGCACCGGTACGTGTATGCAAAACTCGACGGACCCGAGCGGA
The DNA here is from genome assembly GCA_026573805.1 of Hesperophylax magnus. NCBI lineage: Eukaryota > Metazoa > Arthropoda > Insecta > Trichoptera > Limnephilidae > Hesperophylax > Hesperophylax magnus. The sequence goes on from JAIUSX010000004.1 coordinate 11,940,087, forward strand.
ATACCCGTTCACAGTTGATGTTTGCTTCATGAGAACGGGTTGTTTCTTCGACTCGTTAATCAGTAAGATGGACCAGCGTATGTTTTTCCTTCCTCTTACAATAATAATAAATACCCTCTCGCCTCGCAATGCTGACCAACCGGATGGTGATATGGTTCCCCTGTTTTTACCCTGTGCAGACGGTGGCGCTCTTGTGAGGGGTAAAAAAATGTAACGTTTCAAATGGAAGCTCCCCCTCTGCACATGCCTTCCCAGGGTCAATTCTACACCAACTGACCGTCGAAATAACATTATCTTTTGTCTCTATATGATGGCACAGTGTTGTAATGTAATGATGGAAAGTGCCGCAGTTAATTAAGGAGTTAATTGATTGAACACCTACCCCAGCGTTCAGGAACAGATCCAAATGATTGTGGAGAAGGGCCTGATTCTGAGGGTTGTCCAGGCAGAAGTTCTGGAGAAACTCGTGCGCGAGAAGCATCAGCTCTTCCATCAAGTTATCCTCTGCATCATAGGGAACCTGGAATAAAATATATTTACTATGTGATTATTTCTACTTCACCAGCCCAATCTACCGATCTTACAATGGATTTATTATGCCCAATTAGATTACTGAGTTTGGTGAATTTTAAACCTACATGAAATTTTGCAGGTATGTTATGATGAAGTATATATTTGTCTACTAACCACTCGAGCAATAGAGATTTCCGGGTGTTTGGTTTTCGATTCAACCAGCGCTTATTACAAAAGTCATACCCCTTCTTATTCTTTCGTATGGTGGGGAGGTCAGAGGGGGACATCTAGGTCTGCGAGCCAGTCTAGGGCCTCAGGCGTCGCCATGTGGACCCCATCAATCCCGCCGGGGAATGAATGGAGCGAGGAGTTGTTGACCACATATTCGGTGGTTTGCACTGCACCACATTGACACATCGCCGACCCTTTAAGGCCCCATCTGTGCATCATGTGGGCACAGCGGCTATGGGAGCACCTTAACCTATTGATGACGAACCAGGTTTTGCGAGGCAATGAGAACCCAGGCTGTCTCTCGGTGGGGTTCTTGTCAGTGAGTATTTTTAATAGGAAATCAAAGTCATACCCCCAAATGTTAATACGGAATCATATTAACTGCTAACTGTGGTTTAAAGCCAATGAATCCATCTTAATTTTACCATTTATCCCATGTTTTATAACAAAAATTAATTGTAAATAAAAATCACCTACCTATAGCTCGATAGGTTAAAAGTGTGTGAACTTTTGAAGAGTAGAATAAAATGTAGCAAAAGTAACCTGTAGTAATTCCAAGACAATGTTGTGAACGCCAATGTTCCTCAGAAGTCTCTGTTCGTGTCTTCGTGGCCTTCCTTCTGCGGCAGCCGACCGTCCCTGCACGCAGAACTTGTTCATCCTCATCAAGATCTGAAAATATTCAATGTTATTAGTTTGAGCTAAACATAATGGGAACATCAACAAACCTGTTACGGCTATGGCACCAATACGGAATGATGACGTTCTCAGGGCATTTTGAGCCTTGAGGTACAACAATTAAATAAATATTATTCGATTGGCAACAACAACAGCAAGATGAAAATATTCTCACTTATCGTTTGTCAGACGTGTGCCAACTGAAAAAATATATAACAAATGATAATTAGCAATAATTATTAGCCTGAAACCCAAACATAAATAGAAAATATCTTCCGAGAAAAAATAAATGCCGCCAACGGCAATTGAACCTTCTGATTGACGTTAAGGTGGACGGAACCACAGTGCTATCTTGGCTTATTTTTAACTGCTAAATAATTCCGTATAAATACTAGTATTTCATTGAACAATTATTACTTATTAATTTTTTTCACAAAAAAAAATAAGCGGACGTAGCACAGAGGTTGCGGAATCAGAAGGTGCGGGTTCAATTCCCGTCAGCGGCATTTATTTTTTCTCGTAAGATTTTTTCAATTTATATTTGTGTTTCAGGTTAATATTTATTGCTTGCGCTATTATTACAGCTAGAATAACAATAGCGCGTGTTGCTTTTACGTCCAAAAGAAGGCGCTGTTTTTTTTTAAAAAAAGCATGTTTGTCCAACAGATTAAGCTGTTGGACAAACGTTGAATGTTTTTACCTATCACAGATGACATCTATATAATATAAACACACCCGTATTCCAATGCAAAGTTGTGTCAAAATTTGAAAGCAATCGGTGAAGAACTTTCGGAGATTTAAGATTTTGAACAAACAAACACTAACATTTTTATTTATATCGATAAAAGATAAGATAAGACGGTAACATCATAAAAAACAATATTTTGCAATAGAAACAAGCGAAGAATTACGCAATTTCACTAAGCTGGCGCACTGCACGACAATCGCAGCAAATGCTCAGGTTTTAAGCGATCTGTCGGCCGAAAATCCCGGCTTAAGGAGTAACGGACAAGGAAAAAAGAACTAAAGAAAAGATCGAGGATATCTTAAAAGCCTTTTATAGCGGCACGTCTGGTGAAGTTTTCCATGTTGAACTTCACTGCCACGTCGGTGTTGACGCAACTATAAGCATCTCCCTTTAACACATGTTCCTGCATTCCCCAACCTAACCTAACCTAACCTAACCTAACCCAACCCAATTACCTGTCCCTACCTAACAGTGTGGAGTACCTACATTCATTGACAACAATTTACTTATACTTTACCAGTCTGTTAAGAAAACCGGTGCAGTAAACACGCTCCTTTAGTGCGTTTAATTTCAATCTATTGCGGAAGCTAGTGCAGTATAATCAGCATTGTGAAGCCCCTCAAGGCTTTTTGTTATTTGTTTTTGGGGTGTTATGCCGTGTTGCGCTAACTCCTTCTTTAGCCAACGTTTCGGACAGCATTGCAGTGTCCATCATCAGGGCAGATGTGTTATTAATAACAAAAATACTTTTGGCCGTGAAAATCTTAAATCATAGACCAAAGTAAGTCAGAATCCTTTTCCAATTCTAACTGTCAACCACAGCTACCCCAATAGTTGTGTCAAATATTGATTACAGTCCACAATAAAAACACAAACATAATTGCGTAAATTTGCAACTCCTGTCGGCGATATTGGAAATTCTTTCAAATTTGCTTGAAATCCAGGTGACAGGCAGCCGGCACATCAACATAATGAGGTAACTGGTTACTTGAACTCGATGCAGTGTCATCATAATTGTTGCAGCACTGCGCATGTACTCGTTCTAGGTTATAGATGTTCACTTATATTATATACCTGCTTTATCTTCCCGTACTCCGTGAGATGATCCACTTGGTGCATGGCCGTAGGGTTGAGGTCCCCCAGCAGGCAGTCGGAGGAGGCGTCCCGCAAGAGGGGCGGTGGGGGACGCGCGCGCCGCGAGGGGGACGGCCGCGAGGGAGTGGATGTAGTGGGGGGAGAGGTCACTGACACGTCGCCCTGCGAGGAGTCTTCGTAGTCTTTCGATTTTGGACTCTGTGTGACTGTGGGATAGAAAAACTACAAAAATTAACACAATTTACATAATACATATCTTTAATCTAACTCGAGTGAGGATTTATCACTGGTATTGGTACCAAACCGATGATTTTTTTAAGATATTTTCAGTTAGGGTAAACCAGACTATAATTGCCCGCAATTAGTAATTGCCACTCTCACTTTGATTGTCCGTTTCTCACGTATGTGAATATTTCACCGAAGTCTGCACTCAGCTCAAAAGTGTTCTGATATCCTTTTAGAGATCACCCGTTCTGTCTGGCCTAAAATAAACCTTGTCACATCCGGAACAACTGAGTTTATAAACTCCATCTTTCTGAAGAGGAAACTTGGTTTTTGCAGGCCTCAGTAAGTCTTGTATTTTTGTGGTGGTTCCGAAGACAGTCTCAATGCTTTCTTTTCTCAGTATCTTGTCACATCTGTGGTCATTCACATTTATTTTTATTTATTATGTGCATCTATATAAAAAGGTTTAAATATTTTTTTTTTTGGCTTTGCCTGTCTCACTAGGAAATCTTGTGCCGAGGCAGACAGTTAACAAATATTTTATAATATTAAAATAAAGTACATTTTTCAATAAAGCAAAAATATTTGACAAAAATTTTCAGGTTGATAGGTAGTGGTAACAATAATGAGATAGAGGATTATATTTGGGTGAGGTGACTAATTTTTGCACGACCTTTTTCGATGATCCATTGTTTGATCAGGATTTTGTATTTGTTAATATTATTCGATTTTCTTGTTTTTTTCAGGTAGGTTATTGTATATTTTAGACGCAATGTATTTTAAATTTCTTTGACCAAATGTTGTGTTTATTTTAGGTCTGTTTACATCTGTGGTCATTGTGAACATAAAGCAAAACAGAGCAGCTTTTTAGCTCTTGGTCAATTCTGTCTTCGTTGTGGGTAGATTTGGCTCTTATGATTTGCCTTATCTGTTTTGCAGAGTAACCATTCCTTTTTAATGCATGGATTAGCTTTACATGTTCCAATCTGATTTTTGGTTCTTAATTAACGATTTTATTGAATCACGAATGTGGGCAATCACTGTATTTATTGTGGAAATAACTATGAACAAGGGCAATCACTACTCACTAGTAATTATTGTGGAAATCACTATGAACAAGAGCAATCACTGTACATTCAGCTATATTATTTGTTCATTTAAAAAAAATTACATTACAGGTGTAATACAGGTTGTCCATAAAAGAATGTCCCAGTTTGAATGGTATATTATAACAGTATAACATAGACTATTTACAACAAATAATACATCAAATTGAAGGTAAACTCTGGAAAATCATTAGGTAGCGGCGTAACGTAGACACCATCTTTTATAAAGCCCCAAAGGAAAACAATCGCATAGCGTTATGTCAGGTGAACGTGGAGGCAAGCGAAGATCTGTCATCTCGACCATTACAACCAATCTAACGAAAGAGATTCCAATGGGGAGAGTTTCCGTTCTGTTGCCAAATAAAGCTTACGGGGTCTCCCTCTACTGATTCGGGAAAGAGCCATTTTTTCAACATTTCCGAATAAACCAACCGTTACGGTAGCTTCAGCGAAAAAAAATAGTCCGTACACTTGAAGTCAGGGCCACAGCGCTCAGGAGGCGTATGTGGCGCTGCGAGCGAGAAAACAACAAAGCCGTACTCGCGCATCCGCTTATCTAAAACTAGGATAGTTTACCTTCAATTTGATGTATGATTTGTTGTAAATTAAACTACTATAATATACCATTCAAACTGGGACATTCTTTTATGAATACCTAACCTAACCTAAACTAAACTAAACTAAACTAAACTAAACTAACCTAACCTAACCTAACCTAACCTAACCTAACCTAACCTAACCTAACCTAACCTAACCTAACCTAACCTAACCTAACCTAACCTAACCTAACCTAACCTAACCTAACCTAACCTAACCTAACCTAACCTAACCTAACCTAACCTAACCTAACCTAACCTAACCTAACCTAACCTAACCTAACCTAACCTAACCTAACCTAACCTAACCTAACCTAACCTAACCTAACCTAACCTAACCTAACCTAACCTAACCTAACCTAACCTAACCTAACCTAACCTAACCTAACCTAGACAAGAATGTTTTCCCGCCGACAAACCGTTCATGCGCTGCTGGCAAAAGAATTTCGCCCTAGCAGGAATTTTTTGATATGCGATTTAAACCTGTATGCCACGAAAGTGCAAAAATTTTTTTAACAGAATCGTTTACACTTGAAACCCTTTAGAGTTCATTTTCGATTCCATTCTTGATTTCCCTCAAAAAGGGTCTGGTTATAATATAGTGGGTAGGAACAAACCGACAAACATTCTAGTCAAAATTTCCTTAACCTCTGGAAATGTGTTTGTGCACCAGTGACAAGAATTTTTCCCACCGACAAACTGTTCATGCGCTGCTGGCAAAGGAATTTCGCCCTAGCTGGAATTTTTTGATATGCGATTTAAACATGTATGCCATGAGATAGTGCATAAAAATTTTTATCAGAATCCTTGCAATTGAAACACTTTAGAGTTCATTTTTGATTCTGGTGTTCCAAAGGTTAAGCAGGCAATCTTTACCTATTTTACGCATGTAGAATTGTTTTAATTTCAAATGAATGATGATCTCACCGTTTAGATTCTGAGAGTGCTCCTCTAAAGGCCCCTTGCTCTTGTAGACCCAGAGTTCCGACTTCTCCACGCTCTGCCTGAGGATGTCCAGGTCTGCCTTGATCTGCTTGTACGACTCCACATCGCTGTCTGACACCAGCAGTTGCACCTGAGGATACACATATGGCGTTATATTGATCAAAGTTTATCAGTGTCATTTTTACCACAATACCAGACTATGGCATCCCCAATTATTGGGGAGCTGAAGGTAGTGGGAAGGGAAAGGAGATGTGGTAGAGGAAGGTGGGAGAAGTATCTGGCTATTCAAATCTGGTCACCAAACACATCTAAAGCCATTTCAAGGATAAAATTGTTGTTGTATCAATGAGGCTGTGGATCAAAATCCAGGATACATGCCAAAAATTGTGGTATAAATGTGGCTGTGGATCAAAATTAAGCTGTTTGTGGTATAAATGTGGTTGTTGATCAAAATCCAAGATGTAGCCAAAAAATGCTTACGGCATAAATGTGGCTGAGGATCAAAATTCAGAAATAGGCAAAGCAGTTTGTGGTATAAATGTGGCTGTGGATCGAAATCCATGATATAGGCAAAAATGTTTGTGGTATAAATGTGGCTATGGATAAAAATCCAAGATATAGGCAAAAACGTTAGTAGTATAAATGTAGCTGGGGATCAAAATCCAAGCCATAGGCAAAAAATTTTGTGGTATAAATGTGGCTATGGATCAAAATTTAGACATAGGCAAAGCTGTTTATGGTATAAATGTGGCTGTGGATCAAAGTTCAAGATACAGGCAAAAGTATTTGTGGTATAAATGTTGCTATAAATTAAAATCCAAGACACAGGAAAAAATGTTGGTGCCATCCATTGTGAATGACAAATTAACTTATCACATAATATGTATCGTAAAGAGAATATTATGTCACTGTGACATGCAAAATAACAACATAATATGTGGACTTCAAGTGTGACAAAAGTCACCGGTGAATGAAGTGACTAGATGAGATGCATTGTCATCCGGAGACGTAAGAAAACATGCCTAAAATATATAACTGGCTGAATCTGAAATGTCGCGTCACCCAAAAATAAGTTGCTGCATCATATTAACCTATGCAACATGCTAAAGATATATTAATATATTCACAAAATAGGTGTGTAACAGACTTTAAAAGAACCAAATAATATTAAAAATTTACTTTTTAAACACTAGGTGTAACTCGAGGGATTGTCGACAACTCGAGGCCTACATCAAATTAATTATAAACAAACAATTGAACTGATTATTTACTATCAATGTGTCAAGAATTCGAGGCATTACGGGATCAGCGATGTGATTTAACACAATATCAAAGCGTTATCAAGAAGTCAAGGCGTTCAAAAGTCAGGAATGTTAAAACATCAAAGATTTGATATGTCAATATTAATGTCGTCAAGAAGTCAAGGAATTTAAATGTCTTAAAAGCCAAATCATCAACAGTAAAACATAAACCAACTATTTGATTCATTGATAACTCAATATCAATGTCGTCAAGAAGCCAAGGAATTTAAATGTCTTAAAAGTCAAATCATCAACAGTGAAACATAAACCAACTATTTGATTCATTGATAACTCAATATCAATGCGTCGTCAAGAAATCAAGACATTCAAATATCACGGAAGCCAAACCATCAAATGTATAACATAAACCAAAGATTTTAACTCGTTGATAAAGAGATATGCTCAGGGGGTATGCGTCAAGAATCCAAGGCATTAAAATGTCATAAAATTCAAATCAACCACCATTAACACAAATTGATTTGACTCATAACTTGATAATGTGTGATAAGAATTTAAATATCACAAAGAAAAAACACTCATCAAACATCAAAGAAGGATTTGATTAGATAATTCAATATCAATAGGCCGTCAAGAAGTCAAGGCAATCAAATTTCACGAAAGCGAAGTCATCAATCATCAAGTACAAACCAAGGATATGATCTATATATGAATATCAAAGGGTCATCAAGAAGTCAAGGCATTCAAATGTCACGAAAGCCAGAGTTGAATATAAACCAACATCCCAAAGATTGCAACATAACATAAACCACCGTGAATTTCACGAGATACCGATTGTTCGGCTTTAGTTAGAAAATCATTGCTCGTGTACTGAAGATGCAGTAGTGCTGGCTTCATACAATTGCCAATAGATCACTGACAAACCTTCTGAGGTGGACAATAGTTTCTGTACGGATTCCTGAAGGCCAGAAGGAGTTCGCCGTGTACTTCATCCCGTGTTTCCTGATCAACACAAAACAATGAGCGAGTGTTTTGTGCTAAGCAAAATGGATGAATCAATAGTGCAGGCATCTCAGAGGAAGATGTTCCGAGGATCTTGCGTCATCGATCAATTCGACACCGGTGCACAGCCAGGAAACATGCCAAATGCACGCCCAACATTTGCACACCGTTTTTCGCGTGAGAACAGATCGCTTCTACGACTGATACCTATGTTCGACTGCGGAATTTCCTCTTTCCTGCAAGATGGGTCATTTAACCTATATAACACATCCTTAAGGATATTTTGTGAAAATCATTTCTCCGAATATAACTAGGTAGCTATTCTGGGGAAAACTGCTTATGGTAGATTATATTCTACTTTTTTAAATATGTAAACACATTATCTAGTAAGTCAGCACAATTTACGAAATCATAATTTTGCAAAAAAAAGAGTAACTTATATAAAAATAGAATCAGATGACGCACCACAAAAATTTAGTGCCGGCACATGAAGCGTTACAGGGCCAGAAAGCTCTCCTCAAAAAGAGCCCCAAAATGAGCCCCAAAATAGGCCCTGAGGTAAATTATTTTTTTCAGGGCCTCCTATGTGGGATTAATGTAAAAAAAATATCTAAAACAACAGAATTCATTAGAAAAGATATTCCTTAAGGTCAGGTTAGGTTTATTTCTTTCTCCCTTTAAACCGATATCATTAGAAAATTAATATGGTTGGTGTATAAAGTGCCAAGAATCAGCATAATTGGACAAATTTGATGGAGGCCTATGCCCAAAGCTGAACGCCAGAAGGCTCTCAAAGAAAATATTAATCTATAGAAAATAGAACCGTTGTACCAAAAATACCATAAAAACAACAAAATCTCACCTGCTTGAATGCCTGCAGCACCTCGTGCCTTTGAGAAAAGTGCCGAAAGAGCAGCGTGAGGGCCCCGCTGACCAGCGCCGGAGCAGAGTGCTGGGCGCAGAGCTGCAGCAGCACCCTCAGCACAACGCGGCCACCAGCACCGTCCAAATCCAGTCCATCCCTGGAATATTGAACAGAGTTGCCCCTAAAGTGACCATTAACACACATACTAACTTTGACTCCTTTAAAAGTTAGTAACAGCAACTACGAAGCATTATATCCGATTGCTTTTCATTGTAATCAATTTTTTAAAAGAACAAAAAACATTCTCGGGTTACGAATAACCTAATAGTATTTATTTGTAAAACTACTAATACTATCATTGTAGTAGCGTGTTTGTGTAATAATGGAGGACGTAACGAGTATCGGTGCAAATAAACTATCGCTACGAGGAACTGTACCGAACTCATCGAACTCAAGAAGTCAAAACACAGAAGCTTTGCTACTACAACGTGACTACCACCAATCAATTGTAAAAAAACAACCAAATTACCTGCAGCTGAAAATTCCCTCAGCCTGCGCCCCGACTGCCTCCAAATCCACATTCCTAATCCCCCCCGACAATGGCTCCTTTCCCTCCGCCATTGTCGCCTTTGCAGCTCCCTGATTCGCCGATGAAGTCGAGCCTGCTGATTGGCCGTTGGTGGCCTCCATCTTGGTTTGTGGTTGCTGCTTATCTATGGAGCTGGAACCTGTAGTCGGAGTCACACCCCTTTTCTCAGAGTCGTCAAACTCACGCTTGAAGATGGACAGGAGACAGCTGATGCGATAGTCAAGTCGTACATCAAGGATAAACTAAAAAAAATATAATAATAATAAGTTTGGTCCAAAAGAAAAAATAAAACTGAAGATAAAAGTAGCTCTTAGCTGAAGTATGATAAGGCAGAAGTCCTGGATTTAATTCCCAAATGGGACGGAATCTTTTTCTGTCTTTTCCATTTCACATTTTTTTCATTTGAGAGTTATAAATATTGAGTAATATTATACCTGGAGTATCTCAATGATCTTCAGTTTGGTGTCCATGACCAGGGGATGCTCCCTGGCCAGGACCATGGAGGATGCAGATCTCTGCAGTTTGGTTCCTGTGGGAGAACTGCCACCGGAAGTTTGGGTTTGGTTTCCCATCTGCATAAAAAAATTTAATTTTCTTAAAACCCCAGAGAAAAGTATAAATCAATTTGTTAAAACAACTTTCTCAGATACCTACGAAGGGTAGACCAATGTGATCAGTCTCCACAACCGTAAATCAAATCCAAAAATCAATGAAACAGGTTCAAGTATAAAGGCGCAATTCCACTGAGGCAACATGTGATGCACGCTACGCACAGCCTTTCTATTGAAGGAACACAAAGCGACAAGAAACCAGTTTGGAGGATTGTGATTATCGCAAATTTAAATGGGTTGTTGGCTGAATGATTCTGTGGTTTTCCAATCCGCAGAATCCAAGGTTGCGTGATTACTCTCGGTGTGCAATAATGAGAATTCGGATATTTCCAATTTAGTTTTTATTTTAACAAAACTCACGTTACAATAATTTTATGAAAAAAAACAGATCGCGTACGCTAGAGGAGATTTTAGGGCTAAACCATCGGCTAGACTGCTGGAGACAGGATGAATTATTTGCCGCGGGAGGTATCGCGCGCAGGTTTACAATGATACCAGCCTCACAAGAATGTGGGAAAAAGTAATGTTGTCATTATTTTCGGGAGATGTAAACTCCCTATAATTTACCCTACACCAGTATCATTGCCGCATGCTATATGTTGATTGTTGTTGCTGGGACGCATATGTTACCTTACCTCTCTGTAGGGTAGGTTTTTGGACGCGAAATCTACTGTTCACAGAACTAGTTATTACTGTTACATTAGGATCAATATGTGTTTAAAAATATTTTTCGCTTCCACCATTGAACGTAGAATTTAGTCATTGCTTTCTACATCAAATAAACCGTTTAGAGAGGGCGTTAGAGAAAAACATTCGGATATGTTGTTATTCGTTTCCCTATGGTCATATATCGTCATGATTGTTGTTTATTAGACATTTTCTAGCGAATGACATAATAATTACTTGATGATTCATCTGCCAGAAGAGACAACGAAATACGAAAGCAATACCTACATTAAAGAAAAGTTAGTTTCAAAAACATAATAACGAGAACGGCAGGATCGTCGCCAAGATTTTGTAGACTTGTAGGTTATGTCAACCCAAAGAAAACAATAAATTATTTTTATAATATCATTTTTTTTATTCCAGGATGTGGGGAGGTTTGTGCGATCCACGTGTCCCATATAGATATATTGATTGTTTTTTTTTGGGGAAATACAAGACAGTGTAAAAATTCATAAAAATAAACAGTAATTACATATATGAATAAAGCAATTTTTTAAGAAATACAAAAATATCTAAAAATAATTGTAAATGAACAACAATTTCGTGAATACGAAATGGCGCCAGAAGTGGCGCTTGGTGCTGGTACGCTGCGGTCACTACCGTATTGGCGGATGCCATTAGCTGTATCCTGGCTCCAGCGACCCAGTGTCTCATCAGGCCGAAGTTTATGAATAAGTACATTATGTCCGGAAAGCAGACGACTTCATTTTGAAAATGCTGAATACCGAGATTTTTGATTGTACGTGTTTTACTATTTATAGCTTTTTAAGCCTGTGACAGACCACGCAATAAGCGCGCTATATTTTTGTGGCTTGACCTAATAAACAATACCTCTGGACACTTTTTAATGTGTTGAACAATGTTACCACTTTGTAATTCTTGAATCTTCAAATAGTGTTGTCATTTCAGCTATTTTTTTTTTGGCTTTATGGATATAATCGTGAGGATTGATTTCTTCTTCCATCGTGACGGTATTACTGTTTTGTTCCGAGTCTCAACGTGTTAATGCGGCTAGTATGCAGTCACTCACGTCTGACGCCTGCGAGCTAGCAGACTACACTATCCGTATATATAACAGTCAGCGGATCGGAGCAGATTGTATCATGTGACATGGGGTGGAATATTGAAAAAACTACCTTGTTTATTGGAGATTATCATAATTCACCGGAGTTGTGGAATAATAAAATTAGTGGTTATAAAGACAACAGAATAAAAAATGATGAAGCAGATAGCGAGTAAACAGTATTGTAACGAATGTTTCATGTAAAAATCACTGAGCTTCTTGAGCATCAACATATAATTATTCACTCCTCCACCACCTGCATAGCTTCCTTCTTTTTATTTCTACGATTCATAGTTATTATTAAATATGCAGCCGCCGCGACTATTTGTAAAGACATGTTGCACCAAAATAATTTTGCTTCCATGGAATCGTTTAGACACATGCCACAAGCACAGACGACAAACCACGTAGTTGCGCAACCAGAAACAGACAACACTAGGAAACACGTGGCACGCCTCTTGTGGTTCAGTGCTACCTCAGTGGAATTGGCACGGTTTAAACTGAAATCGGGCATTTAATTTTTTTTATTGATGTTTTTTAATTGAAATACACAGTACAGTAGTTTATTCAGCCCTTCTGACTAGGGATTCCCGTTTCAAAGCATACTGTAGGTAGTTGTGATTTGTTCAAAGCATATTGTGATTTCCTCATATTCATATTTGTTAATTTATACATCTTCATTCTTGTTGTCTACATATTTTGTTGATTCCTCATCTTCATATTTGTTGATTTCTACATCTTCATTCTTGTTGACTATTTTGTTGATTTCCTCATCTTCATGTTTGATTACTTTGTTAGTTGATTTCATCATCACAAGCTTGTTGATTCTCTCATCTTCATGTTTGATTACTTTGTTAGTTGATTTCATCATCACAAGCTTGTTGATTCTCTCATCTTCATGTTTGTTGATTTCCTCATCTTCATGTTTGCTGAATATGTTAGTTGATTTTCTCATCTTCAAGTTTGCTGACTACGTTTGTTAATTTCCTCGACATCATTTTTTAATTTCCTCATCTTCATTTTTTTTACTATGTTTGTTGATTTCGTCATCTTCATGTTTTATTTTTACTTTAGCTCCACACAGGAGGCCCTGAGGAAAATAATTTCCCTCGGGGCCTATGTCATCTTTGGAGATGCTGTGAAAGTAGGGAAAGAACGGAGAGAAAGGTCTAAGAAGGAAAAAGGTATGAGTGGTGGGTATTTCATGGTGGTACTGAAATAGAATTAAGTAAGAACACCATAACGCCGTAAGTGTTTGTATACGTTTGTTTGTAGCGTCGTAGGGCGTGTTTGTACACGGTTTGGCGTTTTTAGCTATTCCAAAACTGCTGCGTTTTAATCGCAGTGCGTGCACCCACTTAGAGTTTGTTTGGCAATAGTGACTGAAAACAAATATGCTTCCTGTACGCATAGCTGCAGTTTGAGGTTGTTATGTGAATTAATGGGTCAAAATGTTATGATACTTACTTAGCCCATAGTTGAGTTAATAGGCTGTTATTGTGTTTGGTTCTCTTAAGTACATTATTGACTGTTATGTTGAATGAATAGTGGGTGGCCAAGTTTGACTTTGTTGGTCTTTGAAGGCCAACGCGCCAGAGTCCCTTCCAGTGGTTGAACTGGAAAAGAGCTCGCCAAACCGACCTACCGACGGTAGAGCATAATTCTCCATTCAGGGCGGGGAAAAATATATCCCATCTACATGATGTTTGAAAGGAAGTTGCAAGGTTATAGAATGAAAGTAATCTGGTTAAACTTTGGACTGACCGTAACAAGTTGTATTTGATAAATTTCACAGTGAAATACAAAAAGGTGAAAACTTACCCCCATCGACCAGAACGTAGAATCTATCTACCCTGTCTAAAATAATAAGTACGTACGTAGTTATGAGGAACGAACACTGAGTGCCGCGAATGGCGGAGTAGATGAATCAGCCATGTAGCTAGAGGACGGCAGCATTAGGATGTGGCTGGCCGACGGCCCAGTGTGGTCCAGCCAAGAGGAGTAGACGGCATCAGAATGTGGCTGGCCAACGGCCCAGTGTGGTCCAGCCAAGAGGAGTAGACGGCATCAGAATGTGGCTGGCCAACGGCCCAGTGTGGTCCAGCCAAGAGGAGTAGACGGCATCAGAATGTGGCTGGCCAACGGCCCAGTGTGGTCCAGCCCAGTGTAGACGGTTAATCCGTGAGTTGCCCTTCCACGAGGCAAGGTGGAACTTAATAATGCTCTGAATCAAAATGCACACGGCGAAAACAGTTTATCGGCAGAAATAATCACCGATCGCTTGGATAAACTCGGATTACCCCCATGGCCACACATGGTAAAAAACGTTTTCATTATTCACGCCACCCGGGGCGAATTCCACTCGCGGGAAATATGACTAGACTTCTAATCTCGAAGCACTAACTGAACATTTCGGTATTAATCGCAAATCCATGAAATAACTTTCGATTAGATCCTCAGACCTCCAGAAATAATAATTGACCCCCGACCGGACACCTTGTCTTCCTCTCTCTCCGGCCGGGAAGTGAAGCCATATTGAATTTTTTGTCACTTCCTGTTAGAGTTCCTTGTTGCCAGAGCATAAACAATAGACAAGATAAATCACAGATTTGACAGGTTCTTACTTAGTGTAATAATCATATGTTATTTTCATAACAAGGTCTAACTTTAAAAAATTGCACAAAAGGAGAGATAAACTAAAATATAGAATTATAGCATTCAATCCTCACCATGGTCCTCGACATGGGTCCAAGCGCCAGAGATGTCATCACGGCCCCCATGTCTCCAAGAGATCTCAATACACCACCTTCAGCTAAAATTATACAGTCAAAATGTTTCAAAACAAAAAGCTACGACTTTCTGTCAAAAAAAATTTTTGTCTTCTTCTAATTCTGTGCCCTCTCCTATTGGAGGTTGGCTATCATCAAGGCTAACTTTGGGGCAAAATCTTGCGCATGTACATCACTACAGAAAATTTGAATTATAAAATATGGCTAATTTTCATAGTCCCATTTTTGAAAGATCACCTCAAGGGTGGTTAGTCACAATATTCATTATAATTCACAACAGACTTATGGCCTTTTTAAAAAAAAAACTAATTTTACTTTTCACAGACCTTTTAATTATTAAATACTTACATAACCATGAAAGCGATCTTTGGCATATTATCGCAAGTTTGCAAAAACATTTTAAGCGATCGCTTGTCATTATGTGTCAAATTTATAGAACCAAAAAATATGAGATAGACGGCAAAATCTAGGTGGATTCATTGTCTTTAAACTGCAGTAAACAGTTCATATTTTTCTTTATTAATATTTTGAGGAATAATATTAATTAAGGCGATGCAATACGTAGTAATGAAAAATCATGTGTTTTTGGTTTGAAAATTTGGTCGCCTAGAAATGTTTCAGATGCTTTAATTAAATACTGCGAGTAGAATACATCCTGGCCTTCGAAATAATCGAGTATTTTTTAGTCTTTTTATAAGCCCAGAAAAAAATAATCTATAAGGCCTATGAAAACTGCTTTAAAGTTCAAAATCTCCTACTTCCGAACCCATTTTCGGTTATGGTTTTATTGTATAATGTGGAGAATTAAGTTATTTATAAAATGATCGAAAAACATTTAAATATTTGGGCCTGAACATCCACAAAATAAAATAAAAGACACTTTTTGGCCATGTTTTTTTCTTGCATAAATCAAAACAGATGGATGGTGTTCAGCGGGAATTTAAGCCTTATCGCCATCTATGTAAGGTGTGTTATTGATAGCGGCTCGATTCAAAATATTACATGACGTAGTGCATCGCCTTAAATAATAACAATTGCTTGAGTAGGTAACTGATTTCTAGACCACATTAATAGTTTTATATGTAACATTTTCAGCGCCCTGCGCAGGTGCAATTACAGCAGTCCATTTGCCAAGGAACCAAGGAGCCTAGGCATTGATTATACCTAATACAGCGCCCTTGAGGTTTTTACGAGAGCCAGGCGCCGTTTGGCTCAGGGCCGGCCCCGGACATTTTTTAATAAATGAATTACTACAGATATTACAGTAAAAACATTATAAGAATACCTACACAGTTTAACCTTATCTGAATCATCCTTGTTAGCTTGGAAAAATACAAAAATTATTGAAGAAAAATTTATGATAGAAAATAGATTGCATGTTTAGTGAAATATATAATATCCTTGATATTAAAACATACGAGCTCACCCAGAGACAGCACTAGACTAGTCTATTAGGTCACACATAGCTGTCGAAAACAATCAGATAATAAATAAGGTGGTAACCTCAAGGTCGGGGTCCAGATTATTCCAACCGCCTGCTAATTAAGATATCGGAAGCCGGAGTTTTATTGAATAAGAGAAAACCACGGAGACTCAACAAAATAGAATGGAAATTTAAATCTTATCACATTAATACTTACAGTCAGTTTCCCCCGGCAGGACGCCAGCTTCGCTCAGCAAATCTCCTTCTGATACACAATCCAGAATGCTCAACAATGTTCTTGTTAGTCGAAGCAGATCACTGAAGCTGTAAAGTACAATAAAATAAGGTAAAGATTTTTTGCATGCATATTCGGAATTTAATACACATATAGTTAATTAGCAATATTCTGGTTGATAACTGAGTTGGATATCACACTGAAGTTGCTACAGTCATCTAAAAACGTGAAGAATTCATCATCATCAGCAAAAAGCGAAAAACAGTAAAAATTTATGTTTACAAATGTTATCTATGAAAATTGAGAATAATAAGGGTCTTAAATTAGATCCCTGTAGAACACCAGAGATTTTAGCATATACCCTGCAGTTATACAAACTGTACAACACAAATTGTTCCCTTAACTCCAAAGAGTTGCAAAATTGTTTAAAAAATTATTTCTAAAATATGATTTCTTCAAAATATTAAAACAAAAAACTCTGCGATCAAAGTTATACGATGTTTCATGTGACATTGCGCTGTTCTGAAATAATGCGACCTAAATTAAGTCTATCTAAGTTTCATTATCGCTTTTCTCACCCTCACACTTACCTATAGAACCCAAAGTATATCAAATCCCTGGCTAGTTTGACAACTTCGAACGTGAGTTTGTTCTGATCGTGGTCCGCAAAGGACCACATTCGTGCAACGACGTTGCAGAGGTAGTCCTCCACAAACTGTATGGTTGATGCAAACTTTGCGCGCACAGCATCTTTGTTGGGATCGGGACTCGACTTGTTTGATGCGTAACTGAAAAAGTTCAAAGTATGATTAAGATTTGTACTAAAACACAGTTAAAATATTTGCTTCTTAACTAAAATGTATTCTTATCAAGTAATATTAATTACTAAGTAAAAATTTTATAAAGCTATCAGATCAGTAAAGTTTTTGAATAAGAAATACATACAATTTTCAGGGTGTTGTCTCAAAATATTATCGTTCGGCATGCAGTACTGCAAACGTGACAATCTTTACAAAAGTGATATTTTAATGCCATTCACTGAGTGATTTAATTGATCGCAAATATTCGAAACTCGACGATTCAAGTATCTTTTGGCGACTACCGCCATATATCTGCGCTGAGGTTCATACACAGGAGGTTCATATTTTGCCTCAGCCGGTCGTCGCCACTTGCATTGTCGAGACTTTAAACATGGCGTCACTTATGTCAGATATTTTGTAACAATACGTGTGCTTTTAGATCAATGGTAGGAATAAAACAGTCAACAAACAGGATTAAAAAAATGACAGCTACAGCAACTGTTTGATTATGAGTAAGGTTATGAAAGCATTCTAGTTTTGACGTTTCGAGAAATCAACGATGATTGGTGGCAGCGCGGCTCTCGTGATTTCAGTAACGATGTGTGCGTGACAAGTTGTTTGCAACGTGAGTACACACCACGGGTATCGGATACTTACATATCCCTGTGGATGAATGAATGTAGAAATACTGCATTATGACGTGTCGTGGTTTCTTTCTCCTGAACAATTTGTTTCATGGAACTTATACAGTATTGCAAGCCGAACGATGATAATATATTTGTTTGTGTATGACAATGTTTCATAACAAATTTAATCAAAATTTAGACCAACTTTTATATATAGGGTGTCCAGGGGTAAAGTGCACTAACTTCAGGAGGTGATTCTACATGATGGTACAAATAAAAAAGATAAATTACTTTTTTCGAAATTTCAACTTTTATGGGGGACTTTTCAGGTAAAAGTGTAAAATTGGTCCGCTGTGTGTGGCCGGCATTATTATTTTGCTTTGTTGCTAAATCAAACGTCCCTCGTCAGTCAATGTTCAATTTGAATGCATTTTTACTTGACGTGCATCGTGTCAATAAATTTTATTTTATTCGCAAAGATAAGATCTAGATATGATAATTTAATGAACTTGATTTAAGAGGAAGCTACAAGCCAAAAATGTGTATATTCTTGGTATACCTTATATTGTAGGTAATAGGAATTAAAATCGCTTGACAAACAGAGTCTAGAAACGTTCGATTTCAAGCACAAAACTGGTTTTTATTTATTTTGTAAATAATTTTATAAGAAAGCAAAAAAGTTAATCAAGTGAAACTGTCACAGATAATCTTAGCTATAATACTGTATTTTTTAAAAGTTGTTTCCTTTACGCGTTCATACATTTCTATTAAAAAATATTTTTTTTAGTAGTTTACATTTATATTTTTTATTGAGTAATTTATTTTTTTATTTGTATTCTACTTAAGCGAAACTATAGGAAAACCTTCAATTTATCTAAAGCATATTTTTTTGTATTCATAATGTACACCAATTCTAATAGTGATTTAGCATTAAGCTTCGCCTTAAGCAGTGTTTGACTTTAAAAACTTGATTGTTATAACCAAAACTTCTGAATGTAGTGTACCTTAAGATTAACTTAAAAGAACATCTTTAGTCACTGCGTGTTTTCTCCTAAGACTTACTTTTAACATTGTGTTTATTTAGTTGAAGACTTACCTAAATGTTAAAATTGTTCTTTTGTGCGTAATTTTGTTAATTAATTACAGTGACAATGCCTGATTTTACCCACAAAGAACGGGCAGAGGTTCATTACGTTTACAGGCTACATGATGGAAGTGGATGTTCCGCATGCCAGGAACAAAAGTGTAATTACAATTTGTTATTGATTGTGTAGCACATTGTAAAGTCAAACTATGTTATTGTTTACATGCTGTTTCCATGGATAAGAGCCAATCCCAAATATGCAAAGTTGCCACACTCGCTCTCGGCAAGTTCCCAGTGAATTTATCGGGTAAGTTTGTACCTCACACTAATTCTTATAAGGTATGTCTTTTTGTATGGAAAAAGTTACCTAACGAAGATAATGCACTTTACCCCCAGACACTCTGTAAGTATGTATAAGTTTTAACCACCGCTTTTGCTGTGGTGACCCTAAAAGTATAAAGTAATAAATTGAGTAGAAAATGCAAGGAATTATAATAAGTTTACTTAATCTATACAATATACAGATATTAGTAGCATAATACAGATATTATAGAATAAATAACAGAATGGCAGTGTATTGAGCAAGCATGGATTTGGGGTTCATACAAACATTCAAACAATGATTTAAACAATATAAATAATGCAAATATGGCAAAAAATGACCTATATTAATTTCCGATGTGATATGAAGAAAATGGACTGAAAAAATCATTGGGAATGCTACACAAGAGTCCCAAATGTCTAGAAATGTGGAACTAAAGCACCCCTGATAATGGGGATTATTGTGAGACAAAGTTTCCTGAATTTTATTTACTACAATACATCTATTTCCAATTTTCGACCTAGTTGCGCTATCTCTTCGACCAGCTGGTAGCCAATTTTAAGGAATTGTTTTTTAATGGTTTGTTTTATTGAGGATTGAACCTTCCTCCCCAGAGACTGGAGTCACCAGCGCTAACAACTGTGCCAAATCCCAATTGGGATTTGTATATTAACTGCTGTAATATCATTTATCATCAATTTCAGAGAAAAAATAGTATATGTCCGCGTGTGTATTTGTGATTGCCACCAAAAGTTGATAGAGTGCATTGTCATCAACAACGATCCAATTTGCAGAGTTTCAGCTTAATCGGATGTCGGGAAGTGGGTTGATTTCCGCTTCCAAAATGTAATCATTCATTCACGAAATTCAAATACAGGGTTTTCCAATGAGAGGTGTTATTTTGAATAGCCCGCTATTTCGGTAGATGTTACTTTTGAAGCTGTCATTTTTTGACATTTGAGAAGTAGAAACTACGCCATTAATAAAAATGGAACGATACACGCTTCAACAACGCATTGAAATTATTAAAATTCACTTGAGTGAATCAAATGCAAATCATCTTGAGTGATAAGGCCCATTTCAACCTCGGTGGTTTCGTCAACAAGCAAAATTGTCGCATATGGGGCTTGGAAAACCCAAGAGTTATTGTTGAAAAGCCTCTCTATCCTCAACGTGTGACCGTTTGGTGCGGTTTAAGATCCGGCGGAGTCATTGGACCTTACTTTTTCGAAAATGAGGCTGGAGCAACAGTTACGGTGAATGGATTGCGCTATGGAGAGATGATTAATGATTTTTTATGGCCGGAATTGGATGGTATTGATTTGGACAAAGTTTACTTTCAACAAGACGGCGCTACGTGCCACACAAGCAACGAAACCATTGATCTTTTACGATTGAATATCAAAATAACACCTCTTATTGGAAACCCTGTAGATGTATTTAAAAATGAATTAATTAATTATTAGTTTTTCAAAATAAAAAATTACTAAATTTTATTAGAAAATGAATATTAGCAATACACACTGGGTTCAATATTTTAATTGCTTGTACATATCTGATGTTTTTATTATCAGTAAAAAAAAGGTGACTGCAGAAAAAAGATTTAAAATTTCCCAATAATAAATTCCAGATTTTGTTAGACTGAAGAAAGTGGGAGCGGAAGAAATGAGCAAGATGAAGGTTGGGAATTGCCTGGCTATTCTGGAGATCTGGTCACCAAACACAGCTTATTTATTATAGTTATTTTACAAGAACAAACAACTTGAAAATTGTTGTTTTATTTTATAATAAATATCATATTTTCTACTCTAGGAGAAATATAGTTGAGGATCCTGGAATCTGTGGAAGGAATAAAGAAGAACCAAGCGAGACACATCGACAGGTCCAAAGCTATAAGATAAAGCTAAGAGCATAGATAATAGAAACAATGGAGATGAGCCATGAACCAGTATTAACTATGATTCTATGTCCTGGGTAATTTTATCCATGGCCGCCAACACAGGCTTCTGATACTTCCCAGGGGCAGAACTGACTTACTAAATGTGGATATTTTCCAGGCGTCCTGTAACAACTTTAAGCACAAAGTATCCTTTAACTTTTAATTACATACGTACCTACATGTAACCTATTTTTGTCCTACATTATCTATGCTAACCATAGACATACACGTTGATAGACTAAACCATCAGTCTCCATCTCTGTAATTTGTCTGAAACCCTCATTGTAATATCACCATTTCGTTTGCGAAAATAAAATGCTTACGAATTACTAGTCCTTTACTCGATTTGAAGGTGGTTTGGTTCTTTAACCGTTTGCACAAACATTCTGATCCTGCGCAGAAAAGTCACACAAACCTTTGCCTTACATTGGCATACTTTTTCTACACTATTTCAATATGCACTGTTCGATGTTCAACGAGCAAGCTTTCTCGAACCCTCAAAATATGCTCGTCGGAATGATACCAAGATTTCAAGTAAGGATGAGCAAGCTTTCTCGAACCCTCGTCAAAGTATGCTCGTCGAAATGATACCCAGATTTCATGTAAGGATGAGCAAGCTTTCTCGAACCCTCGTCAAAATATGCTCGTCGAAATGATACCCAGATTTCACGTAAGGATGAGCAAGCTTTCTCGAACCCTCGTCAAAGTATGCTCGTCGAAATGATACCCAGATTTCATGTAAGGGTGAGCAAGCTTTCTCGAACCCTCGTCAAAAAATATGCTTGTCGAAATGATACCCAGATTTCATGTAAGGGTGAGCAAGCTTTCTCGAACCCTCGTCAAAGTATGCTCGTCGAAATGATACCCAGATTTCATGTAAGGATGAGCAAGCTTTCTCGAACCCTCGTCAAAGTATGGTCGTCGAAATGATACCCAGATTTCATATAAGGATGAGCAAGCTTTCTCGAACCCTCGTCAAAGTATGCTCGTCGAAATGATACCCAGATTTCATGTAAGGGTGAGCAAGCTTTCTTGAACCCTCGTCAAAATGATACCCAGATTTCATGTAACGGTAAGTCTATCAATCTTTATGTCTATGACTCTAACTACATTTTTTTTCACTTTTGCAATGTACTGGTTTATGCAAAAAAAATAAAAAATTAAACGTATAGCACCGTGAACACAACGCGTATTACCAACATCGAAGTGTACACTTTTTTGGAATTTAATTAAATAAATTTTAAAAAACACCCATGTGCATTTGTGCTTTGAACTGCTTGTCTTCAGTCTATACATAACTTACAATGAAATCTGTGCCCCACTCATCGATATACTAAAGTACGCTCCAGACATAATTAGATCTATCTTCTAGTAATATAGTACAAGACTCCTGCGCAAGCGCAAACAAGTTGTGCATATTTCGTTGTGCACAAAACTTTGTTTTACCATACTACACGGGGACAGCATCGGGCGGTATTGAGACAGCTCGTTCCACCTAAACGGTGACATGAGCGAGACAGATTACACTCATAGCAGCAAATCATGTGTTGGACTAGTGGAGATATATTACACACCACATGCACTATTGAATTTTGCACCACTTTGGTCATGCGTAATCCGTTGCGTCTGGAAGGAATACTAATTTGCAATGTTAGCACTATAATATTTATTCACTGGCACTCGTGCGCACGGTGAATTTAAGCAGTTTAACGAAATTTTAAGAAATTAAGTGAGTGTCCTATACTATCGAGATGATTTTGCGAACACTGACTGACTGAGCAGTATTATTTATTCAATTATTCCGCAAATGTAATTTAGTGGAGTGAATGAATTGTAGTACCCCATTAATTAATTTTCTACACCTATATTAGATGCAAGGTACATTTTAAAAGTGAAATGCACTGCTGGCCGTACGCGAGTGGCGAGCTGTCTCTGCTTACCACTGCTCGTTGCATCTACAATGTTAATGTTAGCTGTAAGTAAGATAGTAGTTATAGGCCTAGTCGTAAGACAGTAGCTATAGGCCTTAGTCGTAAGTCACTAGATATAAGTCTTAGATGTAAGTCACTAGTTTTAAGTCAGTAGTTCTAGTATTAATTATTAAAGAAATATATTTGTACAGCGCCCTTGAGGTGACTTTTCACGAAAACGGCGCTATATAAATTAACCAAATATTATTATTATTACACATAGTGGCGACCCGCCTTGGTTTCTACCTACACACCAAATGCATAACTTTCATTGCATAACATTTCATTTTATATTATCACTAGGTACCTACCTATCATGTTTGTTTTTCACATCTAATTTTAATTTGTAATTGTTCTTATTTCTCTCTTGTATATATATATTTATATATCATGTAATATGGCAGACAGGGGTTACACTATCCTCCTTGTCCTGCTGGATTAAAAACTTTAATAAATAAAAAAATAGCAACTTTGATTATCCGAGCAGTTTGATCGTAACTCAGCGGCAGTTGGCACGCTACCACGCCATATCTCCCTTGTTTCTATTATCTATGGCTAATAGAGATAAGATAAATAAGTAAACAAGTATACACGGGATGAAATGGCGAAGAAACACTCACATTCCGTGGTCCATCGGCCAGTTTTTCCACAGAAAAAATGATAACGATAAAAGAATGGTTTTTAGAGTGATTTTTAAATTACTTTGGTTTTAGTGAGAGATTGTTTTCGTTTAAAAATCTACTCTAAAAGCGTGATGACAGACAGACACAATAATATCAGAGGGTATTTCATCACCTTTAAGTAAACCATTGAGTACCTAACTACTCTCCAACAAACTTAATCATAGGATTAACCAATTAAAAAAATCATTTCTCTGAATATAACTAGTTATTCTGAGGAAACTACACATGGTAGATTACATACTTTGTATTTAAATATACATAACACATTATCTGGTAAGACATTACTATTTACAAAAACATCATTTTGCAAATAACAAGTAAGTTATTGCGAAAATAGAATCAGCTGGCACGTGGCGAAAATTTAGCATAGTTGTAAAAAAAGGAATTTTTCTTAGCATTGGCAAGACAAATAATATATTATGCTACTCGATGGGCATTGCTAATTGATAGTTTACTCAGAGGTGATGAAATACCCACTTAGAATAATACACAGTTAATATGTTAGTTACTTAGAGTATACAGTACCTAGAAATAGAACAGATCTTATAAAATATATTCACACATTCTTGAGTAAATACCGATTTAACAATATCATTTGAGGGGTTCCATGATATTTCATCAAAAATGTAAATTCAACACACCTCCAAAAAGTGATATAGAGTCATGAAAAGTGATGAAACAAAAACTACATTTAATAGTTACCTATTTAACCTACTTTAATCACATGAATGTGATTTATGCAATTATGGATTCTCATCAGAGATATTTCCATGTAAAGTACCTTACCGGAGTTGCTGGGGGCTAACCTTAGGAGATAGACATATATCATGGTGGACTTTTCTGTAGGCCTTTTTAAGATATACAAAATCGTAGTACATTATTTTGATGTATCTCTTAAGGTTTAGCCAGCGTTAGCAATCTAGCGCCCGAAAATATATTTTTATGACTTGATTATAAAACATCGACTTTTCTCTACTTTCTATAAATATAATATGCATGTATCGTATATGTAAACCTTCCGGAAGAAATTCTCTGAATGATAGTAAAAACCCTATCAAAATCCGTTGCGTAATTTAGAAGAACTAAGCGCACAAGCGGACAGATGTGGATGGCGATTTTATTTTATACTATTTACAGACTAGCTGTATGCTGCCACACATTGCTGTCTGTCTGTGCAGATTGAGAAACATGTGTCGTTTTTACATCCAACAGATGGCGCTGTTATGTTTTTCAAAAATAGCATGATTTTACCTCTCGCAGGTGACATTTAAATAATATAGGTATATAAAAACACACGCGTATTCTAATGCAACGTTGTGTCAAAAATTCCAAAGCAATCGGTGAAGAACGTTCGGAGATTAAAGTTTTTAAACAAACAATCATTTTTATTTATAATAAATAATATACCTATTTAAAACAAGTATCGCATTTCCTAAGAATTCAATTTCCAAGCCCGATGTACACAATGGTAATGGTTTTGCGAGCTGAAAATAGTTGCGTTGGCCTAGAAAATTCGGACAGAAAAAAATGTGCGAATTTCATGATGCAAGAACTCATCTGTTTTGAGGTTAAGATTATAAAATGACTATATACAGGGTGTTAAGGGACGTAATTGACTTACTTTAACCGGTGATTCCTTACATTATCTGGAGTAAAAAATGTAATGTTATTTTGGTCTCTGGTGACATTTTTGTTTTATTTTTCTTCGAACTTTAAAAATCAACAAGTATTAGACATGTAGGGTCGGGGTGAGGCGTTGGGTGGTTATTCGCCTGAGTGACCAGTGATGACACGTGAAAGTTTTTTTTTTGTTTGGTTTTGAAGAAAAAAAAATAACATACAAAAGTCACTGGAGACCAAAATTTTATTTGCTTCTTGAAATTCCAAATAATGCCAGGAATCACTGATTAAAGTAAGTCAAGTACGTTTCTTAAAACCCCCGAATAATTACCCCCTATAACTCCGATACAATGAACTCTAGAACATAGATTTGCTATGAAATCCTTATAAAATTAAACTTATTATGGGAACAATTCAGACAAGCGATAAAATAGGTACCAAATTAATAATTCTATTTTTGAAATGAGTTTTTCTTTCGCTTAGACAGATGTCGTATTTTTCAAGTTTACTAACGGTGTTCATTTGAAAGGTAAATATCTGATTGTCTCAAAAATGGACAATGTTTGTTGTTGAAAGTCAATGATCCTGACGCAAATATTTTTTTTATAAATATTTTCAACAATTATAATAATTTCCAGGATTTTTCACAGGTCCTGCGCTAGTGTGCGATAAAACTATACATTATCACTTGTCTGTAAGAGTATGAAGAAGTATTCTACTTAAGGTATGACAATTGTTACTCACTCGTTAATGCTGATCTTGGTGGGGATCTCACTCCACAGGCGCGCGTACTTGACGGGAGTGACAGGTTCCTGGGGGTCGCGATCTGCGTGCAGATGCAGCATGAGGCGGCAGAAGGAGGCGCGCAGCTCAAACGGCATCGTCGCGTTGGACATACATCTGTAATGACCAATTAACAGCACTCAACGAGGCACAGTACTGCTGGAAGGAACAGGAAGTATTCTTCCAGCAGGATGTTTGCAACAAAAAACTCATCCTACCGGAACAGCTTCCAGCAGGATGAACCATTAGACAATCTAATTTTTATATAATACCTCACGAGTGGCGGCTCGTACTCTCAAAAATGGGTGGTGCGCTAAAAATATTGCCAGTTTATCCCAATGTCGGGTCAGGTAAACCTTCAGCGGTAAAGGACACTAGCAACTAGAAATTTTGAAGCTTATACTGACCTGCTGGAATGATCGGTATGCGAACTGTAAACTACAGTGGCGGCATCTTGCTGAAGAGTTTAAGAGGCACTGGCGAGCGCCGTCATACTATGGTCAGCATCCACGCTCTGTGCTTATAGATAATTGATGTTTCCAGGTGACGTTCCTCGATAAGCGATATGGAATTTGCTCGCACCACGTGACTTGTGACACGTGATACGAAGAACGAAAATTCGAGCAGGTTGAATTTAACTTAATACTTTTACAGTATTACATTCATTACTGTTATTTGCTTTAATTTTCTGTGATATTATTATCGGTTAATAATTATTATTTTTAGATTTACCGAAATTTTGAGAGTGCGTTTGAGCTAGCCGTCACTGCACCAGAGTACTAATTCTTCAGAGCACAACGGGATTCAGGGATTTTTTTTAACATTAACTCCAAACAGGAGGCCTGGAGGAAAATAATTTCTTAATAATGTTTTTTTGAACAGAGGAAGTAGTGGACATGGGTCTTGAAGAGACCCACATTGTAGGAGGGAGGAAACACAGAGGCCAGAAATTCATTACAAAGCCAAGCTGTTGAAGTACGAGTCTTCAAAGAAAGTCAAATCTAAGAAACAACCTGTTCTCAATGTCAACATGTAAAAATGTTGGCCGCATGTTTTGCGTGTTCCTGACTACGCACCAGTGCCGAAGGGACCAATGACGCTAATACCTCAGAGCATCTTCCATTGAAATACTGGTAGAACAAAGACAGCATACCCACGTGACGCCTGTGCATGGGGGAATCTATCAAACAGATGGCTCATTTTTTTAAGGGATTTTTTTAAGCATTTTTTAGGCACCAAATTCGCGATTTTTACAGGGTCAGCAGTTATATACTATCTGCAGTATCTGCGGACCCTGTACAGTGTGCCCGAGAAGCTAGCTTCACTCTGGCTTCGTTGTAATGTTGCTAACAAGTAGATATAATAGAATAAATGTATTTACTTGAGTATCAGATCAATGTGCAGCTGAGGAGAAAGATTGTTGAGGGCCAGGTACTGCCGGTTGAGGCACATGTTGGAGAAGAGGTTGAGCTGGTGGCGGTAGTACTCCAGGATGGCGAGGGCCTCGGGGTCGTGACGCGCCGTAGCTAGCTGCTGGAGACTCTTGGACTTCTGGAAGACACATTATATATTACAATCAAGAGATTGATGAAAATCCAATAGCAAGATAGGTTTGTACAATTACAGTATTCTCTTACAAATCTGTCACCCCAAAAACCGTAATGTTAGTGTCAAGTAAACTTAATGTCAAGTAAAGTTAGTGTCAAGTAAAGTTAGTGTCAAGTAAAATAAAAGAACTGAAACACATGCTACCAATATCGTATAAGTTAACGAAGATATTAGCTTGCGGGTCTCAGTGCGCATGCGCGGAAAGAATGTACGTTCTAGCATTCTTGGATACGGTTTACAGATCGCTTCTACACCGCAGTGTGTTTTACGCGATTCACAGTATTTGAGAATGTATGTGTATTTAAACTCGCCCGCACTGTTTGTATCGTGTCGTTCGTTGTGCTTCACAGAAACAGGACGATAAAATGCACGATGTCTTATAATAATAATATTTCTATGATTTTTTACAGCGCCGTTTTTGTAAAATAATCACATTAAGCATCCACAGCATGTATGGACGGACCGCGCCTGGGTGACGGATGTTTGAATTCATCCCTTACACTGCGGTACAAGGCGATGGGTTGAAAGAGTCCTGCTGGAGATGTTAAAAGATCTCCCTCAACCAGCCTCTCCAAATCCGGCGGGCCCGATTCTGGAGAAAAGAATTCTGGAGCAGCAGTTCCCATACCCACGTCTCAAATTGTTGGCGGGTTCTGACAGATCTTTCACCGCTAACTCACGGGTCATTCCATTAAAGTGCGGCCAATTTTGTTCAAATTTGTGCTGCTTAGACTTGCACACGGGTTACCTCAGTGGTATACAAATTATTTCAAAAGAATCCATGTTTTTTGGAAATCTTGTTAAATATTTAAATTGAGATTTGTTGATTTCATAGAAATAGACCATCGAAATGAAATACAGGAACTGGATTTTAACACAAGTCATTAATCTCGTTTTAATCTAGATTTCAGACCTGCAAATGTATAGTTCTGAACTGTGGTACTCTATTTACCAAACCTTAGGAAATGTGAAAAAAAGGTAACCTTTTTGTTGTCCCAAACAAGCAGCACCTCATCTTCTACGCTGGTGATGGGAGACATCCTCTCTTCGAGGTCGTCTCCGTCTTCCTCCACCGCCTCACTAATGTCCTGCACATAGTGGGTCTTCATCAGCCTGTAACAATTTCAACAAAAATTAAGTGAGTATATTCCAATATTGTAAAGTTATCGATTCCACTATGTTAGACCCCCAGGGCTTAAGTTAGTAGTTTCCAATCAATGATTATGGTAATAATATAAAAGCTGGTGATGAAAAACCAGACTTTAAGCCATTTTTTAATTGTGCGCAAATTCCAATTATGTAATTATTAACCATAATATGATGAAAAACTAATGTCCAATTCCAAACTAGGACTGATCTGGTAAAGAAAAATCAAACTTTAAGAGATTTTTAATTGTGTCTGTCCAAGAATCTACTTAAAGAATAATAAATTATTATAAGCAATAATTAGTTGCCTGTAATATCAATACAAATTGAAAATATCTCCCGAGTAAAAATAAATGCCACCAACGGGAATCGAACCCGCGCCTTCTGATGTCCGGTCAGACGCTCTGGACCACTGAGCCACGTCGGCTTATTTCCAACATGCCAAATAATTCAATATGTACTAGTACTTCTATCAACAATTACTGCTTATTATTTTTTTTTTCACCTGTAAACAACCAACTCTATTTTTGTAGGAAAGGCTTTGTTAGTGCTAAATTTCCCACTAGATGGCGTCGAGATATATTATATCTACATTTGTTGGTAAAATATTTTGACTTGTTTTAATTTATTATCCTTTGTGCTATGCATAAAAATCTTGTCTTATAAACATTAGTTTATCTTTAAATAATAAATTAATTAATTGTGAAACTAAACTCTGAGACTCCTCCGTGAATAGAGATGGTCGAGGCTGGCTGGCTTAAATCAGACCAATTTTAGATAAGGAGGAAGAAAGAATAAGAAATAATAGGGTACAACAATAGATAATAGAAACAAGGGAGATAGGCCATGAACCATTAAATTCACTTGAAAATATCACATTAATTTTTAGGCGAAATTTACGGGAGTGATTTTATTTCGCAAATAAAATGATGTTACGTTAAGTTTTTAGTATTTTGCAGCAGAAAAATAGCAGAACAAAGTTTTTTTTTTTGGAAAATCAAAAATTAATGACCGTAAGCCGCCTTTTCACCGTGAAATTAGCTGCGTTCCATTTTATGACTAATCAACCAAGAGATATTTTTAATGTACAATATAACTTTATTTATTTTAAAATATAATAAAAAAAAGTGGGAATGACGAATTTTGCGTAAAAATTTGCATTATCGCATAATTTTTCAGGTCTCTAAAACCATCAATGCGCGTGGTCAACATCGTTCAACCATACTACCACAAATCGCATCCAACGCACAGAGGCGTCCCGCCTTTGTTTCAATCTACACACCAAATGCATAATTATAATTTTTTTTAAAGAAATTCAAAAATTCCCAGGTTACAAATAACCTGACAATATTTAAAAATCTCCTACTACCACCACAGTAAGCGGAAAATGTTGCTCGTGTTATGATGGAGGACTTAGCCAGCCGAGGAATTGCGGTGGGACCGCCACATTGGTCCGTGCAGTTTGGCCGTAGATCTGCGACAGTCGGCACGCTTCCATGCCATATGTTCATTGTTTCTATTATCCAAGAGTACGATAGAGTAATGCAGAAGTCCTTACCTAGTTTCAATGAGTATGTCGGAATTCTTGGCGCAGAGAACGCTCTTGCAGATCAGCTCCTGAGTGACAGCGATGGCCTTCTTGTTTGATATGCAAAGATCACTGAGGTAGTCCAAGAATCTGGACTCCCAATTAGACATGTTCTTCCTGACCAGGCCTAGAATAAAATATTATTATTTATTTAAATGTAGGTAAACAATATATATGATTTTTTTTTTTTTTTTTTTTTTTTTTATATATTCAATAATATTATTATTGGGTTTATAAAAACAGTTTATTTTTAAACAAGTTCTGCTGTGTAATTATTATTACGCGTGACAGCTGTTTCGCCCTCTGAAGGCATTATCAAACTGTGGGTAGCCCACTTACAGACGATACATTTATATTATTTCTAGGTAGGTATTTTAATTTCAATTACTGATTTCTTAATTGATTTTTGAGTAAGATATTAGAAATTATTAATGGTTATTACCCCAGCAAAGTTTCCCCAATTAGTGTAATGTTAAAAATTTGACTGAATGTCTTAATGTTAGTTATTCCCAAACGATGACTCATAGGGTTATTTTAATAGCATAATTAAGTACTTCATAGTGCACTCATATTTGAACTAGGTTTGAAGATATCTAGTAGGGGTGAACGAATTATATTTGTTTGTTCATTAATTAGAATAGCTTTCGGATTATTAGAGTTTTTGTTAATTTCTAACTGTTCTAAAAGGTTCAGTTTACGGCCTTTATTTTGTTTTGGGAAGCCTAAAATCTCTGCGTCTTCTCGTAGGATAATTGTGAACATTTTCATGGTACATAACATTTCTTTGCAGATAATTTGGGAGCATATTATTTTGAAGCTTATACATCATTGTTAACGTATTATATATTATATGTTGTTTGGTTGTCATTATATTTAAATTTTGTAACATAATTTTAACTCTAGTAAAAATGTTGCATTTTAAAATCATCCTCATCCCCCTATTTTGTATAACCTGGAGTTTATTATTTTGGGCTTCGTTACATAAGAATAAAACACTAGAACAATAATTTAAATGCGGAGTAACAATAGAATTGTAAACAAGGCGCGTTGTCTTTAGATCCAAGTTATTTCTGATCCTTTTTAGGAATCCAACTTTTTTAGCAATTTTCTTTGTTATGTATTCTAAGTGTTCATCAAATTTTAATTTTTCATCTAATATTACACCTAGATATTTAATACTACTCACCCTTTCTATGTTTACGTTATCAATTTTTAGTATTGCCTTCTCGTTTCCCCCTACACTATCCACAATTAAAAACTTTGTTTTCATAACATTCAATTTTAGTTTGTTTTGGTTTAACCAAAGTGTTACACAATTTAAGTCAATTGGTATTTTTTCAATGGCGTCCTTCGTTTGTGTCGATGCACAGGCATGTTGAGTCAGCTCTACAGATATTTAAATGTAGCCTGCTCTAAGGAGCTAGCAGCATTGATCCCCAGTGCACCGGTGCAGCTACAGGCATCTATTTTATCCTCTTTCATATAATACACGCCCTTCCAATCCAATCCTTATCTATCTTAACCCGCCTCACTTTGCTGCCCAACCGGGTGGCGAATTCAATGTCTCTACACTGTACACTGTACAGACGATTAGTGAATCAATTTACATTGGGAAACTCAAAATAATTGATCATTTCTCACCGACAAAGGTCTCGATCTCGGAGGCCGTGATGTGCTTCTCAAGCAACTTTCTATTATTGTGCAGCAGGGCTGTTATGGTATCCTCTGCCAGGATATCATAGCCGATCTGCTTCTGCATGAAGCCAAAGTGCTTGGCGATGTACTCCTGAAATGCAAAAACAAATATTAGTACGTCGACTGACTTGACTAATCTCTGCGGAAAATATAGTCTAACCCAGTGTTTCTCAACCTTGTTTGTGTCATCTCCACTTCAATGCTTCAAAAATCTACATAATTATCTTTCCGGTGTCCGGATCTAAAATAAACATTACAATTTCTAAATAATAAATTTTTAATATCAAACGTGAAAAATGTTGTCAAAAAAGATAACCACATTTTTACTTAAATTTTTACTCCAATCATAGAGAAGTTGAGAGAACTCGATATTTCGAAAACACATTCATTTTGTTTGGGCAATTTGTAAGAAAACTGCACCTTCACTTGTATCTCGTTCATATAATAAAAATTAGATATAATTTTTAAAGTTAAACCGAATGTTGCGATATCAGTGCGAAATATGAATTATTCATTTTGGCTATTTTTAAGATTTTATTAATGGATTCCAGTATGAATATATGAGGTAAACGAATTATTATTTCTCTTTCAAAAAAGTATTTCAACATGATAGATAAAAATACTTATAAACAATGGACGCCTGGTCATATATGACCCTAAAACGCTGGAGGGGTTAACTCTGTACTACAGTAAAACTCGCTTAAGGGCCCGCTTTCCGCGTAAAGAATTTAGATTTGGGCAACACCTACAAAATTTAGTGTTAAAAGAATCCGACAGAGGTGTCTGAATTCGTATTAGGAATAATTTTGGGGATTATGAAATTAAATTACCGACATCTATTGCAATTTTAGAAAAACAGAACCATTTTTAGTTAGCACCGACCTTAGAGTAATAATGCACCGACCAAATGAGAACGAAGTCGATATGAAGATGGTTCTCAAAATATGGGTTTTATTACGGATTTAATTAAATTTTTTTTTTTAATTTTACAAAAAACATTTACGAAAGTTATTTGTATAGGTATAAAAATTACTTTACTTTACTAAAATACTATTCTCACTTTTATAAAAGTAATTTATAACTTTTATAAAATCAATAAATATATTTTTACATCAATAAGGTTTTAAACTTTTTTACTCGAAAACTATCTTAAAACGTTGGAATTCCAAAAAAAGTTTTTTTTTCTTTTTTACTTGTACTATCAATTAGAATCACCTCCCGAAGTTTGTGCACTTTACCCCCGACATCTTGTATAATATGCGCAATATAATATTTATACAAGTGTAATATCTACTTTTGTACATTTATATAAATTATATACACGTTTACATTTTTATGCTCATCAAATTTATTATATTATAAAGATAGATAGAAAGATCCTTAGTGCTTCCTGAGGACTTACAAATCAGAAGACTTTTTTGTAATTATTTATTTATTCATTTAAACAATTCAATAATTATAAAGAGTAATAAAACATGTAAGCAACATAAAATTACATTCTAAAATGTGAAAGGGGCTCTATTTATTTACATTTTTATGAAATTACTACTTTTAATAGTTTAAGCTTTCAGTGAACTTTCAATTTTATTTTTAACTTCTCTAAATATTATTTGTTTAACCACTCGAACGATCGCGCGTCAAAAAACTTTTTTCTCCGATTGCTCGCGGTTTTTTGGCGACGATTTTGAATATTTTCCGCCAACATTAAAAAAATCAAACCTCCGAATTTTAATACGGAAACATAAAACTGATTATAGTGCTATACAGCCAATGAATTCACCTATATTTTAATAATTATTCTATATTTTTAGAATTGATAGATAAATTATTAAAAAATCTTAAACTTTATAAATGCGCGAAATTTGCGTTTTTGTGATTTGAAATTGCCGCCAGTGGCAGTTTTAAAAATCTTTATTGAATATTTTCTACGTTTTTATGTTCTCTATGGCCTGTTTGATAATCACAGATGCAAGAATGTAATAGAAAAATATTTTTTTGCATGTTAAGATCTCTTCAAAAGTTTGGTCAGAAAATAATTTTGTAAAATTTGAGTGCGTGACGCGTCAAAATTGAAATCACTGTATTATATTATATAATAAATTTACCACAAAAACTGGTATAACGTTAGGAAGATACATTAACTGTCTACAATTATTAATAAG
The DNA here is from genome assembly GCA_026573805.1 of Hesperophylax magnus. Taxonomy (NCBI): domain Eukaryota; kingdom Metazoa; phylum Arthropoda; class Insecta; order Trichoptera; family Limnephilidae; genus Hesperophylax; species Hesperophylax magnus. Next base: position 11,974,812 of record JAIUSX010000004.1, read on the forward strand.
CATAGTCGCCGTGTTGGCTTTATTTTATTCATTTGATGAATTATACAGAGAGCCTATTTCACGATGTCAAAATCATGGTGCTACTTTTTAAATAATTGTAAATTAGAACTGGAGATTTGTAACCATGTTTTTATATTACGTGCAAAACGAGGAAATAAGGCTTAAAGTGAGATATATATCATAGATATAAACATTGCCAATATTTCAGGGGGATACTTTGAAAGTTGATGAAATTCACCAATATTTGACCAAAAATCACTTCTGACAGCTACCTTAAGGTCAATCTACATAGGGTAAATCGGAATATGTAAAATGATGATAAATTTGTATATATATATCAAACCTTTGTATGACCGTAGAATTTCAAATAAAATCATAGTGATAATTTTATATCTAAACGCAAAGGTATCGAAAAAAAATGGGGGAGGGAAAATAATTGATGGAACCAATAATTGATTTATTTATTAAGCCCTAATATCCTTTAAAATCAATATTACAGTTGTATGGTTACAATGAAAGAGCAGTATATTGATTTAAACATTGTTTACACCTTTTGTCATAATAAAAATGTATTCAGTTTATTGGTTTATTCATAATTTAAGAAAATCAATACATAATAATATCATTGTGCCTCGCTATAGAGTGAGATTCTGAGTATCGCTCTGGTGAGGGACCACCATTCAGAATTGAACATTGCTTGAATTGGCTTAGTTATGTTCAGTGACTAGATCTGGAAAAGCATCTTTACAGAAAAATTGACAAAATATAATTAAGACATAAAAATAAAACGAGTTATTTAATGTGTACAATAAACAGGGAAAAATGAGAAAACCTGTGCATTTGTTAACATGCATATTTCAATGATCAGAATTGAAATATACATATTAAATGTCCACCGAACCTTATCATATAGAACCTTTGAGGACAACATAACATGAGACGTGAGTATGCGGAAAGAAATGATTATAAGTCCAGCCATCCAGGCCATCATAATTGATGTTCAAACAAATTTAATTAAATTTATAAATTAGAATTTCATAACTAAAAAACCAAAAAAGAAAAAAATGAAATAAAAAAAAACCCTCAGCAAATCTATATTGTAGTGTGATATGGCTTCATGCAATCATAGCATAATGCCACATCACACACATCACACTTTGTAAGGGTCCTTTTGAAAATGTTATTTATGTTGCACCAGGCACATTTCACCTTTTTCCCGCTACGGACCACGAAGTGGTTGCCTTTCAGGATAGGTCGCAGAGTCTTTCCTTCAGCTATTAGGCCAATGGTCCGCACAGTCGTGTCAATTTGACTACGACAGAACAGCAGAAGGAGTTCATCCGCAACCTCACTCCTGAAGTTTCGGTACAAAATGCGTTTATTTTCCTTGCGGAGCTTTGAGCCGTACAATATATACGCATTCTGCACCGAAACGCTTAGTAGTCTCCTGAAAAGCTTCTTGTACCAGACCAGGTTTCGCTGTCGTTCAATGGGGAAGCCTGACAAAAGCTGATCTTTTCGGTCAACCCCCCCCATTACCTTGTTATAGTCTAGTACGAGTTGAGGTTTGTAAGTCCAGGTACCAAACTTTTCAACTGCCCCGATTTCTGCCTTATGGTAGGTGGACAACATACTTACCAGGTTTTTGTCCAACCAAACCATTACATTGAGGTCCCCGCAGTTCGAGTATACAACCTCACCTTCCCTCAGTTTGGACCGGAGATGGGACTTAAATGCAGAGGGCACAAATTCTCGGTTTAACCGCAATGTGCCCATGCAGTCCATCCCATTTCTTTTGAGGCATCGTGCCAATAATGGACTATTATAAAAATTGTCCATTATTAATGTATACCCCTTGTTAAACAGAGGGCTGGCCAGGTCGTATACTATCTTTGCAGTGGCCCCAACTGGGCAGATATTGTGAGCACCCAAAAAGTTGGCCTGTGTCATGTCGTCCGTCATATCTTCCGTTATGTCTTCCGTCATATCTTCCTGGTCTGGATTTGTCGATTCAGCCTGTCTGGAAATGGTCTTCCCCGTATAAATTTGGAATTTCCAAAGATAGCCAGACTTGGACTCACAAAGCTCGTAAGACTTTATACCCGCACTGGCCGCTTTGGTTTTGATCATCTGGACGAATCCCAAACGGCCTTTATAGCAGAGTAAGGATTCATCCAGAGAGATGTCTTGCTCGGGCAGGTATAAAGTCTCAAACTTATTTGAGAGGTGGTCCAAGACGGGTTGAATCTTTTGTAACCTTCGCACAGATAATGGTGCATCAGAAGAAAGACTTTCATTGTTGGTGAAGTGAAGGAACTTTTTAATTAGAAGAAAACGATTATAATCCATGGCTCGGCTGAAATAAGGCATGGCGGTGAGTTTTTTTGAATAGAAGTAGTCTTTTTCAACAGGAAGGGGACTAATACCTTGATACATTAAAATTGCCAAGAATACATACATTTCCTCTTTATTCGTGGGAGCCCATTTATTGGTACGCGCATGACGCTTAAATTGTTTTTTCGCAATCCATTGATCTGCATACCTGTTGGTCTCTCTCGCGATCAGTTCAACGAAATCTGCATCAAAGATTTTAAGAAAGGCATCCACAGGTTTGCCCATTTCGTCGGTATTGAAAGTTGGTCCCGGCGTGCCTGTGAAAGTCTCCCTTATCCCAGTAAAACGTAAGATATCTTTAGACCAATCGAAAGAGTAACCTTCAGGCGGCAGAATCGAACGCATTGCCTCACTATCTACCTGGTCTTGTCTACTAAAGTCTATGGCCATAGCGGAGTTAGGTGAAACGTTGATAATATTATGATAAGGTATTGGTGGCATGCAGAAGGTATCCTCATCGCTCTCTTCGTGGTCGACGTCACTCGCTTCGTCATCCTCGTCGCTCGATCTGTCCATTTCTGAAACAACAGAAAACCCAAATTAATTTAATGTGTCTATATTACGATAACCCACTGCCTCTGGTACGGCTTATGACTCGCAATACGATGGTCGCGGGATCAAATCAAATAAATTATATTTGAATAATTAGTGTTATTTTCACACAAAATTCATTTAAAATAATATATATTATATTTGCGGCACGTTCCAGAGTGGAAGATACCCATAGTATCGCCCTGGTGTAAGACCCCATTCAGAATTGAAACGTTGCTTGAAATGGTTTTAGCCGTGTTTGGTGACCAGTTCTGAATAGCCAGGTACTTTTCCACCTCCCTCTTCCACACCTCCTTCCCCTCCCCGCTACCTTCAGCCTCACAACATACCCCGATTGAGGATGCCATAGTCTCACTGGCTCCAGATGAGGCTCTTGTGAGGTATTCATATAAAAAAATAAATAAAAAGTTAATCAAATACTTGAGGCGGGCTATGTCAGGAGTCAGAATAGCACAGTCAGGTAGGTATGGAATGAAGAAAAGAGTGTGTGTGCCAAGATCGAGTTGCATGGTGGTTCATCCTCTCTGCCTACCGAAATGGCGTGAAGGTAAGTTAGTTAGTTTTATAACTCACGGTTTCCAAGTACAGACTCTTCTAGTACAGCTGCCTCGTCCACGTTACTGCCCATGTCTGACTCTGAAATAAAAGAAAACACAAATTTACAGTAGAATTTGGATATAATGACTTTGCATTTAACGGTCTACTGTTTTAAGTGACGATAATGTAAACTCTAGTAAGGTTTCATAACTTTTAGTAGGAAAACGTATCCGTTTAAAGTGACCAACTACGTAAAGCGACCTATTTTAATGATAATTTGTCCGGTTACAAAACCCACCTACCAATACAGCCTCGCTTTTGACTAGGAAGCTCGACACAATGAGTCCCGTGAAGCGAAAGTGTTTTTTCAATTTAAGAAAAAAATGCTGTATTACACCGTTTAGAAGCCGGTGAATCAAATGTAATCCTCGCAAAGAAGTTCGGCATGTCTTATTTCTCACTCTGCAATACCCGTTACAGAAAAAAAAAGATGTGTAATGATGCATCCACGTCATAACAACAATACATTTTGTATGTTTGTTATGTGGAATTTTTAAGTACTATGCTTATTTCCTGCCAATATACCAACAGTGAAACTGTGCTAAAGATATCAATATAAAATATAGATAATTGATTTTATATTGAGCCCCTGGTATGACATTTTAAAAAATAAACTCACCGTTCCCAAACGCCGATAATTCTTGGTAGAATGGCACGTCCACCCACAGCTCGCTGTGATAGCGGGCCTCCGGAGAGAAGAGTTCCCCACTCCGCGATGTCCCAGGTAACGGCTCGGGAGATGCTGCACGGATAGGCATAATTGGTGCATTGGGAGCCGTTGATTGGATCTGTGCGGGAGTGGACATCCACGGTGGTGGTACGGGTCGTGGCAACGGTGAAGGCGTCCCTTGTGAAAAGGGACACGTTGTTCTCTCCGGAGATGGAATTCTGAAAACATTTACATAAATCATATAAATTGTTCTCATTCACGTGTGAAACAGTAAGTACAGTATGTAAATAAACAATAAAATTAGAACTCTGTAAAATATGCACTGAATGTGCCAAATGCACAGAGCGCTGATCTTACCAACTATCACTGTAAGAGTGGAACGCTGTCAGGAAAAAACAATAATATTGTATCAAGCATCTAAATACGATTGCTTACTTTTGTTTAGTTTTTCTTGGAGGTGCGGTAGGGAGCAAAATGCGCGCCGCCTGCTTCTTGAATTTTCGGCTTTCCAGCTCTAGCCGGAAGGAAGCAGGCAGGGCCCTAACAGCCTTTAGGGCCTTGACGCGATCCTCTCGCACCAGTAGCAAAGCAGGGTCGCTGTTTAAATAAATACAAATATATGATGAGTTCAACGGCCACAGCAAAGTACTTTCATAAAAAAACATTAAAAAATACTAACACTCCAGACGAGGCTGCAATTGCAGCTCTGCGTTGACGTCCACGTGCAGGTAGTCTGGCACCAGCTCGTACCCCACCTCTCCCTCTTCCTCTGCCTCCTCTTGCAGTCAGCACCACTCTATATATTTTAAATTGAAAACACTTAATGTAAGTACTTAAATGTTTAAATTTTGTTAAATATTGCACTAATATAAAATTTGAAAATAATTATTGGGTCGTGGAGTGCTCCCTTTCCCTGGACGACATTTGTTTCTGCACAAATTTGGTAAAAGTGAAGAAATTAATTAATTATACAACTAAATTACTAAATTTTTATTGTGTGACGAAGGCTTTACACCATTTTACATGTAAAAAAGAGTCAACTTTTTGACATATGACTTAAAATAATTGGTTAACAAATATCTGTATTAATAATGAACCAATTCAAATAAAACTTATATATATCTCTTTGTTTTGAATCACTGTGATGGAATATCTATATTTCAAATGCGCGAGTGCAGTATATAAGACATTATTGTAAATCAAAAACAGATGACGTCTTCAGTTGACGTATTCTTACACAAAAACTTCAACCAAAACAATATATTAGAAACAAACTAATTAAAAACGCATTTCAAAGATAGATAAGTCAATCACAATAACACAAATATATAATTATGCGTTAAAAACCCAATAAATTAATTACTTACGGCATTTTAGGAAGAGTCCAAAATTTCGTGAATGTTAAAAATTTATGGTTTTGTTTTTTGACAGGACGCCTTATAAAACCGCGAAAACTCGTTAAATATCACTTCAAAGACAACGGATAAGTTCATAGACAAAGAGAATATATTATCAGCTATTCGATAAAACAAGTAGCTGGCCAAGGAAGCGTTTTAAATAATTACAATAAATATTTTACGAATGGTAGAAAAATCGGTCCATTTTTGGACCGATATCAATCGCAGAAAAATAAAAGTGGTCGATTTTTCGACCGAAATCGTTCCAGTGGTTAAATTGTCAAATATAATTTAATCACAAACACAAGATTCACTCAAAATGAAAGATTGGTGGTTCTGAAATGTTCCCATAAATACGGTGAAAGAACCCTAAACTATGAACTTATTGCCCTAAACATGCTTCGAGCGAAATGCGGATCTGGAAACCTTATCGTCAATCTGAGCAAAACATACCATGAACGTCAATATAGCAACAGCCTTTGTTCTGCTGCAGTTTCATTAAATGCCGAGAGATCCGTTTACAGTCTCCAAAAAGCAATACTGGGGCACAACCCTAGAAGCCAAGCTAAATGATTGGAATACAGAAAGATAAAAACACACCATTGTCAAAAACATCTTGGCCGTAAATGATTAAATAAAATTAGATTTATTCAGGAAGGCAAGCATTACGGTGATCGATGTTAAAAATCTAACATAGCCCTAGAATAACTCCAGTATCTTTAAGAAACCTTTCTCTTAAAGCTCAGAAAAAAACTTTCCATGACAGTTAGATATACCACTCTACAACAAGGCCGCGTACGGTAAAACTGTAAAAAAAAATAAAGTAATAAATAACAAAATAAATATTTCACAACACAATAATTTCATCGAAAATCTTAAATCCGTTTCACCTTTCTACATTTTCTATATTCTCCTTAAGAGTATAATCCTTAGATAATGCCTTTTCAAATTATTCGTGGAAGCTAGAAAAAAAATAAAATCATTGATTATAACTGCACTTCAAGTGACCTTTTAAATAACAGTAAAGGGCTCAAATGATTTTATTGTTACGTCCGTGCCTTTGCATCTTTACAAGACTTGGGCAAAACATTCTGTAGCAGAGTATAGATTTCACATCTGAAACATAATTAAAGAGTTTATTGAAAATAGAACACCAAGGTACGGTTAGTCAAAAAACGTACAATAAAGTTAATTCTGGGAAGAAATTGTACAGTTGACATTCAGGACAGGTTCACTCCCTCCTCCTCAAAAAAGACCCTCTATACAGCATTCTCAAAGATGACACAGGCTCTGAGAGAAATTATTTTCTTCAGGGCCTCCTTCCGACATAAAAAATAACATCACTGAACTAAATTATATTATTGTAGAAAGCAATCACTTTGTGGTTTGACATATTTAATAAAATAAAATACTTTTTTGTTTTAAAACCACGATATTTATTAATTTAAGAACCGACCGGTTTCGCTTTACTTAAGCATCATCAGGGTACAAATTAATACTAAACAAGAAGTACATAATGTGTGCATATATATAACAAAATATAGAGGGAGACAACATGATACAAATATATTATAGAGGGAGACAACATGATACAAATATAAGCAACACAAAGACGGTCATAAAATACATTAACATAAGTGTACAAGTAATGGAAAACCGCTAGATAATTATGTAGACTAATGGGTTATACGAATAAATCGGGAAAAACAAAACATCAATAAAACCTCAATAATAACGGTTTTTCCGAATTTGCAAATCATTTGATCGATAAAGATCATACATTCTGTCATAGAACCGGTGCTAACATCTTACATAAAAACGGGCATGGTAACAGACTAAACAATTTAGAGGCACTAGAAATTAAAAAAGCTGTAAAAACCAAAAGTCAGATACTTAATAATCAATTAGACATATCAAGTAGTCCAATATTAAGTCTGTTTCCAATAAACCCATAAAAAATTCCCAGTTCTCCTTACCTCCTTACCACCTTGCCAGTTGATGTTTTGTTTCTCCCGATTTATTCGTATAACCCATTAGTCTACATAATTATCTAGCGGTTTTTCCATTACTTGTGCACTTATGTTAATGTATTTTATGACCGTCTTTGTGTTGCTTATATTTGTATCATGTTGTCTCCCTCTATATTTTGTTATATATATGCACACATTATGTACTTTTTGTTTAGTATTAATTTGTACCCTGATGATGCTTAAGTAAAGCGAAACCGGTCGGTTCTTAAATTAATAAATATCGTGGTTTTAAAACAAAAAAGTATTTTATTTTATTTAATTATATTCCCCACAGTTTCAGAACTTTCGATAGCTTTTTTCGCTGGCCCGTTCATTATTTTTCTGGATTCCAAGTTCGAGTATTGTTATTTGAAACAGGTGGCCCATATTATTATTACATATTATATTATATTTCGGACATCGTTGCATTGTGAATCATTAGAGCAGATCTTAGAGTAATATTACTCTAAGGAGCAGATGTAAAGTGACGTGTGTATTTGTGTACGTAGAAAGTTAATTCGCAAATAAATCACGATCGTATAGGAACAAGAAAAGAGACAAGACAACAAGAAAATTAAATTAATAAAAATTTACCCCGTAATTTCTAATGCATTGGAATTAGTTTTATTTCCCAAAGTACCTATTCTGAAAAAAAAATAATAACTTTTTACTACACAATACATAAATAAAAATATGAATTATTAATTTTTATAGTAAATTATCGTTTATAATAAATATAAGCTTATAAATCAAAAATTGTATTTTTTTCTTCTCACCTATTAGATAGGATATAATTTTATGAGATAACATTTTTTCTTTGAAATACGGGATATCTTTCGTGTATTTCCCATCTTTGAAAAAACAATATTTATTAACTCATAAACTTTACACGCGTAAAAATTATCTTTATAAATTCAAATATTTGCACGTAATCGCACGTCTGTAGATCATAGAACGATGAACGACACGTCTGCCCCCAAAGCCCTCGAGTTGGCGAATGAACTTCTCAAAGAAAGATAGTTTAATCTGCAAGTCGGAGCGAGCGCGCTATAATAAATATGATTTAAAAGCAATAGGCGTAAGCGACAGTTGTGAAAATGTTTAATAAATCACGGCGTATTTCAAAAATAGCAAAAATTACTTATGGGGTCTATTGAGTAGCATTAAAAGAAGCATTGTGATTTTTTTCATACATATAACTTGTAAAATAACAGAAATAAACGTGTTAATAATATTTTTCGGAGCATACTTTGCGATTTATTTCTATCGAGGGAATTTCAAATAATTACCGTTTCGGCTTTTGGAACAAATAGATACTATCTTAAAGAATAACATATATTTTTTTAAGAGCTTAAAAACTTCAAAATTTTAAGGAAAGTATGTCGGAAATTGGATGAAATTCGAATAGTGGGCCCTTAAGAAGTTCCCACTTAAGAAGTTTTCACGCTTATGAAGTTTTGATTTTTGGTCCCTTGAAAATTCCATACAAAAAACACGATTTTTTCCCACATAAGAAGTTTTAGAGCTAAAACTGCTTCCCGCTTAAGAGGTTTTAGAAACCCGGCAGTAAAATCAACCCAAACGAAATATTGTGTCGCAAAATATCTAAAATGAACCTTTTTCCAAGTCATAAATTGAAAGACGTTGACTGAAACCCATACCTAGTACCTGAGACCATAAAACCCTTTGTCGGCCGCCGGGCCGTAAGCCGTAACTTGCCGTAACCTATAAATAAACCAAATACCCCGTCTCCTAATCCCCTAACTAGGTAAAATAGCAATGGAACGAATAAACCATGCGGAATTATGTAACAAATATGCAAGCGTCTTTAAGGCCGAAATAACATGAAAGATTATATTAAACTCAACCTTAATGACAACGTGGGCTAGATCTACATTTGCATACATTTGACGCCTCCTTCAATAATCTTCCCTTTGATAATGAACATAGAGATGTTTCGTAATATTATTGTATAAAATTTTTATTCCATCGAATTTGTAAAATACGAAAAACTTTTGATAATCTATCGGATCACGGTTAATACGGAATATTTCACCTTTAAATACATAACAACATGATTATATGGCGGGGGAGATGGTAAAATATGCATTATAATTACGTTTTTTTCATTCAAACATCAAAAATTGCCGTGCATCATGTTTCATCTGACATTTGACGTAAATTAAGTTTGAAGGTTAGGAAATACATATGCATAAATTTAAAATGTAGATTGAAACGAAACTTCGCAAATGATTTTTGTAGTTTTTGGATGCGTTCACAGATTATAATTCCAGCGTCAAACAGCTTGTATGATATAACTTTCTGATTCAAGCATCAAGCCATTTATTTATGTGCGAAATCGTAGCTATTCGATGTCTGCTAGTTAGGTAGGACCATAAATGAACCTACAGGTAGGACATAATATTGAGCTGCGCATATTATTTTCATAAGAAATTTCTAGAAAAGGATTAAAATATCTTTAAAAATATACGATAGTCGACTGTGCCTGGCGAAAATACATCATAACAATAGTCTCTCAAATCTCAAATGCCATTGGAGCAAGCAGCAAGCGTGCAAAAAAGTTAAAGTCCGCCAACTAATAAGCAGTTTGCCGTGTAGACTTTGTGAGATTTTTCTGTGCAGTGCCATGGCAGGGTTGCAGTACGCAAACGGTTCTGAGGCAAAGAACCCGCTATGATTAGTTTGCGGTTAACAAAATTACTTGCGGTGTCCTTATCAAACCGCTTGGTAAAATTAACCACAACAAGTCTTTCTTTCTCCCTCAATTCATATAGTAAACGAAAGCGTAAAAAAGAGACGGCGTATATCCACAGCTCTGTCTTCAACTGTCAAGTTAAGAGTGAGTAATCACTAACAAGTAAATATGTATAATCCATTGCCTTTACACCAATTTAAAATAAGATCAACAGTATGAACCTTTTGGAATGCTGCAACTTTTACTATCCGAATTCGAGTGGCTTTTTCGAGGGATGTACTTTAACAGTTTTAAAATTGTGTTTACTTTGTCCATGGGATGGTTTTGTTTTGATTTGTAATGTTTAGTCTCGATTTTAACGTTTCACCATCTACACCTTACCACCAACGCTCCATTTCTTCACCCGCTGACCTATGCTTTTTCGATTTTTTACCTACTGAACTCTCTGACCAACGCTATTTTCCACTGACTGTCCTATCTCAACCGCCGACCCACCGCTTTTCCACTGTTTTTCGAGCTATTATGACCACTTGGATCATATGAGCTTGTTTTCAATACAATTTAACGTAGGTAGACATAGGAATGACGTATGCCCCGGACTCGAGTTATTAAATGGCTAAAATTGAATCCCACTTAAGAAGTTTTCCCACTTAAGAAGTTTTTTTTCCCCGGTCCCTTGGAAAACTTCTTAAGAGAGTTTCACTGTATATTTAATATAATTCACATTAAAGGTTTTTATTTTCATGTAAGTGTTTGAGTATTTGATGTTTTTAATGGCTTTATATAATAATGAAAGTGTAAACTGACCTGATTCTTTCTGTAGTCCTGTTGGCTGATCCTTAGAACCCGATAGCAAAGACGAAAGATATGTTTGTACGGCGCATGTCTCGGGTCTCCTAATTCTTCCAGCTTCAGGAACGGGGGTTCACCGTCCGCCTCTTGGAAGGGACCCTTGAAAAATAAACAACATTATCAGTTAACTATTTAAATGCCTTAAGATTCAGAAAACTGACCAAGTTGTAGATTGTTCCAAATTAACTAACGCCAGCAGTCCACAAAAGAGTTATGATACCAACTCGGTTATAATAATAATAATAATAATAATAACGAAATAATATTTAGTGAAAGATTTTTTAAATATCTATGTTGAGGGATCAGTAGGATTTATAGGTCCTGTTAGGAGTTCTACCGAGCCGAACCCTCTGATATGAAAATATCTGGAGTCGGTGAATTATTTTCCCATTTGATCTCTGGTGAGTTGACGTGTTGTTCTTGTATTTATTTTGCTTACATAATGCACTTGCATAATGTTGATTGACTAGATGATCATTTGTGGAAAAGTGTGTGGAAGGGTTTAGTTTTTCCTATGGGGAAGATTTAACCCGGACATAAAATCGGAAATAATAATTTGACCGGTCGGTGGCCGAGTTGACATCGCGTTTGGGACCCACCCAGGCGTAGTGTGTTCAATTCCTCGTCTGGCTAAGTCCTCCATCCCAACACAAGCAACACTTTCCCCTTACTGTGGTGGTAGTAGGAGATTTTAAGATATCGTCAGGTTATTCGTAACCCGGGAATGTTTGTCTTTCTTTTTTAAAAAAATATTAAAATTTGGCTGCTTTATATAGCGCCATTTTTGTGTAAAATCACATCAAGGGTGCTGTCTAAATATATGTATTTCATAATAAATACATCTGACTTACCAAAAGAACACAAATAGTAATTTTTACTCCGATATTTGATCAAAACTCATCAAGGTAATTTTCACACAGTTTCGACTATATCCTACTTCAAGGTTCAAAGTAGTTTTAAAGTAGGTTAAAGTAGTTTAAAGTGGAATACCTGTAGAATCTTGAAGATCTGCTTCAGGATATACTGCTCCCTCAACAGCTTCTGCCTATCCCTATTAGGGTTGACAACCACCAGCTCCAACGCCTCCGCCTTGTTGGGTTCGTTCTCAAAACCGGCTATAAAGTAGACTATGTCTTGCAGCAGGTAGGTCAAGGCTCTGAAACATACCAAACATATTGGTAAAATGAATAGAACAAGGAGAAATAAGGCCAAGTTATCAATGTACAGTACACTTTCACTAATGTGTAACTGCAAACACAGGGCAATTTTATTATTTTTTATTGTTTATTTGTGAAAATACCTATGATTACATTATGTAATCTACAGGGTTTTCCAATAAGAGGTGTTATTTTGAATAGCCCGCTATTTCGGTAGATGTTACTTTCGAAGCTGTCATTTTTTGACATTTGACAAGTAGAAACTACGCCATTAATAAAAATGGAACGATACACGCTTCAACAACGCATTGAAATTATTAAAATTCACTTGAGTGAATCAAATGCAATTCATCTTGAGTGATGAGGCCGATTTCCACCTCGGTGGCTTCGTCAACAAGCAAAATTGTCGCATCTGGGGCTCGGAAAACCCAAGAGTTATTGTTGAAAAGCCTCTCTATCTTCAACGTGTGACTGTTTGGTGCGGTTTATGGTCCGGCGGAGTTATTGGACCTTACTTTTTCGAAAATGAGACTGGAGCAACAGTTACGGTGAATGGATTGCGCTATCGAGAGATGATTAATGATTTTTTATGGCCGGAATTGGATGTTGTTGCGGCGTAAATGGACTGTAATTGCGATATTTTGTGAATTTGTTTGATTTGACTTACCAATATCTCCAAGCTGTCGGCACCTTCCACTTTGCTCTGCGGTAATCACCGGTAGGGTAATTGTTAGTTTTGGAAGAGAGGTCAGGAAAGGGAATGGTGATATTGGGTTTGCGAAATGGTCAATGCGTTAGAGATTGCTATTTTTATGCACTTCGTCACGGCGATCTTTTGCGGTATAACATTTGCTGTTTTTAGCGCGGCGCGGTGGTGTAGAACTCAAGATAGGTTATGCGGAAAGCGGTAGATCGGTTGACCTTGCGGCGCGGTAATTTTAACACAACTGACTGAAGGTAAAGGCGCGGGACGCGGGAAACAACCGAACCAAATACTATATGCAACAATTATAACTGGCCCGAGCAGATGGTATTGATCTGGACAACGTTTACTTTCAACAAGACGGCACTACGTGCCACACAAGCAACGAAACCATTGATCTTTTACGATAGAATATCAAAATAACACCTCTTATTGGAAAACCCTGTATATATATATTATATAAATATTTTTTTTTTTTTTCTTTTTCACCTGAAAATATAAAAAAATATATAATAAAGAAAGAGATTAGGAAGTCGAGGGTCCCACCACTGTCCTCAAACACTTGTGGTTATCACATAACAATATAGTACATTTGACTCACTTTCTCTCATTGTGGTTGATGGCCCCCTTGTAAATCTTGCCAGACATTGAAGACAGAACTTTGCAGGCGTCATTTGCAAAGTCCAAATCACGCACCTCGGAGGGAGACACAGATATGATGGCGAAAGCCTCCTTGTCTTCTTTCTTCACTGAGCAGCCCACCTTAAAAGATAATGCATTGTTTAGTTGATTACAGAAATATTAGTGTTAAAAATGTACGAACTATTAGCAAAATTCACCACCAGTTACTTTACAGGCTCCTGCCTAGCACCTAGCGGTCATAGGTAAAACTAGGGCTAACAGATAAAACAGATGTTTTGCTTATCAATTTAGCTTTCTTTGACAGTGTTTGTTTCGACAATTAGCTTGTCAGTGTGTGTTACTTGATTAGATTATAAAAAGCCTCGTCGAGTGAATTTTTGACTTCTTCTCTCCTATAAAATAGTAACAAACAGTCATTATGGTCAACTGACCACTTGTAAAAGTGTTTTGTCCGGGTCGGGAATAATTTTAACTTGTTGTAACATTAAATAGAGTAAAAATGCAGTTATGTGCAGTAAAAACAAAATCCATGCGTCTGTTATTGAAGACTTCATCAAGCCCAAACAAATCTTAACAATTAGAATATACTAAATATTAAATTTTTAATTGGAACAACTTTTCATCAATAACTTGTCACATAAATATTTTGTGACAAGTGAAGTTCCTGCCTAATTGGGGTTATTTTGTCTATGGTGTTTTTTTTTAACTTTGGCAATATTTTTTAAGGAAGGAGAGGCAGTTTTGTTGATGGGCTCTTCCTCCTCGGTCAGCTAGGCCAGCTGGACGGTGATCTTGTCACTCGCCATTTAAGGTGTTTTAATCTGAGTTAATCATGTGATTAGAAGTTATTCTTTTCTTTTAAAAAGGGCGCGGGGTGTTTTTCCTATCACGAATAGTTCGTGTAGGTTATTATTTTTAGTGGAGTTGATGGAACTCCGCTTTTTATTGAGTGTTGGCCGGTGGTCATGTTTGTAGTACTCTTGTTTCGGACTTGAAACCGCAAATAGATTGGTCCTAGCTGTGGCTAGGAGTTGATGGCTGAGTATCCCCGCGTCGCGAAGGAACGGATTGCTGTTCCCGAAGTTTGTAAGACGAGTCTGGTTGGTTACCACGTGCTGCAGACTTGAAGATCCTACAGGCGCACGTTGAAGGAGTTGCGTCCTCCTGTCTCCACTAAGTGAAGGATGTCCTGGCTCCGTAAGACGAGTCTGGTTGGTTACCACGTGGTGCGGACTTGAAGATCCTACAGGCGCGCGTTGAAGAACTTGCGCCCTCCCGTCTCCACTAAGTGAAGGATGTCCTGGCTCCCGCCACGGGTCCGTTCCCCTCTACTGGAGTCAAGTTTTCGTTCGCCACCCGTTGTTATTCCTTCGTTTCTCGACCACGTAAAGTTAGCTTAGTTTGGTTCAGGAGTCCATCTGGTATGTGCCTACTTTTATTCCTATGTTTACATTGGTATCTTTTGTATTCCCTTGTTGTAACTTTTGATGGTTTCAATATAATTTCGATTAAGTATTTACTCTTATTATTTCTGATTTCCCACCTTACTTAACAGAAAATTAACCCCACAATCATGAGACTGAGATCTTTGCTCTACCGTATTTGTACCCTATAATTGATCCTGTAGATCTCACTATTACATGTAAACTTTGGAATGTTCCTACTTTACATCTACACCGTTACAAACTTTTAAAGGTTATCAATGTAATATTTTAAAAAAAGTATGGTAAAAAAATTGTCCCGGAAAGACAGAGATTTTGGGTTCGATTCCCAGTTGAGACCGTTTCTTTTTATTTCATTTTTCTTTTAGATTTATTACTATTATCTTCTTCTTCAATGAATTATTTATTTATTTAGAATTAGCGACACAAGTGCTATTTACATGCAGGATGGTTTTCGACAGTCAGAGTACAAATAATCAATATATATTTAAAGTAAGTGTACAATGTGCGTGCCGCTAAAACTCAGAAACGAGTCCCGGTACGATCAAGGGGGTTATATGGTGTAGTAGCACTCTATCCCCCATCCATGAAGAAGATTCCCGTTTTTACCTGAAGGGCGTGCTTTTGAAGATATAAGGGCTAGAAGTTTCACCCTCTAGAAATTTCTAGAACATTCCAGAACATTCTTAAGTATTCAAGAGCATTCCGCAACATTCCAGAACATCCCGGAACATTTTGGAATATTGTGGAACGTTCGGAAATAGTCTGGAACGTTCAGAAACATCCCGGAACATCTTAGATCATAATGAACTAAAAACGGGATTACAGGCCATTTCCTGATAAACTTTTAGTAAATTCGTAATTGTGACAACACATTGGTATTTCTAAATATGTAGTATAAAACAAAGTCACTATTCACATCTGTTTGTTTGTGCGCTTAGTTCTTCTAAACTACACAACGGATTTTGATAGGGTTTTCACTATCATTAAGAGAATTTCTTCCGGAAGGTTTATATATAAATAATAGATGGATATTATATTTATTGAAAGTAGAGAAAAGTCGCGAAACGCCAAGTACACGTCAGATAGTATAAAATATAGAAAGAAATGAAAAATTATTAGATTGATCATATAAGCAAGCAATACAAAAGACCATACATTAATTAGTACACGTACAAGTAAATTCAATTAATGAAGAAAAAGAAAAACAAAAAAACCTTTATGCAGTGGCCTTTTTAAAATATGCACTGTTAAAGTGTTTAATAAGTACAGCTTAATACTTCAATAGAGGCATATTAAAAACATCTTGGTCTAATGGTAGGAACATGAAAGTGAATCAGCATTAATTGGGGCAATCCAACTGAAAATTTATAATTTTATACAAAAAAATAAGATCACTACCTACTACTAGACTACCAACACTAAGGCAAAATTAATAAGAGTGTAAAATTGTACTGACCTTCGACATGACTGGCTTCTCTTCATCTTTATCAATCGGAATAGAGGTTGAATGAACCCAGGTGTGAGTGCAGATATGATGCAACCTGAAAGCAAAACCAGAAAATCATTATTAAAAGTGGACCCATATCAGAGCCTTTGGGCATTCCGCCGCAAAAAGCGTAAAGCGTACAAATATATGAATCCCACTAAAGTTATATATTATAAAGAATATTACCTGACGTAGCTGCTCTGCGGTACCAAAGAGTCGGCTCTGGTCATGGTGGTGGGGTCCAGCTCAAAGAGTGTGGCTATTTCCGAGGAATAGGCAACGGAAACCAGCTGGAAACTTGGGTCGGATCCGGCTATGTCGCTGCAAATGATAATATGTAAAAATAATCATTATTATAATCTGAATATGAATCGGTCAGCTATTATGCTTTGTACATTGTATAAAACATTTATGTAATGTGTTGTAAAATCTTTACACAGTGCTATATCTCAGTAATTCGTCGCTCAACTATACGATTATTGATTTTACTATTTGAAGGCACAAAATCAAGCTCTTGAATTCGTCAGTTTGATATTTGCGTCAAAACCCAATGAATACTCATTTACTTTGGTTATCTGGGACACCATTTCGTTTAACTGGGACAAATTCCAATCCAAAGTCCAAGCAAAACATGTCACAATAAACAAATTTTTGTTAAAAGGCCGGGCGTGTGGTGTGCAGGGCGAGTGAGGGATTCGCCGCGACACGGGACTTCAGAATTCCGCGGTTCCGTAGACTTCGCCCACGCCGGATATTCACCGTCCGGCGACATTCGTCAACGTAAAGTTGTTCAGTTTGCAGTATGCTGCCACGCACAAACTCGCAAAGTCATTTTGTGAGTTACTGTTATTATAAATTACATTTTGTTGATTTTTTTTTATTTGTACCCATCTTTGATTATTTTTTCTACCTACCTTTTGCTTGATTGGGACAGCCACTTATTTGGGACAAAATTTTTGGGTCCGACGGGTCCCAATTAAACAGAATCGGCTGTATTTATAAATTGCGCTATGGTATTGAAAAATGTCAAACATTGCTTTAATCCACAAATTGTGAACTGAACATAAACCTAGTCAAAAATTACTTCAATCCACTCCATGAACATAACTTTTTAGAATTTAGTTGGAACATCAGAAATAAAATGATTGGACTTACGGAGTGGTGGCACCAGCCTCTGCAGCTAAATAATGCCCGGTGGCCAGGTGTTTGAACCTGAACAGCGAATTCCAGTCTCCAGCTCCTCCCCTACAAGGGTCGTGTTGGACAACCTGAACACATAAATATGTATATTATTTATTAGAAACATACAATGTAACTGAATATAAGTGGCTACGGGTAGCTCCATAAAACCAAGAAAGGGCATACTGTGGAACCACAAGCACCAAGATCGTGTATGACATTTGAAGGGCCTCTTTTGCCTCTTGTACTTGGTTAAATATTTATGACCGTTATGCCCGATAACTATCAACGGCTGATAAAACCACCTAACTTGCAAGTTGACAAATCACCGATAGGCTGATAAATGGCAGTAAAGGGGAAAGTTGGATTAAAAATGGTACGGAATGCCGATTTGTGAAATTTTGACGTCAAATGTGAGGACTCCAAATGTGAGGACACCAAATGTGAGGACACCAAATGTGAGGACGTCAAACGTGAGGATGTCAAATGTGAGGATGTCAAAAGTGAGGACATCAAATGTGAGGATGTCAAATGTGAGGACGTCAAAAGTGAGGACATCAAATGTGAGAACATCAAATGTGAGGACGTCAAATGTGAGGATGTCAAATGTGAGGATGTCAAAAGTGAAGATATCAAATGTGAAAACGTAAACGTGAAGACGTCAAACATGAAAACATCCAATATGAGGACGTCAGTGATAAGCTGATATTCGACAGCCCCCCGCATGTATCTTCTAAGCAGACAGAGCTCAAATGTGAATATCCAGGCCATCCAAATGTCAAGAGTTGAGTTAGACATTTTAACGTTCATTGTGAACAGCGTTTAGGAGACTTTTGGCAGTTAATACTGCTAATCAGTGATAGTATGCTCAAAAATATTTCCCTAGATTTCCTTTGATTTCAGAATGAGTTTGATGAGGTGAATATTTTCCCTAAAAAAATTTTTTGTCCTCTAGATCATGGGAAATTTCCCTAGATATCACTGCTGCCAATGCACTATCACTATGTTGTAACAATATCGCAGTGTAATTCTCACCTCAATTTCCCACAGAGCTTTGCTGGAAGTGGCGGCCGTAGCGCTCGAACGTCCCGTGGTCCGGAGGAAAACGTGCTGCTGCTTCTTGTACTCGTCCATGGTCAGGAATTTCTCCTGCAAACACACAACTTATATCATGAGAACTACCATAAACGGTCAATTGACTTGGGGAGAGGAGTCCAAAAATTCGCTGAAAAACATAATTTAAACTAAATAAATTCATAATCTACGGGTTTGTAAATAGTGCTAATTTAATTATTTTAGGAAAAAACACTTTTTGCAAGTTTTGCTTTAAAATATTAAGATGAATTTTGTGCCAGTAGAGTACTGGAGTTAAATATAAAACATTTTAACCAAAATGAAAAAAAAAAAAGGGAAATCAATTTTTATAAGCGAGGAAAAAAACCCACCTGCTCTGCATGGAATAGCCTCACAACATCGCCACCCTTCAGGATCTCTTCCTGGTTCTCCCGATGCTCCATGAAGAGGGTCACTTTCCATGATGTGGAGGCATTCACCACATTTACCTGGACACAATAATTATTATCAAAAACAAATTAGCAATAACAAGAGTGATAGTTACTAGTGATGTAAAGGACCTCTGCTTCTACAAACACAGAAGTTTTGCATACTTTTCACTTGTGCTTGTGCACAATTATAACGAGAAACACAACTTTTTATGACGCAACAGTGGTGGGGTGCGTTCGCCGTGGGCGGGAACAGGTTGCGACGCAATCAGCATGCTACATATTAAGTGCTTTATTTTATTTTCGGATTAGTAATTAAGTAATGACGCTAAGTGTACAACGCTTGGCGTGTTATTTTCTCGCTAGCCACCAATTGCCGAGTGAAAAAGCGGCAAAATTACTTTCTATTAAATATAACTTATCATTGTAATTAAAGTATACATTATAACACACTTCATCAAACCAAAGTGTTTAAAAACTTTCTATTCTACCCATCCTCGCTGAATTTCAAAGTGTTTGAAAACTTTCTATTCTACCCATCCTCGTTGAATTTCAAAGTGTTTGAAAACTTTCTATTCTACACATCCTCATTGAATTTCAAATTGTTTAAAAACTTTCTATTCTACCCCCTCATTGAATTTCAAAGTTTTTTAAAACTTTCAATTCTACCCATCCTCATTGAATTTCAATTTCAAGTGTTTTAAAACTTTCTATTCTACCCTCGTTCAATTTCTAATACATATTACACATCCTTGTTACGCATTACAGATGTAAAATATAAAAATATAAATATGTAGACTTCCGCTTCTGCTTCCGTTACATCTCTAGTATTTACGATATCTGATTATTGATATTGGAACTACATATATAAAAATGCAATTCATCAGCTGTTAAACATTTCGTTGCCTTATTTATTAGATTCTTGTTGATTCAGTCGAGTGTATGTATTTGAATGCATACCTCTTTGCATCCCACGTTGTCGGGGAGATCATGGATTGCAGACACGTGCAGAACTTGCTGACCGGCATTCACCGGATTTAGAATCACCTTGTCTCCCACAACTACGTTATCACCTGGAAGACAAGAATTAATTACTAGATTTATTCATTAACCCTTCAGGACTTTCTGTCAGAAGCTAGAAGTATTTCCGTTTTGCTAATCAATCCCAATAAATGGGATATTTCTGAACATATCAAAAAACTAAAAACTGTTCTGGACAGATAATGAATTACAATTACAAATTTTAATATTAGAAATAGATAATGAATGCAAACTTTTAAAAAATTTAAAAGGCTCACTTTACATTTTTTGTAACCAAAATTACTGATAATGAAAAAATATACAAAAAAACACGTATTTTATTAGACAAATGTATTACGAACGTTATTGTTACCCCACTTTTTATGGTTTCATTTTAAAAAAATTCACAAAGTTTCATAATTTTTTTCAAATTGCGGTCGGAACTTTTGGTTTCATAAAGGTGCACATTTTAAATCTTATCTGGTTAGCTTTTAGATTTGAATATAAAGCATGATGTTTTCCCTTCCAACACCGTTTATATCATAATTCTCACTTCGACAGAGAAGAAGATACAGCGATTTCTATGAATTTCAATGAAGTTGTTTCCCAAAAGCGAAAAAATTAGCTTGAGATAAGTCATTTATTTTTATTTGCATTATAAACAGACTTAATATATACATTTATATTTAATAGTGTCAGGAATTTTTATATAATTGACCAATAAAATAATGATATTCAAAATTTAAGACCAATCAATTGACGTGGTCGATCACTTGTGGAAATTTCGATTGCAGGAAAATTGTGAAAAAAACTCTCAAATGAAAACTCTATTTGGTGTATCATGTAAGCTGTTCGATAGTTAATTTCTTAGGATGGGTTATTTCACAGAATTTGAACAATTCATAAAATTTAAACATTCATTTTCGGGTTCTGTGAAAGTCCCATACAAGTTCTGTTATAATATCATTATAGGCTAGTTACTTGACAGAATTGAAATAATAATATAACTTGAAAAAATCTTTCACAGAATTTACATTTAAATTTGAAGAATTGTTCAAAATCTCCGAAACAACCCGTCCTTAAAGTGTGTTAATATGTTATAAAACGTACCCGTAGATCTTAATTTGTAAAACGGCAGAATGTAGAACCAGGATCCTTCGTTGCCATTGGCGTCTAGATAAACTCTCATAGCATTTTTCTCCAGTAAAGCGGGCAGTCTTTTGTTCACCTGCAATTAAAATAACATTATTCATTATCAATAGACATAGGTTTACCTCACACCTCTTTGATGGTACATATTTTGACATCTTTTTGTCCGTAATCGCATAGAATCTGAAATACCTATATGACCACTCAAGCGATAGCTACCAAAATTTGGGTAGGTGTTTTTATGCACTGCCAACTTATTGTAAGGTAGATTATGATCCAATATGACGCAAGGGATGAAATATACAACTTCATTGTTTTTGATATTCGAGGGAACTAAAAGCAAGTATTACAAATCACCTTGGAACTCAAATCGAATCAAACTTGGACATAAAGGATGTGAAAATGACACTGCTATAAATGCTATGTTATTATCATTATGGCTACTGACTTAACTAGAAGCTAAGGTGCTTTTGGACGTATTTTTGCACTTTGGTCCGATACAATAACATTCTGATGTACATCATCAGATTATGTTATCTTATGTACTCTAAATAATTTTTTGTCGGTGGAGGACTAAGAGTGCAGTGAATGGGAAAAATAGAGATTTTAATTAAATACTTACAGTAAGGTATTTGTTGGATTTAACGTGCAGCAATTGTACCACACTTCCATATTGCACCACCGTCCCTAGCAGCTTCTTGTTCTCTATGTCGTTCTGCTTTTTCTCTATCTCTGCCGCATGCTACAAAATAAAATGATATTCAAAATTATGTTCAGCAAAAATATTTAAAAAAAAAAAAAAATTAAAATTTATGTAACAAAAAGAAAACGAAAATTGTGAAACAGTAAAAGAATCAGCAAGATTCAGCAAACATTCATAAAAAGATAGCGGCCAAAAAAAAATGTTAAGAAAATGAAGAATTTTTTTTTGTTATGTAGAAAGAGTGCCCCTGTCTGTACAGTGTAAAGACGGGGGAACTATGTCACCTCCTTATTTTTTATCTGTTGTGAGGCGGGTTAAGGTAGGGGCTGTAGAGAGGGAAACATTAATGCGAGTCTTGAATATGCAGTATAAAAAACAGATGCACGTAACTCGTTACACATACAAACTGACTTACACAAAAATGAGTCGAAGAAATGACCCATTCTCATGAAGCCATCATCAACTGTGAATGGGTATTCCGCTTGTGTCTGTCGAGTTTCACGTATGTGTACCGGTGCACCGGGGATCAATGCTGCTAGCTCCTTAAAGCAGGCTTCATTAAAATACCTGTAGAACAGACTCAGCTTGGCAATGGCAATGAATTATCAATCACCCTGACCACCCTCCTTTACACAGAATATATATAATAGTCTATCACGTATTGTGGAGCTCCAGCCCAAAGGTGGCTCCCAAATTCAATTTTTAGCTCTTAAGTCGATACTGCTAAAAAGGACGAAAGTTGATATGGTCGAATCAGCTCAGTGGTCAGAGCAATCTCTCGGCAAGGCAGAGGTTCTGGGTTCAATTCCGAGATGCGACAGAATCTTTTTCTGTTTCAAATTTTATATAAATATTACAATTTGAGATTTTAATCAATAAGTTATAATTAAATTTCATGATCGCGAGGTGTTGGCCAGCATTGCATGAAGAATAAAGAAGGTTGGTACAAACGTGGAGTCTTTTCAGAAGCCCGGTGTCTGTGTTGGTCTGTTTGGCCGTGTTCCAGAATTGCTTCTGAGCGGAGTACCGGTTCATGGGACATATCTTGAGCAGGCAATCTGCAACCAAAACAAATCAATTACATTTTTTACACATACAAAGCAGATTGTTCATCATATCATGCTGCAGTTATTCAGTCAGTCAGGAGTCACTTGATTCAGCAAAGACGTGTCTCCAGGAAGCTGGTGAACCCTTCAACATCTTTCGGATTTCGGTCAGTAAAACTGGACTACTGAAGTCAGAAGATATAGACATGCCCTGACGCAAAATCTGCAGATCATTTTGACAGGCTGGAGGCAAAACACGTGACAATCTTTTTGGACCAGGAGGAGTCGAGAATTATCTTAAATCAACTACGACATCATTCGTACACTGGCCACTGGCAAGTGCACATCGATATAACAAGACCCTGCCCCTGCGTAGAGAAGTAAAATTCGTTAAAAATAAGTAATGGTTTGCAGCGCAGTCCTGAATATTTGTTTACACTGGACAACCTGAGAGGTCATCACTCATCTCTCACGTGTATTACGTAGTATTACGCAGTGAGCAATTGTAATAAGGACTAATTTGGTTTGTTCCCCTCACCCTTATAGGCATGTCTGTCTTTCGTTTGGTCTGTAAACTGAATGGATGATGAGAGATCGTAAGAAGGGAATCTGCAGTGTAATTATATTAAATGCATAAATAAGCCGTGATATTATCTTACCTCTGAACTTCTTGGGAGGATCAGAGAGGTCCCCGGCCTCCGGGCATACCACGGTCCTGTCATCGACCAACCTGGTGACATAAAATAAAAATTATAATAAGGAATCCATTCACTCATAAATAGGACCTCTTGGGTATCAACCAAGGCCTATGCCTGGCTTGGAGTAGCCAGATACCTTCAGATATATCAAAGGTTAATCGGAAACAACTAGAGTTTTTAAAGGTGTTAAATGTTGAAACAGCTTTGGGATTATTGCATCACTTACTCAATATTGCCATCTCTTCCCTCCTACACTCCATTCCCTCGTGAAACTTACTCAAATCATGTAAGAAGAAAGAAGACAGATACATGCTTCGTCGTTGTGGTCCCACTGTCGTTACCTATAACGATTCATTGTTACCGGTAACAATTTAGTTCTTGAATGTCGTAGATTCTTATCGATTGGTACCAATGCCTTGATAGGCTTAGATACTGGGAAGTTTAATACCATGTTGTGGAACCAGGAGACAAGGCCGAAGAAACCAGAAACAGGAGAGGGCATCTCCAAAGTCTGCAGCTGCGGAAGCATTGAAAAAAGTGCTGTGATTTGCTGTGACGTGTTCTCTTACCCAAGAGTGCTGAGGAAGCCGCAGACGCTGCCCTCCGCGTACAGGGACACAATGTCCCCGAGGTGGAGGAAGCCCGCGGAGCAGATCAGCGCGTCCCCCATCGTCAGCAGCTCCGGAAGCCTTGAGGAGAAGGAGACTGGAAATCAGACAAAAACAACTATTAATTTACAAGGATAGCCAATGCAGTGTACGTCAATAACAGAAAGAGTTGGAGAGATCCTCCACAACCATTTGGATATGAGCACTGGAATGAACGGAAGAGGACACGCGGATGAGAAAATCCAAAGTAAGTACTCATAAATGGACCAGACCCTAGACGAATCAGGCAACTACTCAATATGGATAGGACACTGCCACCTCACCGTATCTAGCACCGTCGATCGATAAATAATCTTTTCTACCTAGATTTTTTCAGTCAGGTGGTATCACCAAGTCCCACCATTTCCAGCAAGAGCTATGATATTTTACGAAGCGTGATTATGAGCTCAGGCTTAATGAAATACGCACAGCTTTACTGTCTGGAATTTCTAAGTCAACCTAACTACTTTCAGCGGATTCCACCAAGTACCGTCATTTCCACCACGTGTTATGGTTTTTTCAGTGTGTTTGTGAGCTTTGGCTTAATGAAATTTGCTCAGATTTTCTGTCTGGAATTTCAAGTCAACCCAACTACTTTAAGCTGTGTTCACCACGAGCTATGAAACTTAAAAATATTCATTAAGGTGATACAAGACTCTAATAAACGGGGTTTGCTCGTGGCTCACGTTTTAATTAATTCTGACGAATTCGTAAATACACTTTTTTTTTAAAGCCAATACCCACGTACGTAAAATATTTATATTTAAGATTAATAAAAACAGTGCGTTACCACTAAAATATTCTACATAAAACGGTTTGAAAAATGTCTAAAACGTTTTTTAAATCAATTTTCTAGGCCAAATTCGGCCTAGAAAATTCTTCTTCTTTTAAAAAGAGGGCCGGCCAATACGCCGGGCCGACTTCTTATTTTACATCGTTAAGATTCCCACTATATTTAAGATTACTTGCTAGGGCAAATTCGACCGTAGGTCCGTCCAACACACCAGGGTCGCTCGTCACATATTTTTGCACACGACTTCTTCACTTACGTCGTTAAGATTCTGTCTTTATTTTAGTTCTTATTTTTTTTATTTGTCGTCTTAAACTTTTTAACCTCTCAAGCTGGTGTCTCCCATACCGTTGTAGTGAGAATACGATCTAAACAGTGTTAGAAAGAGAAAACACACCGCTTTATATTCAAATCTAAATGTTAACCACATAAAAACTTAAATGTACGCCTCTATGTAAACCAATATTTCCGAGATCAATTTTAAAAAAAAATTAAATCTTTGTGATTTTTATATGAAACGACAAAAAAGTGAGGTGACATTAATGTTTCTAATATGTTTACTAAGAACATGTGTTTTTTTCGTTATCAGTAGTTATAGTTCAGTGTTTAGACGAAAAAACGTAAGATGAGCCATTTTTAAAACAATTCTTATGTTTGATTTCAATATTTTAATACTCAAAAAATGATGCGCTTATTTTTAATAATAAAATAGCGTGTTTTATCGAAACATCCCATTTATTTGGATTTTATTGAGAAGCAGAAATACACACAAATTCTCCAACTATGTTTTAGGGTATTGTGTCATCTTAAACTTTTTAGAAGTTGAAATTCAGGCAAAATTCCTCTTTCAAACAGTCATCAGTCACAGTCACATGTAACCACAGACATAGGAATTAATAGACGAGAAGATAATGGCGAGGGGTAAAATCAACTGTTGAAGAACGAAGGGCGTAAGGCTGACTGTGATTCGTCAATAAATCAATCTGACAGTAAATAGGCATCTCGCATTATAACATCACCATTTACTTCTTAAAAGTAAAATCTGCTTTTGAATGAATAGACATTTTTACATGGGAGCGCAAATTACTCGCCACGTTATGAACAAATTTGCGAAGTCCAAATTCGGCAAAAAAATTCGGTTCTATTTTCAGAGTCGAATATTTCGTTTAAGTATTTAGTTAAGACACTTTTATAAATGTTCATAATTTACTTCCCAGCAACCAACCAGCTTTGTGTTTCGCGTCCAGACGTTTCTCGATGTGATAGTATATGTTTCTAAAACTGATCTATATTATACGATGTGAATATGCTTAAAATAAAGTAAAATAATGCTTATATATGGAATGTAATACGACAATTGGGTTTATTCTCTTTTTCACATCTATTTTTACAAGTTTTCATAGTACAAGTCAACATTTTGCCGAGTTATTTCGTAAAATGAACCGATGATGCCTCGACCATAGTTCGCACAAGAATGATGACGTCACGTTTTCAAATTTCACTTGAGGCCATACGCGAGCACAGCCAGCTCCAATGGAACCGGTATGGGGAGTGGGGATAATACGCTTTTAATCACTTAGGGCAGGTCTACTAATATTCATATGTCTATGCATGTAACTAAATACAGGGTTTTCCAATAAGAGGTGTTATTTTGATATTCAATTGTAAAAGATCAATGGTTTCGTTGCTTGTGTGGCACGTAGCGCCGTCTTGTTGAAAGTAAACGTTGTCCAGATCAATACCATCCAATTCCGGCCATAAAAAATCAATAATCATTTCTCGATAGCGCAATCCATTCACCGTAACTGTTGCTCCAGCCTCATTTTCGAAAAAGTAAGGTCCAATGACTCCGCCGGACCATAAACCGTATCAAACAGTCACACGTTGAGGATAGAGAGGCTTTTCAATAATAACTCTTGGGTTTCTGAGCCCCAGACGCGACAATTTTTCTTGTTGACGAAGCCACCGAGGTGAAAATGGGCCTCATCACTCAAGATGATTTGCATTTGATTCACTCAAGTGAATTTTAATAATTTCAATGCGTTGTTGAAGCGTGTATCGTTCCATTTTTATTAATGGCGTAGTTTCTACTTGTCAAATGTCAAAAAATGACAGCTTCAAAGTAACATCTACTGAAATAGCGGGCTATTCAAAATAACACCTCTTATTGGAAAACCCTGTAGTTTAAAATAAAGTCGCGTCTGTCTGTTTGTGCGCTTAGTTCTTCTAAACTATGCAACGTGGTTTGATAGGGTTTTCACTATCATTTAGAGAATTTCTTCCGGAAGGTTTATATATATAATACGTGCATAATCATTCTTCGATTGGTAACATAAATATTTACAATCTAATGATCAATAAATACCTGAAAATTTTTTATGTTAGTAAGGGTGCTGGTAGTAACAGTTTCTCGCCATATTTCATCAAAAAATGTGCAAAAAATCTTTCTTACCCTTTAACTAACATATTTATAACGTCACTAAAAGAAGGTAAATTTCCCACAAAGTTTAAAGAAGCTATTATAATCCCTGTTCAAAAAACAGGCTCAAAAATTAACGTTGAAAATTACCGCCCAATCTCAATACTTACGGTATTTAGTAAACTTTTTGAGCGTATTGTCTACGATCAAATTTACAAAACAATTGTTCGCAATATACAAAACCAACAACACGGATTTCTTCAAAAAGATCAGTACTAACAAACTTGGTAAATTTTACGGAATATTTAACGAGCAATGATTACTCTAAGTCCTTCGATAAGGTAAACCATTTCATTCTAATTCAAAAATTAAAACAATTAGGCATCCATGGTGACATACTCCGGTGGCTCACTTCATACCTTTGGAGTAGACTTCAAAGTGTCTCAGTTGAGAGAACAAAGTCCAGCTTCTTTTCTGTGCCCTCCGGTGTACCTCAAGGTTCTCATTTAGGCCCATTATTATTTAATGTGTATATATACCTAGCATATGCAGATGATAAATAATATACTTAGTTTTTAAATCAATCAACGACTACATTAAACTTCAAGAG
Source organism: Hesperophylax magnus (assembly GCA_026573805.1). Lineage (NCBI taxonomy): Eukaryota > Metazoa > Arthropoda > Insecta > Trichoptera > Limnephilidae > Hesperophylax > Hesperophylax magnus. Next base: position 12,003,195 of record JAIUSX010000004.1, read on the forward strand.
GACCTCAATCGTCTTTTTGTCTAATGCGAATTAAACAAACTTGTTATTAACATCGCAAAATGCAATAACATTTACACGTAATAAAAATAAAATTTTATTTGTATACATATTGAACGGCACACATATCAATGAAATAAAATATATCAGGGACCTTGGGGTAACACTGGATGTTAAATTAAACTTTATCCAACACACTGACGAAATCATTAACAAAGCCAATAAAATGCTGGGATTTATAATTCGTATAGCAAAACCCTTCCACAGTATAAACACTCTATATTCCCTTTACACCTCATATATTCGCCCACACTTGCAACACTGTACACCGATCTGGACTCCTTTATACCAAGCCCATATTGAAAGAATTAAAAAAAATTTAAACACATAAATTATAAACTAAACTTACACTTCTCAAATTATACCGAATCCATTAAATTTCATAATTTCAACTCCCTCCAAACACGACATCTAATTTTTGATAAAATCCTATTGTTTAAAATCCTAAATAATGGTCTGGAACCAGAACTTACCAATTTAATAATTTTTCATATTCCGTCAAGATCAAGATTTATTTTATTTAACCCTCGTGTAGAACAAATATTAGAAAAAATTCCCCAATCCTCGTGTATGTGCACAATATAATACAAAATTTCACAGCATTCACATTTTTAGTTATAACCTACAGAAATATCGATATGAAGTAATGCGTACGATCGATTATTAACATGAGAGTATGGAATGTATCGGAAGCATCTCCTATCCTCTTCCCATATTCCTCTTCCTCTCCCCTTCCTATAACCCAAAATTAATTTTAAGATATTAAAACTTCATTTCCAATGAACTTTAGCACAAGAAACTTCTGTGGCTTGACTCTGATGTTCACTTGTATATTTTGTAAAAGCTGTTTGTTTCTTACAAATAAATAAATAAATATTTATAGAAAGTAGAGAAAAGTCGATGTTTTATAATCAAGTCGTAAAAATATATTTTCGGGCACTACATTGTTAACGCTGTCTAAACCTTATGAGATACATCAAAATAATGTACTACGGAATTGTATATCTTAAAAAGGCCTACAGAAAAGTCTGTCATGGTATATGTCTATCTCCTAAGTATAACCCCCAACAACGCCAGGTACACGTCAGCTAGCGTGTAATATTGAAAAGAATATCGTCCGTTTCCCTACATGATATCAATTTATGAAATATTCAGTGTGTTTATTTACCCAGAGAGCTGACAGCCGCTCAGGGTAAAAGATTCGTATCGTATCTATTTACAGAAGGAGAAAATACATCAATGGAAATATCAAACATTAAACCTTCAGTTTGATACTCGCCGGCTGCACACGTAAATTATTAACGTATGAAAATTTACAAGGAAATATAACGAAGATATAACAGTGTTCTTAGTAGAAAATTTTCCATTTTCCTAGTGGAGATACGCACATCTCTAAATAGTACAGGGTTTTCCAATAAGAGGTGTTATTTTGAATAGCCCGCTATTTCGGTAGATGTTACTTTTGAAGCTGTCATTTTTTGACATTTGACAAGTAGAAACTACGCCATTAATAAAAATGGAACGATACACGCTTCAACAACGCATTGAAATTATTAAAATTCACTTGAGTGAATCAAATGCAAATCATCTTGAGTGATGAGGCCCATTTCCACCTCGGTGGCTTCGTCAACAAGCAAAATTGTCGCGTCTGGGGCTCGGAAAACCCAAGAGTTATTGTTGAAAAGCCTCTCTATCCTCAACATGTGACTGTTTGGTGCGGTTTATGGTCCCGCGGAGTCATTGGACCTTACTTTTTCGAAAATGAGGCTGGAGCAATAGTTACGGTGAATGGATTGCGCTATCGAGAGATGATTAATGATTTTTTATGGCCGGAATTGGATGGTATTGATCTGGACAACGTTTACTTTCAACAAGACGGCGCTACGTGCCACACAAGCAACGAAACCATTGATCTTTTACGATTGAATATCAAAATAACACCTCTTATTGGAAAACCCTGTACAATAAAATAAAATACAAAAATGCTCGTAATTGGGAGATTTTTACACTTCAAAACAGTTTTACGCGGCTGAAACTCATTTCCAGGCTGATAAAAAGACTCGTTTTAAAATGCCCGGTTAAATATAAGACCAAGAGGTGTTCTACTAGCAGTATTTAAATAAAGAATCAATAGAATAAATGAATACGAGTGGTGTCCCACCGGGCTCACACTTTGGTCCACTTTTGTTTTTTTTTATTCATAAACTAGCTGAAGTCCCCGGTATTGCCCGGGCTTTACACAGAGTTTTTCGAAAAAAGAATTAGACAGTGACCTTCCTTTTGTTGTTAAGGTCAAGTGCGAAAAATTTCATCGGTCTCGGATTAAAACTGTAGATTTGTATACAAATCAAAGCCACGCTGCCCGCCCGTTATCCGCAACGCGACCGATAAATAGATTGATAAATGATATTACTATAGTATTTGTCTTACGTTTTGCAGATGATATCATTTTTTTTTTTAATTATTCAAAACTAGCTGATGTGTACCCGGCGTTGCTCGAATTTACTCTACGTTCTACAAATATAATATGCATGTATTCTATATATAAATGATAGTGAAAACCACCAAAATCAGTTGCGTAGTTTAGAAGAACTAAGCGCACAAGCGGACAGACTGCTTTATACTATTTAGAGATATGAATCATCGTTTATTCTTCAAGATAATATCAACAAATTGTTAATTTGGTGCACTGCAGTCAGATTTTTAAAAACAAAAACACATTATTGTTTAATTAGGAAAAGCAGCCAGCTAACCTTCAAGTCATTCGCGAAGTGGCAGGCAGAGCAGATGGACCACCACAAAATACTCTCTAGGCACACACCACTAATAATATTTGACGGAGGGGAGGTGATGGGGGGGATTTAAATTGAATATTTTCGAACATCTTTCGATTATTAAAGCGGTTTGGACTATTCCCAAACTAATCTGAACTATAAACTTAAAGTCAATATACTTTAGTAGATAATATGGACTGAATAAACAGCATCAAAAACTTCCATTAAATTGAGAGGATAGAAAATGAAGTACATATTTTATACGCCGTCGTATCATAGCCTATAAATCATATTTACTTAACAAAACAAATATGACCATAAACTCCAAATTCTATTGGCACCATTTTGGGTAGGTACTCTATTTTCAATTTTCGACCTAGTTGCGCCATCTCTTGAACCGGATAGAAAACAATATCAAATAAAATAAAAACGACTGAGGATTGAACCTTCCTCCCCAAAGACTGTAGTCAACACCGCTAACACCCAATCCAAATCCCAATAGGATAGTACAGACATTTATTTCGTATAACCTTTTAACTGTTTATTAACTACTTACAACGTCTTGGATGAAAGTAGATTGAATGCTGTTGAAATGAGATCCCTGAGGCGTATGTGTGGTAAAACCATGTTTGATCGTGTGAGGAATGTGGAGATCCGCAAAGAGTGCAAGGCTTATGTAAGCATAATGAGTAAGATCAAGAAAGGGACGCTTATATGGTTTGGGCATGTAGAGCGAATGAGCGAAGAAAGGAGTGTAAGGAGAATATACGATGCAAATGTGAATGGTAGCAGAAGTCGGGGACGCCCGAGGAAGACATGGCACGATCAAGTGAATCAGATACTTGAGTCGGGCCATGTCAAGAGTCAGAATAATAGAAGAGTATGTATGAGACGATGTATGAATGTGAATGAGGCAAGAAGTGTGTGCCAAGACCGAGTTGTTTGGCGGTCCGCCCTCTCTGCCTACCCCTGCGAGGAAACGGCGTAATGGTTAGTTAGTTAGTTGCAACGTCTAATTATAAAAATAATATTGAAAAAACCAAGAGATTATCCAACACACCTTATTTTTGAAGTATTTTAAAATTTAAAGATCTTGTCCGAAAAAACATAATAATTCAAATAATAAAAGAAAAACAAAATCACAGCTTTTTAAATGGATGTCGTACTCGTCAAAAACATATATTTCAAACACAATAATGAAACACCACTTTTGCTCAACGTCATTACATATCTCCAGGGAAAAAATACTTCAACAGCCTACCTGAAAATATCAGAACAATCGAAAATGATAAACACCTACTAAAAGCGATTAAAGAGAAGTTCAATGTAAAGATACCAAAATAATGAAACTATCTTCTTAATTAATTATTAATTTTAATATTCATAATTACAAACACTTAGGACGGGTTGTTTCGGAGCATTTGAACAATTCATCGAATTTCATCGTTCATTTACGGGTTCTGTGAAAGTCCTATTCAAATTCTGTTATTATATCATTATAGGCTAGTTGCTTGACAGAACTGAAATAAAAACAGAACTTAAAAATATCTTTCACAGAACTTGAAAATTAACTTTGAAATTTGAAGAATTGTTTTCAGAAACAACCCGTCCTTAATATTCTTAATCTTGATGCTCACCACTCTTCTAGACACAAGCGCCAGCTTCTATAGAAGAGGAATATTAAAAAATCAAAAGCAGTGAAAACTAATTTTATGAATTATTTCTTTTTTATTTATTAACTTTCGTGTAACTTATTAACTGTTGCAATTTTAATGAATAATGTTATCCAATTTCAGAAAAATGCGTGTGTGCGTGCGTGGATGTCGGGAAGTGACTTAATTTCCACTTAAGAGGAAGCTACAAGCCAAAAATGTGTATATTCTTGGTATACCTTATATTGTAGGTAATAGGCATTAAAATCGCTTTTCAAACGGAGTCTAGAAACGTTGGATTTCAAGCATAAACTGGTTTTTATTTATTTTGTAAATAATTATATAAGAAAGCAAAAAAGTTAATCAAGTGAAATTGTCACAGATAATCTTAGCTATAATACTGTATTTTTTTAAAGTTGTTTATTTATGCGTTCATACATTTCTATTGAAAAAATATTTTTTTTAGTAGTTTGCATTTATATTATTTATTGAGTAATTTATATTTTTATTTGTATTCTACTCAAGAGAAGCGATAGAAAAACCTTCAATTTATCTAAAGCTTATTTTTTGGTATTTATAATGTCCACCAATTCGTCATAAAGATTAGTCAAAATAGTGATTTGGCATTAAGCTTCGCCTTAAATCAAGAAAACAAAATAAACGAATTTTAAAATCCCAGCCAGAAATACACGTTACCGATTCCGATATTATGTAAACAAATGTTTGGGTCAATGGTCAACATAACCACAAATACCTAGGAATAAAATTTATCTATCTTATCTTATCTATAAAAATAAAAATGTAAATGTTCGTTTGTTCAAAATGACAAATTTCCGAAAGTTCTTCACCGATTGCTTTGAAATTGACACAACGTTGCATTCGAATGCGCGTATGTTTTTTTCTTTATAGCATTGTATAGATGTGACCTGTGACAGGTAAAAACAAGATTTTTTTGAAAAACAGCGCCACGTGCTTGACGTAAAACCAACACGCGCTATTGTCTCTCTATCTCCTCAAACAGACTGAGCCACAGCAAGGTACAGCTAGTTCTTTAATAAATTAACAGAAAATATAAGATTCAAAGCAAATGAAAATGCAGTATTTTCGATTCCTTCGGATGTAAATAGTTAGCTAAGTTAGCTTTCAGAGTAATAAAGTTGAATCAAAAAAACAACAACAGTAGCAAAAATAATGCTTAATAACAACCTATATTAATAACATCCATAAGTACACCTTTCTATGGGATAAAAGTTTAAATTTAAAAATAGATATAAAATTATACGCCTTCCTAATTATAAGATTAATTTAATTTATTAAACAAAACTTTAAACGGACCCACAGTATGTCGAAATCGACCCCTGTGGTCTATATAGATCTCTTTGGGAACGAGCGGTCTACAATCTAGAATCACATACATTTTGTAAAATAATATCTTAGATATTATTGTGGTAGGTAGATAAATAAATAATATACCATACATGAAACAATGATTCGAATGCTCGTCTTTAAATGCAGCACGCCTGGGTCACAAAACAAAACTTTTCGCAATACTCTGCGAACGCGAATTGACACGAAGATGGCATCCACTCTGTCAACTCGCTGGTGGGTAAATAGGTAATAAACCAACCGTGATTGTTAAATGAACGCCACATAGCGCAGAAATGTGAAAACGGCAATGACCGACGAGGATCGCCGACCGATACAGCCAAAATTTTACCTATTCGTAGCAATAAACAAACTATGCAATAATTACAATAGCGTATTATCCAAGGTGTATATTTTCAGTTGAGAAATTACCGAATACAAGAGGTCAATAAAAGAATATTTCTCTGATGGTTTGTGAATAATATTATGTCACTATTGTTTATACCTCTATTATGATTTGATTTATATCTACAACCTCTCTCCATGGCTATAAATGTATTGATAAATGTTTTGTTTTCTAAATTTTTCGTTTCATATAATCTTTTGTTTTGTATAAATTTTTGATTTCATATTCCTTTCTTACAAATTTAAATTACCTATTCCTTATTATGCTGTCTCAGTAGAGGTAAAGTCACAAGGAGGAAATCTATAATTCTTTTTATTTTGGCTATATAATACTTATGTATAATATATCTAAATTAAAAATTCACTGAAGAACCACATTCCCCTATCTGACATTTTTTTCCATCCTCAAAGATAGATCCCGCATTGTTTGGTCAGAGTATTGGCACATTGCTAGTCAATCCAAGGGAGCCTGCTATGCTTCAATACAAAGGACTACCCCATCAAAAGCATGCTTTCAAAAATTCACCCAATTCTCCAAAAAATAAATTTCCTCACTTATTCAAATGAGGATTGGAAATTTTTCCGTTCCTTCTCACCTTTAACCAGATTGTACACTCTGTGGTCTAGAAGTGGGAACTTTAGATCACATATTTATTGGTTGTCCCTCTCTAAACTAATATCCTCTCTTCTATCAAGTCTTATCTAAAATTGCCTTTCATCCATTCAACATCTCATCTCTTCTAAGTCTGAATTCGATTCCAATCTTCCACATACTCGTACTTTTATACTATTTAAAGTTTTATTTTAAATAGTATAAAACGAAGTCACGATCCGCGTCTGTCTGTTTGTACGCCTAGTTCTTTTAAACTAAGCAACGGATTTTGATATGGTTTCCACTGTCGTTTAGAGATCTGTTTCTGGAATTTTTATATATATATAATTCTTATATTATATTTATCGAAAATAGAGAAAAGTCGATGTTTTGTAATCAAGTCGTAAAAATATATTTTGGGCGCTTACATTGCTAACGCTGGCTAAACCTTAAGAGATACATCAAAATAATGTACTACCATAGACATATGAATATTAGTAGACCTGCCCTAAGTGATTAAAAGCGTATTATTCCCCACTTCCCATACCGGTTCCATTGGAGCCGGCTGTGCTCGCGTATGGCCTCAAGTGAATTTAGAAAACGTGACGTCATCATTCTTGTACTAACTAGCGTCGAGCTATGGTCGAGGCATCATCGGTTCATTTTACGAAATAACACGGCAAAATGGTGGCTTGTGCTATGAAAACTTGTAAAAATAGATGTGAAAAAGAGAATAAACCCAATTGTCGTATTACATTCCATATATAAGCATTATTTTACTTTATTTTAATCATATTCACATCATATAATATGGATCAGTTGTAGAAACATATACTATCACATCGAGAAACGTCTGGACGCGAAACACAAAGCTGGTTGGTTGCTGGGAAGTAAATTATGAACATTTATAAAAGTGTCTTAACTAAATACTTAAACGAAATATTCGACTCTGAAAATAGAAGAAATTTATTTTGCCGAATTTGGACTTCGCAAATTTGTTCATAACGTGGCGAGTAATTTGCGCTCCCATGTAAAAATGTCTATTCATTCAAAAGCAGATTTTACTTTTAAGAAGTAAATGGTGATATTATAATGCGAGATGCCTATTTACTGTCAGATTGATTTATTGACGAATCACAGTCAGCTTTCCTCCCTGCGTCCCGCAACTCTTGTTTTAACCCCTCGTCCTTAATTTCTCGTCTATTAATATTCATATGTCTGTGTGTACTACGGAATTGTATATCTTGAAAAAGCCTACAGAAAAGTCCGCGATGGTATATGTCTATCTCATAAGGATAAACCCCAGCAACGCCGGGTATACGTGAGCTAGTAGGTACATATTTTCCAGCGTGCGCTGATTAGAACGGAACCAAGTTGTTAAAAAAATAGTGACGTTTTTCTAAATTATTCAAATAAATTTCCAATATTAAAATAACAATACTGTAAGTACGGGATATAACTAATGGGAAAAAAATTGCATAGTAAAGTAATTTTCAACCGAAGGTGGAAAGCAGACAAAATTATTATCCATATACTCGTATTTATGTATCTAAAAAAATATCACTAATAACTTTGCTTTACTGGTTATATTTTGCACTGAGATCATTCTCAATTGATAATGACAAAACAACAGTGGTCCTATTTTTTAAACACGTTTTGTCCTATATATTTTTTTATATAAATAAAGAGAGAAATTTAGGGGTTACTAATGACAATATTTGAAAAACTTCGACAGATTTCCACAAATGAATCATTCGGTAATTTTCACCAAAAATTGTACATGTTTTTATGCATTCCATTCCGTTACTTTTACGATCCACTTTCTTTCAAGCTTCCACAAATTATAAGCCTAGAAATCATTTTGACAATTTGTTGTCCACCAAAGTTTGATATACAATTGTCCAATAATAACTTAATACACAATTGTCCAATAATAACTTAATGCACACACAATTGTCCAATAATAGCTTAATACACGATTTCCAAATAATAACTACACGATGTCTTTTATCGTACACACACATACCGTCGGGCCGTTTTTTCACAGGTGTCGGAGCAATAATAACGTAATACACACACAATTGTCCAATAATAACTTAATACACACAATTTTCCAATGATAACTTAATACACAATTGTCCAATAATAACGTAATACAAACAAAATTGTCCAATAATAGCTTAATACACGATTTTCAAATAATAACTAAACGATGTCTTTTATCGTACACACACATACCGACGGGCCGTTTTTTCACAGGTACCGGGGCAGGCAGAGAGGATAGACCGCCAAACGTAGCGGTCCTTACACAGGATCTTCTATTTTTCCGCATGTTTGAAGCACAACCATTAGCCGGAATTTCGTTTCGTTAATGTGGTTTTCCAGCCGTTTTTTTTTTCACTTTTATTTTCGGGCGATTCTCGTTATTTTAGAGACATCGTGAATAAACAATATTTCGTATATTTAGTTTAGGTATTTATATAAATATTATTATGTATACATTCTTTACGATTTGAGATACGCGGAGATTGTATATGCTATGTAGCCACCGAATAGAGAATCCCTAGAAATGTGATCAATATCAATTTGAAAATTTATGACCAATTTCATTAGAAATGAGGAAAATTTGACCTATCTGATTTATTGGCGACAATATTGGCGATTTTTAAATGAAAATAAGAAACAGAAAATTCAGAAAAAGATAGTGTTAAAATTAAGTAAAGACCCAAACCAGATGTTGAACATGAGTTTGGTTGTTATTCAAACAGTTTGTATTTTTAAGGACAGATGGCACTTTGTCGTTTTTCTCCCTCCAACAGGCTGAAATTAATAAAACGCCTAGTAACGCCATGATCATCCTCTTCTGCATCTTTACTTCTCAAGAAACAACATCTCAGTCCGTTTTAGAATAAACTATAATAAATATACAGATAGGTCGGATCTAGGACTTCAACCAAAGACCTATGCCTTGCCGGGGCCTCTATTAACTAGTGAGGTAATGGGAATCTATTTCGCTCCAGAGCACATTAGCTCAGTTCGTATTAGCGCCCGATTAGCGGTAGATCAGCGTCCCGGCAAGGCGAAGATCAAACCTAGGAGTTCAAACCTAGGAGTTCAAACCTAGGATGAGACCGTATATTTTTTATGAATTTTCTGTTTCAAATTATCGTTTAAGAATCGCTAATATTGTCTTCAATAATTAAATGTTACATTTTGAGGTAAAAAAATATTACCTAGTTACACATAAACAATACAACCAAACATTTCCAAAACGTTACATTTCAATGAATTGACTTCATCATCATGTTCATGATAATGGACACTGTGTAATGCCGTCCGAAACGTTGGCTAAAGAAGAAGTATGAACACGGCATAATATCCCAAAAAATATCACTATTATAATACATCAATTTAAAAAAATCTTAAAACAAAAAAAATATATATTAACTGCTGTTATATCATCCAATTTCAGAGACATGCATGCATATCCACGTGCGTGTACGTGATTGCCACCAAAAGTTGATAAAACACATTATAATGGACAACGAGTTTATCTGCTGAGTTCCAGCTCGATCGGATGTCGGGAAGTGGGTTAATTTCTGCTTTCAGGATTTGCATTCATTCGTTACCGAAAACAGAGGTGAAATTTAAATAGACCTATTTAAAAAACATATTTATTTGACAATAGATTGTTACATATTTATAAATCTTATTTTCTATGATAGCATTGATTACATTGACAAAGGGCACACAAACACGCCCATAATACAATTCTGTCGATTTATTTATTCAGTGTGTGCAGTCGATTAATCTCGCCGATCGATTTTTCGTATACAAAGTATAAGTCATTATCCGCAAGGCTTATATTTAGGGTTTTTTTCTACGAGGTACAAGCGTCGTTTTTTGAAGTAGATTTCTTTTATGTGAAGAACACACAAAATCTCAACTGTTTGGAGTTAGTCGAACTGTTGTTAACCGGGCAACAAGCAGAACAGTGGCAATTCAACACACATTTGAAAAGTGATATAAAGTTATGAAAAGTGATGAAAAGTGATGAAAAGTGATGAAAAGTGATGAAAAAAATAGATCAAATAGGGTACGACGATTAGGTTAATAGTACAGTTTTTTTTTTAAATATGTACTTCTATTTGGATTACACATTTGTTTTAGGTAATGAAAGAATGCAAATCTTTGAAGCGGAAATTAATCCACTTCCCGACATACGATAGAGCTGAAATTAGACTCTAGACTAGGCTAGAACTGTATAGACTCGTTGTTGATGGCAATGCATTCTTTCAACTTTTGGTGGCGGACATATACGCATTTCTCTGAAATCGGATAACTTGACGGCAGTTAATGTACGAAATAAATTTGTTGAGGCTGGTAGACTTGTCGACTCCTTCTAGGTAGGAAGGTTCAATTCCCAGTCGAACCAAAAACTTGTTTTAAAAACGATGTACAGGGTACTCCAATAAGAGGTGTTATTTTGATATTCAATCGTAAAAGATCAATGTTTTCGTTGCTTGTGTTGCACGTAGCACCGTCTTGTTGAAAGTAAACGTTGTCCAGATCAATACCATCCAATTCCGGCCATAAAAAATCATTAATCATCTCTCGATAGCGCAATCCATTCACCGTAACTGTTGCTCCAGTCTCATTTTCGAAAAAGTAAGGTCCAATGACTCCGCCGGACCATAAACCGCACCAAACAGTCACACGTTGAGGATAGAGAGACTTTTCATCAATAACTCTTGGGGTTTTCCGAGCCCCAGATGCGACAATTTTGCTTGTTGACGAAGCCACCGAGGTGGAAATGGGCCTCATCACTCAAGATGATTTGCATTTGATTTACTCAAGTGAATTTTAATTATTATTTTTTTGGTAAACTAATGTTTTTAAGACAAGATTTTTTATGCATAGCACAAAGGGTAACAATTATTTTACAAGCAATAATTGTTCGCCTGAAACACTCATCCACATTGAAAAATCTCCTGATAAAAGATATGACATGGTGAAAAATGTAACAAGCAGTAATTGTTGAATGAAACACTAGTATATATTGAATAATTTCGCGGGTAAGAGATAAGCCGCCATAGCTCAGTGGTCAGAGCTGTCGACCGGAAATCGAAGGGACACGGGTTCGAGTCCCGTTGGCGTCATGTATCTTTTATCAGGAGATTTTTCAATGTGGATGAGTGTTTCAGGCGAACAATTATTGCTTGTAAAATAATTCAAGTGAATTTTAATAATTTCAATGCATTTTTGAAGCGTGTATCGTTCCATTTTTATTAATGGCGTAGTTTCTACTTGTCAAATGTCAAAAAATGACAGCTTCAAAAGTAACTATCTAGCGAAATAGCGGGGTATTGAAAATAACACCTCTTATTGGAAATCCCTGTATTAAAGTTTAAAAAAACTGTTTTTAGGAGAACCTGGTAAAACTAATAAATGTCCTTCACGGCCTATGTCATTTTTGGGGATGCTATGAATTAAAATATTTGAAATCGCTTATTTCTAAAAGTACGGTACTTTCTTGTTGGGCGATGAATACTCTCGTGTTTTTGCTTAGGTCCGAAAAGCGCTGTTTAAATTTTCCGACAGATTTTCTTAGAAAAATTGAACGCCAATTTTTCGCTTCAGCTTAAATAATACGGAAACTATCAATTATAAATACACTAGCTGTCGTGTACCCGGCGTTGCTGGGGGTTAACCTTAGGAGATAGACATATACCATGGCGGACTTTTCTGTAGACCTTTTTAAGATATACAATTCCGTAGTACATCATTTTGATGTAAATCATAAGGTTTAGCCAGCGTTTGCAATGTAGTGCCCGAAAACATATTGTTACGACTTGATTACAAAACATCGACTTTTCTCTACTTTCTATAAATATAATATGCATGCATCATACATGTAAACATTCCGGAAGAATTTCTCTAAATGATAGTGAAAACTCATTCAAAATTCGTTGCGTAGTTTAGAAGAACTAAGCGCTTAAACAGACTGGCGCGGATAGCGACTTTATTTTATACTATTTAGAAATGAATGACATTACAATATATATTACGTCTAGACTTGTTATTGTCTCACAAACTCAAGATAAAATGTGGCAAGTAAGAAACACTCTTATGTTTCCATTAAATTCTTAATTCATACGTTGCTCATGTATGAGAAATATGATTATTAAAACATATATATGTGTATGAACGGAACAAACTGGCTTTTTGTCTAATACTACCTCAACCCGACCGACTCAGGACGGTTTTCCTATCGTTTCGCTTGAGTAGAATACAAATAAAAAAATAAATAACTCAATAAAAAATATAAATGTAAACTATTAAAAAAAAAAAAATCAATAGAAATGTATGAACGCATAAAGCAAAAAACTTTAAAAAAATACAGTATTATAGCTAAGATTATCTGTGACAGTTTCACTTGATTAACTTTTTTGCTTTCTTATAAAATTATTTACAAAATAAATAAAAACAAGTTTTGTGCTTGAAATCGAACGTTTCTAGACTCCGTTTGTCAAGCGATTGTAATGCCTATTACCTACAATATAAGGTATACCAAGAATATACACATTTTTGGCTTGTAGCTTCCTCTTAAGTAAGTACCGTGCCATAATAGAGCAACGAAAGTTTGCAAATGGCGGCGATTCTTGTCGATATTCGTTGTTACGGCTGATTTGTACTCGTTTTACCGCAAATATATAAATAAACAGAGTGATTAGACTATTTTAAACAGTGAAGTTTAGTTGGTGACAGCACTGACTTTAGATGTTGCGCGCCCAGACCTCTACAAAAGTCGGCCTCGCATTTTCTCTATGACGCGAAAAATCTTTGGACGAGAAACAACTATATTATTATTTTCATTTTATTAGTGTTTGCAGAGTAATTACACATTCACATCACACACTAGGGCATTTTAGCACGTCTTTAAGACAATTTACTTAGACGTAACACACGACCTTACGCAACGCGTGGCAGTTAGGTAATAAAACTACAAAATCGAAAGTACTACAATTGAAGTACTTTTTGCTTGCCACTTTGAGATCTCTACAGCGCGTCTATGTATATTATAACGTCGTTGTTTATTCATTTAAAATAGAACGGCAAAAAATGATGCCTCGGCATTGTTTTTTCGAGAAAAATCCATTTACAAAAATAATGAACGTAAATATTATTGCATGCTAAATATTCCTAACAATCCATCAATACACTCATTCAACAAACTGCTATCTTAGTTGATATTATAATCATGTTGTTCCATAACGATAACACTTACGGGAAGTTAAAATAATTTAAAATATTTCAATATTCATTATGTGGTAAAAAAATAATCGCTCTGCGACGTAACTCGCCTAACCCCTAAAATGTGTTACGACCAAAAGTGGTTTTATCATAAATAGGCATCTCTTCGATTTAATATGCGTCTATGTATATGAATATGTGTGTGTGGATGTATGTGTGTATATGTATATTTACGCGCTTATGCATTCATGCACACATACACAACTAGAAAAAGCATGTCGAATTCTTCTTTATTTATTTATTTATTAATTTTCTGGAAATCGACAGTTTACATTTAATCAGTTTCTACATAAGTATTATACAGGGTTTTCCAATAAGAGGTGTTATTTTGAATATTAATTAAGGAATTAATGATTTTTTATGGCCGGAATTGGATGGTATTGATCTGGACAACGTTTACTTTCAACAAGACGGCGCTACGTATACACACAAGCAACGAAACCATTGATCTTTTACGGGAAAATTTTCCGGACCGTGTTATCTCTCGAAGAGGTGATCACAATTGGCCACCGAGATCTTGTGATTTAACACCTTGCGCCTTCTTCCTTTGGAGCCACGTGAAAGAGAAGGTCTACGCCAAAAGCCCAGCGTCGATTCAAGACCTCGAAGATGAAATTCGTGAGGCTATCGAGGACATAAGGCAGCCACAGCAGCGATTTGGTTATGGAAAATTTCATGAAAAGGATATGGTCCTGTCGGCGTGGTCGTGGTGGTCATTTGACTGATGTTATTTTTCACTATTAACGGCATACCTTCCTCTTTATAATGAAATAAACATTCGATCATTTATATTGAAAAATGGCATTTTTCTTTGAATATCAAAATAACACCTCTTATTGGAAAATCCTATATGCTAAAATAAAACCAATTATGGATTTCCTCCTTGTGACTTTATCTCTACTGAGACAGCATAATATGGAATAAGTAAATTTAATTTGTGAAAAAGGAATATGAATTAAAAAAATATATACAAAACAAAACATTATATAAAACGAAAAATTTACAAAGCAATACATTTATAGCCATGGAGATAGGTTGTAGATATAAATCAAATCATAATAGAGATATAAACAATAGAGACATAAACATTATTCACAAACAATCAGAGAAATATTATTTTACGGACCTATTGTATTCGGTAGGTTCGCAACTGAAAATATCAACCTTGGATAATACATTATTGTAATTAGGCAAGAATTCTGCTTAGAGTTCGTTTTGCTTTGATCAACCCTTTATTCTTTTGTTATAGATTTTTTCTCTCTCGTTTTTCTATTTTATTTTATAATAGCATGTCTTATTCCTTCTTATTTTCGTTTTTCTGTTTTCTATTTCCGTTATAAATTTTCAACGGTAATCCTTCATATTTTCAAAACGTTTAAATATTTAGTTCATAAGTTTACACTAGACCTCACGTAACTATATTTCATTGGTCACCATAAAACAGGCAGTCGCCTAGTATGGTGATTTAATGTATCATACTATAATGTATTTTATAAATAAATACCACACTTACAATACTCGTTTTAAGTTAAATGTACGACTAACTGTACCTAAGCATTTAAATAAATACAGGCAAACCGCCGATGTGTACCCGGCGTTGCTGGGGGTTATCCTAGGAGGAGATAGACATAATATACCATAGAGGAATTTTCTGTAGGCCTTTTTAAGTAATACAATTCCGTAGAACATCATTTTGATGTATCTCGTAAGGTTTAGACAGCGTTAGCAATGTAGTGCCCGAAAATATATTTTTTAGACTTAATTATAAAACATCGATTTTCTCTACTTTCTATAAATATAATATGCACGTATTATATTTGTAAACCTTCCGAAATAAAGTCTCTAAATGATAGTGAAAACCCTACTCCGTTTCATAGTTTAGAAGAACTAAGCGCACAAACAGACTGACGCGGTAGTAAACTATGTAGTATATATAGGCAACTATGAACTAAAACACTCTTTTAAGAGGAAGCTACAAGCTAAAAATGTGTATATTCTTGGTATACCTTATATCGTAGGTAATAGGCATTAAAATCGCTTGACAAACGGAGTCTAGAAACGCTTGATTTCAAGTACAAAACTGGTTTTTATTTATTTTGTAAATAATTTTATAAGAAAGCAAAAAAGTTAATCAAGTGAAACTGTCACAGATAATCTTAGCTATAATACTGTATATTTTAAAAGTTGTTTCCTTTACGCGTTCATACCTATTGAAAAAAAAAAATTGTAATAGTTTACATTTATATTTTTTGTTGAGTAATTTATTTTTTATTTGTATTCTACTCAAGCGAAACAATAAGAAAACCTTTAATTTATCTAAAGCATATTTTTTGGTATTCATAATGTACACCAATTCGTTATAAAGATTAATCAAAACAGTGATTTAGCATAAGCTTCGTCTTAAATTAAGCTGCTTGGGTGTAGACATGTTTGAGATGGTTCGAATGTTTGCATAAAATAACTGAATTCTTAAAAAAATAAGAATTGTTTTTATTTTTTTTACTGTACGACAATAAAAGTTATGTTCATTGCATTAATATGATTTGAAGCAAAATAAATAAACATGAAAATGGAAAAAAATGCTGGTTACCATCCTTTACTTGAAATTAATGTTAGTTCAAAACGATATAATTTTTCATCCACGATTAATCATCTGGATCCTTGTGAATCACAAAAGATGTAATCAATTGATAACATGACATGCCATTAAATGACAACATTTTAGGTAAACAATGGCATGTGCATATAGATACCATTAAAAAGCCATTTAAATCGATCAAAGTTGTAGCGTGTAAAAGGTGTTAATTGAAAACACTTTAATTTACATTATACAGGTTAGAAATGCACCAAAATATTATGGTGGTCATATCTTTCTTACTCGAAGAGTTCATAGAAAACGTGGGTTTTGCTACACTTTCAAAAGAATCCACAGAATTCACTTCGTCCATTGATTGTGATGACAAAGAACATGGTATGTATCGGCCACCCGTCACTTTGCGTCACTTACCATTCTTTACTTGAAACAGTATGTCTGATACCATTGATTGCTGTTGTGTTCCCACAAACAGTTCTCCAACTCCTCGTGGAAGGAGCTTTTAATAAGTTCTTTATATTAAATCAGGGATTTATTCAATACTTCGCGTATTACAAGAGTGACTTCGATGGCCGACCTAACTAGGAGCTGGCCAAATGGGATCTGCAAGCACCATGTTTGTCTGGAAGCAGCCTAACTGGCCCTAGCGACTACTGGCTACTAACTGCCATCTTGCGGACTTCCAAGCAAGCTCTATGCACTGCCCTCTATGAGTGCATCTGTGAAGCTCTTAGCTAACTCACTTCCCAACAATTACATATCTGAAATCGTCCGTTAAAACAGTGCTATCACTACGAGAGTGATCTCCAGCGAAAGAGGACATTATAAAACACCGTTTACACGAAAAAATATCAGTTGACATGGTCTACACCCGAGCAGCTCAATTGTCAGACTAAAGGATTTTCACTGACTTGATATATCTATATAAAATTCTAAATAATGCATTTGATAGCCCGGAATTGCTTGCATTGATAAGCTTTCCGATTCCACCACATAATATTTCAGTGCAGAAATTGTGGGACTAACTACCGTACGCTTTCCTCACTGCCTAGAATACTAATGAAGGGAAATAATTATACCGAGTCAGTGGACAT
Source organism: Hesperophylax magnus (assembly GCA_026573805.1). Classification (NCBI taxonomy): domain Eukaryota; kingdom Metazoa; phylum Arthropoda; class Insecta; order Trichoptera; family Limnephilidae; genus Hesperophylax; species Hesperophylax magnus. Next base: position 12,021,041 of record JAIUSX010000004.1, read on the forward strand.
TTTCAATGTTATATTACCAAGGCAGTTGTTCAGTTACGAATAATAACCATATATAATTACTATTCATACAAATACAAAATGTGCAATAGATCACGATTAAAACTTTTGAATGAGAAAGAAAAGTGAATTTACAACATGCACAGAACATTATTATAAACAGAACTTGAGTTAGTGTTAACAGGTATTCATCGAATACAATCGTTATTGGAAAAGAGAACATAAATAGAATGTTGCGCGGGAGAAACGTGCAAGAAACTTACTTATGTAGACTTGGGAAATCTCAAATTTATTGGGAAAATTTATTAATATAATATATGCGAATATATAGATTTACAGATATTAAATATTTCAAGGTGGTGGTTACCTATGATATGTTTCCTTCTAGAGACATTACAATAACTACCGGGTGACGTGTGTATGTATAGGTGTTTGTGTGTATGGGGGAGTGTGTATGTATATGTAAGCGCATTGAACAGTTTATAATATTATTGACATGATACCACTTTTAAATTTGGGCAGTGAATCCGAAAAATTTCGATGTCAGAATGGACGAATATAGATATAATGTTGCAACCTAAGAAAGAAGTATTAAGAAGGAAGGAAGAATATAGGTAGAATGTTGTAAACTAACAAATAAATATTAAGATATAGATTATGGACACGGGAAGGAAGAATATAGGTAGAATGTTGCAACCTAACAAAGAAGTATTAAGATATGAATTATGGACACGGGAAGGAAGAATATAGATACAATGTTGTAACCTAAGACCACTGGGTGAAGACCAGAAACACAAAAAACCATGTAAAATGTGACCTCAGAACGGAGTGCTAAAGTAAGATGACATTCTTTACAAAATTTGTAAAAAAAAAAAGAAAATAACTAGCTGTCGTGTACCCGGCGTTGCTGGGAATTATCCTTCGGATATAGACATATACCATGGCGGACTTTTCTGTAGGCCTTTTTAAGATATACAATTCCGTAGGACATAATTTTGATGTATCTCATACGGTTTAGACAGCGTTAGCAATGTAAGCGCCCGAAAATATTTTTGACTCGGTTACAAAACATCGACTTTTCTCTACTTTCTATAAATATAATATGACAATTCAAACAATATTTTTTTATACATATTTCGAGTATGGAGAAAAAAAAACGAACATGAATAAAAAATAACGAAGCATGTCGTTTAGTACAGTTTTACACTAGATAGACGATGTGGGCGTATTGATCGCAAAGTACCAAGGACAGAAGCAGACCAGAAATGTCGGAAGTACAGATACCAGCCGCTTGAATACACAATGATGTTTTCCAAGATAGCTTACCATTAAGGCGATGTACTACGTCGTGTAATATTTTGAATTGAGCCGCCATCAATAACACTCCTTACGTAGATGGCGATAAGGCTTAAATTCCCGCTTAACATCATCCAGCTGTTTTGATTTATGCAAGAAAAAAACATGGCCAAAAAGTGCCTTTTATTTTATTTGTTGGATGTTCAGGCATAAATATTTAATTTTTTTCCGATCATTTTATAAATAACTTAATTTGCCACATTATGCAATAAAATCATAACCGAAAATGGGTTCGTAAGTAGGAAATTTTGAACATTAAAGCAGTTTTCATAGGCCTTATAATTATTTTTTTCTGGACTTATAAAAAGACTTATCTAAAAAATACTCAATTATTTCAAAGGCCAAGATGATTATACTCGCGTTATTTATTTAAAGCAACTAAAACACTTCTAGGCGACCAAATCTTCAAACCAAAAACACATGATTTTGCATTACTACGCAGTGCATCGCCTTAATAGTACATACAGAACAGTGGCGGTCATTCTCGAATGGGATTCAATTAGAGCTTAAAGAAAAAGTTAAATTAACTTAAAATCATTTTAATCTCCGGTCACCTAATCATCTGTTGATTTTTAATAGATTTGCAAAAGTTAACATCAAATAATATTCGGAAAAATGTAGTAGAAAAGATTTTTTTAAATCTCCCAGTATATATTTTTGTGGAATTTGTTTAGGCAAAGTATTGGCACATTGCTAGTCAATCCAAGGAAGCCTGCTATGCCTCGAGATAAAAGACTATCCCATCAATTCCAATCTTTCCAAAAAAAGACATATCCTTGCTTATTCGAATGAGAATTGGACATTTAAAACTCTCGCCTTTTTAAAATTCACGTGCTTGATTTCCCTGATTATTATCATGTTTATCTTCTAGACTCTCTATGGTATAGAAATGGGAACCTTAGACCACATTATTTTTGTCCTTCTCTAAACAAATATTATCCCTTCTATCAAGCCTTATCTAAAACGATCTCCTCTCCGTTCAAATTCTCATCTCTTTCAAGTCTGAACTCGACTCCAATCTTTCATATAATTTTTAAAATTGTCCATTTGAATAAAATTAATATATAAATTCACCTTTCCTCTCTACATAATTTGAAATGATAACCTAGAACAGCTATGAAGGGTGAAGACCAGAAACATCTGAAAAAATAATGTTTCGTGTAATCAATAATTTCTTATTTATTGTGTTTCGTTTTCATTCAAAGCGTACAAAAATAATAAAATTACGTTATCCGAAAGTAAAATGTGACATATTTTATAAAAAACATCGGTGCGCCGAACCAAAAAGACGAATATTTCTACTGTAGAGATACGAGACAGAATATTGTTCGAATTAAATATTCCATGGGAATTATCTGTCCATATAGGTGCGTTCTGGATTCCGCTCTTATGGACGGATTTTCATACGGGCGGATTTTTAAAGTAGAGTTTTAAGAGGAACGACTGCACAGTGCACAGCCTTTCTCAAGCAAAACTTCAATGTAGATTTGAGGCCAAATAAGCAAACTGAATAGATATTTTTTTATCAAAGGGTAAAGGAAATAACTAGTTCGGATATTTGCTACTTTATTTACTTGTATGTTAAATTATAAAATATATGCCATTAAAGAAAACAATGAATCATGATTTTAGAAACAACTTTAACAATTTTTTGTGAGTTATTGGCATTTACGTCAGAAGAAATTAGATGTCTGTAGTTAATGGAAATTAATAAAAATTAAATATTAACTTACCTAGGTCCATGTAAATGTTAAATTTATATGCGAAAAGTTGTTCCAACGTAAATCAGTTTTTTTCAATGTAAATTATAGCCCATCAATATAGGTTTTTTTTGTTATTTGTTTATTTTATTTTATAATAATAATAATATTTGGCTAATTGAATAGCGCCGTTTTCGTGAAAAATCACCACAAGGGCGCTGTACAAATATTTCATTATATTTGCATAGTAGGTGGGCATTTTTTTTTTTAAATAATTATCACTAACTAACTAACTAACCATCACGCCGTTTCCCCGCAGGGGTACACAGAGAGGTCAGACCGTCAAACAACTCGGTCTTGGCACACACTCTTTGCCTCGTTCACATTCATACATACTCTTCTATAATTCTGACTCTTGACATGGCCCGACTCAAGTATTCAGTATTCACTCGGTCGTGCCATGTCAACCTCGGGCGTCGCCGACTTCTGTTACCATTCACATCTGCATCATATATTCTCCTTACACTCCTTTCTTCGCTCATTAGCTCTACATGCCCAAACCATCTAGGCGTCCCTTTCTTGATCTCACTCATTACGCTCACATCAACCTTGCACTCTTTGCGGATCTACACATTTCTCACACGATCATACATAGTTTTAACACACATACGCCTCAGGGATCTCATTTCTACAGCATTCAGTATTATTATTAATCTTTATCATTAACCGTCAAATAATTGCCAAAGTTGCCTCCAAAATCGGAGTAATTTAATGGCGTATATTTTCAAATAAATAAATAAAGTAGCACATATACTAGATATTTGCTACAACTTTTGATATTATAATTATTCAGCTTGGTCAAATATTTTGACCTCAAATTCAAATTAAAAATTTTATAAAAAAGGGCGAAAAACCGAAGAAGGCCTACAGACCTCGCTACAATCGGAGGCAATATCGGAGCAGTGGTGGGAAGCACCCTAGATCAAACAAATGGACCTTGACTTCCAAATCGGGACCGACGACCCCACTATATCAGGCCTGCAAGAAAACGCCAGAGCCAATCCTATTTTCTGATGTTTGGAAAGTGTTGGTGCCATCTTGATCGTCGAGCGTTTTGCAGTACGATCAGTTTTACACTGCGACAGGGGCGAGTGTGTAGAGAAGACGCCAATTTTACCCCCACTTCCTAAATCGCCTCCGATTTGCCTTTTATGAAATTATTTTTATTGATTACCACAATATGAACAGTCAGTGGCGCGATGTTCAAAATGTAGTAATACAGAATGGGGCAAAAGTAATCACCCGATGTTCTTTTGCTGTAATTTTTTTTATGATAAACTTTAGTAGTGCTTGTTATTCCGCGTTCTTGCGGAGTAAACCGATTTATGTCTTGTCGATTTGTATTCTGCGTTTGTTTGCTTCACAAATGTCAAAACCGAATTGACATTTGGCGCCATTTTCAAAAGTTACAGCGTTTTCCAATAGGGTGATTACTTTTGCCCCACCTGTATTATAAATCATGCGTATCTCATTCGTCTTTGCTACTGTTCGGGAAATCACTGCAAATCCTTCGAGAAAACCGTCACTGGTACAGAGGCAAATAGCAAATGCATAAGATCATCTCGGATTCAAAGGTGCACATTGCACAGAGTGCAGCAAAACATACAGTACAGTTTTGAAGGGCCGGTACATCCCGTGTCGGGAGGGTCTTGCCGTTTTCAGTCGTTACCATGGTTTAGTCCGTACAACACCGGGGCTACCTGAAGGAAATTGTTTTTAAACATCGGCCTCACACCTTGGAAGAACTCCAGGATCGAATTCGGGAGGAAATCGGCGCTGTACCCGTCGAGATGTGCCAATGTGCTGGGGGGCATCATCTTTCTGATGTCATCTTAAGGAACTTTATGCATAAAACGGCATAAAATACCGAATAAAGTAAAATGAACCCCATTTCTGTAAGATTTGCCGTTTTTTTTTTAATAGCCCTTCAAAACTGCACTGTCTGTTTTGCCGCACCCTGTACATAATTGAAACGATGTGAATATATTACACAAGAATCTCACTTTCCGGAGCAGTGGGATTAATTGGAAACGCCTACAGCAGCCAGTTGAATATACAAAGATGTTTCGGAAAAGCAATACCTTGCACTATTCAATACAGAATCAAATGGTAAATGCATAAGATCATCTCATATTCAGCGGTGTACATAATGATACATACAACGTGAGTATACTACACAAGAACCTCAATGCCCGGAGACGGTGGGACTATTTAGATATTTATGAGTCAGATCACATCATTATTGCGTTCTCAAATATTCATACAATCATCTCCGGAGTCATGATCAAAGCAATTTGCAAGGCATTTGCTGCAACTCTTTTAAATGATATAAATGCATAAATTGTTGGCCAGAAGGATTTTCTCTGACTTAATATATCTATATAAAATTCTACATGATGCTTTCGATAACAAATTATTATAAATAATAATTATTAGCCCGAAGCACAAATATAAATTTGAAAAAATCTTCCGTAAAAAATAAAAGGTGCCGACGGGAATTGAACTCGCGCCTTCATATTGTCGGTCAGGTGCACGGAAGCACTGTGCTACGTCGGCTTATTTTTAACCGCCAAATAAATCAATAAATACTAGTATATCATTCAGCAATTATTGCTTTTTGATTTTTTTTCACTTGAAAACAACCAATTTTATGTTTGTAGGAAAATTATTGTTAAATACTTAATTTCTCACTATGTTTTTCTCAGATGATTTTTACAATTTATATTTGTGTTTCAGACTTATATTGTTTATAATTATTTGTTATCCTTTGTGCTTTGCATAAAAACTTTGTCTTGTAAACCTTTAATAAAACATAATTATGCTTTTGATAGTCTAGAAATGCTTGCATTAAGAAGCTTTCGGATTCCACTACATAATACTAGAAGTCGGGATTTATTTCAATGCAGAAATTATGGGACTAACTACCATTTGCATTCCTCATTGCCCAGAATACTAATGGAGAGAAACAATTATACCGAGTCTGCGGCCATCTTCAATTAATCACTAATACAAATACAAAAGATCATTACTGAGGCATAATAAATACTGTATAATTTTTACCATACATATATAAAAGCCCCTAAATAGGGTACTATTAACCTTTCAGGATAATTTTGTTCGCTTTTAGGAACAATTAGAGGTAAATCGTGGTATCTCAGTAATCCGCGTACAATTGTAATGTTATATTTCGCATTAGTCAGAAGTACACTGGAATATGCATCGCCTATTTGGAATCCGCAATATAAACTTTACATAGATAGTATAGAACGAATCCAAAACAAATTTATAAAATATATTACCCACAGATTCAACAATAATTTTGAGTGTACATCTGAAACTTTGCAGCGAAGACGAGCAGTAGCTGACTCAATATTTATACACAGAATTTTAAACAATGAGATTGACTGTTCTGAACTTTTGTCCCTTATTAACTTTAACATACCTTTGAGACGTACACGACATACAGTGCTATTCCACACGCTAAATTATAAAACAAATGCAGCATCTAATTCGACAATTAACCGAGCTCTTCATACTCTAAATAATATTTGTATTAACTCTAACATTGACATTTTTTCGGATTCACTGCCCAAATTCAAACGTGGTATCATGTCAATAATTTAAAGAATTCAATGCGCATACATACAGACACACACATATACAAACACTCACACACACATTACACACGTCACACACACACACCTATAAACTACACAAGTCACCTGGTAATTAAGGAATAAACATACCACTTAGCAGACATTGCAAGGAAACATATCATAGGTACACAACATGAAGTATCTTATTCCTGTATATTGTTTCATCTCTGTAAATTATGTACTGTTTGTTTCAATAATATAAAAAAAAAATAAAAATAAAATCTCCGTTACTGTCATAGTGAGAAATATGATCTAAACAGTGTTAGAAAGAGAAAACATCACGCTTTATATTCAAATCTCAAAGTTAACAGATGAATTAAATGTGCACTTTATGAAGCCAAAAGTTTGAAAGGAGATTTAAAAAAAATTATGAAAAGGTATTTATCTTAGTTTTTTCGTTATCAGTAACTAGTTGACTTGTACCCGGCGTTGCTGGGGGTTGTCCATAGGAGATAGACATATACCATCGCGGACTTTTCTGTAGGCATTTTTAAGATATACAATTCTGTAGTACATTATTTTGATGTATATCTTAAGGTTTAGCCAGCGTTAGCAATGGAAGCGTCCGAAAAAAAAAATATATATATTTACGACTATTACAAAACATCGACTTTTCTCAACATTCTATACATATAATATGCATGTTTTATAATATAAACCTTCCGGAAGAAATTTTCTAAATGATAGTTAAAACCCATCAAAATCAGTTCCGTAGTTTAGAAGAACTAAGCGCACAAACAGACAGACGCGGACAGCGACTTTGTGTTTAAAATTGAAATTAATTTAAAATTGTTTAAAATAATATTTTTATTTATAATAATAAAATTTGTAACCGTATTTTATCACCTTTCAAAATCATATTTTAGTTTTCGGATACGTTCAGAAATAATTCATTCATTTCGATTTTATTGCAAAGCGGAAATACTACGACCTTCTGTCAAAATATGGCAGAGGCTTGAAGAGTTAATAAAATAAATTAATTAAATTAAAAAAAAAACTGACTCCCAACTGTCCAGATCCAATGATACTACAGGGTTTTCCAATAAGAGGTGTTATTTTGAATAGCCCGCTATTTCGGTAGATGTTACTATTAAAGCTGTCATTTTTTAACATTATTTGACAAGTAGAAACTACGCCATTAATAAAAATGGAACGATACACGCTTCAACAACGCATTGAAATTATTAAAATTCACTTGAGCGAATCAAATGCAAATCATCTTGAGTGATGAGGCCCATTTCCACCTCGGTGGCTTCGTCAACAAGCAAAATTGTCGCATCTGGGGCTCGGAAAACCCAAGAGTTATTGTTGAAAAGTCTCTCTATCCTCAGCGTGTGACTGTTCGTCATAGGACCTTACTTTTTCGAAAATGAGGCTGGAGCAACAGTTACGGTGAATGGATTGCGCTATCGAGAGATGATTAATGATTTTTTATGGCCGGAATTGGATGGTATTGATCTGGACAACGTTTACTTTCAACAAGACGGCGCTACGTACCACACAATCAACAAAATCATTGATCTTTTAAGATTGAATATCAAAATAACACCTCTTATTGGAAAACTCTGTATAAAATAAAGACGCTATCGGCGTCTGTCTGTTTGTACGCTTAGTTTTTATAAACTACGCAACGAATATTGTTAGTGTTTTCATTATCATTTTAATACATGCATATTATATTTATAGAAAGTAGAGAAATGTCCACGTTTATCCTAGAATTCACTACCATAAAACTTTACTAAAAATCATTCACAACCCCGAGCAATTCCGGGTACATGTCAGCTAGTTTTCATATAATTGTTGGCTGTTGTAACAAGGTCGATTCCCTGATATACCGTGCAAACACAGACATAGGAATTAATAGACGAGAAGATAATGGCGAGGGGTAAAATCAACTGTTGAAGAACGAAGGGAGTAAGGCTGACTGTGATTCGTCAATAAATCAATCTGACAGTAAATAGGCATCTCGCATTATAATATCATCATTTACTTCTTAAAAGTAAAACCTGCTTTTGAATGAATAGACATTTTTACATGGGAGCGCAAATTACTCGCCACGTTATGAACAAATTTGCGAAGTCCAAATTCGGCAAAAAAATTCGGTTCCATTTTCAGAGACGAATATTTCGTTTGAGTATTTAGTTAAGACACTTTTATAAATGTTCATAATTTACTTCCCAGCAACCAACCAGCTTTGTGTTTCGCGTCCAGACGTTTCTCGATGTGATGGTATAATATGTTTCTAAAACTGATCTATATTATACGATGTGAATATGCTTAAAATAAAGTAAAATAATGCTTATATATGGAATGTAATACGACAATTGGGTTTATTCTCTTTTTCACATCTATTTTTACAAGTTTTCATAGTACAAGTCAACATTTTGCCGTGTTATTTCGTAAAATGAACCGATGATGCCTCGAATTTCACTTGAGGTCATACGCGAGCACAGCCGGTTCCAATGGAACCGGTATGGGGAGTGGGGATAATACGCTTTTAATCACTTAGGGCAGGTCTACTAATATTCATATGTCTATGCGTGCAAATGATTTCAACACAATTTCTGAATACTTGAATGGGTGGGTGGTTGGTTCTGAATAAAAATGAATAATTGAGAATAATTCTCGAAGTTAGTAACAAACAAAGGAGCGGTTAGCTACCCGGCGTCCAACAACGGCTGGCGGGAATTTCAATCTCGTTAGGGAGGAATTAATATTTTTATGGCACTATAACATTGCATATAAATAAATTTCATATTACAATTCATTTGCATTATTTCGAGCACCGTACTGAGCTCATTCCCGTATCATGACAGTCGTTTTTAGGGTATATTTCAATGTAATAACTAGAATTATCGATAAATTAATCAATTTTTCAATGGTTTTGACGTCCCAAATGTACAACAAACATATGTCAAATTAGGGAATCCTCTACTAGACCACGTATTAATCACACTAGTTTGAATCAAAATGACATAAAAAACATTCCAAGTTATAAAACCACATTCGGACAAAGAAACTACACTTATTTTGCTACAAATCAAGAATAAAAATCTGGCTGAAAGAAGCTAATGAAAAAACACCAAAAACGACAGAGAAAAAAACAAAATAGAATTACATAACATTAGCCCGTCTCAGCACAGGACACCCTACTACCTAGTGAGGAGGACTGAATAACTTTAGTCCGCCTCAGCACAGGACACCCTACTACCTAGTGAGGAGGACTGAATAACTTTAGTCCGCCTCAGCACAGGACACCCTACTACCTAGTGAGGAGGACTGTATAACTTTAGTCCGCCTCAGCACAGGACACCCTACTACCTAGTGAGGAGGACTGTATAACTTTAGTCCGCCTCAGCACAGGACACCCTACTACCTAGTGAGGAGGACTGTATAACTTTAGTCCGTCTCAGCACAGGACACCCTACTACCTAGTGAGGAGGACTGTATAACTTTAGTCCGCCTCAGCACAGGACACCCTACTACCTAGTGAGGAGGACTGAATAACTTTAGTCCGCCTCAGCACAGGACACCCTACTACCTAGTGAGGAGGACTGAATAACTTTAGTCCGCCTCAGCACAGAACACCCTACTACCTAGTGAGGAGGACTGAATAACTTTAGTCCGCCTCAGCACAGAACACCCTACTACCTAGTGAGGAGGACTGAATAACTTTAGTCCGCCTCAGCACAGGACACCCTACTACCTAGTGAGGAGGACTGAATAACTTTAGTCCGCCTCAGCACAGAACACCCTACTACCTAGTTAGGAGGACTGAATAACTTTAGTCCGCCTCAGCACAGGACACCCTACTACCTAGTGAGGAGGACTGAATAACTTTAGTCCGCCTCAGCACAGGACACCCTACTACCTAGTGAGGAGGACTGAATAACTTTAGTCCGCCTCAGCACAGGACACCCTACTACCTAGTGAGGAGGACTGAATAACTTTAGTCCGCCTCAGCACAGAACACCCTACTACCTAGTGAGGAGGACTGAATAACTTTAGTCCGCCTCAGCACAGAACACCCTACTACCTAGTGAGGAGGACTGAATAACTTTAGTCCGCCTCAGCACAGAACACCCTACTACCTAGTGAGGAGGACTGAATAACTTTAGTCCGCCTCAGCACAGGACACCCTACTACCTAGTGAGGAGGACTGAATAACTTTAGTCCGCCTCAGCACAGAACACCCTACTACCTAGTGAGGAGGACTGAATAACTTTAGTCCGCCTCAGCACAGAACACCCTACTACCTAGTGAGGAGGACTGAATAACTTTAGTCCGCCTCAGCACAGGACACCCTACTACCTAGTGAGGAGGACTGAATAACTTTAGTCCGCCTCAGCACAGAACACCCTACTACCTAGTTAGGAGGACTGAATAACTTTAGTCCGCCTCAGCACAGAACACCCTACTACCTAGTGAGGAGGACTGAATAACTTTAGTCCGCCTCAGCACAGAACACCCTACTACCTAGTGAGGAGGACTGAATAACTTTAGTCCGCCTCAGCACAGGACACCCTACTACCTAGTGAGGAAGACTGAATAACTTTAGTCCGCCTCAGCACAGAACACCCTACTACCTAGTGAGGAGGACTGAATAACTTTAGTCCGCTTCAGCACAGAACACCCTACTACCTAGTGAGGAGGACTGAATAACTTTAGTCCGCCTCAGCACAGGACACCCTACTACCTAGTGAGGAGGACTGAATAACTTTAGTCCGCCTCAGCACAGGACACCCTACTACCTAGTGAGGAGGACTGAATAACTTTAGTCCGCCTCAGCACAGGACACCCTACTACCTAGTGAGGAGGACTGAATAACTTTAGTCCGCCTCAGCACAGGACACCCTACTACCTAGTGAGGAGGACTGAATAACTTTAGTCCGCCTCAGCACAGGACACCCTACTACCTAGTGAGGAGGACTGAATAACTTTAGTCCGCCTCAGCACAGGACACCCTACTAACTAATGAGGAGGACTGAATAACTTTAGTCCGCCTCAGCACAGGACACCCTACTACCTAGTGAGGAGGACTGAATAACTTTAGTCCGCCTCAGCACAGGACACCCTACTACCTAGTGAGGAGGACTGAATAACTTTAGTCCGCCTCAGCACAGGACACCCTACTACCTAGTGAGGAGGACTGAATAACTTTAGTCCGCCTCAGCACAGGACACCCTACTACCTAGTGAGGAGGACTGAATAACTTTAGTCCGCCTCAGCACAGGACACCCTACTAACTAATGAGGAGGACTGAATTACTTTAGTCCGCCTCAGCACAGGACACCCTACTACCTAGTGAGGAGGACTGAATAACTTTAGTCCGCCTCAGCACAGGACACCCTACTACCTAGTGAGGAGGACTGAATAACTTTAGTCCGCCTCAGCACGGGACACCCTACTAACTAATGAGGAGGACTGAATAACTTTAGTCCGCCTCAGCACAGGACACCCTACTACCTAGTGAGGAGGACTGAATAACTTTAGTCCGCCTCAGCACAGGACACCCTACTACCTAGTGAGGAGGACTGAATAACTTTAGTCCGCCTCAGCACAGGACACCCTACTACCTAGTGAGGAGGACTGAATAACTTTAGTCCGCCTCAGCACAGGACACCCTACTACCTAGTGAGGAGGACTGAATAACTTTAGTCCGCCTCAGCACAGGACACCCTACTAACTAATGAGGAGGACTGAATAACTTTAGTCCGCCTCAGCACAGGACACCCTACTACCTAGTGAGGAGGACTGAATAACTTTAGTCCGCCTCAGCACAGGACACCCTACTACCTAGTGAGGAGGACTGAATAACTTTAGTCCGCCTCAGCACGGGACACCCTACTAACTAATGAGGAGGACTGAATAACTTTAGTCCGCCTCAGCACAGGACACCCTACTACCTATTAAAACAAAAATTAAAACTGAATTGAAAATTTATCTGATTGATTAAAATACACGCATAAGTAAGTATACATAATATAACACCTTCCATACGAAAGAAGTCAAAATTAACTGTTTAATTGATGAAATGACTTTAGCCGTATTTAGTAACTAGATTTGAATAACCAGGCACTTTCCCATCTCCTTCTCCCCACTACCTTCACCCCCACAACATACCCCAATTGGGGATGCTATAGTCTCACTGGCTCCAGTTGGTTGAAACCAGTTAAAACTCATGTGCCGTACTCACATTAAAAAAAACGCAACTGTCTATATCAATTGAAATGTTGCTTGATCTTGCGTTTTCGTTAACCAGATCTGAATAGCAGGTACTTCCCTACGTTCCTCTCTCCCTATCTCTACCTTCAGCCTAACAATGTACCCCAACTAGGGATGCCATAATCTTACTTAAAAAATGTCTAAATCTGATTTCTAAAACTCTGTGTAAATGCTGGGCAACACCGGGGGACTTCAGCTGGTTTATTTATAAAAAAAACTATTAACTTATATTATCTAAGCCAGAGGTTCCCAAACTTTTTTACCCCGTAGACCACTTGCCAAATATTTTTTTTCTCGTAGACCCCCTGCCTGCCGAACATTGAATTTTCCTAAACCTATTAACGTCCCATGTGATAATTATTTATTTTTATCGTAAGAAGATTCCTTTTCCTTGCCTGCCCAACAACCGGGTGGCGGTATAGTTCCTCTGTCTTTACATTGTGCAGACAGGGGAGCCCTTGTGAGATATTACACCAAATGAAAATGATGCAGGACAAGCAACGGGAATTTCTTTCTGTAGCTAGAACCCTTCAGTTCTTTGTTAGTACTTATTCCTATCACTTTCTTCTTTTCATATGATATCCATTTCTTCAACGTTCCATTTCCGTAGTCAAAATGTCCTCAAACTTAGTTTTCTGTGTGAAGTACATTTAAATGTTGAACGTAGACCAAACGTTATTACCCTGGACGTTTTTCAAAAACATGTTGGGGAACTTGGAAAATTCCAATGTGCAATGTTTTGCATCAATATATTAATTCTGACAAGAAAAGAAACATAGACTATTTATATACATCAATAAACAATTTTACCAAATATAAAATTACAAATATCCAATAAGTAATTTCTCAGTCTATTGTTAGTATCGCGTAAACTGTGTTATTTGTTTATTGAAGACAATACTAGCGATTTCTAAACGAAAATCTGAAAAGGATACGATCACATCTAGGACTCGAATCCAGGACCCTTGCCATGCCGGGGCACCGCTCTACCACTGAGCTAATGGGACCCTATCCCCTTCGGTCACATTTAACTGTATCATACTTCTAATAAGAACTACCAACATTTTCTTCATTTTTTTCACCGCACATTTTTTATTGGCAACTATCTTTATGTATGATCGCAAGATTCAACCCGAACTAAATGCAATCTAGACAGCGTCTTTTAGATAAACCTATTTTATTTTTTATTTTTTAATGTGCGACATCTATTGACTTTTCTTCAAGTCTAGAATGAATATTTAATTTTTGGAATAACTTTATTGAGTAAAACCTCAAATTGGGGGTTTTGCCATGCCGGGGCACGTGCCCAAGCAGGGGTCCTGGGTTTGAGTCCTAGATGTGACCGTACCCTTTTCTGTTTCAGATTTTCGTTTAGAAATCGCTAATATTGTCTTCAATAATTAAATATTACAATTTGAGGTTTTACTCAATAAAGTTAATCCAAAAAATAAACGTGTTATTTGTGTTAGGTGTATTGTGTCATTTACGGAACTCCTGAATGTTGATGACTTGATGTAAATGGGGGTCCGCTCATGTGTATCCCCATTTGAATCTCGTTGACCCCCAGCAAGCCGATATCGACCCCTGGGTATAGACCACTTTGGGAAACTCTGATCTAAGCCAATAAAAATTCATGCAAGTGGCTCATTTCAATCCCGCATATTTTCAGTTTTTTTTTAACATTCATAAATCACTTGAAAAATAACACAAAGGTTAAACAAACCAACCGAACTTAACGGTTTTCTAATAACATTATTTTATTGTTTTTGTAAATAAAATACTTTTATTGCCTGCCGGTATTTCGCACAGATGGTGTTAGGATAAACAGAGCTGCAGATTTATTAAATGTACCATGTGGAAATTTTTTTTTTTCGTTTCATAATGTTAGAAAAATAATATTTTTCTTATTTACGGCTTGTTCACAAAAACTAACCTGATTTTTGTGCGTTTTGCATGCGGCAGCCGTACGTCTAAATGCGGGGCCGACACGACAAGGTCGCGGGTCTTATAAATATACTTGTGCAACAGTGTGTTTATTTTGGCAGCCACCTCTAGTGTGCAGCCCCTTGATTTATATATCTGATAAGAACTAGTCACTCTGTTTGATAGATTTACTTATTTTATTGGAACAATTGCACACTTAATAGTGCGTCTCGGGTTTGCAAATCCCGCGGGATTGCGGGATGTAATTAAGAAATTCCGCGGGATATAATTAAGAAAACCGCGTGTTTGCGGGATAGAATTAAATGATCCTGTGGGAATCGCGGGATTTTTGTTAAGGCGTATAGAATTTAAGTAATGTCAACAATTCGTAAACTTTAAAAAAATATATTTTTTATCAATCATCTTTGATACTACATAGTACATTATTAAAAAAAGTGCGTCTAGGGTTTGCAAATTCCAATGTTAAGGCAAAGTTTAATGCTAAATCACTATTTTGATCAATCTTTATAACGAATTGGTGTACATTATGAATACCAAAAAATATGCTTTAGATAAATTGAAGATTTTCCTATTGCTTCGCTTGAGTAGAATACAAATAAAATAATAAATTACTCAATAAAAAATATAAATGTAAACTACTAAAAAATTATTATTTTTTCAATAGAAATGTATGAACGCGTAAAGGAAACAACTTTTTAAAGATACCTTATTATATATAGCCAAGATTATCTGTGACAGTTTCACTTGATTAACTTTTTTGCTTTCTTATAAATTTATTTACAAAATAAATTAAAACCAGTTTTTTACTTGACATCGAACGTTGCTAGACTCCGTTTGTCAAGCGATTTTAATATTTTTGGCTTGTAGCTTCCTCTTAATGTAAATGTTGGTTTGTTAAAAATCTTAAATCTCCGAAAGTTCTTCACCGATTGCTATGAAATTTTTACACAACGTTGCATTCGAATACGCGTGTATTTTTATATACCTAAATTATGTAGATACCAGCTGTGACATAAAAAAAACATTAAACAGCCTTTTTTGAAAAAAAAAAAAGTGCCATCTGTTGGACGTAAAAGCAACACGCGCAATTGTTTATCTATCTGCACAGACAGACTGAGACACAGCAACGCTGGTAAAGCTAGTAGATAATAATAATATACTGTCGCATCATATTGCCCGGATTATACGGACCTTTACGAAGCTATTTCTAGATTTATAAAGCCAATTTTCCGGGCTGGTGAGGCTCTCTCAGGCCACTTTAATTAGGGGGAAGCTGGCAGATTTTTCTCCCAATTAGTTTTTAACCTTTAAAGTATGTACTTCCATTTTATCACGGTACCTTCATATATCTTCTATATATTCTACCTGTCTATATAAATAAACATGTAAATGTTCGTTTGTTCAAAATCTTAAATCTCCAAAAGTTCTTCACCGATTGCTTTGAAATTTTGACACAACGTTGCATTCGAATACGCGTGTGTTTTTATATGTATACCTACATTATGTAGATATCAGCTTTGACATGAAAAAACATGCCTCTATTGAAAAAAAAGTGCCATCTGTTGGACGTAAAAGCAACACGCGCTATTGTTTCTCTATCTGCACAGACAGACTGAGCCACAGCAACGCGTGGTGAAGTACAGCTAGTAAATAAAATACACTCCAGATAATACAGGGTTTTCCAATAAGAGTTGTTATTTTGATATTCAATCGTAAAAGATCAATGGTTTCGTTGCTTGTGTGGCACGTAGCGCCGTCTTGTTGAAAGTAAACGTTGTCCAGATCAATACCATCCAATTCCGGCCATAAAAAATCATTTATCATCTCTCGCGATAGCGCAAGCCATTCACGGTAACTGTTGCTCCAGCCTCATTTTCGAAAAAGTAAGGTCCAATGACGAACAGTCACACGTTGAGGATAGAGAGGCTTTTCAACAATAACTCTTGGGTTTTCCGAGCCCCAGATGCGACAATTTTGCTTGTTGACGAAGCCACCGAGGTGGAAATGGGCCTCATCACTCAAGATGATTTGCATTTGATTCACTCAAGTGAATTTTAATAATTTCAATGCGTTGTTGAAGCGTGTATCGTTCCATTTTTATTAATGGCGTAGTTTCTACTTGTCAAATGTCAAAAAATGACAGCTTCAAAAGTAACATCTACCGAAATAGCGGGCTATTCAAAATAACACCTCTTATTGGAAAACCCTGTACTTTTTAGAGATAAGCCCGAACTGAAATCTTTTGTAATTGTTCATTATATCCGTGAACTCGCTATTGCCGTGATCGTTATAATGAAGTTGGACTGTATAATAAAAATTTAAATCACCTTGTATCGAAAATTTTAATAGGTTACAAACCTATTAGTCAAAAATATATATAAAACAAATAAATCTCCATGCAAGAGGCTCATTCTACATAAATAGGAGCAAAAAAAAATACAATTCCTCTTAAGGCGATGCCATACGTAGTAATGCAAAATCATGTGTTTTTGGTTTGAAAATTTGGTCGCCTAGAAATGTTTCAGATGCTTTAATTAAATACTGCGAGTAGAATACATCTTGGCCTTTGAAATAATCGAGTATTTTTTAGATAAGTCTTTTTACAAGACCAGAAAAAAAATAATGTATAAGGCCTATGAAAACTGCTTTGAAGTTCAAAATCTCCTACTTACGAACCCATTTTCGGTTATAATTTTATTGTATAATGTGGCAAATTAAGTTATTTATAAAAACATCGAAAAAAAATTAAATATTTATGCCGGAACATCCACAAAATAAAATAAAAGGCACTTTTTGGCCATGTTTTTCCTTGTAGCATAAATCAAAACAGGCGGATGGTGTTAAGCGGGAATTTAAACCTTATCGCCATCTACGTAAGGGTTGTTATTGATAGCGGCTCAATTTAAAACATTACACGACGTAGTGCATCGCCTTAACAGATTTTTGAATATTACAGGAATTTGGAATAAATATTATTATTATAATTATTGAAAACGCTTGTGTTCTTATATACCTATATTATATAGATGTCACCCGTTTTTTTTTAAACAGCGCCATCTGTTGAAAGTAAAAGCAACACGCGCTATTGTTTCTCTGTCTACAGACAGATTGAGCCACAGAAACGCGTGACAGGAATGTGTCTTTCTTTAAACAAATAAATAACAATAATAATCGAATTGTAGATATAACTGATGGTTGTGATTATGTACAATAAATTTATCCAACTGGGCATAGACAGATTGCCAATAACAAATTGATGGTAGAAGTAGATCAATTATTATGCCATTACGGACTGCGTTTGCGGCATAATGAATAAATGGTACATTGGTAGGAGACAGCGAATCAATTGAGATGTCAGCAAGAATGATTGGTTCAGGTCAATTATTATCGAAGTACATAATCGTATTTGTTGATAAATAAAGAGGTGGTAGGGGAATATGAAAGTGAAACGCATATAAGAATTGATATACTGCCATACCATTATATCGCTAATAACTTGCAGTTCGTGGCTATCTCATTGGAATGTCTTTATATTTTTGATGAAAAACCAATTTTTATTATTATTAAAATACACACAAAGAAATATATTACAAACTAGCTGTATACCGACACGCGTTGCTGTGGCTCAGTCTGTCTGTGCAGATGGAGAAAGATTAGCGCGTGTTGCTTTTACATCCAACAGATGGCGCTGTTTTACAAAAAAAGTCTGTTTTTATCTTTCGCAGATGACGTCTATGTGATATAGGTACATAAAAACACGCGCGTATTCGAATGCAACGTTGTGTCAAAATTTCAGAGCAAACGGTGAATAACTTCGGGAGATTTAAGATTTTTAACAAACGAAAATTTACATGTTTATTTATATAGATAGATTAAAAATTTATCATAATTTAGAATAGGTCCAATGCCGATTTTAGTGATAATAGAAGCAAATATGCCGCACAGAGTTTTGGTGGCCGGGCGGAAAGAGCCGACAAGTCGCAAGGCAGGCCAAATGGAGCGTCGCACAGTGGGCTGAAAATCGCCTTTCATAGACATAGAGACTTGAATTTTCAAGGGTATTTTTTTTGGCTAGAAATGGATTCTGCTGATCATTACTATGCTATAAAATTTCGTACGAAGCAATTGCGTGTACAAATGAAGGAGTTATCATTTTTTTAAGAAAAAATTGTATGGCACTGACATTAAAAATGAGGGTATCTCTGGAATCATAAGGTTGGCCATTCTATCCTTATACACAGATATACTACTATTTATTTGTATTTTTTGACATACTTCGTATTGTGGCGCAACATGCGATTTTTTTTTTTAAATCCTCAAGTTGAAAAAAACACTTTTGAATGTTGATGATTCATTTTAATGCTTAAATGTTTTTAGGCTTGCAGTGTAAATAAAATATTGTAAACTAGACAAAGCATACTCATATGTAAAATTTTATAGCATAGTAATGATCAGCAGAATCCATTTCTAGCCAAAAAAAATACCCTTGAAAATTCAAGTCTCTATGTCTATGAAAGGCGATTTTCAGCCCACTGTGCGTCGTTCCGTGCAAGAGTGTCGTCCGTTCTTACTACGCAAGAATCGGTTTTTAACCACCTAGGGCCCGCCAAAAGATGTTTCACATCAATATTCAGAACCAGGATAACTTTGCACATACAAAATATAGTCGATTCGCAAAATTCTCATACATTAAAACATACATTTCACCAACCTACAACTAAAACGACTTTTGGTCAAATAAATTGGCAATATTTCTCTATAAAACTATTTAATATCCTCCCTCTTGGAACAAAAACTATTAAAAAATAACCGACTTCAAAAGAAGTATTAAGATATGGATTATGGACACGGGAAGGAAGAATATAGATAGAATGTTGCAAACCTAACAAAGAATTATGGACACGGGAAGGAAGAATATAGATACAGTGTTGGAACCTAACAAAGAAGTGTTAAGATATGGATTATGGACACGGGAAGGAAGAATATAGATACAGTGTTGGAACCTAACAAAGAAGTGTTAAGATATGGATTATGGACACGGGAAGGAAGAATATAGATACAGTGTTGGAACCTAACAAAGAAGTGTTAAGATATGGATTATGGACACGGGAAGGAAGAATATAGATACAGTGTTGGAACCTAACAAAGAAGTGTTAAGATATGGATTATGGACACGGGAAGGAAGAATATAGATACAGTGTTGGAACCTAACAAAGAAGTGTTAAGATATGGATTATGGACACGCGAAGGAAGAACTTAGATACGATGTTGCAACCTAACAAAGAAGTATTAAGATATGGATTATGGACAAGGGAAAGAAGAATATAGATACAATGTCGCAACCTAACAAAGAAGTATTAAGATATGGATTATGGACACCGGAAGGAAGAATATAGATACAATGTTGCAACCTAACAATGAAGTATTAAGATATGGATTATGGACACGGGAAGGAAGAATATAGATACAATGTTGCAACCTAACAAAGAAGTATTAAGATATGGATTATGGACACCGGAAGGAAGAATATAGATACAATGTTGCAACCTAACAATGAAGTATTAAGATATGGATTATGGACACGGGAAGGAAGAATATAGATACAATGTTGCAACCTAACAAAGAAGTATTAAGATATGGATTATGGACACGGGAAGGAAGAATATAGATACAATGTTGCAACCTAACAAAGATTAACATTATGTTATGTTTTTCTTCTGTATATTTTTCCACTATACATTTTTCTTATATAATGTTATGTTTTTCATCTATTATTTCGCTTTATAATTTACTTGTATATTTTGAACCTTTACAAAAATTAACGTACCAAATATACAATTTATAAATCACACAAATTACCATGTACAACGTGACCTTAGAACAAGGTACCCCAGAAAGGTCACATTCTTTTCAACAAATGTAAAAAAAAAATTAAAATAAAAAACAATTTCTTCATCTATAAATCCTATGTCGGTCTTTCCCATAATTTTTTTCCCTAGGTCTAAGGAAATTTCAACATAAACTGTCCCAGAAATTAACCACCTAGCAACAAGACACTATATGGCGATTCAATAAGGCGTCTGTAACCTGAGACTAATGAATTTAAGGTTATAAAAAGTTGTTTTAAATATAAAAATCACAATTTACTCAAGAAACTGGGTTTTTTATATTAAAAAGTAGCATCTTCAGTAACTAACTCATTTTAATTACAACTTAACCCCCCCAGCGTCAGAGGGTCTTATATGACCGGGCTTCCATATTTTATAAAAGAATTTTTTTACTTTTTTTCTATCTTCTGGAAATACTTAATTTTATTGACTTTAGAAAGAGAAATAATAATTCTTTCCAGTTTGCCTCAAATAGTAACACTGGAATCCATTATTAATTAATATTAATATATATATTCTGTAATTTTTTGATGAAATAAATAAATTAAAAAAAAAAAAAAAAAAAAAAAAAAAATATCCTAAACATAGCCAAAATGAATAATTCATATTTCGTGCCGCTATTGTAACAATCGGTTTAACTTTAAAAATTACTTCTTATTTTTTATTATATGGAAGAGATAAAAGTGAATGTACACTATTCTTACAAATTCCTCGAACAAAACTAATATGTTTTTGATGTATCGAGTTACTTAAATTTTCTATGATTGGAGTAAAACATTGAGCAAAAATGTGGTTAATGTTTTAATTCGTTAACGTTTTTCACGTTTGATATTAAAATTTTACTATTTAGAAATAGTAATCTTTATTTTAAACGCATACACCGGAAAGATAATTTTTTTCTAGTTTCTAAAACAGTATTTGTTTTTACGGAAAATTAAAAAATAAGATGTATATAGCGCATTTGAAAAACACAGAAAACATTGCAAACTGTACAAAAGTGATGAAAGTACTGAAGGGTTAAAAAATGATAACCACAGAAAAAAATCTGGTGGTTCTTGTTAAATAATATTCTATACAAATTTGGTGTTAACAAATCTCATAGACGCTGCGCACCCGGGCAGTTAACAGATTCCTAGAGTATGTTTTGTGTGAACTATTTCTGAACTGAAAGTACCATAGTCGCTGATTCACAATGCACATATGCGATTCGTTTCGGAATCACTCTCGGGCAGTATTAATACAGACGGATGGATTTTTTTTGTATTGGGAGTAGCGATGGGTAATGGCTCATTTTATTAACAGCTGGAGCCACGTTGCCAGCTCAATATTTTCTTATGGGAGCCATGAACTCAGAGCGTATGAGCAATGAGAATACTGAGCTCGCTCGATACGACTTGCCGATACGGCTTTCTTGGTATGCCTCCCCCGCTACACAGATCCCAGCTCCCAGCGTAAGTGTATGAATGGTCGTACGACTCTTGGTACCGGTACGCCACTCTACCACGAGAAAAATGAGATGTTAGATAGTTAGTAGTTGTAGGTAAATATGTCCAGATGTCAGACTGCCAGACGCCATTCACGTCTCTGAGTATGTAATAAAAATATTTTTTATGTACTATTTTTCTAAAATATCTCCTGATAATAAAAGAGTAATCGTGCAATTGTACTGTGGTACAGTTTAACGAGAGTCGTAGGAACATGAACATGACTTGCTAGCTCAATTGTGCAGCTCGTTCATGAACGACTCATCTCTAGTTGGGAGAATTCAGTTTAGGTGGCTAGATGGTGTGGAACCAAACACAGTATCCTTAGGCATAAGAAACTTGATGTAGAAACTAAGGTTGTAGCACCAATAATGTATGTTTGAGTGATGAATCCTTGAAGCAAGTGGATGATTTTGTGCACTTAGAAGTATTATGTTCACTAACGAGCTATTAATTTAGTCTATGTAGAGGAGATTGTGGGCATCTGGTACAGGAACAAAAACATTAGCATATATTATGTTCCGATTACCAAGCAGCCATAATAGCACTGTAAAATAACCAATGCAACTCCAAACTAATGATGTAGTTTGTAACGGTCTTGGAAGAACTTTGCTACTAGTGCTGAGTAATATAAAAATGATAAAAATATATGTAAAAAATGTGCCAAAAATTAGGTTCACTGTTTGTAGTTTACGGATGTAATAATTACAAACAACAAAAACACTCCAAGGCGTTTCTAGGATTCCGAAACGAATAGAGAATTCGCCGCACGCGCACGTGCGGCTCATTACATATTTTTCAAGCATTCTCGTAATCATTATTATTTTAATATCCATAACAACACCATCTATCGACATTTGTCAGAATTAAGATGGGAAACGTCTGCTGGTTCGAACCATCTTAACAAACCTACTCAAAGGTACTTCTCCGTGTTGCAATATAGAATGAGAGCCGGGCGTCAGTTCCACATACAAAGGAACCCCCATTCCCCGTGGCAACTCACATTGTAAATGAGATTGTAGATTAGTTACTTATTTATTTATCAACGAGCGAACAATATTTATAAAGGGTAATGAATGGAACTTACGTGCCCCTTGAATCCTTCAAGGCTACTGTTAAAAATGTCAACGTCTTAGACTATTATTTAATAGCACCATACCTCATGTCATACTATGCAGAACCAGTATGTCCGTTCTGCTATGTGAGATAGTAATAATAATAATTGGATAATTTGTAGAGCGCCGTTTTTGTGAAAAATCACCTCAAGGGCGTTATAGCATATCATGGTGCCGTCACTGGCTGTAGTTGTTTGGTACGAATAACTTATAGCATTCCAGGAGGTATGAACTATCTATTCTTTAGGGTGAATTGCCTAATACAAAAAAAAAAAAAACTATCTATTAAATTATTCACAATTTGATATGCCGTTACTTCTAGAAACCCACTCCCCCTCGACTGAAGACTTTTGTAGAGCGTTTTATCGAGCGAATCTTCGTGATGCATGAATCGCGGGTTCATTCTCATATACAGGTATCTAAGGAACTTTTTTTGAAACTATTCTAATTTCTCAACAACAGAGGCGTGTTTCACATATGAATAGTAGAAATTATACATTATACATAAGTAAACTGCCTTAGTAATAATCTTTTAAATTTGTTAAGTGCTAAATTGAAGATGTCCACTGACTCGGTATAATTAGTTCTCTCCATTAGTATTCTGGGCAATGAGGAATACATATGGTAGTTAGTGCCAGAATTGTTGCACTGAAATAAATCCAGACCTCTGGTATTACGTAGTGGAATCTGAAAGCTTATCAATGCAAGCAGTTCTAGACTATCAAACGCATAATTTTATATAGAAATCCTAACTAACTAACCATCAAGCCGTTTCTCTGCAAGGGTAGGCAGAGAGGACGGACCACCAAACAACTCGGTCTTGGCACACACTTCTTGCCTCATTCACATTCATACATCAGCTCATATATACTCTATTAGTCTGACTCTTGAGATGGCCCGACTCCAGTATTTGATTCACTTGGTCGTGCCATGTCTTCCTCGGGCGTCCCCGACTTCTGCTACCATTCACATTTGTGTCATATATTCTCCTTTCTTCGCTCATTCGCTCTACATGCCCAAACCATCTAATTCTAGGTCAGTGAAAATCATTCTATTCAACAATTTAAGCATATTCATATAATTTAAAAGATAGTTGTAGTTCAACAAAATTGCTGGAATACCCATAAATAACATAATAATTTATTTAGTATTATTTCAATAGCTTGTATATGAATATTGTAATGTGGGTTCTAGCCGGGAGAATAATTTTACTGTAGTTGAAATACACTGCGGACGGGTTGTTTCGGAGAATTTAAACAATTCTTTAAATTTCAAAGATAATTTTCAAGTTCTGTTATTATTTCAGTTCTGTCAAGCAGCTAACCTAAAGTGATATTATAACAGAACTTAAATGGGATATTCACAGAACCCGAAAATGAATGTTGAAATTTGAAGAATTGTTCAAATTCTCCGAAACAACCCGTCCTTAATATTGTTAAAATGTCTAGTTAACTTTTAGTTTGTAACTACAACATTTGTAAACCCTCGTTACGAGTTATTCAAATAAGTGTAACTGGTTTCTCTGAGTCAATAAATGAATATTATTTCAACTACATGTCATAAATGTATTATCAATAATTATAGTATTAAAATTAGTGGGAAAAATCGTAAATACGGTAATTACGGACGGGGGAGGAGGCGGCATAGTCGGTTTTGCATGCGGGTGTACAGGCGGCGGGCCTGTTAACATAGCCAGTTGGCTCGTTAACTGCGTTGAACAATATTTGTGGGTAGGTATTACATTCCAATGTTTGACGCATTTTTTTTTCAATAGCTTTGGACATTCTCGACATACAACTATTTTTTCCAACAATTAGTTTTTTGATACTGTACTAATAGGGACTGTAACGGCAGCAACTTTATTATTTTACTTTTTTATTTTGTGCTAAGTCTACTAAAACAATGCATAGTCGTCGACTGCATTGCATTACACATAACCTCTGTTTGGTCTTGAAATAAGAATATGCTTGGTTCCTACCGGAAATTTATTTATTTAGTACCTACCTTTCCTTAACCATAATCACTGGCTGGAAACTATTCAAATAATGGAACATATTATTGCAAGAAAATTGTGCAGGTTTGAGTGTTTTTGTTTTGAACCAAGAAGAAGTATCGGACTATCATGGAAAGCAAGGTGTTGGTGTTTTCAGTGTAAGTATATAATCTCAGAGTTTAAAACTCATTCATTTGTTTTGTATTGTGATTGTGTTGTGTGCACCTTCGCAAAGATGCTACAGTGGTAAGAGATTGGTCATCCCGTTTTCCTTCCATACTTTGTCTATCTTAAATATACGATCAATCAATTTATCAAGACACAACTCCTTTCTTTCCTCAAGGGAAACATCAACTCAGCTCCCCCAAAGGTGACATAGGCCCTGAAAGAAAATATATCCCTCAAGGCCTCCTGTAAGGAGTTATTTAAAAATATTTATTTACTTAGATAAGCCCAAAGATGAACATGGAAACGTCTCTCATCTGCCTAACCTAACACAAAACCGGACTCGAGTTATGAAAGTAAATAAATAACAACAAATCAAGTAAAAATTATTTGACTTACCACTGATGTGTCAATCCTAAACTAAACTATTATAAATAAACAACACAGCCGTAACTATTTTTACTCATTTCATAAATAAAACACCATTATGAAATGAACACGGAGAAAAAAGGCTAATTTGAAATGATAACAAGAGCAACCTTAATATGTTGTTAAAGCTGATAAAAAAATGTCACAATAACAAGATTTTATTTTAATGGAAATAATACGAATATTTGCACATTTTGAATGGTAGAAAATAATAAAATAATTAATCACCTTGGACATGGGGATAAATGTAGAATTAATAATGAACGGAATTAGTTTTGAGCGATAGATAAATAATTATTGAACAATATCTTCGTCCGACAATAAAGACGTGTGAATTATGTGTTGCCAGGTTAAAAAATAGATACTCCTTAGCGAAAGTGTCAAAAATACTGACAAGTTAGGAAAATGTGAAAAACTCCCTAGAGTTGAGTCGAACCGGTAACCCCGAGATATACTCGCACAGATTCATTGCTTGCATACAGTAATTTCCAAACTTGTTATTCAACGCCGCCTCAAAACAGACTTTGATTAGTGAGGTGGGGAAAACCGCGTAATTAAAAATCACAATAAAATAAACGCCCGAGTTGCCGTTACTGAAACTAAAACTGAACTATGAGAGAAGAAAATGAAGAAAGTTCAATTTTTATATTTTAAAGAATATACTGGAAAACTTTTAGAAAAAACGTTAATTGAGGAAGTATTCAAATTCGAAGAACTCATACAGTACACAGCTAATACCTTTTCAAGAAGAGGTTTCTCGGTTTGCCGGAACCATAGTGGTAAACATAAATATGCACACAGACAATCAGACCAATAATATTTTCGTCTCGAGGAGTGGTAAATAAAACAAAAATGATGAAAAATCAGAAATTGTACGAAATTCGAAGAATTTTTTAAAAAAGGGGCAATAACAAAATTCATCTATACCGAATTCTTTTTTCGATTTTGAACAACCCGCTATCTCTCTTTTTGTTTCTCCCTGGGTTTAATGATTTATCCTTAAACATAGCAACATTTTTACTGTGAATTTCAGATGAATGACATTCGTTCAGTGTTGCCAAACGTACGAGGTTCCTCGTACAAATACGAGATTTGTGGCCTTCCGTACGAGGTACGAGGAGACTTTCAACCTCGTACAATTATGTACGAGATTTTGATAATACCTATGGCTATACGAACATTTTACATCACTATTATATAACGGTAAAAACTAGTGCCATCTATCAGAACTTGTAGGAACTTCTTACACCAAAAATTACATTGCCGTATTTGCGCGATGATTGTCTATGGTAGTTATCCCATCAACCGAGAAATCCCCGAATAATAAAATTATTGAAATCCCTGAATAATAAAACAGTTCGTTCGTTCTTCGCATTAGTCGTCGCTGTGACACAGAGCGTAAATTTCTACTATCTCTGTTTTTTACGAGTTCCATTTGTTGCATGCCGGCCGTGTTTAGTTGTACTACGTTAGTACGTGTAGCTAATTGAAGTTTTTGAAAAGAAGAAGATTTTTATTGTTAAATACCTAGTCTTTTCGTTGTTTCGTCCAATTGTTTAGTTTAAATATATACGGCAGAAAAAACGATGACAGTGAGGATGTTCCTGACGTAATATTTGGAGAGGAGATGTAAATTAGATTCGTTACCTTGATTTACATTTAATTTTTTGTGATTTAACTAGAGTAACAATAAAGATTTTTTTTATACCACACAAATCCTACCCCCCCCCCCCCCCCCCGAAGCGGGTTTTGTTTGCCAAGATCTTGTTTTGTTCAAGGTTTGCGAAATGTAGGGAAATTCTAGGGAAATTTCGCCTCGAAATCTGGGGAAATAATTATTTTGGGCATACCATCCCTGGTACGAGGTTTGAAAGTCAAAGTACGAGATTTTTAGCTGCATCCGTACGAGGGAATTTTTTTTACGGTTGGCAACCCTGCATTCGTTCAACACGAATCATAGACAATCATTTTTTTGTTCACGTATTCGAGTAGCTTTTTTTTCTACAACAAAAATAATCAAATAATAAACACTGTTAGTTTTTAGTTAAATTCTATAATACCAGCTGTTTCGGCGGTTAAAACAACACAATTTTTCATGTAATTAAACCAATTAGAAACATCAGTAAATTAATAGGAAATTCCAATTCGTGACCGACTGAAGTTTCGGTTTCGGCCAGTTTCGGTCAATAATCGAGTTTCGGCCACGGTTTCGGGTTTCAGTTTCCGCCAAAATTTTAGGTTTTTTTTATTTTAAAGTACAGTTTGTTATTTCACTTCGTCATAATACATTAAAAAATATTAAAGACTAACTTCATTAGTTTACTGTTATTTATACAAGTGCAAGTACCTTTAAACCTATATATTAAACCATATAAAGAAGAATAAAGTAAGCACCCACATTACCAAATCACATTTAATAAAAAATATTTTTTAACTAGCTGATGTGTACCTGGCGTTGCTGGGGGTCTACAAAACATTGACTTTTCCTCTACTTTTTATAAATAAAACATGCATTTATTATATACAAAAACCTTTCGAAAGAAATTCTCTAAATGATAGTGAAAACTCTATCAAAATCCGTTTCGTAGTTTAGAAGAACTAAGCGCACAAACAGTCAAACGAGGATAGGGACTTTATTTTATAATATTTATTTAAATAATGAAGGACAGGCGGGCGGCATGGATTTGAATGGTGTACAAATCTTCATTCAGATTGATGTACTTTTGCACACTTGACTTTCGAAACAAGAGGAAGGTAACATTAGATTTAGATAAACCAACCACTTAACTTCTAGAATTGAATATAAAACGTGATGTGATCTCTTTCTAACACTGTTTAGATCACATTTCTCACCACAACAACAGTAAAGAAGACACAACGATTTTTGCGACACCATATGAGTTGTTCCCAAAAGTGAACAAATTAGCCTGAAGCATTAAAACAGAATTTTGTTGCTTCTTGATAAAATTTTGCACACCAGACGTTAAAAATTAATGTCTTTGTCTGATTTCGGAAAATGCCGGGGACTGCAGCTAGTACAGAATAAAACAGTATTTACAAAAGAGGATTACAAAATAAAACATACTAATTCGATGGCTAAATTTTATAACTAAAATTTAACCATTTAAAAGTTATGCTAACACATCTCTTGTAGAAATAACATTTTAAAAAAACACTCTTACAACACAATCACACCACCAGAAATATATCCAAACGACACTGCAATGCACCTAAACCTCATACTACATCAACACAAAGACAATCTAGCTACCTAGCTCCCAAAACCTTCATCCTTCTCCCTGATATCCTAAAAAAAGAAACTCCACTCCATATTTCAACTACAACACCCATACATTCTACATTTCAACCGCCTAATCTCCCCCTCAACACATCTCTCACATTCCTCAAATGACTCAATTCATATAAAAATAGCACTTTTCAATGTTTAATTAATTATTTACAACATAAAATATAAATTGAATCGGAATTGTATGATTTTAATTTACTAAATATTATGAATATTGTTAAATTCTTCAATCCGTAAACTTCACCCGTCATCACACAGGGGCATTCCTACATCACTAGCGTGGCGGTTGAAATAACATTCAAAATTATCATCCAATGTAAATTTTCTTTGAAATAAAATAAAAATAAATATGGATAGGATAAAAAGGGTGTGACCCATTTCCTATTTCTAAGAAATGTTAATACTTGTTATAACTTTATTGACATAAACAAGATGAAGGTGGAAAGTCCGATACAGTTGTTCTTAAAAACTATGAGGAACCAATGTCGGTGATAGAAAATATATAATTATATTATTAGCGTTATACTTAATTTAAAAACTAACTAACAAAGTGGCGAATATCCAGTTTTAAAACAAACTAGTATTATTTTTATTTTTTTTAGTGATAAGAATGTTTATAAGACAAGGTTTTTTATGCATTGCACAAAAAAGCATTGATTAAATTATTATAACCTGTTAAGAAAGCGATGCTCACTGCCATCTAGTGTCCAACATTCAAGGTAATTGTAGTAGTTAAAAATAATTACTCGCCTGAAATATCCATACAACTTGAAAATATCTCCGGAGTAAAAATAAATCCCCAAAAAATAAATTTACAAAATGCTGTTAAGGCGATGCACTACGTCGTGTAATATTTTAAATCGAGCCGCTATCAATAACAGCCCTTACGTAGATGGCGATAAGGCTTAAATTTCCGCTTAACACCATCCAGCTGTTTTGATTTATGCAAGAAAAAAACATGGCCAAAAAGTGCCTTTTATTTTATTTTGTGGATGTTCAGTAGGGTGTATCAATTTTTAACTTTTTTTTTGTTTTCAAATTCCAAGTTGAGGAAAAGTTGCTACTAGGTACCACAACTTACCACAAAAAGTTTTGGATTTTTAAAAAAATGTTTAGGTCTCCCGCACAAGGCCTAAAGTTTTAATTTTTTTCAAAAAATATCCAACTTTTTTTAAATTTAAAAAAATAAAATCGTAACTTTTGTGTTTATTCCAAGTTAAAAAACAGTAATATTAGGGCATAAAAATAAGTAAGAAATGATTTTTTTTTTTTAAATGGATTTTAGGTCTCCCGCACAAGCCCTAAAGTTTGTTAATTTTGATGAAATATGTAATTTTGTGTACCATGTTTTTTTTTAAGTTTAAACCACCGGAATTAATTTTAATTTTCTTACAGCAGGCATAAAATGAGTGCAGAACACAAAAGTTACGATTTTATTTTTTTTTAATTTAAATTTTTTTTTATATTTTTTGAAAAAAATTAAAACTTTAAGCCTTGTGCGGGAGACCTAAACATTTTTTTTAAATCCAAAACTTTTTGTGGTAAGTTGTGGTACCTAGTAGCAACTTTTTCTCAACTTGGAATTTGAAAACAAAAAAAAAGTTTAAAATCGATACACCCTAATGTTCAGGCATAAATATTTAAATGTTTTCCTATAATTTTCTAAATAACTTAATTTTCCACATTATACAATAAAATCATAACCGAAAATGGGTTCGTAAGTAGGAGATTTTGAACTTTAAAGCAGTTTTCAGAGACCTTACACAATATTTTTTTCTGCGCTTATAAAAAACCTTATCTAAAAAATACTCGATTATTTCAAAGGCTAAGATGTGTTCTACTCGCAGTATTTAATTAAAGCATCTGAAACATTTCTAGGCGACCAAATTTTCAAACCAAAAACACATCATTTTGCATTACTACATAGCGCATCGCCTTAAAAACATCTGCTACTTCTGCATATTGGTTCTATGTTGCGTAGTTGTTTAAGGGAATTTATAAAAGAATTGGTATTGACATTATTGTTGTAGTGAAATATAATTTTATTTCGCGTGACTCTATTAGGAAAACGAATTTAAATCAATTGCAATAATGCAGGGCTATCAATGGCTATTTTTGTTAATATAATTATTTCAAACAGTGGAAACCGGTAATGGACAGATTCTAGAATGATCCACACCGGCCATTTAAGTTATATTTTATAATACATGTAATTTTACTGTATCATTTTTGTAAAAATATTAAGTCTGATAGGATTCTAACGGGACAAAAAAAACGAAGTATTTTTCACTTAGTACCTCTACAATGCGTTATTTTTTCTAATAGGACTAAAATACTTTTAATAGGACCAAATAGCGAGTAAGTAACTCATTACCTACATATAAATTTATCGTTCTATTGGAATTATTATGGTAACGAATAATGGCTAAAATTCAAAATGATTGATTAAAGTATATATTCAAAATATAATAAACTACATACCCGTTTTGCAATGTATACACAACTTGCAACAATCTTTGAAATTTTATTTTGAGAATCTCTGAATAAGCGTTAATGCTATTTTAAACAGATGATAGATTAATTTTAATCTTTAAAAAAAAATTAAAGCTATCTTACCTCCTCGAAATCCACATCTCATAACCTCAACACTGTTTTTTTTCCGCAACATAACAAATTAAGCAGAAATAAGCCGCTTAAAGTTACAACCATCACGTTACTAATCTTTTGAAACTATATTAAAATTGTTACCACAATAAAATATTATTTATATTTCTTATCCAAAATCTATGTAAGTAAGTTAGCATTTTTGTCATATTCGTTAAAAAACCATCAAAACCATTAAAATCAAAAATAAGATTTTATATCTACTAAGCACAATATTTATAAATAATAAAATACTGTCCAAGTTTAGTATTTTCCTTATTCATAGGTAATTAAGTTGATGTAAAAAGATAGGAATGTTGAATCTTTTGTGTATTTTGTAGTTTAAAATTTAAAATATTTTAATAATAAACTAAACAACCTAAATTATTTTTTTTTTTACTTTTCGACACTGTAAGAAAAAATGCTAATAAATAGAAACGAGGGCATATAGTGTACTTAAAAGATATCAACGATTTTTGTATTCAAAATGGTCAGTAAGAAAAAGGTTTTCTTGTTTACGCTACTTACAGTTTTTGACGACAAAGGGGACAATTTTAACGCTGTTCAAATTTGAGAATTAGAAAACTTTTACGATGATTTATTTTTAATATATTAATAATGAACAAGTTTGAAACATATTGTATGTAAGCAATGCATCTGTGTTGGCATCAACCCAGGAGGTCAAAAATGCATCAACTTTTTTTGCAATGCATATATAAAAAAATTGATAGTTTGAAAAGTAGGCACTGATAGAAAAACGTGTAAATTGTCTATTACCGATATTCTGATGTGACACCCCAATTTGACAGTTCTCTCCATAGAAACAAAATTTATTACTTTTTATATCACAAAATAAAATGGCCGTTGGTCCGCGGCTGTAATTTCGTGTCTTGTCATTCTTATTTAAAACGTTAAAAACTGCAATATTTCGCCGTGACATTCAGTTTAAAATGACAATCAGTGAATTGTGCATGGTTGTGGATAAAAACAATTGTGCATCACGTAGTGTACTTTGATTTTCCGGTGAGTTTTTATTGTTTACATTTTCGCATGCATATTGTACAATTTACCGCAAATGACGAATTCGTATTCGCGTACATATATAATTAAGTGCGTTTTAAACGCACTTATATTGTGCTTTGTATGTGTTAGTAATGGTCGTTTCTACGTATTAGTTAATTGAATTATGCTGTCCGTTCCTGAAATGGTTTTTTTTATAAAGTAAATCGTATTATTTTTATCTTTAGTGTTTATTTCGCTATCGTCGTCTTTTCTCTAAGTACGATTTTTTACGGTTTCATTGCCTTTCGGTAACTATCTGATGTATCTTCATAAGACGTTGCGTATGGCTAGAATACATTTGAAAAGTAAACCACAATAGGTGCAATAATATATTAAAAAAAACATTAGCAAGTGTAAATAAAAACAACTTTGCGATGAAAAGTTAATTTTAAAACTTTAGATATAGTTGTCGAACACTGCTTCATGCCTAAATAAAAAAATACACTTGGTTTCAACTTCATTACTACAAGAAACAACCATTTATGTGAGGGAAGATGGTAAAAGAAGCATTCAAGTAAATTTTTTGCTCCAAGTTAAGTTTGAAGGTTAGGAAATTTGCATAAATTATTAAAATAACCCAAACTAAAAATCTAAAAACCTGTTTTGTGTGTGTTTAAACCTCCCCCGACTTAAATAGTTGTTTCCATTAGTTTCCATTCTTTAAATAGTTGTTTTCATTTTTTCATTCGGAAAAAAACCCCTCCAGCGTTTTAGGGTCATATATGACCGGGCATGGGCATAAATAAACAGCTCGCTGACCGGGCGTCCATATTTTAAACTTTTTTCTATCTTGCGGAAATATTTAATTTTTTTTATGTAAGAAAGAGAAATAATAATTCT
This sequence comes from Hesperophylax magnus, assembly GCA_026573805.1. Taxonomy (NCBI): domain Eukaryota; kingdom Metazoa; phylum Arthropoda; class Insecta; order Trichoptera; family Limnephilidae; genus Hesperophylax; species Hesperophylax magnus. The sequence goes on from JAIUSX010000004.1 coordinate 12,054,905, forward strand.
TTCCAGTTTGCCTCAAATATTCATACTGGAATCCATTAATAAAATCCTAAAAATAGCCAAAATCAATCATTCACATTTCGTGCCGCTATCGCAACAATCGGTTTAACTTTAAAAAATATTTCTTATTTTTTATTATATGAATGAGATAAAAGTGAAGGTACAGATTTCTTACAAATTCCCCAAACGAAACGAATGTGTTTTCGAAATAACGAATTCCATAAAATTTTCTATGATTGGAATAAAAAATTAAGTAAAAATGTTGTTAGCTATTTTGACAGTATTTTTCTCGTTTGATATTAAAATTTTGTTATTTAGAAATAGTAATGTTTATTTTAAATGCAAACACTGGCAAGATAATTTTATCTAGTTTCTAAAACAGTATTAGTTTTTACTGAAAATTAAAAAAAATAATTTGTGTATAGAGCATTTGAAATACATGTAACATATTACAAATTTGATGAAAGTTCTGAAGTGTTAAGTTGAAATCAAATGTAATTTTTTTTTAAATAACGTAAAGCGGAATTCTTTAACTTTACTATATTTTACAATATTACTAGCTTACTAACTAAGGAAACAATCATGACGATGTTTATTGCCCGAATGGCCAGGCAGAGAACACAAGACAACACTACACAACTCTGTCCTCGCTTCTTATACATTAAAGCATTATCTCACATATACTCTTCTGTTATTCTGACTCTTGACATGACCTGACTCAAGTATTTGATTCATTTGGTCTTGCCATGTCTGTCTCAAGATAAATATTTGCTTGTGTTATTTCTTGAGTTATGATAATATTGTCAAGTTTATTCTATTAACCAGCAGAAAGCCGATGGGTTTCTGGAGAACATGCGAGCATTCCAATATGATCCTTGTTAGAATAATTTGCGATGCGATTTTGACCTTACTGCTTCGAAAAATGTATGAAAAACAAAATCAGCATAATTTGGGCTAATAAAACTTTAGGTTCCACTAATATATGTTTTACATTTTGTGCTCCGGCCTTCAACAGGTTAATCTATCTGTCTATATAAATAAAAATGTAAATGTTCGTTAGTTCAAAGTCTTAAATATCCGAAAGTTTTTCACCGATTGCTTTGAAATTTTTACACAACGTTGCATTCGAATACGCGTGTTTTTTATATACCTATATTATGTACACGTAAAAACATGATTATTTTTTTAAAACAGGGCCATCTGTTGGATGTAAAAGCAAAACGCGCTATTGTTTCTCTGTCTGCACAGACAGATTAAGCCACAGCAATGTGTGGCGGGGTACAGCTAGTAATTATAATCGTTTTATACCAACCTAAAATCAGGTAGGTTTTCATAATAGTTATAGTTTAATATTTTTTGTGTTTAATTAATTAATTTTTTTTAAATACTATTATTCAAATTTAGTAATCTTATTATTAATGTTTAAGTATTTTATTAATGTGACAGCTGTTTCAGTGTTCAAGGCCATTTTCAAACTGCTCCTAGGCCACGTTGGGACAACTTATTTTTATGATGTCTAAAATGATTTATAACCGGTTAAACCGATTTACTGAGAAAGTAGTTGTGGCAATAGATTCTCTATTCTATGGGGTACTTTGAAATCTATTTTTCCCTGTTTTCATTAAATGGTAAAATTAATGACTGCTATTGGCTTATTTAAATGTTGTAACGGGATGAAACCGTACAACCCTGAATACTTTCTTGCTCACAGCTATTTTCGCATCCTTATCTACAAACGCGGGACATCATATACCGCCACTACGCGCTCTACCAGGGCAAATGTGACGCAAGATGCAAATGAAAAAAATCTATCTGACAATATTAAAAAAATGTTCAGAAAGGAGTTTGATTTAATGAAAACCTGTTTTGAAAATAAATTAGAAGAGCAATCCAAAATCTATGAGAACAAAATGGATGAATTATTAGAAAATAACTTGATTATCCTGAAACAGATGAAATTTTTTTCTGAAAAATATGATGAACTAAATACAAAATGTGAGAAAATGATAATTGAGAATAAATGTCTCTCCGAAAACATAAAAAATAAAAGCAACGACCTGAAAAATGACATACAAAAAATAACTTTAAATGAATCTTATGCTGAGAAAGTAAAAAAACATGAGCCTATGGTAATTATTATTAAACCGATAAATATACAAGAAAATGTCAAAACTACAATGGAAATTAAAAAAAATATTGATCCCATAAACTGCGGTGTGACGGGTGTAAGAAACGCAAAAGATGGTGGAATAATAGTTGAATGTAAAAATGCGTCGAATATAGACAAGATGTGTGAAGAGGTAAAGGGAAAATTAGGAGACAAATACGATATTAAAAAAATTACAGCGAAGAAACCAAGTATCAAAATTGTTGGAATAACACAGAAGCAAAACAGAGAGGAAATCGAAACAAAAATAAAATCACAAAATGAAGACATATTCGAAAAAAGTTCAAATATTGAAGTAACTTACATAAAAGAGTTTAAAAATAAAAGAGACCAGATAAATTATACAGTATATGCAGAAGTCGACGGAAACACTTACATGAGAATAATAAAGGCCGAAAAGATATATATAGGGTGGGACAGATGCCGGGTGTACAATGATATAAATATAATGAGATGCTTTAAGTGCAATGGATATAACCACAAGGCACTAGAATGCAAAAATCAAAAATCACGCTCTAAATGTGCAAAACAACATGACATAAAAGAATGCACAGATGATGAGGATATTCAGTGCATAAACTGCATAATGACAAGTAAAAGATTGGGACTCAAACTTAATACAAATCATTCAGCTACAAGTAAGGAATGCCCAGTATGTAAAAGAAAAGTTGAAATAGAAAGGAAAAAAATCGATTTTTTAGGCTGAAGGAACAGATCTTATACCTAAACATACAAAGCCTTATATCACACCATGAAGAGCTCCAAATATTATTAGAGGAGAGAAAGCCACAAATGGTTATGTTAAGTGAAACACATGTCACAGAAGACATAGAAGATAATGAAATCAATATTCCGCAGTACAATACTATAAGATGTAACTCATATAGCAGACATACGGGTGGAGTAATTCTATTAATCAAACAAAATATAAAATTTGAAATAATAACCAATGAACAACACGATAAAACAGCGTGGATGTTGGCGATAAAAGTAAAAAGTGGCTTAAAAAGAGGGGTCTACTGTATTGTATACCGTTCACCTAATTCGAGTATGAGGGATTTCTTAACGTACTTCGAAAAATGGTGTTCAGAGAACATCAAAGAAAGACAACCGAATATTATAGTAGGAGATTTCAATATAAACATGAATAAAAATGCAGATACTTATACAAAAAAACTTAAAAATATCATTGAGTTCAATGGGATGAAACAACTGGTAAAAGATCCCACTAGAGTGACTCTGACATCAAGTACATTAATTGATCTGGTGATAACAAATGTATTTGAACTACAGGTAAATCTTTTAGATTCACCCAGAATCACATATCACTCCATAATTCAAATTATAGAGCAAAATAGAAATACGGAAAAACATTTTATAAAAACCAAAGTTTACAGGAGGGCGATTCTCGTTCTACTTAAAGACACTAAAATCGTCCTTACATTCAAATTAACGATTTTTCTCGGATTATTCGTATGAAGCGATTCCGGTTCTCTCGATGACAGATGGAATCCTTAGATTTTCGATTGCGTGCCAAAACGTATAGCCTTACGCGAAGGGTACCCCTCGACCTGTCTTTCGGCGGCCGAACGCTAGCATTCGCGGAGAATTTGCTTCATTTAAATGTGACGTTTTGACAATTAGCAATATTTGCGTAGTTTTAACAAGAGAAAACTTAATATTATCGTAAGTATTGACTGTAAACATGATTAGTGACTTGTTTGTGGCACAATGATGCTATTAAATGAATTGAATAACATAATTGCGATGTTTGTAAAGTACGTAACATGTCGAAAGCCAGATAAAAGTGATTTAATTTACAATAAACTACATATACCATTGAGGATTTCTACATAAATAACAATAAGTTCCACACTATTCTTAGGTTTTAAAAACAATGATGTAGAAGATGGATAATAATACAATAACTGTCTCACTTTTTCAGCATTTGCTTACCTCATTTTAAACAATTTTGTCAAGTTAATTGGGTGACAGTTAGCGGCATTAGAATCGACAGCAAACGTCACTTTAGAAGTGGTGAATCTGTAACAAAGTCATTACTATCCAGCGAGGTAAGTACCTTTTCACAAAACGTGAATCTTCGATAAATGGCTTATTTATGTCATTCATAAATGAAATAAGCAGTTATTAAAATGAATTATAATATAAAGTAATTGTTTTTTTAAGTTTTAGTTAGAAACCTTGCGTCACTTAATTATATTTCACCAATTTGTGTTTTCAATAATCTCTTAACAATTTCGTAGATGCTCTTAACCACGCTTCTTTAGGATTTTTTACTAGGTCTCTCCAAAATCGAACTTGTAAGGCTATCAGAAGAACGAGAATCGCTTAATAGTTAAGAAAAGATGTTACAAGCGACGGACAGCTATCTTTCGCAAACGATAGCAGTCGTTGACGAATGCTGTCATTTAGCTTAAGGCTAAAAGAACGAGAATCGCCCTCCAGGAACTATGCAAAATATGACGAAGAAGAACTTAGATGACAACTCAGAGCACAAAATTGGAATGGAATAATGGAATTAGATTTTGATATGAAGGTAGAAACACTCATAAAAAATATAAAATATTCAATTGATAAAATTGTACCAGAAAAACAAATTAAGAACCAATCAAAAAATAAATAGTACAACAATAAACTTAGAAGCATGCAAAAGGAAAGAGACAGATTGTATAAAATAGCAAAAATAACGAGGAGCTCGGACAACTGGGAAAACTTCAAAATCTATAGAAACAGGTATACCACTCAATTAAAAAGCATAAAAAATGAATACTACAGAACTAAAATAGAGGAAGAAAGGGGAGATCAGAAAAAAATGTGGAAAACAATAAAATCGTTACTGAAAAATGAAAATAACAGTATTGTATATGAATACATAATATTCCCCCCTGGAACAGATGGGTTAAATATAGCCAATAAATTCAACAATTATTTTATAAAAAGTATTGAAAATATTAACGAGAGTATTCCGAAAATTGTCTATAATGTTCATGATGAAATTGAAGAAAAAAATATAGAATTGGAATTTAAAAAAATAACAAAGGAGGAATTAAAAGTTATTCTGAAACAAATGAAATCAAAACCCAGTCCTGATGGAATAACAATACAATTAATAATTCAATCATTACCAATCATTGAGAATTACTTACTTAATTTTATAAATGAATCTATCACCTTAGGAAAGTTCCCTCAATCATGGAAAATATCAAGAGTCATCCCAATACCGAAAATAAAAAATACAAAAAAATGTGAAGAATATTGACCAGTGAACACGCTCCCTAAGTATGAACAAATACTTGAACATATAATAAAAAAACAACTTGTTGATTTTATAGAAAAATAGAATATATTATGTGAAGAACAGTGTAGATTTAGAAATAACCAATCTTGTGAAATGGCTCTCAATCTAGTTCTGGAGGACTGGAAACAAGACTCAGATAAAAATAAATATGTGATCGCGGTTTTCCTGGACTTTCAGAGAGCTTTTGAAATAATAGATAGAGATATAATTATTAAAAAACTATTTAAAAATGGAATAAAAGGAAAGGCATTGAAATGGTTCAAGGATTATTTAAGTAATAGATATCAAACCACAAAAGTGGGTGAGACAATATCCGAACCAGTAAAGATTACATTGGGAGTACCACAAGGGTCGGTTCTCGGACCTATTCTTTTTATAATGTACATTAATGATATGGTAAAAGTATTGAAACATTGTAAAATAAGATTATTTGCAGACGACGCACTGATATATATATAACAGGAGAAGATTATGAACTCATAATGAACCATATAAATGAAGACCTACATAATATATCAATATGGCTGAAGAAAAATAAACTTAAATTGAATGTAAACAAAACAAAATTCATGAACATTGGAAAACGAGTAACGCAAACAAAAAAAGACATATTGATAGACAGTGAAGTATTGAAAGAAGTATTTGAAATGAGATATTTGGGGGTAATAATTGACTCCAAATTAACTTTTGCTCAAAATACAAAACAAATTATTAAAAAGATTGCCAAAAAAATCTCACTGTTGGGAAGAATAAGAAGATTACTTAACACAGTTTCCAGTAAAAATGTGTACAACGCAATTATAGTACCACACATAAATTACTGTAGCAGCATTCTATTCTTATCCAACGACGGTTTAATGAAACAAATGACAATTCTACAAAATAGAGCAATGAGAACCATATTGAAGAAAAATAGATACACAAAATTTAAGAACATGTTGAAGGAGTTAAATATCTTGTCATTTAAACAAATTATTTACTTTAATACCATATTTTTAATCTACAAGATAATCAATGGCCATACGTCTAGTGAATTCCTAAGAAAAATTGATAAACTACAGAACACATGAGACGAGGAAAAGAAATGAATTGAGACTCCCCTTCAGGAAAAAAACAGAGTCAAAAGTCATTGATGTACGGAGCGTTGAAGATATTTGGAGAGCTACCAGAAGAAATAAAATCAGAAGAAAACATAAAAACATTTAAAATTAAATTACGAAAATATGTGATTGATTCATTTTAAATGTGTTACTATAATTATATGTATATAAGGATTGTATTAGGACGTAGATAACTATGTACCTACTTAAAATACCGCAATAAACAATATATCTCCTACTGGTTAATGGCCAGGGTATCGATTCTCCAATCCAGGCCGCTTGCAATCGCCGTCGAAAGTACGTACATTAGTCGACATTCTTATTCCTGAGTCTCTTCGAAAGTATATACTTACATACGCCAAATGTCAAAGTCATGTCAAGGCTCAGAACAGAAATTGTCTAGTGAGTCGGGTAGCGCACATGATTTGTAAATAACTCATTTATGTTAATAGACTAACGGGTTACCAGCAAAAAAAAAAAAAATTCCACTCGAACAACGAGTGGGTTGAACCACTCGTTGTTCGAGTGGAATGACTTTGTCAAGAATCGAGGCCCAGCTCGACGCTACCTACCAAATTAAGTACCACGGACGAACGTTTTTTGATCACTCTCGATAATATACAATATTTATTTAATCTATGATGATTGGGGCTGATAAATTATTTATTTAAAAATCATACGGCACAACATGTGCCATTGACATAGGTATGAAGTAAATATAAAAATACAAAAGTAAGAGAAAAAAACTTGTTAAAATGACGTATTAATGAAATATAATAAATTATTTTCTATTGATTGTCAATCGGCACAAACCCATAAATAACCGTTATTATCAAATTACCGTTGACTTAAGTAGCGTTGCTTTCTATTATACTGTTTTCCGATTAATACGAGGGGGCGACAAAAATGCAATGATGAAAAAAATAACATCCATTAACAAAAGACACTCGCTTCGGTATTCTATTTTTCAAATCTTCCTGCTTCTTTTTTTCGAAGGTAAGTTCTTTAGGAAATGGAATAAAAACAAGGGGAGGGTAGTTTAGGTAGGAACCGGATTGTTGGAATCACAATTTTATACAGGAGGCTCTGAAGAAAATAATTCCCCTCAGGGCATATGTCTTCTTTGTGGATGCTTAAGGCGATGCACTACGTTGTGTAATATTTTAAATTGAGCCGCTGTCAATTACAACCCTTACGTAGATGGCCTGTTTTGATTTATGCAAGAAAAAAACATGGCCAAAAAGTGCCTTTTATTTTATTTTGTGGATGTTCAGGCATAAATATTTTTTTTTTCGATCATTTTATAAATAACTTAATTTGCCACACAAAATGGGTTCGCACGTAGGAGATTTTGAACTTTAAAGCAATTTTCATAGGACTTTACATTATTTTTTTCTGGGCTTATAAAAAGACTTATCTAAAAAAATTCTCGATTATTTCAAAGGCCAAGATGTATTCTACCCCCAGTATTTAATTAAAGCATCTGAAACATTTCTAGGCGACCAAATTTTCAAACCAAAAACACAAGATTTTGAATTACTACGTATGGCATCTCCTTAAGAGTCTTTTTAAGAAAGGAAGGGGAGTAAGTTCTGGGAAGGAAAAGGATACGAGGGGTGAGAGGAAACTGGGGATCAGTGGGTCCAAGGCGATGTTCCGAGACAGTCCTGCCGCATAGGTCAAAAAGTCTCCCACAACATGTCTCTCTCAATCTGGTCCGTCGCGCAGTTGGTAGGCAGACGCAGTCACCAAGACCTGGACAAACCTTACCCCATGAACCCAGGCACCCCTGCTAAGTAACCAAATGTACGTAGGGTGACCTACGGCAGCGGTGTTGGTTACCCAATAAATAGTTCCGGGGCGGCGGTACCCATTTCCGCCCCCAAATGCAGATATAATATAACAGCGGTCATAAAATCGGAATTACGACATTTTACATGAAATTTTGCAATGCGCTTTTTCACAGACAAAATAAACATATTTGCAAGTGATAATACGACAAGCTAAAATAATATTACTATACACTATTTCCTTGCCAAGCGAATAATATATATTTTAAAACGCTAACTAATCAACCATCGCGCCGTAGGCAGAGAGGATGGAACTCAGTCTTGGCACACACTCCTTGCCTCATTCACATTCATACATATCTATAATTCTGACTCTTAACATGGCCCGATACAAGTATCTTTTTTTTTTTTAATTAAAAGAAACACAAACATTAACGGGTTATGAATAACCTGACAATATTTGAAAATCTCTTACTACCATCACAGTAAGCGGAAAATGTTGCTTGTGTTGTGATGTAGGACTTGGACAGCCGAAGAATTGAACACACTACGCCTGGGTGGGACACAAACACGATGTCAACTCAGCCACCGACCGGTCATATGATTCACTTGATCGTGCCATGTCTTTCTCAGGCGTCCCCGACTTCTGCTATCATTCACATTTGCGTCATATATTCTCCTTACACTCCTTTCTTTGCTCATTCGCTCTACATGCTAAGAATAAAAATACCATAAAATCGAGGCAAGCGAAACTACTATCAAATTCACAGTAGATTTCTTTGCATAGCACACTAGGGATTAATGTCCCAACAGAAAAAATTATCAAAGAAATTGCACTTATCTCTTTATGAAATAAAAAAAATCATTTATTTCTTATAAACTACAAATTTTTATGACTGGGTCAGGGTTATAATTGACAGATTGTTGGACAAAGAAAATTAACGTTTAAAAATAATTAATAATTATATCAACAAGCATGATATAATTATGTGCTTAAATATGATTTATTTTGTATTCATTTTCCCGATGATGGTCATTTGTTGTAAGGTCGATATTAGCGGTGAGTAGTTCATGAACGAGCCGCACCATTTAGTTATAGTTATATTTGTATGACTCCCGGTAAACATTATCACTTTAGAAAAATACCGCCATTAAAATTATCCAAGTATTAATTGTTGTTACACACTCAGAGACGTGAACAGCGTATGACGGTCCGACATATTGAAATATACGTATGTATCTGCACCTACTAACTTCCTAGTATCTTATTTTTCTCGTGTTACGAGGCGGCGTGCCGGTGACAAAAGTTGTGCGATGATTCATACGCTGGGCTTGGAGCCATATCGGGGGAACCATAGCCGAAGAGCCGTACCGGGGGAACCGTATCGGGCGAATCGCATCGGGCGAGCGCAGTATTCTCATTGCTCATACACTCTAAGCTCACGGCTCCCGATCAATTAACCCATTGTTCAATTGATTCTACTCTTGGAGCAGTACGAAAATATTGAGCTGGTACCGTGGCTTCCGCTATTAATAAAATGAGTGATGACCAATCTCTATTTAGTTGCAGCAATCCTTTTCATAATAAACCTTAAATTTTTATTTGAGGCCAAAACACCCAAACAAACTAAATGATTCATTTTTTAATCAAAAGGTATTATTTACATATCTCCCATCTTCTTCTTCTTTTTGAATGCTTAATTTGTTGAAAAAAAAAAACTGGTATGATTTGAGATTTTCACGGCCAAAAGTATTATAGTGATTTGTTTTTGGGGTATTATGCCGTGTTGCGCTACCTCCTTCTTTAGCCAACGTTTCGGACAGCATTGCAGTGTCCATCATCATGCAAGATAGCGCAACACGGCATAATACCCCAAAAACAAATCACTATAAAAAAAAAACTGTTTCAAATTAGTAGAAAGATTTAGTTTTAAGAAGCACATAGTAAATCAGACCTCGCTGATTAAGCGTAGCGATGTCGTATTTTAACTCGACCGTTTTGCATTTCATATGTCTGTTAATGTGTTAGCGTGTTCTGTGTCCGGTTCAAGATGGTAGCCGTGTTGGATAGTACCTTTTTATCCCAACAGAGTTTGGAAGAGCATTACGAACTGTCAAATCGGAATAATCAATGTTCACAGAACTGCTAGTAGATACAATAATTGCATTTATTGTCAGTTTTAATGAATGCATTTATCATGAATAATATGCATTTAAAAATAATGACCGTGAAATAAATAAAAATCTGGGTATAAATGCTTTATTATCTAACTACTAACAATTAAATAATTATATTAGGTCAAATGATAGCTTTTAAAGTCAACTATTGACTATAGCAGAAGTCAGGGAACTTTTTTGGGTTCTGCTAACCTTATGGGTCTAGCACGGTCAAATCGATAACTTAACAATATCGAATATAAAGGTTTAACGCTTAGTTAGGAAACAAAATAAATAACGGCAGTAATTAATATAAAATATTAACTTGCCGGTTCCAATCCTAGCAACACGGTATCGCATCATCTTCTCACAATCTTCGATTACACATCTGCCCTGATGATGGACAATATATTGCTGTCCGACACGTTGGCTGAAGAAGGAGATAGCGCTACATGGAATAATACCCCAAAAATAAATCGCTATAATACTTTTGGCCGTGAAAATCTAAAATTCCAACGGGTACATAGTTATCTATGTCCTAATACAATCTTTATACATGATTTTCATCTCTCTTTGTTTTTGTAAATTAAATATAAAGTACTAGGTGATGTGGGCCCGGCGTTACTGGGAGTTAACCTTAGAAGATTTTCGTTTTCTGTAGACCTTTTTAAGATATACAATTCCGTAGTACATTATTTTAATTTATCTCATAAGGTTTAGCCAGCGTTAGCAATGTAAGCGCCCGAAAATATATTTTTGTGACTTGATTACAAAACATCAACTTTTCTCTACTTTCTATAAATATAATAATCATTTATTATATATATAAACCTTCCGGAAGAAATTCTCTAGATGATAGTGAAAACGCTATCAAAATCCGTTCCGTAGTTTAGAAGAACTAAGCGCACAAACAGACAGATGCTGATAGTGACTTTCCCTCAGGCCAATTGCTATCCGTAGAGACATTTTGTTCGCTTTTCGGAACCGCTCATATGTTCTCGCAGAAATCGTTGTCTCCCTTACCGTTATAGATAGAAATCTGAACTAAACCTAGTTAGAAAGAAAAACATATTAATCTGTACATACAAGTATAGAAGATAACCACAGAATAATTAAAATATACACCTCCATTAGGGCGTCCCTTATATGGTTGAAAAAAAATTTTTTTTTGATATCAAAATGCATACCCACTATTTCTTTTTGAACTACCCAGACTTACTTAAATACAAAATTTTATCTTCCTACGTCAACATTAACCCGTGCCGACAGAGCTCTGAAGATTTTGAAAATTGCTGTTTTTAACCCTTTCCGTTATGTATTGAAATCAATTGAAATAATGATAATAATAATAAACTTTTATTACACACAGGGAGTACACAGAAGGAATAAATCATGAACAGTACAAAGTAAGCAGTTTAAATATTTATATTTAAAAGAATATTTATTAAAAGAAGATAAAATTACAGATCAGGCAGGATATTTTCCTTTGAGGGTCTCTTTTTTACAATCTGGATACAGATTTCTATGCTCTTGCACACAGCGTAGCAAAAATTGCCTTTGTTCTTCATTTGCAGTGATCAAACCATGGAAATCTTGCATAAGTTTTACAGCTCTTTCAGCTGTATCATTAACTGCCCAAGAAAAAACTTTTCGTTTTGCCTCTATATAGGCAACATCTTTGTCCCACGTAGAAACGGGTCTCTGGAGGAAGTTCTCATCAATTTTTAATTGAGAAAATAAATTTGTGCTTTTGACAGACACAAAATCACTTAATAATTTTCCTGCAATAATAAATAAGTTTTATTATCAGTTTAGTGAAAACAGTATAAAAAATAAAATCATGTATTCCTACTTACCATACAAAAAATCAGACATATCTTCTTTCGATGGAATGTATCTCTTCCCAGAATCATACAAACTCTCTCTTTGTAAGTTCACTACAATGTTTCCCTTGGTTTGTGTATTAACTTCATCATCAAAGAGTGACAAAACGGCAATTTCTTCTGACAAGTACCAAAGATGTTGACTAAACTTGCTCAGGGCTGCTTTGGAGATCAATTTGTCAACAGTTTCATATTCCTTAAGCCTCTTTAAAAAGCACAAATCTTGATTTGGTGCCTTTACCGCCAGACTACATCCAAGCCATGGTTTCACATATATAACCGCAATGAATAAACAAACGTCTTGAAGTGCTCGTTTATCCTTGGCGCTAATTTTGAACTGGGATTGCAACAAACATATCTTTAAAGAGTAAATAGCTCTAGCCATCCACCTTGCTTGATGCATCGCTCCAGGAGGTCTGATATTATTTTTTTTCTCATTATCTCCTCCTAAGAAAATAATAGATAGTTCAATCAGCTCACGATAATCGTCACGTACAATGGTTTTTTGCAGTTCTTGATTATAAAATGTCAACAGTTCTTCTATTGTTGTATTACAAAAATGTTGTGTGACGATATCGGTGTATGTTTCAATAGCAGCAGGATTAATAGTTTTCCAGTTGTCTCTAAACTTTTTGAACATTGGAATATCAGGGCTACTAGTAACTTGTTGGATTTTTGTTTCAAACACACATTTCAAAACCAGTTCGTAAACGTGATGGCAGCAAGCAAAGAGTAGTAATTCCCTGTCTAGTCTTTGTTCCAAAAGTACACAGGCTCCTTTCAATCGCCCTGTATTAGACGCAGTTGTGTCACAACACAATATTTGAACTTTGTCATCGATTTTCCAGTCATGAAGTGCGTTTAACACAGCTTTAGCTTGATCCTGGCCGGAAGAGCTCTCCAGTTTGGGTACAGCCAGCAGTTGTTCCTTTTCTCCAAATGAAATTAGAATTGGCAGGCGTTCTTCTTTAGAACTTCTCACGTCCAGTCCAGGTAATAATTTCCCATCCCAGTGAACGGTCACCATTTCAGGCATATTATCCTGAAAATCTGATTTTATAGATTCCGCTCTATCTTTTCTACTCTGTGTGCGAATGCGTTGAATGGACGATTTGTTTATCGGAAAATCATCACAGCTAAGGTCTAGCGCTTCTACTAGAGCATGAAGAATATAGACAGAATCCCTTATGCTTAATTGACATCTATCTAAAGCTGCAACTAACTTAGGCGTGATAAAGTTTTTCCGTCCTCTTTTTGTAGTAGTTTCAGAAACCGTTTGAGAGGTGGTTGGCAAGGGTTCCTCGAGGCTTTCTTCAGAGCTGGTATGTTGATCGGTATGTCCTTGTGTTTGTATAAAATCTTGTGTAGTAAGAGATGACGATAAACTCGCGAAACACATTTGCTCATGTCTTTTCTTCTCTTTTAATTTTCTCTCTCTTGTCCTTTCTTCTTTTTCGGCTAACTTTTTGTCTACACCCGCTAAGCATCCTGGACGGCCTGGTTCTCTTTGTTTTTGTAAAAATATTTTGTCTTCTTCTATTTTCATCCGTTCCAAAGCATCAACGTGTGCTATATCGAATATATTGTTTTGAAAGTCCTCCTCACGGCGCTTGTAAACAAGTGTTTTTTTTTTGGAATTTTTTTGCAACTCCCTCCAAGCATGGTGAAGATCCACAAGTTTTTTTACACAGTTAGGTATAGCTCTGGTAGGGATTCTAGCTTTTTCCCAAAATATAATACAGTCTCGAATGACGAGATTCGCGCTTTCACTAACAGTCAATTTAACTTCGCGAATGTTAAAAAAAAGTACTGCAAGAACTTGCCGGTTAGACGGTAACTTTGCGCCTGTTATTTGATAATTTACGTCACCAACTAAGAAAATACTTTTTTTATTGCTTCTTAATTCCACTGCCATCTTTTAAATGTAAAACAATACGTGATAATCACGAGAATAACTGAACACAAATGACAGATACCGCGAGTGCGCGCCGCTACTTCCGCGCAACTTGTATGAACATGATTCGGTGCAAGTCGGCACGGGTTATCGTGCTCCGAATAAGGTTAAAAAAAAAATCCGAGTGTTTTAGAAGCAAAGGAACAAAACTAAGACCTATGCATTAGAAAATAAAAACTTTGAAATATAAGGGACACCCTAACCTCCATGGAATCAAAAGTTCCGACCGCAGTTTGAGAGAAATTTATGAAACAAAAAAAGTATGTTTTTTTCGTTAGAATTTAATTTTTTATAAATTATTTTTTGTATAAAACTACAAAAAAATGAGGTGACAGTAATGTTTATGATATATCTGTCTAATAAAATGTTTTTTTTTTGTTATCTATAATTTTAGTTCAGTGTTTAGTCGAACAGCCATTTTTAAAACATTTTAGGTTTGATTTCAAAATTTTAATATTAAAAAAATAATACATTTATAATAAAATTTGAAGGCGTATTTCATCGCCTTTATTAAAAATAGGTATGTATTAGTTTTCGAATATGTTCAGAAATATCCCATTCATTTGGATTTTATTGAGAAGCAGAAACACACAAATTCCCTGACTTTCTGACAGCATCTTTAAGAAAGTAACGGTCAATATATCAGAGGCCTGAAGAGTTATGAAGATATTTAACTCCTTGATTGTCGCGTATCTATTTTTCTTAAGTATAATTCTCGTAGGTCTATTTTGTAGTATTGTTATTTGTTTCATTACTCCATCATCGGCTAAGAATGGAATCACTTGGCACCACTTATGTTTAATATTCTTCCAAATCATATTAAGTCTACCAATTCCATAGTTAAATTTTAAAAGGTAGTTAACTAACTAACCATCACGCCGTTTCTCCGCAGGGGTAGGCAGAGAGGACGGGCTGCCAAACAACTCGGTCTGGGCACATACTTACATCAGCCTTGCACTCTTTGCGGATCTCCACATTCCTCACACGATCAAACATGGTTTTACCACACATATGTCTCAGGGATCTCATTTCAACAGCATTCAATCTTTCAAAAGGTAGTTAAGATGTTTGTATTGACAGACGATTGTCTTAATATTTTTACATCCTTGTCCTTTCTTAAATAATAAGATTTTATATAAGTCCCATTTGCTAAACACTGACTGTCACCCTATCTGTCTTTATTATCTACTTTGTTTCTTCTTGGGCATAATGATTAATGATTAGTTATGGCCAAATATTGTTACAATATACTGTCAAATTACCCTTCTGGTAACTCATCTGATACATATTTTTTCTTTTTGAAATATTTTGTGTATGCATGTAGTATTACTTTATGTTTGTGATAACTCTATGTTTGCTTCACTTAAACGTGATTTTGTTAACCTCGATACAGGCTTAGTCCTAGTGAGGTTGATTTTTAATGAGAAAAAACATGATTTATGTATAGTTAGATTCAATAAATATCAATTCTTTTCACAACTAATTTCTTTGATGGAGGACAGAGAGGTTTTGAATATATCTAAAAGAGGAAGAAATTAAATATATAGGCGTCATTATAGACTCGAAGCTGAACTTTTCAAATAATGCAGACTATACAATTAAAAAAATTACATTCCTTGACCGAATACGAAAGAAAATAAATGAAGAAACATGTCAGATAATATATAATACAATTATATCACCACATTTTAATTACTGTTCAAGTATTTTTTTTCTCTGCAACGCAGAAAATAAAAAAAACATGCAAATACTTCAAAATAAAGCATTGCGAATAATACTCGATCGCAACAACTAATTACTACTAATTTATATTGCAGAAGATAATTATGAGAAAGCAATCAAAAAGATAAATAGTGACTTAGAAACATTGTCAAAATGGCTAAAACTAAATAAATTAAAACTAAATGTAAATAAGACAAAATACATGCATATAGGCAGAACAAATACGCATGAGGAACCAAAGGTTTCTATAAATGGAGAAATCATAAAAAAAGTGGAAGAAATTAAATATCTAGGTGTTATTATAGACTCAAAATTGAACTTCTCAAAAAATGCAGACTATACAATTAAAAAAATTGCAAAAAAATATCATTTCTTGGTAGAATCAGAAACAAAGTAAATAAAGAAACATGCCAGATAATATACAATACAATTATATCACCACACTTTAATTACTGTTCAAGTATTCTTTTTCTCTGCAATAAAGAGAAAATGAAAAAAATGCAAATACTGCAAAATAAAGCAATGCGAATAATACTTAAGCGCAACATATACACACGGATAAGAGACATGTTAAAGGAGCTGAATATTTTGACGGTGAAGCAAACTGTGTATTTGAATGTACTTATTTTTATACATAAAATTAACTTAGGGATGATGTCTAAGGAACTGAAAAGAAAAATAAATTACAATAACGAGATACACGGACACGGGACGAGAAATTCTAAGCAAATTAGATTGCCAACAAGAAAAAAAACAAGCACCCAAAAATCTCTGATGTACCAGGCCGTTCAACTCTATAACAAAATCCCGAAGGAAATTGCTGTGATAGAAAATATTAATAAGTTCAAAAATGAATTAAGAAAATATGTCTATGTCAATTATTAATGTTTCTTTTTTTGTGACTTTATTGAAATATTTAAAGAAAGATTATGTTTGCCAAACAATGTACATGTTTATATGTTTATAAAACTATTAGCACACACGAAGATGTGAGCTAACTTAAGATTAATCATCATCACTTTTGGCTCTACAACCCCTGGTGGGTCTTGGCCTCCTCAAGAGTCTTCCTCCACTCATCTCGGTCCCGCGCCAGCTCTCTCCAGTTTCGAAGCTCCAAGGCAGACAAATCTTTGAGGACGTTGTCGCTCCATCTTAACCTTGGCCTTCCCAGGCTCCTTCTCCCTATCGGTCTTGAGCTCAGCAGGGACTTTGGTTCTTGATGCTCGGTCATTCTCTCCACATGACCTAGCCACCGAAGTCTTCCCAGTTTTATGAATTTTGTGACTTTTAACTCCTTAAACAGAGTATAGAGCTCATTGTTATAACGTCTGCGCCAAAATCCATTTTCTAGAACCGGTCCGAAGATGCGCCTCAAAATTTTCCTTTCAAAAACGTCCAGTGCTCGCTCATTCTTCTTAGTTAGAACCCACGTTTCGGCTGCGTACGTAAGCACTGGTCTAATTAGTGTTTTGTACACTAATACCTTGGTGGTTCTGGAAAGCAGTCTGGATTTTATATGTTTTTGTAGGCGGAAATAGCAGCGGTTTGCATTCACGATGCGCTTCTGGATCTCCTCTGTAGTGTTGTTATTGTTTGTTATCAGGGAGCCCAGGTATGTGAATCTTGGTACCGTTTCAAAATTTTGGCTTCCACATACGAGAGATGGGGTTTGTTGGGTACATCCTACGGCCATGTATTTGGTCTTCTGCTGGTTAACTAGATTAATAAATAAATAAATAAATAAACATGTACACACGGATAAGAGACGTGTTAAATGAGCTAAATTTTATGACGGTAAAACAAACTGTATATTTTAATGTACTTATTTTTTATATATAAAATTAAAATAGGGATGATGTCTAATGAACTGAATAAAAAAATAAATTACAAATGCAAGGAAAATCAGATTGCCAAGAAGAAAAAAATCAAGCACCCAGAAATGTCTCATGTACCAGGCCGTTCAGCTGTGTAGCAAAATCCAGAAGGAAGTTACTGAGATCTGTTTTCCTCAAATATTGATTTTTTTTTTGTGACATATAATATGTACTTACATTTAAATATTTAAAGATCCATTGTTTGCCAATTACTGCAATTTTTTTTATATGTTTCTAAAACTATTAGCACACGCGACGATATGAGCTAACTTTAAGATTAATAAATAAATATAAGGTCTGTATCAGGCTCGGTCCGTCTATACATGCTGTGGATGCTCCGAATCTCTTGCATTTTAGAGTAAACAGATTGGGACTTCTACAGCGATCTCAATGTGATTTTTTTTACAAAAATGGTTCTGTAAAAAATCATACAAATATTATTATTATAAGACATCGTGCATATTATCATCCCGTTTCTGTGAACGCACAACAAACGACACGATACAAACTGCGCGGGCGAGTCTAAATACACAAACATTATCAAATACTATGAAACGCGTAAACACACTGTGGTGTGGAAGCGATCTGTAAACCGTATCCAAGAATGCTAGAACGTACGTTCTTTCCGCCCATGCGCACTGACACCCGCAAGCCAATATCTTCGTCAACTTTATACGATATTAATGACAGCATCCAATGTATAAAAACCGTCTTTAGAGCTCATATGTATAATGCACAGAATCGTATACTCTATTACTAATCCATTGGATTGTATGCGCGCGCTGTTTTGACAGTTTGCTTTTAGCTTGAATACTGAAGTCGAATTCTTATTGAATATTATTAACCTGCGATTTACTTTTTTTTTTTTTTTTTTTTGTATTAGGCAATTCACCCTAAAGAGAGTGCTATGTGCCGTTAAAGTTAAGGGAGATGGTTATAATTTTATGGGAAATCTATACGGGAATAGGAAATCTCAAATATTGAAGTCATTCAAGTCTATGAACTTGTATAGAACTGAGAAAATGCGAGAATTGTTGAGAGAAAGTAAATGAGGAATACTAAGGGGAGATTGGTGGGTGATTTTTATAAGTAAACGATAAATGCCTTTGAAGGATGAATGATTTTTACAATTAAAGAAAACGTGATCAAGAGTCTCATTTTCCATGCCGCACTGGCAGAGTGGACTATCTAGGACCCGGATTTTAAACAAATGGGATGCAATGGAGCAATGACCAATTCTCATTCTCGAGATACAGGATATAAATCTTTTGGATTTTTTCTTGCCGTGGAACCAAGGTTTACTTGGAATATGATTTTGTATTCCAGCATAAAAAGCACCAGTTCGGGTTTTCGTATTAGTCCAATTTTCTTCCCAGGAGCGGATCATGTTGGATTTAAGAATTGGGATGACGTCAGAGATAGGAATTATAAAATCTAAAGGATTAGAGCCAGAAATTGTTCCAAGTTTAGCTAGAGAATCGGCTTTCTCGTTACCCTCAATTCCTAAATGGCCAGGGACCCAAACCAATATTGTCTCGAAATTTAATTCATTTAAAGATTTAAGGGTGTTTCTGATATTATAAATAATATAGTCTTCTGGTTTATGGATATTTGAGGAAATTTTCAACACTGCGCTTAGTGAGTCAGTGCACAGTAAGGCTCGTCGAATATTGAAAAGCTGGATTTGGCTCAAAGCTTGTTCAATTGCGAAGCATTCTGCAGTAAATATGGAAATTTCTTTAGGCAATTTATAAGACAAATCTAAATCGAATTCGGGAATGTGTACCGCAGCTCCACAATCTTTGTTATCAGACTTAGAACCATCTGTGTAAATGAGAGAAAATTCTGGAAACTTAGAAGATGTAATGTTTTTAAATTTTTCCTCAACATTTTGATTAGATGAGGTTAAAATATCAGTTCGGAAGTCTGAAGTTATAACGTTGGGGATATAATTGATAGAATCAAATGGGATGGTGAAAATAGGAAGGATAGGATCTTTTTGTAGATTTTGGAGGGAAGAAGACAGAGATTTGAATGAAAGAAAACTTTTTAGAAGGAGAGGAAGTCGATTTTTATCTGTCGATCTTTTTTCGTTATTTAAGTAATTGAACAAATAATCAAGGCTTTGTTCTAAAGGGTGACGCGATATAGAAAAAGATTTAAAAATATATTTATCAGCTAGGAATTGTCTCCTTAAAATTAAGGGGGGATCAACACATTCTACCTGGAGAGAATTAATTGGAGAAGATTTCATCGCTCCAATAATTATTCTGAGCGCTTTGGACTGAATTCTTTCAAGTTTTTTGTCCAAATATTTAGGAAGAGGATCAAAAAGAAATGTTCCATAATCCAAATGGCTTCGCACTAGAGCACCATACATTAATTTAAGAGTAGTAGGATGAGATCCCCACCACACTCTGGAAACAGCTCGCATAATATTTAGCCCCTTTTCACACTTAGCCGAAATGTTCTGAATATGCGGGAGCCAGGAAAGTTTATGATCCAAAAGTAGTCCAAGAAATTTAATTTGCTTAACGATTTGAAGAGGGACATTATCAAAGCAGACAGAAAAGGGGGGTATTTTTCTTTTGCGCGTAAAAGCCACTACTTTGGTTTTAGAGGTAGCTAAATTCATCCCATTTGTCAACATCCAAACTTTAATATTATGTAAAGCCAAATTCAATTCCTTCGCAGCGCGCGATAGATTTTTGTGTGATAAATATATAAGAAAATCATCAGCAAAATAAAGTCGCTTGATAGATGAAGGAATTACACTGTCTAAATCACTTATATATATATTAAATAATAATGGACTGATTACGGACCCCTGAGGTAACCCCTTCCATAGTTTGCGATTTATAGTTTTTGAGGAAAAGTGGATAATAATGGATCTGTCTGTTAGTAAATTAATAATAAATTGAACTAGTTTTAAGGGAATTTTTATTTTAATTAATTTTCCTTTCAAAATGTTAATTAATACATCGTCGTAAGCTGACGAAAGATCAAGAAATGTGGCCAGAGTGCAAGAATTAAGGGACTGAGATATACGGATGTCTGTTGTTAACACACTTAAATTATCTATGGTTGATTTCTTTTTCCGGAAGCCATATTGATTAGGAGAGATAATTCTGTGATTTTCAACAAACCATTCCAATCTGTTCTTTATCAAGTGTTCTGCTACTTTCATTAAACATGACGAAAGAGCAATAGGACGATAGGATGAGATTTCAGATGGATTTTTGCCAGGTTTTAAAATCGGAAGGATTATTTGAACTTTCCAGACTTCCGGAATAAATCCCGTTTCGAACATGTAATTAATTAGGGATAAAAAATATTCAACCGACATGTCTGAGAATGCTTTAATGAAACTATATAAGATTCCATCAGGGCCAGGAGAAGAGTCTGGAAGGGAATTGATTACTCGATTTAATTCACTTATTGAGAAAGGAGAGTCCAGCCAGCTAGAGTGAGATGGATAAGAAATAAAGGAAGGCATTTCCTCACATCTGGCAACTGACGGAGGAGCTATCTTATCAGCAAAACCTATAATAATTTCTTCTGGAATATGTTTAGAACGCTGCGGAGTATATGACGAACCGAATTTTTTTAAATTGGACCATACGGATGACTGGGGAGATTCAGGAGACAAGCGTTCACAGAATTTTCGCCATCCAGACCGCTTTTTGTTTTTCAAAACGCGTTTCGCTTCTGCCTGGGCGCGTTTCACAGAAAGGTAATTTTCGAAAGACATACATTTACGGAAAATGGAAATTGCTTCTCTTCTGGATTTAACGACACTAGTGCATTCTTCATCCCACCATGGGGTGGAATGTTTTATCTTAATGTTAACATTACGTTTTTTAAGTGTTTTTTCTGCAGCTTTTATTATCATGTTAGGAAATAATTCACATTGTAAACTAGTGTTAACAAGGGAAGACTTAGATGCTTGAACAATGGAGTCTAATTCTGAAGAAAAATTTCTCCAATTCGCGTCTTTCGTTTTAAATTTAAAACTATTGTTTATCGAAAAGGAATGCGTGGAAGATAGATGGTGGAAGGTAATTATGATAGGAAAATGGTCACTGGAAAGGGGATCTTTAAGAATGTTCCAAGAACATATGGGAATCACCGAAGATGAGCAAAGAGATAAATCGACTGCACTTTTCCGATGTTGAGGGGCAGTGAAACGAGTTGGAGATCCATCATTTAGTATACATAAATTATAGGTATCCATAAAATCTAATAGATTATGGCCAGAACGGTTTGTTAACTCACTGCCCCAAGAAGGAGAATGAGCATTGAAGTCCCCAAGTATCATATACGGGGGACGAATCTGGGATATAAATGTTGACCATTCGTTTTCAACAAAAATTGTAGAGGGAGGGATATATATTGATAGTAATGTAATATCAGATATAACAGCAGCTACTATCTGAAAATTATTGGAGAGAGTGTGGAAAATAATTTGTTTAAAAGGGATAGAATTATGTATAATAAGAGCAGTGCCACCTTTGCCATCCAGTCTATCATGTCTTAGACAATGATATCCAGGAATATTAAATTGGTATGAGGGTTTTAACCACGTTTCGGAGATAGCAGCAACTGAAATATTATGTTCATCAAGTAACTGTACAAGATCAATTTTGTTGGCGAATAGACTTCTACTATTCCATTGAAGTATTTTGCTCATTTGCGGATACATCGGGAAGGCTAGAGAGTAAAGATTTCATATAATCGGCAGCGTTGGACGGTACTTTATTGTTATTTGAAAGGATCGTAATTAATAGGGTAATTAAAGTTTGAATAAAAGAAGAATTTTCAATCGTGACTTTAGGGAAGATATCGGAAGTGGAACAGTTTTTTAAGGCAGTCCCATTGGGAGCCTGGGATTTATTATTCCCATTCGGGTTAAGTAAAAGTTCATTATGTAGTTTTTTATCGAAAGAAGGAATAAATTTTGGATTAGATTTTATCGGTTTGAAAATTGTTTCTTTGTGGGAAGATGATAGAGGGGATTTAGGGGAAGAAAAATGAAAGAGAGAAGCGTTAGACGTTATCTCTGCAAAAGATTTTTTTGTAGGAGGGAATAATTTGGAGGCCTGAAAGTAGGAAATATTGTCTGCAGCCATTGACTGTTTGATATTTCTCTGTCTAGATAACTCTGGACAGGCCACACTAACAGCAGTATGGTTGCCCTTACAATTAATACAAATAGGGTTATTCGTTGTATTT
Source organism: Hesperophylax magnus (assembly GCA_026573805.1). Taxonomy (NCBI): domain Eukaryota; kingdom Metazoa; phylum Arthropoda; class Insecta; order Trichoptera; family Limnephilidae; genus Hesperophylax; species Hesperophylax magnus. Next base: position 12,078,100 of record JAIUSX010000004.1, read on the forward strand.
TGACACTGTTCAAAGGGATGATCCTCTCCGCAATGGAAGCAACGAGGAGGGGAACGACAAATAGGTTTTGAATGGCCAAAACGGCAACAGTTGAAACATTGGATAGTCGGGAATCTGTATATTTCAACTGGAAGAGCGTTATAATAAATAAATACACGGGATGGTAATGTTTGACCTTCGAAAGTAATAACAACGGATTGGGAAGGTTTCCATATAGTGGTGCCGGTGGAAGTATCCTTAAAATTCAAACGACGTGCTTTTAAAACTTTTGGAGTTAATTGAGAGTCATTAAGAGCATCTACTATTTCTGTTTCTGATAGATCGGTTGGGATATCTCTTACTCTGCCCATTCTGGTTAAATTGAATGTAGGTATGAAAGATTTAAATTTATTATTTGAAAGAGAACCTATTTTTTTAACAAAATCATTAGCTAATGTGGCTGATTTAAATTCTATGGATAGTTTGTATCGACCTTCCGGTTTTATTGATCCATTTATAATACCGAGGTTATTGAGTTTTGAGCTAAAAATAAATTTACCAAAATCCAGGGGATGAATTATTTTCCCCTGTTCAGTCCTTTGGACATTGACAATAAATGGAGCTGAAGATGAAATAGAATACATAAGCTCAATGGCTTTTGCTTCTGGAGGAATGGTATCATTATAACTTCCATGAGAGATTGGGGCTTCGTTTGATTGTGAAAGAGATTTAATTTTAGGAGGTACATTAAGGCAAAGCGGAGGACGTCGTTTTCGCGAAGGAAGGGTTACAGAAGTCTGGGTATCATCAGTATCGTAGTCGTCTACAATATTAGAAATGGGTTCAGGGTCCGGAGGTCGATTTTCATCTTCCTCCATTTCAACAAATTAAAAAAAATTAAACAATAATTATTATTTTAGAAATAATAAATGATAGAAATAATACACGCAACTTCGTCGCAAACCAATAACACAAACAAAAATAATGAATACGAAAAGGTAACAATAAATAAATCTTATCTGTACGCCGCGCCGCCGTCAAAGTAAGCCGTCAAACACAGAGCACTGGTAAACACGACTGCACACTACCGAGGTTCGGTGACTCTGCGATTTACTTTTTAATCATAATTTAAATAAATAAAAATGAATAACCAAAATAAGATGGATACTTCGCCAAAGTGTTCTAAATGATAATAGTGAATTGTGTGGTTGTGTAATTGAATGATTAATGCGAAAAAGTTTTGTGTCTCGGCCATTTGCGGAAAAAAAACTTATTCTGGATACTGGAAATATTGAGTTATGGAGCTTAGTGGAGATAATTTTCGACGGTACCTAATTTATCTTGTTTGTGGGCTAGCGTATAGATGTGCATATTTTTGTAATTTTAATTTGTAAGTACGAGTATAAACATTTGATGTCCAGCATCCCTTCTACAAAAAGTCACCGACCGCCACTGGTCTGTATATGCACTGGCAGTTTGGTGAAAAAGCGCTAGTGGAGAGTGGTATGAACAGTAGCGCTACGGTTGTCACAGTGGAAAATATGGGGGAGTCACGGATATTTATAATTCTTAACATTTGAGGGCGGTGGATAAAGTTATTCAGTAGTTTAAAAGTATGAGAATATCATTAATCGTTCTCCAGGGAGAAAGTAGAGGTAGATTTAGATTAGTCATTAATGTTTTGTAACAGATATCAATCACAGGTTGTCTTAACTCGTATTGAACTTCCTTTGTACTTTCTCCAAGCGGTGTAAGTTACAAATATAAATAGGTGACCACACAGGAGATGCATATCTAGCTGCGATCTCACAAGGGAGCAGTAAAGTACTTTCATTGACTCAACGTTATTTATTTCAAAATTCACGCCCGGCTGGGCTTTTATATGTTTTTTTTTTTTTTTACAAAGAACATCTAAATAAACACAACAAAATCCATAAAAAAAAAACAAAGCAAAAGGAAAATAGAAGACATAATAAAACAAAAACAATGTCAAAACGAAACAAAGTGGAAACTAGACACTCCACCATGCAAGATGGAAAAATATAATAATAGGAAAATTACAAAACTTTGGGAAGATAAACAGAGCTACGTAGTTTCTATAGTTAAATTATATTATATTTGATGTTCTTCTTTCTGAAATAAATTGGGTAATGACTTGTTTATATTTGGTGAATGATGTGTTGAATATATCAACAACATCTTTATAGTCATTACCCAAATTTAGTATACGGCGAACGGGGGTATAGAATTGAGATTCTGTGTTGGAGTTATCATAATAGAACGGTAGATAATGCCTCGATGTTGGTTTGCGAGGTATATGTAAAGAAATCAAGTATAATAGTTCAGGGCTGTCAATTATTGAATTTATGATTTTATATAAACATTTTAGGTCATTAACTATTCTACGTTCAGATAATTTTATTAAATTGAGTTGACATAGTAGATAATCATAGTTGACGCATTCCCTTGTAAGTTCTTTGGTTACATATTACAAAACCTAAAATTTCCATGACCTTATTAGAAATTGAGTCGCACTGATGATCAAAGGTAAGTTTTCTTACGAAAATAAAGTCGCTATCCGCGTCTGTCTGTTTGTGCGCTTAGTTCTTCTAAACTACGCAATGGATTTTGATGGGGTTTTCACCATCATTTAGAGAACTTCTTCCCAAAGGTTTACATATATGGTATATGCATATTATATTTATAGAAAGTAGAGAAAAGTTAATGTTTTGTAATCAAGTTGTAAAAAAATATATTTTCCAGTGCTTATATTCCTAAAGCTAGCTTAACCTTATGAGATGCATCAAAATAATGTACTACAAAATTGTATATCTTAAAAAGGCCTACAGAGAAGTCTGCAATGGTTTATGTCTATCTCCTAAGGATAACCCCAGCTACGCTGGGTACGTCAGCTAGTCTATGTATATATATGTAAAAATGAATGTTTCTTCGTTTGTACCCCTTAGACTACAAAACTACTGGACCAATTTCGCTGAAAATGTCAAAGTTTGTTCTTATTAGTGCCAGGGGTGTTTAGAGAGTAGTTTGAATGGTAGATGGCTTTACGCACAGTATAAATATCGCCAACGCAAACTGCTGGCATCTTCTTCAGCCCAATTGTTGCGGGTGAAACATTCTATTGTCCGGTTTTCCAAAATTTTCTAGACCGGACAGCCGTTCAAAAAACCGTACTGTCCGGTCCATAACCGGACATCTGGCAACCCTATCTGCAGGGTGAAAATAAATACGATTTATTTTATGTGCATAAAAATAAAGTTTTTTTTTTTAATGATTACTGAAAGGGTTCAACAAATTTATCTCAACGTGGGACACAATTTGAATGTTTTGGGGTCAAAGTCCTCCGTGGTCGAGGGGTAAGGCTCTCGACTAGTAAGCCAAAGGTCGCGGGTTCAAATCCCGGCGTCGCAAGTAAATTACTCATTTAAAATAATATATACTTTTATTTGAGGTACGTTCTAGAGTGGAAGATACTCTCACACCCGTATTCAGAGTCGATCCTTTAGTTCAAGGAGCCTTCTTTTCCTTGGTTTTATATTCAGAGACGCGTATAAGGTCGGTGTGACGTCACTTTATAAGGAAGCTACCTTTCTCAAGATTTCTAAAATATTTGTATTCTAAGACGTCACTACGAAGGTCTCTACGTTACGGCGCATGCGCAGTCTTGCATACTTTGGTTTTGAACCAATTCGAACTGTCAAAACTCAAGGTTGGTAGGGAGGGTACCTTTGCCTTCAAATTCGGTTGATTTGTTTCCAGTTTTTGCTGTCGAAGACGTAAAACTAACAAAATGAACATGGATTTAATCATGGAAATGGAAATGGATAACAAGTTCTTGGACTTCGCCCTTGATCCATACAACACACGTGATGACATGGGCAGCGTACGGCGATACTTACGCGATTCCGAAAATCCTGTGGAATTTTATAGTGACAGGCAATTTAAAGAACGTTATCGGCTGGAAAAGAGAACTGTGATGCATGTAGTAATTCCTCTCTTATTTCCCAATTACGCTTTGGTAAATAACAGAGGCTTGCCGGTACCTCCTATTATTCAGGTAGCTATTGCGCTGCGATTCTACGCTACCGGTAATTATCAGGTAAATACGCCGTTTTACTAAATATCTTTTGTAAAATTATGCTCTACTATCTTGATTGAATCGATAATTTAGGCCGTAGAACACGTCCTAAATTATCGATACGCAACTATGATGAAACTAGTTCATTAATATTAGTTTTATACTGACTTGAAATCGACAAAGAATGCACAGAGGAAAACAAGATGTTAACCTTTTTTTATTTACTACTCTAGATTGTCGCTGGAGATCTTCATAACCTGAGCCAACCAACCTCCAGCAGAGTGGTGCAAAAGATTTCCTCGGGATTGGCGCGACAATTAATGAAGTTCATTCATTTTCCTCGACGGCCTGAGGACTACGCTGAAAATCGAAAACTCTTTTACTCGAGAGCTCAATTTCCAGGAGTAGTCGGGTGCATTGATTGTACTCACATTGCCATCAAGAGCCCAAGCCGAGCAATAGGGGAATCTTTTCGCAATAGGAAAGGATGGTTCTCCATCAACGTGCAAGCAGTTTCTGGCCCCAGTTTAGAATTTTTGGATATTGTCGCCAGATGGCCTGGTTCCACCCACGATTCCAGGATATTTCTAAACAGCGCATGCTGCCTAAAGTTTGAGCAGAAAAGAATTTCAGGAATTCTCCTCGGGGACAGTGGATATGGCCAGACAAATTACCTTTTCACGCCAGTTTTAAATCCGGTTAATGAAGCTGAGGAAAAAAACGTTCGTGAGCGGCTCCCCCACCTCAACAAGGTTTCACTTCAAAAATGCCACAGCCGAGAATCGAACCTCGCTTAACTGATTGAAAGCCAACCACGCTGAGCACCAACTGTAAGCAAAGCCGCATAAATTGATTATATTATGTAGGTTCTGAAAATATGAGAGCTTGTTATGTTTTATAATGTTACCTACATCACACCCAAAATATAATATATTTTTAAAAATAATGTACAATGTACAGAAATAGAATCCCACACAAGATCGCGTAGTGCGCTCTAGCGAACGGATATTTTATCAGAGGGAGATAGTTTTAATTTTTTTTTCTGTAAATTATTACATATTATCAAAATAAATAAATTAATTAAATAAATGTAATACAATTATCATAATATACGGATTAGATAATAATTTTAATCCAACACAATAACGCAAAGCGCGCTCTAGCGGAGTAATGTTTTATCACAGTGAGATAAGTGTTTTTATTATTTTGCAATATTATTTTCTTTTAAAAAATGTTCTGACCTACTAAAAAATAAGATATTGAATGAAAAAGGCGTTAAAAACAAAAAAATAATGTGCGATGGCCGAGAATCGAACTCGGATCAACTGCTTGGAAGGCAACTATGCTGACCATTACACCACCAACGCCAGTTGTCGGGATGAGCTAAGAAGCATTTATATGTTACTTCAAAACTTTGACTAGATCAAATGAACTTTAATCGGTGGTCCCGCATTTTCGTTTCGGTCATGAGTCGGTTTTACTCCGGTCCTCGAAATTGCATGACGCGCGTAAAGAAGTTTCACTTCAATATAACAAAGCGCAAATTTCCACCCGCAATGTAGTCGAGAGACTATTTGGTGTATGGAAAAGGAGATTTCCGTGTTTGAGAAGAAAATTAGAAAATAAATTGTCCAATACGACTGACATTATAGTTGCTTGTGCCATTTTGCACAACATGTGTATAACTTCAAACGACCAGCATTTTGGGCGGCATGAGGGCAGAAATATACCTGTGAATTCGGTGGTGCAGTCAGCATCAGGCAGATTGATTAGAGATTCATTTATACAAAGACATTTTTCATAGCGGAAATGATTTCCAAAATCAATGAACTGTGAAAGGACACCATAGCTAATGTAAAGACTAGTGAAAAGTTTTATTTTTGTGATGTGCGATGGAACTGGTAAATAACACCATATCTAATGTAACGACTGGTGAAAAGTTTTATTTTTGTAATATGTACTTTGAAATGACACCATGTCTGATGTAATGACTAGTTAAATGAAAATGGAAAATAAATAAAATATCTAATGGAGATTAACATTTTTTTAATTCATTTTATTATTTGTTCAGCTTCAGCTTTTTGAACACTAATTTCCAATAATCTGGTTTGCAGACGGGCTGTTTTTAATTGCTCCCGGGCAATCTCCGTCTGTTCTCGGGCAGCCTGCCGAGCATTCTCCGTCTGTTCCCGGGCAGCCTGTCTCTGTTCCTTGGCAATCTCCATTCTAATTTGGTGATATTTTTCATCATTTTTCATCAAATTTTTGGATCGCTGGCAACGAATCTCTGCCTCGTCTCGAACCACCTGCCCACTGTCTGAAACAAGACAACATTACAAACCCGATTAGTCAACAATATAAATAATAGGTTTAGGCCTCCTGAGAAGTATAACTTTTCCAGGAAGAGGTTGTATATAGCCTCTCTGTTATGCCCCGTTCAGAAAAGGGCGATTTTAGTTGAACAAGATATCGTTCAGACGTTTCAATTTAATTCGAACCAATATTGTTAATCAAGATGGCGTCAAGTGAATGAGCGAAGAAAGGAGTGTAAGGAGAATATACGATGCAAATGTGAATGGTAGCAGAAGTCGGGGACGCCCGAGGAAGACATGGCAGGACCAAGTGAATCAGATACTTGAATCGGGCCATGTCAAGAGTCAGAACAATAGAAGAGTATGTATGAGACGATGTATGAATGTGAATGAGGCAAGGAGTGTGTGCCAAGACCGAGTTGTTTGGCGGTCCGTCCTCTCTGCCTACCCCTGCGGGGAAACGGCGTGATGGTTAGTTAGTTAAGATGGCGTCAAGTGAAGTTATCGCTGCGTGCGTCCCTATGTTTTTGGACCTTTTCCGGAACGAACTTCAGAATATGAAAAAGTGTGAAAAATGTCCTATGAGGGCTAGAAAATGGATTATAAGGAGAAACGAATTGAATGCTTCTAACACTATATTGAGAGAGATGGCGTTAGAAGATACCGAAGGCTATTGCAATCATTTGCGAATTTCGGAAGAACAATGTGATGTACTGTTGTCTATGATTAAAAAAAATCCAAAAACAGGACACAGTTATGCGAGCGGCTATCCCGGCAAAAACTAAGTAAATAATTACGCTAAGATACCTGGCGTAATTTGTCTAAGCCTATTTTATTGTAAAATTACTAATGAATCGTGGCAAATAAAAATATGAACATAGTCACCTCTCTTGGGAATCATGCGACGTGTTGGCAGCTGGGGTGTATGACTCTCCCTCGGTATTCTTGTCATATCTGAAAATTGAAAATACTTTTTATAATATTTGTATCTCAAATATTACCTTTGATTTAATTTGACAACTAATAATGTATAAACATATGTGTGTTGTCGAAGACTCTCTCGTAGAAGACTTAAAATTCTTTTGGAAATATGTTAAATCCCAAAAAGAAAATCAACTTATACACCGAGCATTGTGTCATTCGATTGTAAACTATCACAAAATCTACAGGAAACTGTTAATCTGTTTGCTGAGTTTTTTGGTGGTGTATATGTTAGTAAAAGTGTAGACAGTGAGTACTCTTGTTCTAATATGGTTGAGAACCTTGTTATATCTGACTGTACAGTAACTATAGATGACGTTATATCTAAGCTGACGAGTCTCGATTCCCGTAAATCTGCAGGACCTGATAAAGTTCCACCTAGATTCCTATTTAATTGTATGCATTCATTGTCACATCCCATACATAAGATATTTATGAAGTCACTCTCATCAGGTGTGTTTCCTGTCCTTTGGAAGTTCAGTCATTTGACACCTATTTTCAAAAAAGGAAATAAGAGCGAAGTAACAAATTATAGGCCAATATGCGTAATGTCTTCTTTACCCAAACTTTTCGAAAGCCTAGTACTAGAAAAGTTGATATCTCAATTTAAACGAGTAATCTCACCCCTTCAACATAGATTTATTAAAGGAAGATCAGAACGTCAGATTTAATATAATACACCAATGATATGGTTAATGCCTTAAACGCATCCATCGTATCAAACTGACTACATACATACCTACTGACTACAGCAGATTATTAGTTTTTGCAAAGGTTCTTATTCAATTAATGGAGCTAATCTTCTTCGAGTTTAACAGATTCGAGATCTCGGTGTCTTATTCCACAAGAGTCTGCAATTTAACTTACACATCGATAAAACTACAAGCGATGGGATGAGAATGCTCGGTTTTATTTTGAGAATGGGGGCAAAGTTTAAAAATGTGTTAACTTTAAAACATCTATATTGCTCATTAGTACCAAGTTAATTAGAATACAATTCAACAGTATGGTCACGTACTACAAAGTCCATTCTCATGCCTTACAAAGGTATAAAATAAATTCCTTCGGTACATCAATTTTAAAATAAATATTTCCATCGAATTTATAAATTATAATAACTTACGCACCCAAACCAGACTTCTAGATAGAAGACTTCTAACTTATATATAGTTTTTATTCAAAATTATCAAATCTCTAATTGAAAGCCCTGAATTATTGGAATTAATTTCTATGAATGTACCTGCCAGACAAACTCAAAGCAGACACTTTAAAATATAACAATAACCTCAATACTAACTACTCTTTTTATTCACTAATTCTAAGAATACATCACCGCGCAAACAAACACTGTGAACTTATTGATGTATTTAGTGTTAATAATTTTTGAGTTTCAAAAGGCAACTAATTTCAGACCTGTTTGCTAGTTATCAACTTATATTATTTATTAGCTTTAAATATGAATGCAACAATATAAATAAAAATTACTAGACATGCATTTTTGTTAAATTCAAAATAATCAGTTACATTATCAAAAACTGACTTACCAAACACAGGCAATTCTGTCGACTGACCAGTCCAAGGCAGTCCAAGGCAAGATGTGCTGGGCACAGCGGTATCTGAAACATATACAATATTTTGTTAACATTTCCTCTCGGAATTCCAAATTAAACTAACTTGGTTGTGCCATTATATATCACATAACTTTCTACTAACCATCAGGCGATTCGCAAATAGTGCGATCGCTGTCGTTGCTGAAAATCATTTCGACATTTGTCACCAAGTCCAGCACGCTGTCGATTGGATGATGCTCCTGGGAAGCACTTGGTGACAGTCTGCCCCCTCCCGTCTTGAGCCTGCTTATCTTTTCTCCACGAAGCTCCAACTTCCTTTTTGTTTTTATGTTGTCCCAACATTTCTTGAGCTGCGCTTGAGATCGCTAAAAAGGAATTCAATACGGTATTATAATCTAGTATAGGTACTATTACGGAGTGGGAATAACAGAAAATTATGATGGATATATGAATGTGGATGAAACGACGTGATGGTTGGTTGGTATTATAATTACAAACGATAAATACCTTTAGATTGTCGGCGATCGAGTTAAATTCATCCGTCACCTTGTCCCAAGCATTTTTCTTATCTCCGAGCTGCTGGTGATTTGTGGCAATGGAAGAAATGGCTGGATATTTGCATATCAAATCAACCAAACATTTCTTCTCATTGGGTGTGACCACAATACGCGAAGTCATTTTAAAAAAAAACTCACACAACACGAAACAACGAACTTATGGAGTCTGACAGCAGGTTGATAATATGCAACTCGGCATAGACATGTAAATCCATAGAGAATAGCATAGATAAACGTACAACTTGTCACAAAACGGGGAGTGTTGTGATAATTATAGCGCAACATCCACAAATGTCGGATGATGTCCTAACTTTATTTCGGCGTAGACATAAGGTACACACCTTGATGAAGGAAGTTCCAAGTGTGGACTCTGAATTGAAGCGTTAAAGGTAAGGTTGGTCGATTCTTTCCCTTGAGTAAGGAATACACTTGAGTAAGGCAACCTTAAAGGATCGATTCTGAATACGGGTGTCAGTATCGCCCTGGTGTAAGACCACCATTCAGAATTGATATGTTGCTTGAAATGGCTTTGGCCATGTTTGAATAGTCAGGTACTTACTCCCGATTTCTTCATTTCCCTTTCGTTCCAAAATCTAGGTTTTTTTTTTTGAGGGGGCATGATGATTTTTCAATTGTTTAAAGGGATATCTTTACAAACTATGAAAACTTTTAAAAATGTGTGGAAGGTTTAAAGTTTATCTGATAATGATTATTGTACTAAAAATATGTAATTTTAATATTTTCATTCATAATTATTGATTTGAAAAACAAAAATTCAAAACTCACACATTCCGAAACGATTCCAACTGACTACAACGTCATTATGACATAGAACTGTCAATGTCTGTTAGTTGGCGGTTACGGCTGTCACCAACGTCGCCCGGCATGACGTCAACGCCGCCGAATTCGCAAATAAAAATGGCAAATCGAAAATCGTTATAGAAAATTTATTTATTATTATTTATGGAGTTAGTTTAAACAAAGTTTGAATATAAACAAGATTATATTTTATTTTGAAATATTAAATATTTTTACAATAAACATAACATTTCTTTTTAAATACATTCATTCTTCAGACTTTCAGGCATTTCATCATACATCTTTAGTCCTTTGTACAGTAGGCAGTTCTGTGATTTTGATTTCTTCATATGTGGCAATCTAATTCTATTTAAGTTTCTGGTTTCGTAATTATGAACATCTCTATTTTTTTAATTTTTTTATTTATTAACTTTCAAAAATACAGTTTTTTACTATTAAGTCCCGTTAAACTGATTGATATCAGTTTGTCAACGGGTTCTTTTAACAATTACTTTTTAAATACATATACAATTTTAACAAGTACATAAAATATACACATAATTACATTAGTACAAAAAAATTCTTTCACATAACCATTTTTTTAACATACATTTCATTCTGTGAGTCAATTCACAGCTTTTTATTGAGTTCGGTAACATGTTGTAAATTATTGGAACGAGGTATTCTAGAGTTCTTTGACCGTATTTATTCACGTATCTGGGAACTATAAGTCCATCATTTGTAATTAGTCTTATATTATGAACATGTCTCACTATTTTATTATGTTCAGATTGAGATTTATGCTGACTCGCAATTTTAAGCCACAATATAGCACGAACAGATAATAAATTTACAGAATTGTATAGTAATGACTTTGGTACAACAATTTAAAAACAATTTCATCCTTAAAATATTTTGGTATTTGGTTGTTCATGACTTTATGCACAAAAATTAACATATTAAATAACAGTCTCTTTTTGATTGAAAACCAATTTAGCTGCTTTTTTTTTTTTTTTGTTAACACTAAGTAATAACACATCTGCCCTGATGATGGACACTGCAATGCTGTCCGAAAAGTTGGCTATAGAAGGAGTTAGCGCAACACGGCATAACACCCCAAAAACAAATAACAAAAATACTTTTGGCCGTGAAAATCTTAAATCATATTTAATTTAGCTGCTCTCTCGTTTGATTAATGCTTGCGTATTTGCCTTTTCCCAGTATACATCTCATAGCTCTATTCTGTATAACATCTAGTTTGTACAAATTTCCTTTATTGGCCAAATATAACATAGTAGAGCAATAATCTAAATGTGGAGCAACTATAGTTGACATAAAAATAAAATACGAATACCTTCATTATTGTAATTTTTTCGAGTATGCAAATATACAGTGAATGCCCTGTTGGTGCATGGAGCAAATAAGGTTGAGAAACACTGCATTAATCTTTTCATGTGGGCAATCCAATGGTCGACGATATATCGGATTTCATTAGTTGCAAATGTCATCACAGGTATTGCGTTTCATTTGATTTATGGTTTAAAATTTATTTCACAATAATTGGTGTGACTATTTGTTGTTGTCATTGCTTCTGTGATTTGAATGAAGTTCCAGTCATAGATAATAGAAGCAACGGAGATGGAATGAACCATTGTTAGTATTGCACCGCGCGCACAATATGATAGTATATAGATATAAGAATGATAGTTTGTGTAATTTGGTCGTAGCTCGGCGACAGTATGCATGCTTCCATGCCTTATCTCCCTGTATTATTATATATGTGACCTTTTTCTAATATAATGCTTTTGATGATGAAACAATTAAAAAAATGTTAAAGAAGCTCAGGAAGTACTAGTAAGTATTTTCAGATTTGTCTACTAAACTGCTATGATGCTATTCCTCTCTAGAACACAAAAATAATTATTTTTGTACTTTACTGGGTTTTGAATTTGCATTTCTGAATCCCGAGCCAAGGATGAATTCGACTACCCCTGTGTAAAAATTGCCTGAAGGTTTTATTATTTATTTATAGAGCGAAGACGGTTTACATATAGGTCCCGTGAGCACTTAGGCCACAGGCCCATTGTGCTATCTCCCATTTTACCTCATTCCTTTAACAGTTACCCGGTCCCTTTTATAAAGTTCACCAGGGTTGTCATTGGATATGTGGCTACATCTTCTGGTTCCACAATGTGTCTTCCCAGGTCTCGTCTCTCCTCTTCAATCCCCATTGGTTCCCTGAAGGCCCCACAAGGGAAGAGTTCACGGATGTGGCCTCATCTCTCCTCTCCACTCCTCCTTGGTTCCCTGAAGGTCCCACGAGGGAAGAGGGTCTTATCTCTCCTCTCCACTCCTCCTTGGTTCCCCGAAGGCCCCACGACGAAAGAGTCTACTCCCCCTTGGTTCCCTGAGGGCCCCACGAGGGAAGAGGGCCTCATCTCTCCTCTACACTCCTCCTTGGTTCCCTGAAGGCCCCACGAGGGAAGAGAGATTTTAATTAGCTAACAGAATTTGTAGGTGAAATTGCTAACGATATACATAATAGCTTGTCATTTAGTGATTCATAATGTGGTTACGTTACAGCTTCATTGTGGCTTCGACCCAAAGGTATTGTTGAATGTCCGTTGCTATAAATATGCATTGATAAATGTTGGTGCTATATGTTGGTACATTAGGACTCCCCGACAATATCACAACCGTGATAAGTGATAACAAAGCTAGAAGAATGACATCATACAGTCAGTCAGAGATGAATTAATGCTAATTGTGCTGTACTATTCCTTCTACTCTGAAATCTCGATTGATCGTTCCTCGAAGGATCGTTTTTCTGCATGTGTTGTTTATTTCTTTCTGTCCTGCATTAATTTCATATAAAACTCACGAAAAAAAATTGTAACAATCGTTCGTCTATGCATCGTTTTAATTCATTAAACGTTAAAAGTTTGCAGTTTTTGTAGTATTTTACTTGATGGATCGTCGCCGGCGGCCGCTTCTGATATTAGTTGTCGTCAAACATTCAAACACAGTGGTGCATGTGCGATTATCTTTTTACTTTTTCTGCATTTCAACCTTTTAAATGAACCGTCTGGTGAAAAAGTGCATATTCTTCAAGAAAGATTAAAAATTATCAAAGAATTGAAAAAAATCCTTCTGAAAAATGTGTTAAACGTGTCAAGCGTTTAGGAATTGCAGCATTTTTATTCAAACACATTAATTTATATTACGTAAAATATGCATCTTTTTAAGAATACATATTGAACACTATAACACATTTTTAAAATACATTAATTTATATTACGTGAAATATGCATCTTGTTTAGAATATGTATTGAACACTATAACACATTTTTCTATAATCCCGCATTCATTGTTTTTGTCCCACTAAAACTTTCTAATGCAACACTCCAGCAATAAAGAATTTTGACACAAAATTTTGATGCATTGTTGCATATTTTCAGTTCTAAATATTGTTTCAGTTCTGGGCTATGATCCTTTGACTTTTCCATTGAAAACATCAACAAGGATCGTTAATCACCGCCGTAGAAGAACAGTAACCTTCTTAGCTCCTATTTGTGAGAATTTTAATGAATTTAAATGCATTAATAACTCATTTCAGAGTGGCAAATACTCTCAATGTTGCCCTGGTAAAAGACAACCATTTAGAATTGAAATTTTACTTGAAATGGCTTTAGCCGTGCTTGGTGACAAGATCCCGACCAGTCCCAATGGTTTGCAGAAGGTTGGAAGTAGTTGAGACTATTGTTCGATATACACATATAAAAAACTTGCCCCAATTCGGTCCTGTTTGCACTGAAACCAGATGCAAATAACTAAATTTATGACTCAACCCTCTGTATTGCGTAATGTTATTTACTGGCGGAAATTACTTCTAGTCGTTATGAACATTACTCAAAACTGCCAGGCAATCTCCGAGGTTGAACAACATTAGTTGGATAGGTTAAGTACCTCTTTAACCTTCCCACTCCGGAGGGGGGTAACGCACATACCCCAAACAAGAATTTTGTGCAATATCAAGTTTTTTTTCCTTCAGACAGTGATCCCATACTTTATTTGGTCCCATCATATACAATAGACTAGATCTCCAACTAGAAACATGTTATACATGAAAGGTATTCATATTTTTACACTTTTTTTTTTAATGATTATATACAAATTAGTTACATAGTTAGCCATCCAATTAATTATTTTAAATCACTAGATATAATATAACACGTTAATATATTTTTACCTGTATTGTTTTTATTTATTGTAATAATACTCACATTTAATTTTCTAATTTTATCATACCCAAAATGAAGCATAGCAAGTAAGGAAGAGCAATAAATTTAATAAATATAATAAAATGTTAATGCGAAATCCTCAGAACGGGTTACAACCTAGTGAGGTGGTAGATTAAATTATGTGACAAATTATACTTGTGTTGTTGTATTATATGAAACTGCTTTAACAATATTTCAATAAACGCCAATTTATCGCCACTGAATCACATACCCTATAAATGTTAGTAATTCTTGAAAAACTACTCGGTAATCAATCTTCATCAAAAAATATATATATCCTTTTATATTTTGCTGGAAAGGGCTACATTCTCTAAATAGTATAAAATAAAGTCTCTTAATATCTCCTAAGGATAACTCTCAGCAATGCCAGGTACACGTCAGCTAGTACTATTGAGTTACGCTCTATTTCGTACTTTCTTTTCTACCGTTTTGCATTAATTAATGATTGACTGCTTTGTGAAAATGGATAATGTCCAGTTAAAATGGTAACTAATATCAAGAGTTTTACTGAAATGGTCAAAAGTAATATTAAAATACATGATCGCTCCACGATATATGGGGGTACCTAGTGACCCCTCTACGGGAAAAAAAAAAAATGAATTAGTCTGTGACGGCGGGCAGTGTGGCGGGCTGGCAGGCGGTGTGGCTTTATTTTTTATACAAAGCTATAAGATTGATGAAATTTTGCATACTTGACGTTTATAATAAAAAAATTACTGTCTTTTTTTTTTTTTTTTTTTTTTTATGTGACACCTCACAAGAGTGTCCCTGCCTGTGCAGTGCACAGACAGGGGAACTATGTCACCACCCGGTTGGGCGACGTTGTGAGGCGGAGTAAGGTAGGGGCTGTAGGAAGGGATTTGTTAATGCGGGCCTTGAAGAGGCTCGGATTATAGGAGGGAGGAAAAACAGATGCCGGTAGCTCGTTCCACATACGAGCCGACTTACACAAAAACGAGTCGTAAAAACGGCCCGTTCTCATGAAGCCAACGTCAACCGTGAACGGGTGTTCAGTTCGTGTCCGTCGAGTTTCGCGCACGTGCACCGGTGCATCAGGAATCAATGCTGCTAGCTCCTCGGAGCAGGCTCCATTGAAATATCTGTAGAACAGACACAGCATGCCTACATTGCGTCTATGCATTAGAGAAGGCAATCGGTCTGTTAACAACGGATTGTCAATCAGACGGATCGCTCTCCTTTGCACAGATTCAAGCAGGTTTATCAAGTATTTTGGGGCACCAGCCCAAAGGTGGCTCCCAAATTCAATAGTTGGGCGGACTTGAGACTTGTACAGGGTCAGCAGCTGGTCACTGTTGAAGAATCTCCTAGCCCTGTACAAGACGCCTAACTTTTTGGAGGCCTGATTACATTGGATTTCTAAAAACTCTGTAAATCTCGAGCAACGCTGAGGACTTCGGCTAGCTAAATATTCGAGGGTGGTCTGAAAAGTTTCCGACCTAACAATGAAACAAGAATTTTTTTCTGAAGTTTTTTTTATTTATTTTTCTACATAGTCTCCTTGTAACTCTACACACTTCTCCCAGCGATTCTCCCATCTCTCTAACCCATCCAAATAGTACTCGGCGTTTTTCTCTGCAAAATAATTGTTCACAAAGGTGATTGCCCCTTCATTTGACTAAAATCTCTGTCCTCCGAGCGCAGTTTTTAGATTAGGAAACAAAAAGAAGTCGCTTGGGGCTAGATCTCGTGAGTAAGGCGGATGGTCAAGCAGTTCAAACTGTAATTTGTGGATTTTTGCCACGGCAACCGCTGAGGTGAGACGGCGCATTGTCTTGGTGAAACAGGATTTTCTTTTTGTGCAAATGTGGCCGTTTTTCCGCAATTTCTGCCTTCAGCTTGTCAAGTAATGATGCATAGTATGCTCCTGTAATAGTTTTTCCTTTTTGAAGATAATCAATTAAGATAACTCCATGAATATCCCAGAAAACAGTCGCCATCACTTTCCCAGCCGAGAAAACAGTTTTTGCTTTTTTTTTGTTCCAGTTCCCCCTTTGCAGTCCACTGTTTTGACTGTATTTTTGCTCCGGGCGTATAATGGTGTATCTAAGTTTCATCTACAGTAATTAATCGGCGCCAAAACTCGGATTTACTGCGCCAACAGAGCTTTGGAAATGTTCATTCGAATACGTTTTTGGTCTAACGTGAGCAAACGCGGCACCCAATGTGCGGACAGCTTTCTCATGTCTAAATCTTGATTTAATATGTGACAGACACATTCTTTGGACATTTTCATAACCTCTGCTATCTCTCTCATTTAATTCGGCGATCGTCTAATCCTATTTAGTGAAGTTTAGCAATGTTATCGTCAGTAGTTGTCGACTCTCAACTAAAAATTGCACATCCAAAATGGCCGAAATTTTGGTGAGTAACTGTCAAAAGTTGCACAACTACATTCACTATCTGTTATTGACGAGTACTGCCATCTTTGCGTTGAGGTCGGAAACTTTTCAGACCACCCTCGTAAAGTATTGATGTGTAATATTTGTATAATCGTATTTTTCTTCGTACCCTGGGGGCCTCCTAGCAAAGTTCGTATTTGTTTACTATTTATGATAACTTCATTAGCAATGTGTTTATAAACAAAATATTTTAATTTCATATCTGTAGGTTACGTCAGGGCTTCTAAACCTTGTACCTACAAATTTACAAACCTATGTGAAGTTAAACTTTATAATAAGTTTTTTTTTTTATTTGAATACCGCACAAGAGTTGTAATTGCTCCCAACTGTCTGTAGCCAGTGAGACTATGGCATTCCAAATTGGGGTGTGTTGTGAGGCTGAAGATAGCGGGGAGGGGAAGAGAAAGGTGGGGATGTACCTGGCTATTCAGATCTCATCACACAAACATGGCTAAAGACATTTCAAGCAATGTTTCAATTGTGAACGGTGGTCTTAGACCAGGGTTATATGTAGTCTAAATTAATAAATTGTGAAATACCATAAATTAATCCATGAAATTTACTTGCGCACAATATCAGGCCTCTGGCATACATATTGACCGTTACATTTCTTAAAGATGCTGTCAGAAATTCGGAGAATTTGTGTGAATTTCTACTTCTCAATAAAATCCAAATAAATGGAATATTTCTGAACATATCCGAAAACTAATGACTAGCAACTGTATTCAAATATTATTGTCTAAATAGTATAAAAGAAAGTCGTTATCCGCGATTGTTTGTTTGTGCGCTTAGTTCTTCTATTTCGACAGGGTTTTTTTCACTATCATTTAGATAATTTTTTCTGGAAGGTTGTTTATATGTATATTATATTTATAAAAAGTCAATTTATAGTATTTTTGGGTGCTTACATTGCTAACGATGGCTAAACCTTATGACATAAAGGCCTACAGAAAAGTCTGCTATGGTCTATCTTGGTGACTGGGTATGTCATCAAAATGACAATTCAACACACCTCCAAAAAGTGATATAAAGTCATGAAAAGTGATGTAATACTTATGTAACCTATTTAACCTATTTTTTGTTTCATCACTTTTACTGACTCTATATCACTTTTTAAAGGTGTGTTGAATTTTCATTTTGATGAAATATCAGGGAATCGTCTATGTCTTAAGGAAGTCGGCTCGCATGTGGAATGAGCTACCAGCATCTGTTTTCCTCCTTCATATAATCCGGGCCTCTTCAAGACCCGCATTAACCCCTCAGGCTAATTTGTTCAGTTTTGCGAACAAACAGCTATTACACGTAGAGTCAATTCGCTTTTGGGAACAGCTCATATAATCTCATAGAAATCTTTGTGTCCCCCTTACTCTTAAAGTGGGGAATATGATCTAAACGGCGTTAGAAAGAAAAAAACACTACACTTTATATTCAAATCTAGAAGTTAACTACAGTTGAATTAAAATGAGCACCTCTACGAAACCAAAAGGTTCTGACAGCAATTTGAAATTTTTTTTATTTATTTTTTACAAATTATTTTTTGTATGAAACTACAAAAAAGTCAGGTGACAGTAATGTTTATGATATATTAGTCTAATAAAATGTCTATTTTTTTGTTGTTCGTAATTTTAGTTCAGTGTTTAGACGAAAAGGCAAGTAAGATGTGCCATTTTTTAAACTTTTTTTATGTTTGCAACCAAAATTCAATATTTCTAAAATTATATGTTTATTTCTAATAACAAAATTAGATAGCTTATTTCGTCACCTTTTAAAAACAGATTTTAGTTTTCGGATACATTAGGAAATATTTCATTTATTTGGATTTTATTGCGATGTGGAAATACACTTGAATTCTCCAACCTTCTTAGCAGCATCTTTAAGAAATATATTGGTCAATATGCCAGAGTCCTGAGGGGTTAATAGATCCCTTCCAACAGCCCCTACCTTAACCTGTTCCACTGGGTCGCTATATAGTTCCCCTATATTTACAGTGTACAGACATGAGCGATCTTGTGTGGGGTCACTAAAAAATTTCATTTTTCTTTCTGTTCCAGGTTTCTAAGGCAACATGGCGCGACGTGGCGTACGCTCGGAGGGCGGAGGGCTGGCCCAGGAGTTGAGGAGGTTTCACTCCCACCGGAGGCAACTCCACAAAATACTCGGGGAGACACAGAAATGCCTCAAGGAGGTGTCTCACATGAATCTCTTTCCTCTTGGTAAGTACACAACAAAAAAAATTATAACCAACTGTCTTCAATAATTACGAGTGACAAAAACCGGTTTTTTGCTACTTAAATATTCGTTCTTCAATATTTTAACTACATGCAATTTTTAAATTTGATTTACACAGGTACTCTGGACCACTGAGCTACTTCGGCTTATTTCCAACACGCCAAATAACTCAATATGTACTAGTACTTCAATCAACAATTACTGCTTATTATATTTTTTTCACCTGAAAACAACCAACTTTATTTTTGTAGGAAAGGCTTTGTTAGTACTAAATTTTCCCACTAGATGGCGTCGAGACATATTATATCTACATTTGTTGGTGAAATATTTTGACTTGTCAAATATTATTATTTTTTGAATGATAAACTAATGTTAATTTGGCTTTTATTTTTACTCGGGAGATATTTTCAATTTGTATTGATATTTCAGGCGACTAATTATTGCTTATAATAATTTGTTATCCTTTGTGCTATGCATAAAACCTTGTCTTATAAACATTATTTTATCATAAAAAAAAAAATAAAAAAATACTTCACTTAATATAGCAAAGTCCTGTTTTAACTCAACCGTTTTGCATTTCGTCTATCTGTCAATTTGTTTGTATGTTTCGTTTCAAGATGGTGACTGTTTTAATGATTCAGTAAATATTATTTTTTCAAATGTGTAATCGTTTATTTAGACCATCTTATTTGCATTTTTTCAATATTACGGTACCCACCTGCATGAAGAAAGTTTAACCCCTCCAGCATTTGAGGGTCAAATATGACCGGGCATCCATATTTTATAAAAGTATTTGGATCTTTCTTTCGAAATAGAGAAATTTTTTTTGAGACTTCAGAAAGAGAAAATTCTTTCCAATTTGCCTAAAATATTTGGAATCCATTAATAAAATCCTAAAAACAGCTAAAATTAAGAATTCATATTTTGTGCCGCTATCGTAACAAACTTCTTATTTTTTTATTATATGAACGAGATAAAAGTGAAGGTACAGTTTTCTTACAAATTTCCCAAATATCGAGTTCTCTCAATTTTTCTATGATATGAGTAAAAAATTAAGTAAAAATGTAGTTAGCGTTTTTGACAACAATTTTTACATTTGATATTAAAATTTTATTACACATACACATAAAATATTGCAAACTGAACAAATTTGATGAAAGAACTGAAGGGTTAAAAAAAGAATTGTATAATTTCTTATTTAAAATATATATTTTTTTTTTCATAAAATATATAATATTTATAATTAATTACCTACCTACTTACAAATCTTATGATTTGAGGGGAAATTTTGGTTTTAATTGATTAAATAAATAAAAATTTGAAACATACTTTTTTGGACGCGAGGTGTACTGTTTACAAAATAACTGTTTTATCAAATTATAAACATGTTACTATAAATTAAGTTAGTATAAACAAATAATGTGAATGAAAATACTAAATACCTTATCTAATTCAGGAAATAATCGACAAAAACAAAACATGGAATAATGTTGCTTGGCACCGCTTCTTGCAACATTCTTCCTGATATTTCAAACATTTAAACTTGTGCCGGGTTGACTCTCGCAACAGCTTCTTAAGTTTATGGGCTTTCATGAGGCCTACCCGCGTACACGTTTGAAATACTAAGAAGAACTTTGCAAGAGACAGCGCAAAGCAACTTTATTCCTCTGAATGGCGCCAGTGAGCGAATTTTAAATGCTAATGAGAGACAGATTTTTTTTCTTAGTGTTATAGACAGCTTGATCTTGGTATAGGCAACGTTATATCGCCAAATCACTTAACGATTTTTGGTTGCTTGCAACGTAATTCAACACACTTTCAATTTATTATTCTTCTTTTTCTTATGATTTTAGGGTATCTAGCACGATCGATTGATAAAACCCTACGTCAATACGATATTGACTACATCCGTCACCTATGGTCAGTCGGCGATATTTGGCCGCCGTCGATTTTAACACGGCCTCCAAGGTGTCGGTTAACTGTCAATATATACATCTTTTTGAATGATATCTATTTTATTTATTTTTATTTAAGTACATAAAACAGGCATGGTGCCCAAAAATTTACATGGATATTTAAATACATAATAATAACAAAAATAGTAACAAAATGAATAAGCTAAATATGCAGATATATGACAAATAAGAATGGGTAAAAGGTAAATACAAATATGTTCATAAACGATTTGTTATTGTCACACCTGTACTGGTGAGACCCTGATTAGGTAGGTACAATGTTGCTTCCTTTGAATAAAGGGCTTCATCACAATATCAGCTTAATATGATTAAAGGTAATACTTTTTTTTTTTTAAGTGTTTAAATTGGTCATTAAAAATGTCTATTTCATTATTAGAGCCATGTATAATGTTATAATTTCTTAATGTCCGCGGTACAGGGGAGTAATATACTGTATTTGTGTGGTAGGCTTTAATATAGAAAATGTCTTTCATCCTCCTTGTTGATTTTCCTGATGGTATATTGATGTTAATTTGGGATAAAATGTTTGGTGTATCAACTGATGCATGGATAATTTTGTGTAGAAGCAGTACGTCAGAGAGTTTACGTCTGACCGTCAGTGAGTGTAGTTTATAGTGCAAAATTCGGTCATTATATGTTCCAAATTGACCAGATAAACCTTCACGATAAGCAATTACACGGGTTAGTTTCCTTTGTATGGATTCAATCCTATAATTATGAATCTCATAATTGGGAGACCAAATTGTTGATGCGTATTCGAGAATACTTTGCACAATTGATTTATTTAATGTTTCTGTACTTTTAAAACAATTTGTGATTCTTAGCGTTAATCCTAATACTTATACTCATTAGTTATGCAAGATATCTAAATTATTACTGAATGTAGGTGAACTAACCAAGCTCTTAGAATTGAAAGAAATCGTATACATATCCATAGACTTAATTAATTCATCTAAGACACAATCAATTGATTCCGTTCCAGCTTGAAGAAACGAAAGTTGTTCATATATCACAAGTTATGACTAAAGACCTCATTAACTAATTGACTCTCTTTTTAATGTCAAAAAGTTCATGCGGACTGCAAATGTATTTTAGAGTTAGTATTTCAATTGGACATTGTCAATTTATTAGTAATTTGAATTTTTATGTAGCTGTTTGACGTTTAGGAATATCAATCCATTCAGATTCGCTAGTGTTGCCATAGTGTAACGATTTCTTATTTATTTTGTGTCAATATTGGTTCGACTATCGACAGCGCAACCGTGCTAGTCATATCGATATAAAATGGTTGGAAATTGAGCCTGTCGATCCGATATTGTATAGTCCATAGGCCTTATTTGACCGGTAAATGTTTCAATTTAGCGCTATTAATTTTTGCCATTTAATATAAATAAAAAAGAAGTCGGGGACACCCGAGGAATACTTAATGTAATATCTCTGAGTATATAAATGAGTTGAATTATTGTAAAAGTTACTGAATAGAAATATAAGAATTTAACAAATGTAATGTTTGGATGAGCAAGTATTGAATCAATATCATCTTATTGAAAACAATCCTCCCTTTCCTTTAGAATCGGCCATAGCGGAGGCCGTCAGGATATCCCGCGAGGGGGCGCTCCGACCCGCTTCCATCGTGACCCTGGGCCCCGCGCGGGCCAGGCTGGTCAACTACCTCCTTGGAGAGAGCCTCCTTCCCACCAGGAACCCCGCGCTGCCACCCACAAAGGGCTGGAGATGGGTGAGTCTACCTTTGTTAATTGTTTTATCTAGAATCATCTCTGAGTAAAGGAGGGCAATCCGTCTGTTGTTAACGGACTGATTGCCATCTCTAATGCACAGACGCAATGTAGGCACGTTAATCCTGTTCTGCAGGTATTTTAATGGAGCCTGTTCGTATGAGTTAGCAGCATTGATCCCCTGAACACCTGTGTACATACGCAAAATTCAATGGACATGATCGGAACAGTTGCTGTTAACTAATAAGAATGAATCGTTTCTTCGACTCGTTTTTGTCGGCTCCCATATGGAACGATCTACGGGCTTCACGATTCACGTTCACTTGTAGCATCCCCAAAGATGACATTGTCAGAGGTAGTTAGGGCATTTAAACCCTTGTTTTTGATGACTTTCTAAGCAGTTGGTATAATAATTTCCATCCTCTGCCAATCTGTTATTATAAAGTTATGACTGGAGCATGTTTTTTTGTTTCAGTTGAGACTGAAGCACGGTCCAAGGAGACAGATTCGATTGAGCCTCGGAATGGACTTTGAAGTTGTTGAACCAAATTTGGCCTTGGATTCCAACTGGGATCATATACCACACAAGGTTTGAGGGTTTCTTTCTACTAATACACTCAGCATCAATGCTTTTAGTTTTTACAATGAACACATCAAATTGCTGATTATTCTCTTCACTTGAAGTATGTACAGCGTTTGGATAGCTCTTGGAATATACCGGAAATATGTCTGGCCGCGAGTTTCTTTATAAAATATAGAATATCGAAAGGCGAATGAAATGGAACTACGAGAAGATGCCACCAGATTTATGAAAGTCCTACCTTTGGTCCTGATGTCCTCAGTGTTCCCTCTTTCTGCCAGCACGTAAAAAAAATCCACGGCGTATTGCACTTAATCCGGAATTTCACCTGTTATTAGAGGAGGCGCAGAAATTGTACTGAGGTACTTCCCGTCTCCCGGTGACAAGGTAACAACAGGACGGGAAGGTAGGGAATAAACTAATGATAAGTATATTCCCTATATGCCCGAACATACAATACGATTCGGGGCGATTTATGAATTTCGTAAATTATCATTTTTCAAATTATTATAATAAGTAACTTGACCGTTCAGTGGCTGAGTTGGCATCATGTTTGGGTCCCACCCAGGCATTGTGAGTTCAATTCCTCGACTTGCTAAGTCCTGTATCACGACACAAGCAACATTTTCCGCTTACTTGTGGTGATAGTAGGAGATTTTCATGACCTGGAAATGTTTGTCTTTCTTTTTAGAGATATTCAAGAAAAGGGTGAATGCAGGAAACTCCATTAATGGAAGACTACGCGGTTGGCGCTAGCAAAAAATTGTATAACGAAGCAAAGCTAATAGTCCACAATGTAGTACTGGTACCTACCCTGATGTATGGCAGTGAAGTATGCAACTGGCAGAGGAAGGACGAAAGGAGACTGACTTGAAAGCTGTAGAAATGAGATCCCTGAGGCGTGTGTGTGTGGTATAACCATGTGTGAACGTGTGAGAAATGTGGAGATTCGCAAAGAATGTAAGGCGAATGAAAGTGTAATGAGTAAGATTAAGAAAGGGGCACTTAGATGGTTTGGGTATGTAGAGCGAATGAACGAAAAAAGGCATGTCAAGGGTCGGAATAACAGAAGAGTATGTAGGAGACGATGTATGAATGTGAATGAGGCAAGGAGTGTGTGCCAAGACCGACTTGTTTGGCGGTCCTTCCTCTCTGCCTACCTCTACGGGAAACGGTGTGAGGGTTAGTTAGTTAAATTTTCTCCACTGGCTGTGGTCCTTCACCATTCGCCTCAGTCCTTCCCGTCTTGCTCCAATCCTCTTCCAGGCAGTCTATGCTCCTCTGCCTCGATCTACTTCTGGTGTTATTTATATTCAATGTCTTATTTTTCAGGACCTCAAACGAATTGACACAATGGATCTCTCGACAGTTATGGATATCGAACTTTGCAATCCATTTCTAGAAAACAGCGTGCAAATCCTCGTACCGCCCGACTTGGGAGAACTCTCGCTAGACAATAAGACCCCCTACGACTTTACCCACGAATCCACAATTAAAGATTACGAGACTTTTTACGCTAAGCGGGGAGCGCTTCTAGAGAATGTCTATCCGATAATCGTATATGCGATAGATGAATTAGGGCCTATAGGCTCGTTGGACAAGAGAAAAACAAAAATTAAAATAGATCATTTTTCAAATTTAAAACCCACACCAGAAAAACGTAACCGTTCTGATTCAAACCCAATTCTGCATGGATCTAAAAGCTTTTTGAGTCGCTTCAAAGATTTCGTTATAAGAAAAGACGAATTGAACGCTGGCGTGGAGGACTGTGATATCGCGTCGGCGAACTTTTTCGCACAAGGCAAGAGATGCAAGGAGGTTTGCGGGGATAACTCTGAAAGCGTCGGGAATTTTTTCAAGACAAAACGCGAGACAAAAGCCATGAAGGCTGATAGAAAAAAGAAAGAAAAAGTTGAAGAGAAGATGAAAATTGAAAGTGAAATTGTTGAAAGCTACAGCGGACTCAGCGAAGAGGTTTGGAATTTTTAATTGTTGTTATTAATATCCATAAACTCTTAACTACCTTTTAATCATATTTATCTTAACTATCTATCTTCTAACTATCTTTTATAAATACTAGTATTTGTCGTGTAGTTATAACTTTCTTGTAACTGTCTTTTAACAATCTTTTAACTAGCTTTTAACTATCTTTTAAATATCTTTGAACTGTCTTTTAACTATCGTTTAACTATCGTTTAACTATATAGTAACTACTGTCTAACTATCGTTTAACTATCATTTAACTATAAAGTAACTATTGTCTAGCTATCGTTTAACTATAGTTTACTATCGTTTAACTATTGTTTTACTATCGTTTAATTATCATTTAACTATTGTTTAACTATTATTTTACTATTGTTTTACTATTGTTTAACTATCGTTTAACTACCTTTTAACTATCTTTTAACTGTTTCAAGACGACTTTTGTGTAGTGAGTTTGGAAGGATAATTTTTGTCTTAACGAAGTTAACAAGGATGATAAATATAGAAAAGTAATTTCAGGAAATAACTGAAAGTTGAATGGTTTTTCAGTATGTTTTACAGCGATGGGACATATTGTCTCTTCAGTCATCAACGATGGGACTTATTGGTCCCTTTAGTCTTGGAATATATATAAATGGGCTGTGCCAACAGAAGAAAAAACGTTTATTGTTTAATTATTATCTTTATTATTTATAATAAAAACTAACAAATTTTATGTGTGGCAAGGTGTAAAGCAATTTTGTGAAGGTGTCGCTTCATCCTGACATATGTGAGAAAAAGTGGAAAATTACAAGACTAATGGGACCTAAGGTCTCAGTCAAACATTTATAAATTTTGCTGTGAAATGACAAATTAACATTTTAATAATGTCGATTGGTGCATTTTAAAAATGGTGAAATTAATTTGGTGCATTTTAAAAATGCACCAAATTAATTTGCGTATCTATTATTTTCTCGATTTTCTTATCAGCCCAAACAATCCTGTCATACACGCCTACTTTCAACAGCCTTAAGAAAATATTCAGTGTTGCCAGGCATTTTTACCTGACCATATATAAATAAATAACTATAAACGACCGGTTTCATAAATTTTCATTCAAAAACTGTGCACATTGTTCCCTTCAGTCACGACGAAACTTCACCAGGACACATATATACCGTTAGTCTAGAAACAGTTAACTACCTTTTGACTATCATTTAACTATCTTTTAACTATCTGTTAACTATCTATTAACTATCTTTTAACTATCTTTTAACTGTGTTAAATATCTTTTGACATTCTTATTGGTCTGCTACCATCATGACAATCCTCTGCAGACGACAGTCCAGAACAAGAACAATTACGTTTGTGATGTGTTATGTTACTTAGCTTAGTGTGATTTTATATTTTGGTATTTCAGAATCTCCTGGACTTGCGACAAATATACGAACTCCACCCCAACTCCCAAGTATTATTCGTCCTGTTCTCGGACAGTGTCGAACAAGCCGAAAACAAAAATTTAAATTTACGACTCATTCCGAACGTGAAAGTCACGCCGGAAAACGACATGACCAGCAAAAACGGAGACTCTAACCCGGCGTCTCTGGAAAACTATTCGCTAACGCCGAACGAATCTCCCTTCTCCATGGACAATATATACGCAAAATCGGCAGATTACGCTACGACTTCTGAATATTCGTCCGTTTCGCCGATGTCAGACTCTTTGCTGAGTCGCAATAATGATTTCAGTCAGCGGCCTACGAAAGACGGCAGAGATTTGAAAATGGAACCGTGCATGGAAACGGACGAGAAGTTTACCAGTTCAGTTAATAGCGGGGATTCGATTGTGTTTCAAATGGAAGAAGAAGGTTATAAGGACAAGTTGTTGGATAAGCAGAGATCTTTTTTGGCGTGCCTCGTGGAACAACTTGCACTTATGAGTAAGTGATTTGTACTTTTACTACCTGGATATAATAGTCAAATTTTCCCCAATGCAAAATTCAGTGATCATTAATTACAACATTAACACAAACTAAAGATTTAAGCATCATTTTTCAATCAAAACTTTCATTTGTTCATTTCTAACAAAAGCTTACAAATGTTGACAGGCATTGACAACTAAAATTCTTACATTTTATAAGTTTTAACCCAAGATAACAAAACTGTTTTCATTGTTTCATTGTAACTACACTTTCGTTGAGTGAACTACGCAATAAAACACTAGAAATAAATCAAAAATATTTAATTAAGATAGGAACTTGTTACATGGCACAAAAGTAAGGTTTATAATGAACAAATTAATATCAAAATATCAGTCTACACAGTGACCACACATGTCAACATTATGTGGACCACAAATAGTCTTTCTACATCTGGTGCAACGGTGTTTGGTCATCCTCCGGGCCTTGGATGGACACAGGTAGCAAATTTTACACACGTTTCACGTAGATGGAACCGGAGCTTCTATTGTAGAAGATTCGCCAACATTAGCAATAAATATAAGATTATATGAATGTACGTACCTTAACAATAAAATTGTTGTTATAACTAAAGTTTCATCCAGTGGACGAACAGATGGTCATAGGGCACGTCCTAGTATGCGTGTGGCCGCAATCGCGTCACATGCTGCACTGTTTACTCAAATTAGGAAGGTAATGAAAGAGTCAAGGTCGGGGAGCGGGGGGAAGTAGGTGATTTCGATTTTCGCCGAGTAGCGCGTCGTCGCCTCGACGAGCGATTAGTTATTTAGGGTTAAATTGGGTATTCCAGCAATTTTGATGAACTAAAACAGTCATTAAAATTATATGAATTTTTTTTTTTTTTTTTTAGTAAAAAAAGATACACGAAGTTTTGGATCCGATAGGTGGCTCTGATGTCATGATCAAAAATTTGTCTTAGGAAGCCTAAAATCTTTGCAGCTTCTCGTAGGATAGCCATGAACTGTACTATTAATACTAACACTTTTTAACATACAATCTGGTAATATTTTATTTTTTAACTTGTATATAAATACTAGGGTATAATAGAACAAACGTTCTAACCGTAAAAGTACGGTGAACACAACGATTTCTATGAGACCATATAAGCGAGAAATAATTAACTAAAAAATCTGCCTCAACACAGGTTTGCCTATCGAGGCAGGTTATGCAAAACTTAAAATATAGTATATTATGCCATATCTATATAACTGTCTTATATACATATTTACTTTTTCTTCTATTAGAAACTGTTCTATTATTGCAACATTAGTTTTTCAACAATGTCATTGTTACTAACTTACATATAGGTATTTTACTTACTAATGATATATTATGTATTCTGTAATTTTTTTTTAATGAAATAAATAAATTTAATCTAAGCTGTTCCCAAATTGACTCTACAGGTATAAAATGTTTCCTCGCGAAACCGATAAAATTACCCCGAGGGGTGAAATACAATATTATTATCGTGTTGTTGATTATTTGTGTGGTTAATTGAACTCCAATGAATCACAGTGTCCACGGCCTTTCTTTAATTATCTTCTTATCACTTTCACATCCTTCGAGATATGTATTTATCACAAGCTCCGTAAAAACATTTCATTATTCGGTTATTTCCTGATATTTCTGGTTTTCCACTAAACATGGCTGGATGTCCCTTTTCTTCCGCTGCAATAAATTGTAGATAAGAAAAAAAATTATGCATTAAACCGAGTAATGATATTTACAATGCTCGATTTTGTCTTAATGAATTCATAATATGGAAAAAACGGCACGGTCGAGGGGTAAGGCTCTCGATTAGCAAGCTGGAGGTCGCGGGTTCAAATCCCCGCCTGCGCAAGTAAATTTTATTTGATTAATTAATTGTTATTTTACAAATTACTCATTTAAAATAATACATATATAGTATATTTGCGGCACGTTCCAGAGTGGAAGATACTCTCAGTATTGCCTTGGTGTAAGATCACCATTCAGAATTGAACGAAGAATTGCCGTGTTTGGTGACCAGATCTGAATAGCCAGGTACTTCCCCACCTTCCTCTTCCCCATCGTCTCCCTACTACCTCCTGCCTCGCAACATACTATGCCATAATCTAACTGGCTCCAGACGGTGGGAGCAGTAGAAACTCTTGCGCAGTTTCACATTAAAAAAACATTATTATTATTATTATTATTATGTAATGAGCAGGCAGCATTCTGCTGATGCGCTCATATCCGGTTTCACAACAAGTTTGACAGCAATTGAGTGTTTTAAGTTTGAACTAAGTCCTTTCTTCTCTCCAAATGTGAATCCAATAGAGCTTTGAAATGATTTATATTTGTTGCATCGATGACATGTTGTGGGAGTTTGTTCCAAGCATCCACTACTCTATTTGCAAGGAAGTGTTTTCTAGGATTAGATGCAAAAGGCGTTTTGGTGATTTTTTTTGAGTGTCCACGGAGATTTATATTTTTATTAGTAGTGAAGATTTCTTGGATGCTAGGGCAACTGTAATGTCCAGATAAAATTTTGAAAGTCTCGATCAAGTGACCCCTTTCTCTTCTTTCTTGTAAGGTTGGTAATCTCAATTCCTTGAGTCTATCTTCGTATCGTAGATCTTTCAGAGCTCTTGGTATTTTAGTGAAACGTCTCTGTACTCTCTCTAACAGATTTATATCCTTTGTGAAGTAAGGACTCCATATTTGGAAAGCATATTCCAGGAGAGGTCGCACATATGTTTTATATATTTTTAACATCATGTCCGGTGTTAGGTCAAGGAAGGTTTTCCTGATTAGATATGTTAGTGAATTTGCTCTTTTCACAATTCCAGCGATATGTGGTTCCCATTTCAAGTCCTGTGATATGGTAACTCCTAAGTCTTGTTGTAATGTCACTGCTTTTAGAGGTGTTCCATTAAGTTTGTAGGCAAGTGTAGGGTTAGTTTTTCCAACATGTAGGACAGTGCATTTTTCGACATTGAGTTTAAGAAGCCAATCATTTGTCCATTGATATATTTCGTTTAAATCGTTTTGCAGTTGGTTGTGATGAGTGTGTGGGTTTGCAAAGAATTTTGTGTCATCTGCAAAGCAGCTGGAGTCTGATTTTATTATAGTATGCAGGTCCGTGATGTACAAAATAAACAGAACTGGACCGAGAACTGATCCTTGAGGGACACCACTGGTCACATTTCGCTCAGATGACAGTTGGTTGCCAATTCGAACTTGTAATTTTCTCTCAGTGAGGAAGGATTTGATCCATTCGAGAAGTCGTCCTCTTATGCCTAGGAATTTAAGTTTAATTTGAATTGAATTGCATTTTGTATAATTTTTGATAGTTAACCCATCGTTGTATGTGGGAAAAGTTTTAGTCGGCCCAATGGCGCGGGGAAAAAAGGCCATGCAAAAAAAGTGCAGCCGCCCAATCTTGGCGGCAGGTATGCCGATGGGTTAAAAGAATGTGCCCGAAAACTTCAGCCGTAGTCGTCATCACGACTTGATCAAGATACCACACGGCAGAACACACTTCTAGCACAACATAGCATTACATGAGGAATGGTGCTGTTGAGTGATATTTCTGCAACGGTGGATGTATTTAACTCCTCTTTAAATAGCCTTAAATCTTTTTTTGCATAATTATCTTCTCAGATGTTAAAGAGTGTCAGAACGAGAAGATTGTACTTTAATTGGGTTAATATCGGATCTGTTGTACAAAAATAAAAAAAATATGTTTCATAGCTCATGATTCCGATATGGTTTGATAATATGTAGCTGAATTACCTTTAAATTCCATACAGAAAAGTTGTTCCATTTCATGTTTGTGGAGCTTACTGTTTGTCAGTTTTTACAGCTTTATAAACAGATGTCTGTCTGCTTTTAAGATTGAGTTTGTGAACAAAAACCGTTCAAGTGTCCAAAATCGAAGAAAATTTCACCCTGATAAAAACTACAATTAATTGATTAAATTTTTATGTGCTGGAAGCCAGTGGGACTATGCAAAGATATTAGAAGAACGAGATATGCTATGTTGGCCGCCGGACCGTAGCCGGAGTACTACCTAATTAGGGTACTTTGAACGGTATCGGGACGTGTACGCACAGAAATCTGTTCTATGTATTAGTGCGGATACCTTAGCGTAAACGAAGGTGTGCAGTAGTATTGGTGAACAAAACCGGCGACACTCGGCAAAACAATTCCACTCAGTACGAACTGCGCATAGCACATCTCGTTCTTCTAATATCTTTGGGACTATGGCATCCCCAATTAGGGTATTTATTTATTTAAACACCATAAAATGGCTTTTACAATAGAGTGATTACAGAACAAGTAATGTGTACACAAAAATATTGTTGCAAGTGATACAGTTGTTAATAGAAGTGCAGTTAAACAATACATAATTAAAAGAAATATCTACTAGTGTAGTAATAGTTGAATGAATACTAGGTTTGTATAAGACCTGACATAAATCGAGGTATGAGGTGTTTATGATAATGAATAGTAATTAATATAAAGTAAATTCTATTGAAGTCTAGAATGTTATAATAACAGAGAATATTTTATTTGAACAGAATATTAATATGTACTAGCTTTTTGCCCGTTGCAGGCAACTAATGGGTAAAAATTAATTGCGTGGTGTAGTATTTGAATGTAGATGAGGCGAGGGTGTGGGACTACAAATTTTTAAGTAATATAAATTTCCCCTTAAATAACGCCTGCTCGCGTCCCCTTTAGAGTTACATCCCAGTTTTCAAATAGTATGTGGGCTACGCTAGGTTTGTATAGACTGGTTTGTGATTTAATTCTAATACATATTTTCTGTAACAAAAAATTGCCCCTTCAATAACGCCTGCTCGCGTCCCCTTTAGAGTTATATCCCAGTTTTCAAATAGTTTGTGGGCTACGCTAGGTTTGTATTTGATTCAAATACCTATTTTCCATGTTCTAACCTAACCTTACCTCAAAAACACGCAAAATTTAAAAACTTTTAAAAATGTAATATGTATGTTTGCATGTGAATGAAGCAATGAATGTGTGACCACAAATTTATTCAAATGTATGTACGTTTGAATGTATGTGCCTAAAATTAGCTTTTTGCCTATTTTTATATTTATAATGTGATGTTTGAATGGAATCTTTGTGTATGTGGGCACACACAAATGTATTTAAATATATGTATGTTAAAGTGAATGCTTACATTTAAATCAAATTCAATAATAAAGTATATAATATTATTCGGTTATTTTAATTATTATTGATTGTGATTACGTTTATGTATGGTGACTTTACATTGCCAAGTTTGATTAGCCTTAAATATTTTTTCAAAACACTGATTGTTCATCGATCATCGATCTATTTTATCATTGATCTGTGGTTTCCATATGTCATGTGGTTTTCATCAAATGTCATTTGAACTCAATATTTATGTTTGAATTTTTTGCAGGTTAATAATAATTATTTCATAACACTTCGATTTATTTTATAGTTTCTATGAGGCTGTGCGTTTTAATGTTTATTATACCATAATTTGCAGCAAAAGCTTACGGGAAATGCACTTTGTTTCAATAAACTTTTTGATACAAAACGTCAAATTCGTGCTTTAGATATAATGAAGTCTTTTTAAACTTTAATTTAATAAAAATAGAATTGAAATGCATCTTTTACAATGTATTTAAAATTAATTTGTCGTTTCGTGTCATAATTACGTTTTAACGTAGTGTGTATTCCAAAATCTGAGCCATTTAAAAGTGGACAATATTTACGAATAATAATAATCCTTGTTTCTCCCAGGGTATTTTCATAAGCATTTGCAGGGAGAATAATCTACCATAATACATACGTAATTTTTTTTAATAACCACAAACATATCCAAATAAAGCTGAAACTGAAATCAGCGTTCAACGCGGCCAAAATTGCTTGAACGGCTCTCTGATGGCAATTGAATGTTATATTTGAATTTCTATAAAACAACTGGCTTTTAATAATAAAAAAATAAAATTTGGATGATTTGCATAGCGTTGAACAGACTTGTAATATATTTCTACCATCTGTCTTACAGATTGTATTCACCGACTTGTCGATGATTAATACAAAACTATTTGTAGGTACAATGTATTTGACCGACAAATCTATGCCGTGTTAAGATTTAAATAATAATACTTGGATGACTTGTATAGCGCCGTTTTTGTGCAAAAACACCTCAAGGGCGCTGTACAAACTTATAATACATTTCTACAGTTATTACTTAACTATTTATGGAGAAAATATACAGTACAATACTTACCTGGTAGGTCACTTGAGATTAACACTTAATTAACATTATCTAATTGTTTATTGGCGAAATTTAGATACAGGATTTAGGACTTAATTGAAAAATTGAATATAACTGGTTTTTCTCTTAGGATTGGTATATTTAATTTAAGGGTACGACAGCTTAAAAAGGTAAGTTTTTAGCTTAGACCTGAATTCTGTTGGACTTGTTATGGATCTTAGTTCCGGAGGGAGTTTATTCCAAGCCTTCGGCCCAGATACTCCGAAAGCGCGATCACCAAACTTAGTATTTGGCTTGCGCATAGGTTCTATCAGTCTGCCTACAGCTGCTGATGTTGCTGATCTAAGCGTTGACTGCCTCAGACCAGTGTTTTCCGGGAAGCATAGTTCAGAGATGTAGGGTGGGGCCATTTCATTGATGGATTTAAACACCATCCAGCACAGTTTGTACTGGATTCTTTCAGGGCACTTGAGCCAGTGAAGGTTACGAAGGTGTTCTGAAATATGCGAATATTTTGAAACCCCGGTTATGAGCCGTGCTGCTGCATTAAACACTGATTGAAGTTTGTCAATTTGATATTTTGGAAGGCTGGCATAAATGCCGTTGCAGTAATCGAGACGTGAGACTACGTAAGAGTTGATAAGTAGTTTTGTTGCTTCTGAAGGAAGGTTTCTTCGGACAGACTTGAGTTGTCTTAGGTGAAAAAAACCGGTGCTTACAGTCCTATTTATTTGACTTTTAAACGAAAAGTCTGAATCTAAATTACACGCTACTTGTAAAAGTATGGATTGTTTCACAGGACTTGAACAATTCATCAAATGTAATTTTTTTTATTATTTCACTGGGAGAACTGTACGCAGTACTTAAATAATAACATAATTTGAATATTATCTTTGAAATTCTTCAAATTGTAATTAAAATAATGGGTCGCTTTTCCTCCCTCCTACAACATGAGTCTCTTCAAGGCCTGTATTCACTCTTTTCTTTCCTTAAAAGACCCTCCTCACTGCATCCCCAAAGATGCCATAAGCCCCGAGGGGAATTATCTTTTTCCGGGCCTCCTGTGCAGTTAGTGTGAAAATAATGTCCATGAAATTATGTACAATAACTGCAATGTGTTGCAACTTGTTACTAAATAAAAGATTTTATTCGTAAAAATGAAACAGCTATATAACTTCAAAAGTGGATTTATTTGCTAACAGTTCAATTAAAAACAGTTTATCCGATTACACTTCATATTCAACATATTCATAGTTATGACATGAATACATTTAATTAAAAATGAAACAATCAGGATGTGATTTGTCTACATATCGTTAACGTAGCGTAGATTTTCTTTTATAAGTCTTAAACATTTTATACATCGACCCCTATAATGGAAGTCTTTACCTATAATGAAATGCATATTGAAAATGGTGGTGGAAAGAAACACGTTATAACATAAATGCTTAAAATATTTTTTTATTGGGTAACAAAACATTCAATATAAATGTACAGATATAGTTTGTTTGTTGTTTACAAAGAATATGCAAAACATGTTAGATTTGACAAATTTAACGTCTGATTTACACAACACTTGAATTGTGACGTCTTTGGGTTAATGCACACTTCTCACAATACATATAATATTAGAAAAATATGGAATAGTGGTTTTAAAGCTGTAAAAACTTTGAACTGAACAAGACACTCGTGTTTTGTTGCCTCGCGTGTTAAAAGCGTTTTAACTTTTGTATGAGTCAGAAGTACACTGGAATATGCCTCGACAATTAGGAATCCACAGTATAAACCGTAGAAAAGAAATATACACATTTCACTCTCTTTACTTAAAAGTAAGACTTTAAAAATAAATAAATAAAATTGTTTACTACCTACAACTACTTGAACATACATAAATACTTTTTTGTTGTTTGTTTTTGGGGTGTTATGCCGTGTTGCGCTAACTCCTTTAGCCGACGCTGTCCGAAACGTCGGCTAAAGAAGGAGTTAGCGCAACACAGCATAACACCCCAAAAACAAACAACAAAAATGCTTTTAGCCGTGAGAATCTAAAAACTTACCTTACATAAATACATTTTAATTTAGCTCACTGATCTAACTGAGCAAACCTATTTACCGATGTCAAGCTACCGATTGAAATGCCCTAGTGAGATGTGCAGAGTATGCTTTTTATGTAAAAACTGTTTTTTGAATGAAATAAATAAATAAATAAAATAAAATAACAGATTTTGGAAATAAGTAAAAATCAAACAACGTTTTAATTTCATTAAAGTGTATTTATTTTTTTTAAATCTGATTCGATATAAGTAATATGGGAAGAACCAGAAAGAAACCCATATAGCATATTAATTGCGTTTCATATATTCATATTTCATGTCAAATATCAACCAGAATAATAATATATAATGTAATATGTAATCTTACATCAACTTATTTTTATATTTATTGATCATTGTAAAAAAAAACAGTTCATCCAATTACATTTTACAAATTATATATTCACCATATTTCATTACATTGATTATGTTACTAATTATATCAGTTTGCGATGCAGTTGTGTGGTAAAAAATATATTTGTCTATAAAATGATTTACGGGACATAATGTCAACAAAGAGATACAGTTGATATTAGAAGAACAATTATATTGAAAGAAACTATGCACTTGATGCAGTTAGTACCTACTTGAATAATAAACTGTGTTTATATATTTTAAAATCCAACATAAGATAGCGTAATACATACATTGATAAAAAAATTGTATTTACGTATATTGTACAATTATTTTTGTGTTATAACTAAAAAATAAGAATATGAAATACTCTCAAGGTATAGAATGTTAAAATTAACAGAGAGACTTTTATTTAAACATATGTTAAATCGTTAACACAAACTGTCCACATACAATTTTATTTGTAAATCGTTGAATTCTAGGAATCGGTTTATAAATAAAGTTGTATTTATTGATCTACCTTCAAAATTAGCTTTGTAAGGAATTTACTGTGCAGGTAAATTATTGGAAATTACCTATGTTAATTCAAGGCCATCTGTTAAATAATAATTTATCTGATCTGACTGCGTATTTTTTCATTTAATAAAGAATTTAACCTTTGATAGAGATAAGCATTTTAAAGTTTGCAATTTAAATTTGATTCAATCTCTGAATATAAAACATTATGCTACGAAAGCTTTCTTCCTAGAAGAGAGAAGGCCAAATGAATTATGAAGCTATCGCCAATATCGTTTTTCAAATTCGCCATAAAGGCCTGTACTTTCAAAATTCTATTCAAGTAACACTGCTCCTCGTGTCAAAGGAAGTTGCGTTACTTTTCAAATATCGCTTTAATAATTATCTAGAAAATGATGAAAAAAACATTTCATTAATTGTGCTAAAATAAAACACACTCTCGGGAGATCTTTTTATCTTTCTTCTACTTAGTCTGATAGATCAGTATGGAAACGTGTGGGGAACGATATGCTGTTATTAAGTATATTTTATAATAATCTCTGTGATTATAGTGATTTGTTTTTGGGATATTATGCTGTTGCGCTACCTCCTTCTTTAACCAACGTTTCTATATAAGATATACTTTTTCAAAGTATGTGTGAGATAATTAATTATTCTTGTTGTTTGTTTTTGGGGTGTTATGCCGTGTTGCGCTAACTCCTTCTTTAGCCGACGTTTCGGACAGCGTTGCAGTGTCCATCATCAGGGCAGATAGATCCGGTAGATCCGAAGATGTGTAAATTTTTTTTAAACCAAAATTTACACCAAATTTTACGAACAGGTAAACCGGGTGGATTGAAAGAATTTAAAAATTCCAATGGAAATCTAACCTGCTCCTCGGGATCTGGATTACCCTAGTCATCTCTCACGAAATCAATACTATAAAAAGTTTTCAAGGGACCTTCTAATTTTTCTAGACTTTTTCGTTAATTTTACGTGCATCTTCATTTTTGGGACACAGTATCGCTCTGTCACTGAATAAATTTGAATCGCTACAGAATGAGAATCTCCGTAAAGTGCGCTAATAACATCTTGGCAAATCGTCCTTGACGGTAAAACTATTTCATGACGGTACGCAACTTTGAGGAGTTGGTAATGTTCCATTCCCCAACTCCAACAACCATTCGGCAAACACAGTCTGGTCGCTAATAAATTTCCTATAAATAGCATGAGGCTTTCTAAACGGCACAACTCTCGGGTATATGGGTTATGATTAAAACGTCTATTCTGTATTATTTGTAGGTCGTTTAAATATGTAAGCTCCCGATTTGCGAACCGAGCCAGGAAAGAAACGCAGCAACTGCAAACGGCGTTTCGAGCCATTTGCGGTTGTTTCGTTCCTTTCCTATAAATCGAAGTTCAGCTCGTGTACATAGCATGAGGCTTTCTAAACGGCACAACTCTGATAAAAATGACAGAGGAGATAAAAATGGAGAAGCAAAGAATGTGTTTCAACACTTTTGCTTTTTGCCCGAAAGTAATGGGTAAAATTGTGGTGCGTGGTGTAATGTTTGAATGTGGATGCAGCGAGAGGCATCTGCCTAATTTTATAATTAAATACATATGCTTGCGTGTAAATGAAGCGGACTGCGTGTCAAAACGTTGCTTTTTCCCCGAAACTAATGGGTAAAAATGTGGTGTGTTATGAAATGTTTGAATGTGAATAAAGCAAGATGTGTGAGCCAAATTTCATATTTACGATTTGATGTTTGAATGTAAATAAAGTGAATGCTTTCATTTAAATCAAATAGCTGTAGGTACCTGACCCACCCCCCTGTGGCCTGTGAACAAATTTTAAATGAACAAATTGGCCGTCCAATTAAAAACGTTTATCGTTTTCGATTTAAGTAGATATATTAACTGGCAAGCTAGTTATGTAATTAGTTCCATAATTATACCATTCATGGATGATTAGTAACATTAAAATATCAAAGCGTTGAAGTGTCATCATTTTCATCACGACTTTGGAAAGACATAGAGAAGATTGTGAAGTTAGTTCCAGTTCAACGTAACGCCGGCTGAAGTTCATTCATTCTCGAGGATTGAAAAACGCACGTTTTGACATCCTGCAAACGACAAAAATTATGCATATTGTTAATTCATTTATTAATATATAGTATTTTAATGTTATATTCATTTTTAACTTGGTACAACAAAAAAATCTGCAATAAGAGACAAATGATCAGAAGAAATGTGCAAAATTTACAGAATCGGCGTTAATGGCAATTGTCAAAGTTTCAAATGTAATATCAAATAGCAGTCAGAACTAATTACATAAATTTTGTAATAGATATTACTTGTGGGTTAATAAACCCCTATGTTTAAACATATATATTTAAACATAGGGGTTTATTAACCATCTACGAACACAGTGCACGATCTTGAGATATGTTATTTGAATATTATAATTAAAGAGTCGCTCATGTTTTCTTGTCTCAAGTGTTAATAGCGTTTTAACTTTTGTATGATATTTCAATTAATGTTTATTTTCTACTGTAATTCTTTTATCGAATCATTTCTTAATCTTTTATCATTACAATTTGGCCCCACTCTGGCTTGCTCCATAAGCAAATGTGTTTTAATGTTACAATTTAACGCTCGACGTGTAAAATTATATAGCTATGAATTTTAAACATTACAATGGCGTCCAACGCGTCTTGTATTTTAATCTTATTGCATTGTGTTGACTTTCAAGTGTTACGATGATAGTCAATAATTGAAACGCCTGATGGTCAAAACACAAATGTAACTTACTATCTAATAGAATTATGCAAACAAACTTTGTAACTTTAAGGTCCGCTTTGTAACTTTAACCAGTCAACTGTGCTGTCATCTGTCATAAAAACCGACCGATAGAAACAGGCTGAAGAAAAGATAATTTAGGAATCTATGTAATCTGAAACTGGAAGCCGGCTGCGCTTTCAAAGAATGCTCTCGGGCGATGATTAAACGTTTGACGTTGCGATTTATTTAACGTCATCCAGCGAGCAAGTTCAACTGAAAACTTGTAAAACATTCTGAAAAATTCCCAACTATCATACGTGTACATACCTGTCCAAGAAACTCCATCAAAAACCATCGATGAAATCGCCTAGGAGTATTTTTAACCGAATTTGGAAAAGCGTAGACGACATTTTTTTAGAAGATCCACTTGAACACAACGTCCCGTGAAAGTATCCATTGTCAATTGCATACAGTAGAATCCTGCAAATGACGAATGTAATAACATTAGAATATAATTTAGAATATCATTAAGAAAGGGACGCTAGTTTTCTTTTTAATGAATCTACTATATTTCATTTTAAAAGTAATTAAGTTTATTTATAATTTTTAAAGTTGGTAGGTTAGTCGGGCCATTTTTTCAGCAATATGAAAACCAACTGTTTAATAATCTTTTATTAATATATATATTGTAACGTTATATTCATTTTCAACTCGGTACAGCAAAAAGATTTACAGACTCTGCGATAATGGCAATTATCAAAGTTTTAAAATGTATTTTTAAATAGCAGCCAGAACAAACTACACGTAATATGCAGTCGTCTTATGTCATAATACTAATAATCATTTATAACACTGCCGCTAAAACATTCTGAAAAATTCCCAACTATCATACGTGTACATACCTGTCCAAGAAACTCCATCAAAAACCATCGATGAAATCGCCTAGGAGTATTTTTAACCGAATTTGGAAAAGCGTAGACGACATTTTTTTAGAAGATCCACTTGAACACAACGTCCCGTGAAAGTATCCATTGTCAATTGCGTACAGTAGAATCCTGCAAATGACGAATGTAATAACATTAGAATATAATTTAGAATATCATTAAGAAAGGGACGCTAGTTTTCTTTTTAATGAATCTACTATATTTCATTTTAAAAGTAATTAAGTTTATTTATAATTTTTAAAGTTGGTAGGTTAGTCGGGCCATTTTTTCAGCAATATGAAAACCAACTGTTTAATAATCTTTTATTAATATATATATTGTAATGTTATATTCATTTTCAACTCGGTACAGCAAAAAGATTTACAGACTCTGCGATAATGGCAATTATCAAAGTTTTAAAATGTATTTTTAAATAGCAGCCAGAACAAACTACACGTAATATGCAGTCGTCTTATGTCATAATACTAATAATCATTTATAACACTGCCGCTAAAACATTCTGAAAAATTCCCAATTATCATACGTCTGCCATTTTACATACCTGTCCAAGAAACGCTCTCAAAAACCATCGATGAAATCGTCTAGGTGTATTTTTAACCGAATTTGGAGGTATCCATCGTCAATTGCAAACAGTAGAGACGGTTCTAAATCCTACAAAATGACATTAGATAAGAGTTAGCCATTTTATTAATATATATTATAACGTTATATTCATTTTCAACTCGGTACAGCAAAAAAATAACATTAAATAAGAATATTTACCTGACGAAAAAGGAAAAAATTTAATCCAACCACCATTTTTTTTCGTCACGTTATAAATCCATATTTCTTAAAGAATCCCATGATGAAACTTGATCCGAGTCGTCGAAGACACGCGGAAATTCATAAAGAATAACATCCACTAATATCGTATACATTTCAGCGGACTTGATAATATTTAAAACACAAACCGATAGTGGATTTTCAAAAGCAGTCCGCCATTTGCCAAAAATAACACGTGAAACGGCGTCCTTTTCCAATGATACCATTATGCAAAGAAAAACATTTCCGCTTAAATTCAACCACTTACCCTATAAATGGGAATATTTCGTACAACTGTTCGTGAAATTTAAAAAAAAAAATCAACGTTACCTGATTAATTCACAGCCAACGCTCGATCAAAATCAATCGTGTTTTTAATTTACGTTCGAGTAATGCGAAAAACGCATAATTTTCAAGCGACAGAGGCGCAAGAAATTTTTTTTTATGGTTTCGCGTTCGGGGTGCGTTCGATATTGAATAAAAACATAAACGGTGAAGGAGAAAAAGTTTTGCAGATCATCCCGATCTGTGAAAACGAAACGTTGCGAAAATGCACCAAAATTTGGCCGTTTCGAAACCGCGCGCGTGGCAACACTCGTGATTTCTGCAAAATTCGGCCGAGAAACAAAAAATAAATCGCACCACGTGGTTTCGCA
The DNA here is from genome assembly GCA_026573805.1 of Hesperophylax magnus. NCBI lineage: Eukaryota > Metazoa > Arthropoda > Insecta > Trichoptera > Limnephilidae > Hesperophylax > Hesperophylax magnus. The sequence goes on from JAIUSX010000004.1 coordinate 12,119,948, forward strand.
ATGACCACGTGGTACAATTCCCGAATTTAGAAGCTCCGACAATTATACGGCCGCAAATCGATTTTTTGCCAGAGTGTCACCGGTCCTGGCGGCGGGAGAGTGAACTTCGGTACTTTAGTACGGCGCCCCTCGAACGCTTCCGGTTTCCGCCGACAGAGTTGCTCTAATTTTTGTCTACTTCAATCCGGTCTAGTTTCCAAAAATCCTGACTGACTCGTGTTTTACGTTTTTGCACGCTGAATTGAACGCCGGGCTCTACGCGCGCAGAGAGGCGTCTCGGTCTACTTTCGCCGGAAGACTGAAACAAATGAAAGGCGACTTTTTTCTCGCACGCCGAAATGAACCTAGAGTGTAAACGACTTAAGGGGTTACGTGGTCGATTTTCGCCTAATTTTTAGCGAGCAAAAAAAACAAAGAAACTGAGTATTAATATTAATAAAAAAAGTGACTTTGATCTAGCAAAATATTATAATAGAGTAATTAGTAGTGAGTTTATTGTTGCCTTCAAAATTAATTCTACTTGGAATAGCTGGGCAAGTATCGCAATTTGGCTTTAGTAAAACTGGGCTGTCAACGATTTTATGATACTTTTGTATAATAAATAATATATTGTCATGTTTCCCGACTATGCACCGGTGCCGAAGGGATTAATGATGCTAATTCCTTACCAGTAGAACAAGTATGGCATTTCCACACGACGCCTGTAATCTAAAATGTAGTATTCCAAAGGGCCACCCATTTCTGCACAGCATTGAGTCAGGATTTTCAAATTATTTTGGGGCACCAGATCATAGGTGACTACTAATGCAAGTGACTTGCGATTGGTACAGGGTCAGCAATTGTACACTACATATTACAGTTGTTTATGATCGTGTATTTCATATATATAAGCGTGATTCGTTTTTTAGATTTTTTTTTGATTGGCGTGTCATTGTAATAAGTTTATAAATGGTATGTAAAAATCACCCCTCTCTGAAAGGTGACTTTGACCACTATTTTTTTTTGATCTCCCAACAAATTGTTTACATCTATATCTCGATGGTTTAAACATGTGCAATAAAATCTTCATAAACAAATGAATTTAGAAAAAAAAAGTTATTTTATTTAGGTATGTTGTAAGGCTCATAGAGACGGGAAAGATGAAGGTTGAAAATTACCTGTCTATTCAGATCTATATCTTTTAAATTTTATTTTTGTAATTTGTACGTAAAAGTTTACAAATTACTAATTATTTATAACTTGTACACTGTATTTTCTTTTGTTTAATGTGGCTCTTACAATACATCTTAAATCTATCAATTGGTACAGACTTTAATGTTTCCGGAAGCGCATTATAATATTTCATCGCTTTGTATAGAATACTGTTTTGCATATTCGCTGTGTCCTTTTTTGGTAGCCTGATTTCATTGCATGTCCTTGCGCTATGTCTGTGAATGTACTTGTTGTAATTTATAAATAATTTTGTTTGAAAAGTATTTTAGTAACATGTTTTATATAATTTTATATATAAATATCATCGTGTTCAAGGTCTGATTTTTGGCTCTAGTTCTGTCTGGTGACAAAATCTGAATAGCCAAAAAATACTTTCCAATCTTCGTCTTGACCATCTCCTTCTCCTCCCCACTCCCTTCAGCCTTACAAACTTATTCCACCTGGAGTCTCACTGGCCCTAGATGCTTGGGAGCAATTCAGATAAAAAACGATAGGCAATTTGGTAGAGCATATATAAAAACATAATAAAGAGATATCGGACAACCTTTGTTGCGTTCCCACAAACAGTTCTCCAACTCGTCGTGGAAGGAGATTTTAAATAATAGGTTCTTTGTGTTAAATCAGGAATTTAATACTTCAAGTATTGCAATGGTGACTCGATAGTCGACCTAACAAGAAGCTGGCTAAATGAGATCTGAAAACACTAAGTGTGGTGATCTGCCGTGCCGATCACTCAGATAATTTGTAAATAATATACGTTTGGATACTCCATACTATTTGGTTTATTTAGGTTGATTTAGTATTTATACAAATGGACAGTATTCGAGATGTTATTGCAAAGAGAGGACGAGTTACAACAGACACGCCTTTTTATACGTCTCGGTCATGCTGTCTCACTCCGATATGCCTGTCTCTTTCATACCGACAGACATACGTTCACCACACTAAGTTTCATTCTAACTGGTCCTGGCGACTACTGGCCACTAGCTGCCATCTTGCGGACTTCCACGCAAGGCCTATGCACTGCCCTCTATGAGTGCTTCTGTGAAGCTCTTACTTCCCAACAACCGTGCATACTTTTATTACAGTTGTCTCGCTTTAATGCCGTCTCTCTTATAGACGCACATTCATTACACTTTCAGCTTATTTTCTTTTAAATTTTTTTCAGCACATCCGCTATCTCAACAAAAATTCACCGGTCATTGGTTAATCGTGGATGACTCTAAATTGAACAGCCTCGAAGCTACACAAGATAGCCCTACTAAGCATAACAAAAACAAGCCCTCTTTCACGACGAACGTCGGCTCGACAAGTGTGGACAATGTTCTACAGAGGGACGAGTTTATATATAATCTGGTCACCTTCAGTAAGGGATGCTTGAGAAATTATATACTGGACGATTGCAACGAATTGAGCGAGGTAAGATGAACCACCACATTTAAATTCTGTTTATAAATAATAGATAAGTTCTACAGAATAATGTGTAAAAAAAAAGACAGTAGGATTAAAATAGGTAATGGATTTTGACTTTGAAAAGGTATAGGTTTACCACTTTACAAAACAAGAAATAGTTTAATCAATTACTCATCAAGTCCTGCCATCGGTTATATAACACCAAAACTAAATGATAATTTTTGTAAATGAACCAAAAAAATATAGCTGAATGTACGGAGATTGCCCACTTAATGTAATGATTGATAGTCTTTGTTCAATTCAGTGATTTGATAAAAATCGTTGATAAAACAACGCGCAGGTGGTAAACACTTACATACTTATTTGGTTTTTATTATCAATAATAATAGGTAAAACTTTAAGATAATATAAGTGCAGCTAAAAGTTACCACAGGGTGCAGCAAAATAGACGGTGCTGTTTTGAAGGGCTATTAAAAAAAAAACGGCACAACATGCAGAAATGGGGTTTATTTTATTTTATTCGGTGCATCATGCCATTTTATGCATCAAGTCCTGGAGATGACATCAGAAAGATGATGGCCCCCAGCAGTGATACATTGATGAAGGCGATTTTTAAAGTTTTCGGCTGCATTTTGGCACATCTCGACGAGTATAGCAGCAATTTCCTCCCGAATTCGATCCTTGAGTTTTTTCAAGATGTGAGGCCGATGTTTCAAATCATTTTTCTTTAGGTAGCCCCACCGAAAGAGCCATCAGGTGAGCGCGCGGGTCACCTCATGTCACCCCATGTTACTGAGAAAACGCGCATGGTTGCACTGAACTGGGTCCTCTGGACAAACCAGTGATTTACTGCATTTAGCATAGCACATAAGCCACAAACACGTCGCTCTGAACTCTTTTGTGAAAAAATGCCCAAGCAAAAACCAAATCTGATGTTTCTTTCCATCACTTTTATTTCAATAAATACAATTTTTTAACAACACTGCCAATGCTTTTCGAATAAAATAAAGTGAGACAGCGAACACATAAGAGTATGGAGGACAACCTAGTGACAGTACGTCACATTCTACTGTTCTGCTCGCTCGTTTGTTCATCAAGATTCAGGGTAAAAGTGGCCCACTGACAGGCGAACATGTGTGCAGTGACGTCGATACAAAAATGCTCGTAGCTAGCCTGTGACGTCATGCTTGCCGCGGACATGCTCGCCCGCCAGTGGGCCGCTGTATAAAGTCATGAGAAACGAGGGGCATTCGTACACATATTCTTTGAATAGCTCTTTCTAATGTGTTCCGATCATTTAGCTATTATTTGTAGCCATTTTATTCATACGCACAAATTCGTTGTGGCTATTCTTTTCTCGTGCGTTTTGTTATTTAATTTCAATCTGGAAACACGATCGTGCCATATTTTTTGTTCGATCAGTATGAACATAACGCATTTTTGTATTTATGTCAATGGGAGTTATTACCTATTTTACCATTCTTATTCTCTTTGAATATCTCTTACTGCCGTTATTATAGTGGAAAATTGTTGCTTGTCCAATGATGGAGAACTTGGCTGGCGGAGGATTGAACCCGCGAAGCCTGGAATGGAACTCGAGGCATCTGTCAACTCAGTTACTGACCTGTACATGATCATTGTGTTTATTTTGTAGATTCACAATGCTTTGCTGCAGCAGTTCATCATTTCCTCCTTTGACATGGCGAGAGAGATGCAAATTGTTCCCAGAAAAATCCACTACGTTGCCATCATGGAACAGCAGCTTTATGACGTAAGTTATATCATTCATTACAATTTTTATCAAGTTATAAAAATAGCTATAACTTCTGAACTATTGATCAAATTTAAATAAAATTTTCAGTATTTTACCTTATTTGAAATCTTTCATTATGATCTGGTCACAAATTTTTATATTTTTAGATAAATGACGGATCTTTCTACCAATTATTGCACTACCGAAACCGGTTTCCATATTCTTGTTTTTATCAATCGTGTATTTTATGAAAATCACTAACATTTCAATTTATGTTCCATGAGAGGCGTTCAAATTTATGTTTTAAGTTTTTCAACTAAGACTTTTTTAAGACAAGCCGACGTTGCTGGGGGTTATAGACTTATATCACAGAGGACTTTTCTGTAGGCCTTTTTCAGATATACAATTCCGTAGTACATTATTTTTGATAGATCTCATGAGGTTTAGCCAGCGTTAGCAATGTAGTGCCTGGAAATATATTTTTACGTCTCGATTATAAAACATCAACTTTTCTCTACTTTCTATAAATATAATATGCATATACCATATATGTAAACCTTTGGGAAGAAGTTCTCTAAATGATAGTGAAAACCCCATCAAAATCCATTGCGTAGTTTAGAAGAACTATGCGCACAAACAGACAGACGCTGATAGCGACTTTATTTTATACTATTATTAAGAGATTAAACTTAGATAGCATTTTTACTTAGGGAAAATATTTATACTTTTCTGGAATAGAATGGGGAAAGGGATTGCTAATTTGAATACAATCTGTCGCGTTTTAATTAATGAAATATGTAATGCTTTTCAGACTCTGCACGAGAAGTTCACAGGGGAAGAGAAGAAACAAGAATTGTTTTCCATTGTACAGAGAGTCCTGCAGGAGATGAAGAACAGTATTAACTGCATAGATTGGGAAGGACGAGGTAAGGATAATTACATTATATAATGGCATTAATGTCTTCTAAATATCCACATTGATACAACCGTGGGTTAAAAATCAAGCTTTTTTCTGTTTTACTGGTTTTTCAACGGAAAGTGCTCCAGTATACTTCACATCTTTGATTCATTGGGTTCCAGGACACAAGACAAATATGGATGAAATTTCCACATTTTTTCTCTCATCTGGACCCTGTTTAACTCAGCAAACTTAACCTCTCAGGCCTCTGGCATATTCTGTCAGATGGTCAGATTTTTTCCGCTTTGCAATAAAATCCAAATAAATAGAATATTTCTGAAATTATTCTAAAACTAAAAACTGTTTTTGAAATGTGATGAAAAGTGGCTCACCTTGTTTTTTTACACTAAATTGACTTATCAAAAAAAATAAAATCACATATTTTATTAGACAAATGTTTTATAAAAATTACTGTCACCTCCCTTTTTTGTCGTTTCATGTCAAAATAATAAATAAAAAAATTCGTAATTATTTTTCAAATTGTAGTCAGTAACGTTGGTCTCATAGAGGTGTACATTTTAATTTTTCTGTGGTTAACTTTTAGAATTGAATATAAAGCGTGGTGTTTTTTCTTTCTCACACCGTTTAGATCATACTTCTCACCATGACAGTAAGGGGGACACAACGATTTTTATGAGACATATATGAGCTGTTCCCAAAAGAAAAAAACAAATTAGCCTGTGGGATTAGATTAAAATTAGCCTAGTATTAACAATTAATTTTTCTGTCTGTCTTTTAGATACCTCCTGCCACGTCTCCGAAGACTGTGTCAACCAAAGACCTCAGTCCATCTTCTACAACGACCGAGTCCTACACGGCAATATAAATCAGCTGACTCCCAACATAACAACTGAGATTCCAATCCAGCCGCTTAACGACTGCTATCAACCTAGACCGGATCTGTTAGACAATATTACCGATGAATATCTGCAAGAATACGACGTTATCGACTCTCCGATAAGTGAAACCAGTTTCACAACCAATCTGGACTTTGACCGGGACGCATTCTCGAATAATATAAACGTTGATAGGGACCCATTCTCAAACAATCTGAACTTAGTCAGGCCGATCGAACTCGAATCGCCCGTCGTCGAAACCGTTGAACCCAAATTGAACGGCGTCACGTTTGACGTTAAAGCTGAGAGTGACAACGTTTACAATGTCAAAGTAGACGTGGATTGCTGTAAGGCCACGCAGGTGTCGTTCAAGCAGGCGTCTCTGGAAGTGCAGCGGGCGGTTTTGGCAAGATTAAGCATGAATATCAGCGCCCAGTTGGTGAAATATGTGGACTGTTTGAGAGACAGTTATTTCGGCACGCTACAAAGGTGAGTTTGTCATTTGTCGATGTAAATTATTGATGCTCTTTGGGCTCTTTGTTTCTGTCAACATTTGGAAATTTTCTGGGCTATTCGCATGTTGCAATTCAAAACGCATTTTAAATTTATTAAAATTATTTTTAAAATATCGACACATTAATAATTCTGTTCACATCTCTTGTTAGAAGTATTCTAGAATACAACTCTACAATTTGGTGGTCACCTGTCTTTAATAATCACATTAATACCATTGAAAGAGTCCAACGCAAACTTTTGAGGTGTATTAATTTTAGGCTTGGAATTCCTTTAAAAACAATATATTATGATTTCTTATCACATTCATTGAAATTGCTTAAGTTAAGTGATAGAAGAAAAATTTTTGATCTTATATTTTTATACAAAATTATAAATTATCAGTTGGATAGCCCTGACATATTAATGTTGATTCAATTTCATGTATCTACCATTAGATCAAGGTCCTCTAGTATGTATTATTGTGACAATTATACCACAATCTCAGGATATAACTCAGTTATAAATAGATTGCACACACTTGGGAACTTTTATGCTAAGATCGCAGATACTTTTAATATTCTCCTTGTAAAGTATAAAGCTGCACTAATAACACATTTTAACGCTACTTATTTTAATGAGGTCACTACATAACAGGCTATTGTCATTGCTTCTTTATTTACTCTTATTTTATTTGTTATGTTTTAACTTAATTTAATTCTTTAATTTTTCTCATCAAAATTTAATACTGCACTATGTATATGTAAAAAATAAAATAAAAACTTTGTATGTAAATGGCACTTAAAACACCGTAAATTCTAAATAAATAAATAAATTATCAGATCATATTTATTCAGATAGAGTTTGTTCTGAAGGAACCCTTTTTAAGAGATCTTAACTCCTTTGGTGTTTTAAAACGGATGAGAATGATTTTCTGAAATCAGTAATTGGTTTGAAACCTTGCTACTTGTTGATTATCAGCTAAAGATGCTGTGCCTAGAATTATGAATTTCAACCAATTATCGTGATTATTGGTGCCCAAGATAGGGCATTTTATGGACTGGGAATATTTATGTAAAGGTTCTTTACAAGCATCTGGAAATTGTTTCGATCTGTTTATCATTTGTTTTAGAAGATTTCTCTTTTTATTGGTGTTAAGTTGATGATTTAGTATTATATGCAAACCCTACAACTACTTTAATGGCTATCAAAATGGATACAATGGAGAAAAAATGTTTAACCAATCAACTGTTTTTTGGGCACATGTTCGTGTCAATTTTTAAAACTATATAGAGGACAAAATCAGAGTCGCTTCCGCTAATGTCACCGTAGTGGATGCATATAGTTGCGTCAACAGATTGAAACCGATTTTCTCTTTCTTTTTTTAGATGCCTCGAGTCACTGGAGGAGGGGAGAGGTAGACGACCGGCTTCAGAAGCGGTTCGTCGCATATTGCTGGTCACTCGCTCCCTCAATCTGCAGCAATGTGCGTCCTTCTCTTTCTTGCATGCTCTTGTCGATCATCTCAGAAGATTCTTCCACAGGTTAGAAACGTTACAAATATATCTGTATCTGAGAAGCATTCGGATGCAACTCCAAAACGGAGAACCGAAAACCTATGTGTTTTTAGCAAATCTCTCATATTTTGCACAATTATTTTAATTGATAATTGTTAAAAACAATATTTCTTTCAAATATCAATAAAAAATAGTTGTGGAGATAACTTGTTTGTTTTGATAGTTTTGATAATTTGATAATTTTGTTTTGTTTTTTTAATATGGGAGACGGTTGACGTAAGGTTCCCGTGAGTACTTAGGCCATAGGCCCATTGTGCTATCTCCCATTTTACCTAATTACTTTAACAGTAATCCATTCACTTTTATAAAGTTCACCAGATTTGTGGCTATGTCTTCTGGTTGTACAACGCGTCTTCCCAGATATCTGAGCCTTGTTCCTAACAGGGCGGGACATTGGCACCAAAGGTGAATTGGAGTCTCTTCATCCTCTTCACATTTCCTGCATCTGTTGGTGTTTTCTACTCCCAACAACTGCATTTGTCTCCTGAGATGGCAGTGTCCCGTAAGTAGTCCTACCAGTTCCCTCAGTGAGTTTCTGTTCACATTGAATAGTTGTCTGGTTCGCCTTGGGTCTGGTCCGTTTACGAGTACTTTGGAATGCCTCATTCCGGGTGTCCTTTCCCATTCCTCCCAGATTTGGAGAGATTTGTTAATAAAACATAGCGTTTCGGTTCTAATGCAATCGCACATTTCGCACATTTCTTGTGAATAATGTTGATATAATTTCTTTTATTGATGCCTCGCAAGAGCCCCTTTCAAATTTGATAATGCTGTGAGATTAAGGATGGACTGTTTTACGGAATTTGAACAATTCATCAAATTTCAATATTGTGATCGGACGTGTGTGATTGAATGAGAAATTTGAAGATTCGTCGAGGGGTTAGGCTTAGTAATCCAAAGATTGCGCGAACAAATCCCGGTCTAGTTAAGTTTAATATTCTTTTTGGCCGCTGGCAATGTTTGAAAGATAGTAACTCTGCCTCGTGCCGCTGTCAGCTGTTGAACGCAAGCCATTTTGTAAATCATTCGAGTTCTCGCGCCCTTCGTTGACAGTTAGTTTTTATCCTCTACCTTCTGATAAATTTACGGTTGTTCCTTGTAACTTTAAATGAACAATAAAGTTCGTATTATTTCAATCAGTGTTTTAATTTATAAATTGGAGTCAGTTAATCTATGGGCTTCGTTATCGGTGAAGGTAAGTCAGCGATCCACATCACTCTTCTGCCTACCATACCGTCGTGCGCAAGTTAATTTTATTTGGTGACACTCTCAGTATCGCCCTAGTGTAAGGCCACCATTTAGGCAGTGTTTGGTGAGCAGATCTGAATAGCCTGAACAACCCCACCTTCCTTTTTCCCATCTCCTTCCCCTCCCCACTACCTTCAGCCTCACAACATACCCCAATTGGGGATGCTATTATCTTACTGGCTCCAGACGGTTGGGAGCAGTTGGGACTTTTGGTTGAATGAAGAAAGGAGTGTAAGGGAGAAGAGGAAGACATGGCACGATCAAGTGAACCAGATACTTGAGTGGGGCCATGTCAAGAGTCAGAATGAAGCAATTGCAGTCTATTATTAATGTGTGTTGGTGTGTTCTGCTGCAGACTATCGATATCGGTGGGTGGAGGCAAGTCCTGCTGTGTGGCCAGCCCGCAGTGGAGGAAGCAGGTAGCGCTGGACACCATTGATTCTCTGAATGCTACCAAGCTGGCACGTCTCATATCAATGCAGGTAAACCGTGCATTCTGGGAGTTTTGTTATTATTTTCATGCTGGTTCATTCTCGTGATGTAATATTTATTCAATTTATTTTTGTCTTCATTCTTGTCATTGTTACCTGTTTTTATCAGTTTTATAAATTCTGGTTCACTTTTATGTTGTGTTTGTCCTTTGGCAAATTCCTCACCATTTTTTTTTTTTCATTCTGATTAAATATTAGTTGCGCCGATACATTCTAGTAACTTTTTTCACTTTTGCCTATTCTGGTCCTTTAAGGTCCATTCTGGTCCATTATGGTTCTTTCTGGTCCATTCTGATTCATTCTGGTTCTTTCTGGTCCATTCTGATCTATTCTGGTGCTTTCTGGTCCATTCTTATCTATTCTGGTCCATTCTGGTTCTTTCTTGTTTATTCTGGTCCTTTCTGATCGTGTCTTGTGCATTCTGGTCCTCTCTGTTCCATTCCTGTCTATTTAGGCAATTTTTGGCCCATTTTTTCCCTAATGTCTAATCCAACCCAAACACCCTTTCCTTCAGCTCCGAGAGCGTGTCCGCCTCTCCCACGAGCAGTTCCAGAGCGCCCTGCAGGCCCTGAGCGACCATCACGCGGCGCGCCTCCAGCAGACTGAGGATCTGAAGCTGTCCGTCAGGAAGCTGCACGCCCCCCGCTTCGCCCGCCTCTGTCTGGAAAGCACCTCTCTGCGGGATCTGGTGTGCCATGGCCTGCCGCACCTGGGCAAGGAGATCGGTGAGTGTCAACAAATCAAATCGGAAGATTCATAACCTAGCTTCGTCTCTCCCACAAGCAATTTCATGCATGGTAATGTGTATCTGAGAATATTCCCAAACTTTTTATTATTAAAAATGCATTATATTTTACAAGTTAACCCTTTCAGACCTGAATTATCACTGGTGGTTATTTGAACATTTTTTGTGTTTTTTTTAAGCGTGTAAAATGAAAAACCTACATATGTTTATGTCACCATCTCTTGTGTATAATATTCATTGTGCTGTCTCCCTCACGGCCATGACCTAAGATTCCCTAAGCTTTCTTCGGTACCTAATTTTTACTTCGACGAAGACATAGTGCCATCTCATTTATTCTATGGCGCACATAGTGACTGAAGATGCCAAAGTTGGGACATTCTTTAAATTGACCCAGCGAATCGTGGGGACTTGTGAATGAAAGCTTCTATTAGAGACAGCAGATGTCACTGCTTGTCACTCGCCGCTGCGGCTCGCAGCTCTGCTGTTTCGTGGTACATTTCAAATATATTAAGAATAAGACAGTTGTGTTGATGCACATAATTTGTTATTATTGTTTGTCTTATGATTTTGAGGGGTCAAACACCAATTGACCTAAGGGAAGAACCGCCACTGCGTTTTGATCTGTCTATGAATTGACATTCCTAAACATCAAATGGCTATGGAAAAGTAAAAGATTACATTAACTTTAATATAAATCGGCAGTATGCATATACTTGACTCTAAAAAGGGAGTTAATATCTAATGAGGTTATTAGTCATAACTCATAACTAACAATTTTTGTTTCTCCAAACTCGAACGGAATCAATTGATCTCATCTTAGATAAATTAATTAAATCTGTGGATTATGTATACGATTTCTTTCAGTTTTAAGAGCTTAGTTTATCTCCATTCATTAATAAGTCAGTTATTTTGCGTAATGAACGATATTATCCAAAAAGTTGTGCATATTGATAGTTTATCCGACACCTTGGAGGTCGGGCCAAAAGCAGCGGCTTTTGCCTACCTACTGTCTGAAGAATATTTTGACCGTGCTTGCAAATATCGCTATCAAATTTTTTTTACTGTTTCAGTGCCGAAAAATCGATGTTTTTTGAAATATTGTTTCATGCATATCTAGATATAATTTGCTACATAATTTAACTGACCATAGATGACGGATTTCGTTCATATCGTATATCATATTGATTTCGGGCTTTATCTATTGTCCGTGCTAGAAGTGCTAGAATTCATAATAGAATAATGATAATTATTATTTTCCATTGTTAAGGTCGTGGGCAGTATGGAGTGGTGTACGCTGTGAAGGGCCCCTGGGCGGGGTACGAGCCGTGCGCCGTCAAGAGTGTGGTACCGCCGGACGAGCGCCACTTCAACGAGCTGGCCATGGAGTTCTTCCACACCAGGTAGTTACTGATTTCCAGGATTGTGTTTTGTGCTGAAATCTTCTTTTGTGGTTTTTTTTTTTTTACATTAACTCCAAGCAGGAGGCCCTGAGGAAAATGACTTCCCTCATGGCCTATGTCATCTTTCTTGTCTTTTTGAGGAGAGGAAGGAGTGTCTCTTCAAGACCCCTGTTGTAGGAGAGAGGAAACACAGTGGCCGGCAAATCATTCCACAGCCAAGCTGTTCTCAAGAACGAGTCGTAGAAGCGACCCGTTCTCATGTGACAAATCTCAACTGTTTACAAATGTTGGGTGTGCATTGTTTCCATATTATGCACCCGTGCCGAAGGAGTCAATGAAGCCAGATCTTCCGATGTAATACCGTTAGAACAAGAACAGCACACCTACCTAATGCCTGTGCTTTAAAGATTGCAATCCGCCTGTTAATATAGGGGAATCTACCAAACGGACTGCCTGTTTCTGCACAGGGTTAAGGTTGATGTCTTTTTTTCTATTTTCATGGAATGCAATAATTTGTTGTTTGCCATTACTTAAACCACAGTATAACTTCTCAGTGCAAATTAGTTGCTAATATACAAACTTATAAAGCTGAGGTTTAGGTATTAGTAACCGAAACTGATAGGCAACAGACGCTAGTAGTTCTGTGAACATTTAACTTCGCTTCATGTTGATTACAATGCTCACGCACTCTAGTGGAATAAATAGGTACTATTAAACACTTCTACCATCTTTATACGATATCAGTCATACTATATCATTGTGTTAGTGGTTCGTTAAAAGTTTAGTTTTTGTTAATTTTAAAACCTTTTTAAAATAAATTATTTTGTTCTTTCTAGGAACATCCCCGCCCATGACAGAATAGTGCCGCTGCGCGGTTCCGTGATTGACCACTCTTATGGGGGGGGCAGTCCCGCCGTGCTGCTGATCTCGCGCCGCCTCAAGTGGGACCTGCACTGCGCGCTGCTAAACGCTGACATGTCCTTTCAACAGAGGATGCAGGTCGCCGTGGACATTGTCGAAGGTCATCACATGTTTATTTGTTAATGATGGGATGCCCGAAGGTTCTACCTGCTGGAAGCTTTATAGCGACTCCTGCTGGCAGTAAGTCTTTTCCTGGTCCTTCCTGAAGTCCGGTGCCTGCCAGGTCGAAACGTGTTGCGGTGTACTCGAGCGCCATTGCATGCCGACTGAACTGTTTCTTAGCAGTATGATATCGTTATTTGAACCTTATGCTGCATACATGGGATAGCGGACTATAAACAGAAAAAAATTGCGTTTTTCCGGAAGTATTAAAGGAAGCACTGCTGGCAGGACGCCGGGCAATCTATCAGTAGTTATTTAATTTATTTGAGTGCTTTCTTTATTCCAGAAAATCATAAAAAATCGAATTCTTTAATGGCTTATGTTTTATAATGTAAAACGCAAATAAATAAAATAGATATTTGCTATACCTTTGGATTTAACCCTTCAGGTGAATTATTCGCTTTTGGGAACAACTCGTATGGTTTCATTGTGTTAGAAGAGAATACACTACGCTTTATATTCAAATCTAGAAGTTAACCACAGAAGAATTAAAATGTGCACCTTTAACGCAATTTGAAATAATGTTATGAGACTTGGTGAATTTTTTATTTATTATTTTTATATGAAACCACCAAAAAGTAAGGTTACGTTAATGCTTATAATACATTTGTCTAATAAAATAAGTGTGTTTTTATATATTTTTACATTATCGGTAATTTAAGTTTTTTTTTTGTCTTTTTTCATGTTTTGATCAAAATTTTAACATTTAAAAATATGTGTTTATTTCTATTAATACATTTTGAAAGCGAATTTCATCACCTTTCAAAAACAGTTTTCGGATGCATTCAGAAATATTCCACTTATTTGGGTTTTATTGCAAAGAGTATTTCGGCCTCAAATCCAAAATTTAATTTTGTATATAAATGGTCGCACAGCCCTTCCTCAATCGTTTCTCCGTTTATTATATTTCCAGGCATTCGCTTTCTCCATTCCCAAGGCCTTCTGCACCGTGACATCAAGCTGAAGAACGTGCTGCTGGAAGAGGACCACCGGGCCAAACTCACCGATCTCGGCTTCTGCATACCCGAGGCCATGATGTCAGGCTCCATCGTGGGAACTCCCGTGCACATGGCGCCGGAGCTCATGACGGGACTGTACGACAGCTCTGTCGACGTGTACGCATTCGGCGTGCTGTTCTGGTGACTTTATATTATTATTATTAATGAACAGGCAGCATTCTGCTGATGTACTCATATCTGATTTCACAAAGTTTAACAGTAATTGAGTTATGATTTGAGATTTTCACGGCCTAAGTATTATAGTGATTTATTTTTGGGGTATTATGCCGTGTTGCTGACTACCTCCTTCTTCGGACAGCATTACAGTGTCCATCATCAGGGCAGATGTGTAAAGATTGTGGTGAAGTGTGTGCTTATGTATGTAGATGTGATTCCGTGTTGTCAACTCCAATCCTCGAAGATCTGGTAATCTTAGTTTATAAAATTTCATCCTGCGGACGATGTTTGTGCTTGCTAAACTCGAAGAGTAGTCGACCGATATTGCTGAAAATTTCAAAGTTTTTTTTATTATTTGTGCCAGTAGTGTTTAGAGAGTAGTTTGAATGGTGGAAGAAGTCGGGTACGCCTGAGGAATACTTAACGCAAAATCTCTTCACCAGAATGAGATTCCGAGTCGAATTAAAGTCGATGTAATACAGTTGCGAATGGTGGAAGTAGTCGGAGACGCTCGAGAAAGACATTAGCAATAGCGAAGCATTGCGGGGTCCACTAGTACATTATGATTTAACATGGTTTTCTGTGTTTAGTTTTGCTGTAGCTGTCAATTATCGGATATTTATTTATTTGTAAGAAACAAACAGCTTTTACATAATATACAATGATAGATATAAATATACAAGTTAACTGAAGTCAAGCCACAGAAGTTTCTTATGCTAAAGTTAATTGGAAATGAAGTTTTAATATCTTAAAATTAATTTGGTGTTAAAGGAAGGGGAGAGGAAGAGGAAAATAGGAAGAGGATAGGAGATGCTCCCGATACATTCCATACTCTCATATTAATAATCTAGAACTATTAAGAACATGCATGCGTAAGCACAGACTGCAGCACAATCTTTACACATCTGCCCTAATGATGGACAAGTGTAGGCGTGGCGATGATGATATGCCGTGATGTGCTAGCCTGGCGATATTTGAAAATCAGATTAATTACCGAGCTGCCGTGATCACGCGGCTGTAAGCTATCAAGGTGGCAGATCTCGTACGAGGAAATGATATTCCGTGGCAGCTCCACAATTCATCTGACCCCCTCTCTGGCTTTGTTTGTCACTACAACGGATCTGTCTAGGCCATGCCCAAATGATGTGTATAGCGTGGTCTGGCACATGCACAGAAGATAACGACTAATTCTTTTAGATTTATCTATGTAAATTATTAGACCAATGAAATCAATGAAATTTTTGAAATTTTTGCTCTAAATCTAAATGTATTGATAATTTATTCACATTTTACATAATATGACGTTGTTTCGTTTACAGGTACGTTTGTGCGGGAAGTGTAAAACTGCCGTCCGCCTTTGAGCACTTTCAGAACAAGGAGCAGCTCTGGTGTAAGGTCAGAAAAGGTAACGACAAGGTTTTCATTTCCGCATTGTTAGTGAAAATTTGGCACTGTTAGTGAATATTTTGGCATTGTTTCTTGACAAATCAGTTCCAATTTCGAAAAAGACAATAAAAAAAAATTTCGTTTAAAATTCTGTAGGTTTATCACTTGTATGAATTCTATCAAACAAACAGTTCCAATTTTGAAAATAAAGCTTAATTTTACAGAAATTAAGAGTTTTAGAGTTCATTGAACCGAAGTTATGCTGGACAGACACGCAACCGAAATTAGTATTTTTTTAACATATAAAGTTAAACATGGTATTATAGATATATTAATAATACAAGGTGATATGCTATCAAGTATTTTTGCTATGGAACCGTATGTCGCCGATTTTGTTAACCAATACTATTGCACGCCTTCGCTTGCGCTAAAGTGTCCGCTCCTTTCCGAACCAACACATGAAACATGCCAATTACACTAATACTAGAACAGATTCCCGTGCCCACATGTTCCGACAGCGTTCATCATTAGCAATACATTCAAATGAAGACTGGTAGCGATTGCAAGACACAAATCAGTATAAAAATCTCATTTTAATTGAATTATTCAAGTTAAACTTTCATTTGATAATAATTCATGGGGCTTTTACATTGGGTAGATTGAAATGTTTACAATTTTAAGGGTTATTGTTATTAACCCTTAAAATTGTAAACCCTTGTCGGGTGCCAGCCGACATCACTATTTGTACGCTACAACTCATACAAATAAGACGTGCGCACGCGGTGTATTTTCGTACGCAAAACTTGACATGTGACGTTTTTTCTTGTGATCATTCGATAAAAAAAACATTTAAATTCACATTTTCATAAGATTTCGACTGTTTTCCGTTTTTATTTTACTTTAAAAATTTACCTTTGCAAATTTTTTTACTCAATTAGTAGGAGATAAAAGGGTTGGTCGGGAATCCAGAAAAAGGGGACGCTCAAGTACGCTAGATGCAGAGGAGCGATTAGAAAACAAGCAATACTTCATTGCCAAACTGGATAAAGGTTCTAAAGACTGTACTGTGTGCGATAACAGAACGATTCTAGGGGGAGGCGCGAAACAGTGTGGTTTTGTGAGACCTTTTCCAGAAAACCTGGTCTCCATCCTGGAGTATGTTTTAAAAAGTACCATACTATGCTAAAATATAAGTAGTCCATAATGTTTTCTGTAAGCTGTTTTTTATTTGAAGAATAAATCATAACAAATGAATTTTTAACGATTTTTTTTGTAACTGCCTTTCAATAAATTAACATTATGCCATTATTTAAATTAGAGTTGGCTGACAAAAAATATTAAAAAATAATGGAGTGGTAAGGGTTAACAATGGTTGCAAAAAAATATTTTATCTAAAAAAATATTGGTTTACAATCAGATTAAATGAAAAATAATAATTGGAAACTGAAATATCTTGACATAAAGAAGTGTGTTTTGAAATAATAATAATTGGCATATTCATTTACTAATGTGTTGTGGAATATTGATAGTCGGTATTTAAACATAATCGCGTCCCATCACTAGCGATGACGGCTTCGCCGGCTATTGCGGAAGCTTACGGCAATAAAAACTTTGAAAAATCATAGAAAAATGACATTGTATTCTAATTTTGTACTTACAGATGAAATGATATTCCATTTGTTTTGGAGTTCACTTGGCTTGTCGCATTTTCACAAAGTTGCACTGCAAAAATTATTTTTTAAATAATTTTTATTCTGCACTGGTAACCCGTGGGCGAGACTACACGAACCCGCCGACCAATCACAGGGCGTTTAAGTCTCTTAGGGTTTTAATAATTTTAAATTGACGATTTATTAATTCTACATATAATTATAAATAATATAATTAATATTTATAAGCTTAAATATTCATAATCAGCGTTTGTTGATTTAAATGAAAATAGGTTTTTTAAGGCATGATATTTTTCACTCGAGTTCCTTATCATAATAATAAATAAATAGAGTTTAACTGTATTTTTGCGCAATTTATTTTCATTTCATTGTGTCCGTTAATAATGCATGTTTTTTTTATTTCAGGTCTCCGTCCAGAGAGACTGCCCACCTTCTCAGACGCATGCTGGGACCTCATGGAACGCTGCTGGTCTGGAGATCCGTCGCAGCGTCCGCTGCTGGGCGACGTCCAGCCCGTCCTGGAGGACGCCCGCGACCGTCCGGACGTCCACTGCATCCAGCCCAGCGAAGAAGCCAGTAAGAACTTTTAGGGATTTGTAGTTATCGTCACGGCGCCCCACCACAGGGTGGGATTTCTCATCCACAAATGTTCTGAAGTGGCAGCGGTTCCTTGCCATTTACCTGTAGTCTTCCTTCTTTCCCGTTCTGCTCCAATCCTCTTCCACACAATCTATCCACTTCTTCCTTGGACAGCCCTTCACAGTACGGGGACCTACAAAATCTTACAATGGTCTCATGTTCTATAATTTAGGGTTTTTGTGTTAAGGCGAAGCTTAATTCTAAATCACTATTTTGATTAATCTTTATAACGAATTTGTGTACATTATGAATACCAAAAATATGCTAGATATTGCTAAGTTATGGGTAGACCGGTATCGAACCTGGTTATTAAATTGGCTAAGCTCAGATAAAATGGTAGAGCAGGTTCGATACCGGTCTACCCATAACTTAGCACTGGCGCCCCACGTTGGGCGCCAGTGCTAACATACGCTAACGCACGCTAACATGTGCTAACATATGGGTAAACCGGGAATCGAACCTGGTTATTAAATTGGCTAAGCTCAGATAAAATGGTAGAGCAGGCGACTCGTGTACAATCAGGGGTGGGCAGTTCTTTGATCAGCAGCTCGTCCATCGGTCAGGAGGTTGGAAAAGGACATCACAATAATAACACATAAGTAAGGGCACAAGGTATATTAAATGTCTCGAGAAATACAGGTATACATTGGATCTCCCTACTAACTCTCTCTACTAATTTATGACGACCAGATAAAGCGTGGATTCTACATGAAATTTACGAGAATTGAACACAAGAAAAGGGGGAAGGTTGAAAGCTTACGAATCGTCTCGATGTGGTATGGGGCATCATGTTGAGCCAGAGGTACCCGCGCTCACAGGCGGCGGGTCAGTTGAGGCGGTGAAGTGCACTCGGGATTTTACACGGGAACGGGACTCCATTGAGTTAGCCCGAACCGTAATAATAAACATGATTGTAAATTCGATAGTGATTAATTAAGAAACTGGCACGAGATTCCGTCTGTTCGCGTAATTATGCAAGTCATTGCGAGTGTTTGCGGTCCGTATACAAGAGAACCTGTTGCCACCGCGGAGGCCGGAGCTAGACTGGCGAGGCGCCGCGAAGCAAGCGCGGGTCGGGGAACGGGGGGGGCGCGCTGCTTGCTGCCGACGGTCTGCTATTGTGCACGTGATTTTGACCATCTGGCGGCGTGTTTGACACACGCGGTGAGGGGAAGTTGGGGCAACCGTGTCCTATTCAACAATAGGGAGACTGTATTACGTAACAATATATAAATTGAAGGTTTTTCTATCGGTCCGCTTGAGTAGAATACAAATTACTCAATAAAAAATATAAATGTAAACTACTAAAAAAATTAATTTTTCAATAGAATACATAAAGGAAACAACTTTTTAAAAATACAGTATTATAGATAAGATTATCTGTGACAATTTCACTTGATTAACTTTTTTGCTTTCTTATAAAATTATTTACAAAATAAATAAAAACCAGTTTGGTGCTTGAAATCAAATCGGTTTGTAGCTTCCTCATAAGAACTTGTATTACAGCTTTTTTGTTTGTTTTTCTTTTATCTGTGAAATAATTTTTAATTTATAATATTTTTAATTTATTTTAATGTGAATATCGCACAAGAGTCCCAACTGTTCCCAACTATCTAGAGCCGGTGAGATTGAGGCATCTCCAAATGGGGTATGTTGTGAGGTTGAAGGTAGTGGGGAGAGAGAGGAGATGAGGAAGAGGGAGGCGGGGAAGTACCTGGGTATTCAGATCTGGGCACCAAACACGGCTAAAGCCATTTCAAGCGACGTTTCAATTATGAGTGGTGGTCTTACACCAGGGCGTTACTGAGACTATCTTCCACTCTGGAACGTGAAAAATCTGTAAATTGTCGAAACAACACAAATTAATCCAATAAAATTTGCTTGCGCATTCCGGCATTTGAACCCGCGACCTCCCGCTTGCTAGTCGAGAGCCTTACCCCTCGTCCACGCAGGCCGTCAAACATAACAGCGTCAAGGATGTTTTTCGCTAGTGGCGATACTGTATTGTCAGCTGTTTATGTTTAGGTCTGTGGCTGGCAGCGGTTACAGTATTATTAATGTTTTATGGTGATTTATTTTTGTGTTATGCTACACATTAGCGTAACAATATCATTACACATCTGCCCTGATGGTGGACACTGTAATGCTGTCCGAAACAATGGCTAAAGAAGGAAGCTAGCTGAACACAGCGTAATACCCCAAAAATAAATACTATGGTGCTTTTGGCTGTGAAAATCTTACATCGTATCTAATTATTAATTTTTTTTTTTTTTTTTTTTTTTTTTTTTTTATTAGTAAAAAAAAGATACACGAATTACATAATATAACAATTACATAATATAATTACACAATATAGTACGGTTATTAATTACATAATATAAGTATTTGATGTACCCCCATAATTAAGCAGGGCTTGTGTGTATGGGGGTGTTTTTATATTAGTTTATATTTGGTACGATTCAGTTCAACTGTTCGGAATACTTTTTAAGGTGGCTTTTGAATTCGTTTATATTTGCATTCATGTTTCTAATTTTTTCTGGTAATGAGTTAAAAAATTTAACTCCGAGATATTCATGGTTGAACTGTCCTATTGTTTTTTTACATTTAAGGAGTAGGAAGTATTGACGTTTGTCTAAGAATTCTGTTATTTTTAAAGGGTGCAATTTTATTTTGAATATAGTTTTTAATGTTGTTTCAATAATTCAAATATTATTTATTTCAGCAAATTGATTCAAGTATTAAGACATCATTGGTCCAGCGGACTTACCACATAACACACCACAGCAGAAAGAAATCTCACCACAAATCTTTAAGTTAGTTATTTTAATTTTTCTTTTGGTTAATTTATTTTTATTAGTAATGGTTTTTTTTTTAGTAATTTCCTTACCCATGATAATTGAAACATCTCTAATGATATTCATGTAGTAGTGACTAGATCTGGACTGCCAGACCTTTAAAATGTGTAAATGAATTGACTGTAATAGAATAATAGAAACAAGGGAGATGGGCGTCGATCGGTTTTTGGTATTCGTGTCGCCAACATCATTCACCCATACTGCTGTTGCTGGCATCTACGCACAGCGGCGCCCCGTCTTTATTTCTACCTACACCAAAAGTATAAATTTCATTGTATAGCCTCTTTGATAGTGGATGCGGTTTGGTTGTAGTTTTCGTAGCATTCGGTACGCTTTCGTGCCATTTCTCCCTTTGTTTCTATTATCTATGCAACAAACATTGTTATAAACGAAATTCGAGATTTTTATGACTTATTTTGTAATTTCAAATTTTTGTCCACATTACTGTCTTTTTTTAATATAGTGTGATTATTTAAAAAAAATCTCTAATTAAGATTGTTCTTAAGAGAATTTATTATTAGAGTTTTTCATAGCCTCAAGTCTTTCGAGAGTTTTTAAGAAAATTTATTATTACAGTTTTTCATAGCCTCAAGTCTTTCGAGAGTTTTTAAGAGAATTTATTATTACAGCTTCTCATAGCCTCAAGGCTTTCAAAAGTTTTTAAGAGATTTTATTATTAGAATTTTTCATAGCCTCAAGTCTTTCGAGAGTTTTTAAGAGAATTTATTATTACAGTTTTTCATAGCCTCAAGGCTTTCAAGACCGAGAAAAACTTTTGTACGTTTTGAAACATTTAAATTTGCTTTAGTTAAAATTCTGCTTATTTAAGTCAAATTTATGGGACATTGTGTTCATTTTTTATGATTTCACTTTCGAAATATGTATTTTGTGCTGACATAGTATTACATTATTACACAGTAGAACCCCGTTTAGAAATCCACGGGACTTCAAAAACTAAATTTCGAAGTAACGAATTTTCACGTAATTCGAAATTTCACGATAAACAGTCACCAAAAAGTTGTGTTCTACGATACATCCCTTAAAAATTATCAAAGGTTTATGGAAGCAAAATAATAAACATACAATATATTTCCGTATAAATCGAAGTTTCCCCGCCATTTACGTCACACGTCAAGGCTGGCCCTTCGAATTCTGATATTCTAAGAACATTCGTAATAATACTGAATTTTCGCAGACTATTACTGGCGGTAACGGCCTTTCGGATTAAGAATACGAATTATGACGATGTACAACCGTGTGTATCAGTATTTTACAGCGTTTTACCGCTACATCCAACCTGAGAGATTCAGATTTATTAAATTTATAGTTTTATTTTTGTACAAATAAATTTTTTTCAAATTAACTGATAAATTTTTGTGCGTGGACCAAAATAAATTTAGAATTTTCGGGGTTTGCGTTATCGGGGTTCTACTGTACGCTTGTAGTGGGTGCATCTCTTTCAGAAAATTATTTTTTTAATAGTTATTATTGAACCTATATTAATAATAAAAAACACACAGAAACGAAAATGATATCGAACTCAAAATATATTTTTTTAAATTATTAAATTTTTTCAACAGAATTTTGTATTTTTAGGCTGAGAAGAACAAATAGGATTACAAAAAGACGAAATTGTATGCAAAATAATTAATTTCTTAAAAAATTCTAGTAATATTCCTGTTATAACTAGAATTAGGGTCTATTTCACCACCTCTAAGTAAATTGTCGATTAGCGCTACTCGTCGAGTACTGTACCAAAATTATCTGTTTTTTACTCGCCAAGTAGGGGTTTGTTCTTACCGCCATGCTATTCTATGATGACAGTTACTTGATCGTTAACCTAGTTTCGACAGTTTTTAGTTAATAAAATAAAACGTAATATTATATACCTTAAGAGGAACGGCTGCATGGCCTTTTTTATACAATACTTAAATTTGGATTTGACGCCAAAATATCCAAACAAACGGAATATTTTTTTTTAATTAAAAGTAATAAAAAATATCTGGTATTTGACATGTTATACTTTATTTTTTTGTGTTTTAAATTTTAAAATATAGGTCATTAAAAAAATTTAAATTTTTCTTTATTTTAGATTCTTAGAAGTATTAAAAAAATAATCTTAACTAACCTACTTTGTAAATTTGATAAAATACAAAATTAAAAATAAAACGACCTACATATTGGAAGACACTCTCAGTATCGCCCGATGTAAAACCACCATTCAGAATTGAAACTTTGCTTGAAATGGCTTTGGCTGTTTTTGGTGACCAGATCTGAATAGCTATACGGTACTTCCTCACCTTTCTCTTTCCCATCTTCCTTCCCTTCCCCACTACCTTCAGTACATACCCCAATTGGGGATTCCATAGTCTCCCTGGCTCCAGACGGTTGGGAGCAATTGGGACTCACTCACATAAAAAAAATGTATTTCAAGCATTTTTGGGTTGAAATTTTAAATTTCTGTGGAACAAATTTGTGTTATATTGTAAATTTTTTTTTTTTTTTTAATTTTATATTTCAGTATATTTAGTTAGGGCAAAATTATATTACATAAATAATTATCAATAATTCGCAGATAATTGCTAAATTTGCCAAACTAGAATCGTGAAAAATCAATTTTTTAATGGCCCTTATTTTATAATTTAAAACACAAATAAATAAAGTCGTTCATATCATGCATACTAAATATTTGCTACACATTTTGAAGAAGGTAATACTGATAAATCTAACCATAACATGAAACAGAACAAGACACAGAAAAATAAAAAGGTAACTGTTGCATCTGGGAATCGAACCCAGGATCTCTGTCTTACCGGTATAACGCCTCTAACCACTCTGCCATTGGGACCTAATTATTTTAAATCATTTTTGTTAATCTCATATTTCAAATTCAGAATTAACTACTATACTATTACAACTAATTTTTCCACTATTTTTGGGAGCTATCTTTTTTAATGTAACTTGTTTGTAACCCAGATAGTTTCTCAATATCTTTTTATTTTTCTGTGTCTTGTTCTGTTTCATATTTTATCTTAGTATTATCTTCTTTAAAATGTGTAGCATATATTTAATATGGATGATATGAGCTACTTTATTTCATGATTCACTTAGATTTATTAGTGTTATCTTTTTTCTTCTTTAATGATTTTTTTTTCTCCGTATTTTGGCCTCAAATCAAAGATAATACTAATGATCATTTTGTTTGTATTTTGGCCTCAAATTAAAGATAATACTAATGATCATTTTGTTTGTATTTTGGCCTCAAATTAAAGATAATACTAATGATCATTTTGTTTGTATTTTGGCCTCAAATTAAAGATAATACTAATGATCATTTTCTTTGTATTTTGGCCTCAAATTAAAGATAATACTAATGATCATTTTCTTTGTATTTTGGCCTCAAATTAAAGATAATACTAATGATCATTTTGTTTGTATTTTGGCTTCAAATTAAAGATAATACTAATGATCATTTTCTTTGTATTTTGGCCTCAAATTAAAGATAATACTAATGATTATTTTCTTCGTATTTTGGCCTCAAATTAAAGATAATACTAGTGATCATTTTTTTTGTATTTTAGCCTCAAATTCAAGATAATACTAATGATCATTTTCTTCGTATTTTGCCCTCAAATTAAGGATAATACTAATGATCATTTTCTTTGTATTTTGGCCTCAAATTAAAATACATCCGTTCCTCTTAACACTTTTGAATATATAATTAAACTGTGAAATTATAATATTAAAAAAAAATAAAAAGAAAATGATCAATATTAAAATATGATATTTTTGAAAAACTAGAGAAAACACCAAGGACGGGTTGTTACACAGAATTTGAAAAATTCGTCAAATTTCAACATTAATTTTAGAGTTCTGTAAAAGTCCTATTCAAGTTCTGTTGCTACATCATTATGAGCCAGTACTAATTTTTATTTGTGACACCTATGCATATTTGAGAAGGATTATCACTGTACAGTATTGCACCCCATATTTCCCCAAATTAAACACTTTTTATGCTTTTATATAGATTATTTGTTTGTGAACTATCTAAGTATGTGGGAATAGTTTTAGTTGCCCCGACGTGGCGGGCAATATGCCGACGCGAAAAAAGTGCAGCCCCCCAATCTTGGCGGCAGGTATGCCGATGGGTTAACAGAACTCAACTTTCACAGTACTTGAAAATTAACTTTTGAAATTCTTTGAACCAAACCGTTCTTAAAATTAGTCAATTTGTACTTTTCGTGTGATTAAAATTCAGTAAATTGTATTAAATAAATCAATGAAATTATGACATATATTATTATATTTTGTGCCTAATATTAAATACCTTAATATAATTAGATTTATTTAGCTAATAAAATTATGTTAAGTTCTATAAATTAGTTTTATTATGCTTTTAAAAATATATTATTTGTTACTTTTGAAGTTATTTTTTAAAACATTTAAATTAAAAATAAAAACTGTGAAAAAAAGTTTTTCTCCTTCCAAAAACAAGCAAAGCTTTTAAATTTAATTATGCTTTTAACTAATTTATATATTGTGATAATATTGTATTTATTTATATATTGTAAGCGCTTTTTTAGTGTAGTTGTGAATGATATTTTTAATTGTTAATTTTTAACCCTTTGAGACCTAATAAATTATTCAAATGAACGGTACGTAAAAAATAATAATGACAAAATTTGAAATACTTCAATATTGTGTTATCAAAAATTAAGGCGATGCATCACGTTGTGTAACGTTTGGAATCGGGCCACTATCAATAACACTCCTTGTGTAGATGGCCATAAGGTTTAAATTCCCGCTTAACGCCAGCTGCCTATTTTGATTTATGCAAGAAAAAAACATGGCCGAAAAGTATGTTTTATTTTATTTTGCGAAGTGCAGGCGCAAATATTTCAATGTTTTACGATCATTTTCTAAATAACTTAATTTCACACATTATAGAATAAAATCATTTTCGATAACAGGGGTTGGTAAGTAGGAGATTTCGAACTTTAAAGCTTTTTTATAGGCCTGATATATATTTTTTCTGGGCTTATAAAAAGACTGATCAAAAGAGTGCTTTATTATTTCAAAGACCGAGATTTGTTCTGATGTGGTTATTAATTAATTAATTAATCTAAAATATGTCTAAGCGATCAAATTTTCAAACCAAAAATATATGTGTTCGCTTCGTAGTGCTTCGCCTTAAATACGTTTTTTTTCTGTAATTTCGTGTATCGAGGGGTTAATGCAGTTTTTCTGACAAAATCAGGTTGCATTTTGACTATTTTTTTAAAGCATTTTTCTGACAAAATTAGTCATTTGTCAAAACGGTGTATTTATTTTTGAAATCATGCCTTTTTAGCAAATAATTTGTAAAATATGACTTACGCTTTGAACTGAATATTGTTTTTCATACTTTATTAAATGCCGTATTTTGTGAAAATGGTCATTTTCCCGGTTCAAAATGACATACTTTGTAGATAATAATGTTTTTAACCTCATACATTATCAGTTTGCGGCATAATTTCAATATTCTGGATTAAAATGGCATACTTTGTGGACATGACATTAAAGTTGTACAAAATTACTTATTTGCTGCATGCCGAGATTAAAATCTTGTAAAAGAAATCTATTCTTGTAAAAGATTACTTATTTATCATGCTTTATTAATGCCGTATTTTGTGGAAATCGAGTCATTTTCCTGGTTCAAAATGGTGTACCATGTTTTTAACTTCACAGATTTTTATTGGTTTGTGGCATAGTTTCAATATTCTTGTTTAAAATGGCATAATTTCTATATTCTAGTTTAAAATGGCATAATTTCAATATTCTGGTTTAAAATGGCATTATTTCAATATTCTGGTTTTAAAATGGCATACTTTGAGGCATAATTTCAATATTCCAGTTTTAAAATGGCATGCTTTGTGGATAAGACATTGAAGTTGTGCAAAATTTCTCATTTGCTCGAAATAATGCCACAATGCTATACGCCGAGATTCAAAACTGCAACCACTGTCAGGAATCTTAACCATCTGCATCTCCTTATATCTATTGTAGATATTCCGACTGCAAAGTTATCATTGTCAAGCTGTAAACCTTTACACTAAGTGCCCTCCCTCACTGGTCTGTAAGGAATCAGCATAAACCGAGTGCAGCAAGCTTGATACCGAAAGCTCTCCGTTCCATATATTTCAATTGGCGCGCATTCTTGCTGTATGTGGGCGATGCTGGTTGTATACTGCCCCATGAGGGAGCAACCTAACCAATAAATACTGCATTTGTGATATTTTATATTTTTAAGTCTTTTTGGTGCCTTTATTTTATTATTCCAACGTAATAATGAACCGTGATCTCAAACCATTGGTATATTACTTTGATGTGGACAAAATTTCTTATTTCATTTTGTAATAATTTTAGACTTTATTATATTGGGAACAAATTTCTGTAAACCTTTATTAAAAATATAAGTGTATAGGTTGCGCAATTAGAGTTGACACAAACAACACATACTTATGATTGTGTGTATTGGTGCATATGTATAAGTACACTACCGCCAAGCAACTCGATCTTGGCACTCACTCCTTGCTTCATTCAATTTCATACAAATCTTTCTATTAGTCTGACTTGAATATTCGGTTCACTTGGTCATGCCGTGTCTTCCTCGGGCATCTGACATCCCTCACTTTTCTACCATTCACACATTATCCTTACTCTACTTTCTTCTTTCATTCGCTGTATACCTAACCATCTAAGCGTCCCTTTCTTAATCTTACTCATTGCGCCTTGCATTCAATGCGAATCTCCATGCAAATATGCTCCTGATGTCTTGTATGAGAGAGACAGGGTGAAAAAGGGACAACAATATATGTTACATGAGATCATGATCATGATCAATATAACAAGTTTGAAACGTGCTGTACGCAAGCATTGCATCTCTGTAAGTACTGTGCTTGTGTCAACTCTGCTTGCGATACATATGATTCACTATTTGATATTAATATAATATAAATATTTATTTACGCACTGTTTTGAAATTAAATTATTTTTATACTTATTGATGAGTTTTAATTTTAAATGTGTCCCTAATTTCTGTCTTTTTAAGAAGAGGATCCAGGATATTTGAGAGGTGGACTCTATATAATGGCTTTTCAAAGCCCTCCGATACTCCTAATCACAACATCTTACTCAATAGATAAACTTGCTATAATAAGACTCTCCGTAAGACAACTTACCTTTTTGTGCTAGAATCGCAGACAGGAAAGAGTTTGTGTCTCAAGGACTATTTCAATCTATACCATTTTTTGTACGATCAGGAGTACCACAAGGCTCTTACTCAGGCCCTCTCCTCTTTTCCATATTTATTAAAATTATTTCAGAAGTAATTCCGCACTCTAGGTTTCTTTCTGTTGATGATTTAAAACTTTTCTTAGAACTAACTTTAGAAGACTTCAATCAGCTGCATAATGCAGAACGGCAAAAGGAATCAAGCCTAATTCAATGTAGTTACAATAGATATAGCCGCGTTGTAGAGCTCTCGAAGTGGCAAGCTAAAGAAACGCTAATTTAGTACTAAACTGTGCCGCGTTGTATAAGGTTATGTGCCACCTCTAACTTAATTGAATAAAAAGGGCTAAAATGCCCTCGTGTGTGATGATAAGTGAGATAGAAAACGTAGCAACACATAAGTATAAGAAGGTCAACCTACTGCATATGAGAATACAGTATTCCTTATTCGTCTTGGTGTAAGGGAGTAAGCACAACTTGTCATCTCAGTCACACTTGTAATGTAGAATGTATTATTCGACGCAACTTTTAAATATGAAAACGCCACCCAGTTCTACAGTTTATTTCTTTTAATGTCTGTCTTTGTCATACATGAATAATGTTTTAATTAAGAATTTACTGGAAAACATAAAGTTGTGTTTCATACTTGCCACGCTTTGTCTTAATTTTGCGAGACAATGACAACCTATGAATTGTAACATCACTGGCCTAAGTCAAATACATTTACATATTATTATTGCAGCCCTTTGTGGAAAATGCACAATGAAAAGGAAATAGCAAACAGGATTTTTTTTTTAAGTATTGTTATTGATTACTGAATTGATTTATTTATTTATATGCCTAAAAACGCTTTTACATATGTAGCGATCGTAGATTCATCTAGAATGTCTCGCTACAGGTAAACAATACGAGCTACCTGTCTACGGGCTACCGACATCTGGAACTACCTACGACAATACGTTGCGAGTTGGACTAGCACATTATGCGCATTCGCTAGAAGGTTCTAGCCTGTTGCCTAGGCATAATTTCAGCGCCAACGAAAATTACAGTAGCACCCAGACTGAGCAAGTTGTCTCCAGTTTACCAGCGGTCTCGCCTGCTTACTACCGCCATCGGCCCGATAAATAGGCCCGACGCAGCGAGTAGTCAGTCAGTCAGTCATTAGTCAGCCAACAATCCGCAATCTCGCGAGTGACTTGCGCGCCTCCGCGCCGCACCTCGGACCTCCGATACATACACCCGGCTCTGCACAGTTCATCCAACAACATCCAAAGGGATCACAGCGCCCTGGCCCCATCGTTCCTGGCCAGCGCTACACCGGGTTACAGCGCCCTGGTTCCAGCACATCTGACCAGCGTTACATCCATGCACCTAGACCACGCGGCTTCCTCGCTGGTCTACACACCTCCCTCACAACCGCCGACCAGGTCCACCACACCTTCAGCTTCACCAGTGCCTGACAGTCAACGAGTCCGGTCACCAGCAGCGGCGTCGACTCACTGACCAGCGCTTGACCAGCACTACACCGCCTGCATCCGGAGTCTTCAACATCGGTCCTCAAGTCATCTCACATACGGCAACCTAACCAAATAAAACACTGTGACCTTCATTTCAGGACCTCTTTCATTTCGTGCCTCCTCACCAGATCCGCAAACATAAAAGTGATACATGATGCAGTGTACATTGGAGAATATCTGTATTGTATAGGAAATAATAACAGTATGTAGAAGTAATCCATTATAACGTATGTACAAAATAGATCTATCAATACACAAATATAAAACTGATTTGAAATTCATTAAAAAAAATATAACTAAATATGAAACAATATTAGTAAAACGTAACATTACCAACGATACTATAATTTGTAGGATTCAAAAGTGCTGGTATAGATTACGCATAATTCTATAAATGGTGTCATTAAATATATCAATAGTATCCCCAAACTTGTTGCCCAGATCATGCATCCTATTGGTTAGTGAGTGTGTCTGATATTTCTGTATGTATTACAGAAGAATGTTACATTTTGTCTTGTGTTCCTAGTCTAACTAACTAACTAACTATCATGCCATTTCCTGCAGGGGTAGGGAGAGGACGGACTGCCAAACGACTCAGTCTTGGCACACACTCCTGGCCTCATTCACATATCGACTCATACATACTCTTCTATTATTCTGACTCTTGACATGGCCTGACTCAAGTATCTGATTCACTTGATCGTGCCATGTCTTGCTTGGGCATCCCCGACTTCTGCTACTGTGAATGGTAGCAGAAGTCGGTGTTCCCAGTCGGTACATGGAATTTTATAATGGCGACGATGGCAGGGCTGTCAATTAAGATATTAATGACTATGCCTAAAACAAACAAGTTCTGATATAATTTTCCTGTCCGACAGCATTATTAGATGCAATTGATTCATCAAACTGATATAATTATCGTATTCATTTGAAACTTTGAGCTTAAATTTTATAGAAAGGGAACCAAATAGGTGAATTATATTCCACTTGACTTCTAACTAATTAAATCTAGAGGGTTTTCATACAATCTAAGGACTTAAAATCAGTTAATGTTCGGCAAAAGAATTTTTAAAGCCTTATTAGTTCTAGGATTACCTAAATTATCTAGTATCTATGTGCTGTGGATAACAAGTGAAAACCCTTTTAAAATCCGTTGCATAGTTTAGAAGAACTAAGCGCAAAAACAGACGCGGGTAGTGACTTTATTTTACACTATTTAGAGATTGCATTTTTAAAAATACAGGGTTTTCCAATAAGAGGTGTTATTTTGAATAGCCCGCTATTTCGGTAGATGTTACTTTTGAAGCTGTCATTTTTTAGACATTTGACAAGTAGAAACTACGCCATTAATAAAAATGGAACGATACACGCTTCAACAACGCATTGAAATTATTAAAATTCACTTGAGTGAATCAAATGCAAATCATCATGAGTGATGAGGCCCATTTCCACCTCGGTGGCTTCGTCAACAAGCAAAATTGTCGCATCTGGGGCTAGGAAAACCCAAGAGTTATTGTTGAAAAGCCTCTTTATCCTCAACGTGTGACTGTTTGGTGCGGTTTATGGTCCGGCGGAGTCATTGGACCTTACTTTTTTGAAAATGAGGCTGGAGCATCAGTTACGGTGAATGGATTGCGCTATCGAGAGATGATTAATGATTTTTTATGGCCGGAATTGGATGGTATTGATCTGGACAACGTTTACTTTCAACAAGACGGCGCTACGTGCCACACAAGCAACGAAACCATTGATCTTTTACGATTGAATATCAAAATAACACCTCTTATCGGAAAACCCTGTATTATTCGTCAGTAAAGGTGACATCACCCATTCCAACTCAGCCTGAGACAAAAAGGTTCATGTTTCAGTAATTATTTTTTAACCACTGGCCAAATCAACACAATGTTCACCATTGTGATTTAGTATCAAATTGGAACTCAGATTGGTTTTTATGACCCCACTTATTTTAGAATGGCTTTGTTATTCTAAAATATAAACAAACATTTCAACAAGGCTTCTGCATGCTTTGCTTTCTTATTAGAAATACAGGGCTGCCACAAATATATATTTTTTTAAATGTGAATATAACGGTTCCGTGATAACACAATGGCAATTCTACACAACTTTAAAAAGTGATTTAAAGCCATCAAAACCAATGAAAAAAAAAACTAACCTAATCTGTTTAATCTAGCTTTTGTTTCACCTCTTTTCGTGACTATATACCTTTTTTTAATTTATGCTGAATTGTGAGGAGTTATCGGGTCGCTGAGTACCACGCAACAGTCACAAATGCTTCCAACTGTCTGGAGCTGGTGGGACTATGGCAACCCTGGTTGTGAGGCTGCGGAGTGGGGAGGTGAAGGAGATGAGAAAGAGGATGGATTGGATGGACAGCAACGGAGGGCAATTCTGGTTCTACTTAAGAATAAGGAATTGTCTTTAACCTTAAAATTAACGACTTTTTCGTAACTAGCTTCGATTTCGGTTCTACTCAATGATAAAGTAAAGTCCTTAACCTAAAATTAACTGCGATTCCAATTCTCTCGGATGACAATGAAAAAGTCGTTAAGTTGAACTGGAATCATCCTCTGTTCACCAAACACGGATAAAGCCATTTTAAGCTATAAGCATTGTAATCCTTCAGTTCAAAAATAGCGTAATTTATTTATTTATTTATTTATTTATTTATTTATTTATTTATTTACGGACAAATAGTCCATTAACAACATATTAATTACACGAATAAGTTTTATAAACAGAGATGACAGTGAAAGGAGAGCATATATAAATGAGGAGCGAAGACAATAATAATGACAATAATAATATAAAAGTAAGAATGGGATATAATAATAAGTCAAAGCATGAAGATGGTTCAAAGGGCATTAGAAATTAGACATTGCGTATTGACTGTCGAAAGTCATTTAGGCATATACCACAAAATTCAATGCTTTGACTTGACAGTGAGTTGACAAGTCTCGACATTCTGGACAAAGGAGAATGGTATCCATAATTGGTAGAATGTTGATTGACGAACAGCAATTCATTATTTCGGAGTCTACGGGAAGGGATGTTGAATTGGATAAGTTGCAACAAAGCAGGTGAGTCTGTAATACCATTGATAATCTTAAATATGCAAATCAGATCAGTGTCCCTTCTACGTTTCTCCAAAGAAGAAATGTTTAAAGTTTGTTCAACTTCATCATATGAGTACTCTCCTCTTTCAAGACCCAACCTCCAAGCGATTCCTCGTAGGAAGCGATGTTGTACGGATTCTATGTGACAAATGTGGACAGCATAGAAAGGAGACCAAATAACACTAGCGTATTCAAGGTGAGGGCGAACTAACGAGCAGTAAAGAGTTTTAAGGGTACTTATATGTTTAAAGTCAGAGGTTATTCTATGAACGAAGCCGAGTAGTTTAAGTGATTTGTTAACAATGTTGTTAATGTGCTCACGGAAAGAAAGTTTGCAGTCTAGAGTGACCCCAAGATCCTTGATAGATGTTACAGTAGATAAACAAACATTGTTTAATTTATAATCAAACTGAATAGGTTTTTTGGTTCTATAAAAGGACAAAATTTTACATTTATCAACATTAAGTTCCATGCAGTTTATTTTGCACCAATTATTAAACGAGTCAATATCACGTTGAAAATGTAAGCAGTCAAGGTAGGATTTAATTATCTGAAGAATCTTATTATCATCCGCAAAAAGCCAGAAGCGTGTATGAGAAAAAACTTTGGTGATATCGTTAATAAAAAGGTTGAAGAGAAGCGGGGCCAAATGAGCTCCTTGGGGAACGCCGGACGTTACGTCAATGTTAAAGGATTCAAAGTTGTTTATTTTAACCCTTTGTTTTCTATCGCTCAAGTAAGAGCGAAGGAATGATAACAACGGGTTTCTAATGCCTATAGCATAAAGTTTGGCCATGAGAATCGAGTGATTTACTTTATCAAAGGCTTTGGAGAAATCAGTATAGAGTACGTCAACCTGAGTGTTGTCTTCCAAGGCTTTAACAATGGTATTTGTAAAGGACAATAAATTCGTTGTTGTAGATTTCGCCGATCTAAATCCATGCTGTTCATCAATCAGAACATTTTTGAATATAGGAGTGATTATCTTTGTAATTATCGACTCAAATATTTTTGGAATACAAGATATAATTGATATTGGTCTGTAATTTTCAATGTTTGACTTGTTCCCGGATTTAAAAATGGGTCGAATATATGAAATTTTCCATGAATCAGCAAATGTTCCAGATGAGAGTGATAAGTTGTACAACATACAAATTGGGATAGATAATGAATATTTACATTCTTTTAGCAAGATTTCTGGAATGCCATCAGGTCCGGTACTTTTTTTGTTAGAAAGTTTACTTAAAGATTGGTATACCTCTACAAGTGAGATTTGGCAATCATTCAAGTCAATGTTGTAGTCATAGTTGAGTGGAGGGATGTTGCATGAGGCACCAGAATATACAGAGGAGAAGTGTTTAGCAAAAAGGTTGGCGATGTCAAGACCGTTAGTAGCATGAGTTTCATTATAGTGCATACTAGAAGGAAGATCATTATCAGTACGCTTTTGCGCAACAAATTGCCAAAATTGTTTAGGGTTTTGCATTAATTTTGACTCAGTAACTTCTAAATAAGATTTATAGCATTTGGCTGATTCGATTTTGGACAGTTCCCTTAAATGAGAAAATTTTCGATACAAGTTTAAGTTGCCAGTGTCTTTAAATAGCTTATGAGTTTTCTTTTTTTCAATTATTAACTGTTTGAGTTTTGAGCTAAACCAATTTGGAAACTTGG
This sequence comes from Hesperophylax magnus, assembly GCA_026573805.1. NCBI lineage: Eukaryota > Metazoa > Arthropoda > Insecta > Trichoptera > Limnephilidae > Hesperophylax > Hesperophylax magnus. The sequence continues at coordinate 12,154,478 of JAIUSX010000004.1, forward strand.
GTTGATAGTAACATCCCTTAGGAACAAACAAATCTATAGCGCGTGAGACGCATTCATTAAATTTAAATACAGCGTCATTAATATCAGATTTTAAAAATAGTACTGACCAATTAATCTGGGAAAGAAATTTGTTCATATTAGAGTAGTCACCATTAAGATATTTGTAGTGATAAGAGGCACTTGGTTTCAGAGAATCTAATTGGAAGAAATTAGTGATGTTAATAGAGAGAGGTGGATGATATTTATCTATAGGTAACAAAGAGACATCAGCTTCACTTACTATGATATTTGGTATGCTAGAAAAAATTAAATCTAGGCAAGAACCTAGATAGTTAGTGACTGGATTTACTTGAAACAGATTCAAGTAGGCAAAAAAATTTACAATTTCAGTAGCTTGTGGGGAAAGATTTCTCGTAGGAGTTTTGACACCTTGATTGTCGTTCAGCCACAATATTTTAGGTAAATTATAATCGCCACAAATAAATAAGGAATCAGCGTTTCTAGAAACATGTTCAGTTAAAACAGTATGTGACTTATAGACTTCTATCGACGAGGATGGAGGAATGTAAACACAACCGAGTACAAGTTTTTTGTTACCTAATAGAACACATAGAAACAATTGATCAGACACATTGTTAGATGACTCTAGAATATAGCAATGGTATTTCTTGTTTACACAAATCATCACTCCACCACCTTTACATTTAGCAGAAGAAGTAGAACGGTCACTACGAAAAATGTTATAGTCAAAAAATCCCAGCTCAGCAGATGAGATATTATCGGAGAGCCATGTTTCAGTAAAAAATATAAAGTCATATTGACACACACTGACGTTACAGCGAATGGTATTCAGTTTTGTGTTTAGGCCACGAACATTTTGATAGTACATTGAGAAGGAATTATTCACAGAACGATTGATCAGGTTCAACCTAAAAAATTAATCCGAGAGAGTTCACGTCTTTCAGCAGCCTGGCGGGCGGGGCAGTCCTGAGCTCCAGTATTGTGAGAAGCCGGTTTCCTGAAGAAGGTGCAGGTGGCGCATACTGGTGATTTCACCTTATTGGGGCAGGCATCACGGTTGTGGCCAACTTTGGCACAGTGGGGACAGGTAGGTAAGTCAGTTTGGCACTTTGAAGCTGTGTGACCATATAATTGACAGTGGCCACACTTTAAACTGTCTACCCAGTCTCTTACTCGGTGTAGTTGCCAGTCTATGGCAAGTTTAGTTCGCGATATTAAAGAGTGACGCACAGATGGAGGGACTCTAAAAATGTGGATGCAGTTTCCAGTGCGAGGGCCAGATTTATGGGAAAAAGACATGGTCAATTTTAAGTTCTCCAAAGATAGACCAGTGTCGTTGGAAGATTGAAGATGAACGGCACTTATAATTTCCTCTGCCGAAATGTCTTGAGGGAGGTTGTGGATGGCGATGCGAGGGAGGCGATTTGGGGCAATGGTTGCTTTTAATCCCGCTTCGTTAAGCGCCGGAGCGTTCGCGAGTTTATCTGCCTCAGCAGAAGTGCTGGGGTGTATTAACACCCCACCATTTTTTAGTTCTCGCATTCCAGTGACTCGGATGCCCAGTTTACTGGGATTGATAGCATTTTTCAGCGATTTTAGGGTCGACTCGGAATTGTCTGTTGACTGGTGAATTATTACCGAAGGTCTGGCAGGTCCTGGAGGAGCATTATTTCTGGTTATAGGTGGTAGTTGGGGAAAATTTTCCAGTTCAGCTCTCGATTGATGCTCTACAGTTGAGATTTGAACACGATTGTTTATCTTCCTTAAAATTCTATTTTCACCGGAAATTTCAGCCATTTTTGCCGCCATTTCGCTAATTAAACCTAATATAGTTATAGTCTTAGGATTCAATTTACTCATTTGTTCTTTGCTCAGTTTCGTTGTAGCATCATTTATACAGTTTTGCATCTGTTTTACCGCTTCCGTAGCTTTGGATATGTATATCTGGGGATCCATCTTGAGTTTTGATTATAAATAAGAATTTACGAAAAATTTATTTATCACAGCTTGAATCACCGTCTACTTCAAAAAGTGTCTATGGTTAACTCAACTGTCAAAATCACTTTTAGAACTTGAAATTCACGTAGATTATTAAGATAGCGAAAAACTAATTTTCGCAGGAGAATAAACGAATATTTCTCCACAAAATGATGTATCACATATATAAGATATCACTCTTTTACTGCACTTTTTCACGTAAGAAGAACAGCTAACAGTAAGTAAATGCGCTTAGAAGTATTGTTACCTATACTTATTGATTGTAATTGTAATGATTAAGTCAAGACAGATTCGGAAATATTATAAAAAATGTTGTCTAATAATATACTTACGAGCGAGCCTAGTCTTAGCTTTTAATTCTTTTCTCTCAAATTAATTTTTTTTTTCATTTTTTTTTCTTCTATTCGCCTTAGGTATATTACCTATAGAAATATAAATTTATACTATATAATTTTAAAAAATTCTTCACATTTTGATATGACGTACCAAACAACAAAATGAATTTGATGATTAGTTTCTTAGAACCAGCACTAAACTAAGTTGACTGGGCCATAATGTATTCACGCCTGTATAGCAGCTTATCCTCGACGTACATTGTAATTTACAGGCACTGCCTAGTTAGAAACTAATGTTGACTGGGTCATAATGTATTCACGCTTGTATTGCAGCTTATCCTCGACATACATTGTACTTGTCATATTATTGCACGCTAGTGGACCCCGTGGATTGCTAATATCTTTGTAGCGCGTCTCCGACTACTTCCACCATTCACCACTGTATACAACGATGTTACTGCTAAAATACTACATTACATTGACTTTAATTCGACTCGGTATCTTATTCCGGTAGATATTGCTTTCAGTATTCCTCAGGCGTTCCCGACTTCTTCTACCATTCAAACCACTCTCTAAACACTCCTGGCACTAATAAGAACAAACTATGAAATTATCAGCGATATCGGTCAACTGCTTTTCGAGTTTTGCGAGCACAAACATACGCACGCTGAATTTTTATATATAATGACTAGCTGACGTGTACCCAGCGCGTTGCTCGAGGTTGTGAATTACATATTTTTTATTTATTTTTTTATTATATAAGTACATTTTTGTTTATTTGTATATAATCAATATACAAATAAACAAAAATAATATAAATATGTATGATATGTATAATAATACAATATTTCAAGACCCCTCTTCCATAGAAGCATTAGCTTGTGGCTGGAAGAGGAGTGTACATTGTTTTATTACAGTATGTAAGTAATTAAAAATAAAATGATTTTAAACTTATTTGAAGAATGGAATGTTACGGAAACTGATTGAGATGAGTTATTCTTTTATTATTCAATTGGAAACATTTTTATTTTTTAAGTTTGTCTTTAAAATATTTTTTCACAGTGTTTATTATTTGGATGTTATCATTAATGTTTCTAATTTCTTCAGGTAGTCGATTGAAAAAAATTCTCGCCCGGTAAGTGTAATAATTTATATATTGGAGTAAATTTTGATTTTGTGAATTCTAGGATAAACATCGACTTTTCTGTACTCTCTACAAATATAATATGCTCGTATTATATATATTAACCTTCCGGAAGAAATTTTCTAAATGATAAATTTGTTACGTAGTTTAGAAGAACCAAGTGCACAATCAGACAAACGCAGATAGCGACTTCTGTTTATACTATTTTGAGATAACACTGTGGATATATCCAATATCTGTGGATTCATTATTTAACCTAATACTCTAAGTTATTATTTTTCTATATCTGACGGCCTTCGTGGTCGAGGAGCGATGCTTTCGACTAGCAATTCGAAGGATGTGGGTTCAAATCCCGGCGTGTGCAAGTTTGATGAATTTTAAAATAATATATAGTTTACTTGCACCACATTCCAGAGTGGAAGATACTCTGAGTATCGCCCTGGTGTAAGACAACCATTCGGTTTGATAACCCCTCCTCCTTCCTCTTCCCCATCTCCTTCCCCTCCCCACCACCTTCAGCCTCACAAGATTTCCTTCCTTCAGAAGCAACAAAACTACTTATCAACTCTTACGTAGTCTCACGTCTCGATTACTGCAACGGCATTTATGCCAGCCTTCCAAAATATCAAATTGACAAACTTCAATCAGTGTTTAATGCAGCAGCACGGCTCATAACCGGGGTTTCAAAATATTCGCACATTTCAGAACACCTTCGTAACCTTCACTGGCTCAAGTGCCCTGAAAGAATCCAGTACAAACTGTGCTGGATGGTGTTTAAATCCATCAATGAAATGGCCCCACCCTACATCTCTGAACTATGCTTCCCGGAAAACACTGGTCTGAGGCAGTCAACGCTTAGATCAGCAACATCAGCAGCTGTAGGCAGACTGATAGAACCTATGCGCAAGCCAAATACTAAGTTTGGTGATCGCGCTTTCGGAGTATCTGGGCCGAAGGCTTGGAATAAACTCCCTCCGGAACTAAGATCCATAACAAGTCCAACAGAATTCAGGTCTAAATTAAAAACTTACCTTTTTAAGCTGTCGTATCCTTAAATTAAATATACCAATCCTAAGAGAAAGTCCAGTTATATTCAATTTTTCAATTAAGTCCTAAATCCTGTATCTAAATTTCGCCAATAAACAATTAGATAATGTTAATTAAGTGTTAATCTCAAGTGACCTATCAGGTAAGTATTGAACTGTATATTTTCTCCATAAATAGTTAAGTAATAACATAGACCACTGTACAAATGTATTATAAGTTTGTACAGCGCCCTTGAGGTGTTTTTGCACAAAAACGGCGCTATACAAGTCATCCAAGTATTATTATTTTATTATTATTATTATACCTCAAATGGGGATGCCATAGTGTCACTGGCTCCAGACGGTTGAGAGCAGTTGGGGTGATCTAAATGGTGATCTTTCACTAGGGCGATACTGAGAGCATCGACCACTCTTTTAGTAAGGAGGAATAGTACTTACACAAATAATAATTTAGTCCCTTTCGCAGACTTTTAAATAATTGCATCCTCATTTGGATTTTAATTTTTCAAAATCTCCAACTAGATTATTATAAAAACAATCTCCCAGCCCTTGAAATTCCTTTAAAATCATTTAAATATCACACCACTCTCTCCTTCTCTTTCTGTTGCATACCCTTATCGATATAAAACACTTCTTTCTCTTTCCTTTCTACTGTGGAATGTTCCATAATGTTCTTTAATGTTCTATGTTCCCACGTTCTCAAAGGCACCTTGTACTCAGTGTTGCCAATTGGTGGGGTATCCCCCAAATTGCAGGGAATTTAAAATAATAAATTTTGTGGGGAAAATTCTCTACAATATGAGAACTGACAGAACTAATACCGATTAAAGGAGCATTTCTTAATTATACAACCATTTTGAAAAATAATATTTAATAATAGATTCATTCATAGCTGAAAATCGAACAAGACTAAAATATATATTTGCATGCCCTAAACTACACACTTCTTTTGCCCAGCACCATTATATAAGGAAAACATTTCTTTAATAAATTACCAGAAGAAATTGGAAGCATTAATGATAAAAAACAAATATTGAACTATATAAAAAAATATTTTAGAGAAATTGTTAACAAAAAAACTGATTCCCCTAGTTTCACTTGAAAATCTCACAAATTATCCTACTATACTCTATTTATCCTCCATAATATATATTTTTTCTTCCTTCCAAATACAATAATTTGAATGGATTTAAATTTTGTATTTTTTTAAATTTTTTTAACTTTATTTACTCTATTATTTTTTCGCAAATTTACACTCCTCTTCCATCCACAAACAAATGATTTTAATGGAAGTGTAGTAACAATTAAAACAGTATGACTTGTAAACATTGTATATTTATTGTAAAAAACACAAATAATATTATTTCCACCTTAAAAATGGTACACTATAATTCACAACCTAAAAACTTGATTTTAAAAGATTCATAACACCGGGTTAACATCAGCTAATAAACAATATGTGCTAATTTATTAATGAATTTCGTGTCAGAGTTAAAGGAACTTGTGGGGAAAGTGTGGGAAATTTGAACATCGATTGTGGGTATTTTATATTATAACATGGTAACCCTGCTCAGGCCTCAGGCCCAGTTTTGCCAATTCAGCTCCTTTAGAGCTAGATCTGGCTCTAAATCGACGTCGTCAGCTCCAAAAAAAGTCATTTAGCTTCTTAGCTCGTTTTTCAGATTTTTCAGCTCTTATTCACGTGAAATAATATAAAAAAAATTATATTTGCAATAATATTCCAAAATAACGAGGACTTCCCAAAAAAAGAGATTCCCCGAACTCCTGCACAAGTAAACAGTTACTAAAAATAGCGCCGTTTACACGCACACTTCGGAGCGACCGAGTCCCGCGACACTTCTGGCCGCCGCGCAAGTCTCACAGTGAACTGCGCTGTAATAGACTTAGAAAGACTAAGAAATAGACTTGGCAATGACATGGTTAATTCGATTTTAACAATTCGATCGGGGCTCAGGCGACACAACAAATGTTGCGAGGATTATGAACTTCCCCCAGAAGTTCAAAAAAAAATTGGAACAATGGCTGTATATGAAAAAAATCCTGATGAAGCCGGTCCTAGCAGTGCGATGGTACAGGAACTGGAACCGGATGACTGCTTAGATTTTTTAGAGGACTAGTCGCTGCCTAACAAAAAAAAAACAATAAAAATATCCTGAAGACTTCGATATTATCAAAAATAATTGTGTTTTGAAAATTATAAAAACAAACAAGTGTATTGTTGAGTGTTTGTTATGAGTTGTTCAAAAGCAGCCAAATTTTCTTCTTTGAAATTCTCTAACAACCCCCCCCCCATGCTTTATGGCACTTTCAAAATTTTAGCTCCTTTTTGGCTCTTTTTTGGGTTTCGCCTAGCTCTACTTTAAAATTCGAGTTGGCAACACTGCTCAGGCCCTCCGCCCTGGTCCATTTCTCTTTCACTTGTTCATCAGCTGAAGAGGATGCAGGGCGGCACCCCAGGACCCAGGACACAAGGCATACTCCAACAACAGGTCAGCAAATAATACATACATCTATTATTCTAGATCACTCATTTTTACTTTTTGATTACATTTTTACTACTGTTGAATTATCCTTAATACTTAAATCTTCGTATTTTCTAGTAGATCAATGACAATGAGCAGCACAAGTTCTCATGCATATCAAAAACTATTTAATTTGCTAGAATTGTGTACAAAATTGAATGTTTCATATTTTCATGACTCATATTATAGGACACTAACTCCATTTTGAAATGGTTTTAGCGTTTATCTTTTAGTGTAGATTAAAACTCAAATTGATATCAATAATAATTGTACAATATTCTAGTTTACCCATGTAAAATATATTAAAAAAACTTAATATTATTAACAGCAATATGATTCATATTTTTACGCCAACACCCTTTTGACACAGTTTTAGATTTTATCCTGTAAGTAATGTAAATTTGTATTACAATCAAATTTAACAATATTCTGATTTACCCGTGTAAAATATATTAGAAAACTCAATTTTCCCAGTATTTTGTTAAATTTATTGTTCAAAATTTAACAGTCTGTGTGACTCATATAGACGCCGAAACCATTTTGAAAGAGTTTTAGAGTTTGTCGTGTAGTGTAAATTTGTATTAAAATCAAATTAAACAATATTCTAGTTTACATGTGTAAAATAAATTGCAAAACTACAATATTTTCACATAAAATAAATAACATTTAAAAAAGTTATTGTGACTGATATAAGATATTTTGGAAATTTAGGTTTTATATATCTTTTAGTATAGATTTGTTTTCAAATCAAAAATTGATCAGTATCCTATCCTTATGTAATCATTTTTTGTGAACGTTTCCTTCCGCCATTTTGCTTTTCAAATTATTTCCTTTTCCGTCAGCCATTTTGTTTTAAAAATGTCTTCCTTTTCCGTCAGCCATTTTGTATTTCAAATGTCCTCCTTTTCCGTCAGCCATTTTGCTTTTCAACTGATCTCTTTTAGACAAGTTATTAATTTGTGCAGGTTTATAATAAGTTTCGTGCTTGGCTATTAATTGCTTCATTTTATTTTCATAACAATTGTTGTAGATATTAAAAATTATTATTGTTATTTATTTCTAGTGTGGTTTGGTGTCAGTTGAGGTCAAGAATCAGGGCTTCTTTAATCACTAGTGCATTTCTGCAATAGTCAAGATGATCCCTTTTGAGGTTCTGCTAACATCATCAACAACAGCCAAGATGGCCTCATGTGATGATCCATCAACGTCGTCAACAGTAATCTTCGACCCTCAATATGATCTCATCAGATGCTCCACTAACATCCTCAATAGTGAATGTGATCTCGTCAGATCCTCCGCTACACTCAACTGCTTCTATAACACTCGAGATGGTCTCACTGAATCCTCCGGCCAGATCTTCAAGAGTCAAAATTGTCTCATCAGATACTCTGCTAACCTCAATCTCGTTGGTCTCATTGGATGCTCTATTAACATCGTCAACGGTAAAGGTGGTCTAATCCGATGTTACACCAACAATCGACAAGAGTCAATACAATCTAGTCAGACATTTGGTCAACACTCAAGATGCTCTCATTAGACGCTCCAACAACATTGTCACCACTCAACATGCTCTCATTAGACGCCCAACAACATCGTCACCACTCAACATGCTCTCATTAGACGCTCAACAACATTTTCACCACCCAACATGCTCTCATTAGACGCTCAACAACATCGTCACCACCCAACATGCTCTCATTAGACGCTCCAACAACATCGTCACCACCCAACATGCTCTCATTAGACGCTCCAACAACATCGTCACCACCCAACATGCTCTCATTAGACGCTGCAACTATATCGCTCTCATTAGATGCTCCGTGAACTTCGTCGCCACTCAAGAAAATCTCATTAGACTCTCCGACAACATTGTCACCGCTCAAGATGATCACATCAGACGATCCGACAACATTGTCACCGCTCAAGATGATCTCATTAGATGCTCTGACAATATCGTCACCACTTAAGATGATCTCATTAGATCCTCTGACAACAACGTCACCACTCAAGATGATCTCGTTAGACGTTCCGACAACATCGTCACCACTCAAGATGATCTCGTTAGACGTTCCGACAATATCGTCACCACTCAAGATGATCTCGTTAGACGTTCTGACAACATCGTCACCGATGATTTCATTAGATGCTCTGACAACATCGTCACCGCTCAAGATGATCTCATTAGACACTTCGATAACATCGTCACTGCACAAGATGATCTCATTAGACGCTCCGAAAACATCGTCATCACTCTATCTCATTAGAAGCTTGGACAACATCATCACCACTCAATCTCATTAGACTCTCGGACAACATCGTCACCACTCAAAATGATCTCATTAGACGCTCCGCCAACATCGTCAACAGGACTGGTTGATGATGATTCATTGCCGAAATAGTCAACACTTCCATCTTCGGCATTAAAATCCCAGGTATTTTTCTGTATTATAAAGTTTATTATTTTTTATCTTTAATCCCTCACGCTAATTAATTTGGTTTTTTGAACAAACAGCTATTAACCTGTAGAGTCAATTTTTTTCTCTTTTGGGAACAGCTCATATGGTCTCGTAAAATCATTGTCTCCTTTACTGTTATTGTGAGAAATACGATCTAAAAGATGTTAGAAAGAGAAGACACCACACTTAATATTCAAATCTAGAAGTTAACTATAGAAGAATTAAAATGTGCACCTCTATGAGTCCAACCGCTTTGAGGTGACCTTAATGTTTGTAATACATTTGTCTTTATTTTCCGTTATTCGTAATTTTTATTCAGTGTTTAGACGAATAAACGTAAGGTGAGCCATTATTAAAACTTTTTATGTTTGCATTAAAAAATTTTATTTTTCCTAAATTATATGTTTATTTCTAACAATAAAATTTGAAGACTTATTTCATCACCTTTCAATTAATTGCAAAGGAGAAATATACCTGATTTCTCCGACCTTTTGACAGCCTCTTTAAGAAATATAATGTTCAATATGCCAGAGGCCTAAGGGTTTAAATTCATTTTAAATTTGTGCAATAATTTTCGTTTTCAAAATTTGTTATAGATCACCTGACTCCAGTGCAGACCTGACTTCAGTGCAGACCTGACTCCAGTGCAGACCTGACTCCAGTGCAGACCTGACTCCAGTGCAGACCTGACTCCAGTGCAGACCTGACTCCACTGCAGACCTGACTTCAGTGCCGACCTGACTGTAGTGCAGACCTGACTTCAGTGCAGACCTGACTCCAGTGCAGACCTGACTCCAGTGCAGACCTGACTCCAGTGCCGACCTGACTCCAGTGCCGACCTGACTCCAGTGCAGACCTGACTTCAGTGCAGACCTGACTCCAGTGCAGACATGACTCCAGTGCAGACATGACTCCAGTGCAGACCTGACTCCGGTGCAGACCTGACTCCAGTGCAGACCTTACTCCAGTGCAGACCTGACTCCAGTGCATACCTCAATCCAGCAAAGACCGGACTCCAGCTACACCGCAATGCAAAAACAGAGGATCCAAGTAATCTCGATCATATAATGTTATGTTTCTTCTCCAATTCATCAGTTTTTCCTGAATAATATTTACTTAATTCACTTTGTACAATGTTTTTATAACATTACAGTTTTTGGGTCTAAGCCGTTATAATTGTTCCATTTATACAATGTATTTGCAACGCCAAAAACTTGTAAATGCATTGTAGGACATGAAAAACATATAGATCTTTTGACCAACTACATTTAGGAAGTACGTACAAACATATTGGTGTGACGTCCTCGAGAGTGAGACAGGCACAAACAAATTTTAATGTGCAAGAATCTCATTGTTGGATATGAAACTGTTTAATAAAAGATTAAAATATTTAATCAGAGCAATAACTCGATGTGTCTCTAAGAAGTGATATAAGTAGATGGGTATAGCCAGGGGTAATATCCATGGAGACGCAAAAATAAAAATCTTATAAATTTCTTGTCATCTCTTTCAATGCACAAAATGTACGTTAGTTTGTTTGCGGCCCAAATGATTGAATTTGACTTCAATTCACTTGAGACTAGTGCGTTATATAACAGCCTCTAAATTGTCAAATACGAAGCCAAGAAGCTTTCTGCTCTGCTTACTGAATCGTTAATGGGTTGGTGAAATTTTCATAAATAACCCCTAGTTTTTTTGATTTGGTTCGGCGTTGGAAAACAATGTCATCATCAAAAACATACGGATTCCTCTTTCGTAGTGGCATCCATGTTTGGCTTTCGGAACACATTTGTTTCGGCCAATCCTAGCTGTACGGGACCAAGTTAGTGAAGCCCGCACAAATACTGCCAATTCAATAGGGCACCGGCACACATTGACACCTTGATCTGAGAGTTTTGCAGGGGCAGTAGGAAAACATTAAATTAAACAAGTATTACTTTCCCGAGTACTCTCGGATGAGAAGTGACTGTTTGTATTTTATTTTTTTAATTTATTTATTTTATTAGGAACATTAACAGGTTTATAACATAACATGCATAGAGAGAGAGAAAAAATAAGTAAAAAAATTAGGTTACAACCCAATAACCAATGTTCACATCATGCAATAAAGATAAAGAAGGTTAAAAACAAAGAAATGTTAAAAACAAGGAAATAATAAGTGAAAATGTATATATATATATACACGTATAAACACATACATACATATATATACATACACATGCATATACACATATAAATACATACGTACACACATACATATACATAGTTGCATACATACATACGCATACATACATGCATACATACAAACATACACACACGTACATTTGATATTAAATACAAATAATATGTAAGAGTGATGATGAATAAATGATGAATGTAATGTATTAAATTAGAAAAGGGTTAATTATTACAATACTCTGTTAACAATTTTTTTAAAAGCTCCTAAGGTACACGACAGGATATCAGCATCAAAACAAGTTTTATTATAATGATTGCAAGTTCTTAGTAAGAAAGAATTTTGCCTGAGACTCGTTGAAGCAATTTCGATATGAAACAATGATTTGTCTCTAGTTTTCTTACTTGGGACTCTAATATTGATTGATGACAAAAGGGCTGGACAGTCAATATGACCACTCAAGACTTTGTGTAGGTAAATCATGTCCGCAGTGTCTCTCCTGCTTTTTAATGTTTTAAGTCCGTAGTGCTTTATAGAGCTTTCCATATCGTAATAACGTAATTGTCTCCTGAAGTTCAAGTGATGTACAAACTTTCTTTGAACAGCTTCAATGCGTACGGGGAGACATACAGTAGAACCAGAAGACATAGCCACATACCCAATGACAACCCTGGTAAACTTTATTAAAGGGACCGGGTTGTTGTTAAAGGATTGAGGTAAAATGGGAGACAATGGGCCTATGGCCTAAGTGCTCACGAGAACTATGTGTAAACCGTTTAGGAGAACGGAGTGGATAATTAAATAATTCCTTGATTCAAATGAAACGTGTTACTTTATTTAACAGAATAAATGTGAGTAATTTTTATGCTGTTCGCGAGCTTGCGATTCGAGACTGAATAATTCACATCAATGCACGAGCAACTGAGTGTTGTCGAATTGCGCTCAACTTCTATACCTGTACAGTTGCGCACAGAACCGTGCATCTATACACTTGCCTACAGAAGTACACTTGCTTTAATAAAATGTCTAATTATTTAGCCGCTTGCTGTTTTCCACCTCGGGACACGTGCGCTTTACCGAGATTAAGGAGAACCTTCCTTTTCACGTCTACCCAATTACCCTTGTTTGTTTCGGCATTTTACCAGGATAATAGTTTTTAAAACATTAGTTTGTATTTTATAAATCAACTTTATTTATGGTTGTTCCGTGGTAACATTATTAACCTTTTCAAATTTCAGTATCTGCAAGTGGGAGCAGATATTTGTTTCCTGCATCTCTTAAATTGAGTTTTAAAGAATGCTTGTTTTCATCAACTTCATATTTAAAAATCATCTCATTGTATATTATAATTTTAGAGACCCCTGTAGCGTATGCTTCCTAAATATACGGTATGATTGACTCACCAACATTGATGAAACTCATCCCTTTCAATTTCCCTTCTCGTAGACTCAGAAATAATGATTTGCTTTTGCTCAATCAACACTATATTAACCCAAAAATTATGGATACATTCACCAATGTCCAGAATCAGGACCTTGAATTTTTTGGTGTAAGCATAATGATTACTTACGCAAGTGATATTTCATTTTGATGTGGCAGAAGTCGTGAACTCCATAAAAACCTTGTTCTTGTCTTGACTTGACATTATCTTTATTGTTTATGTGCCCAATTTTTGTCATAGCAGTAATTCTTTAACTATCCTGTATTGTAACATTTCTCCTTTTACTAAGTTGTAATATGTAATGTGTAGAAATTGGACACGGTCCGTTAGTAAATAAATAAATAAATATATGTATCCTACAGGCCCAAAGGGAACCAATTTCCATGTTACATAATTGCAGAGCTGTCCGTGTCCACAAAACTTATCCCATTGTGTAGAAACTATTCTGCAGTCAGAACCATCAACGGTTTTGTCGTTGTGTGTCAGTCTATCATGACAAATCCTACCTTTACCAGAGATGAATAATCTAGAATCACTTGCCTCCACATCACGTCCGGTAGTGATGACCTGTGCACTTGTGAGTTTCTTGGTATTGGATTTATATTCCTTTTTGATCTCTTGGTATAAAGGTTCGTGGTATTGGATTTATATTCCTTTTTGATCTCTTGGTATAAAGGTTCGTGGTATTGGATTTATATTCCTTTTTGATCTCTTGGTATAAAGGTTCGTGGTATTGGATTTATATTCCTTTTTGATCTCTTGGTATAAAGGTTCGTGGTATTGGATTTATATTCCTTTTTGATCTCTTGGTATAAAGGTTCTTGGTATTGGATTTATATTCCTTTTTGATCTCTTGGTATAAAGGTTCTTGGTATTGGATTTATATTCCTTTTTGATCTCTTGGTATAAAGGTTCGCTGTCATTTAGCTTGTGCAGATGATGCTTCATTACTACATCCTTATGGCCTCGAAGCTCATTGACTTTGTTAATTTAGCTTCTCTTCCAATATAGTTCTTTACTCATCCGGGACAATTAGACTTTTGGGTAATGGTGATTTTACAGTATGAAAAGTATGACCACTAATTTCTGCTCCAGTTGCATCGCGCACAGTCTCACTCAGTGATCTCACTTTATTTTTGTTTTGTGATAACATACGTCCACCTAAGAGATTAAAGTTTCACCAATAGCAGATATTTTCCAGTAAATTTGTATGGACAATAGGGAGGAGAGTATAGCTGCGCAAATGATGCCAGGTATTAGATGAATTCTTGAGGCACATGTCAGCTCTCTTTCGTTTTCTTTACAGTAGAGTCCACAATCTATGCATTCAAATGGTGAAATTATTGCTCCATAAAAACTCTAATCAATCCAAACCATAATCGAGCAATTCTTCCACTTTTGATATGGCACTCACCGTACTTCTCGGTGTATAATCTCTCAGAGATTACAGTTATTGCTTCATCCTAGATCATTATAAATACAGCACTTAATAGGTTGTAAATTAAACTTGTCTCAGCGTGCTGCTGCAAAGGACTCAAACGTAGCTTTGTTTGCATCAGGCAGAACATTGGCACTGTAGGTGAATTGGAGTCTCTTCATGCTCTTGACATTTCCTGCATCTGTTGGTGTTTTCCACTCCCAACAACTGTATTTATCTCCTGAGTTGGCAGTGTCCCATTAGTAGTCCTACCAGTTCACTCAGTGAGTGCACTGTCCATATTGAGTAGTTGCTTGATTTGTCTGGGGTTTGGTCCATTTATGATTACTTTGTATTGCCACATTCCGGGTGGCCTTTCTCATTCCTTCCAATGAAGCGATTTAACCTACCTTTCGATGTTTAATTTGTTGTGGCAAGCTGCCAAACATCACTATTAAGATCTGCCAGTTTATGCACAAGAGATTTTTTTCACAATTACGTTACGTACAATCTCTGAGCAAATTTATTACAAAATTGGTAAGCGTGTTTGAACGGATGAAGTTACAATGCCAAACCAATCCCCCTTCAGCAGTCTAGTCAGTCAGTAGCAGTTTAATCGTAGAGTGTTATGGAAAATAATACACAACAAAGTCTCTTCGAGAATCTTTAGTCGTGGTTATTCTTTTTTTACTAGAGCGTTACACACCCCTGTGGGAAACGCCAAGATGGTTAGTTAGTTAGCTAGTTTTAGCATACGATAACTAATTTTAAATAATTGCTGTATTTTCCAATAAAATTCCACTGTAAACTATGGTTTCCGAGATTCCAAATCATGAAGTTTTTTTTTCACAAATCAGGAAACCCTTGACATTACAATTTTGTCTCCAATGAGTTTTCATTACTTTAGCAGCTTTTTGTTTTCCACGTGGAGACATGTGCGCTTTCCCTAGGTTACGTAGAACTACCTCTTCAACCTGTGGTGTGCCAGGAAATTCCAAGCTTTTTTGAAAAAAACTGGCTCCAGGTGATTGGGAGCAGATAGGACTCTCATACGTTGCTCAAATACAAAATAAGTAAACAATGAAAAATCTTATTTTATCAAAAACATAATTTACGTGTATCAGGGTGTGGATGTTGTTGCCGGTTAAGTCCGAACTAACGACTCCTTCTTTCGCAGACCAGAGAATTGAGCTAGGTAGGCCGCTGCGTGATGTGGGAAGAGTTTTGGAAGAGAATTCTGAAGACCATGGACCTACATGATAGAATAATATTAGATTAATTATATCGAAGCATTACTACAAAATTCAACTAAATTATGACAACAGGAAGTTTTATATTTTTAAAAATTATAAAAATTTGGTCTAGTTATGTATTATATATGGTGCATGGAAATTCGTGGTTCAAGCTGGAAAATGGTACATCTATGTCACATTTGGAAATTTTTTTGATTTGATCTTTCATTTTCGAGTAAATCGAATCTGTAGTTGATTTCGGTAAAAAAAAATCAGTCGCTAGGGGGTTAATATGTAAATATTGGCTGTTTTTTTTAATCCTTTAGCTCCTGAAAATATGTTTTTTTTTTAATTCACTAGTTTCTCACTTGTCCCACGAGTTTCCGGACACCGTGTATAACTTACCAGTGCCTGATGAAGTAACGGCTGCAGCTTTGATGATGTAAACCGTGTCTTCTTTTAAGCCTTCTGCAATATAACTTGTCGAACCAGAAAGCGTTCTGAAAGAAAAAGCAATCATAAATTTATTTATAAGTTTAGGTATAATAATACTGAATCATTATTTTTATTTGCTCAGAACACTAATTGATTCAATATTGATAACTTTTTGAATGCATTTCATATTTATGTGCAGGATAAATCTCTCGCAAGGTTTTCTTTAACTCTTTGGAGGCGTAAGTGCAGTACGCCTTGGATAGGTATGTGTGTGGGAGTAAATGCAGAGCAATAAGGCGAACACGTCTGATAGGAAGCTAGTGCGTTTATTAACTAAAGTCAAACAGGCAGTACAGGGTAATATATAATATGTTGTGGCGAGGGGAGCGGGGCGTGACGTAGCCGCTACATAGTGGAGAGGGGAGCGGAGTATGACGTAGCCACTACATGCCTCCCCCCCTAGTGAAATGGTCGTAAAATTTCACGAACAACAAACAAACAAAACAAAAAAAAAGGAAAATACACATTACAAAAATTTTGGGTTGTACACTTTTTTTCACAATATTTTTAAAATCACTTTTCACAGCACAGGATGTTGACGGGGAAAGTTAACAGGATTGTCCCCTGCTTCACCTCGACCTGTAATCCTCTCCATGATGCTGGTTGTTATCTTGTTGCTGCAAAACTTCCACCCCATATAGGCTAGGGCGAAAACTACAATGGTGCACGCTAATATCAATGAGGTTATTGATATGTGGTGTGTTGTTGTCTGGCTGGAGGAATCTCCCCCGGCCTGGGCAATAACAATTTATTCTTTCGATGCTTGTCCACCCATGATGCTTTTGTCTAAAGGTTGAAATTATTAATGAACATTCAGGAGAAGCGTACTGGTTTTTTTAAAGTTCGTCCGGCCCGTGTAATGTATTTTGCTGACGAGGGGACGGGTACAGGGTCACTGTTCGTTTGGGTTGACAGTCTAGTCGGTCTGTCTACAGCTGACTCAGTAGTTGGTCTGAAAAATGTATGATCAGCTGGTTTACTTTCGTTAGAAACATTTACTGGTTGAAAGAATGCCGGTTTAAGTCTATCAATTGATACGTTGACCTTTTTTGAATTGATAATAATGCAAAAATATTTCTCTTTTCGTTTGAAAACCTCGTACGGACCTTTATATGGTGGAGTAAGCGCTTTCTTTGCTTCGTTCCTAAGGAAAACATGGGAGCAAGTTGTTAACTCAGGGTGAATAAAAATGTGTCTTCGGTCTGTAATGACTCTTCCCTCTGGCCAAGATACATTTTGGAAATGGTCCATCAGTCTTCTGCTAAAATCTGTGTCGTTTATTTTCGGCTTAGAAGGCACGAAAAAATCTCCAGGTAATGCTAAAGATGTACCATACACCATTTGTGCTGGGCTGTAGCCTTTATCATCCTTGACGGCTGATCGAAGGCCTAATAATATGATTGGCAATTCATGTGCCCACTGTGCGTTATCTTGGCATTTTGCCATGATAGCAGCTTTGAGAGTGCGATGATAGCGTTCTACTTTGCCGTTGGCTTTCGGGTTATAAGCGGTAGTGTGAATCTTTTCGATGCCGAGTTTCTTTAACAGCTGGTTAAATAAGTCGGACTCGAACTGCCTACCTTGATCAGTAGTAATAAAAGTCGGACAT
Organism: Hesperophylax magnus; assembly: GCA_026573805.1. NCBI lineage: Eukaryota > Metazoa > Arthropoda > Insecta > Trichoptera > Limnephilidae > Hesperophylax > Hesperophylax magnus. Next base: position 12,172,391 of record JAIUSX010000004.1, read on the forward strand.
CCAAATCTTGAAATCCAATGAATGATCAGAACATCAGCTATCGTTTCGGCGTCAATATTTTTAACCGGAATTGTTTCTGGCCATGATGTCTCTCTGTCTACCATTGTCACACAATATCTGTTTTCTTGCGAAATTGGAAGCGGTCCGATGATGTCGATGTGTAAGTGTTCAAATCGTGACACGTCATGGAATTCCCCAAGCGGTGATATTGTGTGCCTACTAACTTTTGCTTTTTGACAAAACAAGCAATTTTTTACCCACACTGCTACGTCTTTGTTCATTGCAGTCCAAAAATATCGCTGCGTTATCAAACGTCGAGTTGCTTTGATGCCAGCGTGACTCATATTATGAACGGAGGCCAATGCCTTTTCACGGAATTTCAGTGGTAGATACGGCCTTACACGAGCTGTTGATACTTCGCAAGTTATTTGGCAATTTGAATTTGGCATAATAATCAGTTTAAATTGTAAATTACTCTGCTTTTTTAGCTTTTGTAATTCTTCGTCTTTATTTTGTTCATCTGCGAGTTCCTCGTTATCGAACAAGCCAGGTAAGGTAATTTCTTGAATTCGTGAAAGCGCGTCTGCGACTGGGTTCTCATCTCCACGCACATATTTAATTTGGGAACAGAACTGTGAAATGAAATCAAGTTGTCTGATTCTTCTAGGTGTGTCGGATGTTGAAATTTTCTTTGTAAGGGCAAAAGTAAGAGGTTTATGATCTGTAAATATTATCAGCTCTCTTCCTTCCGTCATGCTGCGGAAGTGTTTGATCGACATGTAAATAGCCAAAAGTTCGCGATCATAGGTGCTATATTTTTGTTGCGTTTCACTCAATTTCTTTGAGAAAAAACCTAAAGGTTGCCATCTGTTGTCAACTCGTTGTTGTAGGACAGAACCGACACATGTTTCGGACGCATCTGTCATGAGAGCTAATCCTGCGTCAAGAACCGGATGAAACAGTGTAACCGTGCTTTTTAGGCTCTCCTTGCACTGTTGAAATGCCTCATTTGCGGCTGCTGTCCATTCAATTGGTGTTTTGTCTTTCTTTTTGGAGTTATGTAAGAATGCGTTGAGTGGGCCTTGCATTTGTGCAGCTTTAGAGATAGAACTGCGGTAAAAATTTACCATCCCCAGGAATCGACGTAGTTCTTCGATAGTGCTTGGTTTAGGAAAATCAGCAATAGCCTTGACTTTTTCTTCACTAGGGGTAACTCCATCACTTTTTACACAGTAGCCGAGGAAATTGAGCTCTTTTTTTCCAAACTCACATTTGCTTGCGTTAATTGTTAAACCAAATTCGTCCAGGCGGGATAATACTTGTTGAAGATGTTGCATATGTTGTTCTTCGTTTTCTGACGCTATTAGTATATCATCCAGGTATGCAAAAACGAAGTCGAGTCCACGTAATATCATGTCTATGAACCTTTGAAAAGTCTGACCCGCATTGCGGAGGCCAAAGTTCATTTTAGTGAACTCGTATAAACCAAAAGGAGTTAAAATTGCTGTCTTGGGAATGTCTTCTGTAGCGATTGGAATCTGATGATAAGCTCTGCATAAATCTAATTTCGTAAATATTTGTCGCTTGTGAAGTGCATAGGTGAAATCTAATATGCGAGGGATCGGGTATCGGTCAGGGATCGTATTTCCATTCAATAGGCGATAATCGCCGCAGGGTCGAATTGCGCCACCCGCCTTATCTACGACGTGTAAGGGGTTCGCCCACGGACTGTTGGATGGTTGACAGATTCCGAGCTCGAGCATGTGTTCAAATTCCTGCTTGGCGGCCTTATACTTGGTTGGATTTAATGGACGTACCTTTTCATGTATGGGTGGGCCTGTAGTCACAATATGATGACAGATATCATGTTTCGGTGCATTTTTCAAAGATTCCGGTCTTGTCAACTCGGGGTACTTCAATAATAACTTGTGATATGGGTTGTTTATGTCTACTGCGTAAATGTTTACGTTCGGATCCTTTGTAATAGATGTACTGGTGGTTAGGGTTGTCACCTTGTCTACCAGTTTTCTTCCATGTAGATCTACGAGTAGCTGTTTCGCCCGAAGAAAGTCTGCTCCGATGATAGATTGTTTGACGTCAGCGATGATGAAAGTCCACCGGAGAGGTCTGCGTAGTCCTAAGTCAAGAATCAGGGATTTTTCACCATATGTATTAATTTTTGTTCCATTTGCTGCATACAGTTTGTATTCGGTAGGTGTTGATTTGGAAAATTTTCGAGCTGATAAAACGGAAATGTCAGCGCCGGTATCGATTAAGTATCTAATACCACTTTTACGGTCGGTAACACATAATCGAGATGTATTATCAACGCCAACTATCTCGATCGCGGGCGTCAATTCTCGTTTTTTGTCTTGTACGTACACTGATCTTGGCACTTCTGCGCCCTGGAACCGAATTTGAAATGGTACCAGCACAGATAGTTGGGATCTCCAGGCTGTGGTGCACGGGGGCGATTTAGGGAAGTTGACTGGCGAGCTCTGGATGTTGAACGTTGTCGCTCGCGGCCCCGTGGTTCCCTTCGTAAGCTGGCTATTTCCATTTGCAGTTTTTCAATCGTCCGAGTCAGCATCTCAATGGCCGTTGATGGTTGGGTTTTAACCTCGGCTACCTCGGAGGTTCTGGTGGTCTCCAGTGTTTTGTCGGCGATTTGTGCCAGCTTCTCCATGTCTTGTACCTCGCAGACAGTCAGAACGGCACGAACGGTTTGCGGGAGACGTCCTAGCCAAAGAATCCTGAGCGTCTCGTCCGAGAGTTTGTTTATTGCCAACTCTCTCATTCGTCGCAGGAGTTGTGAAGGCTTCTGGTCGCCTAGTTCGAGTTCTCCAAGGAGCTGTTGGAGTTGCTGGGTTGCTGACTCTTCATATACCTGAAGGAGTCTGGTCTTCAGCGCCAGGTATTTGTTTTCCGCCGGGGGGTTGTTTAGAATATCACTGATTTGTCGCAGTTCATTTTTTCCTAGCTTTGCGACAAGGATTAAGTAACGATTCTCATCACTAATTTTTTGTGGAGCTAAAATTGCCTCCAGCTGGTGAAACCAAAGCCGTGGTTGTTCAGCCCAAAACTCCGGAATTTTTGTATTGAGAGAAACCGTATACACTTCGGGCTCGGAGGCAGCCCTGGAACCACTACTTGCACTGTAAGCCATTTCTACACTCGCGCTGACTCACTCTATTGTTCAAACTTCCGAGAAAATATCGCACTGATGCAGTGTTGTGTTATGCTTCCTTATCACTCTATTGTTCTCACACACACACTGTTGATCACGTCGGGGTCACCACTTTGGAGGCGTAAGTGCAGTACGCCTTGGATAGGTATGTGTGTGGGAGTAAATGCAGAGCAATAAGGCGAACACGTCTGATAGGAAGCTAGTGCGTTTATTAACTAAAGTCAAACAGGCAGTACAGGGTAATATATAATATGTTGTGGCGAGGGGAGCGGGGCGTGACGTAGCCGCTACATAGTGGAGAGGGGAGCGGAGTATGACGTAGCCACTACAACTCTATGCAATAACCTGCTTTATTTATGTACCATTTGTACGCGGCCGCATCACACGTTTGATAGCTTATTAGCGATACTTCGGTTGCCGATAATACAGCGCTCCTCCAAAATATAAAATCTTTGCATGACAAGAGTGAACTATTTCGCAGGAGTTCAAAATCTACTCAGCAAATGGCGCAATTACAAATACACATTTGACCGTACGCCTATCACACACGCGCAATGTAATATTTTGGTCTTGCACCGACACAGTGGTTTTTGATATTTATAAGTGATTTTAGGCCCTTTCATGTCAATTAACGCAGTGTCCCGACAGTCATTTTTGTTTTTATAAACATCTCTAGACGTTTGTCACATTTTTGATTCATTTGGGTATTGATAAACTTCAACAAATTAACCCGGTCAAAAGGTTAAGTTAAGTATTGTAAAATAGATGCGTACTTGTAAATGGTGGAATTGCCAGAGATGATGTGCAGGATGTACCCCCAGTGTTGCCAGGCACCCGCCCCCTGTAGCCCCAGCCGATGGGGACCTCTCCAGCTGATGCGTCCCTCCGCATGCCCCATGACGCCCTGCAGCCCCGTGGGGGGATTGGCCGCATAAATAAATAGAAGACAAAGAAAAAGCATTGCGAAAACTAAACTTGATGGCTGGATGGTGTTGAGGTCAATACCACATCCTTGGGCATTTGGAACAGACAGCAGGAAGATTGACAATTATGTAAAAATGTTTACTGTAACTTAGCAATTTAACATAATGCCATTTATCTGCAGGGTTTAGCAGCTCTGTCATGACATTTAAAAAAAAAATTACATTAAATCCGCACAGGAGGCGCCGAGGAAAATAATTCTTGGGGATGCTGTAAGGAGGGTCTTTTTAAGGAAAGAAAATAGAGCTAGTTTTGGGAAATTAAAAGGTTATGAGGGTTATACTGACTATTGACATGACTTTAAGAATATGATTCACTTTATCGTGGCTTGTCTCCTTGGGGGATCCATGACTTGTTCATCTTAATAATAACTTGTGGGGAATTAACTATAAGAAGGAATTGAAATTAAAGAGTTTTTAGCTCACATCTATCTTATTTGTATAGTAAGTTATAATATAAAATTAGTCACGGTATTAAATGTACCCAGTTAATTTTTAGTATAGTTTCACTTTAATCTTGCAGAAGATGGTAGAGTTGAAATCTGCCGCTATATATAATATATATAGTATATCTATATCTAATCTGATTTGCTTCAACATTCTAAGTGGCATTTACGCATGTCCCTCGGAACACATTTGTTCATCAACATTCCTAATTATTGCGATTATTGCACCCTTGAAGACCCACATGGAGTATTCTTTCCTATATATATTCTACAGGAATAAAGGGAACCAGTTTCCATTCTACAAAGTTGCATAGCTGTCCATGTCCACAAAACTTGTCACATTGAGTTGGAACTATTCTGCAGTCACTTTTGTTTCAACATTTTCAGTGGCATTCATGTCTGTCCTCCGAAACACTTTTGTTTCAACATTCTTAGTGGCATTCGTGTGTGCCTCTGGAACACATTTGTTTCAACACTCTTAGTCTCATTCATGTGTGCCTCTGGAACACATTTGTTTCAACATTCTAGAGGCATTAATGTCTGTCCTCCAAAACACTTTTATTTCAACATTCTTAGTGGCATTTATGTCTGCCCCCGGAACACATTTGTTTCAACATTCTTAGTGGCATTCATGTCTGCCTCCGAAACACTTTTTTTCAACATTCTTACTGGCATTCATGTGTGCCCTCCGAAACACTTTTGTTTCAAAATTCTTACTGGCATTCATGTCTGCCCTCTGAAACACTTTTGTTTCAACATTCTTACTGGCATTCATGTCTGCCCTCCGGAACACTTTTGTTTCAACATTTTTAGTGGCATTCATGTTTGCCCCCGGAAAACATTTGTTTCAACATTCTTAGTGGCATTCATGTGTGCCTCTGGAATACATTTGTTTCAACATTCTTACTGGCATTCATGTCTGCCCTCCGGAACACTTTTGTTTCAACATTCTTAGTGGCATTCATGTGTGCCTCTGGAATACATTTGTTTCAACATTCTTACTGGCATTCATGTGTGCCCTCCAAAACAATACACAATTATCGAAAATAATACACAACAAAGTCTCTTCGAGAATCTTTAGTCGTGGTTATTCTTTTTTTACTAGAGCGTTACACACCCCTGTGGGAAACGCCAAGATAGTTAGTTAGTTAGCTAGTTTTAGCATACGATAACTAATTTTAAATAATTTCTTTATTTTCCAATAAAATTCCACTGTAAACTATGGTTTCCGAGATTCCAAATCATGAATTTTTTTCACAAATCAGGAAACACTTGACATTACAATTTTGTCTCTAATGAGTTTTCATTATTTTAGCAGCTTTTTGTTTTCCACGTGGAGACATGTGCGCTTTCCCTAGATTACGTAGAGAACTACCTCTTCAAATGTACCCAGTTCATTTTTAGTATAGTTCCACTTTAATCTTGCAGAAGATGATAGAGTTGAAATCTGCCGCTATCAATAACTGATTTGCTTCAACATTCTTAGTGGCATTTACGCATGTCCCTCAGAACACATTTGTTCATTGTTATTTACAGACTTGGTGGTACTCAATAATAGAACGCGTGTTCGGATATAATGTTTATTAACAATTTAGTACGGATTGACTACTTCTATCTTCTGAGCTGTCGGTTTGGAAAAGAGAGCGAGCAGATGCATCCGTCATCTTTTATACCTCTATCTGTCATCTCGCTCTTACACATTAAAAAAAGCAGGCGTACCACCTAAAACCTTTCTTACATCCTCCCCTACTAAAATTGAACGCCCCTATCTACATATATTATACCCTATTACTACATATTCACATTACAATTTTATTTTATATATTTCATTTTCTAAACAATTAACACAACATATATTTTTTTTTATAAAATTAACTATCATATGCCGCGTTTCTTTCTGCTTCCCTTCTCTTGTCTCGTCGTCCGTCCACTCCTCCTCCTGGACTGCGAAGTACCCTCATCTTGGACGAAGTCTTCCCTGCCATGGGTTAGACCTGAAACATGGAGAAACAGTATTAGAGTCACTTCTATTACGTAACATACCTGAGAGATTAACTTCATCCGTCGACAGTTCCATTGTGTCAGACGTACCGAATTCCGGCTTATCTCCCTCCTGCCATGAAACATGTAATTTTTTAATCTGGTCTAAATGTCTTTTCCACACCATATTAGACTTGTTAATTTTTATGAAATATATTTTGCTACCTTTTTTTTCAACAATAACCCCAGGGACCCATAACCTATTACCCTGAGCTCTGAAATCTCTAGTCATCACTTTCTGACCTATATTCAAATCTGACTTATTTCTACCCTTATATTGTCTTTTCTGATTGACTTGACTCTGAATAACCTTTTGCTTTACTTCGTGTTGACGAGTAGAACCTGAACTATTCGTTCTTTCATCAACCTTCCTAGGAATCAGAGAGTCAAATACTGTTCTAATTTTCCTTCCCAACAATAATACAGATGGTTCACACCCTGTTGTTGCATGAACGGTATTTCTATAGTCAGTTAAAAAGTTACCTAACTTTTCTTTATAATCTGAAGGAAATCTATTATTTTTACAAATTTTTTTAAGAAAATTTTTACAGGTTTTAACAGCATTCTCAGCTTGCCCATTGCTACTCGGGTGGTTAACTGGACTAGTGATATGTTCCATCCCATTTTTCTTACAAAACTTTTCAAAATCCTCAGAACAAAAACACGTACCATTATCACTAACTAAAGTTGCTGGAAAACCAAATTGTGAAAATAATCTATGAAGTACTTCAATATTTTCTTTTGAAGACAGACTGTTTACTTCCAGACACTCGATCCACTTCGAAGAAGAGTCTACCACAATTAAAAAGTTTTTATTATGTAAGCTACCATGATCAATAGGCACCCTGAACCATACTTCAGGTTCATAAGGCCATACTGCTAATGAACTCTTTTGTGATTCTGGTTTAATTTCTAAACAATCTCTACAATTTTCTGTTATTTTCTCCAAATCTTGATTAATTTTTGGCCACCAGACAAAGCTTTTTGCAATGCCTTTAGTCTTAAAAACCCCTAAATGAGATCTGTGTAACATCTTTAAAACTTCTTGTCTTAAAGACTCAGGAATAACAACTCTATGTTGATACAAAATACACCCATTTATCAATGACAATTCTAACCTTTTTTCCCAGAAAACTCTAATAAAATTACCATTTTGTGCCTTTTTTACTGATGCTGGCCAACCCTCGATAAGAAATTGTTTTACTTGACTTAAAATTTCGTCCTTTTCGGTCTCACTTCTTATCACGTCTAAAGACAAATTAAACCCATTATTTTCAAAATAATTAATGTAACCAGACTCTATATTATCTTCACAGCTAACCTTTACAATTGGACACCTGCTCAGAAAGTCTGAACAATTATTTTTCGACTTTACGTATTCAATCGTAAAATTGAACGATCCTAACATCACTGCATAACGCTGTAATCTTGACGCCGCAATCTTAGGAATTTCTCTATTCTGACCGAAAATTCTGACCAAAGGCTGGTTATCTACAGCTAAAATAAATTCTCTGCCGTACAAATATTGATAAAACTTCTTAATCCCAAAAATTATAGCTGTTGCTTCAATATCCAAAATCGAATAATTCTTTTCCGATTTATTTAAAGTTCTGCTTGCGAACCCTATTGGTCTTTCTACGCCATTCTTAAACACGTGGATTAACGTTGCTCCGATTCCATTCATACTTCCATCCGTGACAAGTTTCACAGGAATATTCTCGTCGAAATGCGTTAAAATCCTATCCGAAGTTAATATTTTTTTTATTATCGCAAAACTGTTTTCTTGTTCCGTACCCCATTGAAACTTAACATCTTTTTTAAGTAAATCGTATAATGGTGACAATATGTTTGCCATGTTTGGAATAAAATTACGATAATAGCTAACCATACCTAACAAACTCCTCAATTTATTTAAATCACTAGGCGCTGATGCGTTTAAAATAGCTTCTTTATTCCGCTGACACGGTTGAATCCCTTGCTCACTTATTTTATAACCTAAAAACTCAATAACTTTTAAATTGAATTCACACTTTTCACTATTCACCGTTAAATTACAACTTTTTAACCTCTCTAAAACGAGACACACGTTGTTTTCTAAGTCGACTTCATCTTTTCCTATCACAATAATATCATCCAAATAGAACGTCATGTTCCGTAATCCTGATAAACAATTTTCCATTGCTTTAGCAAAAACTGCTGGCGCTGGTGATAACCCAAACACTAACCGTTTATACTGAAATAATCCCAAGTGGGTATTGATTGTTGTGAAACGTCTACACTCCTTTTTCAAAACAAACTGGTTATATGCGGATTTTAGATCAATTTTAGCAAAAACCTTGCCTCCATTCACTTTGGTCAATAATTCCTCAATTCTAGGTAACGGATACTTGTCAATTAATAACTGATTATTTACTGTAGATTTATAATCACCACATAATCTAATGCTACCATCTTTCTTGATCACTGGCACGATTGGACTCGCGAAATCACTATATTGAACTTGCTCTATAATACCGTTAGAAAGTAAATTATTTAATTCGCTTTCAACTTTTTCCTTCAAAGCAAACGGCATTACTCTGTGATTACGAAATATCGGAACGGCAGAATCTTTTAACGTTAAATTCACTTCGTACTTGTTAAACTTTCCTAATTTATCCGTAAAAACTTCTGGAAATTTTTTTACTAATCGCTCCTTTAATGTATTTTGTTTTATACAATTAACGATCCCAGTTATTCCCACGTTAAAGAGATTCATGAAATCACGTCCTAAAATCGAAAGTGACGAGCTACTGACGACAATAATTTTGAGTCGGTGTCGTAAACCGTTACACTCTAGTATCGGTGTGAAAGTACCTACCACACCAATGAGCGTATTGTCAAAACTCCGTAAGCTCACGTTTTCGTGCAATAACTCAATACTGCTGAATTTATTGAAATAACACTCTTCGGGAATTACGCTACAAGATGCCCCAGAATCTACCATGAATTTATTATTTATTCGGTCGACTGAAACTTCTATATAATATGGCTCAATACTTAGTACATCACCAACCATTCCATCCGATAACAAAATATTCACGTTTTTACGTGTTGTTACCTGTTTACATTGTTATGCTAAATGACCCTTAGTACCACAAATTTTACATACATAATTTTTGAATCTACATTCTACCGCCGTGTGATTATTATAACCACAAACCGTACAATTACGCTTTGTAACTTGATGAACCGGCGATCGCGCACGATTATTACTACTGCTTCGCTTGAAACTATACCCATCTCTCTTTTTCACATGCGTATTAGGTGAGACACGACCTCCGCCGACTTTTAAATTAGCTAAAACTCTGTTATCAGCTGATTGAGATTGAGTTGAAGCTACAAGTTCAATACACTCTGCTACTTGCACACATTTTTCGAAAGTATATGACTCACTATCGAGAAATAATTTTTCTCTAATCTTACCGGGTTTACAACCTAATACAAAGAAATCCCTTAATTTCTCTGATAAACTATTCCCGAATTTGCAATTGCTAGAAAGAGATTTTAAACGAACAGCAAAATCGCGCACTGACTCGTCATTCCTTTGTTTAGCTGAATAGAACTGTGATCTTTCTTCAAAAAAACATTTTGTCGTACAACAATATTCATTGAGCTTGGATATCAAATCTTTTAAATCAACCTCTGTTACTTTTTTTGGAATGCACAAATTTACCAGTAGAGAAAAACAATCATCTTGCAAAGCATTTAGGAAAATAGCTCTTTTTTTAACATCCGATGCGTACTTTTCATCATTCACAAGGAGGTACTGCTCGAGACGGACCTTGAAGTTCTCCCAGTTACCGTCACGCAAACTGAAGGACCCCAATCCTGACTCCATGCTTCCTCTGCCCAGAAGGTACCCACAAGACAAGAAAAGAAAAACAGAAAAAAACTTCCCAATGAGATTTCTCCGCTCTCCAATCTGCTCCTTGGTCCCTCTCAGGAAACCGCTCCTTGACCCTTGTTGGCTGGATGGCTCTTCCCAGACCGCTCCTAAGACCTGGTAACACCGATCCTTGACCCTCGGTGCTGCTGATGGCTGCCCCAGACCACTCTTATGGCCCGGACCCCTCCGATCCTTTGACCTGTAGCGTCGAGGATAATCCATTGAATAATTAATAATAAACCGCTCGACCTACTTAGGTACGTACTTGCTAATTGCTACTTAGGTACGTATTTGCAGCCGAAATCAAAACAAAGCAACCTACCTGTTTCAAGTATCTACTCGCGACAATAATACTGCAGTCCGTCTGGGATACTACGAGAACTCGCCAGAAGGTTCGAGTCTACGGCCTATGCATAATCGCCGCAATGTCGAAGGTTCCCGAAACACACAGTCTGAGCGAGTGGCCTCGATTTAATTGCAATTTACTACCTACTGTCGCCATCGGCCGTGTAGTATAAATAAGCCCGACGCAGCGAGTCAGTCAGTCAGTCAGTCATCATTCTGCCGTCAGTCTACAAGGATCAACGAGTGTTAACCCGCGCTAATCTTACTAGCGCAAAGGACAATATTCCCGGCTTCGCCCTTACCATCATGGACTCCATCGGGACACCATCATAGCGCCTCGGCCACGTCTATGGCCAGCGCTACTCGGATTACAAGCGCCCTGGTTCCAGTGTCTCTGACCAGCGCTTCTTCCACGCTACCATGACCACCACGAGGACACGCAGCATCCTCACTGGTCTACATCGTTCCCGTTCAACCGCCTACAAGGTCCGCCGCACCTTCGGCCGTCTCGTCAGCACTGGAGTGCCTGAAGACCTACGTTCTTCGCCAGTGCCTGACCTTCATCGAGTCCCGGTCACCAGCGCCCGGCGTCGACTCACTGACCCGCGCTTGACCTGCCAACACATCACAGCAGCAACCGGAGTATTCAACATCTGTCCTACGTCATCTCCTCGTCACGGCAACTGACTCACCAATAAACACATGTGACCTTCACAACCTTCTTTCATTTCGTGCCTCACCATTGATCCCCAAAGACCCTTGGAGATGCTGCCGCTTGACGCCCTGGACCCTTCCGTGCTTCCCCCTTCCGAGAAGCTGGCTGGCTCCAGTGGCTTCTTCTTCTTCACTCCTTTCAGTGAAGAAACAATAATTTCGGTTTGGCCTTTTTTACCGACCCGAACAATATGTTGCAATCCGATGTTTCCGACAATATCGCGTATTTTATTTTTTTTTTGTGCGAAATCTCGCGCGTCGATTCTTTTAATCGTTGTTAATTTTTACGATTTCCGTAGGCTGCGCCACTGTTATTTACAGACTTGGTGGTACTCAATAATAGAACGCGTGTTCGGATATAATGTTTATTAACAATTTAGTACGGATTGACTACTTCTATCTTCTGAGCTGTCGGTTTGGAAAAGAGAGCGAGCAGATGCATCCGTCATCTTTTATACCTCTATCTGTCATCTCGCTCTTACACATTCAAAAAAGCAGGCGTACCACCTAAAACCTTTCTTACATTCATCAACATTCCTAATTATTGCAATTATTGCACCCTAAAAGACCCACGTTGAGTATTCTTTCTTTAATATATCCTACAGGTCTAAAGGGAACCAGTTCCCATTCTACATAATTGCATAGCTTTCATGTCCACAAAACTTGTCACATTGTGAAGGTACTATTCTGCAGTCAAAACCACCAATTGTAGTGTCGTTGTATGAGTCGAATCTGCAGCCTTTGACCCACTCTTCACACCCATCAACTCAACATTGACCAGAATTCCAACATTCTCTGTAGTAATCAGTCTCAATTTCAAAAGCATGTGTTGAGTACTCCTTTAAATATCTTGTTATGTCATGCGTACTCTCAACCCATATCCTAATCTTATAATTTGTATTGAAGCATATTGTTTTTCCTTGAGTTATGGGAAATGGTACAGTGCTAAGATTAGATCGCTTGCTGTCTTTGACAAATTCTACCATTACCAGATAAGAACAGTGTAGAATCACATGCCTTAGCTGTCCCTGACAATACTGTGAGAGCCAGTAATCCAGTAGTATGGCTTATGCACTTTTGAGTTTCTTGGTATTTGATTTATATTCCTTTTTGAAACTCTTTTGTTTCAATACTCTTAGGACGGGTTGTTTCGGAGAATCTGAACAATTCATCAAATTTCAACGTTCATTTTCAAGTTCTGTGAAAGACTTTTTCAAGTTCTGTTTTTATTTCAGTTTTGTCAAGCAACTAGCCTACAATGATATAAAAACAGAACTTGAATAAGTCTTTCACAGAACCCGAAAATGAACGTTGAAATTTGATGAATTGTTCAAATTTTCCGAAACAACCCGTCCTTAGAGTGGCATTCATGTCTGCCCTCCGAAACACTTTTGTTTCAACATTCTTACTGGCATTCATGTCTTCTCTCCGAAACACTTTTGTTTCAAAATTCTTACTGGCATTCATGTCTGCCCTCCGAAACACTTTTGTTTCCACATTCTTACTGGCATTCATGTCTGCCCTCTGAAACACTTTTGTTTCAACATTCTAACTGGCATTCATGTCTTCCCTCCGAAATACTTGTAACGATTTGAAACTACTCACCCCGGTGTCAAGCGCTTGCAAGAACTGATTAACTTAACAAGCGTGCTATTATGAACACAGCGACGGCCGAGTACATAATCATAGACATCTTAGATTGCGAGCCAGTTCTAGGGAGATTGGACAGCGGTCAGGACGTGCATCACGGAACGGATTCCCGAGAGGTTTTGCGCCATTAAACACGTGAGCGATTGTCATCATGCTAATTTAGATTTCACAACATGGTTTACTTTAATTTATAAATTTGTTCTTCACAAGATGATTGGGAAGAGCTGGCGCCCTATGTAATCAAAGCAAGATTAATATTTGAGATGTGAAACTTTATCCTTTTAATTTTTAGTACCCACAGATTAACATATTAGAATTGTAAATTCGCATCACTAGTCAGATTTAGTTTAACGATCTGAACATGCCCTGATATTATTAGTATGTAGAGTCTCTTGCTATTTAACTTGATAATATTGTAATTTAATAGATGATAAAGTATTTTGATAAATAACCTCAATAAATTTTGTTCTTAGCATTCACACAATCCTTTAATTTCAGATTCCCTTATTTAATATTGTGCAACACTTGAGATATATGTTTACACACTTTTCAGAAATTTCACACCAATAAATCACGGTACACACTTTTGTTTCAAAATTCTTACTGGCATTCATGTCTGCCCTCCGAAACACTTTTGTTTCCACATTCTTACTGGCATTCATGTCTGCCCTCTGAAACACTTTTGTTTCAACATTCTTACTGGCATTCATGTCTTCCCTCCGAAACACTTTTGTTTCAAAATTCTTACTGGCATTCATGTCTGCCCTCCGAAACACTTTTGTTTCCACATTCTTACTGGCATTCATGTCTGCCCTCTGAAACACTTTTGTTTCAACATTCTAACTGGCATTCATGTCTTCCCTCCGAAACACTTGTAACGATTTGAAACTACTCGCCCCGGTGTCAAGCGCTTGCACACTTTTATTTCAAAATTCTTACTGGCATTCATGTCTGCCCTCCGAAACACTTTTGTTTCCACATTCTTACTGGCATTCATGTCTGCCCTCTGAAACACTTTTGTTTCAACATTCTTAGTGGCATTCATGTCTGCCCTCCGAAACACTTTTGTTTCCACATTCTTACTGGCATTCATGTCTTCCCTCCGAAACACTTGTAACGATTTGAAACTACTCGCCCCGGTGTCAAGCGCTTGCACACTTTTGTTTCAAAATTCTTACTGGCATTCATGTCTGCCCTCCGAAACACTTTTGTTTCCACATTCTTACTGGCATTCATGTCTGCCTTCTGAAACACTTTTGTTTCAACATTCTTACTGGCATTCATGTCTTCCCTCCGAAACACTTTTGTTTCAAAATTCTTACTGGCATTCATGTCTGCCCTCCGAAACACTTTTGTTTCCACATTCTTACTGGCATTCATGTCTGCCCTCTGAAACACTTTTGTTTCAACATTCTAACTGGCATTCATGTCTTCCCTCCGAAACACTTGTAACGATTTGAAACTACTCGCCCCGGTGTCAAGCGCTTGCACACTTTTGTTTCAAAATTCTTACTGGCATTCATGTCTGCCCTCCGAAACACTTTTGTTTCCACATTCTTACTGGCATTCATGTCTGCCCTCTGAAACACTTTTGTTTCAACATTCTTACTGGCATTCATGTCTGCCCTCCGAAACACTTATGTTTCCACATTCTTACTGGCATTCATGTCTGCCCTCTGAAACACTTTTGTTTCAACATTCTTACTGGCATTCATGTCTTCCCTCTGAAACACTTTTGTTTCAACATTCTTACTGGCATTCATGTCTGCCCTCCGAAACACTTATGTTTCCACATTCTTACTGGCATTCATGTCTGCCCTCTGAAACACTTTTGTTTCAACATTCTTACTGGCATTCATGTCTTCCCTCCGAAACACTTTTGTTTCAAAATTCTTACTGGCATTCATGTCTGCCCTCCGAAACACTTTTGTTTCCACATTCTTACTGGCATTTATGTCTGCCCCCGGAACACATTTGTTTCAACATTCTTAGTGGCATTCATGTCTGCCTCCGAAACACTTTTTTTCAACGTTCTTACTGGCATTCATGTGTGCCCTCCGAAACACTTTTGTTTCAAAATTCTTAACAAGAAGCAATTCTGAATCACATCTCAATATGCCGAAATTAGCAGAAACATCGTCGACAGCTGCCTCTGTTCCTACGCCAGCATCAGTACCGGTTTACAAATGGGACATTTCTTATGATGGATCATCCGATGTTCGCAATTTCATAGAAAGAGTCGAAGAGTTAGCTCTCGCTAGAAACGTGAGTAGAGTTTCACTTTTTTCTTCAGATATTTACAGGAAATGCACTCCTATGGTTCAGGGTTAACCGTACTTCTTTCACCTCTTGGGAGGAGATCGTTGAAGGACTAAAAGATGAGTTCGAACTTCTGGATCAAGAAAGACGGTTAATGGCAGAGATAAGATCTACAGCTCAGCTACAAAAAGAAAATCTAAGCTGTTTTATAACACGGATTTTGATTTTGAATAATCGCTTATCTTCTAAACTTCCTGAGTCAGAATTATTAGAGATTTTGCGCTGTAATATGTTGCCCAGGTATATACAGAAGCTGGCGCTTTCAACAATTCCAGACATTACTTCTCTTAAGAGACTAGGTAAAATGATAGAATTGGCGGACAGCCGTTAAAATGACAGATCTCCTCAGGTTGTGTCTCATTCCTTGAATTCTAATTCTAGTGGTAGTAATAAAATTCCGAATAGGGATAACAATAGGAATTCTGGTAACGTTAATCCTAATTTCAGAAACAAACAACGTAATGTTAATAATGGAAATTTTAATCGTCTAAAGAAAGCGTCTACAGGGCTGTGGAGCATTCCCAAGGCAGCTTCTACGGACTCCTGGATTCGACATGTACGTTGAAATACGTTGAATTCCATCGAGTGACAACATAGTTTTTCTGTTTCCAAGGTGGCCTATCTTTGTTAATTTGGGTCTGTGTTGTCCTCAGTTTATCGGAGCCACCGTGCTCTTGTAGAAGTGCTCAAAAAGATCACAGACGACATAGATACAATACTAACTATTAAAGTTAATTTTAACTCATCCTTCGGCAATGCTGTACGGACGAAGAACTAATGAACTTATCACATTACCATATAATCAACGAACAAAACCTTTTCTTTTTCAGATCTTTGTGTCATGTCATGAATTACGTATCAAAGATGAGAAGCATTAGGTATTGTATAATATTGTACAATATTATTTTTATTTATTGTGTCTTTTCGTGCAGTATCACTGTTTACATTTAATTATTAAACTCACCAGGACTAACTAGCCTATGTCGAGGTAAAAAAAATTACAAAATAATGAATTCCTACTAAGCTGAAGGAACCTATTCCAATAAAGTAGTACTTTAATGCAAACAATTTAAAAAGAATTTCTTTGGCTATACTTTTATTCTCTTAGCTCTCTAGCTAAGACAATTCTCTAGAAAGCTCTATTCTCTAGCAGTGATGGAATAGTGATTTAATGAAGCCTTAATGCAAGTAATATTTTATATTGATGTGACAGAAGTCGTGAACTCCATCAAAACCTTCTTCTTGTCTTGAATTGGCTTTATCTTTATTGTTTATGTGCCCTATTTTTGTCAAAACAGTAATTTTTTAACTATCCTTGTACTAAGTCCGTGTAATATGGAATGTTGAAGTTGGAAATGGGTCATTGTATTATCATTCATTGTAGTATCATTCATTGTAAATAATATTCTCCGTTTGTGCAAAACACGCGTTCCTCTGTATCACGGGGTCGACAACAGTCATCAATTCTGCTGGAAGATATCTGGAAGTGCCGACCAATTTCCAAATATTACGTGCTCTACTTTATGGTAAACCGTGTTGGAACATAAAATCTCACAATAAAGGTGAAAATACGTTTAGAGCCTTTAGCATATTTTTAGTTTTGGAATATGCATTTCGTCTTAAAATTATTCTCATGCATTCTTCTGATATCAGTAAATTCAGTTACAAACAAAAACCACGAGATTTATGACCCTTGGGAGAAACTGAAGAGCTGGCACATCCATATATTACATTATTCTATTTGCTAAATACAAATGTTGCGTCGAAAATCTCAAACGAACCACGGTAGTCTGTCGCCAAATCGATGCTGGTTATCATCATGTAATGCTTGCCCAACGTTTTAATTTGGGACACAAACTTGTCTG
This sequence comes from Hesperophylax magnus, assembly GCA_026573805.1. Taxonomy (NCBI): domain Eukaryota; kingdom Metazoa; phylum Arthropoda; class Insecta; order Trichoptera; family Limnephilidae; genus Hesperophylax; species Hesperophylax magnus. Next base: position 12,189,862 of record JAIUSX010000004.1, read on the forward strand.
TTAGTATTATACGCGCAGATCAGTACGTGTTGCAGTCATCGTTGTTATCCTTGAATTCAGGAATAACAAACTCGCCGTAAGGACAGTCATTAGAATCCCTCGATACTTCACTAGTTTAGCAATCCAAGAAGGCTCGCTTTGTGTTACATCGACTATTATTAGGTAGCACGGTGATAGTGATCAACGCTAATCTAATGAGTTTACTTACTGTTAATGACACATTCTGTAGTTTCATTCTTATATGAGACGTACATTTGTTTATTTCCATTGGATTTGAATTATGAAAAACGCCTGATACCTCAATCGGTAATTTGGACAGTTTTTCCATCGGTTTGGGATTGGGGGCTGTTGGGACAGCATTGCTTGGCCCAGCCATATGATTAAATACAGAAACTACGGCCTCTGTGTTTTATGCGGAACTGCCCTTGTTGGATATTTCAAAGGATCTTCCCATTGCTCTCAGGTTTTTCACTTTCTCATATCTACTTGTGATAATAACTTCGAGCACCTCCCCTGGATAACTAACGGGCGTTCTTCCTAACCGTGTATACTGCTCCTGAATAAGCATAATGTCAATTTTAAGATCAGACATGACCTGCAGCACCTCAGTTGTGGCAGCCCTGGATCTCTGCAGGTTGATCTGACCTATTGAAAGGAAGGAATTACTGGCCATAGTCAGTCATTCGTACTTGCGCCTCTGGGCAGCTCTGTGTCCTGTCACCAGTGGCGTGGTTCGCTTTTTGATTAAATTTTGTACAGGTCGCACACACTGCTGGTTGGGCTTTTTTGGGGCAATCCTCAAAATCATGCCCGGTGGCCGAGCAATGGCGACAAGTGGTCACAGACTGTGTGCACGCCTTGCTAATGTGCCCGTAAAGGTGGCACTTGAAGCATCTAGTTGCACCAAGGTAGTCCCTCACCTTGCATGCATTCCACCCTAAAAAGCACAAGCCGCTGTCGATGAGAATCCTCCTAGCCTCAGGATGGCAGGTGATAATCATGTTCATAGTAGAACCCTCTCTTTTGCCGAAGAGAGCAACGCGGCGCATTGTGCGCAGGAAGTCCTCCTTTAGCAGACCGCATTTTCCTGAAATGTTATTAGTGAAGATCCCCTCAAACAGTGCCGGATCGCCTTAAATTTCTCCCTTCGGAATGTCATAAATTAATATTTTAGGTAAGCGTCCTTGTGGACTGACCAGTTTGATTCCTTGTTCGACTAGTTTAGCTTCCGCCTTTTTGATGTTATTAAGACCCTCCTGACTGTTTGTCTGAAGGGCGAATCCAGCACCTTTAATCTTCTGTGTTCTTACCACTTTAAAACCGTCTTTGTTCGGGTTTAGCAGCTTTGTCAATTTTTTCTGCGTTTCTTCTGAGGTTTTATCCTCGGGAATGGGAGGATAGAACGGCACCGTGTGCTGGGTGGGCGGGATTTGGATCTCAATCTTGGATAGGGGACTAGAGGAGGTAGCACTCGCATAAGATGTAGTGAGGACAGGGATTGACTGGATGGGAAGGGAAGCTTTTTTTATAAGTAATTCTACCTTGTCTGCTAGTCCCTTTTGTGGTTCGAGGATTTCACTCAGTGTCGTTGCTCGAGCTACCGCGAACGCGTGCGATATTGCCATTTTTTAATGTCATCCATTGCATTGGTTATGATAGCCCTTTCCTCGCTTTTCATCTTGTTTTTACCCCCGTTCACCGTGATGGAGTTGTCTCCATATAAGACCAGATTGTTGTTATTGTATCTTGGGTATCTACGCTAGTCGGGTCGACAATGATGGATTCTGCACCCCTGTGTCTCTTCCTGTTTGCCTGGTTAGGCGAGACCTCCTTAGCAGTTGTATTTTCAGGAGCCGTTGTTTCCATTAGGGGAGCCGAAGTTGATGGCATTTGCTCGGATAAGCGACTTCCGTGAAAGCAACTGAAAGGCGAATTAGAGATTTCACCAGTGCCGAGAGTCGGTGTGGGGTCGCGAACAGTGAGCGACGCTAGTAGGGCGGCAGAGCGAGGAGAGAGTTCCTTTTGTTCCGCGAGAGCCTTCCTCAGTATCTCGTTTTCCCTTTTCGTAACAATGAAATCTATAATGGCACTATGCTGGGAGGATTCCTCTCCTGCCGAGTCGTCTGAATCTGTCATTTTTTGTCTTACAAATTGACTTCCTGAAATTGCGCAAATATTGTGCAAAAGTTTTGAGTTTATTAGTTTTGTCTGTGGTCGGGTATGATGGAGTCAGTCGAGTCAGTCGTCTACAGGTTAGGTTTTTCTATGGTTTGGAAACCATATATATACTGTATTATATAAATACGTGTACAACTGGATAACGGTTGCATGTTGTTCCCAGGTCGCTATTTATTGATTAAGAGTAAATACGTTATGAAAAAAATACGTTGTTCTGTGGTTTTTCATAGGAAAAATGCGACACCCTCATGTTATAAGACTGGTCTATGACTCGAGACCATGGGAATGTATGCTGTTTCTCTTTTCCTAGGTTGGCGGATAAGAATCTCATGATGTGACTCCAAGCAACCTCAGTCTTCCTTGTATAAGTGAGCTTTGCTAATGCACCCCAGGTACAGTCATAATAAGAGCAAATCTCGGAGAGGTCTGATATCATCCCTAAGCCGGTCATCGATGCGTGAGTGAGCACCCCAGCAGAGAGGAATGCAGCTTCCTTTCCAGACTCTGTTCTGTTCAAGGTAGCATTTTTCCATTTCATGACGATCTTGCTGAACAGTCCTATTCAAGGTAGCATTTTTCCATTTCATGACGATCTTGCTGAACAGTCCTTGAGTAGCCTTACTTTCACGTTCCAACTCATTAGATGCCCGATTAAGACATTCAGCGCTTGGAGGAGAAAAAGCTTTGGATATCTCATTGCGGAACTCATCCGCGTTGGCTGTCTGATAATTCACAAAGAGGGAGGAAGTGGCCGTCTGAGGCTCCTGGTCCTTTCCTTCTGCGTCCGGGATAGAGGTAAAGTGATCCACAGTCTCATTCATAGCGCCCAAAGGAGAAACCCTGTCCACCAACTTCACTATGCACCCTTCCCCTTCTCCTCTTTTGGATCCTTCCTCACGATTCTTAGGAAGAATGTCAAACAGAATATTTATAGGATCTTTGCCGTAATTATCCTCTTCAAACAGTAGGTCTGTACAGACAGTAGCTTTCATTGAAGGACATATCGCCACCATTGACATGATGCAGTCTCGGGCTCCTATTACTTCAGTTATGTGTCCAGATAAGTACAGATTTGAGAATCGAGTAACCACCTCTAGCTGATGCTTGTTAGTTTTCAAGTAGTCTGGTAAGAGGCCAGATCGAGCATACTGATCACAGATTTCATCGTTCCAGCCATCTTTAGAAAAACGTTGAGATTGGTCAAGTCTTAGAGGGACTCCTGCTGCCGTTACATTCGCCACAGCTGTTCTAAACTGCTGATCGACATCTACCATCTCTAGCTGAGAGGCACCCCGAGGAGTATGCACTTTCTCATATCTACTTCTGATAATGATCAGCGCCAATCTAATGAGTTTACTAACTGTTTAGTGATACATTCTCTAGTTTCAGTAGGGGCTTTTGGGGCAGCATTGCTTGGTCCAGCCATATGATTAAATAGAGAAACTACGGCCTCTGTATTGGACGCGGATACCCCCTTATATTTCAAAGGATCTTCCCATCTCTATCAGTTTTTCACTTTCTCATATCTACTTTTGATAATGATCAATGCTAATCTAACGATTTTACATATGTATATTTGCTCTTTAGTGATACGTTTTACTTAATTTTCATCTAATGCTTGAGATGCACATTCGTTTCTTTCCACATGATAATTGTGATGAACGGCCGGTGCTTCAATCGGTAATTCAAACAGTTTTTCTACCACTTTGGAGCTGGGGACTATTGGAGTATCATTGCTGGTTCTTATCTCGGTCTCGGTGTTCGATGCTGATATTTCTTTGTTTTATATCTTGCGTTTGCTAATTTTGAAATTAAATCATTGTATTAATATAATCCACACATTCTGTTGACGTTAAAGGTAATCCAGCTAACCTCTCTCGGGATTCCGAATTTATTAGACGGCTTTTAATCAATTTTAATTTCGAACAAATAATTCATCTTAATATTTTAAAGCATTATTTTCAAAATGTGTTTTTTCCTCAAATAATTAAGTTAACCCCGTCCATTAATCCGTAAATTACGTTAACCCGGCCAGCGCCACACTTGATGGAAATTCCGTCGCGGATCTTTCGCGACGGAACGCCAATACATGTAATTGCATATAAATTACAAATAGCGGGCACACTATGCGGAAGATCGGTCGTTCCGTCGCGGACGATCGGTCGCTCTGTGGCGGACCGCCGACTCTCGTGTCTGTTCCGTCCTCCGCGCACCGATCTTCCGTCGGCGGAAGATCGGCAAAGTCGCATTCCAAGTATTTGTATGCATCGCGCCACATTCGACGGATAACACGCGGCGACGACGCACGCACAGGATGTTCGACGCTGAACGATTTATTATCGAAGTGCAAAATAGAGTTTGCCTTTGGGACTCTAGAGAAAAGCTGGATGGAACTGCAAAGAAACGAGCATGAGAAGAGATTAATTAATCATAATAAATAATTTGTTTCATTTACAATTTTAATATTTATCTTACCTTAATGTAACAGTTAGCCTTTCTTCGGGAGATAAAGCCGTTCTAAGTTTTGTATTTTGCTTGGTAATATAGTCCTTCTTTAAATTTAGCAATACATCAAATGATTACGGACATTCGATAATATTCGAATGCTTTATCTGGATAATGTCTTAGTTGCATATACAAGGTATGAAATTGCCCAATTTCTAGTCGAAGAGTATTTATGGGATGAACCCAATATTTACGCTTTCTTTTTCTTTCTTCTTCTAATGCCTCATAAATAGCTATCACTTCTATCGGATCCATTACGATCACGCCGTATAAGAGTTGGCAGTCGACGGATAATCCGCCACTGAATATTCAGTGTGGCTGCAACGTATGGTAACGGATTGACTCCCGCGGAAGTTACGCGACGGAATTTCCGTCAAGTGTGGCGCTGGCCAACTTCCAGATACGCACAAGAAAACCACTATTTTAAATCTGTATTGTTTTTTAAAAAATACCAAAATAATCGCTTTTCCAAGTTCGTCACCTACTTGTTAATTTCAGAAATTTTAATATTTTTTGGTTGAATTTTTTACATTATGACATTATTTGGAGCATAAAACATAAATAGAACGATAAAACCTATTCAATTTTTTTATTATTTATTGGTAGATGTTTTTGCTGTGAGAACTTTATTTAATATAATTCTCTACCTATAAGGATTTTATTAAAAAAAATCGTTTTTGTAAATTGTATTATTTTGTGTATTGTATCAGCTTTCCTTATTTTTTCCAACAATAATACCATTATGTATTAACTATGTATGTTAATTAATGCTATTTTGTAAATAATTTAATTTATTATTTTTATTTGTTTTTATGTTTATTGTGGCCTTTGATCTTTTGTATTTGTGTGTAATTACAGTTGTAATAATTAATTAATTAAGATTAATTATAATTGTAATAATTAATTAATTAAGATATTTTGAGCCATGGAATTGATTTGTGTTCAAGAAATATTTCAGTTTTATAAATAAATTAATTATTAAACAATATAATGTATTTTTATTTATTTTTTATAAAGTTCCTACTACTTTTTTTTACTATGTTGTGCACCCAATTGTTTGGTTTTACAGCAACCTCTGATCTGGAGCCCTAAAATATCTGAAATAATTTTAAAAATACCAATCTGTGCAGAAACAGGCACTTTATTTGATGGGTTCGCCTATCTTAACAAGTCGATTGTAGTCTTTCAAGTCTTCCTTGTTCTACCGGTATTTCAATGAAAGACGCTCTAGAGTCATTAATCTCTTTGGCACCGGTGCACAGCTGTAAAACACGCCAAACGGGATAAACCTAACCCAATATTTGTACAAGGAGATATTTGCCATATTTTCTTGTATTCACGACTTTTGTCGGCCTTTTTATTTCTTCCCTTCTACAACATGGGTGTATTGAAGATCCAGTTTCATTCCTGTTCTTCCTTTCCTCAAAAGGACCTTCTCCAAAGATGACCCTCATGTTCATTTCCCTCTGTGTGGAGTAAATATAAATAATAAAATTCACCGATGGATAGTCAGAAGTAAAAAAGCATATTTGAGGATGTGAACGCTCTACAAGAACTGCAAGTTTACTGTACAGATTTTGAAGGTAAGTTATTGGTGGGAAGAGGTACAACTATATCTTATGGAAGTTAATCATGTGAAAAAATATAAGATTTGGTCAAAGGGTAATACATGAGATTCACAGAAAAAAATTCAAACACAGATAATATATTTATCACATTTTATTTATAACATTTCTAAAGGCAGTTTGTTTATATGAAATTGATCAACAGACTGCATTTGGAAAGATACATCACAAAAGTGGATAGCTTCTTAAGAAGCTAACAACTAGCAAGTAGTAGGTTGGTTATGGAAGAAAAATCATCAAAAGTTTACGGTAGAACATAGTCTTTTATATGAATACAAGATGTTCTTCAAGGAACCCGCTTGGGTCCCCATTTGAAAATAGTTTCCTTTAAATATCTAAAATCTAAAATCTTTTACAGGGTTTTCCAATAAGAGGTGTTATTTTGAATAGCCCGTTATTTCGGTAGATGTTACTTTTGAAGCAGTCATATTTTGACATTTGACAAGTAGAAACTACGCCATTAATAAAAAAATGGAACGATACACGCTTCAACAACACATTGAAATTATTAAAATTCACTTGAGTGAATCAAATGCAAATCATCTTGAGTGATGAGGCCCATTTCCACCTGGGTGGCTTCGTCAACAAGAAAAATTGTCGCATCTGGGGCTCGGAAAACCCAAGAGTTATTGTTAAAAAGTCTCTCTATCCTCAACGTGTGACTGTTTGGTGCGGTTTATGGTCCGGCGGAGTCATTGGACCTTACTTTTTCGAAAATGAGGCTGGAGCAACCGTTACGGTGAATGGATTGCGCTATCGAGAGGCGATTAATGATTTTTTATGGCCGGAATTGGATGGTATTGATCTGGACAACGTTTACTTTCAACAAGACGGCGCTACGTGCCACACAAGCAACGAACCCATTGATCTTTTTCGGGAAAAGTTTCTTTGAATATCAAAATAACACCTCTTATTGGAAAACCCTGTAGTTCGAATTTGACGTAAACCTAAATGTGTATGTGAAAATGTCAATACTTTACACAAAACTAACAAAAGGAATAATTACAAAAAGGATTTATTTATTTTTTACTTTGCTTTGTCTACTAACAATATATTTCAACGCGATTTATTTACTCAATTGCTGTAGTTTTTGCATTCTGCTAGGATTTACGTGTCTAAATATAAACCTTGTTTTTCTATAAATATCTTTTTGAATGTGTTATACAAAAACAAATAACAGCGTTTCCCTGTAATCTTTCAAGGATTTTTCTCATAAACAGAAAATTGTACACAGAATTTTATAACGAGTCTTAATTAACTTAAGTGACTAATAAATTGAACGAAATATCAGTCCAGCTTCCAGTTAGTTGCACATTCAGAATTTGGTTTCGAACTTAGAAAAACTGATTCGACAAAAAAAGGTTTTTGGCCGTTTACTTAACAAGCATTTCTTAACTACCACAATGAACCAGGCTCTTCAACTATTTGATAGTTGTAGGCGCATTTGTTAAGGACACTTGTGAGACTAGACTAGATCTAACATCCTACATTCCACTTAGGAAGGTTTGGAATGTTCCAATAGTTGGCAGCCTGTTTTGAATATCCGGCTCTTCTAGAATATTTGATAGATTGGATGGCCTGGCCATAGTTCGCTCTTCTAGAATTCCTGAAAGTTTGGATAGCCTAGCCAGAGTTTGCTCTTCTAGAATTCCTGAAAGTTTGGATAGCCTGGCCATAGTTCGCTCTTCTAGAATTCCTGAGAGTTTGGATAGTCTGGCAATAGTTTGCTCTTCTAGAATACTTGATAGATTGGATAGCCTGGTCATGGTTTGCTCTTCTAGAAATCTTGAGAGATTGGATAGCTTAGTTTGATAGTTTGCTCTTCTAGAATACTTGATGGATTTTATAGCCTGGCCATGGTTTACGGACTCAATATTTGAGCATTCTTTGCCAGCATCGCATCTTGAGTACATCCATTCTTTCCCTTTCACTGGTTAACGTTCAGTCAATGTTTCTATACCATTCTGATATATGAAGAAGATTAACCCTCTTACAAATATCATCCTTATTTTCTTAATGATATTTCTTATTACTCCATACAGTAAAAGTCAGCTCAATAAATGCTACAATTTAATTAAAATATATGATAGGCTATATAAATATTATAATACAACATTACGTCAATCTTATTCTATTGTTTTCTGACCAGAAATAAATACGAATAAATCAAACGTGATATTAATCTCTGTCTATGGATGTAGTCCTCATTTACAATAGTGCTTTTTTGTACAATATGTACACACATAATATTGACTGGACTGAATTATAATGGTACCATTCTTTTTTATGTGAACCTATTTATTTTATGATATAAAATAGTTGCTGATGTTTGTGACACCTTTAACTCAAAAAGATATTATCTGGTTAGAACAAATTATTACACTCATGGTAAGGTAAATACCCCACTTGTCTCAAAATACTTGATAACCGTTTTTAGATCACTCTGGACGACATCTACTTGTATTGTTTGTATTTGATGTCACATTGCTTGAAGTCCTAAAGGATATTTTTTCCGTTTGTAGATTGGCTATCATCATAGGTTCACTTTGCAGGCCTTAACAGAACTGCACTCCGTAGGGCGTCTTTCTTAACTGCAACTACCAACAATCTTTCCTTGGATTATGAGTTGATGATGTGACCAAGATGCTGGACTTTACTATGTAATAAAAATTTAGGAAATTCGATGAAAAAATGCTTTCCACAATACCATTATTCAAAAAGCTTCCACCTTTTGTAGCAAAGGTTCAGGTTTCCATGGCACATAGCAGAATAAAGACAGCACAGAATCAATCTGATTCATAAAATCAGGATAAGTTGTCCACTGATCGAAGTTACATGAAATAACTCTACACTGAAGTTCATCAGTTATTATTATCGTCTCCTATTAAAATTCATAAATTATGCCAATCAAAATCTGGTGTTTAGCTATTGGACAAAGTCTATAATAAGTTTAAAAAACTCATCCAAACTCTCACAGCTGGAAATTACACAGTTTCACATTATAAGTTCATCAGCTAACTATACAAAATCTATAACTTATGCAAATCCAGATCTGGGGTTTGGTCGCTGACAAAAAGTTTTAAATGAATTCACCAGTTCAATAAAGTTTTCATAAGAACGTTCTAGACCATTTATAAAGCTGCACTGACTCTGAAAGTTCATTTGTAATAATTTGCTATGTCTTATGTTCATGAACTGCGCTAATCCGAAGCTGGTACTTGGTCACATAGCTAAGAACTATGCAGTTGCACCAACACAACACTTTTATCATCTGTTAAAATAATTTGGTTTTTCAAAGTCGATGAACGAAGCTTAGACCCTCGTAATTGTGCCAATCCAATACTTCTGATAGTCCATCTGCTGTATGACAGACCAGATGTCTGTCTGCTGTCTGATATACCAGACAATCCATGCAGGAGGTCTCACATGCACCCGCAGGACTCGACGATCATGTTGGGTAAGGTGGTCTGTGTGACCGTAAGGTTGGAGTCCCGGTAGAAGAGCTGCATGGGCGAGAAGGTCGTGGGAGTGCAGCAAGGCTTCAGCTCTACGCGACGAGAAGCACCCGCATTGCTGTGGAACAGTTTCTGAAAAATGGTAATTAATTCATTAGTGGTTGTTGGTTACCTGGAGAAACTCATAGTCCCTGACAAAGTGCAAGACTTCTGTCTTGAAGTAGAGGAAAATCTGGAACGTTGATATGTAGTGCAGAACCACGAATAGTGAAGGAGTCTTGTTCACCAGGGAAATTGGAGTGTCATAGACTAAATTTACATCAATGGTTGTGGTGATTTCATTTAAGTGCTTAAGTCTCCCCATATCCAATTTCTACCGATTTATAACAAGTTTCTCACTAACTTTTTAAGTTTATATGTTATTTTTGAAGATAATATCTATACGTATGTTATGCCGAAACGTTTACTATATGAAATTCCCTCGATAGAAAATAATCGGAAATTAAGCTCTGAAAATTATGAAAAACATGTTTTGTTCTCTTATTTAATATGTTATAGGCATGAAAAGTTTTACAGTGTATCTTTAATTTTTTGTTATGGCTGGCACTTACAACAAACATATATGGTCACTTTTGCCTATAGGTGTTAGGTAACTTATATCAGTAATGAGATGTTCATCGCTAGACAAGACTTAATCCAAAAGAAATTTATAGGTTTATCTACCAATTGCCAATAGTTACTGTTCAGGTAAATATGCAAGAATTAAAAGAGGTGGGATTGGGTGCGAATTTGAGTAATCTGAAAGTAAGTTGCCTGTTGTATGCTGATGATGCGGTGCTGATTCCTAATAGTATGGATGATCTACAGTCTCTCGTGTCTAGGATGAACGAAGTATGCATGAAGAATGAGTTAATGATTAAGTCTAAAGTATAGCAGCTGTCTTATCTGATATCACAATATTGTCAATATATATTCCTCCCTCTACGACTTTTATTGAAATTGAATGGACACCAATCTTAAGCCAGATTTGTTCCCCTTATATGATCCTTGGAGATTTTAATGCACATTCCCCTTCTTGGGGTAGCGAAATAACAAATCGTTCTGGCCGCAATCTTTTAAATTTTATTGATACCCATAACCTATGTTTTTTAAATGACGGATCTCCAACCAGATTCACCCCCCCTCATCAACGGAAAAGTGCTGTTGATATATCTCTTTGTTCGTATTCGTTGGCATCTAAATGCTCTTGGGACATCCTAAACGATCCCCTCTCTAGTGATCATTTCCCAATTATAATCCGCTTTCACCATCAATTTAACACTTATTCCCCCCCAGTTAAAAATAATCTCAAATTTAGAACGAAAGATGCGAATTGGAGCACTTTCTCTTCTGAACTAGATAACCTTATTAATTTAACAAAATCCTCCCCGGGAGACATCAGAATGCAATGTGAGACGTTTCCTTCTATGGTTATAAATGCAGCAGAAAAATCCATCCCGAAACGCAAGGCGAACATTAAAATAAAACACTCTACTCCGTGGTGGGACGAGGAATGCACTCGCTCCGTCAACTCTCGAAAAATAGCAATTTCCTCTTTTCGTAAGTGTATGTCACTAGAAAATTTTTTATCAGTTAAAAAAGCCCAGGCAGAAACCAAACGAATTTTGAAAAATAAGAAGCGCGCTGGATGGCGGAAGTTCTGTGAGAACCTGTCTCCGGAAACTCCCCAGTCTTCAGTTTGGTCTAGCTTAAAAAAATTTGGATCATCGTATTCTCCGCCAAGAATCAAACATATATCAGAAGAAATTCTTATAGGATTTGCGGATAAAATAGCCCCCCCATCAGTTGCCGGATGTGAAGAAATGCCTTCTATTAAGCCGTATCCATCTCACTCTAACTGGCTAGATGCTCCTTTCTCCATTGATGAGATGAAACGAGTGATAAGAGCCCTTTCTGACTCTGCTCCGGGTCCCGATGGAATATTTTATAGTTTCATTAAATCATTTTCTGATATGGCGGTTGAATATTTCTTATCTCTTATTAATAATATGTTTGAAACAGGACTAATTCCGGATGTTTGGAAAACTCAAAAAATCATTCCCATTTTAAAACCTGGAAAAAATCCATCTGAAATTTCGTCTTATCGGCCTATTGCTCTTTCTTCGTGTTTGATGAAAGTAGCGGAGCGTTTGATAAAAAACAGACTAGAGTGGTTTGTTGAAAGTCAAGATATTATCTCACCAAATCAGTATGGTTTTCGGAAAAAGAAATCTACAATGGATAATTTAAGTTTGTTCACAACTGATATCCGAGTTTCTCAATCCCTAAATTCTTATACATTGGCCACATTCCTTGACCTTTCATCAGCTTACGATGATGTTTTACTGAATGTTTTGAAAGAAAAGCTAATTAAAAAACAAATCCCCCCGAAACTAGTCCAATTTATTATTAATTTGCTCACAGATAGGTCCATTATTATTGAGTCTTCCTCTAAATGCTTAAGGCGCAAACTATGGAGAGGTTTACCCCAGGGTTCTGTTATCAGTCCTCTGTTGTTTAATATTTATATAAGCGACCTAGACTCAGTAATTCCTTTTTCTATCAAGCGACTTTACTTTGCGGATGATATCCTTATATATTTGTTACATAAAAATATTATTCTTGCAGCTAAGGAAATGAATTTGGCTTTACAATATATTAAAAGCTGGTTGTCAATAAATGGGATGAATCTGGCGGCATCTAAAACAAGGGTCGTAGCTTTCACGCGCAAAAGAAAAATTCCCCACTTCTCAATCTCTTTTGATAATGTGCCTCTACAAACCGCTACTCAAATCAAATTCCTTGGTCTTCTTTTGAACCATAAACTTTCCTGGCTTCCACACATTCAGATAATTTCTACAAAGTGTGAAAAGGGACTTAATATGATGCGAGCAGTTTCCAGAGTATGGTGGGGATCTCATCCTACCACTCTTAAATTAATGTATAATTCCCTAGTTCGGAGCCACTTGGATTACGGCACATTCCTTTTTGACCCCCTCCCTAAATATTTAGATAAGAAAATGGAAAGAATTCAATCAAAAGCCCTCAGAATGATTATTGGAGCTATGAAGTCTTCTCCAATTAATGCGCTTCAGGTGGAATGTGGGGAGCCTCCATTATATTTCAGAAGGCAATTCCTTGCCAATAAATATATTTTCAAGGCTTTATCGTTATCACATCATCCTATTAAACAATGTCTTAATCTGCTAAGTATTAATTTGAAGTCTAACAAAAGATTGAGTGAAAAAAAATGTTTTCCTCTCCTAATTAAAAGTTTTCATCTCTATAATTCTCTGTCATCTTCCCTCCAATATCTTCAAGAAGTTCCCAATCTTCCTATATACAATATTCCATTTAAGGCAATCACTTTTATGCCGAACACAATAACATCAGACTTTCGGAAGAATATTTTATCTTCCCCAAATAAATTTCATAATGTGGATGACTGTTTTAAAAGCATTGTGGCTTCAAAATTCCCTGGATTTTCCATCCTTTACACTGATGGTTCCAAATTTGAAAATAAAAGATGTGGAGCATCGATATATAGTCCAGAATTCAACATCAATTTCACTTATAAATTACCGAAAGAAGTTTCCATATTTACAGCTGAATGCTTTGCAATTGAACAAGCGCTAAATCAAATCCAGGTTCTCAACATTCATCGAGCCTTACTATGTACTGATTCGCTAAGTGCTCTAACTAAAATTATGTCAAATATTCTATGTTATCCGGAAGACAATATTATATGTAAAATAAAAAATCTTCTCAATTCTCTAAGTGAATCTGGGTTTGAGACGATATTGGCCTGGGTCCCTGCCCATTTGGGTATAGAGGGTAATGAGATGGCCGATTCTCTCGCCAAATCTGGTTCAGATTCTGGAACTATCCCACTAAATTTTAGAATCCCTATCTCCGATGTCTTCCCGATTCTTAAATCCAACATGACTCGTGCCTGGGAAGAAAATTGGGCAGGCTCCAAAATAAGAACTGGATCTTTCTATGCTGGAATTCAAAACCATATCCCTGCTAAGCCATGGTTTCACGGTAAAAAACTGTCAAGGCGATTCATTTCATGTATTTCGAGAATGAGAATTGGTCACTGTTCAATTGCATCCCACTTGGCTAGAATTAGAGTTTTGGATGATCCGGTCTGCCAGTGCGGTGTGGAAGAGGAAACCCTCGACCACGTTTTCTTTAACTGTAAAAATCATTCATCTTTCAAGAACATATATCGCCGTCTTATTAAAATCACACACCAGTCCCCCCTTAACATTTCATACCTTTTATCTCTTAACAATTCTCGTGTTCATACAGCTTTATGTAAGTTTATTAACCTGAATGAATTCAACATTTAATTTGTTTTAGCGATCTAAATGAGTCCAATGATTAATTTGTTTTATTATTCTCCCAATAGATTAACCGAATTTTTTTATCCACTTTAACTGTTACCGGCACAAAGCACTCTTTTCAGGGTGAAATGCCTAAAACCAAAAAAAAAAAAAAGTCTAAAGTAATGGTGTTTGAAAGAGAGAGTACGAAAATAGTTGTGAATGAGGAATACTTGGAGCAGGTGGATGAGCTTGTGTATTTAGGAAGTATGTTTACGAGAGATGGGAAGGCTGACAGATATTGAAAGAAGGGTAAATGCAGGTATCTCCATTAATAGAGGACTGAACGCAGTTGGCGCTAACAAAAAAATGTCCAAAGAAGCGAAGTTAGCAGTCCACAATGGAGTGCTGGTCCCTATCCTGATGTATGGAAGTGAGGCATGGAACTGGCAGAGAGAAGGATGAAAGTAGACTGAATGCTGTTGAAATGAGATCCCTGAGGCGTATGTGTGGTAAAACCATATTTGATCGTGTAAGAAATGTGGAGATCCGCAAGGAGTGCTAGGCTGATGTAAGCGTAATGAGTAAGATTTAGAAAGGAACGCTTAGATGATTTGGGCATGTAGAGCGAATGAGCGAAGTTAGTTAGTTATTTAGTTAGGTCTTGCCAGCTGATTAAAAAAATTCTAAATGCCCCTTTTCAAAATTCTATTGGTTAGGTTAGGTTAGGTTCTGTAATAATTCTCATTGTGCTTTGAAGTAAAATTAATGTATGAAATTGGCAGTTCGTCTTACCTTGATGACCGAGTGGTGATGGCTGCCACTGAGCGTGACCGCAGCGACAGAAGAACACGCTCCCCGGCAGAAGTACGCATGGTAGCCGCGTGGCTGCAGAATCCAATCGTCCCAGCCCAGTTCTGCGAAGGACACGTACAGACGCTCTCGGCAGCATTCCGATATACCTTCCGTGCACTCTAATTGACGGACACGACGTTTCTGCAAAGGGAAGGGAATATTCATATAAATTAAAAACATATTAAGACATAATTATTCTCGTGTTTACGGATTTTGTTGTGCAAAATTACCATTTCAGTTACGTATGTATGGGGTTTGTTGTGCAAAATCATCTACAAACCCTATTTCATTTCAGTTACGGTACCGCACTGCTGTAACTGAAAGGTATAGGGTTTTTGCGTAAAATCATCTACAAACCCTTTTCATTTCAGTTACGGTATCTCGCTGCTGTGACTTAAAGGTATGGAGTAATTTGTTCAAAATCATCTACAAACCCTACACCATTTCAGTTACGATACCGCGCTGCTGTGATTGAAAGGTATGGAGCTTTTTGTGCATAATCATTTACAAGCCCTATTCCATTTCAGTTACGGTACCGCGCTGCTGTGACTGAAAGGTATAGGGTTTTTGCGTAAAATCATCTACAAACCCTATTCATTTCAGTTACGGTATCTCGCTGCTGTGACTTAAAGGTATGGGGTAATTTGTTCAAAATCATCTACAAACCCTATTCATTTCAGTTACGGTATCGCGCTGCTGTGACTTAAAGGTATGGGGTAATTTGTTCAAAATCATCTACAAAGCACCGTTTCAGTCACAGAGACGACTGTTGTAATGAGAAAAAAAAACAAGACTTTAACCTTTTTAAAAATATGTATTTAAAAAAAATTGGAATAGTTATTATACAGATAAAAAAACATTGTAGTACATAGCGAAAAATCCCACAAAGGCAAAGCCCGTGCGTGGTGGATTATAACATTAAAATATGGTATAAGGAAAAAACATACTATTATAATGTACATTTTCTTTGAAAATAAAATACCCAAAATGATGTTATTAAAAATACGACATGTGAAACGTAAACAAAAAATAAACGTAAAAAATATGATAGTTTCAGTGAAGTTGTAAACCAGACTTAAAAAAATATATGGTACTTACTAATGTTTTATAAAGAAGTTTTATAAAAGTAAATTTTTATAAATTTTGCAATCAAAAACAAAAATATTATGTAATAAAAAACAAAAACAAGGGCATAAATGTGGGTGGTTTATTTATGGCATGAATGTATGGCACCGCGCAACCGAGGTATAAGGAAGTATAAATACGGAAAACTGTTGATTTATACGAAAAATGTATCTATTTCGGTGTATTTTAGCCAAGATTTGATGTGTTTTTTATAATACGAGTAGTTAATTTTTTGGCGTAACAATTTCTCATAAAAAGTTGTAATTAGTGTGTTGTTAATTTTAGGGGCAATAAAATCAATATGCCTTAGGGCTAATCTGATTTTGCAATGGGGTACTGCAAATAGGTACACAATTGTAAGGACGCGTGTAATTAAATTTTAGACATTGCATTATCTAGGTTTGTCTTGGGTACTACAACAATAGATAATATATAACAACAACTTATGACGCAAAACTGAAACAGTAGATTTTGAAAACCAGCTCCACGGTTAGGATCCAGATATTAGGTAAGTTTGTTGTGTGTTTTACCTTGGCGCTGTGCCTTGTGTTGATGACCAGGAATGGGCGCTTGGCTCCCAGCAGAGCAAGGGGGCCCCGGCTGGGCGGGGCTCCGCACGAGGGGCACGCCACCGCCAGGGCGCTGCGGCCCTCCTCCAGCCAGAGCCCCACGGCCCACCCTACTTCTGCCTTCAGCCAGCCTTCTGCAACAACAACACATACCTTGTATAGTCCATGATAGTTTTAAGTCAATTTACACATATTTTAAATATGTACATCTATTCGAATTTCACTTTTGTTTTCGGTAATGAATTAATGCAAAACTTGGAAGCGTAAATTAACGCACTTCCCGACATCCGATACAGCTGAAACTCGGCAGATAGAGTCGTCATTGATGACAGTGCATTCAATCAACTTGTGGCAATCGCGCATACACACGCGTACAAATACATACACTCTGAAATGGGAAGATATTTCAGTGGATAATACACGAAATAAATGTCGATCCTACCCGATTGGCATTTGGCGAGGTTGGCAGAATTGTTGACTCCAGTTCCTGGCTAGGAAGGTTCAATCCCGAGTCAGACGCATTTTTCTCATATTTTTTATTTTTTTTTATTTTTTTTTTATTTATTTATTTATTTATTTATTTCACGCCTATTAAGGCTTTTACATACATATATATAAAAAATATTTACGAAATTATACATGAACATAGTGCAGGAAACGACTATTAAAACGATTGCAGAAAAATAAATATTAAGTCAAAATATCACTCAACTTGATCTACACAGAATGCAGGCACAACATATAAAAAATCCAAAATATTTTTTTTCTATTTCAGTTGACAAAATTATTATATGTTAGTCAATCAAATTAAATACCTTTATTAAAATATTCCACTACGCGATGAAAAAAAAAACTTCAATAGGGTATGCTTATAAATTGAAATTGATGTACTAAATATATCAACAACATCTGAGTATTTGTTTCCTAGCTGTTGAATCCGTCGCATAGGAGTATGATATTGGGACGTTGACATAGAATTGCTACAATAATATGGTAGGTACTGTCTTGAAACCGACCTGCTTGAAGTATGAAAAGAGATTACATACAATAAATCAGGGGTATCAAACATTGAATTAATGATTTTATACAAACAGGTTAAATCGGAAATAATTCTGCGATCAGATAATTTTATTAAATTTAATGAACAAAGTAAGTTATCGTAATTTAGGTTTTCTCTAGGAATGCCCATTTTGAAATTTACATATCTTAAAAATTTATTTTGGATTCTTTCAATCGCATGTGAATGAACCTCATAATTTGGGGACCAAACCGTGGAATTGTATTCTACATGACTCCTTACTAGTGACATATATAATGTTTTTACAGTGTTTACATTATTAAAATCACTAGATACCCTTAAAATAAATCCCAACATTTTCAAAGCTTTATTGGTTATTATTTCAATATGCTTGATAAAGTTAAGTTTCGTGTCAAACCAAATACCTAAGTCATTAATTTCCGAGACAGATACTAACGACATGTTGTTAATGGAATAATCAAAAAATATTGGATACTTTATTCGATGAAACCTCATAATTTGATATTTGCTTATGTTAAGTTGCAAGCGGTTATCACGACACCATATAAATTGTTTAAATATATTTTGAAATTATAAAAATCAAATTCATTCTGCCCTTAAAACTTAGGTTAGGGTGTTTTGCGGAAATTATCTTTAAATGGTTATTACTTACATTAATATTTGTCTAAACTCTAACATCAACATTTTTTCGGATTCGCTGCCCAAATTTAAAAGTGGCATCATGTCAATAATATTATAAACTGTTCGATGCACATACATGTATAAACACACCCACACACTTACACACGTCACCCTATAATTACTGAATATACAGACCACATATGAGACATTACAAGGAAACATATCATAGGTAGTAGGTACCCACCTTGAAATATTAATATCCATAAATTGTTTTAATAATATAAATAAAATATTGGAAATTTGCTTTTGGAAGCATTTGGTGACAATTGTGTGAAAGCACTATGAAACAATATTATACTTGAATTAATGTGAAACACGTCAACTTGAACAAGATTGTAAATTCAACTTTATTATGAACAAATCTGACGAAAACACATAGAGAAAGATACAGGCAGTTCAAAACATCGACCAGTTTCTTCTTGCTTCTCCGACAGCAATAAACCAACTGATGATAGTTTGAATACAATTGTCAATAGGGGTTTATAGGGATTTGTTTTCCAGAAAGCAGATGAGGTAGTTTACCTTTGAGGTCTGTCTCTGTGATGGCTACCGGCCTAGTCTTGGTGTGCAGATGACTGTAGTCCCAGTGAGCTGCCTCTGTCACCACAAAAGTCTGTTTGAATCCATCAAGAGGATCTGGCTCCTGCAATAAAGATTAGCAAATCATCATTACTAATGAGTCTAATGACCATTGAACGCACAGAAAATTATCTTAAAATACTAAAAAAAACGTAGACTGACTGATACAGACCAAATATTTAACAGTTGTGACGTACTAGATAGAAAAAAAAACAAATTTCAACATACACAAAATATCACGCACAGACCAGTTAGACAAGCGTACAAAGAAAACATAAAAACTCCGAGATTAAATACAAGCTGTGGACAAAGACACTATCAATACCATGCTATAAAAGCTTTCAACAGTCTAACACTTGAAAATTAAGGAAAACAAAATAAATTCAGACACAAAATTACAAAATGGATTAAAAAACAAAAACGACAATATTACCAAAATTTTATAACATAACATAAAAAAACCTACACGTAACACACAAAACCAAAATAAAACACACTAACACAACATATAATATAAATTTACCGATTTTTTTTACTTTATTTCATTTTATTTAAAATTTATTTTGCTTTAATTTTAATTCTTAATTTTTAGTTTAAATTTATCGTAATCTTAAGTTTTTTTTTTCATCGACATTATATATATTTTCTATAAATGAGGTGAAAACCCCAGTGAGGCCAACATTACTAAATTGTAATACGAAATTTAAAATATTGTATCAAAAAAAAATAAAAAAATTAGTATATTCTCAACTAGGGATTGGTGCTTAATGCTAAATCACTATTTTGATTAATCTTTATAACGAATTGGTGGACATTATGAATACCAAAAAATATGCTTTAGATAAATTGAAGGTTTTCATATCGTTTCGTTTGAGTAGAATACAAATAAAAAAATAAATTAATCAATAAAAAATATAAATGTATGCTACTAAAAAAAACCCTTTTTCAATTGAAATGTATGAACGCGTAAAGGAATACAGTATTATAGCTAAGATTAACTGTGACAGTTTCACTTGATTAACTTTTTTGCTTCATTTTTTATATAAAATTGTGAATCATCAGTTGGATAGCCCTGATGTTGCCTATATTATGTGCAACTGCTTAACTGACATCATTATTTTTTGAAAAGTGTTAGGAACTTGTGATTTCGTCATAAAACCTGAAAAATTGTAGAAAAACCTTATCTTTTTCGTAAAACCCCACTTACAATACAATTAAATCCTTTTCTTTGTTTTTGTTTCAAATCAATGGAAAATCCACATTTACCATAGAGAATATCATACATCTATGTTGACATGTGAGTGTTAATGCTAGATCTCATTATTAGAATTGTAAAATTACTACTTTAATAGGAGTACCTTGCTGAACAACACACCTACACTACAAGTTGCGAAGTTAGAGTGATAGGTCTATAAAATAAATATAAAAAAAACAGTTTTTTTTGTTTGAAATCGAACTTTTCTAGACTGCCTATTACCTACGATATAAGGTATAGCAAGAATATACTCATTTTTGGCTTGTAGCTTCCTCTTAAATAATATATTTTTATGATTACTTCTATAATTTCTTCTATTCTACAGTCCTTTTTTCTTGTAGGTATTTGAGTATTTTTTATGTTTAATATTTTTTTTATCTTTTTCATACTATTTGTGCCACATAATTGAAACATTTAACTGAATGTCTTTCATTTCTACACGAAATTGACATTTATTATTAGGATTGAACATAATATTTTTTTTTTAAATGGATGGGAGGTAAGGGGTGGAGGCGTTACCTTGTACATCCAGAGCTCTGCTGAGCTGACGTCCTGAGGCTGCAGGTCCCTGGGCATGGTGAAGGAGAAGCATGCGGTAGGGTGGCGACCTCCTCCGCACTTTCCCTGGCGTAAATCTGCAAATAAAAACAAATTGGATTTTAGAGATTTTGAGATAAAAAACAGAGTTTAAATTTTTTTAGGACGGGTTTGACATCTCTCATTGAACAAATCTTCAAATTTAAAATTTTCAAGTTCTGTGAAAGATTTTTCTAGTTCTATTATTATTTCAGTTCTTTCAACCAAATAACCTGTAATGATATAATAACAGAACTTGAATAGAACTATCGCAGAACCCGAAAATAAACGTTAAAATTTGATGAATTGTTCCAATTCTGTGAAACATCCCATCCTTAGTTTTTATGTCATTGCTCTGATGAAATTTTCTTTTTTTCCGACTTTATGTCCGGGTTAAATCTTCCCCACAGGAAAAACTAAACCCTTCCACACAATATTCCACAAATAATCATCTAGTCAATCCACATTATGTAAGTGTACAATATAAGCATAATAAATACAAAACAACACAAGAACAACACGTCAACTCACCAGAGATCAAATGGGAAAATAATTCACCGACTCCAGATATTTTCATATCAGAGGGTTCGGCTCGGTAGAACTCCTAACAGGGCCTATAAATCCTACTATCCCTCTATTTAAATATTTAAAAAAAAATAATGTGTAAAATGTTATTATTTCAATGATATTTATAATTTAGTTGGTGTCTTTGTTTTTTCCGTGCCATTCCAGCGTTTTTCCAAGTTTAGCTTTTACTGGGGTTCCCCATGGGTAAAATATTATGTATGTTTGGAAGTCACTTTCAAAATAAATTGCCATTTGTATGGTGGAAATATCCGACCATTGATGACAACTTTATTCATCAAATGTTTTATTTAAACAAAAAACATGTCTGAATACGTAAAAACTCAACAAGGGCTATAAGCCAAAATATACTGGTTATAACCAGTTTGAATATATCTTTTGGACAGAGAAATATATAATTTCATGCTACGAAACTATAGAATGCTCAGCCAAATAATTTTTTTTAACAGAAATGTAAAAACATGGCTGAGAGAACAGATTGATAATTAACTTGCAGACATTATAAAGACAAGACAAAGACAACCACAACCTGAATACAAATATACTCGTGTAAAGACTATTACATGCCGCTTCAGAACAGGAAACCCTAGCGAGGAGAACTGTGAAATTGAATATTTTACACACTTTGCCGTAATAATGCAGATTTAGGATAACATATTTTCGCTTTCCATTCAATTCCTGATAAATTCGTTGTTTTTGAACACATTTTCAAATAAAATACTGTTTTTGAAAGCAGATGAGTGGTGTAAACCGTAATTGCAACTTTACACGAAACTTGAACACAGTTTTCATTGTGTAAACCCTGATTGCAATTTTACACGAAACTTATAGATAGTTTTCATCGTGTAAGTTTTGTGAGACCGTGGCAGGCTCGGAGATATATCTCACAAAAAGACTCTACGAGTATTTGTTGTCTGTGAATAATATCTCCCAACATTTCTCAAGGGGTAAAATCTTATTTTAACTTAATATTTAACACACATTTGTTGTGTAACAAATTTGTGTTTAATATACAAAAGATACATATCGGATCTATTATATCGTTATAGATAATTTTATTTTATTTAGATAATTTCACGATATTTTCGAATACTAATTTTCAGCGTCCTTGAGGTGATTTTTCACAAAAACGACGCTGTAAAGTAATGAATTCATTATTATTATAGTTGTTGTCGCAACTATTAGCTCCCTCTAACATATGTTCTTGCATTCACCCACCCGACCTGGTACCCAATTACCTGTCCCTTTCTGACAGTGTGGAGTACCTATATCAGTGACATTTAACCTAACCTAACCAAACATAACATAACCTAACCTGACCCAACCTGTTATCCAATTACCTGTCCCTGTCTGACAGTGTGGAGTACCTATATCAGTGACATTTAACCTAACCTAACCAAACATAACATAACCTAACCTGACCCAACCTGTTATCCAATTACCTGTTCCTGTCTGACAGTGTGGAGTACCTATATCAGTGACATTTAACCTAACCTAACCAAACATAACATAACCTAACCTGACCCAACCTGTTATCCAATTACCTGTCCCTGTCTGACAGTGTGGAGTACCTATATCAGTGACATTTAACCTAACCTAACCTAACCTAACCTAACCTAACCTCACCCAACCTGTAACCCAATTACCTGTCCGTGTCTGAGAGTGTGGAGTATCTATATCAATGACATTTAACCTAACCTAACCTAACCTAACCTAACCTCACCCAACCTGTAACCCAATTACCTGTCCGTGTCTGAGAGTGTGGAGTATCTATATCAATGACATTTAACCTAACCTAACCTAACCTAACCTAACCTCACCCAACCTGTAACCCAATTACCTGTCCGTGTCTGATAGTGTGGAGTATCTATATCAATGACATTTAACCTAATCTAACCAAACATAACATAACCTAACCTAACCCAACCTGTAACCCAATTACCTGTCCGTGTCTGAGAGTGTGGAGTATCTATATCAATGACATTTAACCTAACCTAACCTAACCTAACCTAACCTCACCTCACCCAACCTGTAACCCAATTACCTGTCCGTGTCTGATAGTGTGGAGTATCTATATCAATGACATTTAACCTAACCTAACCTAACCTAACCTAACCTCACCCAACCTGTAACCCAATTACCTGTCCGTGTCTGAGAGTGTGGAGTATCTATATCAATGACATTTAACCTAACCTAACCTAACCTAACCTAACCTCACCCAACCTGTAACCCAATTACCTGTCCGTGTCTGATAGTGTGGAGTATCTATATCAATGACATTTAACCTAATCTAACCAAACATAACATAACCTAACCTAACCCAACCTGTAACCCAATTACCTGTCCGTGTCTGAGAGTGTGGAGTATCTATATCAATGACATTTAACCTAACCTAACCTAACCTAACCTAACCTCACCTCACCCAACCTGTAACCCAATTACCTGTCCGTGTCTGATAGTGTGGAGTATCTATATCAATGACATTTAACCTAACCTAACCTAACCCAGCCTAACCCAACCTGTTACTCAATTATTTGTACCTGCCTGACAGTTTGAAGTACCTACATCAGTTAACCTAACCTAACCTAACCTTACTTAACCTTATCTAACCCAACCTGTTACCTGTCCCTGTCTGAAAGTGTGGAGTACCTGTATCATTGACATTGAAAACTAACTGGTATATAATATTGCTAATTTATTAAAAACATCTTTAGACTATTCGTATTCCGGTTAAAAACGGGACTGCAGGCCTTTAACGAATGATTTGATAGGTTTCCATTAATTATTATTAACTAATCAGTAAAACACGAATACGTTGTGGTGATGTCGGAACACGTGTTCATAAAAATTTTAATATTTAAGCACTTCGTCATTGTGTATTATCAAAATGACAAACGCAGGTGCATGAACATGCGTTCCGATATATTATGAATGTATTAAAAGTTTATTAGGAAACGGCATGCTATCCCGTTTTTAACAGGATTTTAATAAATCAGCAAAACTCATTTTTCTCAGTGTATGCATGACCAGTCTGTTAAGAAAACCGGTACAATGAACATGTCCCTTCAGTGCGTTTAATTCAAGTCCATTATGAAAGATTATGCAATGACCATGGGTAAGTCAGAATCCTTTTCCAATTCTAACTGTTCACCACAGCTACCCTAATAGTTGTGTCAAATACCGATTACAGTCCATCAGTCAATAGTAATCCACAATATAGAATTAAGGCGATGCCATACGTAGTAATGCAAAATCATGTGTTTTTGGTTTGAAAATTTGGTCACCTAGAAATGTTTCAGATGCTTTAATTAAATACTGCGAGTATAATACATCTTGGCCTTTGAAATAATCGAGTATTTTTTAGATAAATCTTTTTATAAGCCCAGAAAAAAATAATGTATAAGGCCTACGAAAACTGCTTTATAGTTCAAAATCTCCTACTTACGAATCCATTTTCGATTATGATTTTATTGTTTAATGTGGCAAATTAAGTTATCTATAAAATGATCGAAAAAAAATTAAATATTTATGCCTGAACATCCACAAAATAAAATAAAAGGCACTTTTTGGCCATGTTTTTTTCTTGCATAAATCAAAACAGGCGGATGGTGTTAAGCGGGAATTTAAACCTTATCGCCATCTACGTAAGGGTTGTTATTGATAGCGGCTCAATTCAAAATATTACACGACGTAGTGCATCGCTTTAATGCTATCATTGATTAATATATGTTACGCTATCATCAGCAGTGAGCAAACGAAAATATTTACTAAATGATAAAAAATATTAACTTTATATTAGTGTGTAGATACGTCCGTATAAAAGTTTTGTTATTTTGTAATTGGTGTTTGTGTTCCAGCATGCTTTCTAAGATGAAAAGTTATCTTTATAAATAAGAAAATATAATTTTTTAAATGGTAACCGTCTAACTACATTGTTTTAAAAAACTCTCGCTATTTTCCCTGCAAAAACGAGTTTATTTTACGTTTATACAAGTCTATATCATCTTGGCTTCCCGTAGTAGGCGTTCAAAGATGTTTTCAAAGGGAGCTATGTAAATACGAATGAAAAACGATAACGACTCGTTTGAAATAGAGCAAAAATTTATCGACAAATGCTTTAGTTTGCATTTAAAGACACACTCTGAATTTTTATCCTATATTATACAGGGTTTTCGGTTATTATACACGCTTCAACAACGCATTGAAATTATTAAAATTCACTTGAGTGAATCAAATGCAAATCATCTTGAGTGATGAGGCCCATTTCCACATCGGTGGCTTCGTCAACAAGCAAAATTGTCGCATCTGGGGCTCGGAAAACCCAAGAGTTATTGTTGAAAAGCCTCTCTATCCTCAACGTGTGATTGTTTGGTGCGGTTTATGGTCCGGCGGAGTCATTGGACCTTACTTTTTCGAAAATGAGGCTGGGGCAATAGTTACGGTGAATGGATTGCGCTATCGAGAGATGATTAATGATTTTTTATGGCCGGAATTCGATGGTATTGATCTGGACAACGTTTACTTTCAACAAGACGGCGCTACGTGCCACACAAGCAACGAAACCATTGATCTTTTACGATTGAATATCAAAATAACACCCCTTATTGGAAAGCCCTGTATTAAATAACAGAAAAAAATTGTTTTTAAAAATTTTCGGAGTTTACTTTGCGATTTTTTGAGGGAATTTCCTATAATTACCGTTTCAGCATAACAAATGTCTGCTGGGCGAAACCGAGCAGCATTTTTTAGGTACCTAAAAAATTGTCATTTTAAGTATAAATATGATATTAAAATTTTAATAATTAATAATTTAAAAAAATACCCGCATTTAAAAACAAGTATTTAATTTTTCATTTGAACTTTCTGGATTCAACCGCGCTAAAAAATACAGATTGGGTAGGACCGAGATTTGTTTAGTATATTAACTGCTGTAATGTCATCCAATATCAGAAAAATGCGTAGGTACGCATGATTGCCATCGAAAGTTGATCGCATAGTACGCATGATTGCCATCGTACGTACGCATGATTGCCATCGAAAGTTGATAGAATATGTTGCCATCGACAACGAGTTTATCTGCTGAGTTTCAGCTCGTTCGGGTGTCGGAAAGCATCTATTTGAAGTGATATTCAAAACACGATCATTGACAGTGACTTAAAAAAAACTATTTACAGTATCTACCTACGCAACTTGATTTCCGTAGTGAGCTATAAAGCTTTCAAATCAATTCTCGTTGCGAAATCAGGTTATAAATTCAATTTCTTTGAGTTATTTTAAAGCAGATACATAATGCGTAGTGGGTTATATAATTATGTTATATAATATGACAAAAAATCGTGTGTTACGAATATATCATTAATTTATTTAAATACCTACTTTCCGTATTTAAATAAATAATTTAAAATTTTCCTATAAGGAGATGGTTTCAAATGAAATCATTATCTTTTCTAACGAACCAAATCCGAAAACAATCACATGAAGTGTTTTATTAATGATAAATAATCTATGCTGTCATGAAGTTAGTTCCTGGTTGGGAACAGGATGTTAGAGGGAAGGTGGATGACTTGGGAAATTATATTGTAATTAAGACAACACAATACTCGATACGATATGATTATACCATCCCAACCACAAAAACGTTTGTTATGGTACTGATGGGTATTGAAAACGACAACGTGAGAAGGTAAGCAGTATATAAAACACGTATGTTGAACACTTTTCAATAACTTCTTAACTATCTCGCAGCCAAGTGGGGGAGTAAGCAGTACCCAAAATTACTATCCTCTTTATATTAGCTTAAATACTTGACAGATCATTTTAGTATTTTACGTATTCCTGAGCAAATACATAAGTTACCATTAATAATTGACTGAATAATTGGGATTTCTATAGTTTAAAAGCCCATAAAACAGAAAAATGCATGGGGTCCACGGAAGACCCACTTGGTTACAGCCTTTTTGTTTGGTATCTTGGCCTGTCAAGAGTTAACAAGGAAAACCACACGAAAGGAATCCACACTTGGGCGTTTAATTCAAGTCAGGCGCTAGTGGGATTCACCAGAACCATATTAAAATGGTACATTACTCTAAAATAAAGTCAGAATCGTAACGACTTAACCCTTCGGGCTTTTAAATAGTTTTACCCACAAAGTCCCAACGACGCAACGCGATGTGACATAGAATTTCGGATTGCCTTAGCAGGCAAATAATATAGATCTTTCCGAGGAGTATATTTTAGTTATTTTTTTATGAACACCAAAGTCTCTCTCTGCCTACCCCTGCGGAGAAACGGCGTGGTGGTTTAAAAAATTTTCAAAACGTTTTCCGTAAAATATTTTTATGATTAGGTACTGTTTTAATTAATTTTAAATATAAGTAACTTACTGATAAAGTTGGTAATACAATCCGTATATCAAATTCTAGTCACCTTTTGCACTAGTTCACCATTTGCCCTCGAGACAAATGTGAAACTGTGAATTCAATAGATATTTTTAATGTCTTTAAAAAATTGTAACGGAATATTTTTTTTAAATACTGATCCATTATAGAATAGTTTTCTAGGGACCTAAATTATATGGACCTAGAGTATGTGAGGTTAAAAAAAAAACAACTTAGATAATATTAATAATATTTGGATGATTTGTGTAGCGCCCTTTTTGTTCAAAATCACCTCAAAGGCGCTGTACATTTCTACAATGATCTACGTTATTACTAACTATATATGGAGATAATAAACAGTACAATACTTACCTGGTAGGTCACTTGAGATTATCACTTAATTAACATTAACTAATTGTTTATTAGCGAAATTTAGATACAGGATTTAGGACGTAATTAGAAAATTGGATATAATTGGACTTTCTCTCAGGAATGGTATATTTAATTTAAGGGTATGACAGCTTAAAAAGGAGATACCGCATAAACCTCTCGTTTGGGGTAAGTTTATTACCCCCTTCGGAACGGGTGTGTTAAATAATGAAAAAAAAAACTCAGTGCCTTACTAATAAACGCGTTTTAAATTTTACATGACTATTAAAGTATGGTAAATGGTTGTTTATCAACCTGCAAGTTCAAATTAGCTAATCGTATACATTTGTTGTCTCTTTCTCGTAGGTGAGATAAGCGGCTGATTGTCAGTGATCATTTGACTGTTGGAAATGTATGTTACTGGAAATGAATGATATCTAGGAATTGTATACAACTCCTAGGAAATGTATTCAATTCCGAAGCTATTTAGGAAAGGTGTAAAATATTGTTTTAAAAAATATTTAATACATACATATCCAAGGAAATGTATACATTTCCTAGGAATTGTATATAATTCCAATATCGTATTAGGAAATGTATAAAATGAATACTTTCTGTAATAAAACACGTTGTATTATTTGTTATATTCTTGTAAAGACGTAATCGACGTAGTGAATCGCCTTAAATGTTTTACATTTCCGATTGCTATTTAGGAAATGTGTCTAATATAAATTATTTCACACATTTCCGGGCGATTTTAGGAACTACATACATTTCCTAGGAATTGAATACAATGACGGATTACATACATTTCCGTTAACATATACATAAGCATGAATACAAATAGTACGCGACGTTTTCCACGACCTAATTAAGAAACGATTATCGACTAATAATATAATGTACATTCATTTGTCATTGGAAAGTAATTTTTTTTATTTTATATATATATAAATTACAAACAATACAAAACAAAATGAACCTTTGTCTGTCCAACTGGGAAGTATTCCCGTTTCAGGACAGCCAAATTGTGTATTTAGTACATAATATTCTTACAATGGAATGGCGATGCTGTCAAAACAAATTTTGAGAACATTGTTGATTGCATTCAAAGTGACAGGATGGTTTCTTTATCCTTGAAAGAATCGCAAAGATGTAATTTATTACCAGGGTCAATTTGGATAACATTAGTAATGATGAAAGTATACATGTAAAATAAAACAAACAAATTAAGTATGAGTTTTTCTTATCAACTATACTTGCGTTACACATATTTATAAAGAAAAGGTATTATACACTTAAATAAATTATTAAGGCGATACAAGAGTCTAATAACGGGGTTTTGTTCGAGGCTCACATTTTAATTAATTCCAACGAAATCGTAACGACAATATACATATATTTTCAGAGGGATCCATACGGATGTAAGTAATTTATATTTAAGATTAATAAAAACAATATTTTTTATCAAACGATTTGAAAACTTTATAAAACGTTTTTTAAACATAAATTTAGCGCTAAGCACCAATTTTTTTTTTTTTTGGTAAACTAATGTTCAAGACAAGATTTTTTTTTTATGCATAGCACAAAGGGTAAAAATTATTTTACATTTATTGTAAAATAATTGTTACCCTTTGTGCTATGCATAAAAAATCTTGTCTTGAACATTAGTTTACCAAAAAAAAATAATAATTAATATTTGACAAGTTCAAGTATTTCACCTAAAAATGTAGACAATTTGTCTCGACGCCATCTAGTGAGAGAGTTAGCACTTACAATGCCTTTTTCATATAAAATAAAGTTGGTTGTTTTCAGGTGAAAAAATCTAACAAGCAGTAATTGTTGAATGAAACACTAGTATATATTGAATTATTT
The DNA here is from genome assembly GCA_026573805.1 of Hesperophylax magnus. Classification (NCBI taxonomy): domain Eukaryota; kingdom Metazoa; phylum Arthropoda; class Insecta; order Trichoptera; family Limnephilidae; genus Hesperophylax; species Hesperophylax magnus. The sequence continues at coordinate 12,219,877 of JAIUSX010000004.1, forward strand.
CGCGGATAAGAGATAAGCCGCCATAGCTCAGTGGTCAGAGCTGTCGACCGGAAATCGAAGGGACACGGGTTCGAGTCCCGTTGGCGTCATGTATCTTTTATCAGGAGATTTTTCAATGTGGATGAGAGTTTCAGGCGAATAATTATTGCTTGTAAAATAATTGTTACCAAATTTTATGTTTTTAGATTATGAATTAGTTACTTCCTGAGGGATCTTTCTAGAAATATCTGTGATTTTAGTAATAGGTTCATCAGAAATAATAATTATTATAAACCCTACGGAAAAATCATTTTTCTAGGACTGCTAAGGTAAATTCGACCATAGCTCTGTCCATTACGCCGGGCCGCGTGCCAAATATTGTTTTTACACGACTTCATCACTTATGTCGTTAAGATTCCCACATTGTTTTATAGATTTGCTATGGCAAAGTCAACAGTAGCTCTGTTCAATACATAAGGCCGAGCGTCGCAAATTTTTGTGCATTGCTTCTTCACTTACGTCGTTAAGAGGAAGCTACAAGCTAAAAATGTGTATATTCTTGGTATACCTTATATTGTGGGTAATAGGCATTAAAATCGCTTGACAAACGGAGTCTAGAATCTATAAACGTTCGATTTCAAGCACAAAGCTGGTTTTTATTTATTTTGTAAATAATTTTATAAGAAAGCAAAAAAGTTAATCAAGTGAAACTGTCACAGATAATCTAAGCTATAATTCTGTATTTTTTAAAGTTGTTTCCTTTATGTGTTCATACATTTCTATTGAAAATAATTTTTTTTTAGTAGTTTTTATTTATATTTTTTATTGAGATATTTATTATTTATTTGTATTCTACTCGAGCGAAACGATAGGAAAATCTTCAATTTATCTAAAGCATATTTTTTGGTATTCATAATGTACACCAATTCGTTATAAAGATTAATCAAAATAGTGATTTGGCATTAAGCTTCGCCTTCCCACGTTATGTTAGGTTATTATCTAGTCTTAAATATGTTATCAAACAATTATAAACAATCGTTATGTATTTGTGTGAAAATCTTTCCAGAATTTCTTCTCCTTTCTTTTCTTAAAAAGATCCTCCACCTAGCATCCCCAAAGATTACATAGGCGCTGAGGAAAATTCTTTTCTTCAGGTCCTCCTGTGTAAGCTTACATATTTTTTTTTTTTTATTTCCCTTGATGCCATTATACAATTTTTTGCAGTATACTAAAACTAGGTTTGATTTCTACGACTTCCATCTTATAGGTACGTTTCGTCTTTGTACATTTTGCATATTAGGTATTACACATTCATTTATACTTATTTATACGTTTTCACGTTCTACGGAGGTAGAAAGACCTGATTTTTGTTTTATTTTAGAGACAGATATCTCTCTTTTTATTACTTTAGGTAATGCGTTAAATATTTCAGGGATTTTATAATATTGAATTGATTTATTTGTAATATTAAATCCTGGAAGCGTCATTTTGGAATGAATTAAAAACTGCGAATCAATTTAAAAATTGAATGCTAAGCGGGAATATTTTGATGATATGACATTTTTGTATAAACCCGATATAAATTAGTCATAACTTGTTTTATTCTGTATTTGAAATATTTAATAGGTTAATTATTCTGTAGAAATAAAGTTTGTGATTCTTCATTGGTTAAATCTGGTATTAATGTATTGTTGTTTGTTTGGCGTACACGTCTGTTTTGATTAAGATAATAATTCCACGTATCTATTCTCTTTCTGTTTGCATTTTTTTACTCATTATTTACATTACCATAAAATATTACTAATAGCTATGGTATATACCAGGCGCGGTCCATCCATACATGCTGTGGATGCTTCACATCCTTTGCATTTCAGAGTAAAAAGATTTGAACTTTGAATTTAAATATTTTAATATTTCTACAGCGACCTTAATGTGATATTTTACAAAAACGGCGCTGTAAGAAATCATACAAATATTATTATTATCTGACATCGTGCACATGTTTTGTGTTTTTGTGTACGCACAACGAACGACACGATACAAACAGCGCGGGCGAGTCTAAATACACATACATTCTCAAATACTGTGAAACGCGTAAAACACACGTATCCAAGAATTCTAGAACGTACACAAGCCAATATCTTCGTCAACTTTATACGATATTAATGACAGCATCCAACGTACAAAACCCGTCTATAATGCTCATATGTACAGGATTTTCCAATAAGATGTGTTATTTTGATATTCGATCGTAAAAGATCAATGGTTTCGTTGCTTGTGTGGCACGTAGCGCCGTCTTGTTGAAAGTAAACATTGTCCAGATCAATACCATCCAATTCCAGCCTTAAAAAATCATTAATCATCTCTCGATAGCGCAGTCCATTCACCGTAACTGTTGCTCCAGCCTCATTTTCGAAAAACTCAGGTCCAATGACTTTGCCGGACCATAAACCGCACTAAACAGTCACACGTTGAGGATAGAGAGGCTTTCCAACAATAACTCTTGGGTTTTCCGAGCCCCAGATGCGACAATTTTGCTTGTTGACGAAGCCACCGATGTGGAAATGGGCCTCATCACTCAAGATGATTTGCATTTGATTCACTCAAGTGAATTTTATTAATTTCAATGCGTTGTTGAAGCGTGTTTCGTTCCATTTTTATTAATAACGTAGTTTCTACTTGTTAAATGTCAAAAAATGCCCGCTTCAAAAGTAACATCTACCGAAATAGCGGGCTATTCAAAATAACACCTCTTATTGGAAAACCCTGTATAATGCACAGAATTGTATACTCTATTACTAATCCATTGGATTGTATGCGCGCGCTGCTTTGACAGTTTGCTTTGAGCTTGGATACTTCGCCAACTTGTTCTAAATGATAATAGTGAATTGTGTGGTTGTTTATTTGAATCATTAATGCGAAAAAGTTTTGTGTCTCGGCCATTTGCGGAAAAAAACTTATTCTGGATACTGGAAATATTGAGTTATGGAGCTTAATGGATTTATGGAGATAATTTTAGGCGGTACCTAATTGTATCTTGTTGGTGGGCTAGCGTCTAGATGTGCATATTTGATATCAAGTACGTAGTAAGTACGAGTATAAACATTTGATGTCCAGCATCCCTTCTACAAAAAGTCTCCGACCGCCACTGGTACACACGTATATTCATATTCGACGGTTTGTCTCGATCGAACATGTTGACTTGGAATCATGCCTGACATTGCGTCCACACGCTCGACCAGCTCGACCCAAGACGCTTATTAGTCAAATCGTGAATTTCTGTCGAACGTCAAGCAAGAATAAAGGCCCGTGAATCTTTTTCGCATCGAACAAAAAAAATTCGAGCGAGACGGTACACACGTTGAGAGATAAGATAAGAGTAAAACTATCGAGTATGAACGAGCGTGGAAACACAGCTTAAGGACCCGTAGTAAGCATTCAAAGATAGTTTGAACGAGTTTGAACGAGTTTGAACGAGTATGAACGAGCGTGGAAACACAGCTTAAGGACCCTTAGTAAGCATTCAAAGATAGTTTGAAAGTACGATAATAATTAACCCTTTAAATATCAGGAACCCAAATTCGTATGATGTTTGGAGCCAAATTTGGTCTTCTAATTATTAAAGGGTTGGCGATGCACTACGTCGTGTAATATTTTGAATTGAACCGCCATCAATAACACTCCTTACGTAGATGGCGATAATGCTTAAATTCCCGCTTAACACCATCCAGCTGTTTTGATTTAGGCGAGAAAAAAACATGGCCATAAAGTGCCTTTTATTTTATTTTGTGGATGTTCAGGCATAAATATTTAAATGTTTTCCGATCATTTTATAAATAACTTAATTTGCCACATTATACAACAAAACCATAACCGAAAATGGGTTGGTAAGTAGGAAATTTTGAACTTTGAAGCAGTTTCCATGGGCCTTATAAATATTTTTTTCTGGGCTTATAAAAAGATTATCTAAAAAATACTCGATTATTTCAAAGGCCAAGATGTATTCTACTCGCGGTATTTATTTAAAGCATCTGAAACAATTCTAGGCGACCAAATTTTCAAACCAAAAACACATGATTTTGCATTGCTTCGTAGTGCATCGCCTCAAGCGAAAATTGTGAAAATATTTAATAAAACACGAATCGTTTGAAATAGAGCAAAAATCTCTCGACAAATGCAAGATGCATTTAAAGATACAATGTAATTTTTTTCATGCCTATAAAATATTAAATCAAAAAAAAATAACGTTTTTTTAAATAATTTTAGAAGCTTACTTTGCGATTTTTTTTCTATCGAAGGAATTTCATATAATTAACATTTCGGCATAACAAATGTATGGATATTATCTTCAATAATAACGTATATTTTTAAGGAACTTAAAAACTTAAAGGGTTAATGAGACACTTGTTTATAAATCGGTATAATTTAGGTATGCGGGGGCTTAAACAACTAGGCAGTCGGCACTGTCGGCAGACCTAAGGATGAGGTCCTTGCTTCAATTCATGGATGTGACCGAATCCTTTTTCTGTTTAACAGAGTCGTTAATATCGTCCTTAATGATTAATGAGTCGGTTATATTTTACTTTATTTAATGAAATTATTTATTCAGATCGAACCCACGACCTGCAGTGGGAACCAATAGCTTTAGACACCTTGACCAACCAATCGACTGATACATTATGGTATTGATCTTGAAAATAATGACATTTTTCCGCAAATAAGTTCTGGGAAAGAAAAGGGTATGAGTGGTAGGTATGAATCTAGGGATCAGTGTGTCCAAGAGTGACGGACATATGAATATATCCCTCCCACTGCGGCGCAAGGCGATGGATCGAGAGATAAGTTGGAGAGGTCAAAGGTTCCCAATCTGACACGCCACGCAGCTGGTGGGCAGGCACATCCTGTACACAAACCTCACCCGATGAACCTGACCACGTCTGCTAAATCACCAAACTACTTGGGAGTGACCTTGTGGCAAAGGTGTTGGTTATCCAATAAATGGTTCCAGGGGCGGCGGTACATTATTAAAATTTATTTTATCGCTAGAAATCTTAATGAAAATAAATAATATTATTTTTCTTAAAAACAGTACTTACGTAACAAAAAAAAGTTTGTTGATTGACAATTAAGCGCGGAATTTAAGTTTATATAGTTATGTGATTACCATTAATTTAAGTGTGATTATCATTAACTTAAGGGTGATACGTAATTATCATTAATTTAAGTGTGATATGTGATTACCAATAATTTAAGTGTGATTATCATTAATTTTAGGGTGATAAGTGATTATCATTAATTTAAATGTGGTATGTGATTACCAATAATTTAAGTGTGATTATCATTAATTTAAGTGTGATACGTGATTATCATTAATTTAAGTGTGATATGTGATTACCAATAATTTACGTGTTATTATCATTAATTTAAGGGTGATACGTGATTATCATTAATTTAATTGTGATATGTGATTACCAATAATTTAAGTGTGATTTTCGTTAATTGTGCGGTTTTTAAAATGTGATAAAAGAGTCTGCAATAAAGTGTGATTTTTAATTATTTAAAAAGAGATTGTTCCGTAATGGTTTTATCTGAGTTGTGTATTGCATAATAAAAAAAAATACTAGCGCAATTTGACCGGGTTGTAAGCTGAGTGGAAAAATGCTTCGGGTTCCTACCCAGGCGTCGCGGGTTCGATCGTCGTCAGTCATCATGACTGAAGAATTTATTGGAGGAATTCAGGAGTGTTTTTTTTCTACTGAAAAAAATTTCTGTGTATTGCAGAAAACTGTTTCTTTAGCAGTAGATAAAATCTTTTGTACGGCGAGCTTTGGCGTCATTAAATTTGCACATTTTTCCGTGATATATTTCTAAGTCCGTTAACGAAATTACAATAGTCAGATTTTAATAATCGGAGTAAAACAGAATCTTGAACGGGGTGATCTCTAGCGTTATGAAATGTGCACATATATTTCTCGTGGTATTTGTAGGTCAAAAGCTCCGAGTATTTTCAGTTCACAAATATATTTTCCATGAATATCTTTGAACGGGTGAGTTCTGGCGTCATTAAATTTGCATCATATATAATAATAACAATAACCAAATAATTCAATATATACTAGAACTTCAATCAACAATTACTGCTTATTACATTTAGGTTCAATTCCCGTCGGCGGCTTTTATTTTTACTCGGGAGATATTTTCAATTTGTATTGATATTACAGGCGACTAATTATTGCTTACTATAATTTATTATTCTTCGAGAGTTGTTTAGAAAGTTGAAAGAGATTATTTAAACTCACCTCCATCCGGGAAAACGATCTTCTGCTCCGTCTTCCCATAGAAGTCATCGGAGTGAAGATCTTGGTCAGGATGGTGAGGCCTATCCGGACCCAGGAGAGTGTGCCCAGCTGCCACAGGTCCTGGCAGAGCAGCCCCGGCGGCCACCTCGGGTCTTTCTCGGAGTCTCAACTTGCGCAAGATCTGATTCTGAACAGACTGCACGCGCAACGCTTGGAGTCTGGCGTGCTCACCGCATCCCGCACAATTATCAGCAGCTTGGTTAATCCCTTTCTCTTCAGCACCATTCTGATGAAGCATGTTGTCCAGGACCTTCTCTGTATCCTCCAGGAAGTCACTCCAAGCTTCTACGAATCCTCCACGCGTCCTTTCTGCGTTTCCTCCTGCCCCAATCAACGCGAATACCAACACACACAACAGAGATAAATTCATATTTATCTCGTCTCACTCTCAGTTATATGATCCACTTAGTTTAATCAACGTACTCGGTTGTCCGTAATTTGCTAATTTGTCGACAGAATTAGCAAAAATATTCTACTTCCAAAAAATAACAGAAATTTGACAAAATGATGCAACACACTGACTAATAAAATCACTTGACTTTTATGTACAGATTTTATATCCGCTCAGAATAAGGCCACAATTTGTTTAATTCTGAATTTTTTAATCCAATTTTTAACACGTTTACAAATATATCAACGCAATTTCTGGACTTTTATAAAATTTGAAAATTCACTATTTGGTGGTTAAATGTGTCGGTTTGTTTGTTTAATGTCTAACGTATGTCTAGTTTGCTTGTAGCGGGGTATGGGACAAGCCAGTGCAAAGTCCACTTTGGTCGCGTGTCGCTATCGGGTTTGGCTTCAACTGTTGCATGTGTTGACAGTATTGGACCATGTTTGTTTTATTAGCACATTCCCTCGACAAGTGATCACTCTGTACCTTGGAACTGTTGTCTAATCTGACCAAGTGTCATTCTCCCTAGAGGTTTAGCGTTGAATAGCACTTTGCTTATTTATCTCTTTAACAAACAATTCTCCGCAAAACCTTGACTCGTTTCTAATACAATTCAAAAGCTAAAAATCTTTTCTAAATGCGTCTCTTCCAAAACGTGAGTGATGAGTTTTCACCGAATCTTTTAGCACTCATCCACAAAGCGTTTCTTTTTTTAAAGACTATGTTTATCTCCTGTTACACGACAAGAAAGCTTTTGGGTATTTTACTGTTAAATATTTGTATGATTTCTTCTTGTGCTCCCTCCGTGTCTGACTCTCCGGTCTCCGATTCCTGTTGAGGCCCCATAATCTTCTTTGTATATCCTTTGCACTTCTTCCTCTGCAAAATCACCCACACTCACAGGCATTACATTGGATCGAATGCATTTTTCAAGAAAATATGTAACACTTATATTTCAATACCCGATTCACGTAAGTTATAAAATTCCTTTGCTTTACCTGTTTTTAATAATTCGATTGAATAGATTTGTATTACTTTAGATTTTTTTTAAATTTGAGTAAATTCGATAGGATATAAAATATCAATATCAAATATTGTAGAATTTTTTTAGTCGATTCCTTTGATAGATGACACAGCCTCACAAAACAGCTTGTAAACAGCACTGAACGTATTTTCGAAGTATTTAGCGTACTGAGTAGCATTGGTGGCACTCGTGTGTGTAGTGTGGTACTGATAGCGAAGCGACCAAAGACTATTTTTATATACCTACCAACATTTGTGTTTCAATACGGACAGCTTGATTAGTTCAGGGGAACTAAACTCAGATCCGCCAGAGTTTGGTAACCTATTTTATCAACAATTAAAAAATAATTTAATTCGGAGAAATTTCTTATCTGGTTAAATTATACACAAATATAAATTTGTTTATAATTTCTTCAGACGTGAGGCATCATAATTTGACGGAATTTGTTGAAATTTGGTAGAATTTGAATTCCTCCACAAATCTTTTCCACTGTCTTTGACTCCAAGTCAGTCCTTAAGTCTTCCCGTCCTGGTCCGATCCTCTTCCTCTTGTAGCCCGGTCAATCTAGACAAAAAATCGACCTTAACTGAAAAAAATAGGGGAAAGCTGAATTTTTGTAAGTACTGCAGGGAGTATTTTCATAAAACTCCCCACTCTTCTCCCGTTTGCTTCCTCCCCTGTACCACCCAAATATTTAAATTGGAGGTTCTATTTAAGCCGGTATATCTCCTAAATTAAAATATATGTCAGAAAATTACTTCCATAAATAAATTCTGTACAAAATTACCGAAAAAAAACCGGGTTTTGGAAGTTGGATAAACGCTTTAAAATGATGTATAACATTGATTACTTTTATCCTTCTTACCCATCAAGAATACACGGCAGGGCCGAGGGACACGTTGCAATTTGTTGCTTTACCAAGATATAACAGATCGAAAAAACAAAGATAAATATTCAGTATGTTTTTCCGTGACTTAAGTTTTTGGACGTTATATAATTTATGAGTGTTTTGCTCATTTGATTCAACAGAAAACAATATTTTGAAACTATAAAAAAATGCACACTGAAAATTAATGTCCTTAAAAATAACGAGAGCGTACTAGACCAATAGTATTAGGGTTGGCACAAGTGTTAATTCTACCCCATCAACCACTACACCACAGCCATTCATAGTTAGACAGTTAGAAAATTAATAAAATTTTATGAAAGACTATTATTTGCCACAAAAAATGCTTTCGATGTTAAGCTAGCACGTAAATACCGTGAAACAATTAATATAGTACTGACACTAAAAATTCAAGAAACATTATTTAACATTTTGCAATAAAAGAAATGATGAATGAAGCGCAAGCGCTTAAAGGCGATGCACTACGTCGTGTAATATTTTAAATGGAGCCGCTATCAATAACAACCCTTACGTAGGTGGCGATAAGGTTTAAATTCCCGCTTAACACCATCCGCCTGTTTTGATTTATGCAAGAAAAAAACATTGCCAAAAAGTGCTTTTATTTTATTTTGTGGATGTTCAGGCATAAATATTTAATTTTTTTTCGATCATTTTATGAATAACTTAATTTGCCAGGCCTTAATTTGTAGGAGATTTTGAACTTTAAAGCACTTTTCATAGGCCTTATACGTTATTTTTTTCTGGGCTTATAAAAAGACTTATCTAAAAAATACTCGATTATTTCAAAGGCCAAGATGTATTCTACTCGCAGTATTTAATTAAAGCATCTGAAACATTTCTAGGCGACCAAATTTTCAAACCCAAAACACATGATTTTGCATTACTACGTATGGCATAGTATGGTTTTTTTTTGTTTGATTGGGTCGCTGCAGAAGCTCGCTAGTTCCATACAAGAAAACCAACTCGGCAATTTTTATGGCATTAATTTTCCGTATTCAGATACATTTTTGAAAAAAAAACAACTAATGATTTCTTCAATAATTGCAAAATCATTTCGTGATGTCATTTTAATCTATATAAAATTAATAATTTTGGTAACTAACTTTCTGACTAACCATGTTCCAAAACCAATGCTTAGTCAGAAACGAAGAAACCATTGTCTTTGAAACAAAGTATATATGAATCAGTTGTTAGTATCACATCGAGAAACGTCTGGACGCGAAACACAAAGCTGGTTGGTTGCTGGGAAGTAAATTATGAACATTTATAAAAGTGTCTTAACTAAATACTCTGAAACTAACCACGACTCTGAAAATAGAAGCTGCCTTACTTTGCCGAATTTGGACTTCGCAAATTTGTTCATAACGTGGCGAGTAATTTGCGCTCCCATGTAAAAATGTCTATTCATTCAAAGCAGATTTTACTTTTAAGAAGTAAATGGTGATATTATAATGCGAGATGCCTATTTACTGTCAGATTGATTTATTGACGAATCACAGTCAGCTTCACTCCCTTCGTTCTTCAACAGTTGATTTTACCCCTCGCCCATATCTTCTCGTCTATTAATTCCTATGTCTGTGATAATAATTCAAATAATAAAAGAAAAACAAAATCACAGCTTTTTAACTGAAAATCGTACAAGTCAAAAACATACATTTCCAACACAAAAATGTAACACCACTTTTGCTCAACATCATTACATCTATCTAGGGAAAAAATTCTTCGACAGCCTACCTGAAAACATCAGATCAATCGAAAACGATAAACACCTACTAAAAGCGATTAAAGAGAAGTTCAGTGTAAAAATACCACAATGATGAAACTATCTTTTTAATTAATATTTTTTTAATTACATATATTTTTCAAATTTCCTTGAATCATAATTATATACATAAAATTTTCCTAATCCTGATGCTCAACACTATTTTAAACACAAACGCCAGCTTCTATAGAAGAGTAACATTAAAAAAAAACAAAAGCAGGGAAAACTAGTTTCATGGATTATCTTAATTAATATTATTATACTCTGTAAATTGATTAAGACGATGCCATACGTAGTAATGCAAAATCATGTGTTTTTGGTTTGAAAATTTGGTCGCCTAGAAATGTTTCAGATGCTTTAATTAAATACTACGAGTAGAATACATCTTGGCCTTTGAAATAATCGAGTATTTTTTAGATAAGTCTTTTTATAAGCCCAGAAAAAAATAATGTATAAGGCCTATGAAAACTGCTTTAAAGTTCAAAATCTCCTACTTACTAACCCATTTTTGGTTATGATTTTATTGTATAATGTGGAAATTTAAGTTATTTATAAAATGATAGAAAAAAATTAAATATTTATGCCTGAACATCCACAAAATAAGATAAAAGGCACTTTTTGGCCATGTTTTTTTCTTGCATAAATCAAAACGGGCGGATGGTGTTAAGCGGGAATTTAAACCTTATCTCCATGTACGTAAGGGTTGTTATTGATAGCGGCTCAATTTAAAATACTACTCTGGGCTTGTAAAAAGACTTATCTAAAAAATACTCGATTATTTCAAAGGCCAAGATGTATACTACTCGCAGTATTTAATTAAAGCATCTGAAACATTTCTAGGCGACCAAATTTTCAAACCAAAAACACATGATTTTGCATTACTACGTATGGCATCGCCTTAATTAGCGAAGTTTCACTGTTCATTTCGTTGTTGAATTCTTCAATCTCCGTAGCAAGAAAGTTAACAGACTTCACAATATATTGGAATTTATCAATTTTCTCCGTGAATAAGTTAATTTGTACTGTGTTCAATCTTTGGTAACCCAGAAGTTTTATTTGATTTATGTAGCAACCATTTTTTACCGTTTCTCTGTAGTATAAATATGAACATGGTAACGTTTAAACAAAATTTTCTATAAGAATATATTATAATACTGTCAATGTTTTCCATCTCTTCACATGATTGCTTTGTGTATTTACGCTCTGATCATATGGTAGTTGGATGCTATTTTAATGGATGTCATTTGCTTTAATCAATTGATCTGAAACGAATACAAAATACAGCAATATCTATTTCAGTTTATCAACAACGAATAACCCAGTGTGCCCCGCGCAGATCGGCGACTGATAGAGTTCGAATCTCAGGGGAGAGTCGGTCCATTTTTTAGCAACGATTTTCAGGGTGAATTACGTAGATCAAGAATGCCAGGATTTTGTTTTCTTAATTACTATGTCTTTTATACCTAAATATCTAATTAGATGGTTTCATATCTGTTTGCACCAAAGTCATCTTTGAAGTGTATTCTCTTAGTCATTTTTATAACTAAAAATTAAATTTGTAACAATTATTTTATAAGCAATAATTATTAGCCTGAAACACTCATCCAAATTGAAAAATCTCCTGATAAAAGATACATGACGCCAACGGGACTAAAACCCGTGTCCTTTCGATTAATCGAAATGTGTCCTTTAATTAATCGAAAGGACACGGGTTCTAGTCTCGTTGGCGTCATGTATCTTTTATCAGGAGATTTTTCAATGTGGATGAGTGTTTCAGGCTAATAATTATTGCTTATAAAATAATTGTTACCCTTTGTGCTATGCATAAAAAACTTGTCTTAAAAAACATAAGTTTGCCAAAAAAAAAAAAAATTAATTAAATTTGTAAAATTTAAATATTGAAGACAATATTAGTGATTTCTAAACGAAAATCTGAAACAGAAAAATCAGAAAAGGATACGGTCACATCTAGGACTCGAACCCAGGACCCTTGTCTTTCCGGGACAGTGCTCTACCAACTGAGCTAATGGGACCCTATCCCCCTCGGTCACTTTTAACTGTATCATACTTCGAATAACAACTACCAACATTGTCTTCATTTTTTCACCGCATATTTTTATTGGCAACTATCTTTATGTATGATCGCAAGATAAAAATGTGCGGTGAAAAAATGAAGACAATGTTGGTAGTTCTTATACGAAGTATATTTAAATATTACAATTTGAGGTTTTACTAGGTTTTAGGTGTTATTCCGAAAAATAAATTAAATTTGTGTTTAGATTTTAGGTAGAAAAAATAACTCGCACCTCAAATCTCTCATAATTATAAATAGAAAACAAATAATAACGGATTTTATGCAAAGATAAGATTTTTATTAAGTTTTGAATTTCATTAATTTTTATCTCTTGTAATATTTTCATTTGTTGCTTGACGGGTTTTACCAAACCACAGTCGATATCCATTTTCATATCTCCCTTCCCCCATTTCCTTTAACCTTCGGCATTCCAAGACGTAAAACATAACTGGGGTTGCCACGAGGGGTGATTCAGTTACCCCATTGCATTTGTTTAATGTGATAATTTTTATTTTATTTTTTTTATTTTTTATTTATAAACATTCAAACCTGCTAAACTACTTATGTAGTTTGTCAGCAGGTACATAATGACAACATTTTTGCAATAACATGGTACAATGGTAAAACAGTATGTATACAGTCGCACAAGAGTCTCAACTGCTCCCATCAATCTGGAGCCAGCGAGACTATGGCATCCCCATTTGGGGTAGGGAAGTGCCTGGCTTTTCATATCTGGTCATCAAACATGGCTAAAGCCATTTCAAGCAACGTTTCAATTCTGAATGGTGGTCTTAAACTAGGGTAATACTGAGAGTATCTTTCACTGTAGCAAATTCCCCATCTCCTTCACATACCAACCACCTTCAGCCTCACAATATACCATACTGTCTCAGATTGTTGGGACTCTTGCGCGGTAATCACATAAAAAAGTGTTATAAAGTCATGAAAAGTGATGAAAAAAAATCTCGGTTAAGGCGATGCCATACGTAGTAATGAAAAATCATGTGTTTTTGGTTTGAAAATTTGGTCGCCTAGAAATGTTTCAGATGCTTTAATTAAATACTGCAAGTAGAATACATCTTGGCCTTTGAAATAATCGAGTATTTTTTAGATAAGTCTTTTTATAAGCCCAGAAAAAAATAATGTAAAGGCCTATGAAAACTGCTTTAAAGTTCAAAATCTCCTACTTACGAACCCATTTTCGGTTATGATTTTATTGTATAATGTGGCAAATTAAGTTATTTATAAAATGATCGAAAAAAATTAAATATTTATGCCTAAACATCCACAAAATAAAATAAAATGCACTTTTTGGCCATGTTATTTTCTTGTATAAATCAAAACAGGCGGATGGTGTTAAGCGGAAATTTTAACCTTATCGCCATCTACGTAAGGGTTGTTATTGATAGCGGCTCAATTTAAAATATTACACGAAGTAGTGCATCGCCTCAAATAGGTTACGTAGGCTATGTTGATAGATTAGTTTCATTGATCGCTTTTAATGACTTCATATCACTTTATAATTATCATTGTGTTGAGCTGTCATGGAACCGATTTCGGGTACCCCCATCGGCAACGGATAGGTTAATTGTAAATTTCACTGGCCAACACCCTCCACATTCATAAACTATCTACAATATTATATCAAATGGTTAACAAGGGCGATATTGAAAGTTTTACGACCCTGCACAGCGGATAAGTGAACTCATTAACTGCAATCACCAAATTCAATTATATTAAATACTGCGCACTTATTAGTTAGGCCACGACTTGTTCGAATGTATTTTTTTTGTTGTTGCGTGAACCTTTATGAGACCTCCCGTACAAACAATTTAATTTACAGATTAATATAATTTTATAATATGAAGTTATTATGTAGTGTTTTCTGAATTAATTATAAATATTGTAACGTTATAGAATTGTGCAAGTTTGGATTGCCAGGGTAGTGCTCTATTATTGTTTTGTTGCGAGTTTTTTGGGTGGCTGCCCTGCGATCGGTGGTACGGGGCGGGCTAGATAACGCGGGTAGGAAAATCGGGGTGACAATACGAAGGACAAAAAATGAAAAAGAGCACGCGGATACCATGAACCGATGAATGAAGGATACAGACTTTCCGTGTAAACTAACCAAACATAAAACAAACGTTTTGACTCCTGCGTGAGATCAGCCTGTTCTTTAAAATATACAATCAGTTATTTGGATTATAAAATAGTTTTATTTGTGAGTGTTTTTGAAGTGTAATTCCTTGGAGACTACACTGGATTACCAAGCATGCTGTCGGGGGGCCACAAAGATGAATCATCACTGTCCCCGCGTAGCCTGCCAAACGTTCAATGGATGCTGATTAATTGAGGATGGTCTCGCGCACCCCTTCCCACGAATCTCTACCCGGAGCTAACTCATACGGATTTCGCGGGGACCTGTCGTCCTGCTCACCGCTGGCGGACTCTCCAAACCTCCTCAGACATGACAACATGATCAAGGTTCTTCAATGCTTTCTCACATTCTGCCTCCTTGCCTTAGCCTCATCATAGCCCTGGTGATTAACAAGGGTCCATGCTCATCAGACGTGACAATATATTACAAAGTATTTTAGTGCAGTTGAGTGGTTTCGGTTTCAGTCTGTATTGGTGTCAGTACATTATTTTCTATTTCTGATCTCTCTATGTTTTGTATCCAGCTTTTTATTTGGGAATCAAATGTTGTGAGTTTTGAATGAGAGTGGGATTTTGTTGTAAAGTTTAGTGTCATAGTTTAGGAAGCTTTTTTTTCCAAAATGTTGTAGCAAATAATTGACCACTCCTAGTTTTATAAATAAGGAGCTATCTTCCTTCTGTAGAAAAATCTGTTCAAGTGAATACCGCACAAGAGTTCTGACTGCTCCCCAATAAGCGAGTAGGACTATGACATTCCCAATATTGGGGTATGTTGTGAGGCTGAATAGATTGGGGTAGGTTAGTAGATGGGGAAAAGATTTATTTTTTTTACACACTTTAGGCTTTTACTCACATAAGGCAAAAAAATCCCCATAAACTACTTTTTAGCAGTTTGTCTAACGGGTTCTTTACATTAAAAATCTTATTATAGTGAGTTTATACTTACATTTTTACAATTATATAAAATAAAAAAAATTAGAAATTTTACAGAAATATAGAAAAAAAAAATATGAAAAACATAAATAACTATTTTAAAAGTCTTTAGAATAATATATCATTGTAAGCTAATACAAATGAATTCTTTCAGTAAGCCAAGTGTTCAGTAAGTTCACCAATTGTTTGTTTTGGGCAGAGTTTTTAATATCAGCAGGTAACATATTAAAATAACTGGGAATCATATAGTTTAACGTTCTTTGTCCATATTTATTTGTATGCTTAGGTACAATAAGTCCTTCATTAAAGTTAAAATGAATATTATGATTGTGTTCTAGCCTGTTTATATATAAAGGGTTATTTATGTGCTGAAATATAATTTTGTACCACAGAATTGCTCTCACTGAAAGAATTTTGGGACTCTGATAGAAGCATGGAATATTATGCCTTTCTTTCTATACATTTTTTTCAGCTAATAATTTAACCAATGAATCTTGGACGGATTGAACATGGTCGATATTAGTTTTACACAAAAATCCCCAAGCTGTTATTCCATACTTTAATTAATTAATTAATAGATTACTTTCAAACAGGGCGATACTGAGAGATCTTCCACTTTGGTTAAATAATAAATGGTACATTTTCTACTGTCATATCGTAAATCAAGTTATAAGAAGATACAACGTTAAAAACATATTAATACTTTTTTTTTCAATTTGGCCGTATACGTACCGAGTATAGGTACCACCGCCCCGCGAACCATTTATTGGATAACCATCATATATGTCAAAGGTCACTTCAAGTGGTTCACTAAGTTTGATAACTTAGCAGGGGTGCCAGGGGTTGGTCTTGGCGTCGGATCCGTCTGGTTGAGACTTGTTGAGAGTTAATTCATAAATGTACAAATTTATTATCAATTTTATTATTTGTAATTTATTTCTAATTCGTAGTGTTTATTATTGCCACAAAACTGATAATTTCACGTTATACCCCGTACTAATAAACGCGTTTTAAAATTGTACATAAAACCGAATAGAATGATAATAATTTATTTATTTAGAGATAAAAAGAATTTGGCATTCTCAGACTATAAAATTATTACCATTTTTTATTTCGGCTACTGGCATTATACCTAGCTCTCATTCAAAATTTAGGCGTATTAGATCTATCAAAGAAATAATAAAAATAATATTTACATAAAAATGCAAAAATCAATCATTTTAAATACTTGTAGGATTATGAAAGATTATTTAAATTTTTATATTGAGGGATCAGTAGGATTTATAGGTCCAGTTAGAAGTTCTACCGAGCCGAACCCTCTGATATGATTATCTTGAGTACTACCATGAGACTTTTACATTCGGTAAATATGGTTACAAATGTTTACAAAAAGGTTATTAATTTTCCTACTTTATGTCCGGGTTCCACAACTAAACCCTTCCACACACTTTTCCACAAATGATCATTTAGTCAATCCACATTATGCAAATGCATTATATAAGCAAAATAATTACAAAACAATACAAGAACAATACGTCAACTAACCAGAGATTAAATGGGAAAATAATTCACCGATTTTCATATCAGAGGCTTCGGCTCGGTAGAACTTCTAATTGGACCTATAAATACTACTGATCCTTCAACATAAATATTTTAAAAATATTTCATAATCCTATATTTATTTAAAATAACTAATTTTTAAATATAAATTCTTTGACAGATCTAATACGCCTAAATTTCGAATGACAGAGCTAGGTATAATGCCAGTAGCAGAAATAACAAATGGTATTATTTTTATAGTCTGAGAATGCCAAATTCTTTTAATTTCATTTCCAAAATCTGTGTATTTTCTTATTTCAAAAAAAATATATTTTAAATTTATTAAATTTAAACTTATTTCTTTGTAAATTACACTGATGGGTAACGTTCACAAGTTAAAGAAAATTTGTTTCAATAAAAATTGAATATTCATTTAGACTTTTAGAAAAAAGTCAATAGGTATCCCATATACATTGTTTATCCGAGACCAAACCAATTCATTTGAAATTTGTGATCATTCAAAAAGGTAGGTTATATTAAATGTTGCAAGATAATAATGTTAATTTTGAATTTGAAGTATGAGTCTCAAAGGTTAAATGGTTATGACGCTGTTCCGGTAAGACAGTAGATCCTGGGTTCGATTCCTAGTTGGTGATAATCTGGCTTGCAAATAGCACAGACCATCAGGGAATATTTTAATTCCCTATGAAAAAAATGGATTGATTTTTGAATTCACTCTACAGGAGAAGCAACAACTCAAAACCAGCCACCAAATACATATAAACAGAAAGACTCACCAGAGAATACCACTCGCAATTGAGATTCGGCAGCAGACGGCAGATCAGCACAATAATATATTTTAATTCGCACTATTAGATTATAATATGTCAACAAGCTCTCAAGAGAGTAGAATTATTAATAATGATGAATTAGCACACTTGTAATTCCACACGTACTGCCACATTATTGTGACAAAAAATATTTTTAATCATTTTAGTCTTAAATAGACCTCTTTTGACTATACAATCCGGATGAATCCATCTGATCAATGCAAAGGTGACTGTAATTCGTTATCACTCACCTGCAGAGCAAAATCTATTCAAAACTGACCAGAGATGTCTCTTTCGTCCATTATTTTAAATTTATATTTTTAAAAATTAATTCACACTAATTTTAAATCGACTGCTTCTCCACTAGTTGTGATGGTTATCTTTTTTATTTTCTGTGTTTTCTTCTTCTTCAATTATATATTTTCAACCGTACTCACTAAATTGATGTTTACAGTATAACAGACACCATGATTGTACAATGTTGACTTAGAACTGGGCACCCCAGTAAGGACAGTTTTTCAAAACTCAAATATATGTATTATTTAAATCTTGAAAATTTAGGTCAAGTTCAAGTGTTTTTTTCTATCTGACTACTGTTACGTAACAACTACTTGTATGTATTGTATTCACCTACAATATGTTTTAGTAATGTTTTGTTTTGCTGTCCAGACAAATTGCCTTCATCGCTCAACTCATTCTCGATGTAGACTTTGTACCTCCGTTTAGTTTTTTAAATATCTGTAGCAGTGTCAGTAATTCTGGAAAATACGAGACATTCCACTCAAATGGATCACTGAAGATATAAAACCCATAGAAATGTATTAATTGTGATAGTTTCTGCGTGTTTTAACAGTGGCGGCTTTTGACTTTTGGGAGTTCTAGAGTGCTAATATTACAAAAAGGCATTATTGATTTTGTTGTAGCTGAAAACTATATATATATATATATTTTTTTAGAATATTACAAATTTTTTTGTATGAAAAATTTCAGGAAATTTCAGTTTGGCCGCACTGATTTGAAAAAACCAAAGATATTAGAAGAACGAGATGTGCTATGCGCAGTTCGTACTGAGTGGAATTGTTTTGCCGAGTGTCGCCGGTTTTGTTCACCATACTACTGTACACCTTCGCTTACGCTAAGGCATCGCTAAGGTATCCGCACTAATACATAGAACAGATTTCTGTGCGTACACGTCCCGATACCGTTCAAAGTACCCTAATTAGGTAGTACTCCGGCTACGGTCCGGCGGCCAACATAGCATATCTCGTTCTTCTAATATCTTTGGAAAAAACACACATTGAAAAAATCGAATTTTGAAAAAAAAGTAAAACATCGTTTTCAGCTACAAACAACATCAATAATGCCATTTTTTGTAATATTAGCATTTTAGAACACCCAAAAGTCACGAGCCGCCACTGGTTTCAAGTATAGTAAAATCATTAGTCAAAGTATTTAGAATATTTATAGTATACATACATATCCTATACATTGAAAAAAAAACATTCCCATCCCCTTTTCTTACCCCTTGGAATTTTTTTGATATTTTTGATAAATTTTGCACTCTTGACGTTCAAAATAAGAGGAAAATTACAGTCTATGATTTATTTTTACATTAAGGCGAAGCTTAATGCTAAATCACTTTTTGATTAATATTTATAACGAATTGGTGTAGATTATGATTACAAAAAATATGCTTTAGATAAATTGAAGGTTTTCCTATCGTTTCGCTTGAGTGGAATACAAATAAAAAAATAAATTACGCAATTAAATTTTTTTTTTCAATAGAAATGTATGGACGCGTAAAGGAAACAACTTTAAAAAAATATAGTATTATAGCTAAGATTATCTGTGACAGTTTCACTAGATTAACTTTTTTACTTTCTTACAAAATTATTTACAAAATAAATAAAAACCAGTTTTGTGCTTGAAATCGAACGTTTCAAGACTCAGTTTGTCAAGCGATTTTAATGCATATTACCTACAATATAAGGTATACCAATAATATACGCATTTTGGCTTGTAGCTTCCTCTTAAGGCGACATCAGACTGTAATAACGGAGGTTTGCTCGTCGCTCACATTTTAATTGTTTCCGATGAACGTATTACTATTATCAAGCGAAACGATAGGAAAACTTTCAATTTATCTAAAGCATAGTTTTTGGTATTCATAATGTACACCAATTCGTTACAAAGATGAATCAAAATAGTGATTTGGCTTTAAGCTTCGCCTTAAGTGTTAACAGCTGGTATTATATTATTGGTTAAACAGTGTTTCCAGAATTTTAGACACCATTCTTTGAACCAATCTGCTGATTACAGTGCTCCAGTATTCGATGAATAAATAAATACATTTGTTTTGTTGATTATGTTTTTTTATTGCCAGCAATGAATTATTGATTCATTTACGCCGACTGTCGACAAAGCGGAATTTCCGTACCGGGAAATAAACCAAACAAAACATTAATGTTTTTGCAGGCGTGTAAAAGGTAATATTACATATTATTAAGGCGATGCACTACGTCGTGTAATATTTTAAATTTAGCCGCTATCAATAAAAATCCTTACGTAGATGGCAATTCCCGCTTAACACCATGCGCCTGTTTTGATTTATGCAAGAAAAAAACATGGCCAAAAAGTGCCTTTTATTTTATTTTGTGGATGTTCAGGCATAAATATTTATTTTATTTCGATCATTTTATAAATAACTTATATTTCCACATTATATAATAAAATCATAACCGAAAATGGGTTCGTAAGTAGGAGATTTTGAACTTAACAGCAGTTTTCATAGTTCTCTACATTATTTTTTTCTGGGCTTATAAAAAGACTTATCCTAAAAAATACTCAATTATTTCAAAGGCCAAGATGTATTCTACTCGCAGTATTTAATTAAAGCATCTGAAACATTTCTAGGCGACCAAATTTTCAAACCAAAAACACATGATTTTGCATTACTACGTATGGCATCGGCTTTAACCACAAAAATTTAATCTTCGGGTATCCCCAATCTCCAATATAATAATTTGATAGTACCTACCTACTTGATATTGTGATTTATAATCAATTATATTTACGTAATATCGAGTGGCACCGTTTTTTTCAACGGGGTGGGAAATTAAAATTATTTTTGAGATTATTTTTTTTTGGCCTGACTATTGAGAAATTTACGACCTACCTAATTTGATACCTACGTACTTAGTTCATACTTTTTTACATTAAGTGGAAACTACAAGCCAAAAATGTGTATATTTTGGTATATCTTATATCGTAGGTAATAGGAATTAAAATCGCTTGACAAACGGAGTCTAGAAACGTTCCATTTCAAGCAAAAAACTGATTTTTATTTATTTTGTAAATAATTTTATAAGAAAGCAAAAAAGTTAATCAAATGAAACTGT
This sequence comes from Hesperophylax magnus, assembly GCA_026573805.1. Classification (NCBI taxonomy): domain Eukaryota; kingdom Metazoa; phylum Arthropoda; class Insecta; order Trichoptera; family Limnephilidae; genus Hesperophylax; species Hesperophylax magnus. The sequence continues at coordinate 12,241,233 of JAIUSX010000004.1, forward strand.
TAAAGACAATCATAGGTATAATACTGTATTTTTTAAAAGTTGTTTCTTTTTTACGTTAATATATTTACATTGAAAAAAATTTTTTTTTAGTAGTTTGCATTTATATTTTTTATTTTTTGATTTATTTTTTTATTTGTATTCTACTCAAGCGAAACGATAGGAAAACCTTCAATTTATCTAAAGCATATTTTTTGATATTCATAATGTACACCAATTCATTATGAAGATTAATCAAAATAGTGATTTAGCATTAAGCTTCGCCTTAACCCCAAACTACTCACACAACAGTTAAACATACATTCGTATAATAATGTATTTATTGGGTGTCTGCGACTTCTTCCATCATTCACTACTGTATACCACAATGTTACTGTTGAAAAATTACATTACATCGACTTTAATTCTACACAGTATCTAATTTCGGTCCAGAGATATTGCGAGTCGAGAGATATATCGGTCCAGGGTATTCTTCTACGATTCAAACCACCCTCTAATCACTCCTGGCACGAATAAGAACAAACTTTCAGCAATATCACTGATGTAACTCGTCATCTCGGTCAGGGTCGGACTTCCACTTAGGCCCGAGAGACCCCGGCCCGTTGGGGGCCCCAGCCAGGGGGACATATTAAAAGAAAAAAAATACTTCACACGGGAACAAATTTCTTTAAGGCATAAAATGACATCTTTGGGGATGTTGCGATAGTGGTACACTTTGAGGACATAGGACTCAGAAATTAATATATCAAATTATCAACGTCGGAGAGGGGCCCTGGCTAGGTGCCAAAATGATTCACATTGAGGACACAGGACTCGAAACAAATATTTCAGTAAAATGCTGACGAACTCGCAACGCCTAGGTGGTAATCTTACTTATTTGTCCACTTGGCTACTAGTTAAAGTGAAAGTGTCTTAAATACTTTCATTTTCAACAATATTATATTTCGCGTTGCAAAAATCATTTTGAATAATTGTATTTATTGAAATAATAAGTGATTTTTGAGTGCATGCGAATTTATTTTATTTTATTTGGTACAATATTTTTTACATTTCAAGTTTTCCAGTAATGTAGGCCTCACTGGGTGGCTTGCCCGTGCTGAGGCCTTCATTTTATAATATGAAAATATAATCTACATAATACATTTAAAGAGAAAATTAGATTAAAAATACACAATACAAAATAATATATTTAAAATTAAAAAATAATACATTGAAAATAATCTAGTGTGTTTGTGAGTGATGTGTGTTTATATTGGTTTTGTGTGTTACGTGTAGGTTTTATTTTTATTTTATGCTATGAAATTTTGGTAATATTGTCTTTTTTGTTCTTTAATCCATTTTGTAATTTTGTGTGTGAATTTATTTTTATTTTCCTCAATTTTAATTTCAAGTTTTACACTGTTGAAAGCTTTTATAGCATGGTATTGGTAGTGTCTTTGTCCAAAGCTTGAATTTACTGTCGGAGTTTTTATGTTTTCTTTGTACGCTTGTCTAACTGGTCTGTTAGTGTTATTTTGTGTATGTTGAAATTTATTTTTTTGTCAAAAATGTAGTTTAGTAGTGTTTTAACGTATAATTGGCGTATATCTAGTACGTCACAGCTGTTGAATATTTGGTCTGTATCAGTCGGTCTATGTTTTTTTAGTATTACCTTTAAGATCGTTTTCTGTGCGGTTTCTATGTAATTGATTGCCGAGTTTGTTGCTCCTCCCCAAGCAATAATTCCATATTCTAGTATTGATTGGCAAAGTGCAAAATACCTATATTGTTTTCAATTGTTTTATTTTATATATGTTTCTTATGTTTAGGAAAATGTGTATTGTTTTGAGAAGTTTATTTGTGATTTGTTTGATGTGAGGTATCCATCTAAGGTTATGGTCAATTACTATTCCTAGATACTTTATTTGTTCTGTTTTTTCTAGAGGATGGCAATCGCAGATGTTGGTGTTTAAACATTCGTGTATTTTTATGGTGTTTGTGTTGTTTTTTGGCTGTCCCGTGCTATTTATACTGTATGTTGTGAATTTTGTCTTTGATATGTTAAGTGTAAGTATGTTTGAGTCTAGCCATGTTTTCACTTGCGAGATTCCCAAATTCGTTATGTTATAGGATTGGAATAATGTATATAATGGAAAGAAACTGTATCAGATTTGGTTTTTGATGATCTGCGCACATCTCAAAAGCTCATGGAAGCATTTTTTCATAAAAAAGAGCTCAGAGCGACGTATTTGTGGCAGCCGGTGACAGCTTGTCTGACCGACGGACTTATGTGTGATGCTAAACGCAGTAAAACACAAGTATTTCCACTGGACTCAGTTCAGTGATACCGCGCGCGTTGTCTCAGTGACCTATCTTACCTTTTAATCCGCTATTATAATTATTGCCACAACCGCATACTTACGGCTAAAACAATGGATTACTAAAAACCGTACACTGCTTATACTCACTTGTTAAATGAGGTCTCTCCGTAGTCGGGGGGTAAGGCTGTCCTGGAAGCTGGAAGTCGAGGGTTAAAATCCATCATCCGCTCGGGTTTGCCGCTGTCGAATGCATTCTGTCACCGACCTCGGAATGAAACCTTTATGCCTTCACACAAGGATAGGTCAATATCGCATTGTCCCAGCTCCGGACCCATAGTCATATTGTGAATAGAATTTTAAAGGACAGGACAAGGAACCAAGACGTTGTCCTAAAGTTAGACATGACAGACTTCCGTAGGACAGTATCCACCGCATCGTCCGCGTGTAAACGCGCTTGAACAAGACAGTAGGACACTCGGGCATTTTACCGCCAAATTGGGGGCGAAGCGCGGGTGTTTTTTTATTTATTTTAGCGCTAAAATTAGACTTTCAGCAAAATATTCATATCTTATGATCTATTTGATATTTTTCGATGAAACTTTCAGTGTTTTACTTTAAAAAAATGTCTCTATTTATTAACGTATGTGTAATTCCTTTTTTTATGAACAAAAACTTTCTACTTTCTTGGGAATCATAGAAAAACAGTATTTCACAATCAAAATAACATATCGAAATTTATTCATTCAAAATTACAAGTTTATTTAGAAATTTTCAATACATATAAAAATAACTATAACTTATAGTGCTTCAATGTGTGATAGCGTTCGAAACACTTTCCTTTATGCAGGGGCACATTGCAAAACTTGCACATGTACCCGCGTTTCACTGCGTAGTTTGTGAGCGGAATATACGCGACAACGATTTTATTATTTTTATTTTTTTGTTGTGTTTTAAACTCATTGTATTGACAGGTAGATAGATCGGGTACCGCCGACAATAGAAAACACATGACCCCGCACCCATTTAGAACCCCTTGTTTACAAGTTTCCCGCTCCTTACCGCTTTGCGCAACAAAACGAGTAAACTCGTCTCCCGCGTCTTACTGTAAAAAGGCGTATGACGAGTTTTCTCGTTTCCCGCAAAGAATGTGTTAATAGCCAGGGCCTCATATTTAGTTTATTATTTAGCTCGTCCTCCAATACTTCCAATACATATTGGAATAAAACACCTAATATAACTCACGGACTACGGTCAAATTGTTGTGTTCTCACATTATGCTGTCCTACGCGTTCACGGCAATTCACGAAGCTGGGACATGACAATGTTGTATTGCATTCTGTATAGTCCCCGTGTGAACTAGGCAATATGCTTGCAATCTAATCTAATCTGTAATCTTTCATCACTACGCCTTAGGGTCTGAAGGCATCTATTGATTCAGAACAGAAGAATTTGTTTGACGCAAGACCCTTGCTTCATATTACGTGGAATCAGTTTGCTGATAATTGGCCAATTGGTTAGATATTTGCACGAGCCATCTGGCTGCGAGTCGCTTCGTGATTCACACACTAGGCCCAATTAATTATTTTAATGTGCTATCATTTGTCGAAATACCGATGACCCTGTGAAACACTATCTCCTCAGCGAACTCCGACCTCGGGGCGGTGGGCGGAGCAGCGTGGTTGCCGAGTGATCTCAACAGTCCATTGTCTAACCTCATTAGGATAACTTCGCTACTGATACCATACACAATAGAAACAAGTGATGAATAGTAAACCATTAATAGTATTGTAAAGCGTGCCATCAACATCATTCACCCGTTAGGGGAGAGTATGGTATATCGTACTACTTCGCACTTAACTCTCAATACTGTATGATTGAAATGGGTTAGAGAACACACAACAATATTTAAACATTTGGATTCTCGAATAAAAAGCTGGATACAAAACATAGAGAGATCAGAGATGGATACTATAATGACATCAAATATAATGACTGAAACTACTCAACTGAACATACACTTTTCCACAAATGATCATCTAGTCAATACACATTATGCAAGTGCATTATATAAGCATAATAAATTCAAAACAATACAAGAACAACACGTCAACTCACCAGAGATCAATTGGGAAAATAATTCACCGACTCCAGATATTTTACAGAACTATAAATCCTACTGATCCATCAATATAAATATTTAAAAAATCTTTCGTAATCCTACATGTACAGGGTTTTCCAATAATAGGTGTTATTTTGATATTCAATCGTAAAAGATCAATGGTTTCGTTGCTTGTGTGGCACGTAGCGCCGTCTTGTTGAAAGTAAACGTTGTCCAGATCAATACCATCTAATTCCGGCCATAAAAAAATCATTAATCGCAAGCGCAATCCGTTCACCGTAACTGTTGCTCCAGCCTCATTTTCGAAAAAGTAAGGTCCAATGACTCCGCCGGACCATAAACCGCACCAAACAGTCACACGTTGAGGATATAGAGGCTTTATAACAATAACTCTTGGATTTTCCGAGCCCCAGATGCGACAATTTTGCTTGTTGACGAAGCAACCGAGGTGGAAATGGGCCTCATCACTCAAGATGAAGTGAATTTTAATAATTTCAATGCGTTGTTGAAGCGTGTATTGTTCCATTTTTATTAGTTTCTACTTGTCAAATGTCAAAAAATGACAGCTTCAAAAGTAACATCTACCGAAATAGCGGGCTATTCAAAATAACTCCTTTTACTGGAAAATCCTGTATTTGAAATGACTGATTTTTGCATTTTTATGTATAAATTCTTTGATAGATCTAATACGCCTAAATTTTGAATGAGAGAGCTAGGTATAATGCCAGTAGCCGAAATAACAAATGGTAATATTTTTATAGTTTGAGAATGCCAAATTCTTTTAATCTCATTTCGTAGATTTTTGTTGTTTGTTTTTGGGGTGTTATGCCGTGTTGCGCTAACTCCTTCTTTAGCCGACGTTTCGGACAGCGTTGCAGTGTCCATCATCAGGGCAGATCCGGTAGATCCGAAGATGTGTGAAATATCTTCGGATCTACCGGATCTGCCCTGATGATGGACACTGCAACGCTGTCCGAAACGTCGGCTAAAGAAGGAGTTAGCGCAACACGGCATAACACCCCAAAAACAAACAACAAAAATGCTTTTGGCCGTGAGAATCTAAAAACTAATCATTTCGTAGATATTTGTATTTTATTATTTTTTCAGAAACAGTTTTTTGAATATTACAGGTATTTGGAATAGCGTCATCGATGATATAAGTTGTTTTTTTTTTTAAATTTTGTCATGTAAAACTAAATCCGGTCTATTATGACTAATCAATCGTTCGGTCTGTTAGTATAGTTTTATCATAATACTCGTATATTTAATAAAATTAATTTTCTAAAAATGAATTCGGTTGGTATTCATAATATGGTACTATACTCGTATTACGGCAGTCAATCAAGTTATGTTTAATTACCGAACTTTGGTGAATTATTTTTAAAACTTGATTGTGTCTAAATGTATACTTGGACGGCGCCAATACAGAACATCCCAGGATAATACGTTCTATAGATTTTTTTTTTTTTTGTTTTACTTTATTTATTTTCATTTCTTTACATATATTATACATATTAATAGATAGTATATAATAACATAATATATAATACCAAATAGTATACACAAGAAATGAAAACCCACTAAGGCACTGCCTGAGTGTGGGTAATATAAAACGATTACTATATTTCAAGTATCTAAAGTATAATATACATTAGTAGAAAAAGTTTTTTTTTTGTTTATAGTTATTATAAAAAGTAAAGAGAAAACATTATGTACAATAGTTTATAAAGTTTCAGCAAATGAGTTGTAGAAAGGATCAATAAATTTATAGTAAAAGCGTTTCAATATCTGCGTCATTCAGCCATAATTTTACCTCTTTAATATATTCTATCATTTTATTTATCATTTGAGTTTGTAGTGGTAGAAGGTTAAATGTACGAGAACCAATAAAACTGCTATGTGTCTGCATTAATTTAGTATTGGTTTGGGGGGTGTAAAATATATTATTTGTTCTTTTGCTCATTCTGTTTTCATTTATTTTTAAATTATTTTTGTTTTTAAATAAATATTTCATAGTTTGTAATATAAATAATTTACGAATGCTAAATAATTTAGATTCCTTGTATAATAAATAGGTCGGTCGAATTTCGGAAAAGCCAAACATTAATAAATCTACATAAATCATCAATTTGATTATATGCTTCCTTTAATTTTTAGTATTAATGACTCTTTCCTGAATGGCAAGCATAAATCCTTCCATTTCTGTGCCCAACTCTCCAATACTCAACCATTTGTTTGACGAAAATTTGTCAAACATACGTTTGGTTGAGATAATTGAAGTGTTTTGCGTGAATAATTTTATTTGGCCAGGAATCTAATAATTCCTGGTTAGGATTTATAAAAATGTTGGCATTATCGTCGTATAAATTTAAAGGTGTAATGTTTCTATCTGCCTTGCAAATTATTTTGTGCAGTTCTGAGTTATTAGCTTTCCTATGGAAAAAAGTTCGTAGCATTTCTACCTGATTGTGTTTCAAAGAAATTATTTTGACTATACCTCTACCTCCTAAATTTCTAGGTAAATTAATTCCATCTATAGCTGAATTTGGATAATGGCAATTAAACTTTGCTAGCGTAGTTCTAATTAATCGTTCTAAGTTGTCTTAATCTGTATTGGACCATTTAATTATGCCAAATGAGTACGTTAATACGTACGTATTTCCCAAGTATTTATTGCTTTTTACTAAATTTTTAGCAGATAGATTGCATTTTAATAATTTTCTGATCCTAGTTCGAAATTAACATAATTTTTTTTACACTTATTAATATTATTATACTGATTTTTTACATTAGCTCCACACAGGAAGCTCTGAGTAAAATAATTCCCCTCTTGGTCTATGTCATCTTTGGGGATGCTGTGTGAAATAAATGAGGAGTAGTTCGTGTCCAGGAGTGATGGGCGTATGAATCCATCCCCCCACTGCGGTGCAAACCGACCACTCACGATCCGGCCAGCCACGCAGTTGGTCGGCAGACGCATCCGCCGCCAAGACCCGAACAAACCTCACCCCATGAACCCAAGCACCCTGCTTAGTCGCCAAACGTAGCGAACAACTTTTGTTGACTTATGGAAGAGGTGTTGGTTATCCAATAAATAGTATCCAATAAATAGTTTCCGGGGGCGCGGTACCCAAACTCGCCTCCCAAATTGATAACTTCGTTTCATCTTAACGTTTATCTTTTTATATGTGTGTCCATTTCCCATCTCGTGTATTGGACAAACCTGCGGTTGAATTTGACCTATTATATCTCTAAAATAAAGAGCGAATCTTAACGACATAAGTGATGATGTCGTGTAAAACCAATATTCGGCACGCAGCCCGGCGTAATGGATGAACCTACGGTCTACTTTGCCTTAATAGGCCTAGAGAATCAATCTTTTCGTGAAGTTTATTTGAACTATTTCTTATGAACGTATTACAAAAACTCAAATGTTTTTAGACGGATCCCTCGGGAAGTTACTAATTCATCGTCTAGAAAAATAAAATCGGGTGCTTAACGCTAATTTTATAGCTGAAAAACGTTTTTTAAAAATTTCAAACCGTTTTACATATATATTTTAATTCAGGGATGTTCCTGTTTTTATTCAGGGATGTAGGGATGCAGGGATGTAGGAATGCAGGGATGTAGGGGTGTAGGGGTGTAGGGATGTAGGGATGTAGGGACGTAAGGATGTAGGGGTGTGGGGATGTAGGGATGCAGGGATGTAGGGATGTAGGGATTTACGTATGTAGGGACGTAGGGATGTAGGGATGTAGGTATGTAGGGACGTAGGGATGTAGGGGTGTAGGGACGTAGGGATGTAGGGACGTAGGGATGTAGGGGTGTGGGGATGCAGGGATGTAGGTATGTAGGGATGTAGGGATGTAGGGATGTAGGGATGTAGGGATGTGGGGATGTAGGGAACAATATGCACTAGTAAATTATACAATTCCGATTCAGTTCATAGATAAATAATAAGTTAATAATTAATTACTCACTGATAAGTATTATATTTTATATGAATAGAGACAATTGGGAATGTGAGAGATGTGTGAATGGAGATTAGGGGGTTAAAAATTTGAATGTTTGGGTGTTGTGATTGAAATATCCATAGAGTTATTTGTGTTTTGAAAGTATGGAGTTGAGTTGAAGTTTTTAGGATATTAGGGAGAAGGTTGAACGTCTTGGTAGCTAGGTAGATGAATTGTCTTTGTACTGATCTAGTATGAGGTGTAGGTACATTGTAGTGTCGGTTGGTTGATATTTAATGGTGTGCATGTATTGTAAGTGTTTTTTAATTGTATTTATACAAGAAATGTGTTAAATTTAGCTGACGTATATTTAAGACATTATACTCGATAAAGGGTCGAATTGAAGAATATCTTGTCGATCGCTTGTTGATAACACGTATTACCATTTTAGAGCTTTTTGCAGAGGATCAAAAATAGTTTGAGCACATCCACCCCAAATGATGATGCCGTATGCTAATATGGATTGACAATAATATAACAAGACACAACTAGGAATCGTATTCAGGATCTCTTGTCTTACCTAGACAGACGTCTTAAACCACTAGCCCACTGGGACCTACGTATTAAGCATCATATTTGTCGATCTCGTCATCTTGCAACTATTTTTTTCCCATATTTTTGGGAGCTTACTTTTTAATATAAATTATCTATATAAAAGCAAGCTTGTAGTTTTATCTTAGTCGAATAAAATCAAATGTAAAAATTAAGAAAATTAAAAATACTATCAATATTTTCCATTTGTAGAAAGATATGGGTGACCCATATCCCCAAGTGTGTCATAGTAACCCGGAAGTTTTTTTTTCAGTTAATACTTTAATAAAATTACATCAGTTTTATTTTAGCAGCGACTTCAAGAAATACTTGTGACTTTATACGTTATCATTATATATCGTTATATACCTTACACACATTTACAGAAAATAAACAATGATAACGTTAATTGCTTTTTTTGCTGAGAATTAATTACGAAATAACCCAAGTTATAACACTAAAATATGTAAAAGAAGTCGCTTATTATTGCTTGGTGTAATCTCTAGCGCGAATTCCTCATTTTTTTTATTCAAATCTTTTTAAGCCATTCTCTAATCTATTCTTTTTAAGCAATAATATCATACCACACTATTACATTAAAAAATCGTCTTTAATTTGATTCCGTATGTAATTCCCGTGAAGAGATGATGCATAAAGTCTTCATCGGGCATCCACGACTTCTGCTACCATTCAAAACACTTTATAAACACTCTATAAATACTCCTGACACTAATAAGAACAATCCTTGAAATTTTCATTGAAATCGTCCAGTCGTTTCGAGTATATAAGGTACACAGAAAAAATCATTCATTTTTATGTATGTAAAAATATGCTTAAGATAAATTGAAAATTTTCCTATCGCTTCGCTTGAGTAGAATACAAATAAAAAAATAAATTACTCAATAAAAAATATAAATGCAAAGTACTAAAAAATATTTTTTTTCAATAGAAATGTATGAACGCATAAAGGAATTTTTAAAAAAAAAATACAGTATTATAGCTAAGATTATCTGTGACAGTTTCACTTGATTAAATTTTTTTCTTTCTTATAAAATTATTTACAAATTAAATAAAAATCAGTTTTTGGTTGAAATCGAACGTTTTTAGACTCCGTTTGTCAAGCGATTTTAATGCCTATTACCTACAATATAAGGTATACCAAGAATATACACATTTTGGCTTGTAGCTTCCTCTTAATTTGTAAAACTCCATTTTATCTAACAGTTTGATAATGCCTTCAGAGGGCGAAATAGCTGTCACGCGTAATAATAATTACACAGCAGAAGTTGTTTGTAAATAAACCGCTGTTTTGTAAATTGAATAATAATATTATTGCATTAATTACATGTATATGTGTGTTATTTGTATGTAATGTACTTACTACAAACGATTACGTTTGTATACCTATCAAAATTCAAATTCAAAAAAAAATTTACAAAAATACAGAGACAAAGGGTATAGCTTATAGGTTACATCCTATTTCTTACACATTAAACAAATACACATTATATTACATAACCCAACAATTACATGTTAACAAATGTATGTAAATATATAAAATAAAAAAAACCCTATTTAATTTATGTAAGGTTTTCATTTAAAGTGTAGTGACATTTGTTTAAAAGAAATGTTTTTAGTGTTGATTTAAATTTAAGTATGTCGGTTATGGGTTTGATGCTACGTGGAAGGTTGTTATACTTTAATGGCCATGTAGTATGGTCCTTTTTGAAATATAGTTTTGTTTGCTTTTGGGATTAATAAGTTTTCTGTGAACCTCGTAGCGTGTTTATGTGTTGAGTTTTTTTGTGCGAACTTTTCTCGAGATCATATTATTAATTACTTATAAATAACTAAAATAATGTAATGTGCACTCCTCTTCCAAACACAAGCTAACGATTCTATGGAAGTGTTGTATTCAAATCTCTTAAATATGTTAAAATCTAATGTAAATACGATTCGACGTTGTAATGTTTGGTAATAAGTTGGGTTTTCAAGCGATAGATGGCACCAGTTATAAAGCTTACTCCAGAGTCCGACAGATATCGCTAGAGTGTAGCAATTGCCTGTGGGATATTATTGTCAGACAACAAGCTTCTAGAAACGGAGAATTACCAACCCTCGGGTAATGAACAGTGTAGCTAAATCCAGACTTATTTATTGTGACGTAAATAAACGCAATTATAGTAAAGAACATTTTACTTTATCAAAGAGTTCCCAACACAGAAATCTGCAAGTAAAGCACAGATATAACAATTGGCGCAGCCGGTAGGATTTTAATTATTTTATTACTTTTATAAAAATAAATTATCCTGAAATAGCTACATGAATTTAAAATCTTCCGATAAAAAATACAGGCGGCCGACGGGAATTGAACCCACAGCTTTCTGATTGCCGGTCAGGTGCTCTACTAATTGCGCTATGTCAGCTCATTCGAAACCCGCCAAATTATTCAATTTGTACTGGTATTTTTCATTCAACAATTTGGTATTGCTTTTTTTCACTAGAAAACAACCAACTTAATTTTCGTAGGAAAGGAAATCAGATTGCGTCGAGACATATTATACCATAAACATCATTAAAAATAATATTCTCTAATCGTTTATCTTTTTAAGATATTCTAAAGTGTATCAATAATAAAAAATAAGGAATTGTACTTAACCTGAAAATTTACGACTTTTTTGTTAACAGTGAATCCAGTTCTCTCGGAAGGCATCGAAAAAGTTGTCAATTTTAAAGTTAAGGAAAATTCCTTATCCATAAGTTGAACCGGAATTACCCCATTTACGAAAAACCGTTAATTTTATGGAAAGACAGTAAAAAAAGAATCACTCGTAGGTAACGAAACGGTCATCGATTTTAAGGTTAAAGGCATTTTCTTATCTTTAATTAAAATCAAAACCACCATAGTTAAAGCAAAAGTCGTAACATTTAAAGGTAACGGCAATATTAAATAAGGTTTGACAATTCCTTATTCTTGAGTAGAACAGGAATTGACCCTAGATAAAAAGCCTTTAATTTTAAGGTCAAAGATAATTCCTTATCTATCATTTTAAGGACAATTCCCTATCCTTAAGTATAACCGAAACCACCCTATGTATCGAAAAAGTCATCGATTTTAAGGTTGAGGGCAATATTTTATCCTTAAGTAGAATCGTAATCACCATAGTTAACGAAAAAGTCGTCAAGTTAGGTTAGGTCGTCAGGTTAAGGGCAATTCCTTATCCCTAAGTATAACCGGAATCGCCCCTAAATAACGAAAAAGTCGTTAAAATGAAGTTTAAGGAAAATTCCCTATCCTTAAGTATAATCGGAACCACCATACTGGGGTTAAAAGACGTTTCTTATAATGTTAATAACAATTAATTATCCTTAAGTAGAATTGGAATCACGTCACGTTAAGGTCGTTTATTTTTAGTTCCTTAAGTATAACCGGAACCACCATAGTGGGATAAAAAGTCGTACATTTGAAGGTTAAGGACATTTCATTATCCTTAAGTAGAACCGAAATCACCCTTGTTAACGAAAACTTCATTAATTTTAAGGTTGAGGACAATTCCTTATCCATGAATAATACCAGAATCGACAGTAGATAACGAAAAAGTATTTAATTTTAAGGTTAAAAAAAATTCCATATCCTTAAGAAGTATCAGAATCGCACCTGGTTAACGAAAAATTCGTTAATTTTAAGGTTAAGGACAATTAATTATCCCGTATAACAGGAATCGCACTTGTTTACCAAAAACTTGTTAATTAATGTCCTCGAACATTTAACAGATATTGTTTGTAATTCACAAATTTCATATTACAATATTGTCAGGTTATTCGTAACCTAAAATCCTTCTAGAAGCATTATAACAGCGATAATTTTTTTTCTATTTATAACGAATCATTTGGAAAAATATTGACATCCTAAAATGAACTATACACAAAACACACTATGTGATGTGGTGCTGCTACGTTATCAACTTCACTAGAATATTTTCAGTTTTATTAGCAGTTTCCCCAGGCAAAACAATAATATCATGTTTATAAATATAACTATCTGAACTGTTCCCGGCGTTGATCGGGGACTTATGAGTTTTTTTTTACATTAACACCAAACAGAAGGCCTCGAGGAAAGTATTTTCTTTCAGGGCCTGCGTTATCTTTGGGAATGCTGTGTGGAGGGTCACTTTTAAGGAAATGAAGGAGAGGGAGTTCTGGGAAGATAAAAGGTATGAGGGTTGGGTAGGAATCTAGGGATCAGTACGTCCAGGAGTGATGGACACATAGGACATATACATATGTCAAAGGGTCTCCTCAAACAAGTCTCATGGTGGGCAGTCGCACCTTCAATACACCTCACAAACCCGGGCACCCCTGCTTAGTCACTAAACGAAGCGAACTGCTTGGGGTGACCTATGGCAGAGGGGTTTGTTATCCAATAAATGGTTCCCGGGGCGGCGGTACTCAAACCCACTATCCAAATTGAATGGTTTGAGGTTGTGAATTTTAGTTAACCTGACAACTGGGTGCATTTTCAAGGTGAAAATAATATTATTTGTTTCACTTGATCGTGCCATGTCTTCCACGGGCGTCCTAGACTTCTTCATCCAATCACTCCTGAGTCACACATTCACCTTTATTAAAATATATTTGTATGAATACATTTTAATACAAATAATTATGTACTTTCCGCGGGCGTCCGAGATTTGTACACCTTTCACATCATGTAGTATTACAAAATCCAAATTGTTACTGTTCAAAAACTACACTATCCACATTATTACTGTTCAAAAACTACATTATTCACATTGTTACCGTTCAAAAACTACATTATCTACATTGTTACTGTTCAAAAACTACACTATCTACATTATTACTGTTTAAAAACTACATTATCCACATTATTACCGTTCAAAAACTATATTATCCACACTATTACTGTTCATTTACTACATTATCCACATTGTTTGTGTTAAAAAAACTATAATATTTACATTGTTACTGTTCGGAAAACTATATTATCCACATTGTAACTGTTCAAAAACTTCACTATCTATAATGTTACTTTTTTAAATATTGAAGACAATATTAGTGATTCTCAAACGAAAATCTGAAACAGAAAAATCAGAAAAGGAAACGGTCACATCTGGAACTCGAACCCAGGACCCTTGTCTTTCCGGGACAGTGCTCTACCAACTGCGCTAATGGGACCCTATCCCCCTCGGTCACTTTTAACTGTATCATACTTCGAATAAGAACTACTAACATTGTCTTCATTTTTTTCCCACCGCACATTTTTATTGGCAACTATCTTTATGTATGATCGCAAGATTCAACCCGAACTAAATGCAATCCTAGACAGCGTCTTTTTAGATAAACCTATCTTATTGTTTTTATTTTAATGTGCGACATCTATTGACTTTTCTGCAAGTCTAGAAATGAATTATTATTTTTCGGAATAACTTTTATTGAGTAAAACCTCAAATTGTAATATTTTAAATATTGAAGACAATATTAGTGATTCTTAAACGAAAATCTGAAACAGAAAAATCAGAAAAGGAAACGGTCACATCTGGGACTCGAACCCAGGACCCTTGTCTTTCCGGGACAGTGCTCTACCAACTGCGCTAATGGGACCCTATCCCCCTCGGTCACTTTTAACTGTATCATACTTCGAATAAGAACTACTAACATTGTCTTCATTTTTTTCCCACCGCACATTTTTATTGGCAACTATCTTTATGTATATGATCGCAAGATTCAACCCGAACTAAATGCAATCCTAGACAGCGTCTTTTTAGATAAACCTATCTTATTGTTTTTATTTTAATGTGCGACATCTATTGACTTTTCTGCAAGTCTAGAAATGAATTATTATTTTTCGGAATAACTTTTATTGAGTAAAACCTCAAATTGTAATATTTTAAATATTGAAGACAATATTAGTGATTCTTAAACGAAAATCTGAAACAGAAAAATCAGAAAAGGAAACGGTCACATCTGGGACTCGAACCCAGGACCCTTGTCTTTCCGGGACAGTGCTCTACCAACTGCGCTAATGGGACCCTATCCCCCTCGGTCACTTTTAACTGTATCATACTTCGAATAAGAACTACTAACATTGTCTTCATTTTTTTCCCACCGCACATTTTTATTGGCAACTATCTTTATGTATGATCGCAAGATTCAACCCGAACTAAATGCAATCCTAGACAGCGTCTTTTTAGATAAACCTATCTTATTGTTTTTATTTTAATGTGCGACATCTATTGACTTTTCTGCAAGTCTAGAAATGAATTATTATTTTTCGGAATAACTTTTATTGAGTAAAACCTCAAATTGTAATATTTTAAATATTGAAGACAATATTAGTGATTCTTAAACGAAAATCTGAAACAGAAAAATCAGAAAAGGAAACGGTCACATCTGGGACTCGAACCCAGGACCCTTGTCTTTCCGGGACAGTGCTCTACCAACTGCGCTAATGGGACCCTATCCCCCTCGGTCACTTTTAACTGTATCATACTTCGAATAAGAACTACTAACATTGTCTTCATTTTTTTCCCACCGCACATTTTTATTGGCAACTATCTTTATGTATGATCGCAAGATTCAACCCGAACTAAATGCAATCCTAGACAGCGTCTTTTTAGATAAACCTATCTTATTGTTTTTATTTTAATGTGCGACATCTATTGACTTTTCTGCAAGTCTAGAAATGAATTATTATTTTTCGGAATAACTTTTATTGAGTAAAACCTCAAATTGTAATATTTTAAATATTGAAGACAATATTAGTGATTCTTAAACGAAAATCTGAAACAGAAAAATCAGAAAAGGAAACGGTCACATCTGGGACTCGAACCCAGGACTGGGTTCGAGTCCCAGATGTGACCGTTTCCTTTTCTGATTTTTCTGTTTCAGATTTTCGTTTAAGAATCACTAATATTGTCTTCAATATTTAAAATATTACAATTTGAGGTTTTACTCAATAAAAGTTAATCCGAAAAATAATATAATGTTACTATTCAAAAACTACATTATTCACATTTTTACTATTCAAAAACTTCCTTATTCACATTGTTATTGTTCAAAAACTACACTATCTACATTGTTACTGTTCAAAAACTACATTATTCACAGTGTTACTGTGCAAAAAATACATTATCCACATTTTTTCTGTTGGAAAAACTATATTATCCATATTGTTACCGTTCATTAACTACATTATCCACATTGTTTCTGTTGAAAAATGACTTCAACTCGACTCCATACTCATACCAATGCATAGATAATAAGTCTTCCTCGGGAGTCCCTGACTTCTTCTACAGTTCAAACCACCCTCTAAACACTCCTGGCACAAATAAAAATAAACTTTAAATGTTTCATCCCAATCGTTGTAGGAACGCGTACGGGACAAACAAATAAACATTTATTTTTATACATATTAGAAGATAAAAATAGAATTGATTGTGCTTTATTTTGTTATTGACTTAACCCTAGAAGCCGAGTCTACGTCGATTAGACGTGCACGTCGCCAAATATTCTCTTTATATTTCTAACTGTACAAACTGAAATGTTTCGTTCCTGTGAATATTTTAAAAATTATTTACTTATCACTCGCAGAATCTACTTTACGATATGGAATAACCACATGGGGACACTCCTGCAAAACTAATTTAAATTACCTACAATTAGTACAAAATTCTACGATTAAATGACTAGTTCCAAAACAAATATTTTCACAGACGCGAAACATATCATTGTTGTATCAGAACTTGACTGTCTTGCCGGTACACGCCTTATTATGGTACAAAATATTGATTCAGCATATGAACACAATACTAGGTTCACAAAAAAATAAGAATTGCTTGTACCAAAATATAACAATAAATATGGACAGCGAACCCTGGAATACAACGTGCCCAAAATATTCAACATGTTACTAAGCAATATAAAAAAATTGCGAATTACCTAAGAGATTCAGATATATGCTGAAAACTTGGCTACTGAGCAGAGATACTATGTATTAGTAATAGTATTTATTATGGCAGTGGTTAGTGATAAATATTATATAAGTTGTATTGTAATTAGTAATGATATTATGTACATATTTTATATTGTAATTGAACATGAACATCCTGTTGACAAACTGCTTAATTGAGGTTTAATGGGATTGGACTTTGAAGATTAATAAAATTAATAGTGTCGTTTAAGCAAGTCCCACTAATTTCGCAATATTATGCTTATGTTCGTCGCAGTGGCGTATGATTGTGCATTGTTTTTGCTATTATAGTAATTTTTTACACACTTATTTATGAAAGTGAAAATATTATTGTTGGTTATCATATTATAACGAACTACCAATAAATCACACCCTTTCTGCACATGACAAAATATGTGCGACTGAGTACCTTCTTTTGCTTGCAGTAATATTATAAAACAATCCAAAAACACAGCAAATTTATAAAAAAAAATATAACCACAAAATAAATTTGTACGTCGCATCCACGTATGATTATGCTTAGCGTAGGTATAAATATTTAATTCGTTTTATATAGTAATGAATAATTAGGTTATTGACTGCGGAGTTCCCAACAGCTGAGAGTGGAAAGCGTTCTTATCCCAAACTTGACATGTATTGTTGTTGCAGGTTGTAGTACGCCGTTGATAGCTTTTGCTATAAACATAAGTGCAGCAAGAGAATCTTGCCTATTGCGCATCTGACCACAAGGTTCAAAGCCTTTGATAATGTATGTCAGCGAAAGGTGATGTTTTTGAATGATTCATCCTTATAATATGGGTGCATGTAGATGGAAATAATGTCAAGCGTACGTTGGTCGCTTGCTGTAATATGTAGGTGAATTGGTGAATGAATGAAGCGCTGTAGTGCCACGCTATTTGCTACGAAATGCATACGAAGACAATCGATGCAGCTCGTCAGTGGTACGTCGTCGGTCGACCAGCCTAAGACACTCATCACTGTGTAAAAGACATCTCAAAAGGAACACATATGGGGTTAGGTTTGTCTAGGTCTTCGAGATGACATAGGTGACAAACTGACCGCCCGTTTGTTGATGTAAAAAAAACACCACAACAAAAGTTGTAAAAAGTCAAATTATGCAACGGAGGTATCAGTCAGGTATAACAAGCAACCTTAGATACGAGAGGGCACTATACAATTAATTTGAAATATTTAAGTACGTTAAATAATATCTTTGTTTTAATTGGGCTCATCGTTATCAAATTAATTCTTTTACAGATTTAATTAGTGAAAAATTTCCATCAGTAACCGGATCCTGAAATGAACAAATGATTTCCTTCTGTAATTAATTAATATTTTACTATATTTGATTACTAATGCCATTTATATATGATAATGTTTTTCAATAAACGCCTGGGTTGCCGGCTATTTAATTTAAATTTTATTTTATATATTTGACGGTCTTATCTGTAAGTTACATTAAGGAAAAACCTATAGATAAGAATAAGTTAAATTTATCATCTTTTTTATAATTAGTTGTTTGCAGTGATGTCGTGATGTCCATCCCGGAATATTTCCTAGGGAATATAAATACCCTAAAATCGGGAAATAATGTTTCATCAATATTAACCCTTTGATGGGTAATGTACTTTTAACCCTTTGAACGGGCAATGAGGCCTGGCCAGGCAATATAAGAGGTGTGGGCTATTAAATTAGTTTTAGATAGACAGGTGTGCAAATAGTGTGTATAAAAGTATCAATAAGTTGTATATAACAGGACAAACACCCTGCTTGCGCGTACAGCACCAACGATGGCAAGTTCTTTTGTTCATCAGAATTTTTCAGTAAAAAAGATATCGCAGTATACTGTTCTTCACGATCAGCATCTGGAAGTTTTCCGGTGTAAATCCAACACCACTCGTGCACTTTGATTCACTTCACGATCAGCATCTGGAAGTTTTCCGGTGTAAATCCAACACCAGTCGTGCACTTTGATTCACTTCACGATCAGCATGTGGAAGTTTTCTAGTGTAAATCCAACACCACTCGTGCACTTTGATTCACTTCACGATCAGCATCTGGAAGTTTTCCGGTGTAAATCCAACACCACTCGTGCACTTTGATTCACTTCACGATCAGCATCTGGAAGTTTTCCGGTGTAAATCCAACACCACTCGTGCACTTTGATTCACTTCACGATCAGCATGTGGAAGTTTTCTAGTGTAAATCCAACACCACTCGTGCACTTTGATTCACTTCACGATCAGCATGTGGAAGTTTTCTAGTGTAAATCCAACACCACTCGTGCACTTTGATTCACTTCACGATCAGCATGTGGAAGTTTTCCGGTGTAAATCCAACACCATTCGTGCACTTTGATTCACTTCACATTCAGCATGTGGAAGTTTTCTAGTATAAATCCAACACCACTCGTGCACTTTGATTCACTTCACGATCAGCATGTGGAAGTTTTCTAGTGTAAATCCAACACCACTCGTGCACTTTGATTCAATTCACGATCAGCATGTGGAAGTTTTTTAGTGTAAATCAAACACCACTCGTGCACTTTGATTCACTTCACGATCAGCATGTGGAAGTTTTCTAGTGTAAATCCAACACCACTCGTGCACTTTGATTCACTTCACGATCAGCATGTGGAAGTTTTCCGGTGTAAATCCAACACCATTCGTGCACTTTGATTCACTTCACATTCAGCATGTGGAAGTTTTCTAGTATAAATCCAACACCACTCATGCACTTTGATTCACTTCACGATCAGCATGTGGAAGTTTTCTAGTGTAAATCCAACACCACTCGTGCACTTTGATTCACTTCACGATCAGCATCTGGAAGTTTTCCGGTGTAAATCCAACACCACTCGTGCACTTTGATTCACTTCACGATCAGCATCTGGAAGTTTTCCGGTGTAAATCCAACACCACTCGTGCACTTTGATTCACTTCACGATCAGCATCTGGAAGTTTTCCGGTGTAAATCCAACACCACTCGTGCACTTTGATTCACTTCACGATCAGCATCTGGAAGTTTTCCGGTGTAACTCCAACATCACTCGTGCACTTTGATTCACTTCACGATCAGCATCTGGAAGTTTTCCGGTGTAAATCCAACACCACTCGTGCACTTTGATTCACTTCACGATCAGCATCTGGAAGTTTTCCGGTGTAAATCCAACACCACTCGTGTACCTTGATTCACTTCACGATCAGCATCTTTTTATTTTATTTAATAATTTTTTATTTTAGTAATTTGTACATTTAAGTTTACAAATGACTAATTAACTTTTACATATTAATATTCTATGTTTTTTCTTGTTTTATGTGGCTTCTACAAAACATCTTGAATTTTTCAATTGGGGCAGACTTTAGGTTTTCCGGCAGCGCGTTATAGTATTTCATCCCTTTATAGAATATACTGTTCTGTGTATTCGCCTTGTCCTTTTTTGGTAGCCTGATTTCATTGCAATAATTTCTGGAAGATTTCCGTCTAAATTTGACCTCTCAGCGAGTAGTTGGTATCCGAATCGCAGATCCATCAGACCTTGATGTCATTTGCGATAGCCTGTCCAGACCAAATGGTACAGTCCTGAAGCTTTTGTCTTATTTTTATTATTTATTCTACCAACTAAACGCAAACTCATCGGCAATAGCGCAATTCGACACAGCTCTCCGAGTTATACAATAAATATATATTGATACCGCTTGAAAAAAGTTCAACGGAAAAAGAAATCACTTTTGAAGATCAAAATGGTCCGGCCAGGCCATATTTTCCATCGAAGGGTTAAGATTTTCTGACTGAAGTTGTCTATTTTTGTTGAAAAATATTATATTTGAAGTGTCAATAACGACCCACCAACTGTGGAAGTTCTAACTGGTGTTAAGAAAGTAATCGTTGTTGTATTTTCTTTATTCTTCTTCACTACATGGAAACCTTGACACGAAAAGATTGTAAGTAATCTAAAGATTGAAGATTGTAAAGATTGTAGTTTGTGGATATGTCGTATACATATATAAATATAAGGGCGCATCCACAGAATACCCTGGACAGTTTATAAATTCTTCATCGATTGACCAAATATTGTGAATTTATATACTAGCTATACAAAGAAAGACTCCAACATTTTGCTAATAATATTACAAGGAACGAAAAATGCAAGAATGCGAATATTGAGAATTGGAGAACTGGAAATTTTGCGTTTGTGATAACCTCATTTCTATAAGAGAATAACGCGAAATTAGCACTCTTCGAAAAAATAACAGTAAATTTCAAGTCACTTCTAAACGGTAATTCAGAAAAAGAAAAACGTCGTACTTAATGGCTTCGTAATCGTACGAGTGCATTTCCGCAGAGATGTTCTAACTTTTTTTTTACATTAGCTCCATACAGGAGGCCCTGAGTAAATTAATTTCCCTCAGAGCCAATGTAATCTTTGGGGATACTGTGTGGAGGGTTTTTTTTAGGGAAATGAATAAGAATAAGTTCTGGGAAGGAAAAACAGCCGGAGAGGTCAAGGGTCTCCTTCAATCGGTGTCTCCCCCTCTGTGTGGCCCAAGATCTGGACAAACATTATCCCATGAACACGGGCACCCCTGCTAAGTGACCAAACGTAGCGAACCACTTGTAATGACCTATGGTAGGGGTGTTGGTTATCCAATAAATGGTTGCTGGGGCGATTGAACCCTTCCTTCCTTACAAGAACTCCACCAAACTTCTCAATGTTCTTAGCCATTCTACAAAGCAACTTTCTTTTTTCCATCACGATAGAATACTCCATCATCATAATATTTCTTTCACCAGAGTGACACTGAAATGATCTTCCTATCTGGGAACCGAAAATTAAGTAAACCATCTCAATAATATATGTTTTATGTTTTATCACAGTACTTGATTAATGTAATGTTGGAAGATTTGGTGACCCACTTTAGCCAGGATTGCCATCTAAATATTATATTTGCTAGTTTTTTTAACTACAATTTCAATATTCTAGAAATTCCAAATAAAGAAACAAAATTAGAAATATGTCCGAATTTAAGAAAAAAATTACTTGGCGATCCTTCACGCTATCGAGCAATCAAGAGTATTTTGAAATATTAGATTCAACCGAAGGTCTGAGTTATAATCCACAATAAATCGAATAAGCATCTAATGCCATAACATGTTGGACGTAAACTATGGTATCTTCGAAATCCCGATTGTGGAGGAGAGCAATTTAAAGTTTATTTTGATCGCTACACATCCAAATATTAAACTATTTAAGTAAAATTTTCTAAATATATTTGATTTTTTTACATTATTTTATTGTCAATTGAAACTCTGTCAAAAATCTTGACGGTTTTCGTGATAATGCACATACGACTTTATACGTAGGATAGAAAAATATCACAAATATCGAAAATTTAAGCTAAGTTTCATCGAATGTGTTTTATTTATTTATTAATTGAATATCAACGGTATAAATATACCATACACCATAATTCATGTCACAAAATAACAATTAACTGTGGCATTTGGCAGGAGATACATAAAAAACATTATCAACAAGTATGAGTAGACCTACATTATAGTAGTAATGATTTAGAAGATATGATAGCAAAGCTTTTTGTACCTAGCTTCTGTGCAGTTAAACAGATCCGCTACATCTGCGTACCTATTACTAACTCAATTCAATTTAAGTGAGGTTTTTATTTTAAGGCGATGCCATACGTAGTAATGCAAAATAATGTGTTATTGGTTTGAAAATTTTGTCGCCTAGAAATGTTTCAGATGCTTTAATTAAATACTGCGAGTAGAATACATCTTGGCCTTTGAAAATAATCGAGTATTTTTTAGATAA
This sequence comes from Hesperophylax magnus, assembly GCA_026573805.1. NCBI lineage: Eukaryota > Metazoa > Arthropoda > Insecta > Trichoptera > Limnephilidae > Hesperophylax > Hesperophylax magnus. Next base: position 12,264,013 of record JAIUSX010000004.1, read on the forward strand.
GTCTTTTTATAAGCTCAGAAAAAAATAATGTATAATGATGGGATTTATTCACAGAATATGTAAACCTTTCAAAGACCCTCAATTAATTTATTAAGTGACATGGTTATTACAATTATTAGGTATGTTTAGACCAAAAAGCTAGGGACATACCCGTTTTGTGGTGGTTGATTATATATACAGGGTTTTCCAATAAGAGGTGTTATTTTGATATTCAATCGTAAAAGATCAATGGTTTCGTTGCTTGTGTGGCAAACCCTGTAGAATCACCTCCCGAAGTTACTGCACTTTGACCCCGGACACCCTGTATACACATAGAATTCAGTTTATGAAATCAATGTACTAATAAGAAAAAAAAACCTGTTGATATATTTTATATGTCGATATGTGAAATACATTAAAATAATTTGAAAGAAAATATTAAAAAAATTGAAATATAAAGGAATTTAAAAGGGATAGAATATAAAACGTGGTAAGGAGTAAGGAATATAAGAAGTTATTAAAATTATACATTTATATCATCAAAGTGTGTGCCTTAATTAGAAGTAAACCAATACAGGGTTGTTATGTTTGCACAAAGCTTGCTAGAGCTAACTGCAAAGTTATGTATGTCCACACGATTGCAGGAAACGAACCACGCACTGATGGCGTGTTAGATCACCAATACATACAAGTACATCCGCGATATCTCTGCTTGTCACGATCACGCGGGTTAACAGCCAATCATGTACTTCGTGTCCTTATAAGGGCATGGGGCACGCGCCAAAGAGTGGGACAAGCCCCCCCCCCAGCGAGGACCAACGCAGGTCAAGTACTTGCGGCTAGCTGCCCACGCGCCAGTTGACCGCCGACCCCGCTGATCTCAACACAATGTGTTAGTTCCGAGTTACCATCGCCGCCGAAATTGGTGTCGCCATAGATATGGACCGGCCTGATTTGTTTCACCATGTGTGCCGCCAGTCCCTCAGAACCACAGCCTCCTTACGTTATATAGTTGGGTCCTGTCTCCGTCTGCCGATGTCTCCCACCAGCACCTTACGTTGTATAGTTGGGTCATGCCTCTGACCACGCCGCCAACCTCGTACCCCTGTGATGCTAGCTGCCCCACCTACCGTCGACCCCAGGCTGAGATCGTGAACTTGTAGACCCCGGCCTCAGCCCTGGGCGTCTGCCGCCCTAGCCTGTTTGTGTGGACCCCCTTGGCCATCCAATCAGTGCCCCCGTTCTGCTCCATCGTCTCTGCGACTCCGGCCGCCGCCCTGGCGTCCCTTTGCCGTCCAGCGTGGTGTGCCCTAGTGGCCGCCTTTCTGCATCAGCCCCGCATCATTCTGGCGCACCTTTTGCTGTCCAGCGTGGTGTGCCCTCGTGGCCGCCCTTCTGCACCCGTCCTGCACCCTGCCTGGCACCTGCCATGGCCCCTGCCGACCGTCTCACCGCATCCGCCGTAAATTACACGTGAGCGCATAATATACCTTGTCAATCAGAGCCCTTAGAGTCAATAGATTGCCTAAGTAACTAGTTAGGCCTTAAAAAGCTATGTAACCTTTGTAGATCTGTTGATAACCTGTATTACCTGTATAATAAACCTTCATCACAAGAGACTTGTTTTAATTGGGAAATTGACTATAATCCACACCCTGAATGATTGGAGTATCAAGCTTTGCCGCCGGCTTGTGCGGCGATGACTATTTGTGTAACACACCTATAGTATATTACATGGCCTAAACGCTAACGTAACAGGGTGTATCGGCAAGTACCCGACAAACTTTAACCAGCTATTCCTTAGCACATTTGGAGTAAAAAATGTTATGGGCGCTTTGCTGTCCGGTAACATTTTTTTTCCATTAAAAACAAAAAATAAATAAAAAATCCACACTCCGTCACTGTCATTTGCATTGAATCTCGTGTTCAACAGCTGTTATTATCAAGTGTGTCAAAAATGTCCTCGCTCTTTCGTACACACTAAATAATAATAGTTAAAAATGAGACGAATGGTGCTGTGCCATTTCGTTGTGATTGTAAAAGCGCGCCAACGTAGGTACGTACGTACATTCAATGAAACTCGAACAAAATATTGCCAGATGGGTTTTCAAACTTTGACAAAGGATAAAACATTGGTGACATGTGGTGAAAATATGAATAATAAATTTTTTATTAAAAAAAAATGTTACCGGACAGCAAAGTGCCCATAACATTTTTTTACTCCAAATGTGCTAAGGAATAGCTGGTTTTAGTTTGTCGGGTACGTGCCGATACACCCTGTATATATGAAAGCACTATTTGTAATCAACATTTCTGTAAATATGAAAACATTTTTGAATCGGTTAAAAATGGTGTTATCTTTCAAATATGGTGTACGTGACCATCTTAAATCATACGATGCACGTCTTGAATACTTCAAGATGAATATGCTTAAAATTAGAAGGCAACTGACGGATATAATATGTTTATATAAAATAATTCACGGCCATCTTGGTAATCATTATGTCTTAGAATAATTGAAATAAATGTTCATAATTCCCATTGTTCTAACATGCTATGACATAGCATGTTTCACCTGAATACATTTATTGATAATATCGCATATTTTAGCCCTCTGACCAAAATGTGTCGACTATATAATAAGATAGAGTGTATTGAAGTAGACATTTTTGTCGAAAATTTATACAGATTCCGAAAAGAATATGTCTCTATTTGTGTCTCTTGCCTCTCATTGTACTAGTAAGAGTGTGCAGTGGGTGGTATTTATATCATTTATTACCTGTGTCCCTATTTGTATCTCTTGTGTCTCTATTTGTGTCTCTTGCTTGTCTTTGTGCTGGTCAGGCTGTGCAGTGGGTGGTATTTATATAATTTATTACTTGTGTCCCTATTTGTATCTCTTGTGTCTCTATTTGTGTCCTTTGTCTCTCTTTGTACTAGTCAGAGTGTGCAGCGGGTGGTATTTATATAATTTATTACCTGTGTCTCTATTTGTATCTCTTGTGTCTCTATTTGTGTCTCTTGCCTGTCTTTGTGCTGGTCAGGCTGTGCAATGGTTGGTATTTATATAATTTATTATAGGTGTCCCTATTTGTATCTCTTGTGTCTCTTTCCTCTCTTTGTACTAGTCAGAGTGTGCAGTGGTTGGTATTTATATGATTTATTACCTGTGTCCCTATTTGTATCTCTTGTATCTCTATTTGTGCCTCTTGCCTCTCTTTGTACTAGTCAGAGTGTGCAGTGGGTGGTATTTATATAATTTATTACCTGTGTCCCTATTTGTATCTCTTGTATCTCTATTTGTGTGTCTTGCCTCTCTTTGTACTAGTCAGAGTGTGCAGTGGTTGGTATTTATATGATTTATTACCTGTGTCCCTATTTGTATCTCTTGTATCTCTATTTGTGCCTCTTGCCTCTCTTTGTACTAGTCAGAGTGTGCAGTGGGTGGTATTTATATAATTTATTACCTGTGTCCCTATTTGTATCTCTTGTATCTCTATTTGTGTCTCTTGCCTCTCTTTGTACTAGTCAGAGTGTGCAGTGGTTGGTATTTATATGATTTATTACCTGTGTCCCTATTTGTATCTCTTGTGTCTCTATTTGTGTCTCTTGCCTCTCATTGTACTAGTAAGAGTGTGCAGTGGTTGGTATTTATATGATTTATTACCTGTGTCCCTATTTGTATCTCTTGTATCTCTATTTGTGCCTCTTGCCTCTCTTTGTACTAGTCAGAGTGTGCAGTGGGTGGTATTTATATAATTTATTACCTGTGTCCCTATTTGTATCTCTTGTATCTCTATTTGTGTGTCTTGCCTCTCTTTGTACTAGTCAGAGTGTGCAGTGGTTGGTATTTATATGATTTATTACCTGTGTCCCTATTTGTATCTCTTGTATCTCTATTTGTGCCTCTTGCCTCTCTTTGTACTAGTCAGAGTGTGCAGTGGGTGGTATTTATATAATTTATTACCTGTGTCCCTATTTGTATCTCTTGTATCTCTATTTGTGTCTCTTGCCTCTCTTTGTACTAGTCAGAGTGTGCAGTGGGTGGTATTTATATAATTTATTACCTGTGTCCCTATTTGTATCTCTTGTATCTCTATTTGTGTCTCTTGCCTCTCATTGTACTAGTAAGAGTGTGCAGTGGTTGGTATTTATATGATTTATTACCTGTGTCCCTATTTGTATCTCTTGTATCTCTATTTGTGCCTCTTGCCTCTCTTTGTACTAGTCAGAGTGTGCAGTGGGTGGTATTTATATAATTTATTACCTGTGTCCCTATTTGTATCTCTTGTATCTCTATTTGTGTGTCTTGCCTCTCTTTGTACTAGTCAGAGTGTGCAGTGGTTGGTATTTATATGATTTATTACCTGTGTCCCTATTTGTATCTCTTGTATCTCTATTTGTGCCTCTTGCCTCTCTTTGTACTAGTCAGAGTGTGCAGTGGGTGGTATTTATATAATTTATTACCTGTGTCCCTATTTGTATCTCTTGTATCTCTATTTGTGTGTCTTGCCTCTCTTTGTACTAGTCAGAGTGTGCAGTGGTTGGTATTTATATGATTTATTACCTGTGTCCCTATTTGTATCTCTTGTATCTCTATTTGTGCCTCTTGCCTCTCTTTGTACTAGTCAGAGTGTGCAGTGGGTGGTATTTATATAATTTATTACCTGTGTCCCTATTTGTATCTCTTGTATCTCTATTTGTGTCTCTTGCCTCTCTTTGTACTAGTCAGAGTGTGCAGTGGTTGGTATTTATATGATTTATTACCTGTGTCCCTATTTGTATCTCTTGTGTCTCTGTTTGTGTCTCTTGCCTGTCTTTGTACTAGTCAGAGTGTGCAGTAGTTGGTATTTATATGATTTATTACCTGTGTCCCTATTTGTATCTCGTGTGTCTCGATTTGTGTCTCTTGCCTCTCTTTGTACTATTCAGAATGTGCAGTGGTTGGTATTTATATAATTTATTACCTGTGTCCCTATTTGTATCTCTCGTGTCTCTATTTATGTCTCTTGCCTGTCTTTGTACTAGTCAGAGTGTGCAGTGGTTGGTATTTATATAATTTATTACCTGTGTCCCTATTTGTATCTCTCGTGTCTCTATTTATGTCTCTTGCCTGTCTTTGTACTAGTCAGAGTGTGCAGTGGTTGGTATTTATATAATTTATTACCTGTGTCCCTATTTGTATCTCTCGTGTCTCTATTTATGTCTCTTGCCTGTCTTTGTACTAGTCAGAGTGTGCAGTGGTTGGTATTTATATAATTTATTACCTGTGTCCCTATTTGTATCTCTCGTGTCTCTATTTATGTCTCTTGCCTGTCTTTGTACTAGTCAGAGTGTGCAGTGGTTGGTATTTATATAATTTATTACCTGTGTCCCTATTTGTATCTCTCGTGTCTCTATTTATGTCTCTTGCCTGTCTTTGTACTAGTCAGAGTGTGCAGTGGTTGGTATTTATATAATTTATTACCTGTGTCCCTATTTGTATCTCTCGTGTCTCTATTTATGTCTCTTGCCTGTCTTTGTACTAGTCAGAGTGTGCAGTGGTTGGTATTTATATAATTTATTACCTGTGTCCCTATTTGTATCTCTCGTGTCTCTATTTATGTCTCTTGCCTGTCTTTGTACTAGTCAGAGTGTGCAGTGGTTGGTATTTATATAATTTATTACCTGTGTCCCTATTTGTATCTCTCGTGTCTCTATTTATGTCTCTTGCCTGTCTTTGTACTAGTCAGAGTGTGCAGTGGTTGGTATTTATATAATTTATTAGCTGTGTCCCTATTTGTATCTCTTGTGTCTCTATTTTTGTCTCTTGCCTCTCTTTGTACTATTCAGAGGGTGCAGTGGGTGGTATTTATATATTTTTGTATTGTTATTTGTTTTCGAAACTTTATTTAGATCAATGCAAATTAATACATCCAAAGTCTAAGCAGATTTTTGTAATTTTTTATACTATTTGTGTATTAATCAGTTTTAATAACTAGATTTTTCTCACGTAAGTGAGATCATCTGTAAAAACCCAATATGAATAAATGTGTGTTTACAAATAATATTTTTGCGGAAGCCCTGCCCCTCACCTTGCTTGTCTCCCCGCGGGCCACCCGGCGCCAGCGTGCTGTCTGCACACGTTCAATTAGTTTGCATTATTTACTCATATATATCAATTTGAAGAGTTGACCAGAAGTGCTTCACCATTGCTATAATAATAATAAAAACCAATCTTTATTTAAATTAGATAAATTTTGCATTTTTAGCAAAAAATAGCCAAAATCATTACCCAAGTAACTAAATAACTAACCACTATATAACAGCCGTTTCCCCGCAGGGTTAGGCAGAGAGGACGGACCGCCGACAACTCGGTCTTGGCACACACTTCTTGCCTCATTCACATTCATACATCGTCTCATACATACTGTTATTCAGACTGTTCACACGGCCCGACACAAGCATCTGATTCACTTGATCTATGATGATTCCTCGGGCGTCCCCGACTTCTGCTACCATTCACATTTGCGTCAAATATTCTCACTATACTTCTTTCTTCGCTCATTCGCTATAAATGCCCAAACTATCTAAGCGTCCCTTTTTTAATCTTACTCATTGCTCTCACATCAGTCTTGCATTCTTTGCGGATCTCCACATTTCTTACACGATCATGTATGGCTTTACCACACATACGCTTCAGGGATCTCATTTCTACAGCATTCAGTCTACTTTCATCCTTCTTCTACCAGTTCCATGCCTCACAGTCATATATCAGGGTAGGTACCAGCACTCCATTGTGGACTGCTAGCTTCGCTTCTTTGGACAGTTTTTTGATAGCGCCAACCGAGTTCAGTCCTCCATTAATGGAGTTACCTGCATTTACCCTTCTTTCAATATCTCTGTCAGCCTTCCCATCTCTCGTTAACATACTTCTCAAAAACACAAACTCATCCACCTGCTCCAAGTATTCCTCATTCACAACTATATTTCAATTTTTTTTCGTACTCTCTCTTTCAAACACCATGACCTTAGACTTGCGTACGTAAAGAACCTTCCTAAAATATAATATTTTTACTAGAGAATTATTTTAGTTCTATATTTGAAATGAGTATTTTTGTTTAAATTTCTTACTTGACCAGTTAAGTAAAGTTAGATATTGTGATTTGTCAAAGGTCTGCGCTTTTGCATTATCCAAAAAGCCATATTTACTAACTAATAACACAATAACCCGTGATTTTTCACGGGTCTGCGCTAGTAAAAATAGTTAAGTTATTTATCGTGTGAAAGTTTAAAAAATAAATAAATTGCAATTAAAAATATATATATCAAAGGTTTGCCTCTCTTGATTGCCACGAAGTACAAACGTGATTCATTGGTGACAAGGGGTATATTCTCTATCTATTTTTTAAACAATAGTACTAGAATAAATAAATACGTGTTCATAAATTGCCTCCCAATGTCATGCGCCTTTTTATATAATTTCGGACACGTTCGCTGACACGATTTTTATAGTAGAATCATCTTAATGATGATAAATAATATACAATATCAACAGAAAAATTAGTCGTATTAAATAAATTAAGCCCCGTTTACACTGGATGTCTAAAAGCTTCTGAAGATATAAATTTACGTAAGTTTGGTGTCGGCGTGTATGTAAGTTAATCAAACATTTAATTTTATTTTAATTATCAATTTTGTTATTCTGTCTAGGGCCTAGGAGCCGAACGGAAGGAGCCTTAAAACCCTTTCACCTCTAATTACCAGAAAAGCCAGTGAAATTGTTGATCAGCTATCTGTTTAGGAAAGAAATTCAATTAATGAATGAAATTTTTAGGTTTTTTTTTATTTGTATACATTTGAAGTAGAATTTTATTTTCTTGATTGAATGAATTAAATGGAATCTTGAAAGCGGAAACTAACCCACTTTCCAGCATCGACAGAGAGACTCGTTGTAAATGACAAGGCATATATTAAATTATATTTAAAAAATTGCAGCAGTAAATAATATACGAAATAAATGTCCTCATTTTGCAATTTGGCTTAGGACTGAGATGGAAAGTTTAACCCTCAGTAAAATCAACGACAAGAAATTCTTTGAAATTAGTAACAGTGATAGGATATTGAAAATGTTACTGATATAAAATACTTAGGAGTTATAATAGATTCCAAACTCAACTTTAACAAACATGCTGAATATACCCAAAAGAAAATCGGAAAAAAGATATCGTTTTTTGGGAAGAATTCGCCAAAAACTGTCCGAAATAACTGTAATCACCATTTATAACTCCATTATTGCTCCACATTTTAACTACTGCTCAACTATCCTTTTCCTGTGTAACGACCGAGAACAAAATAAATTTCAAATTCTCCAAAATAGGGCAATGAGAACAATACTCAGACGAAATAGATATTCAAAAGTAAATAAAATGTTAAAGGAACTAAATTGGCCAACGGTGAAACAGATGTTGACCTTGAACACGATGATATTTGAACATAAAATAGTAAGCAACCTGTAACCAAATATTTTTGAAATAAAATTGTATACAACAAGGACATACACAAACATAAAACAAGGACGCGTAATGAAATCAGGCTACCAAAAAAGGACAAGGCAAATTCTCAGAATAGTATACTATATAAAAGGATGAAATAGTATAATGCGCTGCCGGAAAACCTAAAGTCTGCCCCAATTGGAAAGTTCAAGATGTTGTGTAGGAGCCACATCAAGCAAGAAAAAATATAGTATATTTATATGTAACAAATTAACTAGTAATTTTTTAACTTAAATGTACAAAATCAAACATCCAATAATGTATAATTATTAATTGTGTAATGTTCACTTAATCAATGTAATCGAAATACTTGACCTAGGCATAATGTTTGATCAGAAACTCTGCTTTGTATCTCACATAACTTCCATCGCTAACAGGGCTATGAAAATGTTAGGTTTTATAGTAAGAATTTCCAAGGATTTAAAAAATGTCAATACATTAAAAATTCTGTTCACATCTCTCGTTAGAAGTATTCTAGAATACAACTCTACAATTTGGTCACCTGTCTTTAATAATCACATTAATACCATTGAAAGAGTCCAACGCAAATTTTTGAGGTGTATTAATTTTAGGCTTGGAATTCCTTTAGAAACAATAGAATATGATTTCTTATTACATTCATTGAAATTGCTTAAGTTAAGTGATAGAAGAAAAAAAATTGATCTCATGTTTTTATACAAAATTATAAATTATCAGTTGGATAGCCCTGACATATTAATGTTGATTCAATTTCATGTACCTACCATTAGATCAAGGTCCTCTAGTATGTATTATTGTGACAATTATACCACAGTCTCAGGATATAACTCAGTTATAAATAGATTGCACACACTTGGGAACTTTTATGCTAAATTCGCAGATACTTTTAATATTCCCCTTGTAAAGTATAAATCTGCACTAATAACACATTTTAACGCCACTTATTTTAATGAGGTCACTACATAACAGGCTATTGTCATTGCTTCTTTCTTTACTGTTATTTTATTTGTTATGTTTTAACTTAATTTAATTCTTTAATTTTTCTCATCGAAATTTAATACTGCACTATGTACCTATATGTAAAAAAATAAAATAAAAACTTTGTATGTAAATGGCACTTGTGCCGTAAATTCTAAATAAAAAAAAATATTAAAATAAAATTTAAAAAATGAAAAAATAAAAATAAAAAAAGGAAGGGCGCAACTAAGTCAAAAATTGAAAAAAGATTATTTAAATATATTATAGTAAGAAATCTATTCATTTTAGTTAAAAAAGTATTTATTTTAGTTAAAAATGATTTTAAAATATTCTTAAGAATTAATTATTTTGGCATATTAATAATTTCACAAAGAATTGCAAAATCTCGTCGTGACTTGGTGACTGACTTGATTCACAGTGATTTGTTATTTTTTACAGTCTCCCCAATCTCTTATTAAATACAATTTATATTCGTATATTAAATTACCTGTTACATTAATACCCTTATAATAGAACCCGTGCATCCATTTGATAGTGAAATTCAGGGTAAATGCGGTAAATACGAACAGAAATCTTTAATACCGACAGTTTTCTTTCATTTGCAGAGTCCATGCTAGTGGAAAATGGAAAATTTTGTGATTAATGTGAACAGTGCTTTACATAATTTTTATCGTAATACTAGTACATAAAAATTAACAAGCTTTGAAGCCAGCCGTTATCACGTTTAATATTTTTTATATCGATAAGGTTTTAAAATAATTAATAATGTACTAATTAAATGCCGACATAGCAATAAATAATGACTTTTAAAAGTAAAAAAGATAGTATTTGTGACATTTTTATTGCCCGTTACATCATAAAGTTTTACTCTGCGAAGGTTTATCTATTAGACATTTATTTTTGGGTACGTTGCGTACATTTTAAAAGGAATTAAAATGACTTTCACCATAAACTTGAAGTCCTTGTACTAAATGAAGCATGAAAACTTTTTACAATGAATTTTTTTGAATTCATCCTATTTTCTACCGATTTATAACTTACTTTCCCTGAACAAAATAATTTTTTAAGTTCTTAAGAAAATACATTTTATTTTTGAAATACTTTTAAAAGTAATATCATACTATGAAATACCCTGGATAGAAAAAAATCGCAAAATATGTCCCAAAAATTAAAAAAGAATTCAACTGGTTCTGTTATTTAACATTTTATAGATGTGAAATTTCAGTGTTACTTTAAATGCTACTTTAGACATTTGTCGAGAGATTTTTACTCTATTTTCTTCTTATAATTTAATGAGCAGGCAGTGTTTTGCTGATGCGATCGTATCTGAGTTCAACATAAGTTTAACAGTAATCGATTTAATTCAAAATAAGTGAATCCTTTCTTCTTTCCAAATAAGAATCCAATCGAGCTTTGAATGGGTTTATATTAGTTCCATGCATCCACTCCTCTATTTGCAAGGAAGTGTTTCCTAGGATTGGATGACATGTTGTGGAAGTTTGTTCCATGCATCCACTCCTCTATATGTAATGAAGTGTTTCCTAGGATTGGATGACATGTTGTGGAAGTTTGTTCCTTACATGCACTCCTCTATTTGCAAGGAAGTTTTTTTTTTTTATTTTTTTTTTTTATTAGTAGCTATATTATACATTTTTTTACATTTTTATAAGAATATATATATATAAAAATTGATGTTGATTATATTCATAGTCCTCCTCACTAGGAGATCCTGTGCTGAGGGGGACTAGGTTTTGGATAAGTTATTCAGCGACTTCTATGGTATGACTCCATGTTTTGGGTAAGGGTTTCCAGAAACTTCTACGACGATGTTTTAAATATGCTAGTAAGTTCTTTTTCCGGTAATTCCTTAAGCCAAGATTTAATGTTCTTAATGCAGTTGTTTTTTGTTTTGATTTGTTTGATACTAAGTGGGAGTTTGTTATATACCTTTACTGCTAAAAATTCAGAGCTGTGTTTCCTAGGATTGGTTGAAATGTTTTGGAAGTTTGTTCCATGCATCCACTCCTCTATTTACAAGGATGTGTTTCCTAGGATTGGATGACATGTTATTGTTTTTTTTTTTTTTTTTTTTTTTTTTTTTTTTTTTTTTTTTTTTTATTTTATTTTTTTTTTTTTTTTTATATTAACTCCACACAGGAGGCCCTGAAGAAAATAATTTCGCTCAGGGCCTATGTCATATTTGGCGATGCTGTGTGGAGGGTCTTTTTGTGGAGAGGAAGGAGTGAACATGGGTCTTGAAGATTCCCATGTTGTAATAATAATAATAATAATAATACTTGGATGACTTGTATAGCGCCGTTTTTGTGCAAAAACACCTCAAGGGCGCTGGATGGAGGAGAGGAAACACAGAGGCCGGCAGTTCGTTCCACAGCCGAGCTGTTGAACTTAAGAACGAATCGTAGAAGCGACCCGTTCTCATGTGACAAGTGTCAACTGTGTACAAATGTTGGGCACGCGTTTGGCGTGTATCCCGACTACGCACCGGTGCCGAAGGGATCAATGACGCTAGTTCCTCAGAGCATCTTCCATTGTAATACCGATAGAACAAGAACAGCATACCTACCTGACGCCTGTGCTCTAAAGATTGCAGTCCGTTTGTTAAGATTGGGGAATCTATCAAACGGACCGCCCGTTTTTGCACAGAGTCTAGGGTTTTTTTCAGGTATTTAGGGGCTCCGGACCAGAGATGGCTGCCAAATTCGACAGTAGGGCGCACTTGCGATTTGTACAGGGTCAGCAGTTGTGTATTATTAAAGTATCTGCGGGCCCTGTACAGTACGCCCAGCTTCTGAGAGGCCAACTTTACTCTGGCTTCGATGGAGCCCCCGTACCTGAGCTGGTCACTTATAGTTATACCAAGCATATCAATGGAAGGCCTGTTCGGAAGATTGCATCCGTTGAAGGAGACTAGATTATCATTTGGATCCCTTTTAGACGTAATCAGACAGGATTGGGTCTTTGAAACATTAAATTCGACGAGATTATTTTTACCCCAGGAGGAAATACTCTCGAGATAACCGTCCATTCTCTGCTTCAAAGCCCTCCGAGCCGTTGGAGTTTGTGTGCCCTTTGGGGGCTTGTCAATCAAAAAGCAATCATGAACTGTACTGTCATCCGCGTAACAATGAATCGGTGCACATGTCAAAAGGTCATTGATGTGCACCAAAAACAAAGTCGGAGACAGAACCGATCCCTGTGGGACGCCAGCATTTATGGAGTGCGAGGAAGAGGTGAAACCGTCAGCAACCACCTGAATCGACCTATCCCAAAAGTCAGCAATCCACGTACACAGGGATGCGGGAAGTCCGTAAGAATGCAATTTGTTGACAAGTCCTCGGTGCCAGACCCAGTCAAAGGCCTTGGATATGTCTAGTGCGACCATTTGGGTCTCAGCAAGATCACCGCACGAGCGGTTCCGCCGGAATCCGTATTGACGGTCGTTGATAATTTTGTTCTTCTCGAGGTATGTGAGCAGTTTGTCGTTGATCACACGTTCCATCACTTTGTACAGAACTGATGTGATCGCTATGGGGCGGTAGTTGGCCGGGTTGGAGCGGTCACCTTTCTTGGGAATAGGGTGAATGACCGCTTTTTTCCAACCAGAGGGCACAGTGCCACACTTCAGGGACATTTTGAAGAGCTTTGTCAAAACTGGAACTATTTCCGCAGCACACCTCTGCAATACCAGGGCAGGTATTCCATCAGGTCCACTAGCTTTGTTAACATCGAGCCCCCGTATGACGTGGAGTACATCCCGATGCCGGATCCTCAGCTTTTTCATATAGAAGCCGCAGTGAGGAACCGACGGCGGAACAGCACCTCCGTCATCGAGTGTCGAGTTTTCCGCAAACATTTTCCCTAATAGGTTAGCCTTTTCGGTGGCGGTGTTTGCTAGTGAGCCGTCAGGTCTGGTAAGAGGTGGCAAACTGGGTTTGCAAAAATTCCGACCTATTGAGCCCGCAAGCGACCAGAATGCTCTGCTGCCATGCGGGCAGGCAACCAGCTTTTTGCTGATCTGCAGGTCGTGTTCGAATTTTGACCTATTAATGATTCTCTTGCATTCCTTTGCCGATTTGTTGTATGCTGATCTGCTTTCGGGCGTTCGAAATGTGTTGTAGGCTCGGTAAGCCGCGTTTTTTCGTCGAACTGCTTCGGAGCATTGTCGACCACGGCTTTGAGCCCACACCAGTTTCTTTAGTAGTCGATTGTATGAAGCCATCCATCGCAGATTTGATGACTTCACCAATCTCCTGGGCACATCTTGAAGGGTCCGAAGTCCGAAAACAAACAGCTGACCACGGAAAAGCGTTGAAATGGGCCCGCATACCGAACCAATCTGCTGACTTATAGTGCCACACTTTTCTCCTCAGCCTCTCATTGGTTGGTCTGAGGCTAACGGGGATTGATGTCGTCACTAGGCAGTGGTCAGATGATCCCAGAGGCGCTGTGACGTCAATCTTATAACCGTGTGGCACAGTAGTTAAGAATAGGTCTAACAGATTGGAGCGGTGAGTCTGGACATCAGGAACCCTTGTGGGCTCCTGAACCAATTGCTCTAATCCGTAGCAAATGGCAAAGGATTCCGCCTGTCGGCCAGCCGAGTCCGTTGGGCCTGAGAACTTCAACCATGGTTCGTTATGAACATTGAAGTCCCCCAGAACAACAAACTCGGCCGAAGGGTAGCGGGGCAAGAGATCATCAAAATGTGGATGTGGAAGTTTGTTCCATGCATCCACTACTCTATTTACAAGGAAGTGTTTCCTAGGATTGGATGACATGTTTTGAAAGTTTGTTCCATGCATCCACTCCTCTGTTTACAAGGAAGTGTTTCCCAGGATTGGATGACATGTTGTGGAAGTTTGTTCCATGCATCCACTCCTCTATTTACAAGGAAGTGTTTCCTAGGATTGGACGACATGTTGTGGAAGTTTGTTTCATGCATCCACTACTCTATTTGCAAGGAAGTGTATCCTAGGATTAGATGAAAAAGGTGTTTTTTTTTTTTTTTTAATTGTTTACGGAGATTTATATTTTTGTTGGTGGTGAAGATTTGTTGGATGCCAGGGCAACTATAAAGTCCAGATAAAATTTTGAAAGTCTGAATCAAGTCACCCATTTCTCTTCTTTCTTTTAACGTAGGTAATCTTAATTCTTTGAGTCTATCTTCATATTGCCGGTCTTTTAAAGCGTTGGTATTAGATCTAAATAAGACATGCAAAAAATATAAAATGTAAGCTTATACATAATGTACGTATATAATATTTAATTAATTATAACATTTTTTTAATATTAGCGCGCTTCTCTAACATTCGTATTTACATATATCACTTTCAAACCATCTTCTTTTTGAATGCGTTCATCATTATTTTCTTCCTCTTTTCCCGGTCAGCTCGAGGACTCATCATTTCGGTAAGGCACCTCCTGGCTTCCCCTTCCTGGGCTAATTGTATTTGCTTCTCTCCGTAGTAGGCCCAACCTCCCCATATAGTCCCTGGAGTTGCTTCTCCCAGCTTAATCTGGTGCGACAAACTAACAGTCTATCTTCCATCTGGAAATGCAGCCAGTATCTCATAAAATAGTATTCAATTTATTTATTTATTTATTCTTGGATAATTTATATAGCGCCGCTTTTGTGAGAGATCACCTCAGGGGTGATCAGATATCGCCTCAGGGGAGATCAGAAATCACCTCAGGGGAGATCCTTCTAGACTCTCCCTCCATAACCTGCTTCTGGGTCGCTTCCACTGGAGTCATGATTCTCTGTATCCTGTCACCTAAATTTGAAAATTGTTGCTTATAAAAAATCTGTTACCTTTTCCGATTGTTTGTATTTTGTTATATTTAATCCACGCAGTAAAACATTATGGCCCAGTTGTTTTTTTCAGAAATTCAAATGGTCATTCAGTAGTCGTAGTCATCAAATGGTCATTCAGCTCCATATTGTTTTTTGGGACAGCTGAAAGATTAGAACACCGAGCACTGATAAACTGAAAGCCGAAACCCGCGTCCTTTTGTGTTCGTACACTTACATGGGAATGGGAATGTGGTATTAGATCTAAATAAGACATGCAAAAAATATAACATGTGGGAATGAGTTATTTGGCGGTCCGTCCTCTCTGCCTACAACTGCGGAGAAACGGCCTAATGGTTAGTTAGTTAAATTGTTGGTAGAAGAGGAAAAAAAAATGTACTTTCATATTTGTAGTCGATATTCATTCAGATAACATTGAAAAGATTCAACGGAAGTTTCGAAGGTTTATAAACTATAAATTGCATATTCCTATACAAAACATTGTTTGCAATTACCTCCTGGATAAAATGTCTCTAATGAAACTTTCAGAAAGAAGAATAAGCACAGATTTAATACTGTTACAAAGAATACTACATTTTAAAATTGACTGTCCCGAATTACTTCAATTTATCGATATTCATGTTTCCAAAAAATCATGGCGACATTTCTTACCTTTTATATTTCGTAGCTTGCCAAAATTCTCCGATTCCGAGACTTAACAGTCTCGGAATCAAATATTCTGATTTGGGTGATATATTTCATCTTAAAACTAATCAGTAAAAATGTTGTATATTCTATCACTTTTATTCTTCTAGACACAAATAAACCTATGTCTATGTACCCATATAACTTCTTCGCTTCTACTATTTTGTTTTGTTGAATCTTTTAAATTCAATTATATGCTTGAGGATTCTTAGTTCCTGTCCACATTTTTAACTATGAATTTTATTCCGTGTTTTTTTTTCAACCTTTTTTGTCATTGTTACATTTTTCTTTATTGTATTAATTTTTAAATGTTTACTTTGATACAAATAGCTTGTATTTTTTAACAAAAGCCCACTAGGGCGTGTAATAAATAAATAAATAATATAATGGTGATGATAAACCCTCCAGGTTGTACAATATGTTTATCTATAATAACGAACTGACGAAGCGAATCCTAGTTGGTGGTCATTTATTAACTCATTAAAAACGCTATTACAAAGTGTGCTTTTTTATTTAATATATAAAGTCACAAATCAAAAACCATTTGATTAGGATTAAATACGAGTACAAAATGAATAATTTCATCAACAACAGTTTGTGTGATGCATTTTGATGGGAACAAAGTCCAGATTGTTCGTGGTCTTCTTCACGTTCGATCCTATCTCTATGAACCAATTATGTTGTTATTTTTAATTGGTATCATTCAGAGTTCAGATAAAACGCATAGTTGGCAATTCCGCATCTGTTGTGGCCTTTTTTTATTCTGCAACAAACAATAAAAAAATATAAACAACACAACTAAACTATCTAGCACGGTCAATCGATAAAAGGATTCGGATTCGATAACATGTCTTCGTTTTCAAGCACGACTGCAGTTGGCTAACGTATAAAAAATAGTTTAAATATAATAAATTAAGAATGCTTAGTGGTTATGAACTATTTTGTGTTCGTTGGCGATCTGCAGTCTTGCTTGGATTTGACCGACATTATCGATAAAACTTTTGTCGATCGATCGTGCTAGAAAACCTGGTGTCTTGTTTTCTATTGAGGCGATGTCCTCTTTAAAGTTTCCCTGAAAATTAGGTGACTTGGTTCTTGATCCCGACAGTTGGCCCCTAGATAGTTGTTCCCCCGACAATACTTTTGATCCCCCGGACAGTAGATCATCGAAACCTACGAGCACCCCCAGACCTGTTACATATCGTATGTATCTATATCTTAATCTCTGTATCATAGACAGCTAAACCTTACCGCTACATGTGCCATCTGTGAATAAACCTCAAACCAATATCATGGATACCACTCACTTCCATTCTACATAAGGTTTGCGTCTAGGCTAAATTATTATTCAATTACAAGAGATCAGGAAAAATTGAATTTCATCATCGGATGAAATTCAACGAATCAACGAATTGGTGTACATTATGAATACTAAAAATATGCTTTAGATAAATTGAAAGTTTTCCTATCGTTTCGCTTGAGTAGAATACAAATAAAACAATAAATTATTCAATAAAAAATATAAATGTAAAATAATAAAAAAAAAATTCCATGGATTGTATGAACGCGTAAAGGAACCAACTTTTTAAAAATACAGTATTATAGCTAAGATTATCTGTGACAGTTTCACTTGATTAACTTTTTTGCTTTCTTATAAAATTATTTACAAAATAAGTAAGAACCAGTTTTTTGCTTGAAATCGAACGTTTCTAGACTCCATTTGTCAAACGATTTTAATGCCTATTATCTACGATATAAGGTATACAAAGAATATACACATTTTTGGCTTGTAGCTTCCTCTTAAGATATTTGTTGAGAGATCTTTGCTCGTAGTACGTCCCAACTCCGGTAAAATATCGACAGTATCGACAATGCTAGCCGCTAGAGGCGGTTTTGTAGCATATTGAAGATGACATTCATTTCAATAGCGGCATATTGAATTATTTAGTTCTTGGCGGCGCACAGTGGGCTGAAAATCACCTTTCAGAGACATAGAGACTTGAATTTTCAAGGGTATTTTTTTTTGGCTGGAAATGGATTCTGCTGATCATTACTATACTATAAAATTTCGTATGAAGTAATTGCGTGTACAAATGAAGGAGTTATCATTTTTTTAAGAAAAAATGACACTGACATTAAAAATGAGGTTATCTCTGGAATCATAAAGTTGGCCATTATTTCCTTACATACAGATACACTACTATTTATTTGTATTTTTTGACATACTTCGTATTGTGGCGCAACTTGCTTAAATGCTTTGCATATGAGTAGGCTTGCAGTGTAAATAAAATATTGTAAACTAGACAAAGAATACTCATATGTAAAGTGTTTAAGCATTAAAATGAATCATCAACATAAAAAAGTTTTTTTTCAACTTTGACGATTTTAAAAAATTAAATCGCAAGTTGCGCCACAATACGAAGTATGTCAAAAAAATACAAATAAATAGTAGTATATCCGTGTGTAAGGATATAATGGCCAACCTTATGATTCCAGAGATAGCCTCATTTTTAATGTCAGTGCCATACAAATTTTAGTATAGTAATGATCAGTAGAATCCATTTCTAACCAAAAAAAATACCCTTGAAAATTCAAGTCTTTATGTTTATGAAAGGCGATTTTCAGCCCACTGTGCGGCGGTGTTTCGCGCTTTCTAATTTGCATTTTGATTAATCATCAATATATAGTTATAAAAGTAAGTGTACAATGTGCATGCCGCTAAAAGTCAGAAACGAGTCCCGGTACGATCAAGGGAGTTATATGGCCTGGTAGCCCTCTATCCCCCATCCATGAAGAAGGTTCCCGTTTTTACTTGAAGGACGTGCTTTTAAACAGTCCAGAACATTCGAGAGTGTTCGAAAGAATTCCACAACATTCTGGAATGTCCGGGAATAGTCTGGAACATTCCGGAACATCCCAGATCATAATGAACTACAAACGAGATAAACTTTTAGTAAATTCGTAATCGTGACAATACGGTAGTATTTCTAAATAAAGTGTTTTCCAATAAGAGGTGTTATTTTGAATAGCCCGCTATTTCGGTAGGTGTTACTTTTGAACCTGTTATTTTTTGACATTTGACAAGTAGAAACTATGCCATTAATACAAATGGAACGATACACGCTTCAACAACGCATTGAAATTAATAAAATTCACTTGAGTGAATCAAATGCAAATCATCTTTAGTGATGAGGTCCATTTCCACCTCGGTGGCTTCGTCAACAAGCAAAATTGTCGCATCTGGGGCTCGGAAAACCCAAGAATTATTGTTGAAAAGCCTCTATATCCTCAACGTGTGACTGTTTGGTGCGGTTTATGGTCCGTCAAAGTCATTGGATCTTACTTTTTCGAAAATGAGGCTGGAGCAACAGTTACGGTGAATGGATTGCGCTATCGAGAGATGATTAATGATTTTTTATGGCCGGAATTGGATGGTATTGATCTGGACAACGTTTACTTTCAACAAGACGGCGCTACGTGCCACACAAGCAACGAAACCATTGATATTTTACTATTGAATATCAAAATAACATCTCTTATTGGAAAACCCTGTAGTATAAAACAAAATCACTACCCGTGTCTATCTGTTTGTGCGCTTAGTTCTTCTAAACTACGCAACGGAGTTTTATAGGATTTTCACTATCATTTAGTTAATTTTTTCCGGAAGGTTTATATATATATATATATATAATACATGGATATTATATTAGTTGGCAGTAGAGAAAAGACGAGCAACGCTGGGTACACGTCAGCTAGTAATATATAAAAAATCAGCGTATGTTTGCGCTCCCAAAACTCGAAAAGTAGTCAACCGATATCGCTGAAATTTTCAACGTTTGTTCTCATTAGTACCAGGAGTGTTGAGAGAATGCTATGTGAATAATAGAAGAAGTCGGAGATGCCCGAGGAATACTTGAAGCAATATCTCTGCACTGGAATGAGTTACGGAGTCGAATTAAAGCTGCTGTGATGTAATATTTTATTAGTAACATTGTAGTATACGGTAGTTGCAGTAGCGGCTCGTGAATTTTGAGTTTGATAGAGTGCTAAGTTCGAAAAATTCGACATTATCAATGATGTAAACAGAATGATTTTTTTTTTTTAGAAATTTCTGTTTTTTGTATAAAGATTTTCAGGAAAATTTTATTTGACACTGCAAATACAAGCACGGATATCCAGTGAATCTTTATCTTTCGAAAAAAAAACGTTTTCGTCTACAACGATATCAATAATGCCACTTTTTTAAATATTAAAACTCAAAACACACCCAAAAGTCACGAGACTCATGAGCCGCTTCTGGTATACAGTAAAGAATGGTGGAAGAAATTGTAGACGCTCGAGAAAGTTTTGATTAAAAAAATATGTAAAAATCTTCTAAAAAGTAGATTCTGTTTGTGCAGTTTTAGAATGCAATATAATTACAAACAACAAAAATAATCAAGGTCGTTTTTCACGGTGCCAAAAAAAGTTGACAGGTTAGTTTAGGTGAAATATAATACCACGAAAAATTCAATTTCCCACAATTTCATATGTTTTTTACTATCTCTTCAAACCATCAAAGACAGAGTTAATATATATTTTTGTATGAGCAAAAAAAGCAGTAAGGTCGTATGTAGGCTACTTAATTTTCTTAATATATAATTAAATAGGTACAATATAGAATATATTTGACATAAAATGTATAAAAGTAAATTATGGCGCACAACTCACGGCTCTAGGAGGCGCAAGTGTAGCATGCTGCCATCAGAATGTACGGGAAATGTCAGAAGTTTGAGGTATTATTAATATTATAGGGTATTAAATTTGATAATGCTTACTTCATGTACCCCTTCTGCCCCCAGTGTTCTCCCCACCAGTTCAGCAGTAGCCAGTGCTCCTTGGTGTAGCCCACCACAAGCATGGCGTGGTTCACATGATCTCCGTGGCACGCGGGGTCATCATAAACTCCCGAACTAAACACATGAATACTTCCATTAGACGAAAACTTGAAACTAAACAAATAAATATTTCCATTAGCTAAAAACTTGAAACTAAACCGCACAAATACTTCCACTAGCTGAAAAATTAACACTAAACAAAAAATACTTCCATTAGTTGAAAACTTGAAAATTAAACACATAAATACTACCATTAGCTGAAAACTTGACTAATCACATGAATACTTCCATTAGCTGAAAACTTGAAACTAAACACATAAATACTACCATTAGCTGAAAACTTGAAACTAAACACACAAATACTTCCATTAGCTGAAAACTTGAAACTAAACACATAAATACGAGTACTTCCATTAGCTGAAAACTTGAAACTAAACTAATAAATACTTCCATTAACTAAAAACTTGATATTAAACACGTAAATACTTCCATTAGCTGAAAACTTAAAACCAAACACATAAATACGAGTACTTCCTTTAGCAGAAAACTTAAAACCAAACACATAAATACGAGTACTTCCTTTAGCAGAAAACTTGAAACTAAACACATAAATACTTCCATTAGCTGAAAACTTGAATGCAGTCTTCAATGTATCACTAAATTATGGCAATGACTCACTGGGCCAACGAATGCAACATAATATGCATGAAGATGAGGTCGACAAGATAAGGACATCAAGATCTAATAACACCCTACAATCCGCCTCGGAACAGGAATCCCCAGTGAGAAGGACTGTGTCATTAATAAATTCGGGAGGCGGGTATATGTACCGCCGCCCCGGGAACCATTTATTGGATAACCAACACCCCTGCCTTAGATTGCCCCAAGTAGTTCGCAACGTTTGGTGATTTGGCAGGGGTGCCCAGGTTCATGTTGTGAGGTTTGTCTGGGTTTTTGTCTGGATCGGATCGGGAGCGACTTGTCGAGGGACACCTTTTGATCTCTCTAGCCGGATTCTCTCAACCCATCGCCTGGCACCGCAGTTCACCCACAGTTGCACCCACCCTTAAACCTTTCTCCTTCCCAGAACTCCCTTTCCCTAAAAAGACCCTTACACAGCATCACCAAATAATTTCCCTCAGGGTCTCCTGTATTAAGCTAATATAAAAAAATAACTTACGCTACAACAGATTTATTTATTACATTTGTTTACAGACGATTATCCAATGATATCACAGTACAAAGCATATTATTAAACGTTTATGTTTATACTCAAACTTTCAAATACAGGCCTATTATGTCCTGCCGATTTTTATCAAAAAATACGATAAACAAGTTTCTAATAATAAACATACAACATTTTTATATGCTAAACAATACAGTTGAAGAAAAAAGTCTAACATTCTTTCTGCAACCTTATAAATAAACTTAGTTACAGCACAGATAACGGAAACTATATCATAGAAAAATATAGAATAAAACAGGGGTAATCGGTCCTGCTCTCAAACTTATCTAATTGTATTTAAACAACAGAAAACAATATGTATGCATGGGAAATAAAACATCGAGATCAACTCCAGAGCATAAGCTTTGGAGTTCCTCAAGGATCCATTCCGGGACCACTTTTATTCCAAATAAATATAAATTATATCTATCAATTAAAAGTAAATGATGAGATGTGAACACTGCAATATTTTACTTTGGAAAAAAAATTATAACAATCTCAAATCGATCGTAATATATTAAACAACTGGCTAATTAAAAACACACTAACAATAAATATTAAACATGGTTGTTTTGATGTGTTAATAATATTTATAAAGCTTTTATGTATGTATTAGTCATTAATAAAAATAAATGTGTATAAATAAATAAAACTCAACGTTGAAACTAGGTACGCTGCAGTATATGGCCTTCGTGGTCGAGGGGTAAGCCTCTCGACTATCAAGCGGTAGGTCGCGGATTCAAATCCCGCCTGGCACAAATAAATTTTGTTTGATTTATTTGTGTTATTTTACAAATTACTCATTTACAATAATATATAGTATATTTTCGGCACGTTCCAGAGTGGAGGATACTCTAAGTATTGCCTTGGTGTAAGACCACCATTCAGAATTGAAACATTGCTTAAAATAGCTTTAAAATAGACCAGATATGAATAGCCAGGTACTTCTCCGTCTTCCTCAATCCCGTCTTCTTCCCCTTCCTACTACCTTCAGCCTCACAATATACCCTAATTGGGGATGCCACAGTCATACTGGCTCTAAACGGTTGGCAGCAGTGACAAAACGCCTAGATAACGCAAACGTCTTACTGGTAAAGCTGAAAGGTTCTCGGAGCGGCGTTGAGAGACACGGGTATGGGGCCCACCAGCGCGACAGCCTGCTTCAGGGCTGCTTCATCCCCCCGGGGCAAGCGACCCCATGAGCTGACTTTGGCTGCCACGCGCCGTGGGTCCCAATGGCACTTCCCTTGCTAGAAAAAAGATGCTTCAAATATAATCAATTGATATTAAAGATGTTTTAAAATAGAAGACGGTTGTGTTGATGTTCACAAAAATTATAAAAGTGGAAAAAGATTGCGTTTTTTCCAATCTTAATTTTGGGTAAACACGTATTGTTTTTTATGGAAAAAAGTCACAGATGTTTTCCCCGGCATCCTACCGGGAACTGCTATAAAAATGATTAAAAAATTTCTATGGATTACATTTTCATCGACTCTGCAATTAAAAAAGGACTCACCAAATTGTTTTAAACATGGTAAAGGAAGCGACTACAATCAGAAGAAAAGATCAGTGCATTACAGATAAACATTATCGTGAAATTAAATTTAACCAATTTAATTTTTACACATCGTTGCATTCGAATACGCGTGTGTTTTTATATACCTGTATTATATATAAGTTACCTGTGACAAATTAAAACATGTTTTTTTCAAATTGTGCCATCTGTAGGACGTAAAATCAACACGCGCTATTGTTTGTCTATCTGCACAGACAGACTGAGCCTCTGCCTATATTATATAGATGTCGCCTGTGACAAGTTAAAACATGCTTTTTTTAAATTGCGCCATCTGTAGGACGTAAAAGCAACTGCGCTATTGCTTCTCTATCTGCAAAGATAGACTGAGCCAAAGTAACGCGTGGCGGGGTACAGCTAGTAATAAATAAATGATACCTGTCAGAAGAACATAATCTGCATAAGGTGTGATAGAATCTTATGCTACGTATATATACGCGAGCCGAACTGCCGAACTGAACCTCAACTTATGGGGAAGAAACTATGAGGGATCCCTCGGAAAATAAACTAATTCAACGTCTAGTAAAATAAAATCTGGTGCTTACCGCTAATCTGTTGCTTACAGTTGAAAAACGTTTTATAAAATTTATACATTATATATAAAAATTACTTACATCCGTAGGCATCCCTCTAGAAACATTTGAGATTTTATTAATACGTTCATCAGAAATAATTAAAATGTGAACGTCGATCAAGCCCCCGCTATTAGTCTTATGTCGACTTAACTTGGCCGGTTTTGAAGAATCCGGGATGAAAAGAGGAGAGAAAGGAGATTTCCCGTAGATCATTCCATTTCCAGAGACTTTCCAATCTCAATACAACTCATTCTTGTGCTGCCAACACCCTCCACAAAGAAGTATTTCAGTTGCCTAGAAGTATATAAGCATATTCACCTTGGCACTGTACGGATAGTCTCTGTAAGTCATGGCTCCATGCTTCTCCAGGTAGGAAAGTGCAGCTCGCAGAGAACCACCTCCGCAGCCGTAGTTACCTGACTTGGCGCTGCAGTCTACCAATTGCTGCTCGCTATGGAACAAAGTAAAGTATTGAAATGGTTGAACAATTGAATGCGGTGCCAACTGTGGTTGACAGTAAGTTAAGACTCAAGCAAAACGAGACCTTTCTGAAGGACATAATAATGATAATGAAAATCGGACGCTCCTGCTATGTGCTATGTATTTAGATTTCTAACATACATTCCAGAAACCTTCAGTCCTCATTTGTGCATCAAATACGTAAAGCGACTGTCTTCTTCTGTCTGTAAGGTGGACGGCCAGTTGACGGCATTGAAAGTAACTTGGTCCAGCATCAGATGTGCCTCCAGAAAACTGATGAAAGGGATATATCATTCCACGATGTGTTTTGTTCTTTGTATGCATCCATATTCACACAATTCAGAATCCGTTAGGCCCCATTTGTGCATCACGCACCTACGTACAGCAACTGTGACTGAAACAGATATGGTTTAGTAAGGCCCACGTCTTCTGAGGGAGAGAGTATTCTGCCAGTTTTGTAGCTAAGACCACAACAAGTTGTGATGCGTACCGAATCGATTGGTACTCAACGAATGGACTGTAATTTTAACATGAAAATAAGAACGAACAATCGTGTTCATCACATAGAAAAATAGGTGTTTTCCGATAATCATTACGAGGGGCAACAAATATGCAACGAAGTTCAACGACGAAAAGAACATCCATTAACAAAAGACACTTGCTTTAGACCTTCTATTATTCAAATATTTTTGTTTCTTTTGTCGAAGGTCGAAGGTCTTTACCCTTTGACAATTTAGGTAGGAACCGGATTGTTGGAATAACCATAAAAGTGTTTTAATATTAAACAATTTGCTTGTTTTTGCTCTGTCATTGAGTTTTCCACGACTCTTCAGAATCTGACTAAGCCCGCCACCAACATTCCAAAAGGGTTACCTAGACGTAATTTAGGAATCCTGACATACCTCTAATACCAGATGGTGTTATTTGATTGCGGTAATGTCGATACAAGATTGAACCATGAACGTGAGGCACCAAGGACGGTCGCCTGGATTAACCGAACATCGGGACCCAATGCATTTGGATTTCGGAGCTTGCTACCATGTCTGGTGTTAGAAGATGTCGCTAATGAAGGCTGGCAGTGTCGAGAATAACTACCGTATCTTATCAGAAAAGGAAACGGAAGTGGTGTTACCTGAGAGGTGTTCGTGTGCCTGTAGTCTGCATTCGTTGCGCTTCCAGAGCGTGAGTAACGCTAAAGGCATAGCAAGCCCCACAGTGCAACTGCCTAGGGGCTATCGGATAAAATCCTCGTTTTGTCCAGTCCACCTGAAATTCATTCAAAATCTATTCAGGATTACCTCTACAAAGCGTTTTTTTAACTGCCAGTGAAATTACTCTACTTTGAAAGATTGAATCACTTAACATTTTAAATTAAAAGATTTACGATTTACCAAAATGTAAAGCAAAATTTGTAAGATACATAAAATCCGTATAGGGAGGCGGGTATGATAACCAATACCTCTGCTATAGGTCTGCCTAATTGGTTTGCTACGTTTGGTAATTTAGCAGGGGTGCCCGGGTTTAAGAGGTGAGGGTTGTCTGGGTCTGCTCACCAACTGGTACACAACAGTCTGTAGCGGGCCTGGTCGGGACTGGAGAGACTGGTTGAGGGAAACCTTTTGTCCTCTTCAGCAGGAGTGGGAGGGACGGATTCATACGTCCGAAGTCCTGAATACAATCCCGACCACCTGATTCATACCCACCCCTCCTACCTGTTTCCTTCCCAGAACTTCTTCTCCTTCCTTTCCTAAAAAGACCCACCATACAACATCCCCGAAGTTGACATAGCTCTCAGGGCCTCCTGTGTGGAAATAATTACAAAAAAGACTATGCAGCGCCCTTATCGATAGCTTAAAGCTTAGATGTTGTATATCTATAAACTAAAACCAAGTCTTTCGAGATAAAAGATGTTACGTGTACATTCGTTTCTCCTGATTCAAAAACCTTCTGACTTGACTTGAATTTCTGAATTTGATTAAATATTATCTTTGAAATGGTGTGATTTAGAAATTCCATTTGTATGTATGTATAAACATTTTTTTTTGTTTTTGTTTTTCTTTTATATGTATATTAAAGAAATATTTTTATTGCATTTACAAATTTATAAACAAGTTCTGCTGTGTAATTATTACTACGTGTGATAGATGTTTCGCCCTCTGAAGACATTATCAAACTGTCTTGTTTATACACATGAAAATTTTGCTTCATCACCATCCAGTTCATAACTCATTTTTGCCAATAATTGGAGATACAATATATTGGCTTTATTGTTTTATTATGGATATAAAACATCTTGGTTTTATTGTATATTTAAGGAAATACAAAATCTTGGCTATATTTTATATTAATGGGAATACAACAAATTGGCTTTATTGTATATTTAAGGAGAAACAAAATCTTGGCTATATTGTATATTTATGGAGATACAACATCTTGGCATTATTGTATACTTAAGGAGATACAAAATCTTGGCTATATATTGTATATTTTTGGAGATACAACATCTTGGCTTTATGTATATTTAAGGAGATACAACATCTTGGCTTTACTGTATATATTTCGAAATGACATTCGATAGCAGCATTGTACGCCGGCAATAATGAAAACAACACAATTTTTTTCTTACTTCATTAGGAATATGATCACTTGACTTTGAATGGGGTACATGTGGGTAATCTTCCTTGTCAGCTACCAGCTTCACCACTTTTCTCAAGTATTGCTTGGACGTCTGCAAAGTGTAAAACAGAGTAAATTTATTGCCGAATTAAATCAACATCACCAGAATTGCGGAATTTGGCGAAATATGGTTTTTGTGTAATTAATATTTGGCAATTCAAAAAGTGATTGATTGTTTTCTAATATTTATCAAATTCTATTTGCAGTCTGTCTGTGATGATAAATTATGAAAATATCAGGATACAAATTGGTAAGGGTGGATATCACTTCATAATTACTGGCGCAACAACCCTTGAAACGTCAGGCGATGCACTACGTATTAATAAAAAATCATGTGTTTTTGGTTTGGAAATTTGGTCGCCTAGAAATGTTTCAGATGCTTTAATTAAATACTGCGAGTAGAATACATCTTGGCCTTTAAAACAGTCGAGTATTTTTTAGATAAATCTTTTTATAAGCCCAGAAAAAAATAATGTATAAGCCCTATGAAAACTGCTTTAAAGTTCAAAATATCCTACTTACGAACCCATTTTCGGTTATGATTTTATTGTATAATGTGGCAAATTAAGTTATTTATAAAATGATCGGAAAAAATTTAATATTTATGCTTGAGCATCCACAAAATAAAATAAAAGGCACTTTTTGGCAATGTTTTTTTCTTAAATAAATCAAAACAGGCGGATGGTGTTAAGCGGGAATTTAAACCTTATCGCCATCTACATAAGGGGTGTTATTGATAACGGCTCGATTTAAAATATTACACGACGTAGTGCATCGCCTTAACTCTTGTCGTTTTGAATCTACACCATCCATCATCCATAGTTTAAGAAGAAAGAAAGAGAAAGCCCAATTGTTGGTCGACTATTTTTTATTCATGCCGTCTGTATTGAAACCGTTCCAGTTTTGTTAATGATACCAGAGAAAATGTTTCTTTTCAATGTAATGTAGATATCAACCACTGGTATGTTTGGGATGGCTCTGGTTCCAGATGGTTGGGAGCAGTTGGCACTCTTGAAGGGCAAGAAAGCGCATAGAAAAATGTTAAAGCAACTCAGACATATATCAAGGAATAGAAGATTATTGGAGCTGGGAATAGACTGGAGACAGGAGGCTAATAGTGAGAGACCGCAGCCATTGGATAACATTTGTGAGGAGGCCATATCCCACCCTGTGATGCAGCGCCGTGATGATGATGATAAAGTCTTCTACTAACCATGTCGCTGAGGTGATTGTCCAGAAGGGTAAAGGAATGATGTCCTGCAGCGTTATGTGCTGTAACATGGAGAAGGTTATCCTCCCAGGCTGCTCGAGCTGCATCTTCCCGATCAGGACTCAGGTAGCTCTTGCTGTAGCGACTCTGCAACATCAAAGACTAGCCGTTAGCCGAATATTGTTTTGTTTGACTTTTTCATAATAAAATGATGTTTGTTCTAAATTAATGTTAAAAAGTGTTTCGTTGTGAATTTCACACGAAATAAAAATATCATTATCAATGAATATAATCTGAACGGCTCAATATTAATCAACAAAACAGAAATCAAAGATTTGGGAGTGACATTGGACTATAAGCTTATTTTTGATATTCATATAGACTCAGTCACATCAAAAGCCTCTAAAATGTTAGGATTCATTCTTAGGACATGTAAAAAATTCAATAACTTTAGAACAATGAAAATCCTATATTTTGCTTATGTCCGCAGCTTACTAGAATACGCGTCACAAGTTTGGAACCCGCAATACATATCATATGTGGAAATTCTAGAACGTGTTCAAAATCGTTTTCTACGATACTTGGATTTCCGCAGCTACAGCACACAACTAAGTCACCAAGATTCAGCGGCGTACTTCAATATACTATCATTAGAAGTTCGAAGAAGCTCGGCCGATGTACTCTTTCTTCAAAAAATAGCCAGGTCCGTTGTTGATTGCCCAGAACTCCTAGAACGAATACAGATACCCTAACAGACGAACCAGATCAGACATGATTTTTAGCCTCCCTCGATGCAACACTAATTCTAAGCAGAACTCTTTCATCTATCGTGCGTCCAACACTTTTAACACACACTATTCACAATTTGACATATTTAACTCTGCACCACACTCCTTAAAATCCCACAGACACTCTCTCAATACCTTAATAACAATAACTACAGATACCATCCAATACAACCACTTTTTTGTTACACATCTTTTTATTACTATACCTCAACCTAACCGATCCCCCCCATCCTACCCCTTCCCTATTCCCCCCTAAATAACTTGTCTCTTGAAATGTAATTTTCCTTAGTAAATATCTCGGAATCACTACACTTGTATACAATACCTATGTGGAAACCTGTAAATGGTTTAATTATTGTAACTCAATTATTATTATGCTTTTATTAATGTAAACTGTTGGTATCCCAAATATAAATAAAATATAAATAAAAAAATATCCATAATCTGTTCTACATCCACAATAATTGAAAACAGTACGGCATTTTATGGACATAGCACTCAAAATAAAGCAATAAACTCAAAACGGTGCACAACGCTTTGGAAGAAATTCAGAAAATCAAGTGTTCACTATATTTAAGAAATATAATAGTTTTAAACTTCATTAAATCTTCCATAATTCCTCAAAAGCGTGTCTCCTCTGACACGATATTGACAGAAATATATTAGTTTGAACTTAAGCTTCGTGCGGGTTTCTCTGCCAGTTTTAACCTGCCAAGAGTTCAGATCCAATAAATACGAGTATAATATTTGCTGGTATGTATATTATTAGGTACACTTAGTTATTGGTAACCTCAATGATATGGGAAATATTAAAGTAAAAACAAACACTGATTTGAATGAAATAGTTTTATCTCTGTCATATTTCAACATTTTTTGTAGTTCAATATCTTAGCTACTAGATAGACTCAATTGGAAAAAAATGTTTTTCACCATTTCCTTAATTTCAGTGCATGAAAGTTAGGACTGTTAGTTTTCATAAAAGACGATTCTAGTCACTGACGTCAGATACTCTGTGGCATGGACCTCAAAATACTTTTTAAATCTATGCTCTGTGGACGTGTGTTGAGACAATATTTTGCGTTGAATCCACATTAACCGTACCTTATACAATTTCCATTGGTTGTCTCTAGTACTCGAAGCATGCTTTTGATGTAACGCAATTTTTCCCGTATTACAAATTGACACAAATAATAACAACACAACAACGAATATCACTGCCAAAAACATAGTTTCTAAAACAACAACTTATAAACTTATAAAGAATTTAAACAAAAAACAATTAACATAGATGCAAGTTAACAACTAAATAGAAAAATAAATACACAACGAAGACTTGAAGCGTCTGAGAAAGAAATGAACCCACCTGCACAATATTTTACTGGGAAAATGGAGCTGTCGATCATTTTGCTGACAAAAATTCCCAGAAATTCCGTCCATTACTAAAATTACATGCAATCCAAAAATGCGCACAAAGGAATACAAGGTTCGACATTTAAATATTTGATTAGCAATAAAAAAAAAACAACAAATCATTTGGACATCAAGTGAAAAAAGATCAGTACCAAAATGTGGTCTGATTTGGTTAGGTTAGGTGTTGACATTTTTTGCTGATCAATCTTGTTCTACTTGTTAACCACAAGTGGCAGATCAACGTACTATATTTGCCGACAGAAAACGTTTTAGATCTGACTAGCGGTGGTTAGTAACCTTCTCAGTCGATGTTCAATCTGATATTAAGAAGGGTAAAAAATTCTCCCCTATTGGATAAAAAGATTATTTTATTTATTTATCCCAGTTCAAGTATAATGTGTTCAAGGTGAACCTACAAGGCATGTCTCATTGCTTGGTTCTGTTCAGATTTACATACCTTGTAGGTTCAACTCGTAATGTGTTCAAAGTGAACCTACAAGGCATGTCTCATTGCTTGGTTCTGTTCAGATTTACATACCTTGTAGGTTCACCTCGTAATGTGTTCAAAGTGAACCTACAAGGCATGTCTCATTGCTTGGTTCTGTTCAGATTTACATACCTTGTAGGTTCAACTCGTAATGTGTTCAAAGTGAACCTACAAGGCATGTCTCATTGCTTGGTTCTGTCCATATTTCCATTCCTTGTAGATTAACCTCGTAATGTGTTTAAGGTGAACCTACAAGGCATGTCTCGTTGCTTGGTTCTGTTCAGATTTACATACCTTGTAGGTTCACCTTGAACACATTACAAGGCATGTCTTATTGCTTGGTTCTGTTCAGATTTCCATACCTTGTAGGTTCACCTTGAACACATTACAAGGCATGTCTTATTGCTTGGTTCTGTTCAGATTTACATACCTTGTAGGTTCACCTCGTAATGTGTCCAAAGTGAACCTACAAGGCATGTCTCATTGCTTGGTTCTGTCCATATTTCCATACCTTGTAGATTCACCTCGTAATGTGTTTAAGGTGAACCTACAAGGCATGTCTCGTTGCTTGGTTCTGTTCAGATTTCCATACTTTGTAGGCTCACCTCGTAATGTGTTCAAGATATTAGGAATATTTTAGTAAAATTCGTAATACGTGAATAATGACATCTGTTTTTGAGCAAATAAACAAATTTACCCAATACTAGCACTCTGGCATTTTATTCTTGGACTCTCTGTGTTGTATTTTCATTTGAGTAATCTTGTTTCAAATGATAATCGGTGGATGTCACCCTACTACATGTCTCCTGTAAACATATCCAAAACATAGATGATAATAATAATAGTTGGATGATTTGTATAGCGCCGTTTTTGTGAGAAATCACCTCAAGGGCGCTGTACAAATATATAATATATTTCTACAATGATCTGTCCTATTACTAACATAGGCTAGACTCACTATTATCAACTTATGGCTAACAGATTGCATCCACCGGTTCGTCAATCACTAATAACTAAACGTACAATGTATTTGATCAACGACAGTGATGCTGCTAATGGACATGTATTACAATTTATTTACATTCTGTACAGACAGATAATGTAGATACTGGACCATGCAAATGGGAAGGGAAAAAAACACTTTTACTTACACAGCTCACAGCTGAAGTGTACCCGGCGTTGCTGGGGGTTAACCTCAGGAGATAGACATATACCTTAAAGAAATTTTCTGTAGGCCTTTTTAAGATATACAATTTCGTAGTACATGATTTTGATGTATATCATAAGGTTTAGCCAGCGTTCAAATATTTGAAAAAATACTTGATTACAAAACATCGACTTTTCACTATTTTCTATGAATATAATTTGCATTATATTCATAAAAAACTTCTAAATGATATTGAAAACCCTTTTAAAATCCGTAGCGTAGTTTAGAAGAACTAAGCGCACAAACAAACAGACGCGGATAGCGTCTTTATTTTACACTAATTAGAGAAGAAAAATTTCTGGAAACCGTAATTGCCTGTTTTTTGTGTAAATGGAAATTTTGTGTCCGCCTTTCCTATCATGTATTAATAAATATGTTTACATTTTTTTCAGAACAAATTTATTACTTACTAGAATATATAATAGAATATCGCAATACTTTTCCAATCGTCTTTACATATAATAGGTTAACTTTATTATATTATTACCATTTAATGTTTTGTTAGCAGCGCATTCAAATACTGCCGCCACAGTGTTTAGTTCACTGATTGGCCGCCAGAGCCACCTCTCTCATCACTGTCGGCCAATCAGGGATCTACACTTCGCGAGTGGTTCGCGGTACGGCCGGCAGAGGCGCTGCTGGTTTAAGGCGGGAGCGACTCCTCCCCCCACCTACCGGCCACCCTCGGGACGAGCAAGGATTGCAAGCGATCAACACATTAGCACAGCCACGCTGAGTGAATACGATGGAAACAATGTTATTGATTGCAATACCGTGGAGACAAGGCTAATATATTTCACCTCAAACATCTATTAGCGTTTTATTATTGCGATTTATGCCTTTTCTAAAAATAACATACGTTTTAATTCCCTCGCCCCCCCAATCCGATATCTTAATGACTGTACAGATTAAAATTGATGTAAACAGAAGTGGTGTCGTGATTTTCAAAACGAACTATTGAAGTTATCAAACAAACAAAACTACAAAACGGAAAAATATCCAAATTTCACATATCACAATCTCCTACCACTACCACAGTAAGCGGTAAAAATTGCTTGTGTTGCAATGGAAGACTTAACAGCCGAGGAATTGAACACACTATCAACTCAGCCACCGACTGGTCTAATTTTTTATGTCGAAATACATAATTTCGGAGACATTCTTTAATTTTTTGAGTTCTGATTGGCAAAATATTTCCATTCGCAAATGATTTTTATTCGGATAGAAAAATGAATCTGTTTGATAAGTAAATTTTTGCACACATTCTAATGATTGCTGTTATACATACTATCAGGGAACTTTACTAAATTGGTCGAAGCCAATCAAAAAGCCGGCAGCAGGGTCTAGTAGCATAAAAAACCGTGGTAGCGGGTTTTTATCTGCTAGTAATTCATTATTTTACTACCACGCTATTTCCCCGCAGGGATAGGCAGAGAGAATGTGTCTCCAAACAACTCTGTAGTGGTACGCCACTTCTGGAATCGGACGGTATCAAGTACTACTTAGTACACAGTGCCAAGTGCTAAGGTACCTAGGCCGTCATAGAACATACTGGAATTTTCGGCCGTTGCTCAGCGTTACGGGGGGCAATGTTTGGAGCCATAACAACTAGAAGGTTCGGGAATGTAACGTATCACTACAACTCCTTTGCATACGCTCCCTTGCTTCAGTCACATTCATACATCGTCTCACATTTTCTCTTCTATTAGTCTGGCTCTAACCACTCGAGTGCTCGCGTCAATAACTCGAATATGAGTTGAGTGGTTGGCGTTCGAGTTACAATTTTCTCGCTCTCATTTAAAAAAAATCATATATCTGAATTTTAATACGGAGATATATAAACTAATTTTAGTCCTATATATTTTATAATATTATATTTTTAGGATTTATAAAAAAAAATATGAAAAAATCCGCGAATTCTGCGAGTAAAAATGGCATATTGTGACGTCCGATTACTCAAGACGTTTTGCAAACTCGGCATTATATGCCGAAAATCACTCGAGTGGTTATCATGGCCTGACTCAAGTATTTGATACACTCGATCGTGCCATATCTTCTTTGGGCGTCCATGACTTCTTCTGAAAGTTCTGAAAATATTGGAGGGACAATTTAAAAAATAATTAAAAGACTTGCAAATAATGTTTATATAAAATATAATATTTCAAATGTATAAATTACAATTTTTATGCTTTGAAAGCGGAAAATATTTACACAAAAATTTATTAATGATAAAAAAATATTTCCTCTCAAAACAAGCTATTTTGTTGAAAGGGAAAAATAGAACTACATGTTTTAGAAAGCAGCAATTTTTTTATAATATTTAATTAATATTATTAATATCTCTTACATCGTACAAAATATCACTTTCATAAAATCGTTTCTAAAACTTTAAACAATCATATGAACAAAGTAGATAACCACGTTACATTTTATGGAAATACTTAATATGGTTAGACAAGACTCTCGTTATATTATAAGTGTTTATAGATGGCGTTAATTGGATTGAATCATCGGTACAATATTGCATTGAATCATCGGTATAATATTGGATTGAATCATCGGTATAATATTGGATTGAATCATCGGTACAACATTGGATTGAATCATCGGTACAATATTGGATTGAATCATCGGTACAATATTGGATTGAATCATCGGTATAATATTGGATTGAATCATCGGTACAACATTGGATTGAATCATCGGTATAATATTGGATTGAATCATCGGTACAATATTGGATTGAATCATCGGTATAATATTGGATTGAATCATCGGTACAATATTGGGTTGAATCATCGGTATAATATTGGATTGAATCATCGGTACAATATTGGATTGAATCATCGGTAAAATGTTCTATTTGTGTTTCTTTCTCGTAAGAATTGAATTTTTAAAAAACCAAACTATTTATTTATATTCATGTTGCGTATGTACGGGCACAAACAAATAATTTGTCTTAATATTGTAAAGCAATATCTTGCAAAAAGCGTATTTAAATAAATTAATCAAAACGCCATTTATGAATACGGTAAATATAAGGAGAATCGCGTTTGACCTTAAGTAAGGTTTTTTTAAATATGAAAAAAAAAAACGATTTTTAGCACCGTTTTTTGTCACAGCGTTCAAATATGGCACAAACATTCATCTTAAGGTTACACGTAACGTATGTTATTATCTACGCATTAATATAATTAATTTTATATACATTCTTTACATGTTATGCTTTACAATATAGAAGAATAAATAGTTCTGTCCGTATACCAAATCAATTCTTTCAAGAGAGGCATACAAATATAATATTGGATTGAATTGAGATTGTATACCGACAAACTATTTATTCATATTGCGTATGTACGGGCGTAAACAAATAGTTCATCGTAATATTTAAAAGTGTTACTTGCAAAAAATTAATACAATAATTAATTAATGCACGCGTAGATTATGACGTACGTTGCGTTTACCCTTAAGTATAGAAAAACATTTTATCATTGTACCTATTAATATTGTACTTACAATAATTTATCTTAAGAGTTTTGTAAAACTAAATATAATTACGTTCTATTTGTGTTTTTCACTAAAGATTACATTAAGTGTGAGTTAAATTAAATATAGTATCATATAAATGAATTACAGAATAAATTTAAGGTAATAATAATTGACCTGCAACTGATTACCATAAATTATTAATTATTCTAAAAAGTGCAACTTTATAAAACTATTATAGTGGCTAACAATATAATATCATATTATATTTGTCCTAAGAATATTTTTTAACAAACTTATAACAAAAAAATAAACTTAACAATAATATAAAATATTAATTTGTGGCAAAATAGTTGACTACGTTGATGAGCACAAAATTCTGGTGTTTTTTTTCTATCCATGAATAGTCAGGGTAAACGTAATATAAGCAAATTATTTTGTTCAAATCTGCTTTTCGCAAGTTATGCTTTGCAATATTAAAATTAATTATTTGTTTGCGCACGGACGTACGCAATATAAATATGAATTAATAGTGTTGTCCGCATAAAAACTCAAATCTTTCTAGAAAGGCATACAAATACAATATTGTATAGGTTATTCAATAGAATATTTCGTATTTGTTTGCCATTCTTGAAAGAATAGTGTTTGAATATGGAAAAAACTATTTATTCATCTTAATAATTCGAATTTACGAGCGCGAACAAATAATGTATTTTAATATTTTAAAGTATAACTTGCTAAAAGTGTTTTTTTCCTAAAATAATTAAAATAAAACCACCTATGGACACGTAAATTACGTTTACCGTTGTAACAATATTGAGCATTTTAAAAATAATTGACATATTTGATATTTAGTTCTGAAGCAGTGAAATTGATTAATATTATATTTTCCAATATTTTTGGAATAAATCTGCAACCCTTTTGTCTCAAAATGAATTGCGTAGAGTTCAGACTCATACTTACAATTAATTACAGCACAGAATTTTTTAAAAAACAATATTTCGATGTATCCACAAAATGTTAGGGAATTATGCTATTTTCATTTTTTTTAATGATGAATGAATGCAAATCTTGAAAACGGATATAACCTACTTTCCGATTTCCGATCGAGCTGAAACTCGGCAGATAGACTCGTTGTCTATGACGATGCATTCTGTTAACTTTTGGTGGCAATCACATATACACATTTCTCTTAACAAGGATTACATTACAACAGTTATTAAATGAAATAAATGTCGGCACTCCCGATCGGATTAAATTAAGTTACAAAAGATATTTTAAAATACATATATATTTTAAATTTTACATTCTTAAATTATGAATGTAGTGAAACGTTAATTTTGTGTAACTCTTTCTTTGAAGGCTATTTTCAAAAAGGTATTATTACATGGTATCAATTTTCTTAGAAAAACGAGTTATTGTTTACAAACAAGCGATAGAATATTCAGTTTTAGAAATGTATACCTTTAAAAATATCAAGTGGGGAATATTCAAAAGAAATAACTTAATACTTAATACGAAGGAAACTTTTTGATATTGTTTTCAAACACAATATTAAATAAGTTTTTTTAAACACTTTGCAATTTGAAACAAGTGTTGAATAGTATTATCTAATATTAGAAAATTACCGAAATGTGTTGATTATTACAATACGTGTCTATTACGCATAGTAATATTACTTCTTCTATTTATATTGGTGTTATTTGCATATATATAAACAACAGTTTACGTGTAGGTTTTGAGATAAAGGATTATTAAGTAGAGTAAAAAAATCCTTTACCCGTATTAATTAAAGTAGTAAGTGATTTCATGTAAAATAGTATTTTGCACAAACTTTTCTGTTTTACTATAATCATCATTAAAAAGTCAATCGTTAGATAAACAGAGAATGATTTTTTTGAGGTTAGGAGAGGAAATCGAAAAATATTTATTTTAAAGCAGATAATTTCGCAGTTTTTAAAAAATACTCTCGTTCAACCAGTCTACGGTACACCTTAAAAATACAAATTAATTGTCTTATTCGGACAACAAACTGAATTGATTTCTGAACATTTTGAAAATACCCGACTTTTTAAGATGGCCTAATTTCGTTAACACCCATGACAGACCACGCTATATAGGAACCCACAAAACTGTATTATGGAGTATTATTATGACCGTTTAAATTTTCCATTATGTATTGAAAATGATAATATTACTAAGCTTTTGTATTATAACAGTGTGATGATATTAATATAATATCAATATTTAAATAAGGCAATTAGTAATTCCTACGAAAATATTATTTTCACCAAGCAAAAACATAAACTTGATAGTTTGTCAAAAAAGCGTCGAGGAAAAACATGTCAATTAGTCAGGCATGGCATCGACAGGGTTAACTG
This sequence comes from Hesperophylax magnus, assembly GCA_026573805.1. NCBI lineage: Eukaryota > Metazoa > Arthropoda > Insecta > Trichoptera > Limnephilidae > Hesperophylax > Hesperophylax magnus. The sequence goes on from JAIUSX010000004.1 coordinate 12,302,375, forward strand.
TCAAAATTAATTGCATTTTTTTTAAATTTTTGTTTTTCTTTGAGGAAAAATAATAAAAATAATTATTGTTTTGCACTAGATATTGCATAGCCTATGTGATTTTTACAAGTAACCTTGCAGATGTCTTAAAAAATAGTTTTAACCTTACAGTAACTAAGAGTCAAGTGTTATTTACAATATTTGAGTTCATGACACAATATTACAACATTCGAGTTCCTTCAGACTTGTATCTGGTATAAGCAGCTCAGTAGAATCTTCATTCTCAGTCTTGTTCAGTTTATTTTATATTAACGGAGTTGCAGGTCTTACTTCAGGGATTGTCTGGAAGGAAAAATAAACCATAAGTAAATAATTTAAAATCACTATTTTGATTAATCTTTTTAACGAATTGGTGTACATTATTAATACCTAAAAATATGCTTAAGATAAATTGTAAGTTTGAAGATTTTCAGGAAATCCGTGCGGCGCACGGCTAAACTGAAAATTCCTGAAAATCTTCAGACAAAAAATCGTATTTTCGAAAAAATTAAACAATCGTTTTCAGCTACAACAACATCAAAAATGCAATTCTTTGTAATATTAGCACTCTAGTACACCCAAAATTCACGGACCGCATTATTATACCTTGATGGAAACTTTAAAAAATGCGTAGTTTTTGTAAGGTGATTACAACTTTAATTTTAGGTAATTGTGTAGCTTTTTATATTTTTTCCAGTCATTATTAATTGTTTTCTAAAGACTTCCTAAAACTATTACAAAAAAATAATTTTAAAAAATACAAATTGAATGTTCACCTTTATTTTTTCCGACTTTATGTCCGGGTTAAATCTTCCCCACAGGAAAAACTAAACCCTTCCACACAATTTTCCAAAAATGATCATCTAGTCAATCCACATTATGCAAGTGCATTATATAAGCATAATAAATACAAAATAATACAAAAACAACACGTCAAATCACCAGAGATCAAATGGGAAAATAATTCACCGACTCCTGATATTTTCATATCAGTAGTTTCGGCTCGGTAGAAATTCTAATTGGACCTATAAATCCTACTGATCCCTCAATATAAATATTTAAAAAATCTTTTGTAATCCTACATGTATTTAAAATGACTGATTTTTTAATTTTTATGTATAAATTCTTTGATAGATCTTATACGCCTAAATATTGAATGAGAGAGCTAGGTATAATGCCAGTAGCCGAAATAACAAATGGCAAATATATAAATAAAAAATTTAACACTTTTTGTTATTATTATTATTTATTTTTTCACGTTGTATAATTTGAATGACTACCATGACACGGGCATTAGCCTAGTATGGTTGTTATGGTTGTCAATGTATAAAATAAAAGAAAAAAAAAATTATATCCAGGTTTTTGGTTTCGGCTGTCGTGAAAAATATGGTATATTTACCTGCGGGTCGCGAGACGTGCAGCCACGGCTGCTGTTAGTCCAGCTCCCTTTCCACTGCCATCCTCAGCCAATAACAAACTGAACTGTAATACAAAAAAAAACTGATTAGTCAAGTCATCAAAGGTTAGCATTACTAGAGATTAAAGGTTTAGGACACTGACGAATTTACTGATAAACTAAGACCTAGTCGTTTCGCATAAATTCAAATCTAACATTGTCATCAGATGGTCACTCAGCGCCATTTCGTTTTTTTAACAACTGAAAGGTCCCCCTTAAATGTCAGTTTCTGCTATTGAACAAATTGCGATCAGCAAAAGAGGACAGTTATCATGTTTTCAGCTTATTACAATTTGATGGAAAGCTGAAACGGACCAAGAATCAGCGTTTAACGGGGACCTTTCAAATGCGCTGAACGGCCATTTGATGACAATGTTACATTTGATTTGTTTTCGAAACAACTTGGCCTAAATAAGCTAATAGGGACTAACATTAAAGGTTTTAGTATGTTAGGGGACTTTCACACAGCTTTTGGAAGTATGGAAGACCAAATATTTGAGAAAACATTCGATTTTACGAAGAGTCATATTTGTGGTATTTCCCGTGTTTCAATTTATACATTTGACAATAATCCAGTTTCTTTGATAGAATTTACTAGTGCTATCATTAGGTATTGGACCATGCCTCCTAGTTCCACAACATGTAGATCTTATAGGCTCATCAAAGAATGACATAGGAACGATAGAGTTAGATAAATCTGGACAACGATAATTTCTTAAATCAATAGAAGTCTTCAATCATTTGTAACAGAAGAAAGGCTAGATCTCACTAACAGATAGCGTTTCCATGGCTCAGCGATATTTTTACAGATAGCTTTCTGATGATAGAGATAATTGAGGTTAGGTTAGGTTATGTTACCTGGTGGTCTGGGGCCAGAAGTGTGGTGAACTTGGAGAACAGATGCCTCAACCTGGGGTGGTGCTTGTATAGGGACCCATCTACTGCGACTGTCACATGTTCCCAGCACATACGCTCTAAAAGTGCGGCCATACCTGATCAAGGAAAAATCACTGATTAACATCACATTAAAGGACTGCAAAGTACTCATAAAAAGAAAGGTACGTTTTCTGTTGATGCTGCAATAATGAGAACATTAAAAAGGCTTTTCAGTTAGTAGCAATCGAGGAACTTTTTTGTGTTTTAGTAATTGAGTTCAGAATGTTGGTCACCAGATAAATAGTTTGGTAGCAGAATTGGTTTTAAAAAACCCTCGACTTGGTATCGTCCTTTCGCTGAAATCTCCTTTGTAACCTAACCTTTCTATTACATACGTACAAAGAAACTACAAGTATTAGCGGTATGCTAAAAAACTTTGATGAAGTGTAAATCTTCTATGATGATAGAATTATCTATGTAGATGAGTGACGGTGAATAGTAATATATAGTAGGAATATTTAACAATATTTCTGTTGGTTAGAGACAAAAAATGATATTTTTAAAGGTAGAATAGTACTTACATGCTGACAGAAGCTGGGCAGCCCTGTGGGACACCAGGGTGCAGACATGCTGCACAATAGCCACCTCCTCTCCGGTTGCAGAAGCTCCCAAACGAGCCATCAGCTGCTCCGTACGCCAAGTCTCTCCCTCCAGACTATCGCTATAATGAGGAAGAGATAAGAGATATAGAAGTAATCATCAAAAGAGATATTAATAAGAGACCAGGCAGCATAACAGCGCATGACACTAGAAAAAACCTCAAGAGCGCTGTATTAGGTGTTAGGTATTATCAATGCCTTGGGTCCTCGGAAAGTCAGCGCATGGATCAAATTGCTCCAATTGCGCCTGCACAGGGCCGGCCCTGAACTGGCCCCAAGGACGACCTGCTCTCGGTTAGAAATATCTTATTATGTGGTGCTGTGTATGGACAGTCAGGGTCATTCGTTTAAAAAATGTCAAGACGTGAGCCGTGACGTGATGTTAGGTACCTATTTTGTTTTTAGAACTGTTTGGAAAAGTAGTGCGTGCCCTCGACTGATGCCTGATATTAACTTCTGTTATTATTTTAATTAACTTCAAAACTGTCTTATTGTCCACTCGACCCGTGTTACGGATCCTACAAGTTTCAACTGACTGGAGACTATGGCATCCATTTTGGGGAATGTTATGAGGCATAACGAAATTAAAAAGAGTCACATATTCGTATTCAAAGTATTTATTTTTGGTTTCTACTTACAGTTCAACTTCAGAGACGCAAGCCGTAGAAAAGGAAGCCGGGTGCAACAGTGCTCCAGCCCTCCCACCTCCCAGAATAAGACCTCCTCTGATGAGACCCTCCAGGACGCAGCGAGCCACCTCTCCCAGATACTTGCCGCTGATGTACTTCTCAAACCTGGAAACAAACCAAAAACATCTTAATACCTCTTCAAACACTCGTTGTGTATGCCGGTTGGGTACGGTAATGTGTAGGAGAATGAATGACGAGCTGTAGTGCAACGTGATTTGCTACGCGCTGCATACGAAGATCGTCGATCCAGCTCGTCAGTGGTGCGTCGTCGGTCGACACACCGTACGCGTGGGACTATTTCCAGCCTAAAGCTTATCAAATTAAGTTCCAATGGTAAACACACATACTATTCAAATGTTTGTGCAGATTTAACGGAGGATAATAAATGAAGTTTTACATGATTTTGGGTTTTAGAGAGATAAGTTAAAGACCGGCGCTTGCCAAACCTGTAATTGACTTGTTTAAATTGGATTGAAGTGGTCCAAATTAATTTGTATGCAGTGAGTTCTCCATACTTATCTTACGTTTGAGTATCAACAAACTTTCGAAACAATATAGAAACAAAACAAAGCGTCTTATCAAATATAACATAGTGGTTTTTGACGAGGACAATCAATACTAAGAGAAGCTTCCATTATGGAAATTATGGAAAGGAACAAAACAACTTACATGAAACTGTTGGACAGCAGAGACAAGCTGTCGACCTGACGATCAAAAGGCGTCTTGATGAAGTCAATAACCCCATTATCTCCAAAGGCCCCCCACTCTATATCTATGACAACTTGCTGGGCGGCGAGAGAGGCAGCCGACTGGCCGCCCTCCCAGTGCAGTACGCGGTCCGCACGCTCTACGAAGCATGCGTTGGAGCCAGTACCAAGGATCATGGCGATGCCAGTACGGTGGTCGATACGGGCGCCGGCCACCAGTGTGCCGGTGGTGTCATTGAGCAGGGCTACTACGTTGACGTTGTGAGTTCCTGAATAAAATGATAAACACGCATTAGCTAGATAAAAGGAAAGTGAAGAGACAAAATCCATGCTATGTAACAGAATGACGCAAAGGTGGGGATGTAATTGGGAGACACTAATAACTGCCATTTACAGAACAGAGAGCACCTCTAAATCATGTAGAAAATAAAAAAAATTGCAAACATCGAACCATCGGTTGACAAGCGACTTTTTATATAATTACTGCACAAGAGTTCCAACAGTCCGAATCAAGTGGGAGCATGATAACAACTTGGGGTTGTTGTTAGGCTAAGGTTGAATGAAGTACCTCACTTCAGATCTTGTTATCAAATTCGACTAACTTCCATAATTTCACGCAATTTTTGTATTCTGAATGATGGTCTTTTACTAGGATGATACTGATAGCATATATTATTATGAATGGTTGTTTCCGTCTGGTTGATATTTGGTATCTCTTGCATCGTAATATCAAGTCAAGTCTACTCACCACACTTGTCCAAAGATTCTCTCAGCATCTGGACCATGTCTCTTTCCATTCCACTGCATTTGAATGACTTGGTCCATGTCAGGAGGGATCCGGAACTAAGTGAGTGTTGTACCATCGGGAAGGAGAATGTGAAACCTGTAGAATAAAATTAACTATTTAGACATCGAACTTGAAAGAGTTCTCGCTGATCTGGGGTAATTCCATCAATTTCCTCTCTCTTTTAAATATTTTCCCACTAAATTGGTCTTTCCCGTTTAACAATATTGTAATTCCCAATTCTTAAAAACTCCACCCACTTCTCACTTCTTCCACTGTTCAATTGTAATCTATATTTAATTTTTGACTTTAGTATATACTTGCTCCTGATGAGGTGAACTTTGTTCGTGAAACATGTGGAGGTTATATATATATATTAAAGTGATGTAAACAAAGTTATTTGTGTTTTATTATAATTTCCTCTCCTTGTATTTCAATAGCAGACATTTGTGTTTTTGTAGGTCCCAGGAAATCATTTACCTCGGGGTCTAGGCTATCTTTGGTTTTGTTGTAGGGAGCATTCGTCTAGTCTGGTGACATTGGGGGAAGTGTTAGTTTTTAAATTTAATTAAAGTTTAGTATTTAAGCTTACCAAGAGGCAGAGGCACCTCCTGAAGTCCTTGAGATTTAATGAAATCTCCAACACACTCTGCAAGATAGTCAAACAGCTTTACTCCGCACCCAATCCTCTGCTCATCACTGAAACAAAACGAGACCAAGATCAGATGGTGTGAAAAGTTAACATCAATCAATAATAATTAACGAGAAACTGTGGAGATTTTAGACTTCTAAAAACAAATTTGTCGGGAACTCAAAATAATCTCTATTTTAAAGGATTTAAGATTTTTAATGAATTACCGACAGATGTTAAAGAAGCTAAAAGCCTTGCTGCTTTTCTTGGGTTATGTCTAAATACGATAAAGAAAAAGTTTTAGATGTATTATAAAGTGTCCTTAATGTAATAGAAATAAGTTAAAAGGTTTATACTAGATATAAAAATGTAAAAATTTTAAAAACTAAAAAAAAATCATTACAATACCAACAAAAAGTGGAATCCTCGATTCAACAAGAACAGAAGATTTTAAAATTCTCCATAAAACGGTTATGCACTACATTACGGAAAATATCACAAATTTGAGGTAAATTTAAGTATGTTCATGGTGGCAGTTTTACCATTTCGTGATATATGTCAAAATATAGTTGCTGAACTGTCTGTAAGTGACTTTAAAAATGTCGATGGTCAATGCAGAAGCGTTAAGTAGTTGAGTCGCTCTGTTGATTGGCGCGTTATGTTAGGCAGAAGTCCTTGATTTCGGGTATGAAAAATTGCAGCTGATCTTCCACTAGTGTACTTAGTTCAGTTGTTAGTTTGCCTAAACATATTTTTGCTTCTACGATTTTGAAATCGAGCATTCCAGTTAAGAACAAGGATGGATATAGGAATGGATAGTACGTATATTCTCTCGTGTATAGATAACGCATGTTCCTAGAATATGATTTTGTTGAGAAGAATCTATTTTATATCATATTCTCACAAAGTTTTATTCATAAACAATTAATGAGCCATCTGCTATACTTCCATGATTTCAATACAACGAGTTCCCATATTTGATAAGCTTAGGGCTATTTTCCCGTATCTTGAACTGGCTCATTGTAGTAGGACAGTGACAGGCAATTTGTCTTAATCACTAGTTTACGACCGATTAATATTAACGTGCCTACCACGATAAATCAATTCTCCGTATTTCATACACGGATCGGCAAGAAACGATTTAAATTTATTGCAAAATTAAGTATTTTTCGAGCTCACGACAGAAATGAAAAATTATTTGTTATTGATATCAAAACGTTTGGAAACCATCTCATAAACAAGGCGCCACGCTCGGTGAAAGGTCACATTATACAAAAGTTAATGATAATGAACTTTTTTGGAAAGACCTCTTGACATCAGCAGCGATAGGCAAATTTATGAATCCGCAAAAACAATAAACAACGTTTATTAGAGTTTAACACATCTATTAAACGAACAAATGCTTTCTTAAAAACGTGACTTGAAATGATACAACAACTTGTTAGTTATTTTTAAAAAACGTGATAGCGTAAGCATTGTTTTGGATTCCTAGACACACTGACATCTTGGCAAGAGAAACATTGTTAAATACCTTCTAAGGCAACCTAATGTTATATTTCCCACATTCATTAACTCACGAATTAAGCGATTACCATTAAACAATTCGTTGAAATAAAAACCAAGACTTATTACTTTTATGGGCTGACTAAATGATAAAAATAACAGCTTTGTGGAGGATAACGAATCCAGATCAATATCAGCTTAAGTTACCATCTTTAACACTAATATACTAAAATACTTAGAAATCAGACGGATGGAAAAAGACAAACCTGATGTGGTAATGCTTGACAGCCTCCCTGACGACATTTCCCTGAGCAAGCTCCAGCAGCAAAACCCTGAAGTTGGTTCCTCCGAGGTCAAGAGCCAGGAATCGACCTCCCTCTGTGAACAAAATATACAACATTACTCATTGACGTAATGAACATTCCTCTTCAGAATTTGTTCTGCAAATTATTTGCACACAATTCAGCTGCTTTTGTCATATAGTCACAGCTAAATCCACAATCTTTTAAAGTAAAAAATGATCATCCTCTGTCCGCAGTTTAATTAAACATAAATTATTATAGTTTTTTCAGATTAAGACACAAAACCAGACATGGCTATGTTCTCTCTTCTACCTCTGTATCGAGCCTTTCGAAACGTTGGTTCATTTATATAAAGTGGAGGAGGCGCCAAGCCGCTCGATATAGCAGCAAAAATCTTTGCGAAATTGCGTCTTCAAAATATAGCTATTTTATAATGAAGTCGTGATCTTTTAACCAAATTAAGTCCGGTTGGTACTTGCCTGAACCATCGGGCAGCTCTGGAAGATATGTGTTTTCCATCTGGAGAGAAGAGGGCTTCTGCAGAAGCCCTCGCTGCATCTCATCTGTGAAGATCTTCTGGACCCTTCTCAGGGCGGCTCCAGTCACACGAAGACCACGCGTTGCCTCTTCTACCTGCGAACAAATATGATATAATAATTAATAAACTTAAACTGTGCAAAATTGACTCTGCAACTTCAGAAGACGACATACTGTTGGCCATCCCGGAGTTAGCAGGGGAAAGCAACTACAGAGACTGTTCGAGGATGTGCTGATACAGCGATGGATCGAGGCTACTAAAGTCACTTAATATAGTAATGCTTGTATGCAGATATAACCAGGAAAGGAGATATAAATTGTGATGTTAAATTTTACACTAATTGGATGAGGTGAACTCTAAATAATGATAGGTGCAAAGTCCAGCTCAGCCCAGCAAAACAAAGAAGATCAGTTGTTGTATCATAATCACTACAACGGATTTCCAATGTTCAGATTTGGTAGAATGACGAACTTAGTAGGAAGGATGAAAAGGTTTCTGAAATTCAGCTTTTGTCGGTAAACTTAACTAAGGCCGTTTAAAGCCAAGTTTCAATTCTGCACGATAGTATTTTACCACTTTAAAGATCATGTTTGTTTTTGGTGTAGCTGAATCAGCGATATCTTGAATCAAACCGTCTTCTGATCAAATTTTAAGTTATTATAGAGTTGCCATGGCATCTAAATCACCGTGGTTTTATTTTGTATCTAACTGTACACATTTTAATTAAATTAACGTCTTGTCCGGACAATAATTTGTAATCTCCGAATATTGAGAGAAACAGCAGCAGGTCAAGACTTGCGTGATCTTTGTGAAAGAGTGCTATTAAAAGATAACTTGGAAATATCTGGTTGTATGTTTATTGATATATAGATATATTGAAATTCCAAAGATCACGAGAATATCTAGAGTCAATTATTTTTTGAATTGCATCATTTAACAATGGGCATCGCGTGGGTGTGTCCAAACAGCAGCCTTTAGAATTATTGCCATTGATTGGATATTTTTCAAGTCACTTGCTCTTCTCAATAAACATGTAAATCAATTAATTGACTTTGAATGTGAACTTCAGTGTTGAGAGAATTCTCGTGGCGCTATTTTGATGTCAACAATTCGCTTACGCATTATACTTAATAATGATTCAAGTTTGGCTAGCCCGAATGGTTAGGTTAGGTTGAAAATTAGATAATAAAATAATAGGTAAGGTTAGATTGAAAGATGATTTGGGATGACAGAATAATAGACACATCAAAACTACCTATTATAAATAATAAGAGAAATTGGACAACCGTTCATACTATTTTACAGTGCTTTATTTTCGCTTCCTCGTGCCATTTCTTTCGCGACATGCCTTCCATTGACATGCTTGGTGTAACTCTAAGTGACCAGTTCAAGCACGGGGATTCATCCAATCCAGAGTTGAGCTTGGCAGCCACCTCTAGTCTGGAGCCCCAAAATACCTGAAAAAAGCCTTAACTCTCTGCGGAAACGGGTGGTTCGTTTAATAGATTCCTTAGAGCACAGATGTCAGGTAGGCATGCTGTCCTTATTCTACCGGTATTACAATGGAAGATGCTCCTAGGAACTAGCGTCATTGATTCCATCGGCACCGGTGCATAGTCAGGAAACTCGCCAAACGAGCGCCAAACATATGCACACGGTTAATATGTGTCAAACGATAACGGGTCGCATTTACGAACTTGTTCTTGAGTTCAATAGCTCGGCTGTGGAACGATTTGTCGGCCCCTGTGTTTCCTCCCACCTACAATATGGGTTTCTTCAAGATCAAAGTTTACTCTCAAGTTTTTTCCTTTATAAAAATGTTAGACCTCAGTCAAATAATAACGTTAGACGTTAAATTTGTTGGGAATACGAATTCTTTTATAAATAAACATTACGATAATGTATTCAGCACAGAAAAACAATTCTTCAATGGGACCGTAAGCAAGTTTAGATTCATATCTCTTGGGTGATTGACAATAATTCCAACAATTCTGGACTATGTAGCAATTTCTTCACAAGCAATCTGATGCAATGTAAGAAATTATTACGACATACACGTGAAGAAAATAAATCTACGATGTGACAACTATAATAATACTCGTGTTAAAAAAATACTAATAATTATTGGAGGCGCGGGGTAACTGTCATTATTCTAATTAATTATATTAAAAAATGAGTATTCTTGAACTGTCCAAGATAAGAAATGAGATAAAAATAGTTTTATAACAAAGATATCGTGTTATGCATATTTTTTTCGAAGCCATCCGGATGAATAGTAAATACAATGTGTCAAAAAGTCGCTTAGCAAAGGTTGGCGAAAAGTGTTGCGTTGAACTAAAAAAAAATAGCGTCTGAGAAAGAGAACACTTTGTTTATATGTTGACATTGTTAATATGACCAGGATTTCTTAGTATCCATACTTCAATTTATTACAGAGATAGTTTCATTTGATTACAAAAGACAGCGAGAAAGTAAACAAGAGAGAGAAACGTAATTTTAAATAATCGAATCGCCATAAAATGATCAAGGAGTAGAAGGTCTTCTAGAGGTCATTTAACTATTGACCTGAAAGCGTGATGCAATAGGTCAAGTGACAAATAACACATCTAACTTACAAGAGTCAGTAAGCCAGACAGTCGAGAATTCTTGACCGTATAAAATAGTCTGGATGATAAGGACATCCGACCAAAGATCATTTTGAATAGAGTTCACCTAATAATATGCAATATTAATATATTTATTACTGTTACTAACATTTTGCTTCAGTTAAAAGCGATGCACAGAGTCATTAACAACTTAAATGACAGTCCTGCCACCATTGCCACTATTAAATTCCATGTGCCAATTAGAAATACAAGACAAAATATAACATTCTTCAGCAATACATTCAACTATCAGACTCACTAGCCAATAGGATGCATGATCTGGGCAACAAGTTTGGGGATACTATTGAAATATATTTATTGACTCCACTATGTACTTATATTCTCTATAAAATTTGTGGGATTGCACGTACATCCCCACATTCTGTAAAATATATTTTCCGACTTTATAAATAATAATAATATTTGGATGATTTGCATAGCGCGAGTCCGGGTTAAATCTTCCCCACCGGAAAAACTAAACCCTTCCACACACTTTTCCACACATGATCATCTAGTCAATCCACATTATGCAAGTGCATTATATAAGCAGAATAAATACAAAATAATACAAGAACAACACGTCAAATCACCAGAGATCAAATGGGAAAATAATTCACCGACTCCAGATACTTTCATATCAGAGGGTTCGGCTCGGTAGAACTTCAACTGGACCTATAAATCCTACTGATCAATATAAATATTTAAAAAAATCTTTCATAATCCTACATGCATTTAAAATGACTGATTTTCGCATTTTTATGTACAAATTCTTTGACAGATCTAATACGCCTAAATTTTGAATGAGAGAGCTAGGTATAATGCCAGTAGCCGAAAAGTCTGAGAATACCAAATTCTTTTAATCTCATTTCCTAAATCTGTGTATTTTATTATTATTATGATTAGTTATCGAATTAAGGGTAATCTAAATCAGCACTTTGTTGAATCCTACAAATTAAACTAGAGTTGGTAATGCAGTTTTAGTGATTTTTCTTATATGTAGTATTGTTCTAGTTTCTTTATTATTTTATGGTACAGTTACAAGTCTTACTAATTTTGTTTTAAATTCAGTTTATCAGTTTACTGTTATATCATGCTTCATATTTTTTGTATAACTTTCGATAGCTCACTAGGTATATTCTGTTTTTACAATGTTTCATCCATAAAGAGACTTTTGTCTTTTGATTGCGTCTTAAGATTTAAATTACTTGATCGCGACTTTCCTTTATAGGATGTCCCCATCTTGATTCATCAACTTGCGTGTCAAATATTCTCAATATAATCCTTTCTTTGTCCATCAAGATCGTTGTCCAAATCATTGATCAAACCTTTCTTTATTTTGTTTGATACACATTAACACAATGCAGAATCCTCTTATCTCAATCTTAGCACCATGTACCTACGCTCGGCAACATTGACTGCATGCACGTGTCCATTAATAATGCTTTTCAAGAATGAGAGAGAAATTTTTAAAATTAGTAGTGAGATCCACATTCGAAAATCGAAGAGTTTTTAACTTGTGATAATATCACAGGGTTCTCCATCGGGTCCTGTGCTAATTCTTTGCATAATTCTACTAAAACACAGATAAATTTCTGATTTCATTTTGTGACGCCAATAATTCTCCAAATATCATAAGCGCTAGACTCTATACTGTTGCTCATTGATGACTCAACAGTGGGATTTACAATTTGATATTTTTTTAAGCCTGAAGTCTTCCACAAGGTTCACTACTAGGTCCTGTGCTAATGTAAATCATGTAAAGCACAGAGTAATTTCTGATTGTTTTACAAAACTTGATTCGAATTACTTGCCGAACGATTGAATAGGCTATGAATTCAACACCGTTAGAGTCACACCTCTTTGTAGTTCGCAATGTGCCTTTGTCAATCACTCCGGTGAGGGGTATGTACCACGTACATACTACAAGTTGCTTGATCAGCAATTATGCGAACCGACAATTGCCAATTTAAATCCATCGGCCATCGCACAACACATCCACCGCAATAATAAACATGGTCAGTTTCATGTCAACCGACGATTTATGACCCTTCAATTGAACGGAGCGGATTTGAACACCATTCCTCTTCAACTAGGGATGTCACTTAATAATATAAGAAAATAATAATACTAAAGTAAGCGTGCTTTGTGAATTCTTTTACGCGCTACTTCGGGAAACATCTTCTTAAACTGTACATAGTATTTTTTCATGTTCTCCATAAAACGGTTATACACCAATATATCATGGAGAAGATTACAAATTAAAAAGTTTACAGAGGCAGTTTTACTATTTTGTGACATGTGTTAAAAGATAGTTATTGAATTGTCTGTAGGTGACATTGAAAATGTCGATGGCTAATGCAGAATCGTTAAGCAGTTGAGTCGCTCTGTTTATTGGCGCGTTCTGATAGGCAGAAGTCCTCGCTTTCGGAGCATATAAAGGTACGATTCCGTGCCACGCGGCAGTCGGCAGACGGCAGCAGCAGACGTCGACTGCAGTACCGCCGACGGCAGACCGCACTACTTAATGCTGTCGCGAAGGTTCCAAAATCGACGGCAGTGACGACACTGCAGTTGCGTCCGCTGCATTACTGCCGACGGTTGTGTCTTCCATATATAGTTATGAATAATAAAATGTGTTATTGCAAGAAGAAGACGATGACGATGATTTATTATTGTATTACTACTCAAGTAGAAAGCCTATACTGCCAATGTACTTAAATAGACTGGAAGAAGGCGCTTATGAAACTTTGATAAAAAGACACCTAGAAGAGAGTGAAGACATTTTCAGAAGTAATTGCCGTTTAAATAAAAACAGTTTAATTTTGTAATCTCTTTAATTTATAATGATCTTGCTCCAAAAACAAGGCGAAACACAATATCGCCAGAAGAAAAATTGTTCTTGACACTAAGAAAAATTATATGCAAATTAAAATTATTTTGTAATGAATTACACAGAAGAAATGACGAGCTGTTTCACAGCATTTGAACAATTCATCAAACTTTAGGGTTAATTTTCTAGTTCCGCAAAGGTTCTTTTCAAGCTTTGTTATTATAATCAATATTTTGCCAGTTGAACCACAAAGCTGAAATAATAACAGAACTTGAAAATTAACTTTGAATTTTGATAAATCGTTCACACTCTGTGAAACAACCTGTCCTTAGTTATATTAAGCTACTGGTTTAAATATTCCGGCAATGATGGAATTTCTTCACATGGTTTCGAATAATTATTAATAGAATCCATTTTTGTCATTTTTTTTTTTTTTAATCCATTTTTCGTCTTTCAACACGTCCATTATGTCAAAAGTCGACGGCAGTACTATGCTTGCAGTCGAGTGCCGTCTGCCGCTAGGCGTCAGTCGTCGACTGCATGTGCCGCGCGGCATTTGTAGTGGTGTGTCGGAAACGGTCCAATACAAGTTCATACAGTTAAGTAGTGCCGTCTGCCGTCGGCGGCACTGCAGTCGACGTCTGCTGCTGCCGTCTGCCGACTGCCGCGTGGCACGGAATCGCACCTTAAGAGTGCATGGGATCTCCCTCGAGTATAATTGTTAGGGACATAAAAGTTAACCTCAGAATTAAAAAGGTCCAAACTTTCTTAAACATATACTTAGACCATGTAGAATGTCAGTATTATGAATTTATTGATAAAATTTCATAAAAAAGGGTAATTTGTTTGAAATCTTTTAAAATTATTCATTTCATTTTGATTTTATTGCAAAGCGAAAATTCTCAGATCGTCTGACAGAATATGCCAAAGGCATGAGGGGTTAAGTATAAATGATTTTTTTAGATCATTTACCATACATGAATTAATGTAGGAAGATGGGATAAGTAGATAAAAGATATAATCAAAAACACTAGATCGTAGATCATGATGATCTGAACGCTACATCATTTATCCGATGTTATCACGAGAAATTATCTAACCTTTAAAAGCATTATATAGATGATATTTCAACCTTTGTGCGTTTTATGTAGAGTTCAAATAGAATAAAAATATGGTTTAAAGGGGAGAAATGTATGTTCGAATGTTACAGGGGAGCATTAATAACAAAAGGCGATTATAATTTACTTGCGTAAGCGATAATATTTAATAACGAATGACTTACATTAAATAGAGCAAAGATCTGTCAACAAATATCTTAAGGCGATGCCATACGTAGTAATGCAAAATCATGTGTTTTTGGTTTGAAAATTTGGTCGCCTAGAAATGTTTCAGATGCTCTAATTAAATACTTCGAGTAGAATACATTTTGGTCTTTGAAATAATCAAGTGTTTATTAGATAAGTCTTTTTATAAGCCCAGAAAAAAATTATGTATAAGGCCTATGAAATCTGCTTTTAAGTTCAAAATCTCCTACTTATGAACCCGTTTTCGGTTATGATTTTATTTTATAATGTGGCAAATTAAGTTATTTATTAAATGATCGGAAAAAAATTAAATATTTATGCCTGAACATCCACAAAATAAAATAAAAGGCCATGTTTTTTTCTTGCATAAATCAAAACAGGCGGATGGTGTTAAGCGGGAATTTAAACTTATCGCCATTTACGTAAGGGTTATTATTGATAGCGGCTCAATTTAAAATATTAAACGACGTAGTGCATCGCCTTAAGCGGCATTTAAAGAAACGTAAGGTATAGACGTAATTTTCGGTCATAATTATAAATCATAATCTAATCTTAAGAATGTTAACAATTCAGCGAATTTAAAAGATGATATTTAAATTCTGTGAAGGTCCTATTCAAGTTCTGTTAATATCAAAATTATGTGAAATAACCCATCCTAAATTTTCATTTTTCCCAATTAATTTTACATATCTATTTCTCAATATATTTTTGAAGTCCTTTGTAGTCCAATCAATCACCAATTTATCAACCTTAAAAATGAAATAATTTAAACAGGTCAATGCAAAGGACCGCCGACAACACTAGTGACATTAGCTTTCCAAATTACCCACTATCGTTGGTCGAAGTTTTGTTGCTATAAGCCCTAATAAACTCAATTTAAGGTGGCGGGTTTGGGTACCGACGCCCCGCTAATCATTTATTGGATAACCAACACCTCTGTCGTATGTCAGCCCAAGTGGTGAGAGTATCATTTGGTGATTTAGCATAGGTTCAGGATGGTTTGGGGGTACCCTTTGACTTCTCAACTGGTTTCTCGACCCATCGCCTTGCTCCACAGTGGGAGAGATACGAGGCGTATCCAGAAAGTAAGTGTACTGAGGCTCTCACGACCGAATGAATTTTATTTTCGACATGTTGGCTACACTTCCGTGTAGCCTGACTCTTCCCCTCCGCAACGAGACCAGGTCAAGGTCAGTACGTTGAGAAGTGTCGACGCGACAAAACTTTTCGTGAATAATGTCAATCCAATCTCCCGCCAAGCGCTCGTATATTCATACGTCCGTCACTCCTGGACATATTGATCCCTAGATTCCTACCCAACCCTCATGCGTTCGACCTTCCCTGACCTTCCTCTCCCTAAAAAAGACTTCTGGGGAGACGGACACGCCCATGAAACATTTCCATCGGTTAAGCAGTTCAGTGGGGATACCATGATAGCTAGGAAGGCCACAACTGTAGCGAGATAATGATGCGTACGTGTTGGAAGGAATTGAATCACCTGCTACATCACGATACTCTGATAAGGAACGATGACGCGTGGGGTTATGCTTCAAATCTGTCCTTATCTTGGTTCTCAAATATTAATTATAAAACAACAACCTGTCTAGATCTGATATCAATTTGAACCAACCCACGGAAACTGCCTAAATTTTACTACATAATAAGGAACCTTCAAAAGTTCCCTTTTCATTTATTTTTATCAATAATGAACTTCTAACTTAAACAATATTTTTATTGTTATATTTAGTTTTAATAGTTTAGGCGAAGCTTAATGCTAAATCACTATTTTGATTAATCTTTATAACGAATTGGTGTACATTATGAATACCAAAAAATATGCTTTAGATAAATTGAAGGTTTTCCTATACTTTCGCTTGAGTAGAATACAAAAAAAAATTACTTAATAAACAATATAAATGTAAACTAATAAAAAAAATTTTTTCAATATAAAAGCGTAAAGGAAACAAGTTTTAAAAAATACAGTATTATAGCTAAGATTATCTGTGACAGTTTCGCTTGATTAACTTTTTTGCGTTCTTATAAAATTATTTAGAAAATAAATAAAAACCAGTTTTGTGCTTGAAATTGAACGATTCTAGACTCCGTTTGTCAAGCGATTTTAATGCCAATAACCTACAATATAAGGTATACCAAGAATATATATACATTTTTGGCTTGTAGCTTCCTCTTAAAATAATTATCAAAGATTCAATATTTTGAATTTTGAAAAAGACATTGTAGATCATCGATATATTACTCACGTATACTGGTTGTGATGTCAGAACGTGTAAAAATCAGCAGATTCAGTCGTACCAACCAAACGATGTGTTTTAATGTGATAGTGTTTAATTAGTTTTTTAATTACGATTTATAAATTCTATTAATATATAACAAAACTTATATATTCCGAATCAGCGTTTATTGATCTAATTCAGAGGTTCCCAAAGTGGTCTATATCAAGGCTGCCCAACCCCAGGCCCGCGGGCCACAATGTGGCCCGCGAACGAATTATAAGTGGCCCGCGTGAAACATTTTCAAAAAACCCGCCAATCCGCCAATTTGAAAAAGTGTCGCGGGCCCGCGGTAAAATAAACAATGCAGCTTGCGCGCGGTCACCAGTGTTGCCAACGACGGCGATTTATCGCTATTTAGGCTACTCAGAACGAGAATCAGCGACGAAAAAATCTAACCTGTTGAACTTACTTTTGAAACAAAAATACACCGGTTTTCGACATAATATTCTTTGCGTCGAAATGTAATCCTGTAGCCACCCCCCCCCCCATGGAATTCGAAAAATTCGGGTGTGTGGAATTTTTTCTCAGCGAAGTTCCGTAACAACGCCCCCCCCCCATGGATTTTAAATATTTTGTGGGGAGCACTTATTATTTAGATTTTTTTTTGTGGGGAATTATGTTTTATAGAAATTCTCTAACAAACCCCCCCCCCCATGGAAATAGGAAACGTCAGGTATTTAGTGGCCCGCCAGTGATTCAAAATCGTCAATTTGGCCCAACTGCTAAAAAGGTTGGGCAGCCTTGGTCTATATGGACCCCCAGGGGTCAATATCGGCATGCTGGGGGTCTATGTGAGCGAGAAAAAAAATTGGGGGTCTACGAGATTCAAATGGGGGTACATACGAGCGGACCCCCATTTACCTCAAGTCAACATTTAGGAGTTCCGTAAATGACACAATAGACCTAACACAAATATAATAGACTGAGAAAATACTTATTTGATACTTGTATTTTTATATTTCGTAAAGTTGTTAATTGAGATATATACATAAAGTCTACGTTCCTTTTCTCGTCAGAATTAATATATTCAAGCAAAACATTGCACATTGCACAACTTGTTTTTGAAAAACGTCCAGGGTAATAATGGCGTTCAACATTTAAATGCACTTCACACAGACTTCAAAACTATGTTTGAGGACATTTTGACTATGGAAATGCAATGTTGAAGAATTGGATATCATGTGACAAGAAGAACTGACCAGAATAAGCACTGACAAAGAACTTAAGGGGCAGTTCTGTAGGGCTAGCTACAGAAAGAAATTCCCGTTGCTTATCCTGCTTCATTTTCATTTGGTGTAATACCTCACAAAAGTGCCCCTGTATGCACAATGTGAAGACAGAGCAACTATACTGCCACCCGGTTGTTGGGCAGGCAAGGGAAGGGAACTTTTTACTAAAAAAAATAAATGATTATCACATGGGATGTTAATAGTTTTAGGAAAATTCAATATTCGGCAGGCAGGGGGTCTATGGAAAAAAAATATTTGGCATGTGGTCCAGGGGGCAAAAAAGTTTGGGAACCTCTGATCTAAATGAATATATGTTTTACCCCGTAATATTATTCACTGAGTTCTTTAATGACTATTATCACACATTTTCATAAATCGAAATTCTTCTTCAAACAAAGTTCAATTTTATTGGCTTTTAGGAGGCAAAAATCCTAATGTAATTGCCTACGTTTGTTCGCGTTCATCAAGACGTCCTTGAGAAAGCCTTGATCTCTCAATAGATAGATTCAGACAGATGATTATGATGGTATCTTAAATAACCCCTTATCGTAATTCGATAAGTAGGTAGGTACCGAGAATGATAAATAAATTAAAAATTGATACATAAAATGATGAAATTTAACAAGAAAATTTGTACTAAGGCATATAATCTCCTACAACTGAATTTCACGTTTTTTTTAATTTATTTTTATTTATTTAATTAACGCCCAGAGGGATTTTACATGGTTGGTAGTATAATTTTAATTTGACAGATACTTTGAAACATAAAAAATAAGAATAAAATTACATTTGATAAAAGCTATGCAACAAGTCATACAAACACAAGAAACAAAAACAGAAAATTACAGCTTTTTGTAGGTTTACATGATGTGTTTAGGAATATTGTTGAAATAAATGTTTTAAATGATCCACAAAACTTGCCAAGTTGGTATTGAATATGTCAACATCACCCAAGTAATGATTTCCCATGGTGTGAAGTCGTTGTATCGGAGAGTGGGCAATGTAGTTACGCTTATGTGTGCTGCTGTAGAATATTGTATTTTGTCGTGTTGTTACTGTGGGTGTATGTATGTTTATAAGTTGCAGGAGTTCACAACAGTCGAATTTAGAGTTAAGTATTTTGAATAAGAACGTTAAATCGTTTATTTTACGTCTATCTTCTAATGTATGTATTTTTGTGTATTTAATAAGAAATTGTATTTTAAGTCTTCGACAGGGATATTTGATTTAAAATTTATAAAATATAGAATTTTTTTTGTATTCGCTCAATGTTGTTAATGTGAATTTTGTAAGATGGAGACCAAACTACTGAGTTATATTCAATTAGACTTCTTACTAGAGATACGTATAATAGTTTAATGGCTTGTAAAGAATTAAAGTTAATTAATAAGTTACATCAATTTCATATTAATTACACGCGTTTTTGTGACTCAGTCTGTCTGTGCAGATAGAGAAACAATAGCGTGTGTTGTGTTTCCGTCCAACAGATGGCGCTGTTTTTTTTTTTTAATAAAAGCATGTTTTTACCTGTTGCAGGTGACATCTATATAATAAGGGTAAATAAAAACACACGCGTATTCGAATGCAACGTTTTGTCAATTTAAGTTGATTTAAGATTTTGAACAAATGAATATTAACATTTTTATACATATAGAACATACTTCAAGTAAGACTGAGGATGGAACTTTAATTTTTTTTTTGGAAAATACGAATATATAAGCTAAATTAAATTACCGAAACGAAGATATGAGATAAATACTTATACTAAATAATTTAGAGCCCAACTTGCTTACAAAAGGTGTACTTTATTAAATTAATTAAATTAAGGTCATCTATGAACGCTTAGATTATAACGTACGTTACAAAGCTAGAATTTGAACGCTTGATTGTATAACTAATCCAATCGAGTGATTATTATTATTTTCGAGTCATCTAAATTCAAAATGGATTACTATATAATCTTGTGGGTAATTTGGCCAACATGATTTGGACGGTTATTTTCATTTAATCACGAAATTATTTTATCTCTTTGATGAAAAGAGATTTAGATTTAGAACTTATCTCTCTACCGTATTATATAAGTTGGTAGTGATAAGAGATAAGTGATACGCATAATCGAATGTTCTTTCGATTATAAAACAAACGCTGCATCTACTTGACCACTTAAGGCGAAGCTTAATGCCAAATCACCACAGACATAGGAATTAATAGACGAGAAGATAATGGCGAGGGGTAAAATCAACTGTTGAAGAACGAAGGGAGTAAGGCTGACTGTGATTCGTCAATAAATCAATCTGACAGTAAATAGGCATCTCGAATTATAATATCACCATTTACTTCTTAAAAGTAAAATCTGCTTTTGAATGAATAGACATTTTTACATGGGAGCGCAAATTACTCGCCACGTTATGAACAAATTTGCGAAGTCCAAATTCGGCAAAAAAATTCGGTTCTATTTTCAGAGTCGAATATTTCGTTTAAGTATTTAGTTAAGACACTTTTATAAATGTTCATAATTTACTTCCCAGCAACCAACCAGCTTTGTGTTTCGCGTCCAGACGTTTCTCGATGTGATAGTAACAACTGATTCATATTATACGATGTGAATATGCTTAAAATAAAGTAAAATAATGCTTATATATGGAATGTAATACGACAATTGGGTTTATTCTCTTTTTCACATCTATTTTTACAAGTTTTCATAGCACAAGTCAACATTCTGCCGTGTTATTACGTAAAATGAACCGATGATGCCTCGACCATAGTTCGCACAAGAATGATGACGTCACGTTTTCAAATTTCACTTGAGGCCATACGCGAGCACAGCCGGCTCCAATGGAACCGGTATGGGGAGTGGGGATAATACGCTTTTAATCACTTAGGGCAGGTCTACTAATATTCATATGTCTATGCAAATCACTAACGAATTGGTGTAAATTATGAATACCAAAAAATATGCTTTAGATAAATTGAAGTTTTTCCTATCGTTTCGCTCGAGTAGAATACAAAAAAAAAAATTACTTAATAAAAAAATGTAAATGAAAACTAGTAAAAAATATATATTTTATAAATAGAAATGTATGAACGCGTAAAGGAAACAACTTAAATACAGTATTATTGCTAAGATTATCTGTGACAGTTTCACAAGATTAACTTTTTTGCTTTCTTATAAAATTATTTAAAAAATAAATACAAACCAGTTTTGTGCTTGAAATCGAACGTTTCTAGACTCTATTACCTACAATATGAGATATACCAAGAATATACAATATTTTGGCTTGTACCTTCCTCAAATAAGGTTAAACGCGACGCTCTTTATATTCTACGTGTCCGTAGTGGGCGTTAATAATACCTTTTTGCAAGGTATTGTTTTACAATATTAAGGGGGTTTTTCACTATCTCTGATTATGTTCTGACCAAGCACTAATCCGCGGATTAGTCATTTTT
Source organism: Hesperophylax magnus (assembly GCA_026573805.1). Classification (NCBI taxonomy): domain Eukaryota; kingdom Metazoa; phylum Arthropoda; class Insecta; order Trichoptera; family Limnephilidae; genus Hesperophylax; species Hesperophylax magnus. Next base: position 12,324,287 of record JAIUSX010000004.1, read on the forward strand.
TCGTTTTCACTATATCTGAATAACGCTAACGCTCGGGTTAAAGTTAGATTTGACTAATCAGTGCTCTAACCAGACGTTAGGCGCTATTCCTCGAATCAAAGATGGCGTCAAAACATTCCGAGTTTAACAGCTGAGAAGTGAGTCGAATTTTGTAGAATGAATTTGAATGCTTGTATGATCCATCCTGAATTATTTGATTGTGTTAAAAATAAGAAACAATGTATTAATTCGACACGAATCTATCTAAAATGACCTGATAATCAACATAACATAACCAAAAAAATGCACACTTCGCGGTGTGCGGACTGTGACGCATGACAGCCGTGGCAGTAGATGGAGAAACAGCAAACATTTTGCGATGTTGCCAGACTATTTCGAGTGTTATCTATCCGGCAGCTCGAAACAATGGTGAAACGGTCGCCGTTGAATAACGAAGTTATTCTGAACTTTAAAGCCAGCCAACGGATAGCTATTCAGATATTTAGCCCGACAGTGAAATACCCCCTAAGACAAATTATTTGTTTGCTTCCGTACATACGCAATATGGATACAAATAAACAGTTTTTTCCCTAAAAAAACTCAATTCTTTCAAGAAAGGCATACAAATACAATGTTGGATTGCATCATCTGTACAATATTGGATATACATGCCTTTCTTGAAAGAATTAAGTTTTTGTACGGACAAAACTGTTTATTCATATTCATATTGCGTATGTACGGCAGCAAACAAATAATTCTTCTTAATATTGTATATATACAGGGTGTATCGGCACGTACCCGACAAACTTTAAACAGGTATTCCTTAGCACATTTGGAGTAAAAAATGTTATGGGCACTTTGCTGTCCGGTAACATTTTTTTTCAATTAAAAACAACAAAAAAAAATAAAAAATCCACACTCCGTCACTGTCATTGGAATTGTTTCTCGTGTTCAACAGCTGTTATTAGCAAGTGTGTCAAAAAGTGTCCTCTCTCTTTCGTACACACTAAATAATAATAGTTAAAAATGAGACGAATGGTGCCGTGCCATTTCGTTGTGATTGTAAAAGCGCGCCAACGTAGGTACGTACGTACATTATTCAACGAAACTCGAACAAAATATTGCCAGATGGGTTTTCAAACTTTGACAAAGGATAAAACATTGGTGACATGTGGTGAAAATATGAATAGTAATTTTTTTATTAAAAAAAATGTTACCGGACAGCAAAGTGCCCATAACATTTTATACTCCAAATGTGCTAAGGAATAGCTGGTTAAAGTTTGTCGGGTACCTACGTGCCGATACACCCTGTATATATATATTGTATCTTATTACTTATAACTGGATGAAGTGTACCCGGCGTTGCAGGGTTATCCTTAGGAGATAGACGTATGCAATCCTGATTTTTCTGAAAGCCTTTTTAAGATATACATTTCAGTAGTACATTATTTTGGTGTATGTCTTAAGGTTTAGCCAGCGTTAGCAATGTAAACGCCTGAAAATATTTTTATTACCACAAAACATCGACTTTTCTGTACTTTCCACAAACATAATATGCATGTATTATATACATAAACCTTCCGGAAGAAATATCGGAGTCATTTAGATATTCGCTTGCACCTAGATTGCAGGCAATATATTTTCAAGAAGGCTATAATAACAAACCTCAATTCGCATAATACTCTACTGCGTGGGTTCTATATAATTTAAAGAGAAAAATTTACTTCACGATTACCGTTCCACTAAATTAAAAATCCGCATGAGTGTAAAATATCAATTGTTTGTTTGTTAAAAATCTTAAATCTACGAAAGTTCCTCACCGATTGCTTTGAAATTTTAACACAACATTGCATTCAGACAGTGACAGGTAATTGCATGTTTTTTTTTTCTTTTTAAAGCGCCATCTGTTAGACTTTTTACCTGCACAGACAGACTGAGCCACAGAAACGCGTGGCAGGGGACAGCTAGTAAATAAATAAATAAATAAATAATTTATAACATTACCAGTGCGGCTTTGGTCCTGTCTTGTAGAATGAGAGGCGGAGCCAAAAACTGGGCCTCGAAAATCTGTTCTTGACAGTCAGACATTTTTGTTATCTGCAACAATACAAAAAACATAAATTAATTAAGGCTCGATCATAGATCTAGGAAGGTTTAAATCCCTATATAAAGATGGATTTTAAAAAATGTTTGCACGATCGTTCATCCATTGGCCGCCGGTAAAGTTAAGTTTATTGGTATTTGAAAAAAAATAGATGTATTTGAATTTTGATTTTGTTTTCATGAAATAATTAATGAAATTTTGAAGTGGAAATTAACCCACTTCCCGATTTCCGGTCGAGCTGAAATTCGGCAGATAGACTCGTCGTTGATGACAATGCATCCTTTCAATTTTTTGTGGCAATCGTGCATTAATACGCAGAAAATTAAGCATTTTTCTGAAATTGGGTGACATTATAAAATTCACTGCAGTTAATTTACGAAAACAATTCTTTACCACATGGAGAAAAATAATCCTTTTCTTTCCGTTTCCTAATAAACTGTTGGGAAAATACAAATCACGATGTCGGAAGATGTGTTCATAAAAATCATAATATTTCCGCATTTCGTCAATGTATATTATCAAGGCAAATTCAGGTGCTTGAACACGTGTTCCGATATGTTACAAATTTACTAAAATTTTATTAGAAAACCGGATTACCAATAATTTGAATAGATTTTTAATAATTTAGCAATGCTCATTTTTCTCCGTGCATCTAATTAGGATTTGGCTTAAGTTCGAGCGCGGTTCACTCATTTTAGTCAGTCCCTGGGGAGGAAGATTCAATACTCAGAAACAAAACAATAAATTAATGTTTTAAAATAAATTTTACAAATTCACAGCAGTTAAGAGCCAATCCCTGGGGAGGAAGGTATAATCCTCAGTCAAACAAAAAAATATATATTTTATTTTAGTAAAAAAACTTTTAATTTTTACTCGTTAATTTTTTATATAAATTATAATATATGATCTTTACCAATATTGAATATTTTTCCCTTGAACTAATCTAATATGTAATTTCTGCTCTCAACAGGTATATTGTTCTTGGATTGGTTCACGTTATGATTTTTTTTAAATTATACAAACGTAATTGAATATAGTTTATAGATAAAATTGCCTGTCAGAATTATAATCCTTAACGTATTAATGTAAAAGATAACAACGAACAGGTCATCGACACCAATACAGCGAAGGCAACCTTTTAATTTCATTTGTTATCTTGTCTTACAAAAACACGTGCGTGGCTTCGCCCATGTTTTTTTTATTTATTTTTTTAGATTTACCCTACACAGGAGGCCAGAGGAAATTAATTTCTGTGATGATTTAGCTATACTGTTCATTACCCGAGGGTTGGTAATTCTCTGTTTCTAGAAGCTTTTTGTCTGACAATAATATCCCACAGGCAATTGCTACACTCTAGCGACATCTGTCGGACTCTGGAGTATTTTTATGACTAGTGCCATCTATCGCTTGAATACCCAACTTATTACCGTGTAATAAGTTACAGTGTAATAAGTTGGGTATTCAAGCGATAGATGGCACTAGTCATAAAGCTTACTCCAGAGTCCGACAGATGTCGCTAGAGTGTAGCAATTGCCTGTGGGATATTATGGTCAGACAAAAAGCTTCTAGAAACAGAGAATTACCAACCCTCGGTCCGTAATGAATAGTGTAGCTAAATCCAGACTTATTGATTGTTACGTGAATAAACACAATTATAGTAAAAGAACCTTTTACTTTATCAAAGAGTTCCAAACACAGAAATCTGCAAGTAAAGCAGAGACATAACAATTACCCTCAAGGCCTATGTCATCTTTTGGGGTTAAATTTTAGGTAGGTAATATGTGTGAGGGGTAGGTAGGAATATATCCCTCCCAATGCAGTGCAAGGCGATGGGTCGATAGAACAGTTGGAGAGGTTGAAAGGGTCTCCCCAAAGCATCCTCTACCGATCTGGCACGCCACACAGCTCGTGGACAGGTGCATCCTGAACACACCTCACCCGGTGAACGCGGGCACCCCTACTAAATCACCAAACGGAGCGAACCACTAGGGGTGACTAATGGCAGTGGTGTTGATTATGGCAATGTTTTATTATGAATTAAATTGATTTATTTTGAGAGTAAAGCACAAGAGTCCCAACGGCTCTTAACCGTCTGGAGTCAGTGAGACTATTACATCCCCAATTGGTGGGTTATGTTGTGAGGCTGAAAGTCGTGGAGAGAGGAGATCTGAAAGAGGAAGATAGAGAAGTATGACTATTCAGATCTGGTCACCAAATCCCATCTCCTTCCCCTCCCCATTACTGTCAGCTTCACAACATAACCCAATTGGGAATGGTATAGTTTCACTGGCTCCACACGGTTGGAAGCAGTTGGGACTTGTGCGGATTACATATAAAAAAAAATTAAAAAGGTGCAGGAATGAGGAACTTATGAATCCATCCCTCAAAAGGTCTCCCTCAACCAGTATCTCCCGATTCGGCACGCAGCCTCACCCCATGAACCCGGGCACCACTGCTACATCATCAAACGTAGCGAACCACCCAGAGTGACCTTTATCAGAATTATTGACTATCCAATAGATGATATTGTATATTGTGAAAAATTAATTAATTAATTTTGTCGTGTTCCTACCAGTGTATATTATTATATCGATGGAACTTCTACCACTGTATATTATTATATCAATGGAACTTCTACCACTGTATATTATTATATCAATGGAACTCCTAACAGTGTATACTAGTATCTCAATGTATATTATTATATCGATGGAACTTCTACCACTGTATATTATTATATCAATGGAACTTCTACCACTGTATATTATTATATCAATGAAACTCCTACCAGTGTATATTAGTATATCAATGTAATTTCCTACCAGTGTATATTATTATATCAATGGAACTCCTACCAGTGTATATTATTATATCAATCGAACCCCTACCACTGTATATCATTATATCAATGTAACTCCTACCAGTGTATATTATTACATCAATGGAACTCCTACCAGTGTATATTATTAAATCAATGGAACTCCTACCAGTGTATATTTTTATATCAATGGAACTTCTACCACTGTATATTATTATATCAATGGTACTAGACCATATTTACGTAGATGAAACCTTTGAAATGAAAGCCTCATTTGGTCAATTGCAAATAAAGAACAAAAGCCTTCTAACTACAGTTGGTGATTGTTTCCTCTACTTACTCTCAATTACTTTCATTTTCACCCCTCTTCTCACCCTCTCCCCTACCTAACATTGACGTCATCTATTCATATTCCCTGATAATGTGCTTTTCCAATTCATCTGTGAAAAATACTGTATATTATTGATACAAAAGCGAACCGGTTATTTGTAGAAGTTAGTGTAATCTACCGAAAATAGCAGTCCACATTGGGGTGTTGGTACCTACCCTGATCAACGACAGTGAAGCATGGAACCGGCAGAGGAAGGATGGAAGTAGACTGAATGCGGTAGGAATGAGATTTCTGAGGCGCAGGAGTGGTAAAACCATGTATGATCGTGCGAGAAATGTGTAGATTGGCAAATAATGTAAATAAGCGTAAAATTGACGCTTAGATGGTTTGCGCATTTAGACTTATTATATGTGGCTTATGACTCGAATTTGAATGGTAGAAGAAGTCGGGAACGCTCGAGGAAGACATGAAACAATCAAGAGAACCAAATACCTGATCGGACCATGTGAAGAGTCAGAATTATCAAAGGATATGTTTGAAGTTGTTTGGGCATTCCGTCTTCTCTGCCTACCCCTGTAGATGTGATCTACCCGATTTAAAAGAAAACAGATGTCGCCAATTTTGCGACTCCTAGGCCCTAGACAGGGCAATGAAAAAGATAATCTCAGTGGAGGTTTTCTCGAAGGTGCATTTGTGCAGTGAACTCCCATAAAATAAATAAGAAAATAAACTTTACTACACTTTAAACAGAGCGCCATTCAAATTCCGTGTTAAAAAATCGACCGGTTCGGATTATACCGGCCAATAGCGAGTCCGAAATGAATCCCATTTGTGCGTTATGAATGTCAGCGGCTATGGAACTTCTACTGTGAGAAATAGTTCATACAAAACATTAGTTTTTTACTAGATAACCAACCGTCTATTATCCGCGATTGACATTATTTAACACCAAATTTGCACGCAAGTATCAACAGATTTTTTTCAACGTTTTATGTAATTATTAAAATGAGTTAATTACTAAAGATCATACTTTTTATGTAAAAAATATAACAGTTTCTTTTGCAAATTGTGATTCTCGTATTTAAAACTATTTTTGTTAGGACGTATTGAAGTAATGAGATTTCTTCAGATTTAATGCAAAATCATGTGTTTTTGGTTTGAAAATTTGGTCGCCTAGAAATGTTTCAGATGCATTAATTAAATATTGCGAGTAGAATACATCTTGGCCTTTGAAATAATCGATTAATTTTTAGATAAGTCCTTTTATAAGCCCAGAAAAAAATAATGTATAAGGCCTATGAAAACTGCTTTAAAATTCAAAATCTCCTACTTACGAACCCATTTTCGGTTATGATTTTATTGTATAATGTGGCAAATTAAGTTATTTAAATAAAAGGCACTTTTTGGCCATGTTTTTTCTTGCATAAATCAAAACAGGCGGATGGTGTTAAGCGGGAATTTAAACCTTATCGCCATCTACGTAAGGGTTGTTATTGATAGCGGCTCAATTTAAAATATTACACGACGTAGTGCATCGCCTTAAGAGAAAATATTAAATTTGTAACATCGAACAGACCAATATTTTTCTCACATCTAAGGGTTTTTTTTTCTTTCTCTTTTAATCTTCGATTGAACTCCCAATGAGATAATCTACGATTTTCCACTGTGTTCAATAACGAATTCTAGATTTCAAAATATTGGATAATTTTACTCAGAAGTAACGGAGAAATAATTCACAACGCACTTTCATCGCTTCATAATACGAGTATCTTCGGTGATTTTATAATGTATGCGAGAAAGTAATTTACGAAATGTTTTATAAAAATAGTTTATCGGAGAGAACATTATTATAACTTGACTTTTGATAGTTTATAGTGTACGTCAGAGCTTTTCTCGTGATCGCTGTTCTATTTTCAAACGGGAGCTTGCTGGCGCCGCCGCAACCAACTCATGGCGCTAATTGTCACATTCATCAAATAAAATGATTATTTTTCAATAATAATACATTTTGTTGTTTGGCGAAGCTTAATGTTAAATCACTATTTTGATTAATATTTATAACGAATTGGTGTACATTATGAATACCAAAAAATATGCTTTAGATAAATTGAAGGTTTTCCTATCGCTTCTCTTGAGTAGAATACAATTAAAATAATAAATTACTTAATAAAAAATATAAATGTAAACTACTAAAAAAATATATTTATTCAATAGAAATGTATGAACGCGTAAAGGAAAAAACTTAGTAAAAATACATTGTTATAGCTAAAATTATCTGTGACAGTTTCACTTGATAAACTTTTTTGCTTTCTTATGAAATTATTTACAAAATAAATAAAAACCAGTTTTGTGCTTGAAATCGAACGTTTCTAGACTCCGTTTGTCAAGCGATTTGAATGCCTATTACCTACAATATAAGGTATACCAAAAATGCTTATTGCTACAATATTACGTCAAATTATTTGTTTGCGTCCGTACATACACAATATAAATATGAAGAAATAGTTCCAACTAGATAACTATTTATTTATATTCATTGTATAGATGTACAGGCGCAAACAAATAATTCGTTATTAATTTTAAAGCATAACTTGCAAAGTGTGTTTTTATAAATGAATTTAATTTTAATGTGTGAACGCGTAGATTATAAAAAACGTTACGTTTACCCTGAAACAACATCAATAAATATCATATATGAATTTGAACCCGCCTCCGCGTCTTCTAAGTTCGTAGTCGATTTGCACCAATACACATAGAAATAGAAAACAAACATTCCCTGTTTTTTATTTTGTTATTTTTACATTAATCCCACACATCTCATGTCATCTTTGGAATGCTGCGTGGAGGGTTTTTTTATGAAGAGGAAGTTAGAAAGTAAGTTAGCTAGGGAAGAAAAAAGGTATGAGGAGTGGGTAAGAATCTTGCGATCAGTGTGTACAAGAGTGACGTATAAATATATCTCTCCCTCAGCGGTGCAAAACGATGGGTCGAGAGACAAGTTGGAGAGGTTAAGGGTCTCAAAACCAACCTCTCCCGATCTGGCATGCCACGCAGGTTGTGGACAGATGAACCTGAGCACCCCTGCAAAATCACCAAACATAGTGAATTGGGAAAATGTTGGTTATCCAATAAATGGATCCTTGGGCTGCGCTACTCAAACCCGCCTCCCAAATTACAAACAGACCATATTTGAAAAACTACAAGCTTAAGTTGCTGAATTGAACGCACGAATTCTCAATTCAGTCACGAATAGGTCAATTCTTATTGCACATCCTATTATAATAATCAATCTACATTGTAAATAAAATATTTTTAATGACGTTATTTGTTCAGTTTCTTTTATCTTTTCCAACAAGGGAAACTGTAGTTGGTTCTATTCTTGGATCAATTTAATGATGACAACACATTGTACAACGTTCTGGACAATGGACGACCCTTACACGTTGTTCAAAGGCGTTCTCCAATTCAATTCTAGAAAATAATTGGATTGTCTTGTCAATTTACTTTCATTTTTATAAGCATTACAACTATTGATAATTATGGGTTTATCTCACTATCTTTAAGAGGAAGCTACAAGCCAATAATGTGTGTATTCTTGGTATACCGTATACTGTAGGTAATAGGCATTACAATCGCTTGACAAACGGAATCTGGAAACGTTTGATTTCAAGCACAAAACTGGCTTTTATTTATTTTGTAAATAACTTCATAAGAAAGCAAAACAGTTAATCAAGTGAAACTGTCACAGATAATCTTAGCTATAATACTGTATTTTTAAAAAGTTGTTTGTTTTACGCGTTCATACATTTCTATTAAAAAAAAAAATTTTTTTAGTAGTTTAAATTTATATTTTTTATTGACTTATTTATTATTTTATTTGTATTCTACTCAAGCGATACGATAGGAAAACCTTCAATTCAATATCGAAAGCATATTTTTTGCCATTAATAATGTACACCAATTCGTTATAAAGATTAATCAAAATAGTTATTTAGCATTAAGCTTCGCCTTAAATAAAAATAACTCTGAAATAATTTGAGGTCTAGCACGGACGATCGATAAAGCAATATATTATATTGACGAAATCCGTCATCTGTAGTCAGTTGGCGATATTTTGCGAACACGGTCAGAACATGATTCCGACAGTCGGTTGACAAAAGACGCTACTTTTAGCGCCGCCTCTAAGGTGTCAGATAAGCTGTCAATATGCACATTTTTTTGGATAATTTGGAGTTAAAACTAACTAAGCTCTTAGAATTGAAAGATATTGTATATCTAATCCATAGATTTAATTAATTAATTTAAGACGCGATCAATTGATTCCGTTCCAATTTGTAATTCATTTCTAAAGACCCCATGAACTAATTACCTACCTTTTAATTTAAATTTAATCAGAGTAGATTGTCCAGAAAAGAATTTTTTTCTGCTTTAGTTCTCCTAAATAGTTACAAATTATCAAAGATATTTTATTTGTCATTTTATGTCTAAATATATTTGTTATTTTGGTACATTTAAGACTGCTCACTGGCTTAGACTGTTCGATGAAATCAGTTGTTCTTTAGTGTAACTCAATCCTAACTGACATTTTCACGTTTGGGATTGTTTTACACGCGCAATCAAGTGAAAACCGAATACGGTTTTGAAAGTAAAAGTATACCAATTGCATATGATAGCTTTACACTTTAAAAAAACAAGGTAGAAATACGTTGGCTAATCATATGAATGTAAAACTGTGCTAAGTGCTTAGCAAAGTGTTAAACTTATAATATTGTCATTTAATATTAATTTACGTTGTCAATTTAAACCTAAAAAGAATTAAATTAAATGAGATAAAAAGCATTTGGCATTCTCTGGCTATAAAAATATTCGTTATTTCGGCTACTGGTTATACCTAGCTCTCTCATTAACAATTTAGGTGTATTAGATCTATCAAAAAATTTATATATTAAAATGCAAAAAACAGTCATTTTAAATGCATGTAGGATTACGAAAGATTTTTTAAATATTTATGTTGATGGATCAATAGGATTTATAGGTCCAGTTAGGAGTTCTACCGAGTCGAACCCTTTGATATGAAAATATCTGGAGTCGGTGAATTATTTTCCCATTTGATCTCTGTCGAGTTGACGTGTTGTTCTTGTATTGTTTTGTATTTATTTTGCTTATATAACGCACTTGCATAATGTTGATTGAATACATGATCATTTGTGGAAAAGTGTGTGGAAGGGTTTAGTTTTTCCTGTGGTGAAGATTTAACCCGGTCATAAAATCGGAAAAGGTAAAAATATTCGAGTATAGGGAAATATTGGTATGATCCTGCTGAACCCGACCATGAAACTATTAACTAATTAAACTTTCTTTATTTACCCTTTTGTCAATATCTTCATTAGCCTTCGCACATCTCATAAACATACTTCCCAAAACTCACACTCACCCTCTCGCTCTAGTTTACAGTGTTTTTTTTTACATCTTTTTCAAATACGAAGATTTTACTCTTGCTATTAAATTCATACTTCGTTCTTATTAACGAGATAGATGCAACTGCAAATATTCAATTCTGTTTGATATTAATTAACACTGTATCGTCAGTAAACAAAACAAGCTAAGTAAACATACAACTCTGAGAATAAACCAATATGAACATAAGTAAATGGGATTCGCTCCGTCGAGATGTAAAATTTTCCAGCTTTAGCTAAGCCACCGCCATCTTTAATTCACAAGCCGCGCTGTAGGAAATGCACTGACAGTTAAAAAGATAACTGTTTTCTTGTTGGAAGTGGTTTTTAGTATGTCGGTAGTGATGTAGAAAAATCAGGGCAAGATATTATAAATATATTTAGGATTATAACATAGTTTAAGAGGAAGCTACAAGCCAAAAATGTGTTTAATCTTGGTATACCTTATATTGTAGGTAATAGGCATTAAAATCGCTTGACAAACGGAATCTGGAAACGTTTGATTTCAAGCACAAAACTGGTTTTCATTTATTTTCTTAATAATTTTATAAGAAAGCAAAAAAGTAAACAAGTGAAACTGTCACAGATAATCTTAGCTTTAATACTGTATTTTTTTAAAGTTGTTTCCTTTATGCGTTCATAAATTTCTATTGAAAAATATTTTTTTTGAGTAGTTTACATTTATATTTTTTATTGATTAATTTATTATTTTTTTGTATTCTACTCAAGCGAAACGATAGGAAAACCTTCAATTTATCTAAAGCATATTTGTTGCCATTCATAATGTACACCAATTCGTTATAAAGATTAATCAAAATAGTGATTTAGCATTAAGCTTCGCCTTAAACAATATTTATATGTCACTAAAAGTTTATTAAAATATCGAATATAATTTATTTGTCATATTATATTCTAGCTGTACTCCGACACGCGTTGCTGTAGCTCGGTCTGTCTGTGCAGACAGATGAACAATAGCGCGTATTTTTACGTCCAACAGAAGGCGTTTATTTAAAAAAGTACGTTTATACCTGTCACAGGTAACATCTGAATATTATTGTTATATAAAAACATGCGCACATTCGAATGCAACGTTGTGTCAAAATTTCAAAGCAATCGGTGAAGAACTTTCGGAGATTTAAGATTTTGAACAAACTAACGTTAACATTTTTATATATATAGATTGAAAATAAATTAGTTATGTATATTTACTGCCTAAACAGTTCAAAATCACCAAATTAAATTCACCAATATGGAATTTGGTTTTAATTCGTGCCTTCTTTGGTAAATAGATATCTTTCTTTTAATTTTTTTGTTCTCATCAAGTCTAGAGCACGGCATGAAAAATAAAGTTGGCGTTGGATAAGTAAAAGCCAAATATTTAATAAAATAGACGATAAGTCAATAATTATTACGATTTGCCAATTTGTCATCATTCTGAAGCATTTCTAGAGATTATCAGTCTAACCTCTGTAACCTATTTGCATTATCAATAAAAAAGTATTATCTGGTATTAGCCAAGTAATTATTTATTTTAAAAGAGATAATTATATGTTTTATACTCGTGTATTATTAATCTGATATTAATATTAAATAACAATGTCTTATATAATCTCATTACTTGTGTATGTCTTATATAATTTAATTAATTGTATATTTGTATAGCTGCAAAGCTTATAATAATTATAAATTATATTATTGGTATACCTTATATCGTAGGTAATTAAAATCGCTTGAAAAACGAGTCTAGAAACGTTCGATTTCAAGCAAAAATCTGGTTTTTATTTATTTTGTAAATAATTTTATAAGAACGCAAAAAAGTTAATCATTGAAACTCTCACAGATAATCGTAGTTATAATACTGTATTTTTTAAAGTTTTTTCTTTTATGCGTTCATACATTTCTATTGAAAAAATGTATTTTTTAGTATGTTACATTTCTATTTTTTACTGAGTAATTATTTTTTTTATTTGTATTCTACTCAAGCGAACCGATAGGAAAACCTTTAATTTATCTAAATCATATTTTTTGGTATTCATGATGTACACCAATTCGTTATAAAGATTAATCAAAATAGTGATTTGGTATTAAGCTTCGCCTTAAAAATGTTATAATATCTCCCTGTTAAAAATGGGACTGTAAGCCGCTTCCTGATAAAGATACCAGAACACGTGTTCACCCATCTGCTTTAATAATAATAATAATAATATTTGGACGATTTATATAGCGCCGTTTTTGTGCAAAATCTCCTCAAGGGCGCTGTACAAATATAAAATGCTTTGGTCTTAATAACATATCAGGAAAAATGCAAATATGTTAGGACTTTTATGAACACGTGTTCTGATATCGTGACAAAACATTGGTATTATTTTATTTACAATTTACGATACCTATCAATTCATTCGTTAATAGCATACAATCCCGCTTTTAACAGGAATAGGAATAATTTGAAGAAATTTTGAATAAATTAGCATTATTTTTTATCAGGAAGTTTTCTCCGTGCATCAATTTTTTCATTATAATAACTTAAATGTTATGAATGCAGTCAAATCTAAATAATTCTTCCATTATTAATTTCTAAGATATATTAACTATAAAAAGTTTAAATTATAACTATTTAATAAAATGGAAAAAACTCTCAGAGAGAAGATTTGTTTATTTTTAAAATAATTAATGGAATTATAGGTAGCCCTGATTTACTGAGCCTTATCACCTTCAACATACCAACTAGAACTACTGGATCGAAATTCTTAATTGCAACAACAATATAAGGACAGCCATTTAGATACTCGCTTGTACCTAGATTGTATGCAGTTGGCAATACTTTCGCAGAAATAGTAGATGTGTTCAACTGCACGGAATATAGTTACAAGAAGGCTGTAATTACATACTTAATAATAATAAATAGAGATAACATAATATTATTCTACTGCATGGGTGTAATTTAAATGGCAAATTTAACTGTTCACAAAAATATTATGTTTATCACATACTTGCTAAAGCCCGTATAGGTGTATGATACAAATATTTTTATTTATTTATTGAAGACAATATTAGCGATTTCTAAACGGAAAATTTTCTCACATTTTTATTGGCAGCGCTCTTTATGTGCGGTGAGAAAAATGAAGACAATGTTGGTAGTTTTTATTCGAAGTATGAAACAGTTAAATATGACTGAAGGAGATAGGGTCCCATTAGCTCAGTTGGTAGAGCGGTGCCCCGGCAAGGCAAGGGTCCTGGGTTCGAGTCCTAGATGTGACCGTATCTTTTTATGATTTTTATGTTTCAAATATTCGTTTAGGACTCGCTAATAAAGTCTTCAAAATTAAAAATTATAATTTGAGGTTTTAGTCACTAAGTGATTCCAAAAAAATAAATTATATTATTTTGTATTGAGTTTTCGTGGCTTTTTGATTATATTTAGATTATGAGCAATTATAGTATCTCGAGTTCTGTCCAGCTTTTGAGAGGCTAACTTAAAACTAGCTTCGAATGAGCCCCCGTGCTTGAGTTACTAGGTTACACCCAGCGTGATAATGTAAGATTGAAGGATTTTAATTATCCTTTTGATTAATTTTAGTCATAATTGGACACGATTGGATCTATAAAATATAAAATTGGACAAGACATTAACTAAAACACTTATTATCATTGTTGGAAGTTTTAGAAATTGCACATTTATTTATTTGGTACAATATTTTTTACATTTTAAGTTTTCCAGTAATGTGGGCCTCACTGGGTGGCTTGCCCGTGCTGAGGCCTTCATTTTATAATATGAAAATATAATCTACATAATACATTTAAAGAGAAAATAATACATTTAAAATTAAAAATACATAATAATATATTTAAAATTAAAAAAAAATACATGAAAATAATCTTGTGTGTTTGTGAGTGATGTGTGTTTATATTGGTTTTGTGTGTTACGTGTAGGTTTTGTTTTTATTTTATGCTATGACATTTTGGTAATATTGTCTTTTTTATTATTTTTTTGATAAATTAATGTTTTTAAGACAAGATTTTATTTATGCATAGCACAAAGGATAATCGAATGGACACGGGTTCGAGTCCCGTTGGCGTCATGTATTTTTTATCAGGAGATTTTTTCAATGTGGATGAGTGTTTCAGGCGAACAATTATTGCTTATAAAAATAATTATTGTCTTTTTTGTTCTTTAATCCATTTTGTAATTTTGTGTGTGAATTTATTTTTATTTTCCTCAATTTTAATTTCAAGTTTTACACTGTTGAAAGCTTTTATAGCATGGTATTGGTAGTATCTTTGTCCAAAGCTTGAATTTACTGTCGGAGTTTTTATGTTTTCTTTGTACGCTAGTCTAACTGGTCTCATTATTGGAGTAATATTTAAGGTGGGGTTTACTTCGATCCCCTGGGGTACTCCTTATAGTAATTTCTCAGGTGGTTTGAAATGTTCTTTGAACGTCAGAAGATCAACTTCCACAAAAGATAATAGTGGCAACTCTTGAGGAAAGACGTCCGAACGCCTGGAGGCACCTTGTCGAAGTGATTGTTCTCTGCCCCGACAAGAAACGTGATATGCGAAAGCCGAAACTAAGTTGAATATCTGCATTTTTTGGCATTTCGTAAAATATGGCTTAAGAAGTTGTTGGCAGTTAATGAAACTGTAATATGTGAGGAATGGAATTTACAGTCAAACTTATTGAAGCTTTTTGATTTGTGATATATCCACGAACCATAAAAACTAAGTACAACACAGTTGTCAGACAGACTATAGCGAAACCTAATAAACATTCAGTTTGATTATTTATTTTATTCGTGTGATTGCTTTTAACAACCGTGATTTATGAACACATTCGTTGAAGTTTTGATAAAACAAGAAACGATAAGCATACTTCTGATTTTATTTTTCTCATACATGAAACTATCTACTGTTAAAATTGTAAAGGCAATATTGGATAAAATGCATAGGTACTAGGTACCTCTTCCCCATCTCCCTCCCACTACCTTTAGCCTCACAACATACCCCGATTAGGGATGCCATAGTCTCACTGGCTCCAGACTGTTGGGAACAGTTAGGACTCGTTTTTAAATAAAAAATAATAAAAAATGAGTCTTACAAATTACGTCCAAAACATTTCAAAGATAATATGGAGCATTTCAAATGATTGAATTATAACTTTTATTTTTTGTTTTTGTCGAATACTAAGAATTTCTGATTTCACAGGTTAAAAGATCATTTTTCTTCAATATTTAAACAATTTCCTATCTATCACACGTTTGTTATCTTAATGTTGAGTGATATAATGAAAAATTTCACGCAAAAATGTATGAAATTAAGATAAATGTAATTTAAAACAAAGTAATCATCTTAGGTTATTCTGATTAGAGATTTTCTATATTTTTTTATAGACAGAGATAACATTTCGGCCTGTCTTTAATAGAAAATTTATAGAAATGTATGAAAATTTTGACATTTTTAATTTACATAGCTTAAATTATTGCAACGTTTTAGAATATTTGATCTCTGAGGCGAGAATGTGGTGGATTTGGGCTGGTTAACCTAACCTAACCCAACCTTTCTCTTTCGCATCTCCTTCCATTTGTACCTCAAAAATCAGAATGACGCAGTCTCACTTCACAGCACGTGAGCATAGAAACAGAAGGAGATATGTAACTAACCAACCTTCACGTTGTTTCCCGCATGAGTAGGCAGAGAGGACGGACAGCCAAACAACTCAGTCTTGGCACACACTTCTTGCCTCATTCACATTCACATTCGTCTCATACATACTCTTCTATTATTCTGACTCTTGACATGACCCGACTCGAAATCTGATTCACTTGATCGTGCCATGTCGTCATTCGCATTCGCATCATATATTCTCCTCACACTCCTTTCTTCGCTCATTCGCTCTACATGCCGAAACCATCTAAGCGTCCCTTTCTTAATATTACTCATTACGTTTACATCAGCCTTGCACTCTTTGCGGATCTCCACATTTCTCACACGATCATACATGGTTTTACCACACATACGCCTCAGGGATCTCGTTTCAACAGCATTCAATCTGCTTTCATCCTTTCTCTGCCAGTTCCATGCCTCACTTCCATACATCAGGGTAGGTACCAGCACTCCATTGTGGAATGCTAACTTTGTTTCTTTGGACAATTTTTCTTAGCGTCAACTGCGTTCAGTCCTCCATTAATGGAGTTACCTTCATTTACCCTCCTTTCAATATCTCTGGCAGCCTTCCCACCATAAACATACTTCGTAAATGCACAAACTCATCCACCTGCTCCAAGTATTCCTCTTTCAAACACCATGACTTTAGACTTACTTACATTCATCATTAACTCATTCTTCATACATACTTCGTTCATCCTAGACACGAGAGACTGTAGATCTTCCATACTGTTATCAGTCAGCACCGCATCATTAGCATACAACAGGCAACATACTTTCAGATTACTCAAATTTGCGCCCAATCCCACCACCTCTTTCAATTCTTGCATACAACGATCCATGTATAGATTGACTTGAACTTGAACTTCGCTCTTCACCCTTCGTTCAATGTCTCTATTGAAAGAAAGGTCTCTTGAAAGTAGAATCTCTACTCGAGATAAAAAGATACAGAGCATGACAAAAGGGTACGCAGAGAGACGTAAGAAGATAGAAGGAGACAGAATCAGAGAGACGGAGACAAGGAGAAACAGAACGAGAAGGTTCAAAGTTCACATCAATGAATCTATTTTCCGATATTAATTAGAATCAAGACGAAGCTATCAGCGAAATCACTTATTTAGATTAATCTTTACCACAAATCGGTTTTCATTATCAATATCAAAAATATGTTTTAGATAAATTGAAAATTTTCCTATCGTTTCGTTTGAGTAGATTTAAAATAAAATTGTT
Source organism: Hesperophylax magnus (assembly GCA_026573805.1). Classification (NCBI taxonomy): domain Eukaryota; kingdom Metazoa; phylum Arthropoda; class Insecta; order Trichoptera; family Limnephilidae; genus Hesperophylax; species Hesperophylax magnus. Next base: position 12,341,866 of record JAIUSX010000004.1, read on the forward strand.
AATTACTTTGCAAAAAATATAAGCGTAAACTACTAAAAAATGTATTTTTCAGTAGAAAATTATAAACGCTAATAAAAAACAAACGAAAAAAAACTCTTCTATGACTGAAATTCTTTTGACAGTTTTCATTGATTAACTTTCTTCTTTCTTATTAAAATTGTTCACATAACAAATAAGAACCATTTTTGGGCTTAAATCTACCATTTCTAGACTCAGTTCAAGCGATTTTTATGCCTATTAACAGCTACATCCGTGGAGATAAAACACACAATAAGAATATGCATATTTTTGGCTTGTTCTTTCCTCTTAACAAGAAAAAAAAAACCATCTCCAAAAGCTAAAGCACTCTGCAATACTGAACGTATCTTAATTGGGCTTGCTTGTGCAATCACAATATAGATGATTCAATCACAAGTTTTGTAAAAAATGTTAAAGAAAGAACTACGTTTAATTTTTTTGAAAACAGTCTGCTGTAAGACCGATTTGAAAAGATTTATGTGGACTCGTGACGTTAGTGTTTTTTTATATTATCAAATCCGTGCCAATTTTGGCATCCAAAATAGATACAGTAGATGCAAAAAATTTGAAAATAAATTTTAAAATATTTTTCAGTCATATTTTGTTTACTTTGTAGCTGACATGTGTTCCTAACTGAATTTAATTAAATTATTTAGATGTTTTTAACGTGAATACTGCACAAAAGTCACAAACCATCCCCAATAGGGTAATTTTACTGTTTTTTTATTCTCTAAAAAAATTATGATAGTGAAGATATTCATATTTTGAAAATTTTTTATTTTGACAATGATTTAAAATGTGCCATTTTTGATTTGCCGCCAAACAGAAATGTTCGTTATTATTTGTCAATTCAGCGGCGTTGACTTCACGCCGGGCAACGTTGGTGACAGACGTCATAATTATGTTGTAGCCAGTTGGAACCATTTCGGAATGTGCCGTTTTAAAATCAATAATTATGAATTAAAATATTAAAATTACACAAATTTAGTACGATGATAAGAATCAGTAAAATCAACCTAAAATCTTACACGCATTCTTAACGACATTGGAGCGATTTATTGTCATAATTTGCCATATTGATAGAACTTAAAAAATATGAGAGAAATGGAAATCTATATGGATTTGTTGACTTTAAACCGCAGTAATCAGTTCATATATTTCTACATTAATATGTTAAATAATATGGTATATTTATATCTCTAAATAATATAAAGTAAAAATAGTATAAAGTTACTATCCGTGTCTGTCTGTTTGTGCGCTTAGTTCTTCTAAACTACACAAAGGATTTTCACTATCATTTAGGGAATTTCTTCCGGAAGGTTTATATATATAATCCATGCATATTATATTTATATAAAGTAGAGAAAAGTCGATGTTTTGTAATCAAGTGTAAAAAAAATATTTTCGGACCTTTACATTGCTAACGTTGGCTAAACCTTATGAAAAAAAAAGTACTACGGAAAAAAAAAAAAAAAAAAAAAAAAATTATAATAATTATTTATTATTAATTATTTAAAAGTACTTAACCTTAAAATAAAGTACTACGGAATTGTATATCTTAAAAAGGTCTACAGAAAAGTCCACTGTGGTATATGTCTAAAGTATTGTAGTGATTTATTATTTCTCAAGGATAAAATATATAAATTTACAAAATATATTACCTACAAATTCAACAATAACTTTGAGTGTACATTTGAAACTTTGCAGCAAAGACGAGCAGTAGCTGACTCAATATTTATACACAGAATTTTAAACAATGACATTGACTGTACCGAACTTCTGTCCCTTATTAACTTTAACATACCTTTGAGACGTACACGACATACAGTGCTATTGCATACGCAAAATTAGCATGTAGCACTTGCAGCCTCTAATTCGCCAATTAACCGAGCTCTTCATACTGTAAATGATATTTGTCTTAACTCTAACATTGACATTTTTCGGATTCACTGCCCAAATTCAAACGTGGCATCATGTCAATAATTTAAACTGTTCAATGCGCATACATTCAGACACACACACGCACACAAACACTCACACATACATTACACACGTCACACACACACATATAAACTACACACGTCACCTGGTAATTAAGGAATAAACATACCACTTAGCAGACATTACAAGGAAACATATCATAGGTACACAACATGAAATATCTTATTCCTGTATAATGTTTCATCTCTGTAAATCATGTACTGTTTGTTTCTATAGTATAAAATAAAATTTTATGAGGCTGAAAGCATTGGGGAAGGGAAGGATATTAGAAATAGGTGAGAAGTACCTAAACATGGCTAAAGCCAGTCAACTTCCATTTTCCATTCCATTTTGAAATATATTCAGTTTATATTGAGTGTACGCGTTGTTTAAACGCTGTGTAAGATTGCATATGATAAATGCGAAATCACTTCAACTAAAGTTTACATAAAGACTTACTCACTTATTGAACTTTGTGGTCAACCGTGACTTTGAATTCACCTTGGAGAGATCAATATCAAACAGATACATGTTTTAATAATATATTATTATATAATTATTATGAATAAGTCTGGAAACATCTGATTGCTTACAAATGAATATTATTTTATTGTTAATAAAGCAAAAAAGTTAATCAACTGAAACTGTCACAGATAATCTTAGCTATAATACTGTATTTTTTTAAGTTGTTTCCTTTATGCGTTCATACATTTCTATTGAAAAAAATTTTTTTTAGTAGTTTACTTTTATATTTTTTATTGAGTAATTTATTATTTTAATTGTATTCTACTCAAGCGAAACGATAGGAAAACCTTCAATTTATCTAAAGCATATTTTTTGATATTCATAATGTACACCAATTCGTTATAAAGATTAAACAAAATAGTGATTTAGCATTAAGCTTCGCCTACAAATCTTTTGCACATTTGACCTTTGAAACAAGTCACTGTCTTTTTTATTCGAATATCATTTTTACAATGTTAAAACCATCAAACTGCAGTGGGACTATGGCATCCCCAATTAAGGTATGTTATGAGGCTGAATGTAATAAGGGAGGGGAAGGAGATGGGAAGACGAAGATGGGTGAGTACCTGGCTATTCAGATGTAGTCACCAAACACGGCTAAAGCCATTTAAAGCAACGTTTCAATTCTGAATGGTGGCCTTACACCGGGGTGGTACTCTGAGAGATACTCTGGAACGTGCCGCAAGAATGCTATAAGTTTTTTTTTGATTAATAAATAAATCATGAAATAACACAATTCATCAAATATAATTTACTTGCGCACGCCAGGATTTGAACCCGCGACCTTCGATATGCTAGTTCTTAGAGCCTTACCCCTCAATCGCTTACAAGATAGGTACTCCCATCGGGAATGTCATATTTCCAATGGATCCGTTCAGTTACATCAAAAATAAATAATAATCATTCTGTTCAATTGATATCGTCGGAGATACCGCGTGACTTTTAAACATTATACCACGTGATATGCTGGCCCGAGTCAGACAGCCAATCAGCGAGCGCCATTGAAACCAGCCCACGATTTTATTACCCTATTAATAACACAAGAAGACCATACCGCGCATGCGTAAGGGCGTGTGACGTCACTTGGCGCCCAAGGAACAAATTCTTATGAATTCGTCCGCTGGTTCAAGGTAGGTACAACTGTATGACGTATATAGCCACTTGATCATGCCACGTATTGAAGTATTTATTACCATGAGATATATTTATTTTATGTCATAAACATATTTTGTGTATTTATTCACATAAAACTTATTTTTATCAATGAAATGTCATGTACAATCTTGTCAGAAACTATTTTCAGCTGAAACCTGTTTTTATTTAAATAATTGTGTACGGAATTGTGTATTACCTATATTATAAAACCAAATTAGCGATTCAGTGGAGTTAGAAATTTTAGAAAACAGTTTGTTTTCTGTAAAATGTTGCATTAAAGATAAAACCAAGCAGTAGGAACAAAAATATTAGAATCTAATCTAAAAAAGAAATGGAATAGATAATGCCAACTATTATTACAAAAAATCGAATCTAGTCCCCTCTCGAGTAGAATCAAATCGAATCTACACCAAATACTCTTCTGATCGATTGTAGCTATGTGTCAGCGAGTTGAACCCTCACAAATAATAGTAGAAGTTATTGGAAATTTTAAATGGATCTTTTCATAATATTTGGGGGTATACAATCAAAATTATTCGCGATATAGATACAACCACGAACCATACCAACTGTCAAAGAGACTTCTTTGTAATAATAAGCTTGCAGGATGAAGGAATGTTGGAAGATAGAAATAAACATAGGTGGCTGGATGGCATAGAGGCCAATACAGCACAAGGATATAAGGAATAAGAAGCCAAAAGGTGACAGAATAAGAGATAGGGTGCAAGGAAACAGATTAAGACAGAAGGGTACGGAAGGAGACAGAAGGATACAGAAAGAGATGTAAGAAGACAGAATAAGATATAAGATAAGGGTACGATAGAAGGAGATAGAACGATAGAAGACAGAAAAAGATAAAAGAAGATAGAAGGTTACGGAAGAATACAGAAGGATACAGAGAAAAAAGGTGATAAAAGGAAACAAAATGAGACAGAAAGAGACAAAATGTTCCAAAATGAAACAGAAGAAGACAGAAGGAGACTGAAAGAGACAAAAGGTGGCAAAAAGTGACCGACAAGATAGAAGGCGTTTCCCATAGGCGGCCAGGTCCTCTAATGATAACATCATATAAACTCCGATGATGTTGATGACATGTTTGAATGTAGATAGGTACTACACCATTGAAATTGACTGCCGCAAGTTAAAAGAAGATTATTTACAAGTCTAGGCTAGACCAGAAAATGACGCAAAAATATTAATTGGTTTGCACAGAGCATCATTAAACTTGGCACAAAAGAAACGAGAAAAAAATTGGAATGTCAACATTGAAATAGTGTCAACATATGACATATAACAAGTGTGCTAGTATTAATAGAAATGCCCACCTGCCCGGCCCCACGGCATGTACAATTGTACATTATATATATATGTACATGTAAACCAAACACAACTGGGCGACTTTTTTATTTGCAATGACAATTTCACGTTGCCGCCGAAAAATAATAACAAGAAATAGGAGCTTCTCTGCTAGTACCGTGTTATGTTATTTTAACACCAGATAAATACATATTTGAGTAGTATGCAATTTTTTTTAATTATTTGTTTATTTTTTCCAAAAACTGGAAAATAAGATCTGCATACAATATGCATTTTTTGCCATGTCCCCTGCCGGTGTCAGATTCATTTCACATTTTTTTGAAGACTAGCGAAATAGAATGATTGCATAACAGAAGGATATGGAAAGGGGCAGAAGGAGAGAGAAAGAGACAGAATGATACAGAATAAGACAGAAGGATACGGTAGAGGATAGAGAAGATATAAGAAGACACAAGGAGACGGAAGGATACGGAAGGAGACAGAAGGAAACGGAACGAGACACAGAGAGATATAAGGAGACATAAGAACACGAAAGGGGACAGAGGGAGATATAAGGAGACAGACGGAGATAGGACGAGACAGAAGGAGACATTTTTGTGCTATCCACTTTATTGTGGATAGCAATTACATTTTTAAAAATAATTTTACGCTAAATCTCAATTCACAGTTGTGTGTTTGATGGCGACCTGCCTCGGGAACAGTGACAAATAATTTTTTTACCGACATTGTCGATAAAACATTTAATGTGCTTTTTTACGTATTCCCATATAAAGCATGTATAATATATTTCTATTCATTATAAAGTATGTATAATATTTTTTATTCCTTATAAAGTACATACAATATATTGTTATTCCTTATAAATTATATATAATATATTTTTACTCCTTATAAAGTATATATCATATATTTATATTCCTTATAAAGTATATATCATATATTTCAATTCCCTATAAAGTATATTTCTATTCCTTATAAAGTATTTCAATTTTACCCTCCAATAATGTTTATTGTAACTTGCTGATTTTTATAAACATATATTCGGGTTCTAGCAAATTATATTTTTTGTTTTCGGTCAAAAAAGCCGTAATATCTAGTTTTAATTTTTGTATCTATGTTAAATACCAAATTTTTTGTTGGTGTATTTTCAATCGCCCACCAAGTGGACAACTCCATTCCGGTTTGTCAACTTCATTAGTAGAAATGATTTCCAGAAATAAATATTCAGACTCCAATCGGGCAATGGCTCCACTTTACCATATTTACGTAATTATACAGGCAACTATTCATTTAGATGTGTATATATAATCGATAAGTATACTTGTACGCTAAATGCTAAACATACCTTGTGTACAAACGATTCAATATAAAAATCTATAACAGGGTTGGCAAAAGATTGCAGTTTATAACAGCAAATAATTTAGTAAGACACCTCTAAGTACATAGCCCATATATCTTAGAATATGGCATTATCAAATGGGAAGGCAGTAAATGACAATATCCTAAAATCACTAATTAAAACCCTAAAAATCCATGGTGAAAATTATTGTAAGAACTAGCACTGACGAAATCTTCAACAAACCTAACATCATGTCACACAACTCTATTCTAAAACAATACTCCTTATTTACATTCATAAATACAAAATACAAGAAATAACAACTAACAGATATATTAGAAACACGAGATCTCAGCCAGCAACAACAAACACAACATTTGATCAAAAAAGCTTCTTATGCCATTGTACTAAACTATACAATAAAATCCCACTCTCATTCAAAACTCACAACAGGATTATAACATATTATATAAAGAAATATGTCAAATAAAAAGCTGGATGCAAAACATAGGGAAATCAGAAATAGATAATTTACTGACACCAAATACAGGCTGAAACTGAAACCACTCAACTGAACAAAAAACAAAATATTAAAAAAAAAAACTTCTTAATGTATTTATAATTGGTTCATATTATGCATACTGCAAATTTTTATTGATATGTTAAAAAATTAAATCGTCGGCATCGGAAATCCTAGTAAGGATATCATTATTGGTTACAAAAAAGGAATATAATATATCCACTGGATTGCTTTTGGTAATATAAATGCGCCAATTTAAATGCCTCCGATTGCTTTATTGAAAAAAATTTGCATATTATCTCGTGATTCGGAAAAATATTTATTTTAAAATTTTATCAATTCCCGCGTCTATTATTTTGCACGTTATCGCTAATATGTACCAGAAATATGAACCATGTAGTAGAAAGATGGTTTGAACCATTCAATTAATGATTAGATATTATTGATTAGGACACAACGCTGTTAAGGTGATTTTTTAAAACAAAAACCGCAGAATATAAATAGAACAAATATTTTTGATGAATTAATAAGATTTCTAATAGATTTAAAAAAAGTTTTTTTATTAAATTTAGAAATAAACATTTCCAGGTTACAAATAATCATAGAACGTAGAAAAGCCACCCACTTCCACTATTATAAGTAGAAAATGTGGTTTGTAAAATGGTGGAGAACTAAACTAGTAGAAAATCGAACCTGCAATGTCTGAGTTGGAACCAAGCTACCAACCGATTGGTCGTGATATTTTATAAAACATGTAATGTTTTCGCTTTCAAAAAAATTCGTCTACGGAACTTTTACCGTACAAGCTATCAAGCTTTTTGTAATGAGGTGGAAACGTTGAAGAAAAATGTACGTGGAAAGTGAGCGGTGATCAAAATAAGGTTGGGAACTTCTGGTTAAGAAAAATAAGTTATGCTGCTTATTGGGAGAACAACAACAACAACAACGTTTTCTTACGTTTATCTGCCTTGATGACGGACACTGCAAGACTGTCTGAAAAATTGGCTTAAGAAAGAGGAAGAAGCGCACTATCAATCGATAACAGTTTTTCAAGATAGATTTTAGAGTATCATCAAGTGACGGGGAGCTAACTTTCGGGATAAATTGACACTAGAAAAAGAAATGGTGACATGGTGGTGGTGAAAGAACCTGACAATGAGTGGACGATCATTTCTGGCCTGCTAAAAGAGACAACTGTTAGAAATAGTCGCAAAGCTTTGTGATAAAATATGAATATATACATATTTTCCAACCTTTTCCCTCTTTCCTTTCAGCTCCTACCGTTCTCTAAAATGCCACTGACTCTGGGGCAACGACACACTTCCGGGCTAGCATAAAAAAGAAAATTTACACTGCGAATATATTTAGAAAGATTATAAAACTGTCTGTTACCGATAAAACCAACTGAAATTACCTACGTAATACAAAATGATTGAGAAAGTTATTTTGAATGTCTTTGACGCAGAACACCCGAATTCCAGAACAAAAGTGTTTGCCAATGAAGTTCGCCTTCAATTAGATTAGTTCTATCTTCTATGATCTAGCAATACCATCAACTTTTACAGTTCCCTTCATTTAACAATACTCCCGTATTTGTCCATTCAATTTTCATGTCCAATCCAACTTAATGTCCCTTTCTTAATCGTTTTCATTCGCTAACCACATGTCTTATTTGCAAAATTTTAAAATCATTGATTTTTTTTAATACAAATCCTATTAAAGATTCCGTTGTGGGTATATTTTCATTAGCTTTCGTCCATTATTGTAAGGGCTTTAATTTCTTATTGTGTCCTTCCATTTATGATGCTGGGCGTAAACATATTTATATATTATATATTGAAGCTTTTGAATTTATTTATTACATCAGAAATTATAGCTCAGAGTGTGAAAACTAAATTCTAATGAACCAATGAAGTCGTTTGGATAATCGACACTAAACCAATCAGATAAAAGTTTTAAAAGAAATGTACGCACGTTACTACCAAGATTACTAAAATAGAAAATGTCTCGGCTACATTCAAGATGTGAAAAATGGTATAGCTAATGGCATTCTGGCTGGTGAAACTATTGCGTATGTATAATATTGGAAAAATGGTTGCTATTCTAAAAAAAATCTATTGAGTTTTGCCAAGTGCGTAGTTTTACAAATTTTTGACGCTCGAGTAGTAGAATTTATTTTTAATTTTTTGGATTATATTTGACTGTTATGCTGTTAACGGTCTGGCTTGGAATCTTGAAATTTAAAAATAATATCAATAAACTGAACATTGTCCAATGTCCGTAGAGAAAAGAAAATGGTTAAAGTGACTATGTTAGATCACTTATTACAAACAATTTATTGGGTTACGCCTTGTATAAATAAATAGTAAAACTCTTGCATCTTTTCCCAGACAATTAGGGCATCAAAAATTGCATTGGTTAAACGTCAGAGATCATGTAAAAACAGGGTGGCAATATTGCTTTGTCGTCTTCTGTCGACATCAATAACAATCACTTTGTTGTTTCTTTGTTGGAAAATAGAAGTAGATTAGATTGGCAGTAGATCAGGGTATCTAGCAAGTCCGATCGATAAAAGTTTTGTCGATAATCACGGTAACTTGTCATCGTTCTGAAGTTCGACTGCAGATCGCCAACGAACAAACAATTGTTCTAAACGACTAAGTGTTCTTAATTTATTCGACGTTAACTGTTGTTTGTATGTTGGCGATTTGCAGTCGTGCTCGGGATAGAAGACAAGTTATCGACATTATCGATAAATTATTTATCGATCGTCCATGCTAGGTACCCTGGTAGCTAGGAAAATAGAGAATTTCTGCAATCCTAATTGAAAAACCACCTGGAAAACGATTGCAAAGTTTGACCAATGGTCTCAAAGGAAAACAAATAATTCACACTGGAAAGACAGAAAAGAAGCTATTACATCAACTGGCTTTGAAATGGACAATAGGCTTCGAAAAAATATACAATTCTCAGCTACAATTAAGATGAAACACAACCAGAATTTCATATCAAAGATGGAGCGATGGTGTAAAAAGAAGTAGTTATCTGAAATAATTGATCGCCCTGCCCCCAAAATACAGATCATTGGAAAAACAAAAAGGATTATTTTTTGCCAATCAGTTAGTACACAACAGCTTTCATGTCAAGTACAAAATCAACTTACAATTTGATAATAGTGTTTCTGTATATTTTAATTAAGGCCCCTCGTATCTATATCAGTGTTTCTAACGCTTGGTGTATTTTTTTTATCTTTCCATAGCTATCATGAATGGTAAACAAGGTCATTAAATAACGTTTCCAAGAATCGATACATTCTGCATGTTTGTTAACGACAACAAATATGCTAATTTAAATATTTGTAACACGATTTTTACCTTATTTTTTTGAGTTAGGTCAGTTTAGTTAAATCAGTATCACAATCAATTACTATGGCACCCACAATTTAGGATATAAAATTAAGCCCAGGAAGTGCTTAATTTTACACAAACATCATATTCCGTTAGAGCTTCAAAAGGGCAGATGATTTGACCGGGACCATTTTAAATAGCCATTATACACAATGACCGGTCATTATATATAATAACAAAATTGTTTAGACACTTTAATTAATCACTTTATCCGGATATTATTCATAATATCGGGTCAAATTTAGCCAAAGTAATAAACACGGTCCAACTGACTTGTTACCCCCCTATCCTAAACTAACCTATAATAACCCAACCTAACCTAACCTATAATAACCCAACCTATAATAACCCAACCTAACCTAACGTAACCTATAATAACCCAAGCTAACCTAACTTATCATAACCCAACCTAACCTAACCTAAGCTATAATAACCCAACCTAACCTAACCTATAACACCCCAACCTAACCTAACCTAAGCTATAATAACCCAACCTAACCTAACCTAATCTATCAAAACCCAACCTAACCTAACATAACCTATCCTAATCTAACCTATAATAACCCAATCCAACCAAACCTCTAATAACCCTTTATTTACCTACACCTTCTTGTTTTATTACTTTATCCAAGTCTTCGAAGATATTATATAAAATTGCTAGTTAATGTGATTAGTTCTATGTCAATTATCACTTTTTCTAAATTGGGTAGACATTAAAAATAATGGCTGGATAGTATATATGATATCCGGATTTATTACTTTGGCTTTAACATATATAATATTTTTCTCAGCTTGTCTCAAATATCTATACTTGATTCGATGTCAAAGTGTATGATTACAAATTGGGGGGCATTTTTCGTCGAAAGATTTTAAAAATCAAAACGAATGTCTTTTCTAAATATCGAATTCTTTCAAAATTATGGACGTTTCGAGTCAAAATGCTTCGGTAAGTCTTTTTGTTGACATTTTCAATAATATCACTTTTAGTTCATCCCTAAGTCACTTATTACACAGGTAGTTTCGACACAAGTCAGTATTGAGTTCAGTGTTCACTGTAGGCAATAAGCAGCTTATGCTAATGGAATGGAAAGTAGTTCTGTTTGTGCTACAGAGGCGCCATATTACCTGATACATGTGGCTACTGGTGTTACAGTAGTCCAGGTACAATCAACAATTTATAAACAAGATCATGTTCATTCAATCGACCGACCACAGGAATGTTATTATTGAATTGCAATGAATTATGACTCTTTGGAATTTGAGAGTCTTTGGTTATTATGCATTGAGAAATAATATCAGTATAAGTTACACTTTGGCGTGTGGTCTTTTTAGATGTTTTTATTCACCAATCACCTTACTTTCAGGGTCAAACAGCGTACACTAACTCAAAATCGTTATAATGAATTCGTAAACAAAAACATGAGACTTTACAAACATTTTTTATGAGGTAATATAGTAATGGATACGTACTTCTAGTATCTCGACAGGTATAAGAAATCTACATTGCTGTTAGCTGTTTATATAAACAGGGCTGAACCTGCACTATTTGAACCGTCTGACCTACAATCGATTTTAAATTTTGATTTGCCAATGTAGTCTTTTTTGATCTCAGATCTCTTTTTGTGTCCACATACGGAGAAAAATTATCCTGTTAAAAAGGTGATAGCATGCTACTTCCCTGATAAAATATTAGACATTCAGAATATAGCGAGAACATGCGTTCTTTTCCTGAAAAAATATCATGGTGGAATGCGACAACATCAGTATGTCAATATCAATACCAATATTTCGATGGACACGTGTTCCGAATTCCTAATAAAAGTCGCTTTTCACTGATATTTTGTTACGAACTCTGTCAATTCATTCGTTAAAGGCCTGCAGTCTCGTTTTTCACAGAAATATATATAAATATATATATACCTTGACACATCTCTAATCTTTAAATAATATAAAATAATGATACGGTAATGATAAAATAATGATAATATAAAATATGATACGGTTTTCACCATGAATTACTAATTTCTTCCGGAAGGTTTACATATAAAATACATGCATATATATGTATAGAAAGTATAGAAAAGTCGAGCAACGCCGGGTATACGTCATATAGTTTGAATTTCTAAAGGGAACTAATAATATTTTTCTATGTTTTCCAACAACATTTGTTAAAAAAATTTATTTAGCTATTCTTAGTCCCTCTTCTGTTGTTGTAGAAGATACGTCCCAACACACAAGACAGCGTTCAAGGAACCATTAAGACTTGTATCAACAGATTCTTGCGTAAATTTAGCTCTGTTGGATATATCTTGGCATACACCGTCTGCCGCCTTGGTCAAGATGGGTGTGTCTCGTTCACATGTGTTGGTGCTTGTTCTACACAGGTGTGTGTATATATGTTACCTGTGCTCAAATAGTGGACGTATCAGTGTAGCTTTTTAAAAAGAATCAGGTACATTGAATCTTTTTTTCTAGTTAACCTTGCAACCTCCTTGTTGTAAATGGATTGTGATTAATGTTTTTTGTTGATTAATGTTAATAATTATACATGCAGTTTTGTTTTATAATTTATTTTTAAAAGCACCAAAAATATCGGTAGATTTATAAAGCATTACAATGAATGTAATTATTCTTCCGTATTAGATATTTCTTTTAGAGTCAATCGTAAAAAGAAGATCATTTTCTTTCAACATCTCACATGAGTCCAGATTTCCAATAATTGGGGTATATAGTGAGATTGTGGGGAAGGAGATAGATAATGATAGTATTTTGATGATTTGTATAGCGCTGTTTTTGATAACAAATTAACCTAAAGGGTGCTGTACAAATACATACTACATTTCTACAATGATTTATGTTATTATTAAATATAAATGGTGATAATATACAGTACCATACAAACCTGGTAGGTCACTTAAAATTAACACTGTTAATTGTTTATTTGCGGAATTTAGATACGGTTCGCACGCACAGGACATCATTGGAAAATTGGACACAATTGGACTTGACGGTATTTATTTTAATAATATATATATTTATGTTCTTTAATGAGCGTTTTTAGGAAAGGAAAAGCAAATTTTATGCTGGGCGGTACTACAGTACAAGGTTTTGATCAGAATTCACTTTCCTAAATGTGATTCGTCCCTCGGTATAAGACAGATTTCGAATAATGTAAATCCAATAAGAAAAGTGTGATTAGGATGTATTATAGGCAATACAAGAATGCTACTCTTAGGAATGGTATATTTAATTTAAGGGTATACCGCTTAAAAGGGCAAGTTTTTTGTTTAGACCTGAATTCTGTTGGACTTTTATGGATCTTAGTTCTGGAGGGAGTTTATTCCAAGCCTTCGGCCCAGTTGGACAGGGGATGTTCGGAAGGCAGTGTCCCAATCGTCTAATCTTGTGTATTATGAGGCGGATGGGAGTGGATATGGAAGAGAAAGGTTGGGAAGTACCTGACTGGTAGTCTTTCAATTAATAACAATTATGAATTTAACCATAGAAAGATTGTTGCATATTAATAACTGAATTACTTTGGCACATTGCTAGTCAATCCAAGAGAGCTTAAAAAAATTCCTACCTTATTCGAATGAGAATTCATTGTTCCGTTCCTTCTGATATTTTCAAAATTCACGTGCTTGACTCCTCAGATTGCAAAAATCTGTGATCACAAATTTTTTGGCTTGAAATTGCCTCGCCCCGTTCAACATCTCATCTCTATGTTTGACTCGAATCCAATCCTGCATATAATTAAGACATTTGCCCATTTTATTAAAATTAATATATAAATTCACCTTTCCTCTCTCCATAATTTGAGATGATCACCTAGAACACCCTTGAAGAATGAAAGCCAGAAAAAATTGATTAAATATAGTAGAAAACATAGGCGTATTTAAAAAACACAAATACAATGGATTACAAAGATAATAATTAAATTTAATATTGTTTTAGAAACAGGAATGCACAATTTGACAGCTGAAAAAACATTATAATCTTTTTCGTGACGCATCATTATATTAATTTTAAGGTGGACTCAACATTAAACCTTGAGGAACGCCGTGAAAAATGAACATTTTGGACAAAATTGTTTGATATAAAATAGAGATTTATTTTTTGTTTGATTAATAAATTTATGTTAAAAACTGCACCTACTTTATCGTATTAATGAAATATGTTATTTAATAATAGACAAGGGTTTTTTTGCTTTTGTAAAGGAAGAAAAAACCTGTTTCTATATTATTTCTTGTTCCTAGCACCAAGTGAATTAGTCTTGGAATAATGCCAATATTTTTTTCATATAATTTCTGGGATGTATAACGAATCGATTGAGAATTCCGACCTCGAAAGAGACCTCAGAGAAGGGACGAGTTGCGTCAGTTGTTCTAATTTTTTCAAATTGTTTATAACTGCTGGTTTAAGGACGTATTTGATATTTATCGCTGTTTTAAAATTGTGTATTTCCTAATTTCTATTGTTTTAATTTAATCAGCAAAGATCTTGGTATTATCTTCATATTTGTCTTATTCTACAGCTCTATCTAAGCGGAGGTTGGCTATCATCTATATTATCAGGACAATTTACTATTTTTACCAACGTTAGAACTAGTATATACTGGGTTATTTCAGAGAATTTGAAGAATTCATCAAATTTAAAACTTAATTTTCAAGTTTTTTGGAAGTTATTTTCAAGTTCAGTTATTATTTCAGTTCTCTCAAGTATTTGGCCTATAGTGATATAATAACAGAACTTGAATAGGACTTTCACAGAACCCAAAAATGAACATTGAAAATAGATGAATTGTTCAAATTCTATGAAATAACCCATACTAAAGACCATTTGTTTTACAGAATTTGAATTTGTAGTTATTTTAGTATTTCAGTTTTTTAAACAACTGGTCATTGATGATATAAGAAAAGAACTTGAAGAGAACCTTTACAGAACTTCTAAAAATAATTTTGAAATAAATTGTTCAAATTCTGTAAAACAACCCATAGTTAGTATATGAAATAATTGTTTATGGTGACTAGATGAATGAGATACTTGCCAACTTATCTCTTTTCCATCTCCTTCCCCTCCCCCTTTTTCTTCGATCTCATAAAGTTCTGTCAAAAGTTACCCGACATTATCAGAAAAAATCTTCTTAATATTACAAAAAATATTTAGTGCTTGTACTGTATTCTTAAAGTTATAATAGTATTATAATACAACGCAAAGTATTGTAATCAATGGCGGCAAAAACGTTAAAAATGGCGCGTTCCAATACACTATTGATAAAAAACCAGCAACGACAAATGCAACCATAGCGATAATACCAATGGAACAATATTTACAAATTAATGAATTCTATTTCCTAATAAGCATTCTGTGCACATGCACAAGGAAAAATGCCGCGCCTCCAGCAAGGTAGGTACCTTCCCCACACCTAACTAATGTAAACACCGATAGGTAAAATAAATACACCCAATAAAAGTGGTAAAATTTACATTATAATGCAAACAGAAAGAAATACTGTTTCGATGAGGTGGCGTTTTGTTTTATAATATTTTGGTTAAATGTAGTCGACCTTTCTTACACTTGTACAAATAAATACTTGTGGAATCGCAACAAGCAAAATACAGCCACAGAAAAAGGGTCAAAGTATTACAATGCTGTTTTAACTGATTCAGTGGTATTAAGCAATATTTTTTTCCCTTTCAGTGAGGTGTTTCTTACTTTTTATAAATTTGGAAGGGTACAGACGACCTTTGCTTTTTAACTCTGTTGGGTATACTGGTTTAACAAGATAATAAATTTAGTATGGAGGATGGAGGTATTTAAATAGGAGAGTGGCAAGGTGGAGGTGAGGTTGAGGGGTAATGTAACACGTGACAGCCGAGCCCACGCCACGCCTCCACGCTTTCCCGCCAGCATTTAAATATCAAACTTCAATCGTTATTTTGATCTGAATGGAATGTTTTTGATTTTAATCTGAAGAAAAGCACGATGAAGAAATATCTTACTGAGAGATCCCTCTAGAAACATTTGAGATTTTAGTAATACGTTCATCAAAAATAATTAAAATGTGCAAACCCGCGTTATTAGAGTCTTATGTCGCCTTAACTTAGTAAATTCAAATTTTAAATAATAAAATAAAAATAAAACAAAATGTCGCTTACTGTCCATATTACCTTTTTATTGAATTTTATTAATTTTTTGTTTGGGAGACAGCACGGGCAAAACACCCAATGAGACCCACATTATCTTACAATGTTTTAAAATACACGTGAAATCAATTAAATATTATATTTTTTTAAATGTTGTTCTCTGAAGTTCGTTATAATTTTTATGATACTGCGTCTGTTCACTTCATAGTAATCCTAGCAAATAATTTGCTTTTACAATATCAATTATATGCAATAATTATTATCTTAATTATGTAGTGTTATTATTGTGTTTTCAGTGCATAATAATAATTAATATATGACGTGAAGTGATAAGTATTTAATATCCATAATTGGGGTCGGATCAACTCTTTATAGCCAGGAGTTATTATTTATCATTTTGCAAACATGCAAATGAATGCAAGCAATAATTTATGCCACAATAATACATTCTGAAGTTGCTGTCAGTCTACAGTCAATACAAGAAGAATTATGCATACATTATGTCGTTATTTTGTTCGATTAGTTTGCTAGCTGTACAAAAATTGTTGGACGTTAATAATGCGACTTATTGCAGTACTGCGTAGGATACAATGATAATCCAAAGCTTCGCTTGTAGGGGAACCCAGGAGTTGCGAGTTCGATTCTTTGCTAAATAAGTCCTAATATTGAACATGTTTTGTACCAATCGCATTGCGCCGAAGTTTGAGGGATATAATTACATTCCGTTACTTCTGGATACATTGATTCCTAGATTGATGAGTGGGCATCGCATTTGGATCCCACCCAGGCGTCGTGCGTTCAATTCCTCCGCTGGCTAAGTCCTCCATCACGATATAAGCAACATTTTTGGCTTACTGTAGTGGTAGTGGGAGATATTCAAATATTGTCAGGTTATTCGTAACCCTAGACTATTTGTCTTTCTTTTAAAAAAAAAGGCTTTGACTGTTATAGTGATTTATTTTGGGGGTATTATGTCGTGTTGCACTACGTATTTCTTTAGCCAACGTTTCGTACAGCCTTACAGACTCCATAATAATGTTACACATCTGCTTTGAAACATAAATTGAAATGTTATTTATTTTTTTCAGTGGTACCTACTGACAAAGTTGATAAAATTCACTAAGGTTAGGAACGATGCCATTTTTCAACTACCACCACGAATCTATCATTAGGCTCTGCAAAAAAAATTCTATAAAAATGAAAATAATGGCCCATGTCTTCTCTGGGAATGCTGTGTAGTGGGTCTTTTAAAATAAATTATGGAGAGGGAGTTCTGGAAAGGAAACAGGTACTCACCTGATGAACCTGGGCCCCCTGCTAAGTCACCAAACGTAGCGAACCACTTGGGGTGACATTTGGCAGAGGTGTTGGTTATCCGATAAATGGTTCCCGGGACGGCGGTACGCACACTATTCGAATAAGCGAGTGTGTTTATATTCCTATATCATATAGATGTTACATGTGACCGGTAAAAACATGCTTTTTTGCTATCTGTGGCATGGAAAAACTGTTGGGAGTAAAATCAACACGCGCTATTGTTTCTTTATCAGCACAGACAGACTAAGACACAGCAACGCGTGGCAGGGTACAGCTAGTTATTAATAAGTATTCAAGGAAAACAATGTTGAATTGACATCAAAGACAACAGATTAGAAATTGAAGGACAACCAGATCTATTATAAATCCGTTTATTCACATGAGGAAGATGGAAGTATATTGAACATTTTTTTTATTACGACGTATTATAAATCTCACTTCCTAGTTGCAATTCCGGCACGAGGAAGCCGATAAATTGGACTTAATTCTTTGCAACCTGTAACTATGTAGATATAATAGCTATCATATTGATGAAATGTATATTCAAGGTTATGGTACATAAAGATAATAGAACGCCATAGACAATTGTAGACACGTTAGGGTGCATAGAAAAAAATTGTTAATTCAAAAGTTCAAGTACAGGGTTTTCCAATAAGAGGTGTTATTTTGATATTAAATCGTAAAAGATCAATGGTTTCGTTGCTTGTGTAGCACGTAGCGTCGTCTAGTTGAAAGTAAACGTTGTCCAAATCAATAACATCCAATTCCGGCCATAAAAAATCATTAATCATCTCTCGATAGCGCAATCCATTCACCGTAACTGTCGCTCCAGCCTCATTTTCGAAAAAGTAAGGTCCAATGACTCCGCCAGATCATAAACTGCACCAAACAATCACACGTTGAGAATAAAGAGGCTTTTCAACAATAACTCTTGGGTTTCCGAGCACCAGATGCGACAATTTTGCTTGTTAACGAAGCCACCGAGGTGGAAATGGGCCTCATCACTCAAGAGATTTGCATAATTTCAATGCGTTGTTGAAGCGTGTATCGTTCCAGTTTTATTAATGGCGTAGTTTCTACTTGTCAAATGTCAAAAAATGAGAGCTTCAAAAGTAACATCTACCGAAATAGCTGGCTATTCAAAATAACACCTCTTATTGGAAAACCCTGTAGATGAAAAGTTGTGACTATGGGCCCATATACACCACAGTAAAATTGGCCCAATTGAAAAACATTTAGGTATCCCGCTGTCGCTTGAAGTTTATGATTTTGATAGATTTGTCGTTTCCAGCACCATTGACAATCTTTAATTTGTAAAAATTCAACCTGCGACTGGGTGTTTAGAGAATGGTTTGAATTGTAGAAGTGAAGTCATGGGCGCACGAGGAATACTTAGCGCAATATCTCTACACCAGGATTAGATACGAAGTCGAATTACGGTTGATGTAATGTAGTTTTTGTAAGAGTAACATTGTGTTATACAGTAATGAATGGTGGAGGAAGTCGGTGACCCCCTAGCGAGACTTTAGCAATAGCGAAGCATTGTGGGGTCTTATAGTAATTTATGTAAATAAGCTAAATTTGTAGAAATCAAAAGCAACCAAAACATGCATAATGAAAATAAGGATGATGTTGGTAGTTCTTGGTTGAAGTACAATACATAGGATAGGGTCGAGTTAGTTCAGTATTCAGAGCAAAGCCTCTGCAAGGATGAGGTCCTGGGTTTAATTCACACATGCGAGTGAAACTTTTTTCTGATTTTTCTGCATCACATTTTTTGTCTGAGAGTTGTCAATATTAGTATTTGAAGTTTTACTCAATAAGTTATTCCGAACATATTAGCATTTGCGCAGTAATTTCGGACAGAAAGGCTGTTGAAAATGACACGTACATATTTTCTGCTCTCAATAATTTTTTTTTCAAAATAGTGCTTAATTTTAAAAATCAATGCCACGTGCAATAATCGCTAGAAATGATTAGAATGTGAACTTAGAACCGGACGCATTTATCCACACAGCTACTAACCGGTATAATCTTTGATTTTCTTTTTCAAGACGTCGATAGGCACATCAATTAATAATCTTGTAGATGGCACGTGCCATGTCCAACGTAGAAGTTGCACTGAATCTGCTTAGGATGTCACGTGGTAGTAAAAGCAAGCCAAAACAATTTATAACATTCATTGAATTGGCAATGAACTATTCTTGTACAACTTATTCTTGAATACATACAAGATACGTCAAATGCTCACTACAGCACATGTGGTAATTAGGAATGATCGTATTTATAGCAGTAGTAAGAAAATAAAAAATACCTACAAGAAAAACACAAAATCTGTAGGTACTGATGTATATGATTAAAATAAATGCCGTGAGCGATGGAGATTTTCGGACATTCAAAAAAACGTGCTCAACGGTGGTTTTAAAGACGAAAAACGATAACAATCAAGCAAAAATGGTGAAAATATTTAATAAAACACGACTCGTTTAAAATAGAACACAAATCTCTCGACAAATGCATTAGTTGCATTTTAAGATACACTGTGATTTTTTTCATGCCTACAACATAATAAATAACGGAACAAAACGTGTTTTAAATAATTTTCGGAGCTTACTTTGCGATTTTTTTTTCAATCCAGGGAATTTCATATAATCAACGTTTCGGCATACAACAAATGTATAGATATTATCTACAAAAACAACAGAAATATAATATAACTCGCTCATTTATTCATGTATTTTTGAATTGCATAATAAAATGCACTGTAATAATTTTACATTTCCTTCCTGACCTGTCATTGAAATCTACGCTATAAATTATCTGATAAAACGTGTAAAAAAAAAAAAGTTTTTTTTTGTATTAGACTAACTTTTTAATAACTTTAGTAGGTTATATACATCGATGATTTATAAGTATTATCTTCTTCTTCAATGATCAAAAAAAAATTTTTTTTTAGATGTTCGACTTCTAGAAATTTTAGTACTAGCGTTAAGGAGCATCTTAGGTGTTTGAATCATAATTATTATTATGAATTTGTCAACCACATTTTGGAAACAAATCAATCTTTTGATATAAATAGAAGAATACAAAATTACATAACAAATACAATGAGTTTAAAATCAGATAACTTTGACATTTTAGAAATTAGAAATTTAATTATCTATTTAATATTATTATTAACCAAATGTATTTAAAAATAGCTATATCATAAATAAACTTTCACATTAATGCCTGTGGTGATAATACAGGGTTTTCCAATAAGAGGTGTTATTTTGAATAGCCCGCTATTTCGGTAGATGTTATTTTTTTAGCTGTCATTTTTTAACATTTGACAAGTAGAAACTACGCCATTAATAAAAATGGAACGATACACGCTTCAACAACGCATTGAAATTATTAAAATTCACTTGAGTGAATCAAATGCAAATCATCTTGAGTGATGAGGCCCATTTCCACCTCGGTGGCTTCGTCAACAAGCAAAATTCTCGCATCTGGGGCTCGGAAAACCCAAGAGTTATTGTTGAAAAGCCTCTCTATCCTCAACGTGTGACTGTTTGGTGCGGTTTATGGTCCGGCGGAGTCATTGGACCTTACTTTTTCGAAAATGAGGCTGGTGCAACAGTTACGGTGAATGGATTGCGCTATCGAGAGATGATTAATGATTTTTTATGGCCGGAATTCGATGGTATTGATCTGGACAACGTTTACTTTCAACAAGACGGCGCTACGTGCCACACAAGCAACGAAACCATTGATCTTTTACGATTGAATATCAAAATAACACCTCTTAATGGAAAACCATGTATTTCAATTATTTGTTATTCATACATTTTAGTTACTCCTTGATTTGACATATACATAAATGCAATAATTGTTTAATAATTTTTTTTAAATAATAATAATTAGCTGAAGTGTATCCGGCGCTGCTGGGGATTATCCTTGGGAGATAGAAATATACTACCTCAGACTTTTTTGTAGGCCTTTTTAAGATATACAATTCCGTAGTACATTATTTTCACAGACATAGGAATTAATAGACGAGAAGATATGGGCGAGGGGTAAAATCAACTGTTGAAGAACGAGGGAACGAGGGAACGAGTGAAGCTGACTGTGATTCGTCAATAAATCAATCTGACAGTAAATAGGCATCTCGCATTATAATATCACCATTTACTTCTTAAAAGTAAAATCTGCTTTGAATGAATAGACATTTTTACATGGGAGCGCAAATTACTCGCCACGTTATGAACAAATTTGCGAAGTCCAAATTCGGCAAAGTAAGGCAGCTTTTATTTTCAGAGTCGTAGTTAGTTTCAGAGTATTTAGTTAAGACACTTTTATAAATGTTCATAATTTACTTCCCAGCAACCAACCAGCTTTGTGTTTCGCGTCCAGACGTTTCTCTATGTGATAGTAACAACTGATTCATATTATACGATGTGAATATGCTTAAAATAAAGTAAAATAATGCTTATATATGGAATGTAATACGACAATTGGGTTTATTCTCTTTTTTCACATCTATTTTTACCAGTTTTCATAGTACAAGTCAAAATTTTGCCGTGTTATTTAGTAAAATGAACCGATGATGCCTCGACCATAGTTCGCACAAGAATGATGACGTCACGTTTTCAAATTTCATTTGAGGCCAAACGCGAGCCCAGCCGGCTCAATGGAACCGGTATGGGGAGTGGGGATAATACGCTTTTAATCACTTAGGGCAGGTCTACTAATATTCATATGTCTATGATTATTTTGATGAATCCCATAAGATTTACACAGCGTTAGTAATGTAAGCGCCCTAAAATATTTTATTCGACTTGTTTTACAAAACATCGATATTTCTCTACTTTCTGTAAATATATTATCCATGTATTATATATATAAAACTTCCGAAAGAAAATTTCTAAATGATAGTGGAAACCCTATACAAAACTGTTGCGAAGTTGAGAAGAACTAAGCGCACAAAAAACAGATGCGGATAGCGACTTTATTTATACCATGTAAAGACTAATTTATCACTGCTTGTTATAATAATTTGTCTATTTGTACTTATTTGTCCATAATAGTTTGTCTATTATTTATATTTTTTAATTTTCATTCTATTTTAACAAAGAATGGTTTCGAAACATGTTGATTATTTTCATTAAATAGTGATGCAAACAAATTGATTTATTTTCATTACTATATTGTGTGTGAATGGAAGCATGTTTGAGATGCAAGAAATGTGTGATGTCCCTACCCCCGCGTCGAGATGGCCAAATCGTTGCATAGATAGAAACTTTGTCTTCCGAAACAACTTACATAAGAGGGTAGCAGAGATAACGATTTTGTCGAAATTTACTAAAATAGTTAAAAAATTGGTCGACTGTGTCGCCCTCATCGTATTTTGTAGACAATTCCGCCAAAACGTTACTGAACAAGTGGTTTGTTTATACTATCCGGGCATAAACACCCGAGGTCTCCCGATCGACAACAACGAACATTCCCGATGACAAATTAAAAATAGCGTGTTTTATCTTGGCCGTTTATGTGGTAGCTTGCTTTCAATTTTTCCCTACAATGTGGGAATTTTCCCTTGAGATTCCCTAATATGTTGATAAACATTATATGAACGGCTTTTTAAAAACTGGCGGATATCCACGATTAAAATAATTTGATTTTATAAGTAAACTATGAGCTTTTTACTGAGTTTAACCACTACTATTTATGCTTATTTTAGTTTCAAAATACATAAATGTCGAAAGAGATCTCAAAGTTTTATGTAAATCTGCATCTTCTCCATATGATATAATTATTAGAGAGGTATCGATTTAATTAACATGTAAACTAAAATTCCCTATAAAATTGTAAGAATTTAGGAAAAAATATTTTTTCCCCAAATATTGGATATATTTCAATTCGATGAAAACACTCGCCAACGGCCGGCTCTCTTGTGACCTTAGAGTAATAATATACAGCTTGTGACCGAGTTTATGACTGCTGCTATGGCTGCTAGGGCTGTCACAACATTGAAATATAAAACACCGTTGAGAATACATTTATTTAATTAAAAGTTTAGGTTTTTACAGTGAGTAGGCTGTCACAACATTGAAATATAAAACACCGTTGAGAATATATTTATTTAATTAAAAGTTTAGGTTTTTACAGTGAGTAGGTTGTCACAACATTGAAATATAAAACACAGTTGAGAATACATTTATTTAATTAAAAGTTTAGGTTTTTACAGTGAGTAGGCTGTCACAACATTGAAATATAAAACACAGTTGAGAATACATTTATTCAATTAAAAGTTTTGGTTTTAACAGTGAGTAGGCATATAAAAAACAGTGTTGTTTGCTTTATCGGGTGTTTCTGATGTGGGAAAATTAATTTAAAGGATATGTATATGATATTGGAATAATCCAAATAATAGAACTTTTGTACTATTCTTTTTTTGCCTAGATCGTAATAGTGAAAAAGTTTGGCGGTAAAATGATTTACGATTTTTTTACAATATTTATATATTTTTATATATGTATTTTTATAACGTCCCGATAAACCAATTTTTGGCAGATTGACGAACGGGTCTTTTTAAAAAAAATTCTGATATTAATATTCCATATATTGTACTACATAAATATATAAAATAAAACATAAAAACAACAATAAAACATTGCTTAAAGTAGTATTTCAGAACTTAAACCAATAAAAACAATTTCTTTCAGCTAGCATGTCTCCAACAATTATGTTGATTCCGTTTATAATTTCAGTAGCTAAAATATTTAAAGAACTAGAAATCTTGTAATTGAATGTTCTTTATTCACATTTATGTGTATGCTGAATTGCTAAGGTACAAGTGATTTGAGCTCTTTCGTTTATTGAATTAATTCGTGTTATTTCACAAATAGATACACGCATTTTTCATATGAACATAAAACTCAGTTCAGTAGTACATTTACCGTACTTTCCACAGTGAATTGTACTTTCCACAAAAAAACGATCCTTAAAATGGCTTTAGCCGTGTTTGATGAACTGATGTAAATAGCTAAGTAATTCCCCACTTTACTCAATAAAATAATACTATACGATACGATGCATGAATGTAAGTGAAGCTCTCAAGATATGAAATAAATGGTGTAAAGTTATTGTAGGGTTTTCCAATTCCAATAGAAACAACAGTTTTTTCATAAGGAATATAATACAACATAATTTACAGAATGTATCAATATAAAAAATATGTGCATGGCGGGCAATTGGAATATAATGTATTTGTTTTCAATGTTACAAAATGGCACATAGTTCAGGTAAAATACACGAGTAAAAGACATTTATATCTAAACACAATGAAAATAATTTCAATAAAACGCAAGTTAAGGTTGTAGCAAGCATAAGGAAAATAAAATCAGATAGCCAATAACCTCACAGACGCGATGTTCTTACGTTTTTTTTATGGCTTGCTCTATGTAAGGAGGATTTCTAATATCCATGCCTCTTTCGTATCTCGGGTCAATGATTTCTGGCAAGTAACAATCAAAGTAGAAATTTTGAAGGCGTTTTAACATTGAAAAGTGAAAGAAAGAGTCATCTCTTCTTATGGTTTCAACCTTTAATTGAATGTTATTCGAGGTCCATACACCAAATATACATATATCGGACTTGGTGATATGGAGTTGTCCTTGAATTTGGAAATACCAATCATGTTTTTGATTTACTTTAACTTCACCGTCATATTTACCTGTTACAAAAAAAATATATATGTACATATATTATATTATATAATTATATTTTATTTTCATTTGTTCAATTCCCGAAGAGCTATAATAGCCAAATTAAATAATCAAATTATTATTATAATTAAAAATCTATTTGCACAGCCCTAACACTAGTCACATGAAATACGATACGTCTGTTCGTCTATACTGCTGGAAGCAATTATAATACTGCTGTCTCGTTCGTACATATCCACAGCGGGCGCTGGCAAATGAGATGATTTACAATAATTAAGACCTGCTACATATTGTTCAGCTGGAAGGTAATTTATGAGAAGGTACAATCATCTCAACAACGTTTGCCTCCACGCGATTCACATTCTTGTTCACCTTTGACACGCTCCCTTCAAATTACATGAACAAATTCTACGTTTTGATTTTATGTCTACAATATATACGTATATCGAAAATAAACTAATACACTTACGTTTTTTAATACTACTTAACAGAAGAGAGCGTCGCGAAACGACCTTTCGTGGCGAATGATATTCGCGTTATGATTGAATATGTAAAATGCCATCATTTATATGTGTTTAAGGTTTAAATGAATATAGAATATTACCAATTAAATCTTTAAATTAATTTAATTTATTTATCAATTAAAATAGTATAAATACTGTTTAATTATACAGTATTTTTTTTGTTCAAAATTGCTGTTTTTTAATACATAAAATTGACTTCAAAGTAAGTTGATTTACATAGTTTTTCCAAATAATATCACACAGTTATTTAGCTATTATATAAAAATATAAAAATTGGGTCCTATAGGTTAAGATATGTTCTATTACAAAATATTTTTTATATATTTTTGTCATGTTGTATGTAGTAGCAGATGAAAGTAATCTTGAGGTCGATTGGCGATTTATTGAAAACTACTATTTTATAAACAGCTGTAAAGTAAGAAAAATATTTTTTTAGATTATTTATTTTTAACAGGTTGTATATAACATACATGTATCTAAAAAACATACACGATAAATATTTTTTTGAATATGCTGTTACGGACACAATTGACTTCGAAAATACGAAAAAAACCGCAAAAATAGAAAAAGCCCTCTTGGACTGTTAAGGCGATGCACTACGTCGTGTAATATTTTAAATTGAGCCGCTATCAATAACAACCCTTACGTAGATGGCGATAAGGTTTAAATTCTCGCCGCCTGTTTTGATTTATGCATGAAAAAAACATGGCCAAAAAGTGCCTTTTATTTTATTTTGTGGATGTTCAGGCATAAATATTTAATTTTTTTTCGATCATTTTATAAATAATTTAATTTTCCACATTATACAATAAAATTATAACCGAAAATTGGTTCGAAAGTAGGAGATTTTGAACTTTAAAGCAGTTTTCATAGGCCTTTACATTATTTTTTTCTGGGCTTATAAAAAGACTAATCTAAAAAATACTCGATTATTTCAAAGGCCAAGATGTATTCTACTCGCAGTATTTAATTAAAGCATCTGAAACATTTTTAGGCGACCAAATTTTCAAACCAAAAACACATGATTTTGCATTACTACGTATGGCATCGCCTTAATCTACTTCAAAAAGGTTGTAATTTATTTTTTATAAGTGTACCTGTATACCCATTTTCATTTTATTTTCGGGTAACTTGATTTTCACTGCTTTTTTATACGATGACATCTTTCCATCGCATTTAAATTGATGTTTATATTTTGCGAAGCGTCGATCAAATTGCATCAAATAGCTTCGCATATTAATATTCATCTAATTCTATTTATAAGCTTCTTGGATAGCGTAATGCGAATACTCAAGTGGTAACGTTACGCTATGTACAATACATTTATTGTCTTCAATTGATATAATAATGATTATTGCTGCAGACATAAATAATACTGATCCGCAATAGTTAATACCCTAATGATGTGTAATTTTAAGTGTAATCGAAGATCCGTAGATTGTTAAATTTGTGTATGAATGACAACTGCAGAAAGAAAGAAAAAACGTTACAAGGACATGAAGAAGGACTCACCACGTAATCTTAAAATTTGAGAGGAAGCTACAAGTCAAAAATGTGTATATTCTTGGTATACCTTATATTGTCACGAATGTAGGTAATAGGCATTAAAATCGCTTGGCAAACGGAGTCTAGAAACGTTCGATTTCAAGCACAAAACTGATTTTTATTTATTTTGTAAATAGTTTTATAAGAAAGCAAAAAAGTTTATAAAAGGAAACTGTCACAGAAAATCTTAGCTATAATACTGTATTTTTTAAAGTTGTTTCCTTTACGCGTTCATACATTTCTAGAAAAAAAATATTTAATTATATTTTTTATTGGGTTATTTATATTTTTATTTGTATTCTACTCAAGGGAAACGATAGGAAAGCCTTCAATTTATCTAGATCATATTTTTTGGTATTCATAATGTACACCAATTCGTTATAAAGATTAATCAAAATAGTGATTTAGCATTAAACCTCGCCATAACATCATCTCACTTAAACAACTCTATTCTAAAACAATGATCCTTTATATTCATAAATACAAAACACAAGATACAACAACTAACACATATATTAGAAACAATAGATCAACAATAGATGAACAACATTCAACATTTAGGCAAAAAAACTTCATTTTAAAATTTAAATATCAAATAAAAAAGCTGGATACAAAACATAGGGAGATCAGAAATAGATTATATTTCACCAAATACAGAATGAAACTTAAACCACTAAACTGAACAAAAAAACACCATGTTATATGGTGTGATTTGAGATTTTCACGGCCAAATGTATTATAGTAATTTGTTTTTGGGGTATTATGCCGTATTGCGCTACCTCCTTATTTAGCCAACGTTTCGGATAGCATTGCAGTGTCCAAATCACTATGATACTTTTGGCCGTGAAAATCTCAAATCATATCTGAGAGTTGTATTGTGTAAATTGCATAAACACTTCAAAATAAATAGATACGCGTAAATGTATTCAATTGAATTCAACAACAAAAGCATGTTGGGGGAAAAGTGAAAAGTGAAAGAAAACCTAACCTTACCTAACCTAAGTAACGTAAGTGCAGTAACCTAAGTGCAGTAACCTAACCCAATCTATTATTTTCTCACGTTCTGTTTTATCTGGTTACTGAATTGACCAGACCCAAACGTATTCGTGCCATATGATATGTGTTATTTAATACTTTCAAAATTGAACATTGACAAACAAATTTTGAAAGTTGTACTATTTGTATGTATTAAATGATTTAATCAAATAGTACTGAACTAAGAGATGGTAGAATGGTAATTTGTAACATCTACAACTAGGTGCTAAACTATATATTGCTAGTACCAAACGAAAATTGTCAATTATGGTTGGGATGTTTTATCTTCAGTCATAGACCTACAAAATATAGCGAAATGGCTGAAATTAAACAAATTAAAACTGAATGTCAACAAAACAAAATATATGCAAATAGGCAACAAAACGCATAACACAGAGTTAAAATTGACAATTAATGACGAAAAAATTGAAAAAGTAAATGAAATTAAGTACCTGGATGTGATACTAGATTCAAAACTAACTTTCGCAGCAAATTTTGAATATGTGCTAAAGAAGGTATCTAAAAAAGTCAATTTTCTTAGAAGATTAAGAAATAAACTAAATGGAAACACTACAGAACTATAGTTGCTCCACATTTAGATTATTGCTCTACTATGTTGTATTTGGCCAATGAAGGAAACTTGAACAAGCTGGATGTTATACAGAATAGAGCTATGAGATGTATACTAGGAAAAGGAAAATACGCAAGCATAGATCAAATGAGAGAACAGCTAAATTGGATTTCTATAAAAAAGAGACTATTATTTAATGTGTTAATTTTTGTACATAAAATCATGAACAACCAAATGCCAAAATATTTTAAGGATGAAATTGTTTTTAATAGAGATGTTCATAATTACGAAACCAGAAATGTAAATAGGATTAGATTGCCACATATGAAAAAAACAAAATCACAGAACTGCCTAATGTACAAAGGACTAAAAATGTATGATGAAATGCCTGAAAGTCTGAAGAATGAATGTATTTAAAAAGAAATGTTATATTTATTGTAAAAATATGTAAAATTACAAAATGAAATATGATCTTGTTTATATTAGTTTATATTCAAATGTATAAACTAACTCAATAAATAATAAAAAAAATATATTTATATTTGATTTACGGGTTTCGAAATTTAGATTTTTTGCTTTTTTGATTTTCGGTTCTCGTTAAATGCCGATTCTTGGCCCATTTGAGATTTTGATCAGCCGATAAGCATAACAACATTGACCGTTAAGTTGAATGCTGATTAAATTTTGATCAAACGCTTAAACCGGCCGAAAAATTTCAATAATACAAAATAGTACAGGCAGTCTTGGACAAAAACAACTTCTTTTGATAAATAATCTTCCTATAAATAAGATTATGAAAATACCAAATTTGACGACTTTTTCAATTATTTTAAAATAGAATTTTACTTTATATAAGGTTTTTACATGAATAATATATTTTTATGCAATTTTGAGCCATTTTTAGAATTTTATTGATTTTTCTGAAATTATTTAAATTTCTGCAATTTTCGAATTATTTGAAAAATTTTAATTTTTCTAAAAGTTTTGAAATTTTATCAATTTTAGAAAGTTTTTTTTTTTTTAAATTCCGTTAACCTTCTTTCATCCTTCAACGTGTGTGCTTTAGACACTTTAAAATTTAGCTTGTCAACCATCCGACAAAATCCGGTCAAAACTGGAAATTTGATAATGGGGAATATTTAAAATGCCAACATATTATTGTTGGCGCTCAATATACATCCATGTGCATTCTTTAATAAACAGGTTTTTAAAGAAACACATTAAAGCAATAATAAAACGGAGAAAAATATTAAACGCAGTCGGTTCAGTCTGTCAAAAATACAAGGCTATCGTCAAAAAATAATATGACTTGGTAATTGTTGGTTGTCGTAATATCCAAGTTTCTATGTTAATTTTGTTGGTTACTTTCGGCTTAGAAAAATTGTATTTTCGCTTAAAAGTTGCACTATATTACATATATAACAAAGTTTATTCATTTAGACGCCAAGTAAGCTTTTACGTACGTATTTATTTATTTTCATTATGGCACATGTGTCATTAAGAGGAAGCTACAAGCAAAAAATGTCTATATTCTTGGTATACCTTATATTGTAGGAAATAGGCATTAAAATCGCTTGATAAACGGAGTCTAGAAGCGTACGATTTCAAGCACAAAACTGGTTTTTATTTATTTTCTAAATAATTTTATACGAAAGCAAAAAAGTTAATCAAGTGAAACTGTCACAGATAATCTACGCTATAATACGGTATTTTTTAAAAGTTGTTTCCTTTATGCTTTCATACATTTTTATTGAAAAAATATTTATTTTAGTAGTTTACATTTAAATTTTTTATTGAGTAATTTATTTTTTTATTTGTTTTCTACTCAAGCGAAACGATAGAAAAACCTTCAATTTATCTAAAGCATATTTTTTAGTATTCATAATTAACGCCAATTCGTTATAAAGATTAATCAAAGTAGTGATTTAGCATTAAGCTTTGCCTTAACATTCAAGTTTGAATTTCCGTTATGTTTATAATTGGCTCCATTTTAATCGTTCAAATGTGCAAGACTCTACTAGATATTTAAACAAAATAAATACACATTTCAAATACAGAATTAAATTAATTTTTTGCTAAAACATATTTATATGTAGTGGTTTTAGGTGTTATAAGTAATTGTTCCGTGTAGGTACACCTTATCGCTTGTCTGAATTCTTGACACATCAGTTCCAATTTTGACAAAGACAATTATATATTTTTAACATATAATTTTAAAAAAGTAAAACAAGTCTTTAAAATTGATGAGAAAAATTAACATAAATTTAATTTACGTAACCTATTTAACGTAGTTTTGATTCATAACTTTCCATGACTTTAAATCACTTTTTAAAGTTGTGTTAAATTGCCATTTTGATCACAATGTAATAACTATCTTGTTTACATTGATTATTTATTTTTTGTATTTACTCTCAGATGGTTTTCATAAATAAAAAAAACACTTATCATTGTAACCAAAATTACGCAGCTAACTGTATTAATTAAAAAGACAGTTAATGTATAACAGACAAGTTATTAAAATATGTTATATTGTTCGTTATCGCATAGCAAAGGTTACCTGGAGATAACTTTGTGAAACGAGCATTATTTTTTTGAGGTTAAGGAGAAATTTTTACAAAATAAATAACATTGGTATATTTATTTGGTACACTGTTAAAAAATGATACGTTGGCATGGTGTTTAATAGCAATTTTTGAAAACGTGTTATTGGGCTAATATTTTTTAAAAATAAAATACGAATAACTAGATATTGCTTGAATTTCTGATGCTTCTATCATTATAGTGCGTGGCTTGTGCAATGATGAAGGCATTATATATGTGGAAACCAATACCTTTGGAATACTCCAACTAATCGATCAAATTGACTATATAACTGAGCAGAAACAACGTAAAGAAATACAATTTATACGAAAGAGTTCAATCAAAAACTTGCCAATTCTATGAACTCTTTTATAAGTAGTTGAAAATAAGAATATAAATTATTTATTCCTCTCAAATTAAACGAAATATATCAAGTAATTATATTTTGTCTGAGCGCAGCGAAGTCCTGTTTTAAATCGATCGTTTTTTTTTCGTGTTTTTTTGGACGTGCCTGGAGGAAGTTTGAAAAATAATTGTCATTAAGCTAGTGATGTTTTTTTTTAACAAATTGTATAATTCCTTATTGTATCACCCTTACTATCACTCAGAATCTCGTTACAGCTTGTTCCAGAGAATGGGAAATGATTATAACTTTTGTTTATAAATTCACATAAACAAAATATATGTTTTGTTTATTCAATCATAATGATTATGTTAATAATTGTTTATGCAATTATTTACGATGATTTCGTGAATTTTGCAAAATAAATAATCGACCTTGTAAAATATTTTGAATGTCAATGTTTCGAAAGAAATTTATTGAATAAGTTAATGATTTAAATACAAGCATCTGATTTTTTTACA
This sequence comes from Hesperophylax magnus, assembly GCA_026573805.1. Taxonomy (NCBI): domain Eukaryota; kingdom Metazoa; phylum Arthropoda; class Insecta; order Trichoptera; family Limnephilidae; genus Hesperophylax; species Hesperophylax magnus. The sequence goes on from JAIUSX010000004.1 coordinate 12,374,418, forward strand.
CACTAAAAAGTTGATAAAATAAATAGTTTTCATTGCGACATAATAAAATAACATGAAAAATAAAATAAAAATTACCTTTAAATATCTTCCTCACGTGTAATAATTTTCACCTTTTTTCAGCTTAAGCCAAATTAACTATTTTTATTTGAAAAAATGTTAAAAAATTAATCACTAATGAATTTAAATTTTTTTAATACTTTTCCGTATTTCTCTCTATTCCGAATTCCGCGTGAATTTAATTCAATGCAAACGAGTTAATTGATTGTATTTTATAAGTGGGAGCGTCGCGGATATATCTACGATCTCGTTTCCAAAGAGAAACTGAACACTGAAGCGATTTTAATTCTGGGGGCTCGACTATCTGAATAGTGGGGACATTTACTCTTCTTCCCCTCTCAAACCTCCCCGCTGTAATCACTCCCATCAGGGTCAAGCAAATACTCTGGCAGACCCGATAACACAAATAACCACCACATCAAAAAGTAATCAACACAAAACAACATCAAAACAAACAGATCATATTAAAGAAAAATCTTTTTTGTGAGTGTTTGCATTTAAACTGTCACATATTGTTTAGTTTAGGCCGATGTCGCCAGGAGGCGCGGTGGCGCTTTATTCCAGCGGTGAAATGTGGAACTAAACAAATTTTCTTAAAGCGCGCGAAAACTGAAATTGCTTTTTCTACGCTGTTGTTTTTATATCTCGCAAGCTTCGTTCGCGCCAATTTTCATTTGTTGTAAATAGCCCTATACTGTCTTAGATTAATTTATAAATTATTAAACATTATAGTAGTTCTGTAATGTGTTTTTGTGAGGTGGCGCACTATGAAATTCCAAACACGTAATGTTATGATAAATTATCTAGTACAGGCCGGTAAAATAATGTAGACATTATTTGAGGGCGATGTGCACATTTAAAATGTTTTATTTATTTATTAATTTTCGGGAAATCGACAATTTACATTTATTTCAGTTTAAACATGAGTATTATATAGCCAAAATAAAACCAATTATGGATTTCCTCCTTGTGACTTTACCTCTACTGAGACAGCATAATATGGAATAAGTAAATTAAATTTGTAAGAAAGGAATATGAATTCAAAAATGTATACAAAACAAAAGATTATATTAAATGAAAAATTTACAAAACAAAACATTTATAGCCATGGAGAGACGTTGTAGATAAAAAAAAATACACAGATTTAGGAAATGAAATAAAAAGAATTTGGCATTCTCAGAATATAAAAATATTTCAATTCGTTATTTCGGCTACTGGCATTATACCTAGCTCTCTCATTAAAATTTTAGCCGTATTAGATCTATCAAAAAATTTATATATAAAGATGCAAAAATCAGTCATTTTAAATTCATGTAGGATAACGAAAGATTTTTAAAATATTTATGTTGAGGGATCAATAGGATTTATAGGCCCTGTTAGGAGTTCTACCGAGCCGAACCCTCTGATATGAAAATATCTGGAGTCGGTGAATTATTTTCCCATTTGATCTCTGGTGATTTGACGTGTTGTTCTTGTATTGATTTGTATTTATTTTGCTTATATAATGCACTTGCATAATGTTGATTGACTAGATCAAGGCTGCCCAACCCCAGGCCCGCGGGCCACAATGTGGCCCGCGAACGAATTATAAGTGGCCCGCGTGAAACATTTTCAAAAAACCCGCCAATCCGCCAATTTGAAAAAGTGTCGCGGGCCCGCGGTAAAACAAACAATGCAGCTTGTGCGCGGTCACCAGTGTTGCCAACGACGGCGATTTATCGCTATGTAGGCTACTCAGAACGAGAATCAGCGACGAAAAAATCTAACGTGGAATCACATATGATGTTTGGGTGTGCGGAATTTTTTGTGGGGAGCACTCATTTAGATTTCTTTTTGTGGGGAATTATGTTTTATAGAAATTCTCTAACAACCCCCCCCCCCCCATGGAAATAGGGAACCGTCAGGTATTCAGTGGCCCGCCAGTGTTTCAAAATCGTCAATTTCGCCCAACTGCTAAAAAGGTTGGGCAGCCCTGGACTAGATGATCATTTGTGGAAAAGTGTGTGGAAGGGTTTAGTTTTTCTTATGGGAAAGATTTAACCCGGACATAAAATCGGAAAAAGAAAATAAAAAGAGACATAACATTATTCACAAACCATCAGAGAAATATTCTTTAATAGACCTCTTGTATTCGGTAAGTTCGCAACTGAAAATATCCACCTTGGATAATACGCTATTGTAATTATTGCATAGTCTGTTCATGCAAGAATTCTGCTTAGAGTTTGTTTTGCATTGATCCACTTTAAATGATGTTACCAATATGGCTCGTAGGAAAATGAATGTAAGTCTAAAGAAAACAATGGTCAAAGTGCATATTTTGTTCAGAAATTATTAGTGGTACGTTGCAAAAGGAGATGATTCTCGGTCACATTCTAATACAAATTATACTAAAACTTTTTTTAATATTATATAACGCTTTGCAAGAAAGATAATTATAAATGTCATTTATTAGATTTTAAATCAAAATAATACACAATCGTTTTCATAGAACTAAATAATGTAAATGAATAAAAATGTTCATTTGTTCAAAATCTTAAATCTACGAAAGTTCTTCACCGAAAATTTTGACATAATGTTGCATTCGAATACAAGTGTGATTTTATACCTACAGACATGCTTTTAAAAAAAAAACAGCGCCATCTGTTGGACGTAAAAGCAACACGCGCTATTGTTTTTCTATCTGCACAGACTGACTGAGCCACAGCAACGCGTGGCGGGGTACAGCTAGTAAGAAATAAAATCGTATGATGAAAACATAACATCGTCAGTGAAATTATTGACCTAGGTATATTGTTCGATAGCAAACTAACTTTTATGTATCATATTAATAACATTATCAATAAGGCTCTTAAGACTCTTGGATTTGTTTAGAGAGTTTCAAAAGACTTCAATAATTTAGGCACATTTATCATGTTGTACAAAACCCTTGTTAGATGCCAACTAGAGTATAACTCTACGTAATGGTCTCCCTTTTACAATATTCATTCCGATAACATTGAAAAGATTCAACATAAGTTCCTGAAGTATATAAACTATAAATTGCATATTCCTGTAGAAAACATTGATTATAACTACTTACTAGATAAATTGTCCCTATTAAAACTTTCAGAAAGAAGAATTAACACAGATTTAATAGTACTACATAAAATACCTCATTACAAAATTGACTGTCCCGAGTTACTCCAATTAATCAGCATCCACATACCCAAAAGATCTTGCCGAAATTTACGACCCTTTTATTTTTACAACACCAGGACACTGTCTTATCAAAATTCCCCGATTCCAAGACTTCATAGTCTCGGAAATAAATATTCTGATCTGGGAGATATATTTCATCTTAGAAATAATCAATATAAATATTAATTATTATTTTTTTGATAAATTAATGTTTTTAAGACAAGATTTTAATTTATGCATAGCACAAAGGATAACAATTATTTTTATAAGCAATAATTGTTCGCCTGAAACACTCATCCACATTGAAAAAATCTCCTGATAAAAAATACATGACGCCAACGGGACTCGAACCCGTGTCCATTCGATTTCCGGTCGAAAGCTCTGACCACTGAGCTATGGAGGCTTATTTCTTACCCGCGAAATTATTCAATATATGCTAGTGTTTCATTCAACAAAAATGTAACAAGCAGTAATTGTTGAATGAAACACTAGCATATATTGAATAATTTCGCGGGTAAGAAATAAGCCTCCATAGCTCAGTGGTCAGAGCTTTCGACCGGAAATCGAATGGACACGGGTTCGAGTCCCGTTGGCGTCATGTATTTTTTATCAGGAGATTTTTTCAATGTGGATGAGTGTTTCAGGCGAACAATTATTGCTTATAAAAATAATTAATATAAATATTGTTTATTTCAATTCTTTTATATATCGAGACACAAATAGACATCTATAATTTCCGCAATATATATATTTTTATTTTGAATATCTATTTATGTGAGACTTCTTATCATTTTTACTAATGTATCTTATTTTATTATATGCTTTTGTTGTAACATTTAACATTTAATATTTTTTTCTTTTTTCGTTGTATTATGTTTCCTTTATTGTTTTAATTTTGTAGAATTTATAATAACTGTGATACTCTACTATTAAACTTTGTAGTGTGTAAAAGCCCATTAGGGCGTGTAATAATAATAAAATAAATAACAATATATATCTGCTCTTGAAAATACCTGAAAAAAACATTTACTCCCTATCTTAACAGATTGCAATCTTTAGACTACAGGCGTAAGGTAGGTAGGTATGCTATCCTTTTTCTACCAGTATTACAATGGAAGATGCTCCGAGGAACCAGCGTCATTTATCCCTTCGACACCGGTGCATAGTCGAGAAACAAGCCAAACACGCACCAATCACATGTATATGGTTGTGTCACATGAGAACGGGTCGCTTCTACGATACGCTCTTGAGTTCAACAGCTTGGATGTGAAACAATTTGTGTTTCCTCCCTCCTAAAACTCTTTTACTCCAACCTCTTCTCAAAAAGACCCTTCAAACACCTTCATGAAGATAACACAGACCTTGAGAGAAATTATTTTCTTCGGGGCGACTTTTTTTTTTAATTTTTTTACTTTATTTATTTTCATTTCTTTACATATATTATACATATTAATAGATAGTATATAATAACATAATATATAATACCAAATAGTATAGACAAGAAATGAAAACCCACTAAGGCACTGCCTGAGTGTGGGTAATATAAAACGATTACTATATTTCAAGTACCTAAAGTATAATATACATTAGTAGAAAAAGTTTTTTTTTGTTTATAGTTATTATAAAAAGTAAAGAGAAAACATTATGTACAATAGTTTATAAAGTTTCAGCAAGTGAGTTGTAGAAAGGATCAATAAATTTATAGTAAAAGCGTTTCAATATCTGCGTCATTCAGCCATAATTTTACCTCTTTAATATATTCTATATTTTTATTTATCATTTGAGTTTGTAGTGGTAGAAGGTTAAATGTACGAGGACCAATGAAACTGCTATGTGTCTGCATTAATTTAGTACTGGTTTGGGGGGTGTAAAATATATTATTTGTTCTTTTGCTCATTCTGTTTTCATTTATTTTGAAATTATTTTTGTATTTAAATAAATATTTCATAGTTTGTAATATAAATAATTTACGAATGTTAAATAATTTAGATTCCTTGTATAATAGGTCGGTCGAGAATGTTTTATTTTTGTTATATATGACTTTAATTATGTGTTTTTGAATTATTTGTAAAGGCTTAATAAATGTATCAGGTGCACCACCCCATCCTATTATGCCATAAGTGATTGCAGATTGCACCAGGAAGAAGTAGATCATTTTCAATTTTTCAGCGTTTAAAATTTCCTTGAGTCTATAAAATATGTAGGTAAGATATCTTAGTTTAGAAGTGGTTTGATTAATATGTGATTTCCAATTAAGATTAATATCTATTGATACTCCTAAATATTTTATATTTTTGACATTAGCGAGTTCGTTGCACAGGAAGCACATTTCTTGATTGCAAGTTGTATTATAGATTCTAATTTTAAGGTTTTCTTTTGGTTTGTTTCTTATGTTTTTATAAAAAGGTAAGTAAAATGTTTTGCTGTAGTTTAAGACAAGTTTGTTGTATTTTAACCATTTTGAAACAAGTGAAATACATACAGTTGCTTTCGAAAAAGTTTCTGTCCAATTATTACCATCCACTATTATTGCCGTGTCGTCGGCGTAAGAAACAATATAAGAACAACAACAAAAGTAAAAAACAACAAAAGACTTATAAGTCCTATATGGATTACTAAATTAACCATAAAGTATGTTGTCCAAATTACCGCTTCTACATGATATATTTAATCTTGCATGTTTTAATCAATCTTTGAATTGTTAATTTTTAAAAATGATATAGACCATATTCACTTTATTTATTTTCTGTGTTTTGTTATAGCTAAAGAAATTTTGTTCCAATAAAAATTGAATATTATTTTAGACTTTTAGAAATAGTCAATAGGTGTGCCATATAAATAAAAATCTGATATGTTTATCCCAGACACTATCAAGGTTACAAACCATTTCTTTAAAATTCTTTTAAAACTTTTCGGTCTTTCAAAAAGATAGCTACAAAAAATTGGTAGCAAAATAATACAATTAATTCTGAATTTGAAAAATGAGATCGACAAATATGACATAGGTCCCAATGGTCGAGTAGATAAAGACGTTGTCCCGGTGAGATAGAGATCCTCGTTTCGATTCCCGGTTGAAACTGTTATTTTTTTTTTTTGTGTTTCAGTCTAATAATTATTGCTAATAATATATATTTTAAATACTTTTATACCAAACGAACGAAAGTGAAGTGATAAAAACTTTTGTTAATTCCTTTGTCTAATTAAATATGTTATTTAGTTTCGTTTGAAGTAGTAATTACAGTTCGGAAGATAAAAACCATCGTTAAGCGACTTTACCATTGTTTGCGTTCAAAATTTTAATATTTTGAATTGCATATGTCGATTTGTCATACTTATAATCTCAGAGAGACTTTCGTCTGCTTTCAAGAATTTTATTGGAATCAAATTTAACCCGGGTGGTGACATAGCTCCCCTTTAAGAGTAAGCTACAAGCCAAAACTGTGTATATTCTTTGTATACCTTATATCGTAGGTAATAGGCATTAAAATCGCTTGACAAACGGAGTCTAGAAACGTTCGATTTCAAGCAAAAAACTTTTTATTCATTTATTTTGTAAATAATTTTATAAGAAAGCGAAAAATTTAATCAAGTGAAACAGTCACAGATAATCTTAGCTATAATACTGTATTTTTTTAAGTTGTTTCATTTACGCGTTCATACATTTCTATTGAAAAAATATTTATTTTAGTAATTTACATTTATATTTTTTATTGAGTAATTTATTTTTTATTTGTATTCTACTCAAGCGAAACGATAGGAAAACCTTTAATTTATCTAAAGAATATTTTTTGGTATTCATAATGTACACCAATTCGTTATAAAGATTAATTAAAATAGTGATTTAGCATTAAGCTTCGCCTTAACAGTGCACAGACAGATGCGCTCTTGTGAAGTGTTACATGAAAAAAATTAGGTTCCGTGATAACGCAACACAGTGACAATTCAACACACCTTTAAAAAGTTATATAAAGTCATTAGAAACGATGACCTAATCTAACCTAACCTACTTAACACAGTTAATAAAGTTTTTGTTTCATCACTTTCCATGACTTTATACAACTTTTTAAAAATGTGATGAATTATCATTTTGATGATTTATCTGGTCACCAAAAAATTATACGACATCATGGCAACGTGTTAATTAATTCATAAGGCCTGCAATCCCGTTTTTAAACGGATTAACCAGCCTTCGAAGTTCGAACCCAAGCCTTGCATTTGTGCCCGTAAGAATGTAAATTTTTCCAAAAATGACTTACTCTTAAATTTTGTTTTTGATTTCGCTTCGGACCATAATTCTTATTACGATTCCAAAAGTTTACTCCGTTCGGCGCCATAGATCCTGATAAATTGGCTTTCAAAGTTCAAACCTAAGTCTTGCATTTGTGCTCGTGAGAATGTAGATTTTTCTAAATACCACTTTCTCTTAGATTGTGTTTTTGTTTTCGCTTCAGACAATAAATCTTACTACGATTTCAAAATTTCAAACCGTTCGGCGCTATAGATTCTGATATATTGGCTTTCAAAGTTCAAACCTAAGTTTCGCATTTGTGCTCTACATGCCCAAACATCTAAGCATCCCTTTCTTAATATTACTCATCAAGCTTACATCAGTCTTCCATTTTTTGCGAATCTCCATATTTTTCACACGATTATGCTTGTTTTTTTACCACAAGCATGATTCAGATATTTAATTTATACAGCATTCAGTTTACTTGCATCATTTTTCTACCAGTTTCATGCCTCACTGCCATACATCAGGTTAGGTGTGGACTGCTAGCCTTTGATCAACCATTAATGGATATTTTTTCTGAATTCATCAGCAATTAATGTCTCTATCAGAAAGGCTCAAAATCTCCATCCAAGTTCTAGAGTTTATTGAACCAGAGTTATAGACGGAGTCACAACCGAAATTAGCATTTTTAATTACAGCAGTAATAGCGTCAAAGTACATCGTAGGATTGACATCTGCTAACTATAGCTAACTTTCCCTGTCGCCACCAGAATTAATATCTTGGCATTTATCCAATCCTGGATGCAATATATCTAAAACACACGTACCTACAGACACGAGACGGAGAGCGTGCATACTGCATGGTGCATATAACACTGTACACTGTACGCCCACTGATTCCAGACCGATATTAATTCCTGTCACAGATTCCTGTAAACAATACGAGATTATAAAATCTCTTCTGTAGTAATGTGACTTAACTTAACCTAACCTAACTAATATGAAATTTATTTAGCACACACTAAGTTATTTATATTTAAGATTAATAAAAACAATTACCATTAAGGCGATGCACTGTGTCGTGTAATATTTTAAATTGAGCCGCTATCAATAACAACCCTTACGTAGATGGCGATAAGGTTTAAATTCCCGCTTAACACCATCCAGCTGTTTTCATTTATGCAAGAAAAAAACATGGCCAAAAAGTGCCTTTTATTTTATTTTGTGGATGTTCAGGCATAAATATTATTTTTTTTAGATAATTTTATAAATAACTTAATTTGCCACATTATACAATAAAATTATAACCGAAAACGGGTTCGTAAGTAGGAGATTTTGAACTTTAAAGCAGTTTTTATAGGCCTTATACATTATTTTTTTCTGGGCTTATAAAAAGACTTATCTAAAAAATACTCGATTATTTCAAAGGCCAAAATGTATTCTACTCGCGTTATTTAATCAAAGCATCTAAAACATTTCTAGGTGACCAAATTTTCAAACCAAAAATACATGATTTTGCATTACTACGTATGGCATCGCCTTAAAACGTTTTTTAAATATAAAATTAGCGGTAAGCACCAGATTTTATTTTTTCCAGACGATGAACTAGTAATTTCCCAAGAGATCCCTCTTGTTTGAAAGTAAACCATAGATCTTTGCACTATTTCAAGTGATTTGCTGTTTCGGTATTTTATTATTGATAGGTGCACATAATAAAACAAGTGAGAATTTCCACAAAAGATTTTTTAGAACTTCGCCATAACATAAGGTCTGCAATATTTTAATGTGGTCAAAGGGTAATCCCACGGTGTCGTAGGTATTTTTGGCTTATTTCACATAACTTTATTTAAATAATAAGTTACAAACAAAAACAACCATAGGTACAACATAAGATGACTGTTTATCCAGACCAGGGCACGGCGGTTGGTGGATAATGAAAGCGCTTCATTGGGCAGAGGAAAAAATATATATTCCCCCCCTCCCCACCGAACTAAAACTGGTAAATAACAATAAAACTCTTCAACGTTAATGAATTTGTTATAAAAATAAACACAGGAATTAATCATTACTTTCCTTAGGTTTTTGTAATTTCTCGCTGCGCCGCGAACCGCTGCGTGTTCGAGCCGCCGCGCGCCGTGCTCCTTATTAACAGCCTACGTGCCTTAATATAAATTAAAAGTCATTATTAAATACATTATATTATAGTTAAAAATATTGTCTACAAGTTTTGTTGATTTTTTTTTTCGTTAACAGGCTCAGAAAAAAGTTATGTGCAAATATATTCTGAAATACTATTTTAAAAACTGATATTTTTCCTTTACTAATAAATTGTAGAGATTTTATAGCTTTTCTCGCAAAAATAAAAGTATACAATTTTTTAGAATAACTAATTATAAAATAAAAAATAAAAAAAATAAACTGATTTAATAAAACCATTAAGGAGTTATTAGCGTATTCCGAAATGCTTTGAAAATATATATTCAAGAGGGGGTGGGGAAGGAAGCACAAGGGGGAAAGTCGGGGACTTTTGTAAAAATACATGTCTAAAGGTCTTCTAACATCTGTGAAAAATTCAGCTTCCGGGCAATTAGTTCCGACATTGGGTCTTTTTTTCCCTTCATTGACTGGGCTATTAAGGGTTAATCTTTGTTAGGTTGTATAACATTGTATATATTTTATTTCTTCACGTGTCCATAGTCCATATCTAAATCCTTCTTGTATCGTGTTATTCTGTGCTATGAGGACTGTTTTTATAGTGAAATCGCATGTACGCATTTATAATATAATTGCAAAAATGCAATGTAGCATTAAGATTATGTACGAGTATTAGAGTCAATTTATAAAATTGGCATCATTCCCCTGATAAAAATATCAGCGCCCCGGCGCCGGGAGAATCAGGTGAACGTCCAGAGATAAACAAAATAATATTATTACGGTAGATAAATACGCACTAATAGAATCTTCTTCAAAAATGATCACGAGATCTGATCAAAATAACAGAGAGCAGAGGACGCGAGAGGACGCACGCCCGTTTGTAAAACCACAGCACCGGGAGACGGGCCCCCAATTGGTTAATAATAAATTAACTATTCAATAACAATTCATTTTGTGGTACTCTCATAGCCAATGTTCATATTTTCACTAGGTTAAATCCCTTTCTAGGAGTCTAGCACAGTGAAATTAATAAATTAAAACTTTACAATATCGGATCGACATTTATTTTTACTAGACTAATGTCTTTCCTAGTAGTCTCCAACTTTTTCCAACATTCACTTCTGTATACCACAATGTTACTGTTAAAAAACTACATTACATCAACTTTAAAGCGAAGCTTAATGCCAAATCACTATTTTGATTAATCTTTATGACGAATTGGTGTACATTATGAATACCAAAAAATATGCTTTAGATAAATTGAAGGTTTTCCTATCGTTTCGCTTGAGTAGAATAAAAAAAAATTACTCATTAAAAATATAAATGTAAGCTACTAAAAAAATATTTTTTCAATAGAAATGTATGAACGCGTAGAGGAAACAACTTTTAAAGAATACAGTATTATAGCTAAGATTATCTGTGACAGTTTCACTTGATTAACTTTTTTGCTTTCTTATAAAATTATTTAGAAAATAAATCAAAACCAGTTTTGTGCTTGAAATCGAACGTTTCTAGACTCCGTTTGTCAAGCGATTTTAAGGCCTATTACCTACAATATAAGGTATACCAAGGATATACACATTTTTGGCTTGTAGCTTCCTTTTAATTCGACTCCGTTACTCATTACAGTGCAGAGATATTGCGTTAAGTATTCCTCAGGCGTCCCCGATTTCTTCTACCATTTAAACCACTCTCTAAACACTCCTGGCACTAATAAGAACAAATATAGAAATTTCCAGCGATATCGGTCGACTACTTTTCGAGTTTTGCAAGCACCAACATTCGCAGGCTAAATATATATTATATATTAAGACTCCCTGACGTGTACCCGGCGTTGCTCGACTTTTCTCTACTTTTAATAAATATTATATGCACGTGTTATATATATAAACCTTCCGGAAGAAATTATCTAAATGATAGTGAAAACTTTATCAAAATCCGTTGTGTATTAGAAGAACTAAGCGCATAAACATAAGATAGCGACTTAAACAAACAGTACATTAGTTACAGTGATGAAACAATTTACAGATATTAAATATTTCAAAGTGGGTATCTATGATATGTTTCCTTGTAATGTGGTATGTATATTCAGTAATTACCGGGTTACCTGTATAGGTGTGTATAAATGTGTGAGTGTGTGTATATATGCATGTGCATTGAACAGTTTATACTATCATTGACTGGATGTTACTTATAAATTTGGGCAGTGCATCCGAAAAATCAATGTTAGAGTTTAGACAAATTTTATGAAGAGCAGGGTTAATTTGGGAATTAGATGCTGAATTTGTTTTGTAAGCGTGTGGAATAGCGATATTTTTTTATTTTTTTTATTTCTTTTTATTTCTTTTTATTTAGGAAGCAAACAGTCGTGTATATGATATATGTCGTGTACGTCTCAAAGGTATGTTAAAATGAATTAAGGACAGCAATTTTTTAAAAATTCTATGTATAAATTTTAAATCAGCTACTACTCGCCTTTGTTGCAAAGATTGAATTGTACATTCAAAGATATTTTATAAATTTGTTTTGAATACGTTCTATGCAATCTATATACAGTTTATATTGTGATGTTTATATGCGTTACTATCAATGATTGTATACCAATTTTCCGAGCACGGTTGGGTTGTAGATATCTAGACCGAATTAGATATACGCTGGCAACAATGACGCATCTCTCTATGAATTATTGACATTCCAAAACTGTTTATAAGTCCCGTGTGATGAAAAAAGAAAGGGGTGTAAGGAAAATGCATGATGTGGAAGTGAATGGTAGAAATCGAGGACGCCCAAGAAAAAAATTGCATGATCAGATGAAAGAAATAATTTAAAAGAGTATTTTTTTCAATTATTTATAATAATGGTAACACTTTAAAAATGCACACAGTTTTCAGTTCATAATCTCAAAACTTACTCCAAAACATTCATAAACCCGAGCAACGCCGGGTATACGTCAGCTAGCAGACAATGGAAACGAAGGGAGATATGTCATGGAAGTATGCCGACTGTCGCCGAGAACTAGATATGTCGGTCTAGATATCAACGACCAAAGATAAGTCCAATGAAAGTTTTGCGTTTGGTGCTTTGGGGCTCAGCTATGCGTAGATGCAATTTACAGTAAGGTGTGGATAAACGTTGTTTGCGACACTTGGTTACATACCAATGATAGTTGGTTTCCAATCTCCCTTGTTTATATCAATGGAAAAGACCAATCCAATGTTTTTTATATCATAGAACATAATAAATTTCGGTTCTGTATTAATATAAATTTATTGACAGTTGAGTAGTTGAAATGTTGATGCGATACCCAATTGAAAGGTTATTTCGATATAGTTTCGGCTGTACAATCGTTTTGGGTCATGGTCCTCTCGTTTGATTGCGTCTTCTTGATTCTGTCTCGTCTCTTTTTTCCAGAAGGTCTGTGATCTGTGAGGTCAAACAATTCGTCTGAAAAAAACTGAAACATCTAATCAATTTTTAGAGTTCAAATTCCAATTTCCGAGAAACAACAGATTTCAATTGAAAAATCTACAAATACATAAATTTATACAAAACAATTTGCTATCCTATCTTTCTTACTAACCGTCACGCTGTTTCTCCGCAGGGGTACGCAGAGAGGACAAACCACCGAACAAATCAGCGGCAAAATGGCAACGAACAGCTATCCATCTATATCAGAGGTTCCCAAACTAGACCCCCTGCCTGTCGAATATTGAATTTTCCTAAAACTATTAACGTCCCATGTGATAATCATTTATTTTTTTCTTAAAAAGATTCCCTTCCCTTGTCTGCCCAACAACCGGGTGGAGGGTATAGTTCCTATGTCTTTACACTGTGCAGACAAGGGCACCCTTGTGAGGTATTACACCAAATGAAAATGAAGCAGGATAAGCAACGGGAATTTCTTTCTGTAGCTAGCCCTACAGAACTGCCCCTTAAGTTATTTGTCAGTGCTTATTCCGGTCAGTTCTTCTTGTCACATGATATCCAATTCTTCAACGTTCCATTTCCATAGTCAAAATGTCCTCAAACTTAGTTTTGAAGTCTGTGTGAAGTGTATTTAAATGTTGAACGTTATTATTACCCTGGACGTTTTTCAAAAACAAGTTGGGGAACTAGGAAAATACGCGGCTTCCATTGTGTAATGTTCTGCTTGAATATATTAATTCTGACGAGAAAAGGAAGGTAGACAAAATTTATATACCTCAATTAACAACTCTACGAAATATAAAAATACAAATATCAAATAAGTAATTTCTCAGTCTATTATATTTGTGTAAGGTCTATTGTGTCATTTACGGAACTCCTAAATGTTGACTTGTGGTAAATGGGGGTCCGCTCATATGTACCCCCATTTGAATCTCGTGGACCCCCAAATTTTTTTCTCGCTGACGTAGACCCCCAGCAAGCCGATATCGACCCCTGGGGGTCCATATAGACCACTTTGGGAACCTCTGATCTATATAACCGATTTTTTGTCCCTTACGCGTTTCTATACCATTTTCAAAGTTTGATTGTATTAGTACCAGGAGTGTGTAGAGTGGTTTTGAGAAAGACTTAACGCATTATCTCTACACTGGAATGAGATACAGAGTTGAAACAAAGTCATCATAGTGTAGTTGATATGTACTACTTGATACTACATGAAGTGAATGGTATAAAAAGTCGGGGATACATGAGGAAGACATGAATCAAATAATTATTTGTGGTAAAATGAGACGTTGAACGAAGAAGAGGTGTAAGGAAAATGTATGACTTGGAAGTGCAACAAATACTTACAACAATACTATAACGTTATTTGGACCTTAAAAATGCACCCAGTTTCAGATACTTTAGAAATCACAACCTCAAGTCCCCGATCAACGCCGGGCACACGTCAGTTATTTAAATAACTAATAAATAACAAACACAAAACACTACACCTAACCTATTATTTGATCACTGTTCTGGTTTATCCGGTAATCGTCTTGTACGTTACTCTTCTGGTATTCTGACTCTAGTGTCTATTATTTGGTTCATTTGATCGTGCCATGTCCTCTTTGAGCGTTCTAGACTTTATCCGTCATGTTTTATCCTTATACCCCTTTCTTAGGTCAATCACTGCACAATTTCAAACAAACTAAGCCTACTTTTCTATCAATCATTCTTATTCATTATTCAACCTTTCGGAACAAATCACAATAAATAGTTTTAATACTAATGACGAAAAGACGAGCCATATGCCATTGTACATACTTACCTTATTTATTTGACAATAGCCCAGTCCCTTTAATTAAGTTCACCTAGGTAATCATTTGGTATTCGAATGTCTCCTAGATGTACAACAACTAACACCAACACAACTTTTAGTCAATAAACATGAAGATGTTATCATCAACACAACTATTTGTATTCAACAAACTAACTAAACCATCACGCCGTTTCCCCGCAGAGAGAAACAACTCGTTATTAGCACGCACTCTTTGCCTCATTCACATTCATACATACTCTTCTATTATTTTGACTCTTCACATGTCCTGACTCATCTGATTCACTTGATAGTCTCTTCTCCATGTCTTCGTCCATTCGCTCTTCATGCCCAAATCATCTAAGCGTCCCTTTCTTAATCTTATTCATTACGCTTACATCAGCCTTGCACTCTTTGCGGATCCCCACATTACTCACACTATCATACATGGATTTACCACACACACGCCTCAGGGATCTCATTTCTACAGCATTAAATCTACTTTCATTCTTCCTTTGCCAGTTCTTTGCCTCACTGCCCAGCACTCTGTTGTGGACTGCAAAAAACATGAAGATGATGAAATCAGCAAACATAAAGTTTAAAAAATCAAAAAACATGAAGATGAGGAAATCAACAAACATTAAGATGAGAAAATCAACAAACATGAAGATGAGGAAATCAAAAATCATGAAGATGATGAAATCAACAAACATGAAGATGAGGAAATCGTAAAGTAACAGTAACACAACCAACCTACAGTCCGCCTCGGAACAGGAATCCCCAGTGAGGAGAACTGTAAATAAACTACTATACTTTGTATTTAAATATATTTTTTAATCTCCTCCACGTATCTGAGGTTTCTTGCCAACAAAGCGAGATTTCGAGTTTCTTCGTCCTGTTCACATTTCCTCCTGCTATTATTATTTGCTTTCCACTCCCAACAGCTACATGCCTAAAGCTTGTGTAAGGTGGCAGTGTCCTGTTAACCCTTTAGGCAATTTAGGGAGATATTCATCACATACACAAAGAGCCGAAGAGTTTTTTTGGGAGATCTAAATCCCAGCCTGACACGGTCTTACAAAAGTAATGCCATCTCATTTTGTTTCATAGTGAGAAATATGATTTAAACAATGTTGGAAAGATAGAATACCGTCCTTTGAATATGCATTCAAAAATTTACCGTCAACGCTCTGAAAAAATTTTGTCGCGGCTTGCAAATTTTTTTATAAATATTTTATAGTAAGCAAAAAAGAACTTAAGTGACAAATCATTTTCATAGCACCTTTTTTAGTTTCGTGTAATGCAGTAATTACAGTTTACACGATAAAAACTATCGGTAAGCGAATTTAAAATTTGTATCTTCAACCGGTTCAGACATTTTAATTTTAGTTGTTCAACTTTTATTGAACAACAAGATTTCTAACAAAAACTTGGTCAATTTTAGTTGTCCAACTTTTATTGAAAAACAAGATTTCTTATAAAAAAATTGATCGAATTTGTTGAAAGAAGGTTCACACTTGTCAATCTGCTTTCAAGTGTTGAGTTGATCAACTAAAATCGAAACATCTGAACTCGCTATTAGCGTTCAATATTTTAGTATTTTTAATTGCATATGACGATTTGTAATACAAAAATCTGATACTTTTAAGGACAGTGTTTTATTAAAAACAGCTAATTTATCTGAGATGTAAATTGCAAAATTTCACAGGCGATGGATTAAAAGTCCTACTAACTCCTAACTTATTGATAGTTTCCTGTTTCATACCAGGAGAAAATTTTAAATTGCATACTATTATGTTATAACTAGCTGACATGTACCCGGCGTTTCTGGGGGTTATACTTTAGAGATATATTATATCACCGTGGACTTTTCTGTAGTCCTTTTTAAGATATACAATTCCGTTGTACATTATTTTGATATATCTCATAAGGTTTAGCGAGCGTTAACAATGTAGTCCCCAAAGAAATATTTTTACGACTTGATTATAAAACATCGACTTTTCTCTACTTTCTATATGCATGTATCACATTTAAAAACCTTCCGGAAGAAATTTTCTAAATGATAGTCAAAACTCTTTCAAAATCTGTTGCGTAGTTTAGAAGAACTAAGCGCACAGATAACGACTTTACATTATACCAAAGGGTTTTCCAATAAGAGGTGTCATTTTGAATAGCCCTCTATTTCGGTAAATGTTACTTTTGAAGCTGTCATTTTTTAACGTTTGACAAGTAGAAACTACGCCATTAACAAACATGGAACGATACACGCTTCAACAACGCATTGAAATTATCAAAATTCACTTGAGTGAATCAAATGCAAATCATCTTGAGTGATGAGGCCCATTTCCACCTCGATGGCTTCGTCAACAAGCAAAGTTGTCGCATCTGGGGCTCGGAAAACCCAAGAGTTATTGTTGAAAAGCCTCTTCGTGTGACTGTTTGGTGCGGTTTATGGTCCGGCGGAGTCATTGGATCTTACTTTTTCGAAAATGAGGATGGAGCAACAGTTACGGTGAATGGATTGCGCTATCGAGAGATGATTAATGATTTTTAATGGCCGGAATTGGATGGTATTGATCTGGACAACGTTTACTTTCAACAAGACGGCGCTACGTGCCACACAAGCAACGAAACCATTGATCTTTTACGGGAAAAGTTGAATATCAAAATAACACCTCTTATTGGAAAACTCTGTATTTAGAGAACAGAGATATCCGTCACAACTTGTGGTCTATAGCAGCATGCGCAAGGAAGCAACAGTTGAACCTATTATCAACGAGGCTTGTTGTTGATCGTCACAGGAAAGTTTGCAAACAATTTCGAGGCCGAACCAGTTCATGGAAGAATCCAGTATGGTACACAACGCACTGATTTTAATACTATAGATATGATAACTACAAATATTATCATTCATTACGATAAGAAATAATTATATATTCAATTAAAATTAATCATACTGACGTAAAACATAAATCAATGACCTAACCCACGGAAGTACATTCGACCCCATCAAATAAACACACTTTTAAGAAAATAGTAAAAATTAATACTTTTTCATTAAAAGGAAGAACAGAAAAAAAGAGTGATACCAAAAAACACAGATTAGACTAAAGTATAAAAGTAAGGAAGGAGAAAAAACCCGGAGATAAAACAAAAAAAAGAGTTCAGTAAAACCATTGAATATAGGTGCACTTCTAAAAAGTTCAAAAATTGTAAAGAATAAAGCCAAAACTCAAGTACTGGGTCTCCCAGTCAAAATAAAACAAGAAAAACTATCAGGAAACAGTATATGCCAAAAAGATTTTCAAGCCAATGAAAACAGCCGAACACAAACATCAAACCAGAAGTAAGGGAAGGAATGACCTTTCCGTTCCAACAAGCAACAGAGCGGCTTATCAAAAAATATTCTCATATCTCGGTCCTAAAATATATAATAAAATCCCCTCTCAGCTGAAACTGTGTGAATTGTCATCCTTCGGTCTAAGAGTGACAAAATGGTTGTTGGATCTAGGCAGGACTGATTCCGAAATGATACTAAAAAATGTAATTTGAAATCACGGACGCCTCTATGTATCTTTATGTATCTTTTTTATGTATCTTTTTATGTATCTTCGTTATAACATACTTATTTTAGCTAGTTTTAGCTTTGACGGCCGGCGTGGTCTAGTGGTATACGCTTTTGACTACAGATCCGAAGGTCGCGGGTTCGAACCCGGCGTGCGCAAATAAATTTCATTTGATTAATTTGTGTTATTTCACAATTAATTAATTAAAATAATATATAGTATATTTGCGGCACGTTCCAGAGTGGAAGATACTCTCAGTATCGCCCTGGTGTAAGACCACCATTCAGAATTGAAACGTTGCTTGAAATGGCTTTAGCCGTGTTTGGTGACCAGATCTGAATAGCCAGGTACTTCCCCACCTTCCTCTTCCCTATCTCCCTCCCCTCCCCAATACCCTCAGCCTCACAACATACCCCAATTGGGGATGCCATAGTCTCACTGGCTCCAGACGGGAGCAGTTGGGACTCTTGTGCGGTATTACTGTAAAAAAAAAAAAAGTCTTAAATCCTGTATTCGTCTAGGATAACTTAAAACTTGTAAATTTGACTGTCCTGAAACGGGAATCCTTCCTAGTTGGACAGTCAAAATCATAAAATGTAATCAATATTATATTATAAAAAAAATAAATAAAAGTGAGTAAATCAAAAAAGAATCCGCCCAAACACAACAAAGAAAATAATGTTAATAATAAACACAATCAATTTTTTTAAAAAGCAGATAAACTAAAACTACATAAGGGTTAAAACAATGGTGAAGTCTGCGTAATCTGTTGAGAAAGTTTCGAAGAAGACTGGATTCAATGCCAATGTAGTTTCGGATGAGCCAATGAAAATTGTACAGGACTGTCAAATGTGAATATTTTTCTTATTTTCTGTATATCATAACGTGTTATATATATATACTGAAAATACAACTCGATTACAGTGATCACCTACCAAGGCGTCTACTGGTTTTGACAATGGGCGCAAAAATTACCCTGCCATAAAGCATGTTAGTATATAAGCAAATAGAACTAAACAAGACGTTTATAATCTGTTGTATTTTAGATTGAGGGCCAATAATTAAATGTGCTACGGTGCTGGAATCTGTAACGATAAGGACATTTCCAGGGTTGTTTATCCGCTCCCTTAACTCTTGACAGGCCAAGATGCCAAACAAAACGTCTCTAACCAAGTGGGTCTTCCGACGACCCCATGATTTTTCTGTCTTATGGGCTTTTAAACTATAGAAATCCCAATTATTCAGTCAATTATTAATGGTAACTTATGTATTTACGCAGGAATACGTAAAATACTAAAATGATATGTCAAGTATTTAAGCTAAAATAAGGAGGATAATAATTTTGGGTACTACCTGCTCCTCCACTTGGCTGCGGTATAGTTAAGCCTGCCTCCCGAGCTGAAACTCGCCTTTCCGTGAGCATATTGGAAGCGCTGCAGCATCTGGGTATACCTTATATTGTAGGCAATAGCCATTAAAATCCTTTGACAAACGGAGTCTAGAAACGTTCGATTTCAAGCACAAAACTAGTTTTTATTTATTTTAAAAATAATTTTATAAGAAAGCAAAAAAGTTAATCAAGTGAAACTGACACAGATAATCTTAGCTATAATACTGTTTTTTTTTAAAGTTGTTTCATTTACGCGTTCATACATTTCTATTAAAAAAATATATTTTTTAGTAGTTTACATTTATATTTTTATTAAGTAATTTATTTTTTTTATTTGTATTCCACTCAAGCGAAACGATAGGAAAACCTTCAATTCATCTAAAGCATATTTTTGGTATTCATAATGTACACCGATTTGTTGATTAGCATTAAGCTTTGCCTTAACCTGATATAATTTCAACAGTAATATCACTAGGCATAATATTTAATGTCACCGTATCAGCTGGCCCCTTTTTAAGATATGTGTTTCCAGTCATAAAACGTATGTGACGTCAAGACTGTACTGTTTTCTTATCACATGACTCCGAATGCAAGTTCTAATTTTAGCGGATGGGTGTGTGTAGAGAGGAACGTTTTCATTCGTTCATTTTCTATTGCGACGTTTCTCAGCGTGTTTTCTGAACTTTTTTGATTTCTCGGTCGCAGTTATATTGTCCTTCTTGAAAGATATTTTTAAAAGGGAAAAATTCTACAGGGTTTTCAAATAAGAAGTGTTATTTTGATATTCAATCGTAAAAGATCAATGGTTTCGTTGCTTGTGTGGCACGTAGCGCCGTCTTGTTGAAATTAAACGTTGTCCAGATCAATACCATCCAATTCCGGCCATAAAAAACCATTAATCATCTCTCGATAGCGCAATCCATATACCGTAACTGTTTCTCCAGCCTCATTTTCGAAAAAGTAAGTTCCAATGACTCCGCCGGACCATAAATCGCACGAAACAGTCACACGTTGAGGATAGAGAGGCTTTTCAACAATAACTCTTGGGTTTTCCGAGCCCCAGATGCGACAATTTTGCTTGTTGATGAAGCCACCGAGGTGGAAATGGGCCTTATCACTCAAGATGATTTGCATTTGATTCACTCAAGTGAATTTTAATAATTTCATTGCGTTGTTGAAGCGTGTATCGTTCCATTTTTATTAATGGCGTAGTTTCTACTTGTCAAATGTTGAAAAATAACAGCTTCAAAAGCAACATCTACCGAAACAGCGGGCTATTCAAAATAACACCTCTTATTGGAAAACTCTGAATGATATTCTTAACTGTTGGACAGAACGTTTATCATTGACGTGGTATTTCTGTATATAATTCCAAATGGTGTTTAATAGTTCAGAATTGCTTGCATTGATAAGCTTTCAGATTCCACTACTAATACTCGACAGGGACTCTGCTGTAAACTTTCAAAATGTATTTAAAACTTTAAAAATAAATTTTCTTTGGTTTGGCTGAAGATTGATTATTGGATCCTCCCGGTGACTGAATAAAACAAGTTAACCGCGCTATCATAAAGCCAAATCCTAATATGTATTTTTTTTATATTGTAAATCAATTTCAGAGAAATGCGTGTGTGTGCGCGTGTGGCATTTGAGTGCTACCAAAAGTTGAGATAATGCATTGTCATCGACTATAAGTTTATCTGCCGAGTTTCAGCTCTATCGAATGTCGGGAATTGGGTTATTTTCCACTTAAAAGACTCAATTTCATTGTCGATTAAAAACAGAAGAAAAAAAATTATCCCATTCTCTATCAATAAATTTAAGTAATACACAAAAGTAAATGTGACAGAAATAATTGCAATGGCAGTCCAACTTACAATATTAAATATCTTGGAGATAAAGATATTTGTGAACAACCTTCCTTTTTATCTAAGAATACCTATCTCTATCTAGGTATAACTTACTTTAA
This sequence comes from Hesperophylax magnus, assembly GCA_026573805.1. Classification (NCBI taxonomy): domain Eukaryota; kingdom Metazoa; phylum Arthropoda; class Insecta; order Trichoptera; family Limnephilidae; genus Hesperophylax; species Hesperophylax magnus. The sequence goes on from JAIUSX010000004.1 coordinate 12,396,183, forward strand.
CAACCTTCATTTAAATATAAAAATACCTCTCTCTATCTAGGTATAACTTACTTTAAAAACCTTTATTTAAATCTAAAAATACCTGCCTCTATCTAGGTATAACTTACTTTAACAAACTTCCTTTAAATCTAAAAATACCTATCTCTATCTAAGTATAACTTACTTTAACAACCTTCATTTAAATCTAAAAATACCTATCTCTATCTAGGTATAACTTACTTTAACAACCTTCATTTAAATCTAAAAATACCTATCTCTATCTAGGTATAACTTACTTTAACAACCTTTATTTAAATCTAAAAATACCTGCCTCTATCTAGGTATAACTTACTTTAACAAACTTCCTTTAAATCTAAAAATACCTATCTCTATCTAAGTATAACTTACTTTAACAACCTTCCTTTAAATCTAAAAATACCTACCTCTATCAAGGTATAACTTACTTTAACAACCTTCATTTAAATCTAAAAATTATCGAAAGTATTCATGAATTTCAGCTAAGATTGAAAATTTGTCTTAGACCACATATCTGTTATAATTTATTTATCTATTATTGATAAATCTTACGTTTTTCTTATTTATCTTTTTGTTATTATTTATAATACAATACTTTATTAATTACTTATATGATTTTTTTTATAATTGAGCTAGAATTTCCTCACCAAACAAAAGATCCTTGGTGAGGAAAGAAAGGAAAGTTTTACATTATAATATATTTATTGTAAAAAATACAAATATGACATGATAATAATAAAATGAAATTAAAAATACCTGCGGACTGCCAATATATATTGAAGTTATTCATTCAATTGGGCATAGTTAATTTATTAATATTAGTATTATTAACTGTTATTGTTACTCAGCCTTTTAGGAATGTCAATTCATAGACAGACGCGCCAGTATTGCCAAAGTTTGTCAATTTTCATTATCAATTTCGGTCTGGCTATCAACAGCGCGTCCCTGCTCGTGAAATATGCATAAAATCGTCGATAGTTACGATTAACGATCAGATATTGTAAAGTTATCAATTTCAATAAGCTAGATCTAGGAATAACCAAAGACATACAGATCGGTTTCAATACCCAGAAGGGTAGTGAGAGTATTTAAAATATTTTATTAAGTACGTACCCGATTGTATGGAATTGCAAAGCGATCTTGATAATGTGTGCGCATACTGTGAATAAAATGTATTGTCCTTAAACATATCTAAGTGTCTATCTATCCATACAACTTGAACAACAAACCTTTACAACCTACGTGTAAAGATCTAGGAGTTTACTTAGAAAGCAAATTATTTTTTGACAGCACTTCGAACACATTATATCAAAATCCTACAGGATGCTAGGTTTCTTATTAAGAATATGCAAAGTTTTGAAAAGTGCTAAGACTCTAGAAATGTTGTTTTTTTCATTGGTCAGAAGTCCACTGGAGTATGCTTCCACAATATGGAATACTCAATCAATGAAATGGCCCCACCCTACATCTCTGAAGTATGCGTCCCGGAAAACACTGGTCTGAGGCAGTCAACTCTTAGATCAGCAACATCATCAGCTGTAGGCAGACTGATGGAACCTAAGCGCAAGCCAAATACTAAGTTTGGTGATCGCGCTTTCGGAGTATCTGGGCCGAAGGCTTGGAATAAACTCCCTCCGGAACTAAGATCCATAACAAGTCCAACAGAATTCAGGTCTAAACTAAAAACTTACCTTTTTAAGCTGTCATACCCTTAAATTAAATATACCATTCCTGAGAGAAAGTCCAGTTATATCCAATTATGTCCTAAATCCTGTATCTAAATTTCGCTAATAAACAATTAGTTAATGTTAATTAAGTGTTAATCTCTAGTGACCTACCAGGTAAGTATTGTACTTTATAGTATCTGCAAATATAGTTAGTAATAACATAGATCATTGTAGAAACGTATTATATATTTGTACAGCGCCCTTGAGGTGATTTTGCACAAAAACGGCGCTATACAAGTCATCCAATTATATTATTATTATTATAAGGTATACATAAATTTAGTAGAAAGTATACAGAATAAATTTTCGAAACATTTACTCAAGAAATACAACAAAACTACAAATAATATGTTAACTTTACAAAAAAGACGCACATTGTCAGACCTGTTGTTTCTACATAATCTGCTAAATAATAAAATGAATTACTATCCGTTATTGGTTTAAATGTTCCAACGAGGCGTACCAGGCACACTACACTTTTCATATTGAAGCCAACAATACCAATGCAGCAAACAACTCAGTAATTACTCGCGCAATCACAACATACACCCATTACGAAAAATGACTACATTTAGACATCTTTCATGATTCCTTTCTAACATACAAAACTAACTTATTAAATTTCTTATCGTGACATATTTCAAAATTACTTCACCTCATTTTTAAAAACTTCTTTGTATTAACAGTCAATTACAATTCGTGAGCATATTATAATTCTTGATTTCAATTTATTTTTTCTCTCCACATACTTTCTTCTTTTTATAACAATCTCAGGCGAAATTATACGTAATAGGTACTACAAATATGTAATAAAGAAAAAATATCAACTGTATCCTATTGTACTGTGTATGTATTAATACCAGAGATGTGCTTTATTTCAAATAAATCCATTTCAAATGGAAATGCAAAATGGGTATTTTCCATTTTGCATTTTAAATGCTTTTCTAAAAACCATTTTGCATTTTGCATTTTAAATGCTTTTCTCAATGTACTTTCCATTTTAAATGCTTTTTTGCAACATTCTTGCTACTATCTCCACTCATCTTTTTTTCATAAGCCCCAAATATCAGTCGGTCCCCAACCTCGCCATGAAAGATAATTTACATTTGTCAAGTTGCTCCCTGGCAATTGAGTGATACCATTACAAAAAATACTGATTCAAATACTAAACATGGGGCCACGACGCTGTAATATTAAATGTTAGATAGCAGTTTCTATGTTTTTACGTTGGCAACATTAGTCCCGCGCAATTTTTTTGTGGTTTCATAATCTGTAGTCGTAGTGTTTTTGGATTTACCTTCATGTAATATGTTTGTTCTACATTGATGTCCATTATTAAATGACAAAATTGTTTAAAAATTCTATAATTATTTTAATTGTTTAACCTGAGAAACCATTTTGCATTTTCAATGCATTTTGAAAATAGGAATTTTGCATTTTGCATTTGAAATGCTTTTCTAAAAACCATTTTGCATTTTGCATTTTCAAATGGAAAAATTTTGACCCATTTCCATTTTGCATTTCAAATGGTTTTGGGTACCCATTTTGCACATCTCTGATTAATACATAAATACGTAATTTAGACTAGCCAAATAGCTAGGCTAAGTCTTACCAGAACAATCCACTCCCCTGACACACCCACCGTAGGACCAAACATAATCTCTGTAAACAATAAACAACTCGTTTAACGAAGTCAAAGTGCGCGACCCAATTTGTATTAAAGACGTCAGCAATATTAATAATGTTATCTTAATTTTTTACTGAGTCGGAATGAGGGCGTTTTGAATACAGTGGAAGTGGCTTGTATTTCAGAATATTATAGATATTAACAACCATTTTGGTGTGGGTATGTCAATATATGTATGATCAAATAATTGTGTATGCCTCTCTTCCTACCCCAGTAACGATGAGTCGCTCATAAGCGAGCCGCACAATTGAGCCAGCTCTTTTTGATGAGTCATATACGTACGACTCCCGGTAAACTGTATTACGGCTGAATTGAACGGTTACTTTATTTATCAGAAGATATTAAGAAAAATATCGCCATTAAAATTATCAAAGTATTTATTTATTAATTAATTTTCTGGAAATCGACATTTTACATTTATTTCAGTTTGTACAAAAGTATTATATAAAACCAATTATGGATTTCCTCTTTGTGACTTTACCTCTACTGAGACAGAATATGAATTCAAAAATTTATACAAAACAAAAGATTATATAAATAAATTAAAAATATACAACACAAAATAATTATCAATACATTTATAGCCATGGAGAGAGGTTGTAGATATAAATCAAATCATAATAGAAATATAAACAATTGAGACATAACATTATTCACAAACCATCAGAAAATATTCTTTTATCGATCTCTTATATTTGGTAAGTTCGCAGCTGAAAATATCAACCTTGGATAATACGCTATTGTAATTATTACATAGTCTGTCCAGGCAAGAATTATAATCCACCCTGAACAGGACAGAAGAGCGTGTTGAACGCGCAGGGACATTGAATTGAATATTATTTAGCAACTCTGGACATTGAATATTATTATTAACTACTTTATACAGGAATAGTGCATCCTTATAATGCCGTACACACAGTGAATCAATTTAAAAGTATGAAGCTGCTTCTGCATAATTATTAAATCTGACAAATGACTTGTAACAAAGATATTTTACGGATTTGTTTTGAATTGCTTCGATTTGGTTTGTGTAGATTTTGTGAAATGGAGACCAAACAACTGAAGCAAACTCCAAATGATTTCGTACATAGGCAAAGTAGAGTTGCTTAATGATATCGATAATATTAAAAAGTTTTGTGTTTCTTATGATGAAGCCTAAAATTTTAGCAGCTTTATTTATGATATGATGTATTGATTGTTATTACATACTCAGAGAGGTGAACGACGTCTGACTGTTCAACATCTAGACTTGGAAATATGTATCTATACCTACTAACTATCTATCATCTTATTTTTCTAGTGGTACGAGGCGGCGCACTGGTACCAAGAATCGTACGATCATTCATATGCTGGGAGCTGGGAACCGTATAGGGGGAGCCTTTGCTGGAAGCCGTACCGGGCGGATCATATCGGGCGAGCACAGAACTCTCATTGGTCATACGATCTGAGCTCATGGCTGAGACATCGTTCAATTGAGTCGACTTTTTGATCCGTAGGAAAATATTGACCTGTTACCGTGGCTCCCGCTGTTGATAAAATGAGTCATGACCCATCTCTACACACAAGGGGTGTAATGTATAAAGGGGTTGACAGATTACGCTATAAATTCATAGCATTTTACATAACTCCGTATTGCTCGCCATACAATCCTATACAGACCTGCTACACCTAAAAAGATGATGTGTTATAAGTGTGAGAAACAGAACAATTTGAGGAGCGCCGTAATTACGCGGCTGTCATCTGTTAAAGTGACAGATCCCATACAAAGAAATGAAATTCGGCTGCGGTTTTCTTATTGATCTGATCCCCTCTCCTGAGTTAGATTATAGCGTAGTTTGTCACCCCAACATATAACACGTAAATGTCATGCCCAAATTATGCGCGCATAATATGGCGTAATGTGTCTAAGGCTTTATGTAGCGATATATTAGCAGGATAACGTAGCGAAGTATTGGCGTGTAATGTAGCGATATATAAGCGTAATATATAGCGATATATTATCGTATAATGTAGCACTATATTAGAATGTAATATTAGCATAAAATGTAGGGTTATATCAGCACGTAGTGTAGCGATGTATTCGCGTATAATTTAGCGATATATATTGGAATATAATGTAGTGACATTTTATCAAATAATACAGCGATATATTAGCATTAATGGAAGTGACATATCAGTATATAATGTAGCCACGAATTGGAGTATAATTTAGCGATACATTACTGTATCACATTGCAATTACAATTTCAGTTTTGAAGTGGGGTAGGTATCCCATGCTGGACACGTGGCACAAGGTTACTGAAGACATGAAGGAAGCTTTGGAAGCATGAAAGCTGTTACAAATCGACAAAAAATTATAAATTTGACATGGGATGGTCCTACTCATACTCATGGTTATACTCTGTAGGGAACCCGCTTGCACAGCGCGGCTGTAAACTGTGTAAGTACCTTAAAGTTTAGGGTTAAACATAAGGAATTCAATACATCCTTTGTGTAGAAACACTATGAAACTATAGATGATGGAAGTCACCGGGCTCACAAAAAAGAAAAGTAGACAAAAAAAATTTAAAAATATAAACAAGAGAAATTTGAATCATTTGAGGGTGGTAAAATATGTCAAAAAGAGAGCGACAGAAAGCTCATGAAGAATGATGTTAGACAAAACAAAATTTAAAAAAAAAAACAAACTTTGAAAAAAAAAATAAACATTTGAGGGGGGGGGCTTAAAACTGGACGAAAGAATGTTTTTGAAGAAGGCGCCGTTATACAAAACAAAACAAAAACAGACGTTGCTGAAATTGAAATATCTAAGGAAACATTCGTTTAAAGATGTACAAAATAAGGCTTACGACGATTATGGATCCTAGACAGTAAAAAACAAAACAAACATGACTGAAATTAGGTTATTTAGGAAAGGCGTATGTATAAAACTGGACGAAAAAATGTTCATGACGAACATGAATCGTAGACAGTAAAAACAAAACAAGTATGTCAACAAAATGGGACACTTGAGCAAGACCTATGTGAAAAACTGGACGCCAGAGAGATTGCTGCACAAAATAAAAACACACAAACATGGCTATAATTGGGATATTTGAGAAAAGCCAGAAAATTTGGACGCAAGAAAGCTTATGACGAATGTGGATCCTAGACAGTAGAAAATAAAACAAACAAGGCAACAAAGCGAGACACTTGAGTAAGACCTATATGCAAAACTGGATGTCGGAGAGATTGCTGCACAAAATAAAAACAAATAAACAGGGCTATAATTGAGATGTTTGAGAAAATCATACGTCCAAAACTGGACGCAAGAAGGCTTATTACATGACGAATGTGGATCCTAGACAGTAAAACATAAAATAAACAAGGCAAAAAAATGAGACACTTGAGCAAGACATATGTGCGAAACTGGACATCAGGGAGATTGCAGCACAAAACAAAAACAAAAAAACATATTTGAGAAAGACTTATGTCCAAAGCTGAACAAAGAAATTCTATATATTAAAAAAAACTAAAATGGACGCTTTTTAGGAAATTCTATTTTCAAAACTCAAAATGTGGTGCTGGAAATAAATGTTAGAAATTCCACTGATAGCCTAATAGCACTAATATGTCCATACTGGAAGAAATAGATATCCGTAACAGGATATCAAATGTCTGCCTAAAGGGTAACCTGATATTTTTTGGACAAGTTGCTTGTCAATCTAAAAACTCAAACACAGTAATACGGTGAAACTTATGGTCACTTGCAAAGTAGGCAGGAGAAGCGTCCGGAACGTTTGTTTCCTTGGTTCTCCGTGCAGCGCAGGACCACGAAGTGTAGAGAAATCTTATCCACCATGGAAATAAAAGTGAGAGCTATGACCCTAATCGATTGTGGTAACGACTGAAGAAGAAAATGTCCAAAGTTGGACTCCAGAAGCAAGAAGGCTCATCGTGAAGAAGAAGATAGCAAGACAAGATTCAAACAAACAATTATAATACACATTATCACTGAGAGTATCCAGTTTCCTTTTTGGTCCATAATAGTTAAACTTTGAGCTGGAGGGTCCCATTCCGGTTGTTGCTAACCAAAGATAACGATTTTTCTCGAGACTTCGAAAATGACAAAGAAACATTCTAGAAATTCAATGATTACATGTAATATTTCATTAAATTTATGATTTTGCATATCATCATTGAACTGGTTTCATTAAAAAAAATACATAAATATAACATCCAAATATATTTTCTGCGCAAAACAATAATTATTATTTTCGAATTAATTGCCATTTACATACATGTAAGTTATTGACAGTCATAGTACAATATGGAATGAAAGGAAAAATGATAAGAATATTTATTAACCAATATACATATAATACATAATATATACTATATAATATTATTAGTGGTAACAATACCTCCCTAATTGAGAAATTCTCGTGTTTAGGGAGGGAGCACTATCAAATTGACAGTACTATACATACTTATCAGTTGTTACAATTTGGATGCATGAAGGACTACTTTTTTTATACATAATGAAAATATAAGTTACAATTTTTTTTTTTTTTTTTGTACATAATGAAATTTTTTTTTATACATAATGAAAAATATAAGATGGCATTTGTTTTGTACATAATGGAAATATAGGTTGGCACATCGTAACACATACTTAGGGTATATACAGGGTTTTCCAATAAGAGGTGTTATTTTGATATTCAATTGTAAAAGATCAATGGTTTCGTTGCTTGTGTGGCACTTAGCGCCGTCTTGTTGAAATTAAAGTCATTGTCCAGATCAATACCATCCAATTCCGGCCATAAAAAAATCATTAATCATCTCTCGATAGCGCAATCCATTCACCGTAAATGTTGCTCCAGCCTCATTTTCGAAAAAGTAAGGTCCAATGACTCCGCCGGACCATAAACCGCACCAAACAGTCACACGTTGAGGATAAAGAGGTTTTTCAACGATAACTCTTGGGTTTTGCGAGCCCCAGATGCGACAATTTTGCTTGATGACGAAGCCACCGAGGTGGAAATGGACCTCATCACTAAAGATGATTTGCATTTGATTCACTCAAGTGAATTTTAATAATTTCAATGCGTTGTTGAAGCGTGTATCGTTCCATTTTTATTAATGGCGTAGTTTCTACTTGTCAAATGTTAAAAAATGACAGCTTTAAAAGTTAAATCTACCGAAATAGCGGTCAATTCAAAATAACACCTCTTATTGGAAAACCCTATATAAGTTGACAAGAAAAAACCGGTTTTGCAGTGTTCTCATTATTATAAGCACTGCTAAAATGTTTTATTTTTATTTTTTATTATAGGTGACGGTTGACGTAAGGTTCCCGTGCGTACTTAGTTCATAGGTCTATTGTGCGATTTCCCATTTTACCTTATTCCTTTAACAGTAAACAGGGTTGTCATTGGATATGTGGCTATGTCTTCTGGTTCTACATTGTGTCTTCCCAGGTATCTGAACCTTGTTCCCAACAAGACGGGACATTGACACCAAATGTGAATTGGAGTCTCTTCATCCTCTTCACATTTCCTGTATCTGTTGATGTTTTCCACTCCCAATATCTGCATGTGTCTCCTGAGATGGCAGTGTCCCGTTAGTAGTCCTACCAGTTCCCTCAGTGAGTTTCTGTCCATATTGTATAGTTGTCTGGTTCGCCTTGGGTCTGGTCCGTTTATGAGCACTTTGGAGTACCTTTCCCATTACTCCCAGTGCCGGGATTTAACCCACCATTCAATATGTATTTTGATGTGGCAAGCTGCTACTCCTACGGCCGGCTTGGATCCCGCAAGTGATGCTTTCGCCCCTTTCCTTGCTAGTCCATCAGCCCGCTCATTGCCCTCAATTCCTAAAATGTTAAATAAGTACAGATTAATATTTCGATAGAGGTGTATTAAAAACATCAGCTAACATACGAGTTACCAGTGGTGTGTAATCTATTTATAACAGAATTGTAGCATGAAACCGGAGTATGATTGTTACAATAATACACTCTAGGAAACCTTGTAGGAACACATATTCACAGTGGAATAAAATATTTTAATAGTCTTCCCGAAGAATAAACAAAAAATAACTTATTTGATATAGTGCATTAAAAACACTATTTTTTTTTACATGATTAGTACAACTTTTGCATTTTTCCGCTAAAAAACGACAATTCCCATGGTAAATGACCTTATCAGGCCGGGAATACATAATATCCGATTTTGCTTTCGGTGATGTTTGCTGATGAATGTATTTTTTGCTGCCGAACTGTCCAGCGAAACAGTACAATCACCATGTAATATAAGTCAATATTTATTTCCACTTTCCTCCCTGGCCATGATGTTTCCATGTCATTCCACTCCTTCCTTACATTACATAGGCAATTATGCTGAACCCGTGACCTTCGAACTGCTAGTTGAGACCCTTACCCCTCGACCACTACTTATTAATTCAATTGCAGCATATTTTTAAAATCAAATCAAACACTATTTTTCGTCAAATTTTGTAGCATTTAAACGCGCATTTTTTTCTTTGCAATTTTTCCGTTTTTTACTGTCTGGAGCGGCCCAATAGAATTTCTTCCTCTGGGACAAATTTTGTTGTCATCACTGCTTCATATTTACAATTTTGTTCGATTGGATAAGAGCTATCACATATTTGCTGGCCCGAGGGGTCATTGCAAAATCCAAAATGACAAACATCACAAGGTTAATTAATACATCGCAATCAGTTATTGGAAAATTAACCAGCAAAGTCTACAATTTAATTTATACGCTACATTTTCGATGATTCGTCAAAGATTTAAAAATACAACATATCTGATTTTGTCTACACCGGATCGTAATGACTATCCAGTCTCTTTCGACGTATGCAATCTTTCCAATATGCCTTCCATTGTTATGCTTGGTGCTAACGCCATCTATGGGATATCAATAATATTACACTACTCGTGCTATAATCTGAGCACACAGCAAAACATAATAGAAATGTCTTGTGGGCGTGTTCCGTCATTCAAATATTTGTCCAAATTTCCAATGCAAAACCGTGTTTACGAAATTCAAATAGAATGAAGATCTATAATGTCAGGCGAGTGTAAGTGAAACAGAACGATGGACTATTGGGCTAAATGAAACATTTGTTTCCATTCAAATTTGTGTAGAAGGCACTTTCTAGTTTTCTTCTTTATTCTATGATAATAATCTACAACATATTAGAAGAAAGTTGAGGAAGTTTTATAATATTATTTTAACAACAAGCCCCGTTTTCTGTTAATCAAGAACCCTGAATTTGAAGGATGACTTTTCACTTAACAACAATAAACTTCTAACAGACATTTTTTATTTCTCTCTGGATAACTGCAAAAAATGTAATATCTATGACTACAAAATACGTACATAATAATATGAATGATATTATTATTCTATTTATGTCAAATAAATTGGAAAATAAACAATATGCCGGCTGGATTACCGCAATTATTTAAAGAAATATAATCAAACGTAAGTCATGTAACCTATTTTTGATTCCTGGCTTTGACATTATGTCATATTTTGAATGTTGAATTTCAACTCGTACTTCATAAATTTGTTATTATGATGTCAACAAATACATATTATTACCATAATTAACTAAATATCCGTCTTATAATCATTTCTATTCAATTATCATACGTAAAATAACATACAGTTGACATCAAACAACAAAGAAATCAGTTACCTGTTTCTTTTCATTTTTTAAATGTCAAATTAAATATCGATCAGATTTCTTTAGTTTGGTCTTGAATATCTAGTAACAGAATTCTCGGTTTATGAAATTTTTGGTTCACATTAATAATTCTAACTAAGTAATGAAATGCTTGGCAAATATTTCTTGCATATAATAATAATTATTATTAATTCACTAATTAACACTTTGTTTAAATGATTGATTCCCCTTGATAGTGCCTCATCTTCCTCTGATGTTCCCGACTTCTTCTTCCATTCACCTTTGCATTGTTAACTCTCCTTAAACTCCATTCTTCAATTATTCCATAATTAAACGCTGCACTTTTAGGCACAGGTTATATAAAATTACCCTTTGTTTCAACAATTACTACAAGAAACAACTATGTACATGCACAAAATAGGTTTTTAGATTCTTAGTTTGGGCTAATTAAGTAATTTGTACGTATTTAGATTGACACGAAACTTTCGCAAGTGTACATACCAAAAAAGTTAAAAATGGTGGCAAAGGGATCATTAAGAGGGATTCAGGTAATTTTTGAACTTTGATTGAATAAAATTTGAATGATAATGCATATTTTACCATATTTCCCGACTTAAAAGTCCTTTGTAATTAACCCTTCATTTTCATCACTTTTGTACAGCTTGCAATATTTTCTGTTTATTTCAAATACACTATATACAGGTTTTTCCAATAAGAGGTGTTATTTTGATATTCAATCGTAAAAGATCAATGGTTTTGTTGCTTGTGTGGCACGTAGCGCCGTCTTGTTGAAAGTAAACGTCGTCCAGATCAATACCATCCAATTCCGGCCATAAAAAATCATTAATCATCTCTCGATAGCGCAATCCATTCACCGTAACTGTTGCTCCAGCCTCATTTTCGAAAAAGTAAGGTCCAATGACTCCGCCGGACCATTAACCGCACCAAACAGTCACACGTTGAGGATAGAGAGGCTTTTCAACAATAACTTTTGGGTTTACCGAGCCCCAGATGCGACAATTTTGCTTGTTGACGAAGCCACCGAGGTGGAAATGGGCCTCATCACTCAAGATGATTTGCATTTGATTCACTCAAGTGAATTTTAATAATTTCAATGCGCTGTTGAAGCGTGTATCGTTCCATTTTTATTAATGGCGTAGTTTCTACTTATCAAATTGTTGTAATCTTTTGTGTTTATTAAATTAAAACATATAACACTTTTTAATAACTGGTTTTATTGACGATGTACGTATTACAAGAAGGATGACAGCAGTGTACAGAGCATAGATAAAAGAAACGAAATCCAAAAGGGTTGCCATACACAAGATGTTGCCAACTTTTAAACTAACATTATTATTATAGAAAATAATGTATTACATTGTATGTTTTAACACCCCCACTCAATGTAACACATTCTTACATTATCTATATCTATAACTTTTAACCACCTATGTTATAACTGAGAGATTTTACATTAAAATTTTGATCAATAGGGGTATACATGGGTTTGCAATTATCCATGTTAAATCTTTTTAATACATTTTCTAAATAAGATCTTTGACATAATTCAGTTACACCATCTTTCAAATTCTGTTTAACACTGATACCAAGAAAATTTGAAATTAGTCCCAAATCTTTCATCTTAAACGCATTGTGTAATTTTAATTTAAGATCACTTAATTCCTGTTCATTATTACTAAACATCAAGAGGTCATCGACGTAAAGTAAGACATAAGTTTGGTTTTCTCCATTACATTTAGTAAACAAACAAGGATCATTCTTTGACTTTACATAGCCTGCTTTACTTATTACATGGTTAAATTTTTCATTCCAATATTTAGGGGATTTTTTCAGCCCATACAATGATTTATTTAGTTTTACAATATTATCACAACCATTATATGCCCCTTCCGGTAATTTAATAAACACAGTTTCCTTTATATCCCCATATAAAAAAGCCCCAGTGACATCCATCTGATGTATTGATAGTTTTAATTTTGTAGCAACTGAAACAAATAATCTAAATGTTGACAATTTGGCAACAGGTGAGTAAATTTCATATAAATCTTTTGTATCATTCTGTTCAAAACCTCTGGCAACCAATCTTGCTTTATATTGAATGATATTATCAACTTTCTTTATTTTGAATACCCACTTACTACTAATAATGTTTTGTTTTTCAGGTACAGCGCAAACTGTCCAAGTATTATTTTCTTTGAGAGTATCCAGTTCTTGTTTTACAGCTTCTTCCCACTGACAGGCATCACTCCTCTGCATAGCTTCCTTATAGGTGCCTGGTTCTGTCTCTGCAGTGTACACATTTTGGCAAGTATAGAATTGTGGCGCCTTTCTGACACGTTTGGTTTGACGAAGAGAAGCTGGCTGTAATTTACTATCACTATCGCGTTCACTATCTTCATCACTTGTTTCTTCAGGTTCATATAAGCTGTGCTGCTCATCATCTGACATCTGATTTGTAATGTTTGGATCACTCACAACATCTTCTACTAACTCTTGCTGGTTATTGTCAGTTTCATCGTTGTATTCTTCTGTTACAGACTCTAGGTTTAAGCTATTACATTTCCCAATAACAGGTTCCAGAAAAATGACATCCCTCTTTATTAGAACATCATTTTTATCAGGATAAAAAATTCTATACCCTTTCACATTTTCTCCGTACCCTACCAAGATTCCATTTTCTCCTTTAGAATCCCATTTTCTTCGTTTTTCTTTTGGAATATGAACAGCTACGGGCGTACCAAAGATATGTAGGTTACTGAGATCAAAATGTTTGTCTGTCCATAATTCATAGGGTGTTTTTCCTGGTTCATTACTTCTACTGGTTCTGTTGAGAACATAGGCTGCAGTGTTGACTGCTTCTGCCCATAATTTTTTTTGAAGGTTCTTGGCACACAGCATTGACCTTGCTGCTTCTGTTAAGGTTCTTATCTCCCGTTCCGCCTTGCCATTCTGTTGTGGCGTGTATGGTACAGAAGTTTGGTGTACTATACCCCGGTTTGAGAACAAAGTTGACACAGCCTTATTAATGAATTCTAAGCCGTTGTCACTTCTAAAAGTGATTATTTTGTTACCCGTAACATTTTCAGCTTTGTTTACAAAATCTTTAATATAATTAATCACTTCGTCCTTCTTTTTAATAAAATATACAGTTCTATAGCAAGAGTAATCATCTTTTAAAATCAAGAAGTACCTCGCCCCGCCGACAGATACTGCCTCCATCGGCCCGCAAACATCGGCATGTATCAGTTCACATGTTTTGACAGCTTTTGTCTCAGAGTTCATAAAGGGCAGCCGGTGTGATTTACCCTGTAAGCAGCCTTGACACTTCTGAAGAGAATTACTTGAGACTTTAATATTATTGTTCTCTAACACGTCTTTCACCTGCTGTATATTCTGGTGTACAAGTTTCTCATGCCACTCACTCAAACTTGATTTAACTGTAGTTACATTTGCAAAGCAGTTTTTATATTTATAACGAACATCCATAATATACATATTTCCAACACGATTTGCTACCGCACATACTTTATTATTCTTGGAAAATTTGCAAATGTTTTGATCTGTCAACATGACATAACCTTTGTCAGCCGCACAATTTACAGAGAACAAGTTTATTTTTAAGTCTGGCACACACAGTACATTATATATGGTTGTCTCGACCCACCGGTGTCCATTGAATACTTCTAGTTCCACTTGTCCGCAACCAATAACACTTATTTGAGTACCATCACCTATTATCACAGACTTTTGTGACACTTCTGGTGAAAATGTCGAAAATAGATTTTTGTCTTGACACATATGTTCGCTGGCTCCTGTGTCCACCAACCACTTAGACTGTTGATACAGTTCTTTAGGTATTTGTTGTACTACAAACGCATTTTTCTCCTTTCCTTTCTTATGCCAGCACTCACTCTTGATGTGCCCAATTTTGTTGCAATAAAAACACTTTTTTTCACTTTTGTTTGGAAAGTTACGATGGTTATTATTCACATGACTCATACACTCAGATTGATAATGTCCCATCTTATTACATTTGAAACACTTTATATTTCTTTTAATTGGAGCAGTTTTCTTTACCATAAACGCAGATGACGGCGATGCGAGTTCAGCCTTTTCCCTTACTCTCTCCTCTTCCACTAACAAACGAGCGACAAGGTTATCATAGGTTTGTTTGTTATCTGGCGCAGACTCCCATGCTGATATGAAGTGTTTGTAAATATCTGGCAATGACATCAATACCTTCGTAATTATGAATTTTTCCGAAATTTCTTCACCCATTTGTTTGAGTTGATTTTGTAACTCCTGTATTTTTGACAGGAAGACTGACATCTCCATTCCTTCTTCATATTTATATTGGAAGAATCTTTGCTGGATTATGTGAATACTTGTTTCACTTTTTTGTTCAAAAATGCTCGTTAACTTTCGCCACATCTCTGCAGCAGTAGTGCAAGATAATATATGTAACATCACTTCCTCGGTCATCCTGGTCACTAACATTGTTTGAGCCTTAGCATCTTGTGTCTCCCATGCTTTCTGTTCCTCGGAGCCTTGCCCTTTTACGCCTTCAACGACATTAATTAAATTTTGACCCCGTAACAACACCATTGTTTGAAACTTCCAAACATTCCAGTTTTTTATTCCTTCCAGTTTGATAACTGTATTATTTCCGTCCATCGTGTCTTTCGATTCCTTTCTTACTAGTATTTCCTTCCTTGCAGCCGAATGTAGCAAGTATTTTTCTCCTTCCCGGCAACTTAACCTCCAACGCCAACACGGTGTGAGGTTTATTTGCGTTTCTCCGGTAATTGTTTTCAACTAGTCACTTCACTGTACTTTTATTTTTGATAGGTATGTGGCCTGTGGTGATCTGGGCCCATAACCTGTTGTAATCTTTTGTGTTTATTAAATTAAAACATATAACACTTTTTTAAGGCTCAAACAATGTTAGTGACCAGGATGACCGAGGAAGTGATGTTACATATATTATCTTGCACTACTGCTGCAGAGATGTGGCGAAAGTTAACGAGCATTTTTGAACAAAAAAGTGAAACAAGTATTCACATAATCCAGCAAAGATTCTTCCAATATAAATATGAAGAAGGAATGGAGATGTCAGTCTTCCTGTCAAAAATACAGGAGTTACAAAATGTTGTAATCTTTTGTGTTTATTAAATTAAAACATATAACACTTTTTAATAACTGGTTTTATTGACGATGTACGTATTACAAGAAGGATGACAGCAGTGTACAGAGCATAGATAAAAGAAACGAAATCCAAAAGGGTTGCCATACACAAGATGTTGCCAACTTTTAAACTAACATTATTATTATAGAAAATAATGTATTACATTGTATGTTTTAACACAAATGTCAAAAAATGACAGCTTCAAAAATAACATCTACCGAAATAGCGGGCTATTCAAAATAACACCTCTTATTGGAAAACCCTGTACATCTAATTTTTTATCTTTCCGTAAAAACAAATACTGTTTTAGAAACTGGATAAAATTATCTTTCCTTTTTATGCATTTAAAATAAATATTACTATTTCTAAATAATAAAATTTTAATATCAAAAGTGAATAATGTTGTCAAAAACACTAACCACATTTTTACTCCAATCATAGAAAAAATGAGAGAACTCGATATTTCAAAAAAACACGTTCACTTTATTTTGGGAATTTGTAAGAAAACTGTACCTTCACTTTTATCTCGTTCATGTAATAAAAAAATAAGAAATCATTTTTAAAGTTAAACCGATTGTTACGATAGCGACGCGAAATATGAATTATTCATTTTGCCTGTTTTTAGGATTTTATCAATGGATTCCAGTATAAATATTTGCGGCAAACTGGAAAGAATTATTATTTCTCTTTCTAATGCCAAAAAAATTAAGTATTTCCGCATGATAGAAAAAAAAAAAAAAACTGGACTCCCGGTCATATAAGATCCTCAAACCCTGGAAGGTTTAAGTTAAAACGAAGAGTGATTTTCATAATCTGTGCCTAAAAGTGCAGCGGTTAGGGAAATATTTACCTAAAAATTATTAATTCACTAACTAATGCCCTTTGTATAAGTATTTTATTCCTTTGATTGTGCCTTATCTTCCACTGGCGTCCCCAACTTCCTCTACCATTCACTTTCACACTGTTTATTCTCTTTTCACTTCATTCTTCATTTATTCCCCAGTTATCAGTGTTAAGTTAGCCTCTCAAGCTGGGCGTACTGTACAGGGCCTGCAGATACTTTAATAGTACACAACTGCTGACCCTGGACAAATCGCAAGTGCGCCCTACTGTCGTATTTGGCAGCCACCTCTGGTCTGGAGCCCCAACATACCTGAAAAACACCCTTGTCTCTGTGCTGAAACGGGCTGTCCGTTTGATAGACTCGCCTATCTTAACAAACTGATTACAATCTTTGGAGCACAGGCAGTGTGGATGCTATCCTTGTTCTTCCGGTATTACAATGGAAGATGCTCTGAGGAACTAGGCCTCATTGATCCCTTTGAGAACAGGTCGCTTCTACGATTCGTTCTTGAGTTCAACAGCTTGGCTGTGGAACAATTTGCCGGCCTCTGCGTTTCCACCCTCCTATATGTTAACTCCTTCTTCTCCTCAACAAGATCCTATACGCAGCATCTCCAAAGATGAACAAAATTATTTTTATGTGTGGAGTTAATGTAAAAAAAAGGAAAAAAACTTAACTATTTATAATAATCTATCCTGTTTTTCTTTTCAGATTCCTTTGCTGATCTGCTCAATGTATTACTTTTAAATTGAAGAAAATGGATCAGGTAACGCTTCTCTCTAGTCGAACAAATGATTCAATATGTGAAGAAGTCAACAAATCAAGTGGAGAAAAAGAAACAAAGGAATCAGAAATAAAAGATATACAAGTGGATATTAAAGAAGAAAAATATGAAATAACAGAACAAATAGATATCATTGATCATCAACCAGAATCAACTGAAAACTCACTAGGAATAACCATTCAGAAAGAAGGTGTTTCTCAAATAGAACATTTTAATAGCGATAATGTTTTGTTGAAATCAGAAACTGATGTGGAAAATAATAGCAATAACGATGACATTAATTCTAAAATGATAAACAATAAAAAATCTAAAAAGCTACTGAGACCAATTAGAGATATAAAAGAAAATATTGTTAAAAAATATATAACAGCGAAAAAAGCAACAGCTCATCGGCGCAATACTTCGTATCGATGCGAAACTTGCGGATATTCTACGCAACAAATCGGCACCTTAAAAGCGCATCTTCGAACGCATACCGGTGAACGGCCGTTCAAATGTCCGCATTGCGACTACAGCGGCACTATGAAAAGTAGCCTAATGAATCATATAAAGCGACACGAAGGAATTAAAGACTTTGCTTGCGAAATATGCAACTATCGCTGTACTGAAAAGGTGACCCTAACACGTCATAAACTCGTCCATTCTGAAGAGAAACCTCACTCGTGTCCATATTGTTTTTACAGCTGTAAAGATAGCAGCAGCTTAAAAAAACATATTATAATTCATACAGGGCAAAAACCTTACATGTGTAATATCTGCCAGTATTGTACTAGCGACAATAGTCGATTGCGTTCGCATATGCGTGTACACACAGATGAGAAACCCTACCAATGCACGCTTTGCGAATACGTTTGCAAACGCAGCTGCGAACTGCGCCGACATAATTCTATCCACACAGGCGAAAAGAACTTCCACTGCGATGTCTGCGAATATAAAACGCGTTTTAAAGCGCATCTCAAAGTCCATAAATACAGGCATACTCAAGAAAAACCATTTGCGTGTGACTTGTGTGATTTTATTACCAATACATTGGCTAGTTTAAAGAAGCATGGCGCTGTACACAACGAAGCTAAACCATTTTCTTGCGCCGACTGCGATTATACAAGTAAACAACCTCAAGGACTCAGGAGACACAGGAAAAAGTATCACAGCGAACAGGACAAAAGTTAATCAGTGTTGTTTTTAAATGATGTAACTTAATAATTGCTAATTTTGTACTAGGTACAAATCTCACAAAGATAATATGAAATATGAACTCGAAAATATTATAGAGCATTGTAGTCTCAAATTAATAATGATTTATTTATTTTATTTGAGAAGAAGATAATACAGGGTTTTCCAATAAGAGGTGTTATTTTGAATAGCCCGCTATTTCGGTAAATGTTACTTTTGAAGCTGTAATTTTTTGACATTTGACAAGTAGAAACTACGCCATTAATAAAAATGGAACTATACACGCTTCAACAACGCATTGAAATTATTATAATTCACTTGAGTGAATCAAATGCAAATCATCTTGAGTGATGAGGCCCATTTCCACCTCGGTGGCTTCGTCAACAAGCAAAATTGTCGCATCTGGGGCTCGGAAAACCTAAAAGTTATTATTGAAAAGCCTCTCTATCCTCAACGTGTGACTGTTTGGTGCGGTTTATGGTCCGGCGGAGTCATTGGATCTTACTTTTTCGAAAATGAGGCTGTAGCAACAGTTACGGTGCATGGATTGCTCTATCGAGAGATGATTAATGATTTTTTATGGCCGGAATTGGATGGTATTGATCTGGACAATGTTTACTTTTAACAAGACGGCGCTACGTGCCACACAAGCAACGAAACCATTGATCTTTTACGATTGAATATCAAAATAACACCTCTTATTGGAAAACCCTGTACTTTTGGGAATCTGGTAAGGAGACAATGAAAGAATGTAGTTGTTGTGTCACAGTGTTTATTCTGAGTCAGTAGAGTTGTGCAGTTAAGAGATGACTCTGGACCGATAAGGATGACACCAGGTGAAGACGGCGATGGTGTGGTCGACACGCGGGTCAGTGAGTCGACACCGGGTTGATGGAGACCGGACTCGTGGATGTGTTCTGCACTGGTGAAGATGTGGAGTCTTCCGGGTACTCAAGTGTGAACTAGGTAGCCGAAGGTGCGATGGACCTGGTCGACAGATGTACGGGAGATGCAGGCGGGGCCGAGACGCAGACCGGCGAAGGTGTCGCAGGATCTAGGCGCGTGAGGTCAGCGCTGACCAGGAATGTTAGCCGGGGCCAGGGTGCTGATGTGATCCCGAAGAGTCCATAATGATTTGTAGTCCGTGCAGAGCCGGGTGTAGGTGATAGTCCTGTAGAGGCGTGGTGAAGAAAGAGCGGAGCGCGACACTGGGGGGAACAGGCCATATCGGCCGACTCCTCAATACGCAGCAAGCAGTCGCAGCGCTCGCTTGTTGGTCACTCGTAAAACTGCTAATTAATGACGGACTAAGTACATCTCGGCTCGCCTCATTTTATAGGCGCCCAAATGCATCGAGAACATTTCAGAACTGTAGGTAGGAACGCCGAACGCTCGCATTGTGTCTAGAGTGTTCCCGCTACAATGCGTTTTGTATTAGCGAGCGTTCCAGAATATTCTCGTAGCATCGCTACGATAAATCTAAACTAAAAATAAAAAGATAATGGTCACAACTAAGAATCGAACCCAGGATCTCTTGTCTTACCAGGACAGCGTCTTAACCAGTGGAGCCTCGTGACTTTTGGGTGTACTAGATTGCTAATATTATAAAAAATTGCATTATTGAAGTTGTTGTAGCTGAAATTTC
Organism: Hesperophylax magnus; assembly: GCA_026573805.1. Taxonomy (NCBI): domain Eukaryota; kingdom Metazoa; phylum Arthropoda; class Insecta; order Trichoptera; family Limnephilidae; genus Hesperophylax; species Hesperophylax magnus. Next base: position 12,416,959 of record JAIUSX010000004.1, read on the forward strand.
CTGAAAATTTTCATACAAAAAATAAAATTTTGGAAAAAAAATAAAAAATCGTTTTCAGCTACAACAACATCACTAATGCCATTTTTGTAATATTAGCATTCTAGTACACACAAAAGTCACGAGCCGCCACTGGGTCCTTGACCACTCGACTATTGAGACCTAGTTATTAGATGTCACATTTGTTGATCTCATATTTTGAATGCAATATCATTTTGCAACTAATTTTTCCCAAATTTTGGTGGCTATCTTTTTAAATGATCACAAAGTTCTAATGAATTGGTTTGTAACGTAGAAAGTGTCTCGGATAAACATATCAGATTTTTATTTATAACTCACGTGGACTCAGCGTTGCGCGGGGACTTATGCATGTTTTGGGTAAAGTTGTGAGGTTCTGAGGCCTTTTTAAGATGTTATGCAATTTTGTAGTACATTATTTTGATGTATCATAAGGTTTAGCCAGCATTAGTAATGTAACCTGAAAATATTTTTTTTACGACTTAATTGCAAAACATCGACTTTTCTCTATTTTTGTTGTTTGTTTTTGGGGTGTTATGCCGTGTTGCGCTAACTCCTTCTTTAGCCGACGTTTCGGACAGCGTTGCAGTGTCCATCATCAGGGCAGATCCGGTAGATCCGAAGATGTGTGAATTTTGGTTGTCGAGTTTGTGCTTATTTATTTGTGGCCTGGGCCCATCCAAGTGCGAAATGCCAACGGAAGTGGCGACATCTTGTGGCGAATTCTGAAAGCTCAGTATTTATGTTAGCCTGGGTCCCGTCCAAGTGCGAAATGCCAACGGAAGTGGCGCCATCTTGTGGCGAATTCTAGAATTAGAAAACCGATTGACAGCGATTAGAGTAGATGTACCCAGTATCAAGGTATAAATGCAATGGTTTTATATTGTGTTATTATATGGTATTGGAGTATACTTAGACATGTTATTTGCGTTTAGCTTTGGTGTAGCCGTCAATTACCGTAATTGACGGTCAATTACCGTAATTGTAGTACGGTAATTGACGGCTACACCAAAGCTAAACGCAAATAACATGTCTAAGTATACTCCAATACCATATAATAACACAATATAAAACCATTGCATTTATACCCTGATACTGGGTACATCTACTCTAATCGCTGTCAATCGGTTTTCTAATTCTAGAATTCGCCACAAGATGGCGCCACTTCCGTTGGCATTTCGCACTTGGACGGGACCCAGGCTAACATAAATACTGAGCTTTCAGAATTCGCCACAAGATGTCGCCACTTCCGTTGGCATTTCGCACTTGGATGGGCCCAGGCCACAAATAAATAAGCACAAACTCGACAACCAAAATTCACACATCTTCGGATCTACCGGATCTGCCCTGATGATGGACACTGCAACGCTGTCCGAAACGTCGGCTAAAGAAGGAGTTAGCGCAACACGGCATAACACCCCAAAAACAAACAACAAAAATGCTTTTGGCCGTGAGAATCTAAAAACTTACCTGACTTTTCTCTACTTTCTATAAATATAATATGCATGTATTATACAGAGTGTATCGGCATGTACCCGACAAACTTTAACCAGCTATTCCTTAGCACATTTGGATTAAAAAATGTTATGGGCACTTTGATGTCCGGTATTCATATTTTATATATATTCATATTTTCACCACATGTCACCACTGTTTTATCCTTTGTCAAAGTTTGAAAACCCATCTGGCAATATTTTATTCGAGTTTCGTTGAATAATGTAAGTACGTACCTACATTGGCGCGCTTTTACAATCACAACGAAATGGCATGCCACCATTCGTCTTATTTTTAACTATTATTATTTAGTGTGTATGAAAGAGCGAGGACTATTTTTAACACACTTTCTAATAACAGCTGTTGAACACGAGAAACAATGCTAATGACAGTGACGAAGTGTGGATTTTTTATTTTTTTTTTATTGAAAAAATATGTTACCGGACAGCAAAGTGCCCATAACATTTTTTACTCCAAATGTGCTAAAGAATAGCTGGTTAAAGTTTGTCGGGGACGTGCCGATACAACCTGTATATATACATATATAACCCTTCCGGAAGAAATTCTCTGAATGATAGTGGACACCTTACCGAAATCCGTTGCATAGTTTAGGAGAACTAAGCGCACAAACAGACAGACGCCGATAGCTAGAATATAGCAAGATATTCTTGAACAACTTTTTCTTTAAGTTTTTTGAAGGTTGTACGCAACAATGTAATACATCATTGAAGACGATAATACTAATAAATTAATTTATGTTTGGGGAATATGATAAAACCCCCATGAGATTGTCTTCTACGAAATTTCATCTTTTTTATTTTATTAAATAGAGCGAGAACTTTTAGAATTTTTTCTAAAATACAGAAACGTGCCGAAGATATAAGCCGTCAAAATGTTGACATCTACGACTGGCCGAAAAGCGTGTGACATCACGGTACATACAATGGCTGGCATGATTGTGTATGTTTTACCCAAGTTTAAAAGCTCATAACTTCGTCGTTTTTTGAGATATCGAAAAACTAATTTTACTGTCGTAACCTCATTCAAATTAAATTTGAAAAAAAAACAACTCTGGTGAATTTATATTAGGACGGTGGATATTCCCGGGTATGCATGACTATTCTCAAATAATGCGATGTGCTGGTTATGTAGAAAAATCTTTGTGTGACTCCTAACAACAGCGCCCCTGTCTATAGTGTAAAGACGAGGAAACTATGTCGCCACCCGGTTGGGCAGCGTTGCGAGGAAAGTTACAATGGGGACTGTTGGAAGGAATATATTAATGCTTTATAAATAATAAATTAACAGTATATATGAAGGAGGATATAAAGATGCCAGTAGCTCATTCCACATAGGAGGTGACTTACACAAAACGAGCCAAAGAAACGACTCATTCTCATGAAGTCAACATCAACTGTAATTCAATTTGGTAGGCGGGAATGGGTACCGCCGCCCTGGGAACCATTTATTGGATGACCAACACCTCTGCCACAGGTCACCCCAAGTGGTTCGCTACGTTTGGTGACTTAGCAGGGGTGCCCGGGTTCATGGGTTAAGGTTTGCCCAGGTCTTGGTGGCGGGTGCGTCGGCCCACCATCTGCGTGGCGGGCCGGTTGGGAGATGCTGGTTGAGGGAGACCCTTTACAACCGGTTACCGCTGTCCGGGCCGCTCGATAGTACAGGGGCCCGACCCTCAGGCTCACGACTAAGGGTGGGCTGCCCCATCAGCGAGTGACAAAACCCTGCCACTGCTGTTGTGCCGGTTCGTGACCGGAGGGGACCCAGCAGCAGCGTTTGGGGCGCATTGGATGCCCTCTCCAGCCGGACTCTCCCAGCCTATCGCCTAGCACCGGAGTGGGTGGGCTGAAACCAAACGCTCATCACTCCTGGACAGCCTGAACCCCAGATTCCTACCCACCCCTCATACCTTTCCTTTCCAGACCTTTCCTTTCACCTCCTACCCTTACAAAAAAAAAAAAAAAAAAAACTTAAAATTCATGAACATACAACACAACAATTTTAACATCGTTACAGCGGCGAGTAGCAGGCGTCCCCGGTGCGGGCCAAAACTGTTGGTAAATTTTGCCAACATTCACGGCCTGCACACAAATTTAAATTCCGTCCATCACCATCTTTTGTCCCAACGTCCCAACCTTCTTTTCCTATCCGAAACTCAGATAGCCGAGCCGCCAGACTCCTCCTATCTGGACTGCCCGGGCTTTACCCTCGCAAGCAAATTCCGACTCAAAGGAGGAGTCTGCCTCTATAGTCGAGCTGACGTCAACTGTGTACGACTATTGAGTCTGGAAAACTCCAGATTCGACGTAATGTGGGTGCGCGTCAATCTTGCCAGTACGGCAAGATTCTACGCATGTCTATACCGCTCACCGAACCATAGCGAATCAGACACTTCCGAACTCTTCAAACATTTGAGCGATACTATTGATGATCTCTTGCCCCGCTACCCTTCGGCCGAGTTTGTTGTTCTGGGGGACTTCAATGTTCATAACGAACCATGGTTGAAGTTCTCAGGCCCAACGGACTCGGCTGGCCGACAGGCGGAATCCTTTGCCATTTGCTACGGATTAGAGCAATTGGTTCAGGAGCCTATAAGGGTTCCTGATGTCCAGACTCACCGCTCCAATCTGTTAGACCTATTCTTAACTACTGTGCCACACGGTTATAAGATTGACGTCACAGCGCCTCTGGGATCATCTGACCACTGCCTAGTGACGACATCAATCCCCGTTAGCCTCAGACCAACCAATGAGAGGCTGAGGAGAAAAGTGTGGCACTATAAGTCAGCAGATTGGTTCGGTATGGGGGCCCATTTCAACGCTTTTCCGTGGTCAGCTGTTTGTTTTCGGACTTCGGACCCTTCAAGATGTGCCCAGGAGATTGGTGAAGTCATCAAATCTGCGATGGATGGCTTCATACAATCGACTACTAAAGAAACTGGTGTGGGCTTAAAGCCGTGGTTCAGTCGACAATGCTCCGAAGCAGTTCGACGAAAAAACGCGGCTTACCGAGCCTACAACACATCTCGAACGCCCGAAAGCAGATCAGCATACAACAAATCGGCAAAGGAATGCAAGAGAATCATTAATAGGTCAAAATTCGAACACGACCTGCAGATCAGCAAAAAGCTGGCTGCCTGCCCGCATGGCAGCAGAGCATTCTGGTCGCTTGAGGGCTCAATAGGTCGGAATTTTTGCAAACTCAGTTTGCCACCTCTTACCAGACCTGACGGCTCACTAGCAAACACCGCCACCGAAAAGGCTAACCTATTAGGGAAAATGTTTGCGGAAAACTCGACCCTCGACGACGGAGGTGCTGTTCCGCCGTCGGTTCCTCACTGCGGCTTCTATATGAAAAAGCTGAGGATCCGGCATCGGGATGTACTCCACGTCATACGGGGGCTCGATGTTAACAAAGCTAGTGGACTTGATGGAATACCTGCCCTGGTATTGCAGAGGTGTGCTGCGGAAATAGTTCCAGTTTTGACAAAGCTCTTCAAAATGTCCCTGAAGTGTGGCACTGTGCCCTCTGGTTGGAAAAAAGCGGTCATTCAACCTATTCCCAAGAAAGGTGACCGCTCCAACCCGGCCAACTACCGCCCCATAGCGATCACATCAGTTCTGTCCAAAGTGATGGAACGTGTGATCAACGACAAACTGCTCACATACCTCGAGAAGAACAAAATTATCAACGACTGTCAATACGGATTCTGGCGGAACCGCTTGTGCGGTGATCTTCTCGCGTATGTGACGCATGTTTGGGGGCGGTGCCTGGAACGTCACGGTGAGACCCAAACGGTCGCACTAGACATATCCAAGGCCTTTGACCGGGTCTGGCACCGAGGACTTGTCAACAAATTGCATTCTTACGGACTTCCCGCATCCCTGTGTAAGTGGATTGCTGACTTTTTGAGGGATAGGTCGATTCAGGCGGTTGCTGACGGTTTCACCTCTTCCTCGCACTCCATAAATGCTGGCGTCCCACAGGGATCGGTTCTGTCTCCGACTTTGTTTTTGTTGCACATCAATGACCTTTTGACATGTGCACCGATTCATTGTTACGCGGATGACAGTACAGTTCATGATTGCTTTTTGTTTGACAAGCCCCCAAAGGGCACACAAACTCCAACGGCTCGGAGGGCTTTGAAGCAGAGAATGGACGGTTATCTCGAGAGTATTTCCTCCTGGGGTAAAAATAATCTCGTCGAATTTAATGTTTCAAAGACCCAATCCTGTCTGATTACGTCTAAAAGGGATCCAAATGATAATCTAGTCTCCTTCAACGGAAGCAATCTTCCGAACAGGCCTTCCATTGATATGCTTGGTATGTATATAATAATAATATATAACTCTATCATATTCACCTCTACTATAACCGACCACTATACAACAATTTTATCTATTACAAAAAAGAAAATACAAAGATCGCAGCCCTACCCAATTATCGTGCAGAAGACAGAAACCATATGGAATGAAGTAAAACAACAATTACTAAATACAAACTGGATAAACCTACTAGAGAACCTTGATACAAATAGTGCCTGGAGTAAATTCATTGAATATATAACTCATACCATCACGTCAAATACCAAATCAATAGAAAAAAAGATTTCATATAAAAATCAACATCTGCCAGGTAAGTATGTTTTGGTATCTTTTCTAAATAACAAATGTAGACCCTAGGAAATAAATTGTACAGCGCCCTTGAGGTGATTTTTCACAAAAACGGCGCTCTACAAGTTATCCAATTATTATTATCTGAAACCATGGATAACCCAAAGCGTTATAAATTGCATTAGAAAAAGAGATGAACTACACAGGAAAGTTAGTTTAAATCCTTGTGATATTTTTATACAACGATATTATAAAAGATACAGAAATATTTGCAAAAATGTTGTACGCAATGTCAAAGAAAATTATTATAAGAAAAAAATAGACGAATGTAACAATGACCCACGCAAATTATGGAAGATCATTAATGAAATTACAAGTGCAAAATCATCCCATAACAAAAGCATAGATGAACTAACAATTGAAAATACCCAAATCTCTTTCGAAAAGCATCCGGAAAAAATTCTCGAATACGTAAACGAATTTTTTACAAATATAGGGTCAAAATTGGCAAAGCAAATCAGACATCCAAAAACTAGCATTTTTAAAAAATCCTAATGAATACAAATCATTAGTAAAAATATGGCTGAAAGAGGTCAATGAAAAAACCCTAATGAAAACACTAAAAACGATATAGAAGACACTAAAAACGACATAGAAGACACTAAAAATGACATAGAAGACAAATAAACCATATTTAAATAACTTTAGTCCGCCTCGGCACAGGACCCCCTAGTGAGGAGGACTAAGAAATACAATATTTTATACTTAATTTCACCATTATATTTTGTATGTAACAATTATTTTATATAGTCGCTAAAATAAAAAAAAAATAAAAATAAAAACTATAAGTGACCAGCTCAGGTACGGGGCTCCATCGAAGCCAGAGTAAAGTTGGCCTCTCAGAAGCTGGGCGTACTGTACAGGGCCCGCAGATACTTTAATAATACACAACTGCTGACCCTGTACAAATCGCAATTGCGCCCTACTGTCGAATTTGGCAGCCATCTCTGGTCCGGAGCCCCTAAATACCTGAAAAAAACCCTAGACTCTGTGCAAAAACGGGCGGTCCGTTTGATAGATTCCCCAATCTTAACAAACGGACTGCAATCTTTAGAGCACAGGCGTCAGGTAGGTATGCTATCCTTGTTCTATCGGTATTACAATGGAAGATGCTCTGAGGAACTAGCGTCATTGATCCCTTCGGCACCGGTGCGTAGTCGGGATACACGCCAAACGCGTGCCCAACATTTGTACACAGTTGACACTTGTCACATGAGAACGGGTCGCTTCTACGATTCGTTCTTAAGTTCAACAGCTCGGCTGTGGAACGAACTGCCGGCCTCTGTGTTTCCTCCCTCCTACAACATGGGACTCTTCAAGACCCATGTTCACTCCTTCCTCTCCACAAAAATACCCTCCACACAGCATCCCCAAAGATGACATAGGCCCTGAGGGAAATTATTTTCTTCAGGGCCTCCTGTGTGGAGTTAATATAAAAAAAAAATAAATAAATAAAAAAAAAACTGTGAACGAGTGTTCCGTTCATGTTCGTCGCGTTTCATGTATGTGCACCGGGGATCAATGCTGCTAGCTCCTTATAGCAGGCTACATTAAGATACCTGTAGAACAGATATGTTGCCTGTTGTATGCTGATGATGCGGTGCTGATTGCTAACAGATTGTAAGATCTATAGTCTCTGGTATCTAGGATAAACGAAGTATGTATGAGTTAATGATGAATGTAAGTAAGTCTAATGTCATGGTGTTTGAAAGAGAAAGTACGAAAACAGTGTGCAATATAGTTGTGAATGAGGAATACTTGGAGCAGGTGGATGAGTTTGTGTATTTAGGAAGTATGTTCTAGAGAGATGGGAAGGCTGACAGAGGTATTGAAAGAAGGGTAAATGCAGGTAACTCCATTAATGGAGGACTGAACGCAGTTGGCGCTAACAAAAAATTGTCCAAAGAAGCGAAGCTAGCAGTCCTCAATGGAGTGCTGGTACCTACACTGATGTACGGAAGTCATGGAACTGGCACAGAAAGGATGAAAGTAGACTGAATGCTGTAGAAATGAGATCCTTGAGGCGTATGTGTGTAAAACCGTGAATGATCGTGTGAGAAATGTGGAGATCTGCAAAGAGTACAAGGCTGATGTAAGCGTAATGAGTAAGTTCAAGAAAGGGATGCTTAGATGGTTTGGGCATGTAGAGCTAATGAGCGAAGAAAAGAGTGTAAGGAGAGTATATGATGCAAATGTGAATGGTAGCAGAAGTCGGGGACGCCCGAGGAAAACATGGCTCGACCAAGATAATCAGATACTTGAGTCGAGAGTCAGAATAATAGAAGAGTATGTATGAATGTGAATGTAATTCGACTCCATATCTCATTCCGGTGCAGAGATATTGTGTTCAGTATTCCTCGGGCGTCCCCGACTTCTTCTACCATTCAAACCACTCTCTAAAAACTCCTGGCACTAATAAGAACAAAATTTGAAATTTTCATTGATATCGGTCGACTACTTTTCGAGTTTTGCGAGCACAAACACACGCAGGCTTAATTTTTATATGCTAAGATTATTATTGATTTCAAAAACAATCTAAAATCACACATTGCGAAATGGTTCCAACTGGCTACAACGTCATTTTTTACATAGAAAAAGCCAATGTCTGGTAAGACAGCTGTCACTAATGTCACCCGGCGTGACATCAACATGAATAAAAACGAAGATAATAAATTTATCTTAGGTATAAATACATGACTCGAGAATCTTCATTAACTTACTTTGAAATGTGATGAATTGTTCTAATTCATACAGGAGTGGAGACTTATTACTGTAACTATTTATATAGAAATTAATGTTTCTGTGTTTAAGCTCTGCAGACTCAAAAACTACTGAACCGATATCGCTGTAAATTTTTAAGTTTGTTCTTATTATTGCCAGGAGTGTTTAGAGAGTAGTTTGAATGGTAGAAGAAGTCGGGGATGCCAGAGGATAATTAAACTCACTATCTGTTATATCTGCCTTACTTTACAGATTTAAGTGTTGGGAACTCTTTGTTAAAAAGTAAAAGGTTCTATTTATAATTATTTTTTTTAATATCAACGGTATAAAATATACCATATACAGTAAATTATAAACAGTGACATCAGAAACTATACAATCAACAGAAACTCTAGACAGATATAAAAAGTTAGAGATACAAGTACATGCAAAACTTATAGGTAGACTAGGTTACATTCATAGACATATGAATATTAGTAGACCTGCCCTAAGTGATTAAAAGCGTATTATCCCCACTCCCCATACCGGTTCCATTGAGCCGGCTGGGCTCGCGTTTGGCCTCAAATGAAATTTGAAAACGTGACGTCATCATTCTTGTGCGAACTATGGTCGAGGCATCATCGGTTCATTTTACTAAATAACACGGCAAAATTTTGACTTGTACTATGAAAACTGGTAAAAATAGATGTGAAAAAAGAGAATAAACCCAATTGTCGTATTAGATTCCATATATAAGCATTATTTTACTTTATTTTAAGCATATTCACATCGTATAATATGAATCAGTTGTTACTATCACATAGAGAAACGTCTGGACGCGAAACACAAAGCTGGTTGGTTGCTGGGAAGTAAATTATGAACATTTATAAAAGTGTCTTAACTAAATACTCTGAAACTAACTACGACTCTGAAAATAAAAGCTGCCTTACTTTGCCGAATTTGGACTTCGCAAATTTGTTCATAACGTGGCGAGTAATTTGCGCTCCCATGTAAAAATGTCTATTCATTCAAAGCAGATTTTACTTTAAAGAAGTAAATGGTGATATTATAATGCGAGATGCCTATTTACTGTCAGATTGATTTATTGACGAATCACAGTCAGCTTCACTCGTTCCCTCGTTCCCTCGTTCTTCAACAGTTGATTTTACCCCTCGCCCATATCTTCTCGTCTATTAATTCCTATGTCTGTGGTTACATTAGTATTGATTGAAATATATGATAGTATAGATACATGATATAATATATTACAATAAATAGCTAAAATGTATGCATTTATTTTCAGGTTTTGGTTGAAAGTAGGTAAATGCCAATCAAGCTGTTGGTTCACCGTATTGAATATTATTATTGACCCAAGTTTCCTCAGTTGCCACAGGCAGTTCATTTTATATACATATTTATTTGACTTTTTACGTAAGTATGAGTAGACTTACATTTTATTGGTCATGATTTAAAAGATATGATATTAAAGCCTTTTTGTACCTAGCTTCTGTGCAGTTAAACAGATCCGCTACATCTGCGTACCTATTACCAATTTCATGTAATCTAGGTACAAGCGAGTGTTTGAAATGTTCAGTCTTAGAATTGTTACAATTAAAGAGGGTTTTAGAACGAGTAGCTCTCATGGGTACATGAAATTCAATGAGGTTAAATCAAGGCTGTCTACCCTACCATTTACAATTTTGAACATATATATTAAGTCAGATATAATTCTTCGATCTGAGAGTTTTAATAAATTTAATTTTTTCACTAAGTAATTATAGTTTATACTTTCAATGGGAATACCGAGTTTAAAGTTAATGTATCTTAGGAATTTGTGTTGCATTTTTTCTATTGAATCTGAATGTATATTTTATAATGGGGGGATCAGATCGAGGAGTTATATTCGACGTGACTTCGAACTAAAAATATATACAAAATTTTCAAGGTTGAAATATTTCTGAAGCCTCTGGAGTTTCGAAGAATGAATCCAAGCATTTTCATTCCCTTATTGTTAATTGAGTTTATATGAGATATAAAGTTTAATTTATAGTCGAAAATTGTGTTTATTTACGTTACAAATAATAGGTGTGGATTTAGCTATACTGTTCATTACCCGAGGGTTGGTAATTATCTCGTTCTAGAAGCTTGTTCCCTGTCAATCTCATCTCACAAGTACCTGTTACACTCTAGCGACATCTGTCGGACTCTGGAGTAAGCTTTATGACTAGCGCCATCTATCGCTTAAATACTCAACTTATTACCATACATCACACTATCCCTGCACAGAATGAGGTACTGAATCGATATAATGTAGCTTTTTAATAGTAACAATATGGTATACGCTAGAAAATGATTGAAAAAGTCATGTAGGCCCGAGGAAGACTTCTTGAATTATCTCTGCACTGGAATGAGATACATAGTCGAATTAAAGTCAATATAATATGGTATCTTTTAATAATATATACCATATTATATCGACTTGTGTGTGTGGATTTTGTGGAGTGGATTTCATGACACTACTTGGAGTGGATGGTAGAAAAAGTCGGGTATGCCCTAGGAAGCCATGGCATGATCAAATAAATCAAATGCTTATACGTTGTAAAACTTGGCATTTGTAATGACGATGAATAAAGAAAGGTGTTTAAATAGAATGCACAACTCAGTGGCTGAGTTGACATTGCGTCTTGGTCCCACCCAGGCGTAGTGTGTTCAATTCCTGGGCTGGCTATGCCCTCCATCACAACACAAGCAACATTTTCCCTTTACTCTGTTGGTAGTAAGAGATTTTCAAATATTGTCAGGTTATTCGTAACCCAGGAATGTTCCTCGAAAACGACGTGGCATAATCAAATACTTTAAAAAGTAAACTTACCTATTAAATTGTTTAGAGTCATATTATTTACATTTAAAAATACACCCAGTTTTAAGGTACACTAGAACAGTGGTCCCCAACCCATGGTCCGCGGCCCTGTTTCGGGCCGTAGATCAACATGCCATCACAATAATGTTGTTGTCATCTTAAATCTATAGTTTTCTCATAGTTAAAGTACTTTTCTTCAAGCAGAGATGGTGCTACTTCCGTGCGAAGCTAACATACCGATGTTCTAGCGCACATATGATATTAAGTGCAGAAAAAAAATTAAGTGTTTATAAAGCATTTATCAAGATTACTTACTTTGTAAATAGATGTTTCGTGGGAAATTTTCATTATTTATTTCGTCTAGAATGGATAAAAAATGGATTTTCTCATTAATTTTGTTTCTTTACATCTTATATATAACCTGAAGTATTCTTTTAAATTGAATTTTCAAATTTCATTTACCACATGTGCTAATATAATTTATTTTTGTTTCGGTTAGTTTATAATTTTCTAGTATTTCAAATAAGTAACTCAAAGATTGTATTTCATGCCTCTATGTATGTATAATGTTCACTAATCTGGTAGGTACCTACCCGAATGGCTTAGCATCTCTGGACTATGCGTCCCGGAAAACATTGGTGTGAGACAGTCAACTCTTAGATCAGCAACATCATCAGCTGTAGGCAGACTGATGGAACCTAAGCGCAAGCCAAATACTAAGTTTGGTGATCGCGCTTTCGGAGTATCTGAGCCGAAAGCTTGGAATATACTCCCTCCGGAACTAAGATACATAACAAGTCCAACAGAATTCAGGTCTAAACTAAAAACTTACCCTTTTAAGCTGTCATAACCTTAAATTAAATATATCATTCCTAAGATAAAGTCTAGTAATATCCAATTTTCCAATTATTTCTTAAATCCTATATCTAAATTTCGCTAATAAACAATTAGTTAATGTTAATTAAGTGTTAATCTTAAGTTACCTACCAGGTAAGTATTGTACTGTATATTATCTCCATATATAGTTAGTAATAACATAGATAGATCATTGTAGAAATGTATTATATATTTGTACAGCGCCCTTGAGGTGATTTTGCACACAAATCATGCATTATTATTATTATTAGTCTATTTTGATAAAATACTTCAAACTATTTGTCATCTTGCTTTTCGGTGTTCTATTTTCTCTTACTACTGTTGTATGTGGTTTATTTATACTAATGTTGTTTGGAAAATTTGGCATCTGCAAGATTGAATAATTTTCTTTTCCCAACCACCATATAACAAATTGATTGATGTGCCACCTGATAAGAGAATAATCTGCTGCCCATGTTGCATGGGCCAGTCGAAGCCTTACTATTGCAGGAAGGGATCTCCTTGCACGTTTTTACTATACGTTTCAGGCAATTCTTGTCCACAATCTTTGAGGTGAGAACGCTGCGTAATAATTTGTCAATTGTTATACTTTATAGGGTATAAAGCCCGCCTTTGTTGGGGCTATTTACTCGTACCAACGACATTTGTGCGTTAGGCTATTGATATGTCAACTTCTAGAAGGTCGATAAGGGCCTCTTCTTTACTTATAGTTTTTTGAATTTTGACATATTTATGAGATGCCATATTGGGATTGGGTGGGTGTAGAGATAAAGGGTGATATTTAAAAAAATGATAATAATAAATATTTTTTTACTATTATTTTCACAGTTGCTAGGTTTTCTACATAATTTGGTTAAATACATAGTTCCGAAAGATTTTTTTTGCTAAACTACTCTAAATACTACTGAATATCATAACTATAAGTATTTCACAATCGTAAATCAAAAGAAAATGCCATTTTCATCACTCGGTCAAATATTTTCAATGCTAATTGATTATGGAACCAAATCCCTGAGATATTGCGATAGATTGGAACGGTCTAACTGGTGAATATTTTAGCTGGTTCTTGTTTCTATATTAGTGTTTCTTCTATCATCTGTTTAAGTGATATTGATCGAGTCGGGTAGAGTTTTTTGGGTTGATCCGTGGTAGGACGATGTAATATATAAACTTCTTAGTCCTCGCATGAGACTGGGACCTTGAAGTAAGCTTCTCCGTTGGGTCTCTGCTGGCTCTCGTTGAGTTGAGGGTTCTGACCATTCTCGATCTGTTCCTTGTACTTCTTCACCTGAGAGTTCTTGGAGGACTGGCAATGGACCTTAATCTGGAGGAAGACAAACACAAGATTAAATTTCAAGATGTTGAAGATGATACAGATAATGTACTAGATACAAACACTATAAATTTTAGAATATCCAAGGAAAGTAAATCAGGAAGCAGAATTTCCCTTGAAGTTGTCTTGATTTGAAATGGTAAATTTTGATTAATTTTTTTATGTGACACAGTGAAAAGACGGGAGAACTATGTTGCCACCCGGTTGGGCAGTGTTGTTTGGCGGGTTAAGGTAGGGGCTGTAGGAAGGAATTTATTAATGCGGATGTTGAAGAGGCCTGGATTATATGAAGGAGGACAAACAGATACCGGTAATCCACATATTAACCGACTTACACAAAAACCAGTCAAAGAAACCACCCCTTCTCATGAAGCAAACATTAACTGTGTACGAGTGTTCGTTCACGCACATGCACCGGTGTATAGGGTATCAATGCTACAAGCTCCTTAGAGCAGGCTCCATTAAAATACCTGTAGAACAGACTCCGGATGCCGATATTACATCTGTGCTTCAGCGATGGCAATCGTTCTCTTAACGAAGCATGGTCGATCCCAGAGGTGGGTCCCAAATTCAATTGGGGGTAGTCGTGATTGATATTATAGATTTATTAGTGAGGGTAACGGACTTACTCTGAGTTGAGTTTCTCCCTTAGGCTGGGTGTTGGATGGGCATGCGGGGAGTGACCTGTATGTGAAGCAAGTCTGTCCATTCTGCTCGTAGTACTGCACCTGCCGCTGGAGGTTGTTACCCTGGTTCTGCCCATAGACCTTTGGCTTCCTCAGTCCCTTCTCGTTGTTCTGGCCTTCCTGGCTCTCTTCGCTGGAGGAAGAAGAAGACGAGGATGAAGAGCTGCTGCTGGAGGATGACGAACTTGAAGAATCGCCTCTCTTGAAACGGTTGTTATCCTGGTTGGAGTACTTGTAGCCGGAAGAGCTAGGAGAGTTTGGGCTACGTGACACGCAATACTCTTTCTCTGCCTGCTCGTTTAGCTCCTTGCAAGGGCTGTCACAGGTGGTAGGAAACATGATCCAGCTGGCGGCAGTGTAAACAGGGTTGCTGTGGTAGCAGTTCTTGGGAGCGATGAGATCGTATTTCTCCCCAGACATAGCGCCGCAGACTCCCCTTGTGCTGTTCCTGTAGGTCTGGGTTCCTTCAATATGGAGACGCTGGCCATCGTACACTACGAAGAGATCGCCTTCGCCAATCTCCATGAAACTTTCTCCACTGAGGGTCCACACCCTCAGAAGTCTATAATCTCCAGAGAGTCCCCACAACTCGGCGACCTCGTGGTCCTTGACGATTTTGGGTTCGCCGTTGACCTTCAATTCATTTTTGCTGATATCTACGAATAGTTCATCGTTCTGGCTATCCCTGAAAACAGAATATTAAATATAGAATTAAAATCATTTTAAAACTACCCTTCTGGAATGTTAGATTAACGATCTGTCAATCCAGGCTGACGTTTAACTATATACTCAAGATGATTTACCTGTAGAAGATGTGAACTCTGCTTCCACTCTCACCGCCTTCGTTCCTCATGATAACGGTTGTTTGCCTGCCGGAAGATTGTTCATTGTTGGACGATCCCTTCTGAGGAGATGAATCGTTCTGCATGATCACGTGCCAGCAGTTTCCAATGGTGTAGTCGATAGTCAGGTTGGAGAAGGTATTGACCTGGTTGCGGTCAATATCGCAAGTAGCTAAAGATTAAAACAAAAACATTTAGTCAGCTATTGGGTGAGAGAAAATAGAACGAAATTTTTGTCTGAGTCTGAAACAAGTAAGTAGGTGAGTGTTTTATGTATGGGTACTCACGGTTCAGTTGCTGACCGAAGAATTCGTTGAGCAACCTCCTGTAGGTAGGAACAGATGGGTGGAGGGCGATGATCCTAGAGATGAAAGGAGTGACCTGGATATCCGTTAAGATAAGCACAGCATGAGGTGTGTTGATAGAGACATTCAGGGTGGTGTAATCTGGATGAAGGCGACCCTCGACTTCCAAGTTGTTGGACTTGCCCTTGTAGTCAACCCAGTTCTCTTCAACGTTGAAGTAGTTGTATTTGCGGACCAGGTCGTACAGCTTGTAAGTGTAGTTCTGAGCCTCCAGCCCGATGTTTTCATAAGCAGCTTGGATCTTGAAGACATCCATGGTGTTGGCGCGGAGGGTGATATTCCTGCAAGCGGGCATGAGGTTATTTCCATGGGCCATCTCCTTCTGGCACTGCTTGGCTTCTGGGGTGGTCTGCAGGTAGTCTTTGCGTTCGTTAGATTGTTTCATGTGTGCTGCAACGTCGATAGTTGAGTCTTGCTTTCCGCTCCCGCCGTACCTAATGTGAGCCTGGAAGTCTGAGAAAGTCTTGAAGTTCAAGGCTTGTTCGTAGTTGAAAACTGGAGCCAAGGGCATCTTGCCGGCAGCGGCAATGGTGAGCTGGAACTTCTTGTCGTTGACATTATTCTTCCTGTAGCTGAAGAGACCGTGAACAGTCTGTTGAACGGGGCTTTTGGCTCCGGCGGCTATCATCACATATTCGGCGTTCTTCTGTCCTTCGAAACGAACTCCGGCGACAATGAGTCTGGCCTGTGCACCACGGATGCCTTCAGACACCTGTTTCAATATGTTACTCTGGGTATCCTTATTGAGGGGATCCCTGGAGGAGGACATTTGATTGGCGGCATCCTTGGGAGATTTCCAATCCTTTCCACTCTCCTTGGCCGCGGTCCACTGTCCGGCCTTGCCATTGCTGTTCTTATTGGAGTCTACAAAACAATAAATTTATAACTGTTAATAACTTGGAAATTTTAATTAATACTAAGAACCTTTTTTAAAGCATCATAGTATACGAGTACTTACAGTATGAAGCGAATAGTTTCATCTTCTTAGTGGAAGACTCATTGGCGAGGTATTGAACTGTCACGTTGGTGCGGCTGAGAGAGTTGTGAGCGCGGTGGGGGTGGTGGAGGGTAAGGATCAGCTCTTGCCTGGGCTTGATGGAAGGCCAGGAAGGCTTCTGTTCGTACTCGGCCATCACGGAGAAAGCCATGCCGATAGTTTCAGCGCCATGAACTCCGTTATAAGACCATTGAGGCTTGGAGCTTCCAGCAACCTTCCTGTTCTTGCTGGCGGAAGGAATTTCATTGGTATTGGCTGAGCGCTTAACGGTATAAGGAATGACGCTGTGGTGATAAATCTGGACGTTATTGTTGGAGTTCAGTGGGCTGACCTCTACGGAAACATGATTTTTGACCCAGTCGAGGTCAATGTGCCACTTGACGGGGATCTGAACCTGGTTCTTGTGCTGAACTCCAGCGGTGAAGTGCTGGTGTCCCATGGGGCAATAGAAGCCAACTCTGCCATCGTAATCGGAAGCGAAAACAGCGTTTATTTCACTGGTAGCGTTGAACGCCTGGAACTTGGATCTCTGGAGTTGGAATTTAGCTTGGACGCGTCCGTTGACATTGATGGCCACTGGTGCCTTGAACTTGTAATAGAATGGTACTCCCATGATAAGTGGGAACATTACTTCGACAGACTCTTGGTTATAGAACTTGGTGTAGTTGTACTCCATTCCCTTGTTGAGCTTTTCGGGCAGTTGGTACATATTCTTGACAAACTGATTGATGGAATCACCTCCGAAAGCGAAGAAACGTTCTTGGTTCATGAGCTTGAAGTAGAAGTTGGCTTCTAGGGGATTTTCGCTGTTCCGTTCGATGTGCAGAGCCTTTGCGATGGCTTCAGCGGATTCTTTGGCTAATCCAGCGTACTTGTGGGAGCGCTGCTGGGTTTGTGAATTGGTCACAGAGTTGAAGATCTGCTCGTAAAGCTGGCCAATACTTGAAATACTTGCGCCCACCTAGAATGAGATTGATTTGGATTTTATTGTGAAAAAAACTTGGTTTCATAATATTTTAGCGATGCACTGCGAAATAATGCATAAAGGAATCACATACCCTAGGAGCTTTCATCCAGGAACTGAGCTTGTCGTTGTAGACATAGCTAAAGGCTTTGGGAAGGATGCTGTCATCACTGCCGATGTATCCGAGTGCCTGAAAGAATCCTTGGTTCTTATGGCCTTCGGTCTGATAGTCTTCCATCCACTTGGTAGAGTAGGCGGCGCCGTACGCCTTCTTGCTCAACATTGGCTGGGCGGCCTTCGCGTACCTAGACCTGTTTTTAACAATTAAAAAAAATAGATTTACATTAGATATGAAATTCCGAGAGTAGCTGTTTTTTGATAATTCATTGAATGATTTAAAAATATTTACAGCTTCTCATATTTGGGTCCGTTGAGACCGGCAGCAGCATTGATGGCGGACTGCACGGCGGAGCGGACCTGGTAGCTGGGATCAGTGTTGGTGGACTGGGCGATACTCATGAGCATAGTGGGGGTGGGGTCGGATTTCATCAGATTGAAGACTGCGGAGACGCGAACTTCATAGTCGTCTCCCTGATTGTGGATGATGCTGAACAGGTTGTAGCGGGCCTGTTCTGGGAACAGCTCTGCTACGTGATTATAGTTGATGACCATCTGCGTGCGCAAATATGTGCTGCACGGACTTTTGCCTTCCAAGTAAGGACCGAATACGCCGAAGATTGCGGGGTGTCCCAAATTACCGATGGCCTTGATGTAAACTTGAGCTTTCTGGCTGTCTCCTTGCTGAATCGCGGACTGGAGTTCCTTTTCCAAGTAAGGCAGAACTTCTCGCCACACAATCTGGTAGTTCTTGTTGGCGAGACGTCCGTAGGTATGAGTTGGGTAGTAGTTGTGAGCGGTCCTGTTGTCAACGTGCGCTATTCTGATGAACTTGGTAGAGGACAGAAGAGCCGAGCTGTAGACGGCTTGCTGCTGCTTGACCTCGTTGCTGATGGCCCACCGGAAAAAGTCTGAGAGTAGTGTCTGGGTGGGGTAACGGAGGGTTTCGGGAAGGGATGCGATCACCTGAGCGGCTTCCTCTCCCTTGATGTACTGTTTTCCCACTAAAGACTTGATCTGCTGGTAGGCTGGCTGAGTTCCGGCTTGAGCGAGAGCATCGCGGTAGACGTTCGAAGCCAAGCTATTCTGTTGATTCTTCCCAGACTGTTTAGAGTAAAAAGCGTTGGTGACCTGGTCCAATTCTTTGGCGTTCATTAGGGCGAGAATGTCCACCATTCTGTTCCATGTGGTGACAGTATCGGCATAAGGCATATCATTAGGCTTTTGCAATTCATGCTCGATATGCTTTGCAATCAGGATGACTTCTACGACCATTGGCCTACGCAAGCCGTTCTTGTCTTGACCCTGTCCCAAGAATGTGTTAGGGCTAGATTCCATGGAAGGCTTATCTTCCCAGGAGTCGGAGTGCGAGTAAGAAGAAGAGGATGAGCTAGAGCTTGAGCTGGAGCTGGAACTAGAGCTAGAGCTGGAACTAGAGCTCGAGCTGGAACTGGAGCTGGAGCTGTTGGGGTTGTGCTGTTTCTTTTGCTTCTGGTGCTGGTTTTGGTGGTTCTCTTGGTGTTGTCTGAATGAGTTTCCTTGGGGTGGAACTGATCTGAAAATTGTGATTGAAAAAAGTGAATATTTGAAGTATCGTAGATATACGTACATATTTTTTATTTATTCACGCCATAAAGGCTTTTACATGTACACAATGTTTAAGAGAGTTTTTTGTGAGCTGATCAGGAGTAAAATATTATGTGTATATTACATACCATATTAGGCCGAGTACGGACAATATTAGCAGGTACAATATTAGTTATCGTTGACAGTTGTTGTACATTCAAGTATTTTTTTATTTTATTTGGAAAACCAACAGTTATAATTATAACAAGGTATGGTGTAGTAAGTGTTAATTATTTAACCAATAATAGGTTTTCACTTAGGTATTTTAATTATAATAGTTGTTCAATCAATAAAATAAACAAAAACGGTTTTTTTTACAGCAAATTTGTAATCAACAAACATTTATTGCGCCCGATTGGGTGTTTTATGGAACAAAAAGATGAAGTGTGCATGTAAAAAAAAAGAAGAAATTTTTTGGATCAATTCCAAATATTCTAATATATTACCTCCTGTTCCTTCCTCCGCGCTGCTGGTCCTCATTCCACTGGTTTTCAGAATCCTGGTCCTCTTGATGTCCATATCCTTGATTTTCATATTCGTTTTGCCTCTGATTCTTGTTTTGCTTCTGGTTCTTGTTCTGATTCCTCTGGTTCTGCTTTTCGTTGCTTTCACTGGAGCTGGAGCTGCTAGATGAAGGAGAGCGCTTGTCATCGCCGCCTTGGTTCTGGCTCTGGCCCTTCTGCGAGATCCTGTAGATCAGGTTTCCGGCATCGCGGCTTGGGGAAGGACCCTGCAGCTGGTTGCCGGAGGACTGGTAGTCCAACAGGGTCATGTTGATGCTGCTCATGACCTTGGCGTTCTCAGCGCTGTACATGACGGGGGCAACCTCGACCTTGCTGGTACTGTAGGAGGAGTACAGGGTGTTGTTGTTGCGATCGGCGATAATGCGGTAGAGGTCAGCTCTCTGCAAACAAAACCAAATACTTGCATCAGATACTTCTAACTTCTTTTCCATGTGTGTACAGAAATATCGTTTAATCTAATTTATTATTGAGAATAAGGAAACGAACGGGAAAAAACACTTTATCAAATGAGGATAGTTAGTTGTACTTTGGATCTTGGTAGTGATTTGTCAGTAAAAAAGCCTGTAAAGTAAAAACTCACGTTCAAGAAGTTGACTCCCTTCTTATCGGCGTTCTTCCAGTTTGCCTTATTGGGCACGCCAAAACTGTAGGCCACGCGTTCGTCACATACTGAGTAGTCCTTGGTCTTGGTGATTTCAAGCAGCTGACCTGGTTTCTGCTTCTGCAGGTCGGTGAGGGGGGCCAGATGGTGGGCGTGAGCCAGCACCTCCAAGGGCAGGGGGGACACGGTGTAGAGGGTCTGGAATCACCACAAAAATTTCAATAAACTCTATTTTATTCTTGTAAGAAGCTGTGAAGTGGTCGAAAGAGGCAGCGTAGGCATGTATGATTTTAATTGAATTCATTCGAAAAACGGTTAACTTGTTTGGTAATCAGAAAGATAATGTTTTTTGACGTTTACCTTGCACCTTCCTGTGATATCAGCCTCCATGTTGGAGTAGGTTCCGATGGCGTTGGAGGAGTCCAAGAAGGCCTTTCCCTTGAGCTGGTGGCCGCTGGTGTCCACTTGCAGAGCGCTCAGGAAACCCTTCAGCAAGTTCTCTCCTTCCACAGACATTCCTTGGGGAACTTCCAGACGCTCGACCAGACCTCCTTTCAGGTATGCCACGAAGGGCTGCTCCAACTCGGGGTAAGACTGGGAGCTAAGTTCCTGCACAACAACCAAAACGAGTTAGATTTGGTGGCATTTAAGAAAGAAAACATTCTTAAATAATAAATATTCTTCTTGCATTGCACCAGACCCATGTGCATTTTTTTAGGTTTTAAAGGAAACCAATTCACAAGCTCAAATGAAAATAAAACGGACTCGGCGCATTTTTACTAATATTTTACGGTAAATCTACTTGGTGTCACAAACGGGCATCACAAACAAACCAAAAGCAAAAGGACAAAAGAGCCTGTGTAAAAGAACATCGTATCGTTCCATAATATATTGTGTTATTTCGCCATTTGGTTTTTACAAATAGGCCAGGATTCCCTTGGGTCTCTTGATACAGACGAGGTCTTTGAAGTAGCTTTAGCATGAATGAAGCTTAAATCATAACTTAAAATAGAATTAAGTGTTGTGGTGGTTTACCGGCAGTGGTCCCTCGGGTCCGTTGGGCAGCTGCTCTCCCTCCAGATGGGCGTATTGGACATTCTTGAGTTGTCCCACGAGCCGCTGTCCTTCGTGTTCAGACTCTGCCTGTAGCTGCAGGTGAGCGAGAAGGCGCACGCCGGTCCACTGGTCACGTACGGAGGTGAAGGTGCGAGCCTCAACCTCGTAGCTGTAGGTGCCGGACTCCCATACTGAGAGAAGACAAAAGATAAGAAAAAATATATTTACTCTCTAGCTGGAAAAGCCAATGTTTTTAAAGAACCCAGACAATTGATTGGAGCGAAGTCAAAGATTATAGAAGACAATTATACTTTGCCACTATATAGTGTCCGATTCCAGCTTCAAAAACACTAACGAATTTGTGATACAAGGGAGAACAGAAAGTTTTTGGACCATACCCCAATCAAAATAATTTAATGGACGGATCGATTGATATTTTTGAGTTGAACATAAATTTACGTCACAGTTTATCTGAAATGTGTCTATTCGGAGCTGTATCGCCGTGTAAGTGATCATTTAACATTGTCATATTATAAATACTGTATAACTCCGAACGGCATTCGACTTTAGCCGTAAAAGTAACTAATATTTAACCAAAAAAACTACAATAATCTACAAATATTTCCGTACATTCTTGAGTAAAATGATTTCTCTTGGGACCTGTACCATCTCTGAGAATCTTTTTGAAGAGAGGAAGGAGTGAACATGGGCCTTGAAGAGACCGGCGAGAAACACAGAGGCCGGCAAATCATTTCACAGCCGAGCTGTTGAACTATATAGGCGTTGTAGAAGCGACCCATTCTCATGTGACAAATGTCAACAGTGCAATATATTGGGCGCGCGTTTGGCGTGTTTCCCGATTGTGCACCGTTACCGAAGGGATTAATTACGCTAGTTCTTCGGAGCAGCTTCCATTGTAATACCGGTAGAACAACGATAGCATACCTACATGATGCCTGTGCTCTAAAGATTTCAATCCGCCTGTTAAGGTAGGAGAATCTATCAAACGGACCGCCCATTTCTGCACAGAGTCAAGGGTTTATTTTCAGGTATTTTAGGGGTTCCGGACCAGAGGTGGCTGCCAAATTCAACAGTGGGGGAGCACTTGACTCTGACTTCCATGGAGCCTCCGTGCCTGAATGAATGAACATTTCGAAATTTCTAATAAAAAAATATGGTTTCGTCGCTATATATGGTTATATTTTGTTGCTTACTGTCGTGCTGGTTGTTTCCGTTCCGATTTCCGTTCTGGTTTCTATTCTGGTTTACGTAAAGGCGTCCGTTCTGATCTCCGTAATTGTTTCCGTTCTGGTTTCCGATCAAGTTTCCTTTCCAGTTTCCGCTATTTTGTATGTTCTGGTTTGTGTTGTCGTTTCCGTTCTGATTTATGTTCCAGTTTCCGTCAACGTTTCCGTTCTGGTTTCCGTTTTGGTTTTCTGCTGGGTTTCCGTCCTGGTACTGACCTTGCTGGTTGTTCAGTTTCTGCCACTGGTTCTGGTTATTGTTGTTACCCTGGTTCCGATTTTGAAATTTGTTTTCGCTCCCCGGGCTTTTGGCAGTAATTGCCACGACTAGAAAATACCAAAAACATTAATCAGGGTCATTCATGAAATTATTTCAATTCCTCCTGATATACTCTGCTCAGGATGTATGGATAGTTTTATCGTTAAATTTTATAAAATATTTGCATCTTAGTAATTTCTTTAAATTGTTTTATTATGCAGTAAATCATGTAAAAGCCCACCAGTGCGTTTAAATTGATAAATAAATAATGTAATTAAAAAACAATAAATAAATACTGAATATTGAAACCAGGTACAATTTTAAAGAAGAGCAGAATTTTAAAATGCCATGATACAATTGGGGCTGGTAAAGAAAATCATATTAGGGAAAATTTAGAGACTTAAAAAAGGTTTAGGAAAATGTCTTACCGAGGAATGTCAAAAACAAAAAGTAGAAGGGGACCCTCATGTTGTGTGCGGTGCCTCAGAGGAGGAACTTGAGCTTCGGAAGTTCAAGACCAACTGACTACTGCAGCTCCAAGCGGGGCTTATATACTCAAAGGTTAGCTGATACAGACATTCGAGCTCTTTGTTGATAATTTCTACATGTGCAAACTCTGGCCCGGTCTAGTCAGCGAAATTCATTATAACGGATTATAATTTAAGTACTTATTGCATTAATTTGTTGTCATCTTACAAGTAACTCGCAGTTTCGTTAAAGCTGATAATACGTTATTTATTTGACGTAAATTGGCTGTTATTTAGATAGATTCTAGAATAAATTGTGAAAGATCGGCAACAGTCAATTAAAAACTCTTGAAAACACAGGTCATCTATCTTTCTATCTTCTATATAAACAAAAATGTAAATGTTCGTTTGTTCAAAATCTTAAATCTCCGAAAGTTCTTCAATGATTACTTTGAAATTTTGACATAACGTTGCATTCGAATACGCGTGTGTTTTTATATACCTATATAATAATAATAATATTTAGATGATTTGTATAGCGTCGTTTTTGTGCAAAATCACCTCAAGGGCGCTGTACACATATATAATACATTTCTACAATGATCTATGTTATTACTAACTATATTTGGAGATAATATACAGTACAATACTTACCTGGTAGGTTACTTGAGATTAACACTTAATTAACATTAACTAATTGCTTATTAGCGAAATTTAGATACAGGATTTAGGACATAGTTGGAAAATTGGAAATAACTGGACTTTCTCTCAGGAATGGTATATTTAATTTAAGGGTATGACAGCTAAAGGTAAGTTTTTAGTTTACACCTGAATTCTGTTGGACTTGTTGTGGATCTTAGTTCCGGAGGGAGTTTATTCCAAGCCTTCGGCCCAGATACCCCGAAAGCGCGATCACCAAACTTAGTATTTGGGCTTGCGCTCAGGTTCCATCAGTCTGCCTACAGCTGATGATGTTGCTGATCTAAGAGTTGACTGCCTCAGATAAGTGTTTTACGGGACGCATAGTTCAGAGATGTAGGATGGGGCCATTTCTTTGATGGATTTAAACACCATCCAACACAATTTGTACTGGATTCTTTCAGGGCACTTGAGCCAGTGAAGGTTACGAAGGTGTTCTGAAATGTGCGAAGACACAGCAACGCGTGGCGTGACACACCCTTCACCAGTTTCCCCATGGAACATGTGTGGTGAACTAAATGGCTGGATAACGTTAGCAACTCAGTTTGATATTTAGCAATTCGCCTCCACAATCCAGAGAAGTGACAGCGTAATAGGATTTATCCGCGGGATTGGGGAGACAGGTCGATTATGGAGAATGCCATACAACTTTGTCCTGAGAAGTAACAACATAATAGGATTGACCCGCCGGATTGGGGAGACAGGTCGATTATGGAGAATGCCATACAACTTTGTCCTGAGAAGTAACAGCATAATAGGATTGATCCGCCGGATTAGGGAGACAGATCGACTTAGGTGAATGCCATACAACTTTGTCGTGAGAAGTAACAACATAATAGGATTGATCCGCCGGATTAGGGAGACAGATCGACTTAGGTGAATGCCATACAACTTTGTCGTGAGAAGTAACAACATAATAGGATTGATCCGCCGGATTGGGGAGACAGGTCGACTTAGGTGAATGCCATACAACTTTGTCGTGAGAAGTAACAACATAATAGGATTGATCCGCCGGATTGGGGAGACAGGTCGACTTAGGTGAATGCCATACCACTTTGTCGTGAGAAGTAACAACATAATAGGATTGATCCGCCGGATTGGGGAGACAGGTCGACTTAGGTGAATGCCATACCACTTTGTCGTGAGAAGTAACAACATAATAGGATTGATCCGCCGGATTGGGGAGACAGGTCGACTTAGGTGAATGCCATACCACTTTGTCGTGAGAAGTAACAACATAATAGGATTGATCCGCCGGATTGGGGAGACAGGTCGACTTAGGTGAATGCCATACCACTTTGTCGTGAGAAGTAACAACATAATAGGATTGATCCGCCGGATTGGGGAGACAGGTCGACTTAGGTGAATGCCATACCACTTTGTCGTGAGAAGTAACAACATAATAGGATTGATCCGCCGGATTGGGGAGACAGGTTGACTTAGGAGAATGCCATACAACTTTGTCCTAAGAAGTAATTAGAATATTAGGATTGATCCGCCGGATTAGGGACACAGATCGACTTAGGTGAATGCCATACAACTTTGTCCTAAGAAGTAATTAGCATAATAGGATTGATCCGCCGGATTGGGGAGACAGGTCGACTTAGGTGAATGCCATACCACTTTGTCGTGAGAAGTAACAACATAATAGGATTGATCCGCCGGATTGGGGAGACAGGTCGACTTAGGTGAATGCCATACCACTTTGTCGTGAGAAGTAACAACATAATAGGATTGATCCGCCGGATTGGGGAGACAGGTCGACTTAGGTGAATGCCATACCACTTTGTCGTGAGAAGTAACAACATAATAGGATTGATCCGCCGGATTGGGGAGACAGGTCGACTTAGGTGAATGCCATACCACTTTGTCGTGAGAAGTAACAACATAATAGGATTGATCCGCCGGATTGGGGAGACAGGTCGACTTAGGTGAATGCCATACCACTTTGTCGTGAGAAGTAACAACATAATAGGATTGATCCGCCGGATTGGGGAGACAGGTCGACTTAGGTGAATGCCATACCACTTTGTCGTGAGAAGTAACAACATAATAGGATTGATCCGCCGGATTGGGGAGACAGGTCGACTTAGGTGAATGCCATACCACTTTGTCGTGAGAAGTAACAACATAATAGGATTGATCCGCCGGATTGGGGAGACAGGTCGACTTAGGTGAATGCCATACCACTTTGTCGTGAGAAGTAACAACATAATAGGATTGATCCGCCGGATTGGGGAGACAGGTCGACTTAGGTGAATGCCATACCACTTTGTCGTGAGAAGTAACAACATAATAGGATTGATCCGCCGGATTGGGGAGACAGGTTGACTTAGGAGAATGCCATACAACTTTGTCCTAAGAAGTAATTAGAATATTAGGATTGATCCGCCGGATTAGGGACACAGATCGACTTAGGTGAATGCCATACAACTTTGTCCTAAGAAGTAATTAGCATAATAGGATTGATCCGCCGGATTGGGGAGACAGGTCGACTTAGGTGAATGCCATACCACTTTGTCGTGAGAAGTAACAACATAATAGGATTGATCCGCCGGATTGGGGAGACAGGTCGACTTAGGTGAATGCCATACCACTTTGTCGTGAGAAGTAACAACATAATAGGATTGATCCGCCGGATTGGGGAGACAGGTCGACTTAGGTGAATGCCATACCACTTTGTCGTGAGAAGTAACAACATAATAGGATTGATCCGCCGGATTGGGGAGACAGGTCGACTTAGGTGAATGCCATACCACTTTGTCGTGAGAAGTAACAACATAATAGGATTGATCCGCCGGATTGGGGAGACAGGTCGACTTAGGTGAATGCCATACCACTTTGTCGTGAGAAGTAACAACATAATAGGATTGATCCGCCGGATTGGGGAGACAGGTTGACTTAGGAGAATGCCATACAACTTTGTCCTAAGAAGTAATTAGAATATTAGGATTGATCCGCCGGATTAGGGACACAGATCGACTTAGGTGAATGCCATACAACTTTGTCCTAAGAAGTAATTAGCATAATAGGATTGATCCGCCGGATTGGGGAGACAGGTTGACTTAGGAGAATGCCATACAACTTTGTCTAAGAAGTAATTAGCATAATAGGATTGATCCGCCGGATTAGGGAGACAATCGACTTAGGTGAATGCCATACAACTTTGTCGTGAGAAGTAACAACATAATAGGATCGATCCGCCGGATTGGGGAGACAGGTCGACTTAGGAGAATGCCATACAACTTTGTCTAAGAAGTAATTAGCATAATAGGATTGATCCGCCGGATTAGGGAGACAGATCGACTTAGGTGAATGCCATACAACTTTTTCCTAAGAAGTAATTAGCATAATAGGATTGATCCGCCGGATTAGGGAGACAGATCGACTTAGGAGAATGCCATACCACTCTGTAGTGACATAAATTCATAGTTCATCTATCATCCAACGAATGCATTAAGTACCTAATATAAAAAAGAATGGTACACAAACCACTAGCTATATTTTTCTTCAAAATACTTGTTCCGTCAGTCAACTTTAACAACACTTAATTTTTTGCTTTGATAGAAGGTTTATCAAGTATTGGAAGGCTCCAGCTGGGGTCGCATTGTTCTGCTAGCCCCTATACAAGAGACCCAGTTTCTTGGACGAGATGAAAACATCAATATTTTTTCAGAATGTGCGGGTATTTTACTACATTCATTTATTAATTTAATTTTGTTTAGCTCCATGCAAACAACAAGTCATAACAGATTTTTTAAAATATACAAAATTTGAAAGATAATTCATGATGTTTTTCTTAGTTCTCTTAACTAGGGATTCTGTGCAGACTAAAACTAGGTTTTATTTAAATGATATCTGTTACAGATCGTTCTTTAATCTTTTATTTCCAATCCAGGTTTTTTTAAATGATTTTTTTTAATCATTTGCAATATAAATTTTCTTTGTTGGATGTAGCGATGGGTTATGACTGATTTTATTAAGAGCGGGAGCCATATAGGACCTGGATTCGAGCCCAGTTTCGACCGTTACCTTTTTATTATTAGATTTGTGTTTGTTTGTTTCATATTGTCATTGAAGAGTCGTTGATAATAATATTTTCGTCAAAAGATATTTCAAGCTAAGGGCTAAAATACTGACGTACAACTATCGACCGTTAGTCTGCTAAAATGTTTGTTTATCAGTTGTGTAAATTTTAAGTTAGTTAACTATCGTTTCTTTATTCTTTTCATAAATTAAAAAAAAATACAATTTTGGTGATTTTCTCAACTACTAGGCTCATGCCCGTATTATGGTAGTCATACATTATGTATGTAAGAATAACAATAATAAAACACAACGGAAAAGAATTTTTTTATGGTAAAACAAAAATTTAAAAAATGCATTTTATTATAGAAACCATATTAAAAATAAAGATAAAACTGAATAAATGATAGAGTTAAAACTTTTTTTTTTAACAGTGTTAGGAACTCATGCATTCTATCGGACGATGGCGATATCTTATTTATTTATTTATTAATCTTAAGTTAGCTCACATCTTCGTGTGTGCTAATAGTTTTATAAACATATAAACATGTACATTGTTTGGCAAACATAATCTTCTTTAAATATTTCAATAAAGTCACAAAAAAAGAAACATTAATAATTGAGATAGACATATTTTCTTAATTCATTTTTGAACTTATTAATATTTTCTATCACAGCAATTTCCTTCGGGATTTTGTTATAGAGTTTAACGGCCTGGTACATCAGAGATTTTTGGGTGCTTGTTTTTTTTCTTGTTGGCAATCTAATTTGCTTAGAATTTCTCGTCCCGTGTCCGTGTATCTCGTTATTGTAATTTATTTTTCTTTTCAGTTCCTTAGACATCATCCCTAAGTTAATTTTATGTATAAAAATAAGTACATTCAAATACACAGTTTGCTTCACCGTCAAAATATTCAGCTCCTTTAACATGTCTCTTATCCGTGTGTATATGTTGCGCTTAAGTATTATTCGCATTGCTTTATTTTGCAGTATTTGCATTTTTTTCATTTTCTCTTTATTGCAGAGAAAAAGAATACTTGAACAGTAATTAAAGTGTGGTGATATAATTGTATTGTATATTATCTGGCATGTTTCTTTATTTACTTTGTTTCTGATTCTACCAAGAAATGATATTTTTTTTGCAATTTTTTTAATTGTATAGTCTGCATTTTTTGAGAAGTTCAATTTTGAGTCTATAATAACACCTAGATATTTAATTTCTTCCACTTTTTTTATGATTTCTCCATTTATAGAAACCTTTGGTTCCTCATGCGTATTTGTTCTGCCTATATGCATGTATTTTGTCTTATTTACATTTAGTTTTAATTAATTAATTAATATCGAACGACAAAAGAGAAGCCTCAGCATAGTGTCTAATATGATTGCCCGGAGATTTTTCAAACGCAGCAATACCGTCAAAAAAATACTGTTCAACGCATTCTGTACTGGCCTGTATACGTGTGAGACATGGTGTCACTACCGAACTTGCTCGATGGAACGACTCTGAATTCAATATAATGACGCCTGTAGAATCATATTCGGATACCGAAGATACAGCAGCGCATCGACAATGTTCACGGAACTAGGACTGAATGGATTTGCCGGCCTGATGAGACACTGGGTTACTGGAGCCAGGATGCGGCTAATGGCCTCGCCAACACGTTGGTGACCGCAGCCTGCCTGCACCAAACGCCACTCCTGAGTGAGCGCTGGGCCCAAGCTCACTCAATACCACGCCCTGCATAGTTGTACTCTGTTGTTAATTTATTATTCTTTTATATTTTTTGCATTTTTCACATATCTATTGTACGAACAATATGTATATCTATATGTGACGTGTGGGATTGCACTAACCTCCCCACATCCTGGAATTTTTCTTCCGATTTTTTTGTCCGGGTTAAATCTTCCCCATAGAAATATAAATTTTCCACAAATGATCATCTAGTCAATCAACACTATGCAAGTGCATTATATTAGCAAAATAAATACAAAACAATACAAGAACAACATGTCAACTCACCAGAGATCAAATGGGAAAATAATTCACCGACTCCAGATATTTTCATATCAGAGGGTTCGGCTCGGTAGAACTTCTAACAGGGCCTACAAATCCTACTGATCCCTCAACATAAATATTTAAAAAATCTTTCGTTATCCTACATGTATTTAAAATGACTAATTTTTGCATTTTTATATATAAATATTTGATAGATCTAATACGCCTAAATTATTATTATTATTATTTTGATTATTATTATTTAAAGAAAGCTGGTCCCATTTCAAATAGCCAATGTTGAAGACGGATAGTACAAAGGGATATAGAATTAATTAACTTTATATCGGTGTTTGGCATTGTATATTTTAGGAGCGATGAACCAGAATTGTCGCTGAGCGAATGTTGTTTTAGTATTAGGAACCACGCATCACAGGTTTGAAAAGCGGGTGTGAGCTTGATGTTGCTCAGCAGGTTATTTTTCCGTATGTAGCATAAGCTTCGGTCTTAGTCAATAACTGGTGAATATCTAAGGTCCTAATTTAAGCAAATAGTTCGTTTTAGGGGTGGGTAGGTTGGCATTTAAACATAATTATCAAAATTAGTTTTCGTACTGTAGTAACTGGAGTGATAATATATTTAACAGAGCAACCCCATCCCACAATACCTACGGATTGGAAAAAAAGGCAAAATAGATGCTTCTTAGAGTCTCCAAGTCTAAGATGGACCTAAGAGAGCAGAAAAGATCTATAACAGTCAGACATTGATAAATGGAGTAAAATAAATCGGATTGAGTTTAATGTTTCTAGATGTTTAATTTTGTCATTCACTCCCGAAGTTTAAAACGTGTCTCGACAATGAAGGATCTTGGAATCATGTTTGATAGTAGGCTGACATTTCATGCTCATATTGAGACGGCATGTAGCACTTCACTGGGAATTCTGGGATTTGTTCTACGCACTGCAAGGAATTTTAGAGATAACCGGGTGCTTATAGTTTTATTTAATTCCTTAGTAAGGAGTAGACTTGAAAGTGGGTCGGTGATTTGGAGTCCACACCAGGTAAAGTATTCTCTCATGTTGGAAAGAGTTCAGAAGAAATTCTTGACATTTCTCTACATGAGGGAGTATGGCTACTACCCGTGGCTCTATCCCACTGACTTTCTTTTGGGTATGCTCGGAATGAACTATCTACGGAGGGATGTGCGCATTGCTACACATTTCTTTAGACTGATTCGTGTATGGCAGCGTTTCCCAAAAGGTGTTCCGCGGAACCCTGGGGTTCCGTAGGAGCATCACAAGGGTTCCGCGTTCCGTCCGGATTTAACGTATGTATTTAACAAAAAAAAATAATGCGCACCTGTGAAATGTTTGCAATGCAACTCGACGAAAGTACAGATGTCGCTGGACTAACAATACTGCTTGTTTTCGTAAGATACCCCTTCAGGGGATCTATTGAAGAGGATCTGTTTATTTGTGCTCCTTTGGAGACCAACACCACTCGAGAAGAAATTTTCAAAGTCATTGATAATTACATGAATGTACATAACATTCATTGGAACAAATGTGTCGATGATGTAGCGATGGAGCTGCCGCTTTGACTGGCAAAATAAAAAGTACTGTAACAAGAATTAAGAATGTTGCACCTAAATTTATCTTTTTTTTTTTTTTTTTAGTTATTTAGTTAAAAGAAATACATATTTCGCTTTGTTAACTTAAGTGTACATTGATTAAAAACAAAAATAATATTTATATAAATAATTATGGTTTACTACCTAAGTAACATATTTTTCTTAAGTAAGAGCATTTTGGTTTTGCTCATTGATCTTGAAGGCAAACAGTTTTTTCTTAAATATATTTATTCTATTTACGGTTGTCAGGCTATCAGGAAGGAGATTATATATGTGTACACCCTCATGGCCTATGTTTCTTTTACCACACTCTGTCTTTGCTGAATTTGTGTATAATTTATTGTGTTGTCTTGTGTGGTGGTCATGTACTTGTGATGTTTTCATAAATGAAGTATTTGTGTGTATGAGGCCATTTTGGATTTTGTGAATTAATAGGCATATGTTGTAAAAATGATTATAAATTATTAAATGCAGCAGCAGTCACTGCGTTTTACATCGATATGCCCTTGTCGTAAAACAAAATACCACACGAGGTAAAGAAAGTTCTCGATCAAGCCGTACAAATTGTGAATTACGTTAAATCACGTCCGCTCCAATTGAGACTTTTTAAAAAAGTGTGTGAAGATATAGGAAGTCAGCATCAATCACTTCTTCTTCACACGGAAGTAAGATGGCTTTCCAAAGGAAAAGTATTATCAAGATTGTTTGAATTGCGCAACGAACTAGAGGTATTTTTTTCCAAAGAATCGCTTTCTTCATCTTTGAGTGGTCTTGTTCAACTATTGCACGACGAGCGATGGGTAATGAATCTGGCGTATTTGGCAGACATATTTGATAAACTGAATGTAATTTGCAAATCATTGCAAGGAAGAAACACAAATACTTTTACAGTAAACGACAAAATCTCTTCTCTTAGAAAGAAACTTGTCTTCTGGATAGAATGTGTTGAACAGAAACAGTACCAATGTTTTACTCTTTTAAACGAGTTTCTGGAAAAAAATGAGTTGCAAGTAACCTCAGATGTTGAAAAATGCATCAACGAACATTTGATGGCCCTCAACAAATCTCTGGAAGAGTATTTTCCTGAAAAAAACCTGCAGGACATTGACTGGGTACAGAATCCATTCCAAGTTCACAGGACACCGTCGACCTTACAGCAACAGAGAACGAGGCTTTGATTGATATCATGTGTTCTTCTTCCTTACAACAAAAGTTTATTCAGAAAAAACTAATCAGGATGAGTTTTGAATTGGACTTAAAAACGAATATCCAGAAGTCGTCGAGAAGGCTATCACAGTTTTGTTACCGTTTGTGACCACTTACCGATGTGAAACTGGTTTTTCGGCTTACGTTTACACAAAAAAACAAATACAGAAATAGACTGGATGCAGCTCCAGATCTTCGTATTCAGCTGTCTGACATAAAGCCTCATGTCAGAGCTATTTTAACAAAAAATGTAAAAAGATATCACTCTTCATATTAAATTAAGTTTTACACAAAACTTTTGATCTTTCTTTTCATGGTAAACATGAAAGTTTTCAAACTACAAGTTCATCTTTTTCTTATAAAAATAGGGTTCCGCCTAGAAAAGTATGATCGATAAGGGTTCCGGGGCGAAAAAAAATTGGGAAACGCTGGTGTATGGTTTGAAAACTTGGTCATCATGGAGAGCATTTATTTCTATGTTCCCGATGGTTATCTACGTCACCGACAACATAGACTATTTTATCTCCCGGCCTGCAGAACTAACTTGCCAATGGTCATGCCTGTGGGGAGAGCAATCTTGCTCTTGAACAAAATCAATTCGGATATCGACATTTTTAGCATCATTGAAGCTTCATAAAGGCAAGCTCTATTATTACTGGTACGGTTGGTATACACACTGTCAATATTAATCTAAGAATTCTTATTAAAAAAATATTTTAAAAACGAATTGAAATTAACAATTTTGTAATGTTTTTGAAATGAATAAACATAATTGAATTGAAAAATGTGGCAGAGCTTACGCATTCTTTTTTACTGTGTCATTTATTTAAGCCTCCGAGCATAGTTGGTCGTCTATGATTATTCCCAAATATTTAACTTCCTTCGATGATTTTATGGTTGAACATGTTCAATGGATATTAGGTGAGGTTTCAGGAGTGTTTAAATTGAGTGACGAGTGGATGATTGGTTTAGGACAGTTATTAGAAGCATTATGTTTGCGAATAGAAAATGTCATGTGTTCAGGTTTGTCGATACTAAGTGTGAGGAGGTTTGTGTCTAGCCAATGCTTTACTTTTATTAGGCCATTATTAGTTTTATGAGTTACTGATTGCCATGATTCACCTTGAAATATTATTACTGTATCGTCTGCAAATGATTATATCTTTCCTCCAATATACATGGTACACAGTGTGTTGATGTATATAAGAAATAAAAGTGGGCCTAGTACACTGCCTTGGGGTACCCCGTAGAACATGCATATTTGTAAATAATAAGTATGATTTTTTTAATCTGTTTGTAAATAATAATATTAGATAGAGCCTAGGAAGTCGTAATAAATTGTACATCGCCCTTGAGGTGATTTTTCACAAAAACGGCGCTACATAAACTATCCAATTATTATTATTGTTATTATCAGCTCAATATTTTCGTACGGCTCAAATAGTGGACTCATTTGAACGACAGCTTAATTGAACGGGAGCCGTTTAAGGAATGAGCATACAGTACTCCCCCGGTACGGCTCCTCATGTACGGCTCTTCCGCTACGGCTTCCAGCTCCCAGCGTATGAATGATCGTACGACTCTCGGTACCGGTACCGCCTCGTACCTCGAGATAAATTAGATGCTAGGGAGTTAGTAGGTGTAGGTACACATGTCCAAGTCCAGAAGTTGGACTGTCAGACGCCATTCGCAGAAAAATTCTCGACTAGCAAGCCGAAGGTCGCGGGTTCAAATACCGGAGTGCGCAAGTAAATTTTATTCGATGAATTTGTGTTATTGCAAAATTTCACTTTTTTTTTAAATATATAGTATAATTGCGGCAAGTCCCAGAGTGGAAAATGGAAGTATCGCCCTGGTGTAAGACCACCATTCAGAATTGAAAGGTTGCTTCAGATGGCTTTAACCGTGTTCGGTGATCAGATCGGAATAGCCAGGTACTCTCCTACCTTCCTCTCCCACATCTCCGGGAAATACACATTTAGATTTGGAAAGATTGACAATGTTAGTCAGAGACGAGTTAATCAGTTGGTTTTGCACGAGTGTGATTGTTTTGTTTGTAATAGAATCATTTCTTGATGAGTTTGGGGAATTTATCACTTTATTTATTTCCTCTGTTGTTACTGACCAAGCATATTTTCAGGGTTCGTATTCAGTCATTAGCTAGGGAGGTTTTGACTTCGTTTGTAATTGTTAATCCAATGTTAATAAAAAAGCTATTAATTTACTTAGTTTACGGTGATCTACAAATGAGGAAGGAACCATGGTAAATTTAATTCTGATTTTATTGGTGGGTGAAGATTTTTTACTTGCCACAACATTTAAAATCTGCCAAAGTTTTCGGGAGTCATTCTTGCATTCTTCAATTTTTTATAGTAGATTTCTTTAACATTGCGTATAACATATTTTGATTAATGATACAGTATTTCAGACCTTTGCTAATGCCATTGTTTATTAAAATATGTTGTGTGTAATATTTTGAAATTCGGATATTTTCATTAAGATGTATGCGATATATAGGCGATAAAAGCGATATATCAAACTACCGACCAATTTGTATGATGTCTGCTTTATAGAAACTTTTTGATAAATTAGTGCTAGATATCATTGTTAAACCTAACAACAACATTATTGTTCCTAACCAACATGGCTTCATCACAGGTCGCTCTACCTTAAGTAATTTAATGATGTATGAAAATTACATATCTGTAAGTGTAAGTGGACAGCACACTCAGATTGTTGGGCATCAAAGGTAAATTATTGATTTGGATAGTTAGTCACCTTAGAAATAGAGTGCTTAGTGTAAAGATTATTTCTGTACAATCTTATATATTTGAGGCCACAAGTGGGGTTCCTCAAGGTTCTCACCTCGGTCCAATATTTTTCTTATCAATGACATTGTTGACTATTTTAAGGATGTAGTAGTCCTACTATTTGTTGACGGCTTAAAAATAACTAAAATAATAAGAAAAGTATACGATTGCCAAATTTTACAGACAAACTTAAATCAACTTCATCAATGGTGTCAACAAAATTTAAGC
Organism: Hesperophylax magnus; assembly: GCA_026573805.1. Lineage (NCBI taxonomy): Eukaryota > Metazoa > Arthropoda > Insecta > Trichoptera > Limnephilidae > Hesperophylax > Hesperophylax magnus. The sequence goes on from JAIUSX010000004.1 coordinate 12,453,268, forward strand.
AAAACATTCAGAAATGTCAAGTAATAGGATTTTAAAAAACTCATTATAATATTTTCTATGAATAAATATATAATAACATTAAATTAATAACAGTGTCACAAATTCATGGTTTGGGTGTAATATTCAATGAAAACTTGACATTCATTGCACACATTAACGATATAACTCATATCATTCAATATACCTTCTCGTAGACTCAGAAATAAAGAACTTCTCTTCCACAATCAACACTCGACTAATTATGCTTATAATTCACCATTGTCCAGAATATGTAGAATGGTCAACTCACGTCAAGACCTTGATTTTTTTGGTATAAGTCAGAATGTTTTTTGACGCTTACTATGCAATTGTGGATATTTTGTATCACTTTAGTTTTAGCAAGGTTTTGACTTGACTTGGCACTTCTATTTCATTTCTATTTTCTTATGTTTTCCCTGTTTGTCTCTGCTTTTATATACCACCATGTACTCTTGCATTGTACATTGTCCCAAATCTCGTATCGCTTTGTAACATATTGGACGTAAGTCCGTTAATTAATAAATAAATAAATATAACCAATGAGGCTTGGCAAGTTTACTATGATAATATAGAAAGAGTTCAGCACAAATTTCTCAGTTCAGGTACATAAATTTTAAGCTCAAATTCCAACTCAAATTGAATACATTGAATGAATCAATTGCATTTAATAACGCTGTCTGACAGGAGAATTATGTCAGACCTGGTTGTTTTACAGAGTCATTAACAACTTAATTGACAGCCCTGCCATCGTTGCCACTTTTAAATTCCATGTGACGACTAGGAACACAAGACAAAATCTAACATTCTTCTGCACATGTACAACCAACTATCAGACACACTTACTATCCAATAGGCTGTATAATCTGGGCAACAAGTTTGGTGGTACTATTAACATATTTACTGACTCCGTTTATAGAATTAAGTGTAATCTATACCAGCACTTTGTTGAATTCTACAAATTATAGTGGCGTTGGTAATGTAGTTGAGTGATTTGTCTTATATAAAGTATTGTTCTACTATTACATTACATGTTTTACTAATATTTTTTCATATTCAGTTTACCCGTTTAAAGTTATTTCATTCTATAAAAAACTTTGCATACAATATTCGATAGCTCACTAGGTATATTCTGTTCTTAAAACCTCTGGCTCACTAGTCGAGAGCTTTATCAACTCTTTGACAAGCTTCATCTATCTTTCTATGAAATAGAAATAGATCACAGAATAAATAAAGTGAGAACCCAGGATTATTCTATGTAAATTTGTTGAAATCATCAAATAAAAGAAATTCAAAGGTTTTTTTCTGAATATTGCTCTTTTAATAAATATTTTAAACATGTTAAATTATTTATAATACAGTAACACACGATATATATAGATTTGAAAACAGCCATCACAGGTACAATAATATACATTTAAAAAAAGTTTTAATGTTAACACACATTCATAAAAAATATTATATTATATAATACAACGTTTTTTTTCTACTGGATATTAATGTAATGTAATACGATACAATACAGTATAATACATAAATATTTTAAATTGATGATGGATATATTTATAAAAATAATTTAAAGAAAATTCTTGTTCGACAGAACAAATAATTTACTTTGCCAACTCGCAATCAAAGGGTACAGCCATGGTCGTTATTAGAACGGTTCAAATATTGTAAGAAATCCATTAAGCGTATTTGTCTTTTTGTGGCAAGTATGATGTATAGAAAACAAGTCATATTATAAGACAGTTACAGTCTACATTCTTCCTTGTTGTTGGTAATGACGTTGTTTTCTTAGTTCCTTAGTTGCTTCCGCAGGAGACGGGCACTTTGAAAATGACCTCGTTGTTGGAGGAGCCTTCCGCCTGAGGGTTCTGTCCCTTCTCAATCTGGTCCTTGTACTGCTTATGCTGCTGGTCCTCCGCTGACTTGCAAATCACCTTGGTCTGGAAGAAGACAATAAAATGAGTTAAGAAGGTAATCGGACATTAATGGTGCATAAGAGATAGAAGAGTAGGCCATCTATAATACAGTCAGAAGGTAAATTGATCTCACCGGCAGCTGCATGTACTGATCGGGTTTGCAAGACCTGTTGCAGGCGGGCAGGGGCCTCTGGGAGATACAGATCTGTCCGTTCTGCTTGTAGTACTGCACTTGGCGCTGTAGCGTGCATCCCTGCTGGTTGCCTCCGTAGGTTTTGGTCTGCCTCTGTCCGGAGTGCTGCTGGTCCTTGTCCTCCTCGCTTGAGCTGGAGCTGGAACTGCTGGAGCTCGAACTAGAACTGCTGGAGGAAGAGGAAGAGCTGCTGGAAGATGAGGAGTGATCTTTGTTGAACCTGTTGTTTTCCGGGCTGACGTAGATACGCGAGGGCAAAAAGATGGGGGGAATGCAAGCTGCCTTGCGAGCCTGGCGCTGCAGATCCCTGGACGGTCCGCTGCAACTCTGCTCTTGATTCCACATCCACGAAGAAACAAAGTCAGTTTCGCTCTGGTAATAACAATCGCCAGGAGCTACCATGTCCGACCTCTCTCCGGACATAGTGCCGCAGATTCCACTGGTCGAGTTCTTGTAGGATTCGGATCCTGATACACTGAGGCGCTGGCCATCGTAGAGGGTGATCAGCTCGTTGTTTCCAAAGATGACGAGGAGCTCTCCGCTGGGGGTGTTGTAGGCGCGAACCAGGCGGCTCCTGTATTGCTCTCCATACAGGTCGGACACGTATTGATTGGATACAGAGTAGTCGTAGGGCTGCTTGGACCCGCGCCTCACGGAAATCTTGTTGGGGGAGGAGCCGAGAGTGATCTCGATGTCTTCATCGCTCTGAGCCCTGAAGTAGATGCGAACTTCCTTCTTGTTCTTCTCGGGAGACCTCATAACGACGGAAGTTTGTTTTGGGGAAGATTGGATTCCATTTTCGGTGTTGCTTGAACCGTTCTGCATGAGTGTATGCCAGCAGCTGTCGATAGAGTAGTCCAAGCTCTTGTTGGAGAAGGTCTCGATCTTGTCGTTTTCCACGGAGCAAGTAGCTGGAAAGATACATTACATATTATTCATTAATGATATGATAAAGGTATACTTAAATAACAAAAGTATTCAGAGAATGAAGCCTGCGCACTCACCGAATCCCTGGTTGCCGAATGCCTGTTTGTTCACACCGCGGAAGAAGCCGAAGGTAGGGTGTACACCCAAAAGGCTCTGTGCATAAGAGTTCACCGGAATATTGATCAGGCCGAGGTATACTTTGGGAGTGCTTAGAGAAGCATTCATTCTTCTCAGGTCCGGGCTGAGTCTCATCTGGAACTCAATCTGCTTGTCCTTTCCGGAGTAGCTGACCCAATCTTCCTCAACGTGGTCGCTGGCCAATTGACGAACGGTCTTGTAGATGCCATAGGTGGTGTTCTGCAGCTCGTTTCCGACGTTCTGGTAGTGGGCGATCAGTACCAAACGGTCCATGGAGTTAGCACTGCCGGTGGCGTTACGGCAGGCGGAGAGCAGCTGGTTTCCTTCCTCCATCTGAGCCAGACAGTGCTTGGCCACTGGAAGGTTTCGGACGTAATCCTTACGATCTTGTGTCTGGTCCATCTTACCCTGGATGTCGATGGATGCGCCGGAGTTGGCGTCCTTTCCGTACTTAATAGCGACTTGCATCTTGGTAAAGGGTTGGAATTCGAGAGCCTTCTGGAAGTTAATGATGGGGGCGATGGAGAAGTCGGCAGATCCGGTAGCGGCAGCTTCGAACTCCTTGTTCTGAGCGTTCTTCTTGTAGAAGTAGAGGGCTCCTTGTGCCTTAGTGACAACTAGGCTCTTAGCCCAGGCGGCGGTAGCTACGTAGCGAGAGTTCTTCTTTCCCTTTTGGGATCTCAATTCGAAGTCCAGCACATGTGCTTCGGCGCTGTTGATACCGGCAGCGGCCATCTGGAGCATGTAGTTCCTCCTCTCTTCACCTCCCTTCCTGACCTGCGTGATCATCTGAGTAGCTTCCTTGCTGGGGCTCTGCCAGAGGTCTCCGACGCTGGTTCCCACTTGCCACTCTTCTTTGGGCTTGAAGCTTAGCGAGGAATCTGTAATTTTAGTAATAAAGGTATTATTTTCATAAATGGTGACTTTAACGAAATACTACTACATACTGAATATCAGAAACTTGGAAAGCCGCTTACTGTAGGCTGCAGAGAAGCATATCTGAGAAGCCTCGGATTCCCTGGGGGAGTACTTGACGGTGTAGGTGTACAGTTTGATGTCATTGCTGGACAGCAGGAAGGCAGCGGCGGCCACGGGGTTAGAGAGGGCTAAACGATAGAACTTGTCTGTGCCGGGTTTCTCGTCGGTTTTGGCTTCAACCTTGATGGCGAACCCGAGTTCTTCTAGTCCGTATGTTTTAGAGATGAATGTGGGTTTCTTATTTTTCTGGCTGACCTTTGTGTTCTGCTCTTGAGCCACGGGCTTCTTGCCTTTCTTGGGGTGGATTGAGGTATAAGGCCAGGAGCTGTAGTGGAAGATATCGACGTCCTTGTCGGATTCACTGCGGATGTTCATATCAATGTCGACCTTGCCTTGGGCGTCGATTCCGACGGAGGCATTCAAGGGAATCTTGACTTGCATTTTCTGAACGACACCAGATACAACGTATTCAAGCTGCTTGCCGAGAGTGTTGAGGAAACCGATTCTTCCATCGACGTTGGAGGAATATAGAAAGTCTACGTCAGTGGTGACATTGACGGTGAAGGAATCGTGAGAGGTGAGATGAGCTTTGATCTGTCCCTCTACACTGAGGATGGCGGGGGTTCTGTACTTCAGGTAGAATGGAACTCCCATAGCCATGGGGAACATGATGATGGTATCTTCCTTACTCAACACTTTTGTGTAGGAGTAGGAGACTCCCTTCTGGAGGGAACCCGATGATCCAATCATGTCTGAGAATTGGTTAATGGACTCGGCACCAAAAGAGAAGAATCGCTGTTGACTGAAAAGTTCCAACAATAAATGGGCTTGTAGGGGCTCCTGCTTGTAGCCCTTGATCTTCAGCATTTGAGCGATCTGATCAACGTTTCCATTGTTTGCGTTCCTTCCTGACTGGCGTTGCTGTCCCTGTTGCTGTCCATGTTGCTGTTGGTACTTATTGAGCCATTGCGCGATAGCTTCCTTCCACTGCTTGACGCTGGAGACGGCGGCGTGCACCTAAAAAAAGTTAATACGAATTTGTTTTCATTAGTGTTTATCCAGATATCTAATCGGAAAACTGTGTTAGGTAGATCGTCAGCCATTTTACCTTAGTTGGCTTCATAGAAGATCCGCGTTTCCCTTGGAATGAGAATTTGATATTCTTGGGATAATAACTGTCGAGTGATCCAATCTGGCAGTATTTACTGGCGTATCCAACGTTCATCTCCTCGTTGTCGTACTCGGATAACTTCAGCTTGGAGTACTGGATGTCGTATTCTCTCTCGCTCAGCATCATGGAGGCAGCTTGAGCGTACTTGGCGCTGTAAAATAATGCACGAGTTCAGTACAAGTGTATCAAATACTATAACAAATACGTAAAAAGAATGGTGAGTTGGTGACTTACATTACGCGGTGCTCTCGCTGGTACGCGCTAGCTGCGCTCAGGATAGCGGACTGTACGGCGGAACGGACCTGGTAGCTGGAGTCAGTGTGGGTGTTCTGGGCCATGCGCTGGAGCATGACTTGGGTCGGCTTGGAACTCATGAGCTCATTCACGGCAGCTACACGCACTTCGTAGTTTTCGCCTTGGTTCTGGTAGATGTTGAATAAGGTGAGGCGGCTGGACTCGGGGTACAATCGGGCAAGGTTGTTAAAGTTCATGACCATCTGTGTACGCAGGAATGTCTGCGCTTGCACTTGCGCTTGCAGGTAGGGGGCGAAAGCTTGGACGATCGCTGGATGTCCCACGTTGCCGATGGCCTTGATGTAGACTTGGGCATTTTTGTAGTCTTTCTTCTGAACAGCTTCACGCAGTTCCTTCTCCAGATAGGGGAGGACAGTTTCAGTCACAATCTCAAAGTTCTTATTTGCCAAGCGGCCGTACGTGTGCACGGGGTAGTAACGGTGGACTGTGGAGTTGTCAACGTGGGCCACGCGAATGAATTTGGTGGATGCAAGGAGGGCAGTCACGTACAGGTTCCTCTGTTGTTTGACCTGGTCGCTGATGGCGAACTTGAAGAAGTCTTCGAGAAGTTCCTTGGTCGGGTAGTGCAGGGTGTTCGGAAGGTGAGAAATCACCTGGGCAGCTTCTTCTCCCTGGATCTTCTTGGACTGAACCCAGGACTTGATCTGTTTGAACGCGGGCTGGCTACCGGCTTGGGCAACGGCGTCACGGAACAGATTCCAATTCTTCTTATTCTTTCCAGCCTTGTAAATTTGGTTGGTGGCCTGTTCCAAGTGTTTGTAGTCCAGTTCTCTGACAGCTTCAACAACGATGTTCCATTTTTCCAAGATATCTGCTTTGGGAAGATTTTGATCGTTGTCAATAGCGCTGGCGATCTCTTCTGTCATCTTGACGATTTGCTCGACCAGAGAATTTTGATCTTGTTGGTGCAGTTCTGGATTGACAAAACCGGAATGAATGGGCCTATCATCCATATTGGGGGAATCATGCCACTTGTCTGAGCTCTCAGAACTGGATGAAGATGAAGAGGAAGGATTGGAAGAAGAAGATCCGGATTCGGAAGAAGAGGAACTAGATGCTTTATTCCTCTTATACTTTTTTTTTAAGGTACGAGTATATCCTTGTTGTTGGTTATTATTTCCAGAGTGTTGCCATTCTTCTTGGTAATGATTCTGTTCAGCACGTCTGTCAGGAATAGCCGATCTGAAGTAAAATAGGCATGTATTTTTTAAATTCTTTCAAAATAATAACAGTATCAACATAATTGTTTCGAGTAAATTGCTTTCTTCAAAATAGTAGCAACTTTAGTTACTAACGTCTTAGTTTCTTACAAGTTAAAGATGGTACATGAAAGCAAAGACAAACGTCAGATTTTAAGTGAATCTTGTATGTATTCAATTTATTAGCACACATTAAAGAATTCCTTCCAAATGTTTGAGTTAAATTCTAATCTTAATATTTAAAAAATTCAGCCTCCGTATGTTTGTGTTCGCAAAACTCTAAAAGTAGTCGACCGATATCGCTGACCATATCAAAATTTATTGTTATTAGTGCTAGGAGTATTTTAGAGATGGTATGATTTGAGATTTTCAAGGCCAAAAGTATTATAGTGATTTGTTTTTTTGGGTATTATGCCATGTTGCGTTACCTCCTTCTTTAGCCAACGTTTCAGACAGCATTGCAGTGTCCATCATCAGGGCAGATGTGTAATCTAAGGTTGTGGTGAAGTGTGTGCTTACTTCCACCTACACTTACTCTTCACCATAAACTTAGATTTGCCCTGATGATGGACACAATGTTTTTGAAATGCTTAAATGGTAGATGAAGTCGGGGACGCTCGAGGAATACTTAACGCAATAACTCTGCAGCGTTATGATGTCGAATTAAAGTCGATATAATGTATTTTTTAACAGTGACATTGTGGTATATAGTAGTGAATGGTTGAAGTTAAAGGAGTCGCTCGAGAAAGACATTAACGATAGAGAAGCACTGCGGGGATCCACTAGTTGACTATATAAAAAGAAAAACTTTAAATTGAAATGGAATTTTACAAATTACTTATAGTTCTTCACTTAGGCAACAGATCAAAATTATTTAGACCTAAAGAAACAAGTTCTTGACTTGATTTGACCTATCTACAAATTCTGGACAGTGGTGAAGAGTTTCTATAATTACTTGACTGTTGATTGAGAAAGAGCAGGTCATTATTTCTGAGTCTCCAGGGGGGGGGGGGGATATTAAAAGGGATTATTTTTAGTAAAGTAGGTAAATCCATAACACAACATTTAAAATTTTTAAAGAAACAGACGAGTTCAAATTTGTTACTACGGTCTTTTAAAGAAGAAATGTTTGAAAAATTTGTAGAATTCCGCTTCATGCAAAGACTCTTAAAAAAACAATTGATTTCAACGTAAATATCGAATGTAGACAACTATTTAGGTCAGGTTAGGTTTAAGTAAACATGCACAAAGTTGGTTTATAAGGTTCAGGTACCTTCAAACTTAACTTTTATTGAGAAAAATGGAATTTTAATGCATCATTTACCATCTACCACATAAATGGTTTCTTGTAGTAATTAAGTTGAAACCAAATGCTGTTTTTTATATTTTTTCCATAGAAGCGTGCAGAGTAATTCGAGAAGATTAATGAAAAGTTTTAATAACCGATGATGAACACATGAATACGGACAATATGACGAAACAATTTGATTGAAAGGAGACCAAATGACACGAAACTATTGAAATGACTATAAACCATTCAAGTTGTGGTTGAACCAAGAAGAAGTAAATAGTTCTTATGTTATTTATATTTTAAAGTCAGGGGTATTTCTAGTGACGAAACCAAGTAGCAGTTTAAGAGATTAATTAACTCCTCAGCCTAATTTATTCGCATTTGGGAACAGCTCATATGGTCAAATCTTTATGTTTTTCTTACCGTCAAAATATGATCTAAGGGGTGTTTTAAAAAGAGAAAACATCACTCATTATATTAAAATGTAGAAGTAAACCACAGAAGACTTTATGTCATCTCTATGAAACCAAAGGTTTGAGACAAGTTTTAAACTTCGGGAATTTTTAAATTATTTATTTTTATATTAAACGTCAAAAAAGTGAGGTGACAACATTGTTGATAATACATTTCTCTAATAAAATGTGCGTATTTTAGTTCTTTCAGTGTATATACGAAAAACTTGAGTTGAACCATTTTTAAAACTTTTTGATTTATTTAAATTATATGTTGTTTCTAAAAATAAAAATTGAAAGCGTTTTTCATCTCATTCCAAAACGTATAAGTTTTCGAACACGATCAGAAATATTTCGTTTAATTTTTATTTATTAATTTAAACGCCCTGATGGGCTTTTACATGATACATAATTTACTGCATAATACAGTGACAACAGAAGGTTTTTATTTTTAAAACATAAAAAAAAAAAATTTTAGGTTCACAACATATCTACAAGAAAACAATAAATATACGTAATCGCTCTTTAAATATGCTACATAAAAACATCTCTTGAACACAGGCAAACTTATATTAAATATGTTGATATTTGAGGTGAATTGGTTAACCCCTCAGAGGCCCTAAAGGTTTTTTTTTTAAGCTGATCTTTATTGACTGAAAATTTTACTTTTCTTTTTTTTTTTTAGACAATGTATAGATAGTCCCACGAAGCTGCCACATGGCTGCTTGTCTGCAGGTTCTATCTCAATATTTATGTATTCCCGAAAAGAAAACTTGCTATCTAGAGAGACATCAAGGTCCTTTATAGATATGACGGTAAATGTTAGGCAAATACTATTATAATGTCGTTTATGAACAAGTTAAAAAGAAGCCGTCCTAGATGGGCTCCTTGAGGTACGCCAGACGTTACTTCAAAATAGTAGATATAAAGTTATTTATTTTAACTCCTTGTTTTCTATTGCTAAAATAAGGATTTAAAAAGGACAGCAGAGAGTTTCTCATACCGATAGCATGTAGTTTGGTCAAAATTATTGAGTGGTTTACTTTATACTTGGGAGTAATCATCTAGATCTTCGGCTATGGTATTGGTTTAAAGGAGAACAAATTAGTTGTGGATGGATATATTTCTATCATTGTCAACAAAATTGTTTCAGGTAAGCTTACCTGCGTTTTCTGGAAGCTGCTTGCTTCTCTTGCTGTTGCTTCGGTTTCTTAAACATTTTCTGAGCACCGTTCTCTTCACTGCTGCTGCTGGATGAGGAAACATCCTGGTTTTTGTGTTGTGCCAAAGGGGTGGACAGCTTGTAGAGCATGTTGGAGAAACGCGTCTTGGAAGGCCCTTGTGGGTTGGCTCCGTAGGGTTCCAGAGGCACGATGGCCGCGAGGGTCATGTTGACGCTGCTGACGACCTCGACTTGGTCCTTTCTGTGCAGAACGGGGCTGGCGGACACCTTGGTGGTGTAGTAAGAAGAGTAAATGGTGTTGTTGCCCTGGTCGACTATGAGCCGAGTGAATGTGGCACGCTGCAATCAAAACAACTTTGTTCATTTAACGGGTCTTTGCACGTTGAATGAATGTGAGATGAAGACAGTATATACAGAAAGATGATTGCAAAAGAGGTGAAAGCACTCACATCCATGAAGTTTTCGTTGCTGTGAGGGTTATGCTCCCACTTGGCACTCTCGGAGACTCCGAAGTGGTAGGCCACCCTCCGGTCGCAGTCGGCATGGTCCCTGGACTTGGTGATCTCCAAGAGCTGGCCGGGCTTCTGTTGAGAGACATCGGCCAAGGGGGCGAGGTAAGGTTTGCGCTGTAGCTCATCCAGGCGGAGAGGATTGATGGTGTAGAGGGTCTTGCACTTTCCAGTGACGTCAATCTCCATGTTGTTGAAGACGCCATTTCCATAGTCTTTACCCGGGAAAGCAGAGTAGTCGATGGGGTAACGGCCGCTGGTGTCCACCTGTAGGGCGCTCAGGATGCCCTTGATCAAGTTCTCTGCCTGCACGGTCATTCCGTTTGGAACTTCCAGACGTTTGACCAAGCCCCCGTGCATGTGCGCAACGAAGGCCTGCTCCAGCTCGGGGTAGGACTGTGGCTCTGTCTGGGGAAGGGGGGCCTCAGGTCCTGCCGGGAGATGTTGGTGCACCCTGCTGAACTTGACGTCACTCAACTTTCCGCGGAGCTGGAAGTTCTGAGCGCGGAGGGTCAGGCTTCCCTCGAGGTGTACTCCGGCCCATTCCTGGCCTATGGAGGTCAGGGTGCGCGAATCCAACTCGTAGGTGTACTCGAAACCGTTACGCCATTCTAAATAAATACGTCAGCAGAATCAGCATCATATTGAAACTATCAGAATAATGAGGCATTGCAAGAGATTGCAGAGATTACTTTGTTTATCTTTTACAATATACCTACATGATTTAAGTAAACGCTGGATTTATGTAAAACAAAATTGAACGGTTCATTGGATAATCAAGACCTCTGCCATTGGTCAACCTAAGTATCTCACGACGTTTGGTGTCTTAGCAGGAGGTTCAGGTATTCACCAGCTGCGTGGTGGGCCAGATCAGGAGAGACCGGTTTAGGGAGACCCTTTGACTTCTCCAGCTGTTATCCCTCGACCCATCGTCTTGCACCGGTGGGGGAGGAATGGATTCATACGTCCGTCACTCCTGGACACACTGAACCATAGATTTCTACCCACCCTTCATACCTTCTTCCTTCCCTAAACTGCCTCTCCTTTCTTTCAAATAACCTCCACCCAGATTCACCAAAGATTAGGGAAATGATTTTCCTCATGGATTCCTATGTGGGGTTAATATAAAAAAAAAGATATTTAAAAACAGAATGATAAACGATGAATCCGGGAAGATTCTGGGATAATCCTTATCGAATACGATAATAATGAGCATTACTGTTATTATTGGCAGTTCTCCAAGGGTTGACTATTTAACCTAACAACTTACCATCGGGCCTGCTGTGCTCGTTGCCTTGGCTATGTTCTTCATTATAGGTATTCAATTTGTTCTTTCCCTGGTATTGGTTCGAGTCATTCTCTTGCTGAACCACTGATGCCAGACCAGGTGACACTGAAACGAGTTAAAAAAATTGTTATATCACTACTCCAGATTATTCGTAGCAAGTATGTTGACATTATAGCAGGAAAACCTCAAACAATTCATCAATTGTTTCACGTAATTTGAACATTTCATCAAATTTCAAAGTTGATTTCTAAGTTCTTTGAAGGTTCTATTCAAGTTGTGTTTTGATTTCAGTTTTGTGAAGGAACTGACCTATAATGATATGATAATAGAACTCGAATAGAACCTTCACAGAACTTGCAAATCAACTTTGAAATTTGTTGAATTGTTCAAATTCCGTGAAACAAACCGTCCTTAGAAATTAACTCAAATTCGAGGGTTTAATATTACGTAGCACATTTCACCAAAGATTTGCTAAAAGTAATCAAAGAAATTAGCATTATTTCAAAGATGGCAAAGTTGAAAGTAATAATGGTCAAGGTATGTTAGAAGAATGTTAATTTTATGAAAGATTATGAATGTTCTCACCAAACAAGAAAACAAAGTAGAAGATGAGGAACTTCATCTTGCAAGAGAAGACCTTGCCAGTTCGCTTGACAGGACCGTCTGAAGATTTGAGCTCTTGGGTAGTCTTATATACCCAAGCACAGTGGTGTCAGCACTTTTCCATTTTTCCACTGTTGATCTATATTGCCATCAAATATAATTTGTTATCATAAATAATAATACTACCTAAGGCGAAGCACTACGAATGAATGTTTTTGGTTTGAAAATATTTAAGATGCTTTAATTAAATACTGCGAGTTGAACAGATCTTTGCCTTTGAAATGATTGATTTTTTTATAATAATTCTTTTTGCAAGCCCAAAAAAATATATTAGGCTTTTAATGAAAACTGTTCTAAAGATCAAAATCTCCTACTTACGAACAATTTTTAGTTTATGGTTTTCTTTTATAATGTGGCAAATTAAGTTTATTTTTCAAATTATCTTAAAACATTGAAATATTTGTGCCTGAAATACGCAAAATAAAATAAAACACACTTTGCGATGTTTTTTTCTTTCATAAATCAAAACATGTTGCTAGTGTACTTTTGGGATGCTGTGTGGGGGGTATTTTTTAAGGAAATACAGAAGGGGATGTTCAGGGAAGGTAAAAAGTATGAGGGATGTGTAGGAATCTAAGGATCAGTATGTCGAGGAGTGACAGACATATGAAAATATCCCTCCCGCTGCAGCGCAAGGCGAGGCGTAAAGAGACCAAAGGTCAAGACCAGGTCAAAGGGTCTTTCCAAAGCAGCCTCTCCCGATCTGGCACGCCACGCAGCTGGTGGACAGGCGCATCTTGAACACACCTCACACGATTTATACGAGCACCTATCCTAAATCACCAAACATAGTGAACCACTTGGGGTGACCTATGTCAGAGGTGTTGGTTATTCAATAAATGGTTACCACCAAACCCGCCTTCCTGTATGCCTGTCGGTTTATTCCTATTGTTTCCGACTTAATACGAGTACTTAATCATTACACCATTGCAGTGAAACGATGGACAGCCTCACTGATTCTTCAGATGCCTGGGATGTCTCATTTTTACAATCTTTCATTTGTTCCAATTGTTATCCCATTGCGCTAAAGGCCGGACTTCCGCTAGAGACACGAGAGGTCCGGGCCTAGGGCTCCAACGTCAGGGGCGGCTAGGGACTTTTCTTATTTCTAGGACCCCTTTGAAGTGGGCCCCACTTTGGAGTGGACATAATCACAGAACCGGTGCCAAAATAGTTCTCATTGAAGACACAGGACTTTGAAATAAATATTCTGACCAAAAGGTAATCATTGAAAAAGCAGGGTTTTCTAAATAATACGTAAATTTATTCGAGGGCTCCAACCTCGGAAAAGCTAAAAAATATAACTAAGGGTAGGCAGAGAGGACGGACCGCCAAACAACTCGGTCTTGGCAAACACTCCTTGCCTCATTCAAATTCATACATCGTCTAATACATACTCTTCTATTATTCTGACTCTTGACATGGCCTGACTCTATTGATCGTGTCACTGATTCTATTGATCGTGTCACTGATTCTATTGATCGTGTCACTGATTCTATTGATCGTGTCACTGATTCTATTGATCGTGTCACTGATTCTATTGATTGTGTCACTGATTCTATTGATCGTGTCACTGATTCTATTGATCGTGTCACTGATTCTATTGATAGTGTCACTGATTCTATTGATCGTGTCACTGATTCTATTTATCGTGTCACTGATTCTATTGATCGTGTCATGTCTTCCTCGGGCGTCCCCGACTTCTGCTATCTACTAAAATATAATAATAAAAAAATCAAAATCATTGCTGTATACGTCACTGAACATCTTTCAAGTTAAATCTTGATAAACCGACCAATATAAACAAGAGAAAATGTTAGAGAAATTAATAAATAGATACTTAAATATGTGAAGTGTAATCATTTGCTTTCTTATTTCATTTTTTTTTATTACATTACATTGATTATATGCTGTGCCTGCATCACTGGGAACTCCTGTGTCGGAGGAAGCACACTTTAAAGCATAAGCAATTTGATCGTCGATATTTGATGTCTTGGCTGATGATCCAAGAACGTTTTATTTATATTTATGTGATTTTCAAGTTCTCTGAAAGTTATTTTCAAGTTCTGATATAATTTTAGTTCTGACAAGTTACTGGCCTATAATTATATAATAACAGAACTTGAATGGGACATTCACAGAACTTGCAAATGAACGTTGAAATTTTATGATTTTTTCAAATTATACGAAACAATCCACACTTAGTGTTTTGTTGTATAGTTTTGATGCAGAATATTTTTTTTTTATTTCTTTGGTTCTCGTGTCGTGTCTCGTATCACGAGCAGTTTTGACACTGTCAAAAACGTTTTTGTGTTTGAAGAGGGATACTAGTATGTTTTTGACATAAAGTTGGCTAATGTCTGAAACACATATTCTCCTAAAGATTTCACCCGAACTGATTGTTTTAGAATAATCTTTATAATAGTTTCTGAGCTTTAGAGATGGGATAAATGGCGGCTGTACTTTAAAAACCAATTATTAATATCAATGTAAAATAAATAAACAGAACTATCACATAATCCAATTGTGATTCTTAACTCTTTGTTCCTAACCCCGAGGGGAAGCACATTGCCGCTTCTCTTTGTTTTAAAGGTGACGATAAACAATGACGTTACGATACATCTAGACTTGTTATTGTCTCACAAAATTAAAATAAAATATGACAAGCATGAAACACTCTTATGTTTCCAGTATATTCTTAATTTAAACTTTGTTAATTTATGAAAAATATAGACATTCAAAAATATATGTGTAGTAATGGAATAAACGGCAGGACCGAGCGACATTTTCGTTGCGTTGAAAGTGCGTTGAATACGACATTGCCGACTAGAGTACAGGCCTGGGCATCTGACGCATTTCATGGTGTCAAGTGATCAAGTCAGTGCCGTGCTATATAGCAACGAAAATACCGGCGATCGTTGATAATCGTTGTTATTGCTGATGTGTATATTATTTATAGCAAGCATATAAATGAACAGAGTGATTAGAATATTTTAAATAGTGAAGTTTACTGAACGACATCAGTAACTTCATAATTTGACTCACGCGTCGCGTGATAATTGAGTTCTAAAACTATAATATCGAAATCACTACAATTGACGAACTTTTTGCTTGCCACTTAGAGAGTTCTACAACTCGTCTATGTTTTACTCCCATATTTAAATCTGGTGACTCTTAAGCACTAATTATTTATCAAATTTATTTTAACTCAAACATAGCCTATTTACCTGAAAAAATTGTAATCAAAACAGTTATTTAAATTTATAAAACAAAATAATATATTGAATGCACATAAATATGGGTTTAGAGAAAATTTAAACACAATTGTAAAGTTAACATCTAAATATATAAATCTAGAGATAAAAAAAAATAATTGCAATATTTATCGACTTATTTTATTCTTACCTCCAAACTAGCTAAAATTGGTATAAATAATAGTGTTTTAAGGTTTCTTAAATATTATTTATTTAATTTAGAGCAATTCGTTAAATGGCTTTCTGAGCGATTCACAGACCACGGATTTCAGCATCCCACAGGGAACTGTACTGTGACCTTTTTATTTATTATATTGAAAATAGAGTCGTAAGGAATATATACCACCTACTATGGGATACACATTTCAAAGATATATAAAATCAAAGACACAAATACTTTCTTTTACGATTCTGCTAAAATATAACGTAACAATTGCCATTCTACAAATAATTCTACACTCCTCGTACACCAACACTAAGTCAGTCTTTATTTCCGATATACACCAGCACAAAATCAAATACACTTATCGTCATCTACTTACAAGACTAAATTTGGAATTAACTCCTTACAATACATCGCATATAAGCAATACAACGCATTACCTAGTAACCTAAAATTTCCAACAACAAACAAAAAAAATAATGGCAAAAGCTCTTAAAATTTATTTCCTCAGCAGTTTTATTGATGAGTGACATATTCTTTATTTGGGACTCTATTATTAACTAATATTATTTGGTTTGGTTAAGAGGAAGCTACAAGCCAAAAATGTGTATATTCTTGGCATACCTTATATTGTAGGTAATGGGCATTAAAAAGTTCGATTTCAAGCACAAAACTGGTTTTTATTTATTTTGTAAATTATTTTATAAGAAAGCAAAAAAGTTAATCAATTGAAAGAGTCACAGATAATCTGAGCTATAATACTGTATTTTTTAAAAGTTGTTTACGCGTTCATACATTTCTATTGAAAAAATTTTTTTTTAGTAGTTTACATTTATATTTTTATTTATTAATTTGTATTCTATTCAAGCGAAGCGATAGGAAAACCTTCAATTTATCTAAAGCATATTTTTGGTATTCATAATGTACACCAATTCGTTATAAAGATTAATCAAAATAGTGATTTAGCTTCGCTTTAAGTATTTTGGTCGGAAATCTAAATTTAGGTTATAAAATGAGTTGCACAGCCATTCCTCTCAAATAAAGTAATTTCATTAAGGACGGCTTGTTTCACACAATTTCAAATAATAACAGAACTTGAATAGAACTTTCGCAGAACTTGAAAATCAACTTTTAAATTGTTCAAATTCTGTGAAACTGTGTCCTTAATTAGCATTCGACGGATAGTTTTAAAAAATTATTATCGAACCGTGGAACTCTCTCAATTTTAAATCGATGTGATTTAATAATATGGGGATAAAATTATAGGATTGCATTTGAAATAATCACTTCTTACTAATAATTAATAACTTTAATTCAATATATACTAGTGTTTCATTCAACAATTACTGCTTGTTACATTTTTTCTCCTGAAAACAACCAACTTTATTTTATATGAGAAAAGCATTGTAAGTGCTAACTCTCTCACTAGATGGCGTCGAGACAAATTGTCTACATTTTTAGGTGAAATACTTGAACTTGTCAAATATTAATTATTATTTTTTTGGTAAACTAATGTTTAAGACAAGATTTTTTATGCATAGCACAAAGGGTAACAATTATTTTACAAGCAATAATTATTCGCCTGAAACACTCATCCACATTGAAAAATCTAATAATATGGGGATAAAATTATAGGATTGCATTTGAAATAATCACTTCTTACTAATACAGTAAACAGAATTCTTAAAAGATTGGATACGTTAAATCTTTTACTGTTTTCAAAATAAATCCCAACCAATTCATACTCACTTATTTGTCACTTTAGTAAAATAACGTGCATAGTGAAAATTGTTTACGAATTAGACACATGTAAGGTATAGAAAATTTCCAGTGTGAGGAGATCAACGTCCTGATTTTACTTACCAAGCAAATTTAGTAGAAGGTCAAAATGTTGAGATTTAAATATAAATAGCAATATTCAGAGATAATTTTTAGTACAAGTTTGCAATTTCTCAAATAAATAATTTTATTATTAAAATCCATCGCAATATATGAAGCAGTAAATGATAATCAAAGCGTCCAATTTTTTTTATTATTTAACCCCTAAGGGTTCTGATATTTTGCAATTCACTTCTCATAAGAAGAAGTTCTCTAAGTGAAGTGTCAGAGAGAAGATTGCGTAGAAAAAAAATTTGCATTACATTCTATTTCAGATAGATCCAACTGATGTTTTCGTAGAGATTTTACATGAATTTATGGTTCTTAGTTTCTGCTGTAGACTACTAGTTGTGGGGGTTATTTCTAAATATTATAAAACAAATTAGCTATCTCGCGTCTGTCTGTCTGGGCGTTTAGTTCTTCTAAACAATGCAACGAATTTTGATAGAGTTTTTACTTTCATTGAGAGAATTTCTTTTTATTATTTAGTATTTGTATATTTTACAGTAAATATACTACTAGGAACTCATTTGAATAAGCGATGAAATTTATTTTTTGGAGAATTGTATAAACCTCGGTTTTGACGGGATAGTCCTTTATATTGAGGCACAGCCAGGCTCCTTAGAATTGACTAGCAATGTACCAATACTCTAAATCAAAATTTATATAATGAAATTTTAATATTTTATTTTTTTACTACAAAATAATAAGTTATAATGTATTATTCCCAGTGAGTTTACAAAACTCATTTCCGGAAAGACAACATTACATTAAAGACAAGACAACATAAATACATTAAAATAAATAAACGCAGAAGTTATTTTGGAGTTCCAAAGAAAGAATGTGTCAGTTATTAATAAAACTGCTGAGGAAATAGCTTTTAAGAGCTTTTGCCAATGTTTTTTTGTCCGTTGCCGGAAGTTTTAGGTTACTAGGTAATGCGTTATATTGCTAATGTCAAAAGTGAAAAATGTTGTCTCAAACGGTAACCACATTTTTACTCCAATCATAGAAAAATTGAGAGAACTCGATATTTCGAAAAAATATTCGTTTTTTTGGGGAATTTGGAAGAAAACAGTCACTCGTCAAGCATCCGTCACTCCTAGACACACTGACCCCCAGATTCCTATCCACCTCTCATGCCTTTTACCTTCCTAGATCTTCCTATTCTTCATTTCCTTAAATACCCTCCATTCAACATCCCCGAAGATGACATAGGCCCTGAGGGAAATTATATTCCCCAGGGCCTCCTATATGGAGCTAGGTTAGGTTATGTTACATTAAACGTAACGCAGAAATGCACGAATTCCTTTAAAAAACGGACATTTGGCAGATCAAGGAATTCTTATTACTGTAGCCATAGTTATTCGTTGGTTTAATTATTTTTTGCTACGCAGCCCTGAATAGCTCTGCTGTAAAGTCATCACAGTCCAAAATGACTAACAGATCCTACAAAAAAATCTTTTTTGCCAGTATTTGTGATATCTTCCCGATATCAGATCGAGTTGAGACTTTTAGTTGATTACAATGCATTCTATCAATTTTTAGTGGCGATCACGCACACACAAGCAGACCTACGCGTATTTCTCAGAAATTCAATTAAATAATAAAATTTCAGTAGTTAATATAAGCAATAAAATACTGTCACGTCCAATAGGGATTTGTCTCAGTTGGTAGAGTGGTTGACTACAGTTCATGATGAGAAATTATCAATCCTCCTACTTTTTTTAAATTTTAAAATCATTTGAAAATAGGTGTATAATAGTTTTTATTTTTTTTTTAATTCGACTCCTGATAACATGAAAAAAATTACCACGCTAACATGGCAGGTTATGTTTTTTAAATTTTTTTATTTTTTTTTTAAAGTTATATTTATCAATAAAAAAATTTACAATGTGTGATATACATATATATTTCACTAGTAATAAGATGAAAGATATTATGATATGATTAATATTTATTATTTTTCAATGTTCTCCCATAATAAGCAATTGCTTGTGTGTATGGGATGAGGTA
Organism: Hesperophylax magnus; assembly: GCA_026573805.1. Classification (NCBI taxonomy): domain Eukaryota; kingdom Metazoa; phylum Arthropoda; class Insecta; order Trichoptera; family Limnephilidae; genus Hesperophylax; species Hesperophylax magnus. Next base: position 12,472,823 of record JAIUSX010000004.1, read on the forward strand.
TTATTTATTAGTTTCTTAGATTTTTATTTTATTTTTAAAATTTTTGTTTTTGTTTTTCTTTTATGTATTTACGTTTTTTTATTTAGTTTAGGTTTTCAGTATATTTTTTTAATTGTGTTTTGAATTCATTGAAACTATCATTTAGTATATTATATATATATATTTTTTGGCAATTTATTGAAGAAATTTGTTCCTAAGTATTTGTAGTTTTGCTGACCCAAAGTTTTTTTTACAAATCGGAATTGGTAACATGTATTTTTGCCTGAGATTTGCTGTGTTTTTGAATGGTACGGTTTTGTTTAGGATATCATCTGTTATATATAATGTTATTAAATGTTTGTTTAGTATGGTTAGCAATTTCAATTCCGGAGGTGGGTAAGGGTGCTTCGTGAACCATTTTTTTGGATAACCAACATCTCTGCCATAGTTCACTCCAAGTGCAAGCTATGTTTGGTGACTTAGCAGGGATGCCGGGTTCGGGGTTGAGGTTTGTTCAGGTCTCGATGGATGTGTCTGTCCACCAGTTGCGTGGCAGGTCGCATCGGGAGAAGCCGGTTTAGGGAGACCCTTTAATCTCTCCAGCCAGAACCTCTCGACTCATCACCGTGCATAGCAGTGGGAGGGATGGATTCATACGTTCAGATTTTTTCCTTCCCAGATCTTCCTCTTCTTCATTTCCTTAAAAAAAACCTTAATACAACATCCCCAAAGATGACATGCCCTGAGGGAAAATATTTTCTTTATTAATATTTTTGTTATTTTAACATCATGTGTCAGATACATAAACCATTTCAAGCACGGATGCATTTGACGGCCTCCGTGGTCGAGGGGTAAGGCTCTCGACTAGAAATCCGAAGGTCGCGAGTTAAAAATTCCAGCGTGCGCAAGTAAATTTTATTTGATTAATTTGTGTTTATTCGAAATTTATTAATTTAAAATAATACACAGTCACTAATTTGATTAATCTTTATAACGAATTGGTGTACATTATGAATACCAAAAAATATGCTTTAGATAAATTGAAGGTTTTCCTAACGCTTCACTTGAGTAGAAAACAAATAAAATAATAAATTACTCCATAAAAATATAAATGTAAACTACTAAAAAAAAAAAAATTCTATAGAAATGTATGAACGCGTAAAGGAAACAACACTTAAAAAAACAGTATTATAGATTATCTGTGACAGTTTCACTTGATTAACTTTTTTGCTTTCTTATAAAATTATTTACAAAATAAATAAAAACCAGTTTTGTGCTTGAAATCGAACGTTTCTAGACTCTGTTTGTCAAGCGATTTTAATGCCTATTACCTACAATATAAGGTATACCAAGAATACACTCATGTTTGGCTTGTAATTTCCTCTTAAATAAAATTATTAATTAATGAAATTATTAGAGTAATAAAAATTAGAATTCTGGAATATGATTTTTGTAGCTGTGGCACTGTAAAAACTAATTTAATATTGATATTCACAAAATTCAGAAAATTTAAAGTCCCATATTAATGTTGTGGTTCGTTATAAGTTGGGATATCAGCCTATATGGATAACCTTGACTTTTGGTACACCTGTATAGGTATAAAATAGCTCGTAAGGCCCCGTAGTAAGCGCTCGAAGATGGTTTGAAAGGGAGATATGTAAATACGAATGTTAGAGGGAGAGCGCTAATATTAAAAAAGATAATAATTAAGCGAAAATATTTATCAAAACACGACTCTGAAATAGAGCAAAAATGTTACGACAAATGCATTAGTTGTATTTAAAGATACACTGCGATGTTTTTCATGCCTATAACATATTAAATTAGAGAACAAAACGTGTTTTTAATAATTTTCGGGCTTACTTTGCGATCTTTGTCTATCGAGGTAATTTCATATAATTAACATTTCGGCATAACAAATGTATAGATATTATCTTCAAAAATTACATATATTTTTTTGGAACTTAAAAACTTAAAAAATTAACGAGAAACTTGTTATAAATTGGTAAAAATTGGGTATGCGGTGGTTTAAGCTGTGTTTTGTGACCAGGTCTGAAAAGCCAAGACCTTTCAACCATCCTCCTCCCTATCTTCTCCCTCTCCCCATTTTCTTCCACCGGAATTTTCAAGCAAAAAGATAAAAGAGTAAGAGCAGTAAAAAAGCAGTAATTTTCAAATAATAAAGATTTATTTTATTTTATTATTATTTTAAGCAATTATATAATTTAGCATTGTTAAAACAATATAACAAAAACATTTCATAAAGCCATTTTACTAAGCAAAGCACAATTCAAACTAATTCTAGATTATTGCTAATTTGTTAAGAATCTCTTTAAATTATTAGTACTCAGGTCAAAAATGGAATTGCAGGCCTTGTCGAACGAATTAACAGGTTTCTTGATAAACTTGTAGTAAATTATGAATATATCACAATGTCAGAAGACGTGCATTTGCCTCGACGATATATCATGATAAAAATGTTCGAATTTTCATGAATTCGTGATAATATTTTCGTAATTTACTAAAAGGTTATCAAGAAACCTGTTAATTCATTCGACTTATTGCCTTACCCTGAAATCCCATTTTAACCGGATTTCCAATAATTTGAAGAGTTTCTTAATAAATTAGCAATACCACAGCCATCTTTATTAATACAGGCCATGCTGTATAAACTGCACTGAAAGATAAAGAGACCTGTTTTCGGAAAACAGTTCTACAGCATGGCCTGTATTAATAAAGATGGCTGTAGTATTGCTAATTTATTAAGAAATTCAAATTCCGAAAACAGGTCTACAGCATGGCCTGTATTAATAAATATGGCTCTGGTATTGCTAATTTATTAAGAAATTCAAATTCCGAAAACAGTTCTACAGCATGGCCTGTATTAATAAAGATGGCTGTGGTATTGCTAATTTATTAAGAAATTCAAATTCCGTAAACAGGTCTACAGCATGACCTGTATTAATAAAGATGGCTGTGGAATTGCTAATTTATTAAGAAATTTAAATTCCGAAAACAGGTCTGTTTAACTGTTAGTGCCGTTTTTAGTGTTTCCACAGCATGGCCTGTATTGATAAAAATGGTGGTGGCAATACTCATTTTCTCCATGTAATCATATTTTATTTTGTACTGATGTCATTTATGCATAAAAAAATATTTTCCTCCAGAACAAATATACAATTTAACAAAATATTTCTACAAATAAAATAAGTAAATATATTTGGTCCAGTTTGATTACAATTAAATCCTTTGATGTATATCTACCTATACAAACTATTTTTTATTATCATATAGAATTGGCACAAAACAATTTCTATTAAAACTTAATTATTTATTGTAATTTTGAGCTAGGTGTAATTATTCCACATTTTCAAGAACATTACAAAGAGATCAATAATCTTAACTCACAAAAACATATTTACAATAATCAACCACAAAAATTTATCTCATAATACCATTCACATTCAAATTGATAGATTAGGCAATCAAGGAAAGGAGAACAAACCATGTTGCGAGAAGCGAGGAGTCGGCTTGTCCGTCACTCTCTCCGTTGATTTATTAATTAATGAATGAGAATACAGGCAATTGCATTGTAATAATCAATATTTGATCAATGGCATGCAAATTGCTGGCTTCGTAAACAACTTAATCACAAATCCCACATCGGGTAAACAAAATGTCAAGCGTTTTTTTCATAATTGAATATTTTTGTATACTGTTAAGTTAGATACTTTTACAAATGTGTTATAATTTACCCACCTCACTCATTTTAGCATCGCGGCGGTTCGGTTAAAAATGAACATTCAGATCATGCACAGAGAATTTCCACAATGGACTAGGCTGCAAAACCGTTGCTTTCCTTTTTTCAAAGATTTCATAGAATTTTCGAACCCTCCTTGTGCCAAAAATACGGTCACATGGTTTGCCTCATGGATCTTAGTTTAGGACTAGTCTATTTATTTGAATGTTTATGCATAATACCTAAATTATATTATGAACATTTGCTATTAGAACATTGTAAGCTTTAATAATTAAATACATTAATATAAAACAAGCACGTCTATTATATAACTAAAAAATAATATCATTACATTTAATGCAATTAATTAATTTGTTTCACGTATTTATGAGATCAACATCAGCATATTCGACAAATTATTTACAAGTTCATTAATCAACAAATTTATACTTAATCTTACAAAGACATTTTCTTAATAATTATTATAAGTATTTACTAATTTTATGAAATATATATACATTTTGTTACGTGACTGTTATAGACGAAAAATGCAATCGAAAAAATTTAAAAAAGTTTTGCTGACCCATTTTCAATAAAAAATAATAATTTGGATTATGAGGGCGAAATTCTAGACAAACCGAATATTTTAATTTATAACCAAAAGAGTATCTCAAATATTTACTAAGAATGCTTGTTATTTTATTTATTTGTGTTTTAAATTGTAAAATAAAGGTCATTATTGAATTCGAATCTTCACGATTTAAGAGGCAAATTTTTTTGTATGTTTATTTCAATCATTTAAATAAATGTTTATTAAGAAATATAAAAAAAAGGAATGAAAATTTAGAATCTCTTCAATTTAAATATCAAACGATTTACGTAGATTAAAAAATTGTAGGATTAAAATTGGAATTTGACCCAAAAATAGAGGTGTTAGACTGTTCATCCTCTCTGCCTACCCCTTCAGGAACGGCGTAAATCTTTTTTTTTACTTTTAGGTTTATTTTGCGTCTGTTTAACAAATCACGAACCATTTTTTTTATAATATGTTAACGAAATAATATTTTTCTAAAAGGAATACAATAACTTGAGACCATCATAGCTGATTTATGGATGTTTCGAAAATCCCCTTACGAAACTTTGTAATTCAACATTTTTTTTATATCTAATAGATTTGGTTTACAAACATTTATACAAATCCTTTTATAAAAAATCATTATTTCAGCCTTTCGTCATTTTTTCACATCGAAATTTCGATGGGCCACAAGATAGTCGAAGCAATCAAGAAGTAAACTATTGTCACAATCGCAAAAATGTCACATAATATATTTAACAAAAGAATACACCAAGGAACAGTTCTAGGTCCCATATTATTTGTTATTTACTTAAATTAAATTATTACAGTTCCGAATATTGGAAAAATTGTATCTTTCGCAGATGACACAGTCTTGATCTTAGGAAAAACAACATCGGAAAAAGCCTATCGAAGCGCCGTTGGATGATAATTTTTATCTTTCTACAAAATAGAATTAATTTTAACTCGCACAAAATTTACTTCATCACATTTACACTAACAGACCAAAAATATTTTTTTCAAATTCAAATTCAAAAATTATTTTATAGTTTTTGTAAAAGTTATTCTGACAACTGCAATTCATCTAAATGCTCTGACTGACAAAAAATAATCATATTAAATATTTAGACATAATAATACTGTGATCTTCAAAAACATTAAATGTAATCCTGATTGAGGTCCGTACTAAACTACAACGCAAAGTTTTGTACTCTCACAAAGAATGACCAAAGGGTTTTAAATGTTGTTCTGAAAAAAAATCCTAATAAATGAAGCCAGAACAATAGTGTGGTGTTTGAAGGTTATAATAACCACGATCCATGTCAATTATTTGGTATTCATTATAATTCAATTGCTTGGTTGACTTCATAATGCACGTCGAAATGAAATGAAATGAACAGTTTGTTTTTTGGGTCATCCTACTTCTTGATCCAATGTCTCAGACCGCCCTAGGTCAAAATATGCATTGATATAATAATTAAACTTTGCAAAGATGCCCAAGACATAGCATATCCTCAAAGAAAGCACAATGCGACTCACTAATCCAAAAAACAAAGAAGTGAATTGATCACAAATGTTCTTCATAATAGCCAATATTAAGTTCATTCACCAAATACTGACTAAACTCACTATTGACAGGCATTTCCTCAGATAAAGACTCCTCATAGTGCGTCATAGCCATCAAACCATTCTGTTGTCTTTCAAAGTTGTTCCAGTCCAAATTGGCAGCATGACTGCAAGATGGGCTTGTATTCTTAACTGCTGAACTAATTCTGGACAAGTTGTTGTTCTTCTGGTGGTTCAGGTTTTTGACTTGTTGGACGACTTCTGTTGTTATTTTGCAAGTGGTTACTTCTTTTCTACTGCGTTTGGCTGTAAACACTTCGACTTCTTCTGGGATGGTGTTCAATCTTTTATTCTTGGGGGTTTCCTGTTTGATGGTCGCGAATCTGTTTGTTGTTTTGTTGTGTTTTATCTTCTCCTGCACGGCGGCTGTGACAGCTTTAGAAGCTTTTTGGTTTTGAAGGATTGGAACAATTTCAGAAGATTGAAGCCTTTCCGAAATCTAAAAAATTATTAATAAATAAATACAAATGTATTTGATATGATTGAACAATACATTGCGGGCAAAGTTTTAAGTGTAATAACTGAAAATTTAAGCTCCGAACAAAGGGTTTAAAAAAATCCACTGAATGAATAAGTAGCTACAGATAAAAAATACCGCACAGGAGTCCCAACCGGTGGTGGTTCGTGGCCTGTCTCATTGGGAGTTCAATCAGAGATTAAGAGGGGGAAAAATCAATCCTTAGTTTATGACAAAATTGTGTGTTGGTCGTTTCGATGTTATACATATTAGATCTAAAAGAATCTCATCACATCAATGCAATGATCTGGCAACAAAATACAATTCGGCGATTCAAGCAATGTCTGTGGCTAAAAAATATAATGTCGTAGGTAACAAAAATAGTTTTAAATACGACAATCACAATTTACACAAGCAAACGTAATTTTTTTTGCAAAAATTAACTTATTATAATAACTACATAAAACGCGTAGTTACAGAAAAAAGCCTGTTAATGCTTGCAAAATACTATTCCGTAAAAATTAAGTGTCAAAAATTTCATAGTCGCTGCGCGCACGGTTACGTTGAAAAACCCAGGGTTTGCACGACTACCACTCAGTCGCTATAGTATGTTTTGTATGAACTATTTCTTAAAACAAAAAAGTCACATAGACTCTGACATTTATAACGAACAGATGGGATTTATGTCGGACTCGCTCTTGGCCAGTATAATTCAGACTGGTGGATTTTTAAACATGAAATTTTAATGGTGCTCTATTTAGAATGGTAAAATTACAATACTGGATTATGGCATCCTCAATTAGGGTATGTTGTAAGCTGAATATGGTCAGGAGAAAAATATTGTTAAATATGATTTACCTTTTTACAAGAAGGCTGAGTTTCTGACACCAACTTGGCAGTGGTTTTGGCAGTGATGGCTGCGTGGTTCTTGACGTGTTTCCTCAGGCTAGAGGGGTCGGTGTACCTCTTGAGGCAGCCTTCGATCTGGCATGCGTAGGGTCTCTGGAATAACAAGTAGTCTCAATAAAAAGTGAATTGAATTAAGTGATGTTTTATGAAAATTCACCTAATTTTAAAAGATCGGTACTGATATGGCCAAGGGTTATATCTGCCGTTAACACAATTTTTACAGGGACGCAAAAACAAAGTTTTGAAATCAGTTGATCACTAATTAATAAAGATAATTTCAAGCTTAATTTAAAATGAAAAGATGCGTAATTAGCATCTTACTAAACTGGTTACTATTTTTCTTAATCATATTGTTGTTTTATTGTTATTTGACATTTTAAGCAAATACATCTTTCTGCCTTAACTCTTCTTCTTTTTTTCACAAATCGCCTAAAGTTACCTTTTGCCACCACCTACATCTATTGGCCGCACTAATAAAACATTAATTTTGGCTGATTAAAAAGTGTTATTATTATTTTATGGACAGTTTTTACTAAAGGCAAATGTCATTTTTTTACTAAACATTAATATCTGTAGTGGCTAAAATATACATCTGCACTTTTGATCTATTGCCACTACTATTTCATAGGGAGTTAAGTGATTTCTCTTTCAAACACTTCATAAATTTTAAAACTGAAGCCCTATACTTTCGTATATGAAATATACTATTTGGAAAAATTTTATGGAAGAAACTTTAAAATGAAAAAACTGCATCTATAACCCTTTGCCATTTCACTACCGATATATTCTATCCAAAAAGTATAACTAAGAACTTATAACCAAGAACTTACAACTAGTAACTAACCTGAGATGACAAATTTATTGAACCTTTCATATACATATATTGGCAATACGAAATAAGGCGTTAGGTTAATTGTGATTAGTAAATTAGTAATATTGCAAACATAGGAATGCGGCCCAAGTAGAAAAAAGATTGAGAATAGCTGACTCTAGTATGTATCTGGTTCACTTGATTGTGCCATACTGACAAACTGCTTTGGCAATTTATATTTCATTATTTTTTTATTTTATTTAAAAATACATTTCTTTTATATAAAAACATAAATATGTTATACTAAAAAAATTAATTACAATATACATAGGGTAAAGAAAAGAAAGAAAGTTTTTATTTATAAAGAAAGAAATAAACAAAATGTATATAGAATGATAACAAAAGTATAGATAATGAAAATAGACTAAAATAGCAGTTACTAAATTAGATATAAATTAAATGACTTCCTGGGGCGTACCCGACTTCTTCTACCTTTCACATTCGCGTCATGCATTCTCGTTACTCTCATTATTTGGTTATTTTGCTCCACATGCTTAAACCATCTAATAAATTAAATAAATTAAAAAAATAATAATAATAATAAAAAACTCAACAAATAATACCTCATCCCATACACACAAGCAATTGCTTAATATGGGAGAACATTAAAAAATAAAATAATTAATCGTAATAAAAAAATAAATAAATTAGTAAATTGACTAACTACCTAGTTAGACTCTAGAATAATTCTCCACTAAACGGGAATTGTAATTAGTTAATTATGATTATTATGTATTATTTTATTATATTGTATCTTCTATTATTAAAACAAAAATAGTTTTAAAAAAAAGTGTCCCTTTCTTAATCTTACTCATTACGCTTACATCAGCCTTGCATTCTTTGCGAATATCCATATCATACATGGGTTTAACACACATGCATCTAAGGGTTCTCATATACAGGGTGTATCGGCACTAACCCGATAAACTTTAACCAGCTATTCCTTAGCACATTTGGAGTAAAAAATGTTATGGGCACTTTGCTGTCCGGTAGCATTTTTTTTTTCAATTAAAAATAAAAAAAATAAAAATTTCCACACTACATCACTCTCATTCGCATTGCTTTTCGTGTTCAACAGCTGTTATAAGCAAGTATGTCGAAAAGCGTCTTCGCTCTTTCGCACACACTAAATAATAATAGTTAAAAATGAGACGAATGGTGCCGTGCCATTTCGTTGTGATTGTAAAAGCGCGCCAATATAGGTACACACGTACATTATTCAACGGAATTCGAATAAAATATTGCCAGATGGGTTTTCAAACTTTGACAAAGGATAAAACATTGGTGACATGTGGTGAAAATATGAATAATATTTTTTTTATTAAAAAAAAAACGTTACCGGACAGCAAAGTGCACATAAGATTTTTTTACTCCAAATATGCTAAGGAATAGCTGGTTAAAGTTTGTCTGGTACGTGCCGATACACCCTGTATATAGCATCCAGTCCACTACTAGACGTCCTTCTTCTGCCAGTTTCATGCCTTACTGCCATACATCAGGGTAGGTACCAGCACTCCATTGTGGACTGCTAGCTTCGCTTCTTTGGATATTTTTTTTGCTAGTGCCAACCGCGTTCAGCCCTCCATTGATTAAGTTTCTTTCATTTACCCTTTCAATATCTCTGTCAGCCTTTCTACCTCTCGCTTAGTTATAAGTCGTAATTTTAAGCGTAGCGTATTTTGGCAATTCCTCGGCTGGTTAAGTCCTCCATCACAACACAAGCAACATTTTCCGCTCACTGTCGTGGTAGTAGGAGATTTTCAAATATTATCAGGTTATTCGTAACCTGGGGATGTTTGTCTTTATTTAAAAACTTATAAAAATAATAAGTCCTAGTTTTATATTTAGATAATTTTAATTTTTCATTTTAATTATACCTCGCGCTCTCATTCAAAATTTAGGCGTATTAAATCTGTCAAAGAATTTATATATAAAAATGCAAAAATCAGTCATTTTATATGCATGTAGGATAACGAAAGATTTTTTAAATATTTATATTAAGGGATCAGTAGGATTTATAGGCCCTGTTAGGAGTTCTACCGAGCCGAACCCTCTGATATGAAAATATCTGGAGTCGGTGAATTATTTTCCCATTTGATCTCTGGTGATTTGACATATTTTTTCTTGTTTTGTTTTGTATTAATTATGCTTATATAATGCACTTGTATAATTTGGATTGATTGTGTGTGGAAGGGTTTAGTTTTTCCTGTGGGGAAGATTTAACCCGGTAATTTTAAGTTGTAAGTCGTAGTTTTAAGTTTAGAAGTCTTAGGTTTAAGTGATAAGTGGTAGTTTCAAGTTATAAGTGGAAGGATAAAGATTTAAGCCCCTGCATTGCCAATTTCTACCAATTTCTATATTTGTTATGCCGAAACTTATATGAAACCTCGATAGAAAAAATCGCAAAGTAAGCTCCGAAAATTAATAAAAACACGTTTTTTTTCTGTTATTTATTATTTATAGTGAATACCTCACAAGAGTCCCAACTGCTCCCGTCTGGAGCCAGTGAGACTATGGCATCCCCAATTGGGGGATGTTGTGAGGCTGAAGGTAAGTGGGAAGGGAAAGAGGAAGGTGGGGAAGTACCTGGCTATTCAGATCTAGTCACTAAACACGGCTAAAGCCATTTGGAGCAACGTTTCAATTCTGAATGGTGGTCTTACACCAGGGCGATACTGGTAGTATCTTCAAGTTACAGGCAAGAAAAAATTTATAGTATATCTTTAAATGCAACTAAAGCATCTGTCGAGAGGTTACTACATTTCAAACCAGTCGTGTTTTATTAAATATTTTCAGCATTTTCGCTTAATTCTTATCCTTTTAACATTTGTATTTACATATCTCCCTTTCAAATCATCTCTGAACGCTTACTACGGGGCCTTAATACATAAGTGGTAATTTAAATGTATAAGTAGTAGTTTAAAGTTATAATTTGTAGTATTAAGTATGCAATTGTAAATTGTGCATAAATTGTAAAAATGCGATAAAAACTCACGGCATTGAAGTGCGTCCTTTGGTGCTTGGCCCTGTCAGAGCTGTTGGAGAATGCTTTGTGGCATCGCGGCGCTTGACAACGGTAAGGACGCTCCCCAGTGTGAGACCGACGGTGGATCTTCAGGTTTTCTAGACGGGAGAAAGCCTTGCCGCAGCCAGGATGCTGAAATCATCAAAACAATCATTTATTTATCATTATAGATAAACATATGTTTACAAGAAAAGGTTTTATGCAAAGCACAAAGGATAAAAAATTATTATAAGCAATAATTATTAGCCAGAAACATAAATATAAATTGATAAAATCTTCAGAGAAAAATAAATGCCGCCGACGGGAATTGAACCCGCACCTTCTGATTGCCCATATTTATCTATTTAAAATTAACAGACAAGTGACATTTACATTTGATAGTTATTGATAGTAATAGTGCAATATTAGAAATAAGAAAGAAAAGAAAAATTTTAAGATTGTTTAAGTACACAAGACAAAAGAATATACATTGGTACAAAGTAAATGAAAGAAATGAAGGAGAAACAAAACAACAACAAAAAACTGTTTGTGAACTTGGAAGTTGACACAACTATGGTTGGAGATGGTGAACATTAGTAAGGAAGGAATCCGACTTACGAGATATGATTTATTTCACGCACAAGTTTCCATAACATCCAGGTTAGATGCAAAAGACACTGAGGGAGCGGAACATGTTCACTGCACAGGCGTTCTACCCTGAGTTGATATCAATAACAGCACTGATCACAAATAGATGTTCATCAAACAGGCTCCATCAATAAACTGCTTTGACATTTACTTTTATTGTTGTAAAATGTCACACAAACACGTAGGTGACAAATAATGATAGGTACTTGTAGGTAAAAATGGGATGGGAAAATGCAAGGACAATGTTAAAGGAAGATAGTTGCATCAACACGCCTTTCATTTTTTGTGATATCGTTAAAATATGAACTGCTAAAATTTTTACTTAATTTTATACTTCAATAGAGGCATATTAACATCAGCTAACATAGCATCAGAGATTAGGCTAATTCCGCATGGTGATATTTCACTAGGGCAATGCGAAAACATACTATACATATAATTAGTGAAATAACACAAAATAATTAAATTTGAATTAGGTTACATTTTTATTTTTCTGTGTCTTGTTCTGTTTCATGTTTGTTTAGATTTATTAGTATTATCTTCTACTTCAATGATAGGTTACATTGAAGGGTTGTTGTTATTAAAAGAAAAGTTATTACAATGAGATTGAATAGTATTTGTATTTACCATGCATTTGTTGGGCTTGTGTCCGCTGTGCACCCGCATGTGTATTAGCAGTTTGTAACGTGCGTTGAAGGGACGGGCGGCGCGTGCGCACCAACTCCAGAGGCAGATGAACTCGTCTCCTAGACACAAAACAATACCATATTATTATAGCTAACCGAAAGCACAAGAAAATCATCAAAGGTTAGTAAAATACTTGGGAATAATTCTAAACTAAAAGATATCTCTTGAAGAAAATGTAGATTTTGTCAAAAAATTCTAAAGTGTCTTTCATTAAAAAAATCAGAATAGAGCAGTGAGAAAAATTCTAAGAAGGTATCTTTCATTGGAAGTATTAGGAAAAACTTCGATGAAAAAACAAGTTTACTAATTTTTAAAACAATTATAGGGCCACACATGGACTACTATTCTAGTATTATTTATGCATGTAGCTTTAAAAAAAATCAGAATAGAGCAGTGAGAAAAATTCTAAGAAGGTATCTTTCATTGGAAGTATTAGGAAAAACTTCGATCAAAAAACAAGTTTTCTCATTTATAAAACAATTATAAGGACATATAAACTACTGTTATAGTATTATTAATCTTAGTAATACAGGTAGCTTTAAAACAACTTCAGAATAGAGCAGTGAGACAAATTTTAAAGTGTAATAAATATAAATCAATACAGAAATTAAAGTGAATGCAAATCAAGAATTCTCTATGACGTTTTAATTTACATCAACGTACGCATTTATAGACAAACGACAGTACAATAAAGACTTACACACATACCGTACAAGACAGAGAGAAAACATTAAATTAAAAGATTGAAAAACGGGCATCCAAATGTATCGCTTAGTTCCCAGTGATATTAAAAAAGTGCCCAGATTTTTTAATATAAATGTAAAAATTATGAATGTAAAAAGTGTCAGAAATAAGTGTACATTAAAACGCTAAACTGTGTGTTTATATAAGACGACTTGAAGTGCATCTATTTTAAGGTTAATATATCTATCATTTATTCAAAATCTTAAATCTCCGAAAGTTCTTCGCCGATTGCTTTGAAATTTTAACACAACGTTGCATTAAAAACGCGTGTGTTTTTATTACCTATATTATATAGATGTCACCTGTGACAGGTAAAAATATGTTTTTTTAAACAGCGCCATCTGTTCGACCTAAAAGCAAAACTGGCTATTGTTTCTGTATATGCACAAACAGATTGAGCCACAACTTTGCGTGGTGTGGTACACTTAGTAAAAAACAAAATTATCTTTTAAACTAAAAGCTAAACACAAAAGGGTATTATAATGATCATCCTAAAAGCTTCCATAAGTCTCAAACAATCAAAATATATACGCTAAGTACATTTCTCTGAAATCGGTTGACATTACAGCAGTTATAAATGTCGGTTCTACCTTATCAGCATTTGGCGAGGTTGGTGGAGATGTCGACTCCAGTTCCTGGGTAAGAAGGCTCAATTCTCAGACAAACCAGTTCGCTTTAAAAGATATTTAAAAGTTTGGATAATAAATAATTTTCTAATTTACTCTGCTCTTTGACTTATTTATAGCTAATCTTATTTCTTACTTTAAAGAAGTGTGTTTTCATTCACATGTGCGAGACGAGACAATATCCTAAAATAAACCTAGAATAACGCAAGTGAAACAGCCGTGCACAAAAATATGCGATGCGTGGCCCTGTGTATTGGACAGACCCATGGTTGAATTTGCCCCATCAAATCTTTAAAATAAAGTCGGAATCTTAACGACATAAATGATGAAGTCGTGTAAAAACAATATTCGGCGCTAGGCTCGGCGTAATGGATGGAACTACCGTCGACTTTGCCCTAGCAGGCATAGAAAATCGAGCTTTCCGTGGGGTTTATTTTAATTATTTTTGATGAACGTATAGCTAAAATCTCAAATGTTTCTAGAGGGATCCCTCGGGAAGTTACTAATTAATCGTCTAGAAAAATATAATCTGGTGCTTCAGACTAATTTTATAATTGAAAAATGTTTTATAAAGTTTTCAAACCGTTTTACATAAAATTTATTTATTAATTTAAACGCCCTGATGACCTTTTATATGATACATATTTTACATAATTTGTATAATACAGTGACAACAGAAGGTTTTTATTTTTAAAACATTAATTAAAAATTACAATATTTTTAAGTTCACAACATATCTACAAAAAAACAACAAATATACGCAATCGCTTTTTAAATATGCTACATAAAAATGTAATTCAGATATCTCTTGAACACAGGCAAAATTATATTAAATATGTCGATATTTGAGGTGAATTTGTTTCCAAGTGTGTGAAAGCGAAAAATAGGTGCATGTATATGGTAGTTGGTACTGAAGTTATCTTTGCAGAATAATATATTTTGCCTAGTTGTTCGAGTAAGTACTCTGAAAACTATTAGTTGCAGCAGTTCACAACAGTCTAGTTTGGAGTGAATTTATTTTTCGTCTATTTTCTTGGGAATCTATTTTGAGTGTATTTAGTAAGAATGTATAGTTTATGTGTTGAATAGGTATGTGTAATTTGTGCTGCACACGTTCAATATTTTTTATATGAATTTGGTAGTATGGGGACCACACTAATGAATTGTATTTTAACAAGCTGCGTACTAGCGACAGATAAACGATTTTTATAACCTCCAACAAATCCCAGTGTATTTTTATGGTAAGATCCTATTGTTATTAATCTTAAATATAAATAACTTGCATCCGTAGGGATCCCTCTGGGAATATTTTAGATTTTAGTAATTTGTTCATCAAAAATAATAGAGAAATAAGTAATAATAATCAGAGGCTTTAACTCATGCATTATTAACACAATTGTATTACTTACACCTATTTCAAGTAAAAGCCTACTAGGGCGGAAACAAATTGATAAATAAATAACAATGTCTGAAAAGTTATTTACCTTTGTATGTGTTGACGTGCATCTTCTCAATGTGATCGACCAGAGTTGTTTGGTTGGAAAAGTTCTTGTCGCAGTTAAGCCAGAAGCAAATTCGTTCATCTGAAAACCCAACAAAATATTTTGGTCAATATTACACCAGTATTTATTTATTTAATATCAATTGTATAAAAACTAGAAGATAAAAACTCGCTGCCACGGTTTAAAAACTTCAACGGTTATGTTTTGAATAACAGAGGGCGACACTTCCGTTTAGAACAATCCTAAACTGTCCAGCTAATAGGATAATAATATCAGATACCATAAACGATAAATCTTATACAATGACACCAGAAAGTTTAAAATTACCAAAAACTCTAGAGAAATATGAAAGTAAGAGAAACGCAAAACTTAAAAGTAGAATTAGATTAGATTAGAATTGTTTGAAATCTGATAGTATAGCCTTCATTCTATTAACCTACATTCCGTGCAGTTAAATAGATCCGCTACATTTGCGTACCTATTACTAACTTCATGAAATCTAGGTAGAAGATAGTGTATAAAATGCTCGGATTATTACACTTAAAAATGATTTTGAAACGACTTGTTCTAGTAGTTATATTAAATTCTATGAGGTTAATTAAATCATGGCTGTCTACACCACCATTTATAATTTGTTTTATAAATTTAATTCTTTCATCAAATAACTATGTTTTATGCTTTAGTGGTATTTTACTGAGTACAATAATTATTTGGGTATTGAAAGGTTATTATTTACCTGACTGTCCATTAGCAGTTTCTTCAGACTGTTTGCTGCCCTGTTCCACTAGAGTCTCATCATATAAATCGCAGGTGTTTTCACTAGGAGAGTAATACTCTTCGAATCCAATCATATCATCATCTTCGTCTTGGTAATAGTTCAAGGAGTCCAGATCCTCGATCAGACTATCAGTCTCAAACTTCTTCTCGTGGCAGCCTTTCTTCTCTTCGTTGAAGACGTTCAGATTAAAGTCCAATTCAGGTTTTTCGTCGTAGTCTATTTTCTCAAACAGCTTGCAATATTCAGCTTTCTTGTTGTCCACTTTCGTCGGCATTTGATTTACTAAGTTATTGGAATTGTAGTAACTGTCTAAATTGTCAATACATAGAGCTTTTGTCTCATCTGGAGTAAAATATAAATCCAAATTGTTGCAGGTAACGCCGTTTTGGGGTATGGAAGCATTTCTTTCTGGATTTCTACCAAATTGCTTTGAAAATGCTGTTTCAAGCGGTGGCAAAGGACATTTTTCTATACTTGATGGCGTCAGAATATCTTCTGGCATAGAATCAGGAGTCAGTCTTCCTGAAAAGTTTTTATCGAAGAAAATGTCATCGTCTTTTGGATTCTTTTCATTCAGCCACAAATCACTGCTACAATTTTGTACATTTTGGATAAAACTTGGCTCAGTGAATTTCCAGTCTGATTCTTCTACAGAACAACTTTTGAAGGAGCCGTAATCAGACACAGATCCTTGGTAATCATTGGTCATATAGCTACAGCCGGAAATTTCAGAACTAAAGCTATCTGTTCTGGTGCTCAGTTTAGATTGTTTTCCGTGACATTTTTGACTTTCGTCATTGAAATTATACAGCTCAAACCCTTTAGGATCTACCTGATGCAAGGAACTGAATTTCTGAGAATTGATTACAGGCTTTGCGCTAGCACTTTCCCATTTATTGTCACTAATTTCAAAGTCATCCAATAACGTGTAACTCTTATCTATAGCAGGAATGTGATAATTAGATTTTGGGTTGATATTTTTACCCTTTTCTGCCTCCCAGAAGAGCTTATTGAAGTGAAGCTCCAAGTCAGATATTGGTTCTCCTTCTAAATTCCTTTCAGTATAAGGCTGACTGCTGAATGTTGAAAAATGTTGCTGCGGAGTATACAAGGGATAACAAGCATCAGATTCCATTGTATTATCTTCAATTCTTCCTAATGATGCAAAAAAAAATTCAACTCTAAAAATATATTTTCATTACTAAAGCTAGGTTTTTCTAGAACTTCTCAACAAAACGTAAAACTATAAGTCGTAAATCGTAAAGTCACAAATCATGTTTTTTACAAAAATAGCTCATTTGTCTTCAGATCGTCTATCCTTTTTTTTGCTTCTCCTATGGGCTGTTTGATCATTCGGTATTATTCAAGACTTCTATTTATATTGGAGGTAGAATTTTCTGGTCGATGACTATCAACGAGTAGCAGGTTTGCCCCCTGGACCGCCAGATGGAGAGGAGCTATTCTGATCTCTGCGCGCGTCGCCAGTACTTCATTTTTTACACCGATCGAGATGTTTTTTTATCCTTTGTCTCAGCATTAAACAGCCTCTTGAATGAAAGCTGGTACGAGTACTGACCGGAGTACATGTGTATTATGTCTTGGTCTGAAGCATCTGAAACAGAAGGCACACGTGGCAAATGATATGGATTCATTTATGTATGAGTTTGTTTCTTTCATTGAAGTGGGTTGTATTGAATTGAGTGAGACATTTAGATAACGACAACTGTTAGCACTCGACTGGTTAAATATTATTATGATCATTAGTCATCTTGTCTTTATGCATTAAAACCCTTCGAATTCCAGGGGTTAAATACAAATCGCCAGCCCTCTGCCGGCTGACTCTATTTCCGCAATAACTTACTTGTTTTTTGCAAAATGATATTTTTTATAAATTCTACTAATTCTGCTTTTTTGAATCTAATTTATAATCTAATATAAAAGACGTACGAAAATATTCTTAAGTTTTATTATATTTTCCAGCTAAATAAGCATTTTTTACAGTAAAAATAAAATAAACATATTTGCAAGTGACGAAACGACAAACTAGGAAAGTACGATGCCATGATTTGAACAAATATCTATTACCCTTGACTCTGTGCAAAAACGGGCGGTCCGTTTGATAGATTCCCCAATCTTAACAAACGGACTGCAATCTTTAGAGCACAGGCGTCAGGTAGGTATGCTGCCCTTGTTCTATCGGTATTACAATGGAAGATGCTCTGAGGAACTAGCGTCATTGATCCCTTCGGCACCGGTGCGTAGTCGGGATACACGCCAAACGCGCGCCCAACATTTGTACACAGTTGACATTTGTCACATGAGAACGGGTCGCTTCTACGATTCGTTCTTAAGTTCAACAGCTCGGCTGTGGAACGAACTGCCATCCTCTGTGTTTCCTCCCTCCTACAACATGGGACTCTTCAAGACCCATGTTCATTCCTTCCTCTCCACAAAAAGACCCTCCACACAGCATCCCCAAAGATGACATAGGCCCTGAGGGAAATTATTTTCTTCAGGGCCTCCTGTGTGGAGTTAATATAAAAAAAATAAAAAAAATTACCCGTCAATTTGTTCGCTTTAGGGAACAGCTCATATGGTCTCATAAAAATCGTTGTGTCTCCCTTACTATCATGGTGAGAACAGTGTTAGAAAGAGAAAACACCAAGCTTTATATTCAAATCCAGAAGTTAAACACAGAAAAATTAAAATGTATACCTCAATGAAACCAAAGGTTCCGACCGCAATTTGAGAAAAAATTTGAAATTTTTTCAATTTTTCAATAATTGCTTTTATACGAAACTACAAAAAAGTGACAAGAATGATTTTATTTTTCAAGCGATTTTTGATTTTGATTGTCAAGCGGAAATTTTCTGACAACGTCTTTAAAAAATATAACGATCAATCTGACAGAGTCCTGAGAGGTTAAATCATCAATTTGAATTGCACTAACTAAATAAATATTTCTTTCAAGGACTTAATCTACCAAATCTTCTAGGAAATACGATAAATCCGTCATTGTGATGACGTAACACGATGCCATATTTAGACAAGTGAAAAGCCATGACCGCATACTAACATTATATAATATAATAAACAGGGTGTCCAGTAAGCCATGCATCAAACGAAGTGAGATGATTCTTAAGAAGAACGGCAGCGCGGACTTTTTCAAACAATTTTTTTATAAAACAACTAATTAACTAACTCTCACACTGTTTCCTCGCAGGGGTAGGCAGAGAGAACGGACCCTACAAACAACTCAGACTTGACACACACTCCTTGCCTCATTCACATTCATACATCGTCTCATACATACTCTTCTATTATTATGATTCTTGACATGGCCTGACTCAAGTATCTGATTCATTTGTTCGTGCCATGTCTTCCTCGGGTGTCCCCGACTTCTGTTACCATTCACGTTTGTATTTTTAAAACAAAAGGCATAGCAAATATCTAGTATGGACACATGCTGCTTTAATGAACACAATTTTTCATGACCTCAGTTATTTGTGAGTAAATCATAATTATTAATTTGTTTTTTTTTGTCCTATAGATTCATAAATTACTATACCGATTTCGCTTATAATTTCAAAGTCTGTCCTTATTAATGTCAGGAGTGTTTAGAGAGTGGTTTGAATGATTGAAAAAGTCGGGGACGCCTCATATTTTCAGAGGAATGAGTCGATACGGAGTCGAATAAAAGTCGATGTAAAGTAGTTTTTTTTTAAGTAACAATGTGGTATACAGTAGTGAATGGTGGAAAACATGGCACAAACAAGAGAAATAAAAGTAAAATTTTTCAATTCTTTAGAATAATATTATTTCCACCTTTAAAAAAAGACACAGTTTTCAGCTACACTATAGTTCACAACCTCAAAACTTTACTCTGAACCATTCATAAAAAAAATTCTGCAAAAGATTTCAATAATTTAAGAACATTTATTATGTTATATAAAACCCTTGTCAGATGCCAACTTGAGTATAATTCTACGTTATGGTCTCCATTTTTCAATATTCATTCAGATAACATTGAAAAGATTCAACGGAAGTTTCTAAGGTTTATAAATTATAAATTGCATATTCCTAAACAAAACATTAATTAAAATTACCTCTTGGATAAAATGTCTCTATTGAAACTTTCAGAAAGAAGAATAAGCACAGATTTAATACTGTTACAAAGAATACTACATTTTAAAATTGACTGTCCCGAATTACTTCAATGTATCAATATCCATGTACCCAAAAATTTAATGCCGACATTTCTTACCTTTTTACTTCAATAACACCAGGACACTAGCTTACCAAAATTCTCCGATTCCGAGACTTCACAATCTCGGAAACAAATATTCTGATCTTGGTGATATATTTCATTTGAAAACTAATCAGTATAAATGTTGTATATTCTATCACTTTTATTCTTCTAGACACAAATAGACCCATCTACCCATATAACTTCTCCGCTTCTACTATTTTGTTTTGTTGAATTTTTTAAATTCAATTATATGCGTGAGGATTCATTTTTGCCATTATGTTTACATTCTTCTTTATTGTATTAATTTTTAAGTGTTTAAATGCTTGTATTTTTTTTTTAAGAAAAGCCTAATAGGGCGTGTGATTTAAATGATTTAAGAAGCGTTTTTCTAATCCACGTTTATTTAATCCGTAGCTTACGAGACACCCTGTATATGATTTCATATTTGGCACATGTGTGCCTTATGACTCCTGAAGCACAGTTGTCTTTCATAACAGCTTTTTTATAACATTAAATGCACATTTTGAAAAAATTCAAATATTTTATTTAATTAGCTACTCTACTCTACTCTAAATGGTGTGCCACTGATAGCTCCGTTGTAATCTTCCCCTATTTCTAATAAACTGCATAAGAATCTCGTAGAAGTTTGATCAAGGTGTATATTTCACATAAGAACATTCCGCTCCTAGTCTGTGGACTAGGAGCGGAATTGACGATCGGTTCAAAAATCAATTCAGTGTTTTCGATCAATTTCACCAGAAGTAATGGAAAATTTATCTTACTTTGAGCACACGGACGTGCCTACAAAACTCTTACTGTTGTTTAGAGTTTAATCATGAGTAATTTTAAATGTTCCTTTTTTACTGAAAAAATTAAGAAACAGTGAAACATATAGTTTGGACGGAGGTCTCGAGTTCAAATCCCGACGTCCGCAAGTAAAGTTTGTTTGATTAATTTGTTTTATTTTAAATTATTAATTTATAATAATGTATAGTATATTTGCGGCAAGTTCCACAACTGTAAAACCACCGTTCAGAATTGAAACGTTGCTTGAAATGACTATGGCCATGTTTGGTGACCAGATCTTCAGACGGTTGGGAACAGTTATGAATGACTCTTGCACGGATTCACATTTAAAAAAAATGTTAGAAAAATTGTTACTTGAAATGGATTTAGCCGTGATTGATGACTAGAACTGAATAGCTAGATACTTTCCCACCATCCTCTTCCCATCACCCTTCAGACTATCTTCAACCTCATATACTGCAATTGAAAATGAAATAGCCCTATTTGCTTCAAACAGTTGAAAGCATTCGTGACTCAAATAAATCAATATTTTGATTAATCTTATATCGAATAAGTGTATATTATGAATACCAAAAAATATGCGCTTAGATAAATTGAAGGTTTTCCTATCGCTTCGCTTGAGTAGAATATAAAAAAATAAATGAATTACTCAATGAAAAATATAAATGTAAACTACTAAAAAAAAATTTTTTCGATAGAAATGTATGAACGCATAAAGGAAACAACTTTAAAAAAATACAGTATTATAGCTAAGATTATCTGTGACAGTTTCACTTGATTAACTTTTTTGCTTTCTTATAAAATTATTTACAAAATAAATAAAAACCAGTTTTGTGCTTGAAATCTAACTTTTCTAGACTCCGTTTGTCAAGCGATTTTAATGCCTATTACCTACAATATAAGGTATACCAAGAATATACACATTTTTGGCTTGTAGCTTCCTCTTAACCCCTTGGGCAATTTGGGGAGATATTTTTCACAGACACTCGTAGAGTAAATGTGTAAATTTATCTTGCCTCATAGTACACTCAAATTAGTATTTTTTTCATTGGTAGAATCGATTCTTAGATTTGGAAATCGAAGCTGGGGAAATACAAGCATGACTCACGAGTATATTAACTATGTACAAAATTTGGAAACCTCTATTATAAAACAAATTTTATCACCTAATATATATAGACAAAGACGCAATGTGCAATTATTATATTCTGCTGAGAGCCTGCTCCCAATAAAAGGTATATTCTGGTTCCTTATCATTAAGGATAACTCGGAATATAGTACTTATAAAGAGCCACTGGTGCATTGTCACAGCACACGTCTTACGGAAAAAAGGCCTGAAAATATCAAATAAATATGGAAGCCGAACGCTGGAGTACTGTGTACCAGTGATTTTTTTAATATATATTATGGAAACAAACAGTACATGATTTACAGAGATGAAACAATATACAGGAATAAGATATTTCATTTTGGGCACCTATGATATGTTTCCTTGTAATGTCTGCTAAGTGGTATGTTTATCTATTAATTACCAGGTGACGTGTGTAGTTTATAGGTGTGTGTTTGACGTGTGTAATGTATGTGTAAGTGCTTGTTTGTGTGTGTCTGTATGAATACGCGTTGAATAGTTTAAATTATTGACATGATGCCACGTTTGAATTTGGGCAGTGATTCCAAAAAAATGTCAATGTTAGAGTTAAGACAAATAATATTTAGAGTATGAAGAGCTCGGTTAATTGGCGAATTAGATGCTGCATTTGTTTTATAATTAATCGTATGAAATAGCACTGTATGTCGTGTACGTCTCAAAGGTATGTTGAAGTTAATAAGGGACAGAAGTTCAGTACAGACAATGTGTATACAGTTAATGAGTTTAAAAAAAAATATGCCTCTGAGGAAAATGAGAGTTTAATTGAGCTTATGAATGAAAAATCTGATGGTTATTACTTTTAAAATACCTTGGTCTAATTAAATATGTTTTTTGGTTTTGTGTAAAGTAGTAATTATAGGTTACACGATCAAAATTAAATCTGTAAGCGACTTCAAAAACATTATCTTTTTTTAACACTAAAAAAGACAGCGAATCAATCTGGAATCAAATGTAATGTAACATTTTCCACAGAATCAGTAATCTGATGTTGCACAAAGTGGGGTAAAATTATTGTAAATCCACGTGCAAAACGTTCGGAGATAAATATTTATATAATTGAGTTTTTCTCGCTAGACTTGAGCATGTTTTGAATTAATTATTGAAGTTTTTTTTGTATATGTTAACATTTTTTATTTACATTCGCAAATTTGGCGGTAAAAATGTAAATAGTGGTTTGATTTAATTCTTACATATTTTTTTCTTGTTCCATGTGTACATTTTTTTTTATACAAACATCTAGCTGACGTGTACCCGGCGTTGTTCGGGATAGTGATTGCTTTATAGTTTTTAAGTTGTGAATTCTAGTATACTGAAAACTGGGTGTAGTTTTAATGTGGAAATAATATTATTCTACCATTCTATTCTAGTTTACTTTTTACAAATTTTGTTTTAAGGATATAGCTTGCTGAGTATTGCACCCGTGACACCTGCTTTAAGAACTACTGAGGGAGAAACAGCGTGTCAATAATAATTTGCCAGAAGCAACTGAGCAGTTGGAGGAAAAATATTGTTGTCGTATTAGAAACCAATAAGAAATAGGATTTTAAAAGAAATCTGTAGCTATCACTTACAAACATTGCAACGGTAACTATAGGGATAAATAAGGACATACGAGTAGGTATAAGAAATGAAATGTGATGTAAGAGAAAAAATGCAGGGATACCGAGGGAAATTTACTGTAATCAAATGAACAATTGGTTTAAATGTATTACTGAGATTGAGAAAGTCAGGGAAATAACTGAAATCGAGGGAAAATTGGTTGAGATGTATTTGTGAGATTGATAAGTAAGCGAAAAGCATAGAAATCAGGGGAATAATTAATTAAGATGTATTAACGAGATTGAGAAGTGCGGGTTGGTTAAGATGTATTATCGTTATTGAGAAAGTAAGGGAAAGTGGGGGAAATCAGGGGAAGAATTGGTTAAGATATATTATTGTTATTTAGAAAGTAAGGGAAGGAAGGGAAAGTAGGGAAATCAGGGGAAGAATTGGTTAAGATGTATTATTGTTATTGAGAAAGTAAGGGAAGGAAGGGAAAGTAGGGAAATCAGGGGAAGAATTGGTGAAGATGTATTATTGTCATTGAGAAAGTAAGGGAAGGAAGGGAAAGTAAGGAAATCAGGGGAAGAATTGGTGAAGATGTATTATTGTTATTGATAAATTAAGGGAAGGAAGGGAAAGTAGTGAAATCAGGGGAAGAATTGGTTAAGATGTATTATCGTTATCTAGAAAGTAAGCGAAGGAAGGGAAAGTAGGGAAATCAGGGGAAGAATTGGTTAAGATATATTATTGTTATTTAGAAAGTAAGGGAAGGAAGGGAAAGTAGGGAAATCAGGGGAAGAATTGGTTAAGATGTATTATTGTTATTGAGAAAGTAAGGGAAGGAAGGGAAAGTAGGGAAATCAGGGGAAGAATTGGTGAAGATGTATTATTGTTATTGAGAAAGTAAGGGAAGGAAGGGAAAGTAAGGAAATCAGGGGAAGAATTGGTGAAGATGTATTATTGTTATCTAGAAAGTAAGGGAAGGAAGGGAAAGTAGGGAAATCAGTGAAAGAATTGGTGAAGATGTATTATTGTTATTGAGAAAGTATGGGGAGGAAGGGAAAGTAAGGAAATCAGGGGAAGAATTGGTGAAGATGTATTATTGTTATTGATAAAGTAAGGGAAGGAAGGGAAAGTAGGGAAATCAGGGGAAGAATTGGTGAAGATGTATTATTTTTATTGAGAAAGTAAGGGAAGGAAGGGAAAGTGAGGGAAATCAGGGGAAGAATTGGTTAAGATGTATTATTGTTATTGGGAAAGTAAGAGAAAGCGGGGAAAATGAGGGAAATCAGGGGAAGAATTGGTTAAGCTGTATTATTGTTATTGAGAAAGTAAGAGAGGGCGGGGAAAGTGAGGGAAATCAGGGTAAAAAATTGTTAAAATACATTGTTGGGATTGAGAAAGTAAGGGAAAGGCAGGGAAATATAGTGAAATCAAGCGATAAATATTTAAAATATATATAGTAGGTGAGTGATATGGCGTTCTATATTCTAAACCAACTTTCAGAATTGCATCACCTCTACTTAGTCTCAGCGCAAGAGTGACAAAAACTCTCAGTATTGTCTTTCAGAATTGAAACGTTACTTGAAATGGCGTTACCCGTGTTTGGTGACCAGATCTGAATAGCCAGATTCTTCCCCACATTCCTCTTCCCCATTTTCTTCCCTTTTCAACTACCTTCAGCCTCACAACATACACCAATTGGAAGTCGGAGTTCTGTTAATTTAAATTTTGACAATAAACTTGTTTTCGATATTATATTAAAACTCTTGTCATTTATTATCGATAGGATTGATATTCATGAATTATGACTAATATAGGTCCGTGGTCATTCAACCATTACATTGCCGATTTACATTAAAAAATGACAATAACGGAGTTGACTAAATAAGGGAGGGGAAGGAGAAATCAGTTTTGGTTAGAAAACAGAACTAAAGCGGATTCAACAAACGTTTCTATTTAGAGTCTAAGGCGATATATAATATCTATCAATTACTATAAACGAAAAATTACATAAACCTATTCTAACCTGACAATATTGTACTTGTCTAGTATTACCTGGATGGGAACCCAACGCGTTTGTCAACTCAGCTTAATAACTAGTCGATTCGTTGGGTTTAGAACTGGCTATCAATAAATCTATGACTGAAGTTAAGAATAAACCTGCTCATCTTACTGATCGATCCAGTACAATATTTTTTTACTTTTATAAAATCAACCGGTTAATTTTTTTTTTTAATTTTAAGACATCTGCTTTTATATGGAAGCACTTAAAAACTTATTTTTGGTTTGACGGAGGCTTAAATCTTCCTCGCCAGGGTATGAGGTCAACCGCACTAATAATTAAGCCTAATCCCCATTGGGTAGGACTGGCATTTATTTCGTATATTGCATTTATTGTATAATGGATTAAAAAAGCGTTTTCAGAGAAATGCGTATACGTTGGCTTGTGTGTGCGGGATATCCTCAAAAAGTTTACAGAATGCATTGTCATCGACAATGAGTGTATTTGCCAAATTTCAGCATGATCGGATGTCGGAAAGTAGGTTAATATCCACTTCCAATATTTGCATTTATGCATTTACGAAAACAAAATCAAAATTCAAAAATATGTGTTTAAAATATATACATATTTTAATTATATATTTTTTAGTAGTGATAGCTGTTTTGCCTTCTGAATGCACGGGCATAATTGCAATAAAAACTTAAAAAAACTGTAAAGAGAAGGAAAAAATACTCACCTAAAATCACAACAGCCAGTATAAAAAGTTCTCCCTCGATACACAAAATAATATTCGAATCACAAAAGTTCACTTTCAAACAAGAATCCTTTTTAAACTTCAAACTTTTATAAAAATGTCACCAATTATAAACTTGTTTTGAATTTTTTTTTAAATCAGTTTAATTTTACAAATACTTTTGTATTATTTTTTAAATCACTTAATCGAACACAAACTGACAGAAGTTTGAAATTGTCACGCTGAGAAACGTTGGCTTTTGAAGCTTTTTAGGGAATGAGAGCTTTTGACAGTTGGCGGGGTATATCTATGGACTTATCCACTCTCCCTTCTGTTTGCAAACCGTTTTTTCTATGGTTTTGTGGATACTGTATGGCGAATGGAGAAATAGCTATAGAGGACACGTTATTATATTATTTGTTTTGATATTTAACTTTAAGTTCAGACGGAAAGATTTTTAGAAATTAATTGTAAAATTGTTTGTCAATATCGACATTTATGTATAGTGCGTTGACCAGTGGCACTTCGTGGAATATCTCATTAGGACATAGAAAAATACCCCAGATACATTTTTTATATTCATTTTTTCCCCATCACATCAATGCATCCGATCAAATAGATACAGAAGAATAACATTTAAAGGGTCTACAGTACAAAGCCATCGACAGATGGATATAAGACAGTCAACATACACACACTCATACTGAAAACACTCTCGTTGTTTTATGACGTGCTTTAGAAATATAATTTTTAATGATTTGTCACATAGAATTGCTTAGAAAGTACACCGAGAGCAGCTATTTTCCGTCATGATTTAGAAATATTATTGTTAACGGTTTGTCACATTTTTTCATTAACTCCACACACTGAGGAAATTTATTTCCCTTAGGGCCTATGTCATTTTTGAGGATGCTGTGTTGAAAATATTTTTGAGGAGAGAAGGAAGTAACATGCGTATTGAAGAGACCCAAGTTATAGGAGGGAGGAAACACAGAGGCAGGAAAATCATTCCACAGCCGAGCCGTTGAACTCAAGAACGAGTCGTAGAAGCGACCCGTTCTCATGTGACAAATGTAAGCCATGTACAAATCTTTGGCATGTCTTGTAAAGTTAACCATCATGCCAAGATATTTGACAAAAACATTAGTTTGAAATGTTTTTTTTAGTATTATAAAGATTAATCTTTCATCTTTATAATGTGTCTTCCAAGTATTTAGTATCTAAGATAAGAAATATTAGGCGTGAACATCGAACAAGACTCCATCTTCAGGCCAGATGCCAAAGCTGCTTTCTTGCCGTAATAGAACGAGAAGCTGTAGTAATAATTATAACATGTTAAGTAGGTATTTATTAAGAAAAATGAGGATTTGTGTATATCGCGGCCATTGTTTACAAAAGACACCATTTGATCCTGCACATGTGGAACTTTCTCAGGGATCGATAACATTTTAATATTATTTAAAAAAAATATAATCATTTATGACTATATTAACCACCACTAAGGCGAAGCTTAATGCTGAATCACTATTTTGATTAATCTTTAACACAAATTGGTGTACATTATGAATACCAAAAAACATGCTTTAGATAAATTGAAGGTTTTCCTATAGCTTCGCTTGAGTAGAATACAAATAAAAAAATAAATTACTCAATAAAAAATATAAATGTAACCTACTAAAAACAATATTTTTTTAATAGAAATGTATGAACGCGTAAAGGAAACAACTTTAAAAAATACAGTTTTGTAGCTAAGATTATCTGTGACAGTTTCACTTGATTAACTTTTTTGGTTTCTTAAAAAAATTATTTACAAAATAAATAAAACCAGTTTCGTGCTTGAAATCGAACGTTTCTAGACTACGTTTTCAAGCGATTTTAATGCCTATTATCTACACTATAAGGTATACCAAGAATATACACATGTTATTTTGGCTTGTAGCTTCCTCTTAAACGAAAAATTTAAAACAGGAAAAGATTCGGTCCAATCTGGGAATTGAATACAAGACCTCTGTCTTGACGGGGCATTGCTTTGACCACTGAGCTAATTCGACAAATATCAAAATTATCTTCAATTTCTTAATGCATATTAATATTTTTTTAAATTAATAATTTTGGCAAAGACTGCAATTTTATTTAAATTTAACTATCTTGATTACAATTTATTTTAATCCATCTATTTATATAAAGAAGAGTGTCAGTGGATTTGATTTTTAGACAAATACGCAATTTATTCCGAAATTGATGAAAATTTGCACACATGACCTTTAAAATAAGATTAAGGTCACTTTCTACGTGGGATTTCGAAAAACCACCCACACCCTCTTTTCCAGAAGCTCTTTTACCCCGTCAAAATTTCGTTAAAAATATGAGGAAAATAACTGTCGACATCTGGTTTCGAAAAACTATGTGTAATGCCCGAGCAAAGCTGGGGACTTCAGCTAGTCATACATAAAGAGAACATTGGAGGGTACCCACCGCTTTCCCGTCCCGGTATGGGTGACTTATTTTCACCCCTTCGGGGCTCTCGCAAGGAAGCTAATTTTTTGGTATAAATCTCTACAATATCATAAAAAGGACTCTAGACCTCCAACGTCCCCGCATACTTGGTTAGGTAGCGGTACGCAAGCGCCAAACATAATACAAGATTAGAATAATAATGACAAATTTTTTAAATATATAATGATGAGCTGGTGGAACAGGTTACTGAAAAATGGTGATGATGTATTTGTTCGGCCGGCACTGCGTCTCCTAAATTTACAAAATAAAATATAAGTATGTAAATGGTCTGAAGCTGAGAAGATAGTAAATGGAGAAGCTGCATCCCTCAGTGCTAGGCTGTACCAGGGGCACGGAGCGGAAATCCGATCGAAGTTACTAGGCCTTTTTAGCGCGACCTTATGCTGGGTACTCGGTGGTGCCTTGATAGACAGAATTTAAGACAATAAGCGGGAAAGGGGGACATAAAGAGATCAGTTACTACAGAAACCGTTTCTGTTTTGTTCTGTTTCATTTTTTTTTTCTTATAAATCAAATAAAACAAAATGCGAATGCCGGGCATCGAACCCCCAAACTCCTAATTCTTAGCCAAGGACCTTGACAGGACCTGCAGGACTATCTTACAACACGGCTGTCTTCAAGATCCATGTACATTCCTTCCTCTCATCAAAAATACCCTCCACACAGCACCCCCAAACATGACTAAACAATGTCCTTCTAAAAACCGCTCTACCACGGAGGTCATCAAACTAAACGAAAATCAAATGCTCAGAAGAAACGAAAACAAGACAAGATTAATTTAATCACAATACATGATCATCAGCAACATCAGCAGCTGTAGGCAAACTGATGGAACCTAAGCGCAAGCCAAATACTAAGTTTTGTGATCGCGCTTTCGGAGTATCTGGGCCGAAGGCTTGGAATAAACTCCCTCCGGAACTAAGATCCATAACAAGTCCAACAGAATTCAGGTGTAAACTTAAAACTTACCTTTTTAAGCTGTCATACCCTTAAATTAAATATACCATTCCTGAGAGAAAGTCTAGTTATATCAAATTATGTGCTAAATCCTGTATCTAAATTTCGCTAATAAACAATAATTTAATGTTAATTAAGTGCTAATCTCAAGTGACCCACCAGGTGAGGTGATTTTGCACAAAAACGGCGCTATATAAATCATCCAATTATTATTATTATTATTGACAAACAAAATGTTTTCGATCCGCGCATTTATTTCAGTCAACGTAAATTACAAAAAAACATTACAAAAAAAGTTTGCTCTTTAAAAAAACGGCCAAGCGATTATGCCCCTTGAGATGCGCGCGGCAGGTGCTCTTTAAGGGCGGGTATCTTCTGGCAAAGTGCGGAAGCACGACTGTAATAAGGACTGCAAGTGCGAGTTATAAAAGTTTGAAGACAAGTGTACCCCTTTTGTCAGGCCTTGTCAACTATCATAATAAATTTACACCGCCGTATTAAAAAATTAGTAATCTTAAATTAAGGCGATTTAAAGAAAGTCTAGTTAATTATGTATATATTAAATATTAAACTAAACATTCACCTTTTTAAATTAGCGTGTCCAGATTAACGATCACATTTCTTCAGTGGGATTTTTAAATGCGTTCTATCAACTTGGTGGCAATCAGCAGACATTACAACATCTACCCGATCGGTATTTGGCGAGATCGGTATATTTGTCGACTCCAGTTTCTGGGTAGGAAGGTTCAATGCTTAGTAAAACCAAAAAAGTAATTTTAAAATACATCTATTATTGTGAAAATAAAAATGTTGTCTTCAATACTTAAAAATGATTACTGTCCAGGACTGATTTCGAACGGTTCCATGATAACTCAACACAGTGACAATTCAACACACTTTTAAAAAGTGATATAAAGTCATTAGAAACGAAGAAAAAAAAATTTATAACCTAACCTAACCTAACCTAACCTACATAACCCAATTAATAAAGTTTTTGTCTCATCACTTTCCATGACTTTATATAATTTTTTAAAGATGTGATGAATTATCATTGTGATGATTTATCCGGTTACCATTTCGAACAGCTCTGCGTAATGTCAGCTAGTTTGTTAAATGACTAAGTAAAAGGGTTTAGAAGCTTCGGCTAGTTAGTTAAATGTCTATGTAATAGGGTATAGCAACATCAGCTATTTTTTAATGTCTAAGTAATAGGGTACAGAAACATCATCTAGTTTTTTTAATGTCTACGTAATATGGTATAGAAACATCAGCTAGTTTTTTTAATGTTTAGGTAATAGGGTACACAAACATTAGCTAGTTTTTTTTATATGTCTAAGTAATAGGGTATAGAAACTTCATCTATTTAGTTAAATATCTAAGTAATAGGATACAGAAACATCATCTAGTTTTTTTTAATGTCTACGTAATATGGTATAGAAACATCAGCTAGTTTTTTTTTTAATGTTTAGGTAATATGGTACACAAACATCAGCTAGTTTTTTTATATGTCTAAGTAATAAGGTATAGAAACTTCATCTATTTAGTTAAATATCTAAGAAATCGGGTATGGAAACATTAGCTAGTTTTTTTAATGTTTAGGTAATAGGGTATAGAAACATCAGCTAGTTTTTTTAATGTCAAGGTAATGGGGTATTGAAACATCAGCTAGTTTTTTAATGTCTAGGTAATAGGGTATAGAAACTTCGGCTAATTAGATGTCTAAGTAACATCAGCTATTTTTTTTAAATGTCTAAGTAATAGGGAATAGAAACTTCAGCTATTTAGTTGAATGTCTAAGAAATAGGGTATGGAAACATCAGCTAGTTTTTTTTAAATATCTTAGTTATATGGTATAGAAACTCCAGCTAGTTACTTAAATGTCTAAATAATAAGGTATGGAAACTTCGACTAGTTAGATGTCTAACTAACATCAGCTAGTTTTAATATCTAAGTAATATGGTATAGAAACTCCAGCTAGTTAGTTAAATGTCTAAATATTAGGGTATAGAAACTTCGACTAGTTAGATGTCTAATTAGTTAGCTAGTTTTTTTTTAAATATCTATGTTATAGGGTATACTAAATGTCTAAGTAATACGATATATTTAAATCGGCGCTATAGAAATGATCCAAACATTATTATTACTTACAAACGTTCGGGTAGCCAGCTATGAAAATGAAATATAATCTAAAGCGACCCTTAACCACGTAAGCTTGAGCGACCCTGGTAGTGTTGTCCGCACATGTCAGCGCGGTTAATGGTGTATGGCAGAATGACACTCTCTTTCTATAATAAATAACATAATATTATATACTATGTTCCATAAGCAGTGGATATTAATAACATCTCCTTCTTCTTATTGCTTGCACTATCAACCCAACCTAACCTAACCTAACCTATCATCACTTATATACCTAATAGAATATTTTCAAAGTTTTTTTTATTATTCACAAAAAATATGAAAAAAATTACGATAGCGATGGTTTTTATATTTAATTTTTATGTTGACGAACAAATTTTCTGTGACGATTTAAAATATGCCATTTTCGTCTTACAAGATATTGGCGTTTTTTATGTCATAATGACGTTGTAACCAGTTGGAACCATTTCGGAGTGTGCGGTTTTATGTCTTGTTTAAATAGATAAATATGAATGGAAACACTATTACATATTTTTAGTATTATGATCAGAATCAAAAAAAATAATCTTCACGACGTTATTGCTATAATATTGTGTCACAGATATTATAGCAGTCCCAGTTAGAGGTCATACGCACGTCCTCGACGACTATTCT
Source organism: Hesperophylax magnus (assembly GCA_026573805.1). Classification (NCBI taxonomy): domain Eukaryota; kingdom Metazoa; phylum Arthropoda; class Insecta; order Trichoptera; family Limnephilidae; genus Hesperophylax; species Hesperophylax magnus. The sequence goes on from JAIUSX010000004.1 coordinate 12,505,720, forward strand.
AAAATTCCTTTATATTGTGAGAAATCAGAAGCAACAAAACTACTTATCAATTTTTACATAGTCTCACGTCTCGATTACTGCAACGGCATTTATGACAGCCTTCCAAAATATCAAATTGACAAACTTCAATCAGTGTTTATTGCAGCAGCACGGCTCATAACCGGGATTTCAAAATATTCGCACATTTTAGAACACCTTCGTAACCTTCACTGGCTCAAGTGCCCTGAAAGAATCCAGTACAAATGGTGCTGGATTGTGTTTAAATCCATCAATGAAATGGCCCCACCCTACATCTCTGAACTATGCGTCCCGGAAAACACTGGTCTGAGGCAGTCAACTCTTAGATCAGCAACATCAGCAGCTGTAGGCAGACTGATGGAACCTAAGCGCTAGCCAAATACTAAGTTTGGTGATCGCGCTTTCGGAGTATCTGGGCCGAAGGCTTGGAATAAACTCCCTCCGGAACTAAGATCCATAACAAGTCCAACAGAATTCAGGTCTAAACTAAAAACTTACCATTTTAAGCTGTCATACCCTTAAATTAAATACACCATTCCTGAGAGAAAGTCCAGTTATATCCAATTATGTCCTAAATCCTGTTTCTAAATTTCGCTAATAAACAATTAGTTAATGTTAATTAAGTGTTAATCTCAAGTGACCTACCAGGTAAGTATTGTACTGTATATTAATAACATAGATCATTGTAGAAACGTATTATATATTTGTACAGCGCCCTTGAGGTGATTTAGCACAAAAACGGCCTTATACAAATCATCCAAATATTATTATTATTATTATTGTTATTGTCATCCTTCGTATGAAAGTCTTTTTATTTTCTAATGTTTCTGGAATTCACCCTTCAACCCTTGGCCATCATTTCAAATTATGGAGAGAGGGAAAGTGAATTTATTTATGAGATAATTTCTTAATAATATGAAAGATTGGAGTCGAGTTTAGACCTAGAAGAGATGAGATGTTTAGATGAGGGCAATTTTAGATAAGGCTTGATAGAAGAGAGAATATTTTTTTGTTTAGAGGGGAACTTCTAGACCACAGAGAGTGAGAGAGAATTTAGGTACAACCTGGGGCGTGAAGCACGTGACGTGCTTCTCGTTCTAATAAGAGAATTTTATTTGATTAATTGGATAGAATTTTGTATTGAGGCAAAGCAGGCTCCCTTAGATTGACTAGCAATGTGCCAAAATTCTGCCCCAACATTTCGGGATCCATAGACAATCAAATTGTTAGACCAGAGAAAGTAGGTCAATCAAGGAAAGGAGAACTAGCCATCTTGCAAGGAAGGCGGGAGGCGGCGCACAGTGGGCTAAAAATCGCCTTTCATAGATATAGAGACTTGAATTTTCAAGGGTATTTTTTTTGGCTAGAAATGGATTCTGCTGATCATTTAAGCATTAAAATGAATCATCAACATTAAAAAGTTTTTTTTTCAATTTTGAGGATTTAAAAAAAAAATATCGCAAGTTGCGCCACAATACGAAGTATGTCAAAAAAATACAAATAAATAGTAGTATATCTGTGTGTAAGGATAGAATGGCCAACCTTATGATTCCAGAGATAGCCTCATTTTTAATGTCAGTGCCATACAATTTTTTCTTTAAAAAATGATAACTCCTTCATTTGTAAACGCAATTGCTTCGTACGAAATTTTATAGCATAGTAAAGATCAGCAGAATCCATTTTTAGCCAAAAAAAATACCCTTGAAAGTTCAAGTCTCTATGTCTATGAAAGGCGATTTTCAGCCCACTGTGCGTCGTGACCGTCTCCTTCCTGTGATTTGTCAACAAATGAATCTGAAAGTAGTATACAGGCAACTCGCATTGCATTTTCACTACTCAGTCCTCGAAATTGAAATCTGCTTACGAATAGTATAGGTACGTCCTTATTGCAACAGCGCGCAAATTGCCGGGTGCATAAAAAACTTAACTACAAATCCCAAATCGGGTAAGCGAAAATTCGGGCTTATTACCAAAATTCTATATTTAATGATATTATTTAGTTATGCACTTTTACAAATGTGTAATAATTTGCACACCTGAATCATTTGTAGCGTCGCTGAGCCAGGCGGTTCGTTGCAAAACGAAAATTTCCGCAATGGACTGCACTATGAAGCCTTGCCAAAACCACATTAAAGACCCAACTGTCTGGAGCCAGTGAGACTATGGCATCCCTAATTAGTGTTGTGACGCTGAAGGTAGTGGAGAGGAGAAGGAGATGGGGAAGAGGAAGGTAGGAAAATACCTAGTTGTACAGATCTGGTCACCAAACAAATAAATAAATAATAAAATAATGGTAAAAATAAAATGTGAAATAACACAAGTTAATCAAATAAAATTTACTTGCGCACGCCGGGATTTTAATCTGCGACCTCCGGGTTGCTAGTCGAGAGTCATACCCCAACAAGTTACATTTAACAAGCAGTAATTGTTGAATGTAAGAAACATAAGAAACGTTAACATAAGAAACATATATAAAATAAAACAATTGAAAACAATATATTTTGCACTTTGCCAATCAATAATAGAATATGGAATTATTGCTTGGGGAGGAGCAACAAACTCGGCTATCAATTACATAGAAACCGCACAGAAAACCATCTTAAAGGTAATACTAAAAAAACATAGACTGACCGATACAGACCAAATATTCAACAGCTGTGACATACTAGATATACGCCAATTATACGTTAAAACACTACTAAACTACATTTTTAACAAAAAAAATAAATTTCAACATACACAAAATAACACTAACAGACCAGTTAGACAAGCGTACAAAGAAAACATTAAAACTCCAACAGTAAATTCAACCTTTGGACAAAGACACTACCAATACCATGCTATAAAAGCTTTCAACAGTCTAAAAATTGAAATTAAAATTGAGGAAAATAAAAATAAATTTACACACAAAATTACAAAATGGATTAAACAACAAAAAAGACAATATTACCAAAATGTCATAGCATAAAATAAAAATAAAACCTACACGTAACACACAAAACCAACATAAACACACATCACTCACAAACACACAAGATTATTTTCATTGTATTATTTTTTAATTTTAAATGTATTATTATGTATTTTTATTTTTAATTTTAATTTTTAATTTTAAATTTATTATTTTCTTTTCAAATTTACTATCTTCTCTTTAAATGTAATATGTAGACTAGATTTTCATATTATAAAATGAAGGCCTCAGCACGGGCAAGCCACCCAGTGAGGCCTACATTACTGGAAAACATAAATTGTAACAAAATAATGTACCAAATAAAAAAAAAAAAAAATAAAAAAAATGAAACACTAGTATATATTGAATCATTTCGCGGGTAAGAGATAAGCCGCCATAGCTCAGTGGTCAGAGCTGTCGACCGGAAATCGAAGGGACACGGGTTCGAGTCCCGTTGGCGTCATGTATCTTTTATCAGGAGATTTTTCAATGTGGATGAGTGTTTCAGGCGAATTATTATTGCTTGTAAAATAATTGTTACCCTTTGTGCTATGCATAAAAAAACCTTGTCTTAAAACATTAGTTTACCAAAATAATAACTAAAAAAAATATTTTTTCAATAGAAATGTATGAACGCGTAAAGGAAACAACTTTTAAAAAATACAGTATTAAAGCTAAGATTATCTGTGACAGTTTCACTTGATTAACTTTTGTGCTTTCTTATAAAATTATTTACGAAATAAATAAAAAAAAACAGTTTTTTGCTTGAAATCGAACGTTTCTAGACTCTGTATGTCGAGCGATTTTAAAGCCTATTACCTACAATATAAGGTATACCAAGAATAAACACATTTTTGGCTTTTATTATTTTCATCACGTTGTGTAACATTTAGAATCGGACCGCTAACAGTAACACATCTTATGTAGATGGCGGTAAGGTTTAAATTCCCGCTTGACCCAAGACGCCTCTTTTTCATTTATGCAAGAAAAAAACATCGCCAATAAGTGTATTTTTATACACAAATATAGGCACAATAAAACCACAACCGAAAATGGATTCATAAATCGGAGATTTTTAACTCTATATCCGTTTTTATAGGCCTGATACTTGATATTTTTTTCTGAGCTTATTAAAAGTCTTATAAAAATGATACTCGATTATTTCAAAGGCCAAGATGTGTTTTCTACTCGCAGTATTTAAGGCGATGCCATACGTAGTAATGCAAAATCATGTGTTTTTGGTTTGAAAATTTGGTCGCCTAGAAATAATTCAGATGCTTTAATTTTTTACATACTAAAGTAAATACTGCGAGTAGAATACATCTTGGCCTTTGAAATAATAGAGTATTTTTTAGATAAGTCTTTTTATAAGCCCAGAAAAAAATAATGTAAAGGCCTGTGAAAACTGCTTTAAAGTTCAAAATTACCTACTTACGAACCCATTTTCGGTTATGATTTTATTGTATAATGTGGCAAATTAAGTTATTTATAAAATGATCGAAAAAAAATTAAATATTTATGCCTGAAAATCCACAATATAAAATAAAAGGCACTTTATGGCCCTGTTTTTTTCTTGCATAAATCAAAATAGGCGGATGGTGTTAAGCGGGAATTTAAACCTTATCGCAATCTACGTAAAGGTTATTATTGATAGCGGCTCAATTTAAAATATTACACGACGTAGTGCATCGCCTTAAAGTAACCAATGTACTCACATAAAACGTAGGTGTTATATATTAAGTGTTAGAGAAAATATTATATACCCATATAAATGCTGAGTATACACAAAGCAGGCACCTACCCCTGCCAGCCTCTTATCTGCCTCTCCCGGCACACGTGTGCCCAGTAGGTACGACCGATTTGATGTTTGTTTTATCATTTCATTTCTCTATTTTCCACAATTAACAAAAAATACAAAAGAGTTGAGACTTTTTGCATCTTAAAGGGCACTATCCTCAAACTGCGACTGCTAGGGTGATGCGGGGATACATGGCGCGTGGGGTAATATTTATTTCGTAAACGGACAATTCAAAACAATGACAATTCAACACATCTAAAACGGGATACAAATTCAGAAAAGGCGATGAAACAAAAACTAGGTTTAATATGTTACTTATGATAGTGTTTATTGGTGAATTTATTGAACAGCTTTTAATCATTTTATTTTTGTTTCAAATAATTTGAACAATTCGTCAAATTTCAAAGTTGATTTGCAAGTTTTGTTAAGGTTTTGTTCAAATTCTATTATTTTATCGTTATTGGCCAGTATCTTAACAAAACTGAAATCACAACACAACTTGAATATAACCTTAACAAAACTAGAAAATCAACTTTCAAATTTAACGAATTGTTGAAATTTTGTGAAGCAATTCGTCCTTAATATCACTTTTTAAAGGTTTGTTGAATTGTCACGGTCTTGAGTTATCATGGAACCTATTTATTTACTGGCAGACTCGTGAGAAATCACGGTATAATATATTTTGTAGGTTTTTTGAAGTTTGGGTACAAAAAATATATTTGCTTTAGAATCATTGTCAATTTTGGAGACGGTCAAAATGAACATCTTTTAAGAAATATTAAAAACATTTATAATTAATAGGCGTAAACGAAAATATTTAATTATTGAAGACAAAATTAGCAATTCCTAAACGAGTCTTTGAAACAGAAAAATTAGAAAAAAATAAAGTCACATCTAGGACTCGAACCCAGGACCCATGGCAGCCAATAACCGTGCGGTGAGAAAAATGAAGGCAATGTCAATAGTTATTATTTAATGTATGATACAGTTAAATATGACAGAAGGATATAGGGTCCCATTAGCTCTGTTGATAGAGTGGTGTCCCGGCAAGGCAAGGGTCCTGGGTTTGAGTCCTAGATGTGACCGTATCCTTTTCTGATTTTTCTGTTTCAAATATTCGTTTAGGAATTGCTAATTTTGTCTTCAATGTTTAAATATTACAATTTGAGGTTTGACTCATTAAGTTATTCCAAAAAAGAATATTTTTAATGCAGCATGACTTATTTAAAATAGATAACAAATATCGCGATAAATGTCTAAAACAGCATTTAAAGAAACACTGTGATATTTTACATACATATAAAATATTAAATAACAGAACCAGGTGTGTTTTCATAATTTTTGGAGCAAACTTTGTGATTGATTTCAATTGAGGGAATTTAATATAATTACCTTTTCAACTTGGCTAATGTATATAGAATAATAATAGTAAGATTTCGATGATTTGTATGGCGCTGTTTTTGTGCAAAATCGCGTCAAATGAAATGGATTAATGAAATAAATGCACTACTTTAACGGTGAATACAATAAGACTTTATATTGGGTAAAATCACAGACATAGGAATTAATAGACGAGAAGATAAGGGCGAGGGGTAAAATCAACTGTTGAAGAACGAAGGGAGTAAGGCTGACTGTGATTCGTCAATAAATCAATCTGACAGTAAATAGGCATCTCGCATTATAATATCACCATTTACTTCTTAAAAGTAAAATCTGCTTTTGAATGAATAGACATTTCTACATGGGAGCGCAAATTACTCGCCACGTTATGAACTAATTTGCGAAGTCCAAATTCGGCAAAGTAAGGCAGCTTCTATTTTCAGAGTCGTAGTTAGTTTCAGAGTATTTAGTTAAGACACTTTTACAAATGTCTCATAATTTACTTACCCCAGTAAACAACGATGAGCACACTTGAGAATCGCTACATTGTGATGTGATAGTATATGTTTCTAAAACTGATCCATATAATACGGTGTGAATAAGCTTAAAATAAAGTAAAATAATGCTTACTTATGGAATGTAATACGACAATTGGGTTTATTCTCTTTTTCACATCTATTTTTACAAGTTTTCATATCAAAAGTCAAAATTTTGCCGTGTTATTTCGTAAAATGAACCGATGATGCCTCGACCATAGTTCGCACAAGAATGATGACGTCACGTTTTCAAATTTCACTTGAGGCCAATATGCGAGCCCAGCCGGCTCAATGGAACCGGTATGGGGAGTGGGGATAATACGCTTTTAATCACTTGGGCAGGTCTACTAATATTCATATGTCTATGGGTAAAATCAATTTGCAAGTATGATACGTATTTATAGAAGTTTAACAATAGTAAAACTGAGGGTCACAAACTTTAAAAACCACTCTAGGAGTTCACTGACGGAATAAGTTACACCTGTATCATTCCTCAAAACGGAACGTAATATATTCCCTTAATCCTGTGTTCTAAAAAAGGGTTTTTCCCTCCCTAGGTTAGCTAATATACGAGCCAACGATTTACAAAGCATCTCTGGAGTTACCTGAGAGACCTGCCAGAGATAACCGAAGCTAAGCAAGTCATGACCTTTTATTGGTGACATCAATAATTTTTTTTAAATTTTATTTTATTTTATTTGGAAAACCAACAGTTATAATAATTACAAAGTATGGTGTATTAAGAGTTAATTATTTAACCAATAATAGGTTTTCACTTAAGTATTTTATATATTTAGTGAATATATAATATTTATGTAAGAAAAAAAGTTACATTAGCCTATAGGGATGGGATGGCGGAAGGGAGGGGTATGGGATGGATCTAGTCTGTGTAATGTGTAGCATGTACGTAATAAAAAAATAAAAATGATAATATAATTATTTATTGATTTTAGGTTTGAAATTGTGGGGTGCTGAGTTAAATAAGTCTAATTCACTGTATGAAGTATTAAAATTGTATGAAGCACGGTGAATAAAATAATATATTATTATTATGAGATTATTTCTCTTTTCATACTCCAAGCAGGTCGGTTTCAAGACAGTACCTACCATATTATTGTAGCAATTCTATGTCAACGTCCCAATATCATACTCCTATGCGACGGATTCAACAACTAGGAAACAAATACTCAGATGTTGTTGATATATTTAGTACATCAATTTCAATATATAAGCATACCCTATTGAAGTTTTTTTTTTCATCGAGTAGTGGAATATTTTAATAAAGGTATTTAATTTGATTTGACTAACATTTAATAATTTTGTCAACTGAAACAGAAAAAATATTTTGGATTTTTTATATGTTGTGCCTGCATTCTGTGTAGATCAAGTTGAGTGATATTTTGACTTTATATTTATTTTTCTGCAATTGTATTAATAGTCGTTTCCTGCCCTATTTTCATGTATAATTTCGTAAATATTTTTTATATATATGTAAGTAAAAGCCTTAATAGGCGTGAAATAAATAAAAAAATAAAAATAAATAAATAAATAAATAAATTTAGACGCTACCATTTTGTAAATTTAAAGTTCCTACGAAATTCCTGTTTTTATGTAACTATGTATGTATTATACTATATATGGAATGCTCCAAGTAGATATTGATATATATACTTGTATAAATGTATGTGTATGTGTAAGCAAATATATGTACCCACCTCAGAACAGAAATCTTCTAGTGAGGCGGGTTACTTTCATGTTTGTAATATTGATCATGTTATTACAATAAACGCCCGGGTTGCCGGCAATTAAAAAATAAATAAAAATAACGAACGTGACAATATTTGAAAATCTCCTGGTAGTCCATTACAGTGAGACTTAGCCAGCCGAGGAATTGAACACACTACGCTTGGCGCGATGTCATTTTATTTCTGATTATTTATTTTCTTAATTATGTTCTCGGTTTACCCGCGTAACGTAGTCCTTAAAAGGACTTTTTAATTCCTGACGTTTCGGACAGATCTCACTGTCCATCTTCAGAGGCTTTATGTTCTGAATTTTGTCTTAAACCAAACGCTTTCGCTTGTCTGTTCGGTCCAGCAGACACGCGAAAGCGTTCAGTTTGAGACAAAATTCAGGACATAAGGCCTCTAAAGATGGACAGTGAGATCTGTGCGAAACGTCAGGAATCAAAAAGTCCTTTTAAGGACTACGTTACGCGGGTAAACCGAGAAAATTCATTCTACATCTTACAACCGTGAAAACCATAACATATATATATATATATATATATATATATATATTCATGTTTTTTTAATTAGCGTGTTTAGGAGAGAAGTTTGTCAGCTTGAAGTGTTGGAAGGCTTTAATAAACATGATAAAATCATAGGTAAGGTTGGGTTATTTTTGAATATAGGCTACGTTAACTTTAGTTAGATTTTTTCCATATTTTTCTTCAAAATTCATTAAAATGAATGTAATTAATTATGTGGGCTGTTTAAAAAATAAAATAAATAATATTGCTTACTGCGCCAACTGTCCCACATCTCCCCGCTGTTATAATTACCGAAGAGCCCCGTTAAAAATAAATGCCCATAATATTAATAATAATAATAATAATGGTGTATGAGTTGGAACTTGACTGGTAAGCTGTAGATCTGTTAGCCATTCCTGACACATGTGCCCCACTCTTCTTATTGTAGAGGCGGCAAGCAGGTACCTACACGGGCAGGGACGAATTAGAAAAAATATTATATTATATCTTACTAGCTGCTCTGTTGGGTTATCCTTAGGAGATAGACATATACCATCTTGAACTTTTCTGTAGGCCTTTTTAAGATATACAATTCCGTAGTACATTATTTTAAGATATCTCATAAGGTTTAGTCAGCGTTAGCAATGTAAGCGCCGGAAAATATATATTTTTACGACTTGATTACCAAACATCGACTTTTCTCTACTTTCTTTAAATATGATATGTATGTTTTATATATATAAACCATCCGAAAGAAATTTTCTATGTGACAGTAAAAACCTTATCAAAATACGTTACGTTGTTTAGAAGAACTGAGCGCACAAACAGACAGACACGGATAGCGACATTGTTTTATACTATTTTTTTTTTAATGATAAACTAATTTTTATAAGACAAGGTTTTTAAGCAATAAAATTAGTCGCCTGAAATATCAATACAAATTGAAAATATCTCCCGAGTAAAAATAAATGCCGCCGACGGGAATTGAAAACGCGCCTTTTGATGTCCGGTCAGACTTCTGGACCACTGAGCCACGTCGGCTTATTTCCAACCAACCAGATAATTCAATATGTACTTACTTACTTAATACTTCAATCAACAATTACTGCTTATTATATTAACTGTAAACAACCAAATTTATTTTTGTAGGAAACTAATAACTAATAATGTTTATAAGACAAGGTTTTTATGCATAAAAAATATCTGTGTCTCTGTGTAAGTCTCGTTCAATTAACTCTATTTTTCTTTAAATTTAACTGTCATTTTAGAAATTCGATCTGATTGTGTTAATAATTCAGACAAGTGATTGTACTTCGTACATAATATAACATTTTTAACAGATAATTAATTATTTCAATTGACATTTTAAAAATTGGAACTGATTTGTGAAGAATTCCGACTATCCTGTGATAATCATGGGTCTTCGCTAGTAAAAGTAATTTTTAATGTTGCCATAACTGTGGGAATCAAAGCATAACGGTTTCGGAACAACCGTTCGTTCCTACCTAAGGACAAAATATAATTATATATTTTAAGTGTTGAAGTGGGGGTGGCAGCGTGGCTATGGATTAGTGAAGAGCGGGGGTGAAGATGAAACGAACCGTGAAAGGGAACATGTCTAAGATGGGGCTGTTAGATAATATTTGTTGTTTATTGATAATTGACTCATTACCATTAACCCCTCAGGGTTCGTTTTTGGGAACACCTAATGTGGTCTAATAGTTATCGTTGATTCCCTTACTGTCATGGTTATGAACACGATCTAAACAGTGTTAGAAAGAGAAACTACCACGCTTAATATTCAAATAAGGAAGTTAATAACATAAGAATTGCAATGTACACCTCTATGAACCCAAATCCGAACTCAATTTGAGAAAAATTTAAGAAACTTCGTGAATTTTTTATTTATTATATTTATATGAGACGAAAAAATGAGGTGACAGTAATGTATATAATACAATTGATTGAACTGTTTGTTTTTTCCCTTATCAGTAATTTTGGTTAAAAAAAACGTAAGCTGAACCATTCTCAAAAACTTTTTATGTTTGCATAAAATTTTAATGTTTCAAAATGTTTTTGGATATTTCTAATAATAAAATTCTAAATTGTATATAACTTTTCAAAAATAATTTTTAATTATCAGATACGTTTAATATACACCATGTATTTGTACAGGGTGGGGCAAAAGTAATCACCCGATGTTCTTTTGCTGTATTTTTTTTTATAATAAACTTTGGTACTGCTTGTTATTTTACGTTCTAGCGGAGTATACCGATTTATGTCTTGTCGATTAGTATTCTGCGTTTGTTTACTTTACAAATGTCAAAACCGAATTGACATTTGTCGCCATTTGCAAAAGTTATATCGTTTTCCAATAGGGTGATTACTTTTGCCACACCCTGCATTTTACTGACCGACTTTCTGACAGAACATGCCAGAGGCCTGAGGGGTTAAGGGATTCCTTAATATCTAAGTTATCTAATTGTTTTCCTTTATTATTAACAACCGATTATTAATGACCGAATTTTGCACTATAAACTACACTCACTGACGGTCAGACGTAAACTCTCTGACGTACTGCTTCTACACAAAATTATACATGCATCAGTTGATATACCAAACATTTTATCCCAAATTAACATCAATATTCTATCAAGAAAATCAATAAGGAGGATGAAAGACATTTTCTATATTAAAGCCTACCACACAAATACAGTATATTTCTCCCCTGTACCGCGAACATTAAGATATTATAACATTATACATGGCTCTAATAATGAAATAGACATTTTTAATGACCAATTTAAACACTTCAAAAGAAATGTATTACCTTTAATCATATTAAGCTGATATTGTGATGAAACCCTTTATTTAATGAGAAGCAACATTGTACCTACCCAATCAGTGTCTCACCAGTACAGGTGTGACAATAACAAATCGTTTATGAACATATTTGTATTTACCTTTTACCCATTCTTATTTGTTATTTACTTCTGCATATTTAGCTTATTCATTTTGTTACTATTTTTGTTATTATTATGTATTTAAACATCCATCAATATGTAAATTCTTGGGCACCATGCCTGTTTTATGTACTTAAATAAAAATAAATAATAAATAAAACAAAATATATTGTGTGACTAATTCTGCCCTGAATTCACGAGTAATTTCTCGCCCGAAACAATATTTTTACTAAAATAACTGATTTGATGAGTTATGTGTCTTGGGCTTCTTTCTCGCCTGTTTATTTGGTGATATCCAACCATCAACTAAGTACCAAACTCCAACCATCGCATGCACAAGTGCGCCCGCTTTTTATACAACCTTTGATTTGCCTCTTTTTGGGCACCGAGATCCACCTAGCTTAGCTATTTCAGTTATGTAACGCTAAGAAGCATTTACAAACATTTTTTAATCAGATTTTTTTTTCATTTCAAATCGTGTGCTTTAAAAAAAGTGGTTTGTTTATATTTGTAGACTTGAAGATTTAATTTTTGATAGTGTAAAATGGGCTGACTTGGATCAGTTTTCGACTTGAATAATCATAATAATTTTCGATAATTTGTAGAGCGCCGTTATTGTGAAAAATCACCTCAAGGGCTGAGGCTAAAAATTCTAACGTAAAAAACGATATAATTAAAATAAACAATAAAAAATAAACAGGGAACAATAAAAAATCAACAATAAAAAATCAACAATAAAAAAACAATAAAAAATAATCAATAAAAAAAAACAATAACAATAAACAATAAACAGTACCTAAACAATAAAATAAGAAATAATTTTGACGTAAAAATGGATATAATGAAAATAAACAATAAACAATAATAAAAAAACAATAAATAATAACAGTTAACAATAAATAGTAAACAATAACAATAACAATAACAATAACAATAACAATAACAATAACAATAACAATAACAACAACAATAACAATAACCATAACAATAACAATAACAATAAACAATACACAATTGCACACGCCGGGATTTGAACCCCAGATCTCCGGCTTTCTAGTCGATAGCCATACCCCTCGGCCAGTTAGGTTGTCAAATTTTTGTCTGAATTCTTCACAGAACTGATGCCAATTTTTAAAACGGCACTTAAATTCAAAGCAAGTGTGAGTTTGTTGAACCAGAATTCACGCAGGACTAACATTACACGCATGGAGAATCGAAATTAGTAATTTGATAAAATTTAAAAAATGCATCATTCTTTTTTTATCAGTACGTGTAATTATTTTTTACCTTCGTTCTTACAACAGTTGGTGGTACAATGATCAGCATATTTGCCTTTCAAGCAGTTGATTGGAGTTCGTTTCTCAGCCGTGGCAATTTTTAACCCCCAGCATTCTGAACTTCTACCTATGTATAAAATATTTGCAATTTCCTTCCGAAAATTATTAAAAATACATTTTATTTTGTTATTTAACCTGCTATAGGTATGAAAAAATCACAGTGTATCTTTAAATGCAACTTAGGCATTCGTCGAGATATTTCTGCTCTATTTTAAACAAGGAGCCACGGAGCCTTAAGTATGCTGTAAAAGTCAGTTTTTTTTCAATTCTTTGTTTAAAAATTTTTAAAACAACATTTTTAGGAAACTGTGGTTTTGAGATCTCTCGGTAGAGATTTAGGCCATCATTTACTCCGGACCATCGGGGGCAGTTGGTTCTCTTGTGCTGCTTACAAAAAACGGAATTAATAAATGTAATAAATGGTAATGAGCAAGATTAAGAGATGGACGCTTAGCCGCTATAAATGGAGTTAATGAAATGAGCCAAATATGATTGTGTATGCTTGGGTCACCCGTCACGTGGCAACCTCAAGCAGGGTTTGTTGGGTTCACTTGATCATACCATATTTGGGGTTTATAAATAACCCACGAGAGGTTGCTCGGACATCTGGAACGAATGAAATAAAAACGAACAGAAGACGTTACTAAATTAACAGCGCAGATGTGAAACGAAGCATTCTAAATATTATGTTATATTTTTAATGCTATGTTTATTTTATTTAATTAATTAAAAATACGCCTGTGCCTCTGTTTGTAACTCGGGTTCAATGTAATAATATTTTCAAAATTGGATGTAACAGAAAATTGATTGATTGGAACTAATTTGTGAAGAATTCATACTATTCCGTGTTTTTTCACGGGTCTGCGCTAGTTATTTATAAAATTAACCATTCAGGTATGAGCTGTTAATGCGTTTCGTCTGGCCAAACACCCCCATCATCTAGAATTGTAGAGACAGGTTCCTCATTGATTTATCTTCCTTCAGAGGGTAGGTGACAGTTCCCACGATAAGGGTTGACGAAAAATGACTGGGGGATGAAAAAAACATTCACAAAAACCTCACCACTACTCAACAAGTGTTTTACGCAATTTCTCTATTTGTTAAGCTGTTACAGTGTTAAAAAAATACAAAGTTCAAATCGTGAACTCTATTTTTTGCTTGTTAAAGATCATTAATTTACACATCTGGGGGTACTAAACCAAGCTCCCGAAAAACTATTTTGTACCATGAAATTGAGTTATTGGATTGTAAAATATATCATTTTGGAATATTCGTGGTTGGTTTTGGTTATTTTTTTTAACCCCTGGCTTCTGGCTTATTCTGTCAGAAGTTCTGTATCAATTAAATGTCAGTCAACGTCTCAATATATAAAAATAACGAAGCATTAGCCCACTAATCTCAAATCTCTAAACAGTAAAATACAAATTCGCTGTACGGCGTCTGCCTGTTTGAACGCTTAGTTCTTCTAAACCAGGGGTCTCCAATCTTTTCAGCTGAAGGGCCACATTGACTACTCCAGTGAGTTCGGAGGGTCAAAACCGTTTTAATTTCTAGACACCCATATTTTCTTCCACCCTGGGGGGGGAGGGATTTTTCACAATCCTCTTGATACCGACATTGAAACCTTGACCCTGGGAACCTCAAATGGAAATTATTGTTTTACAATGCAGTGATATAATTGTGAACAAATATCAAAACTAATCTTTGTTGGAGTCTTCCGCTGGTACAATTTGATAATTTGCATAAATTTGCTCGTGGACTATTTTCTATTTTTGGTACTACTTACTTTTGTGAGAAAACATTCTCCAAAATGAAGTACACAAAGAATGTTTACAGATCTAACTTAACCGATGAGCATCTAGCTCCTTTAATAATTGGTATCACTAAAATTGATCCACAACTACAAACTATCGTCAGTGGAAAATCACAATTACATAAATCCCATAAGTATTTTAAATTTTATATGTTTATGTGTTTATACTCTTATGTTTAAATGTTTTTATATGTTTATAAAGTTAGTTAGATTCATTACAATTATTTGTTAGTTACTATGCTTTAGTTAAGTCGTCTACGTATTATACAGGGTTTTCTATTATATGTTTTGTATTATACTCATTTTCAAAAAAGTAAGGTCCAATGACTCCGCCGGACCATAAACCGCACCAAACAGTCACACGTTGAGAAAAGAAAGGCTTTTCAACGATAACTCTTGGGTTTTCCGAGCCCCAGGTGCGACAATTTTGCTTGTTGACGAAGCTACCGAGGTGGAAATGGGCCTCATCACTCAATGATGATTTGCATTTGATTCACTCAAGTGAATTTTAATAATTTCAATGCGTTGTTGAAGCGTGTATCGTTCCATTTTTATTAATGGCGTAGTTTCTACTTGCCAAATGTCACAAAATGACAGTTTCAAAAGTAACATTTACCGAAATAGCGGGCTATTAAAGATAACACCTCTTATTGGAAAACCTTGCACGAAAAAATTCGAGGCTAGTTCGCCCCTTCTGAGCAAGGTCTTAGCCATTAGCTATCGCGGGCCTAATTGTTGACACTGGTCATAAGATGTCGCGGGCCGGATGGATGACACTGGCGGGCCGGATACGGCCCGCGGGCCATAATTTGGAGACCCCTGTTCTAATAAATATTAATAAAACCGGCTACATGATCCTAAGCTCACCTAAAATAATAATACCGTCGCATAAACCTCTACTAATAGAAGAAAGGGACTTGCTTATTCTAGACAGCGAAAAATACCTTGGCTTACATATTGATAAACATCTGACATTTAAACAACACGTAGAAAAATTAAAAGCAAAAATCATCCCACTAATTGGTGTATTTGGTAGAATTGCCCATCTCCTACCAACGGAGGTAAAGAGGGGCTTATACTTCAGTTTAATCCAGTCCCATCTGAATTATTTAATAGAAATATGGGGAAACACATACATTACATACCTAAATGATTTACAAACAATACAGAACAAAGTTATTAAAAAACTCTTCAATTATAACCCGGACACTCCCACAAAAAAACTGTATCAGGAAATGAAACTTTTGAAAATAAGAAAATTGTACGAATACAACATATGCCTCCTAATCTACAAAATCCAAAATGGACTTATACACACAAACACAACATTTAAACAAACGTCACAAGTACACGAACATTATACTAGGCAACATAACAAATTGTACACACATACTGTAAGAACTGAAAGTGGCAAAAGAGGCATTGGCCACGAGGGTGTACAAATATACAATCTCCTTCCAGATAAACTTAAAACGGAGAGTATAAATGTATTTAAAAAAAAACTTTTTAATCTCAAGTTTTTAGAACAATATTAGAATACTATTTATTTAATGTTATATATTTAAGTTAAGAAAGTGAAATGTAAATTTCTTTTAACTTAATAAATAAAAAAAAATAAAAAAAACCATACAACGGATTTTGATACGGTTTTCACTATCATTTAGAAAAAAAGCTATTTCAAGCAACGTTTCAAATCTGAATCGTAGTATTACACCAGGGCGATACTGAGAGTATCTTACCTCTGGAACATGCCGCGAGTATACTATATGTTATTTTAAATTAATAAATTGTGAAATAACACAAATTCATCAAATAATAAAATTTACTTGCGCACGCCGGGATTTGATCCCACGACCTTCGAATTGCTATTAGAGACCCTTACCCCTCGACAACGGAAGCCGTCAATTACTGTAATGATGATTTAATTAACAGTAATCAAGAAGTAAAATTTTGCCATTAGTTATCAATGCAAAAGAATAGTATTATGCTAACCTTAATTATTAATATTATTGAGGCCTTCTTGTAACTTTATTCCGTGCAGTTGAATACATCTACAATTTCTGTGAAAGTATTGCTAACTGCATGTAATCTGGGTACAGGCGAATATCTAAATGACTCAGTCCTAATATTGTTAAGAAGTTTTGATCAAGCATTTCTAGTTGGTATGTTGAAAGTGATAATAATGAAAGACTAATAATTTCATTTTTTTAACGCCCAGATTACTTTTAAATGTAAGTGGTATACCTTTAAGATGACAGATAATTTAAATGTAGGTGGTACAACTTTAAGGTGACAGATAATTTAAATGTATGTGGTACAACATTAAGATGACAGATAATTTAAATGTAGGTGGTACAAATTTAAGATGACAGATATAATTTAAATGTAGGTGGTACGGTTGTACCACCTAAAGTTTTAAGATGACAGATAATTTAAATTTAGGTGATACAACTTTCAGATGACAGATACTTTAAATTTAGATGGCGCAACTTTAAGATGACAGATAATTTACATGTAGGTGATACAACTTTAAGATGACAGATACTTTAAATGTAGGTGGTACAACTTTAAGATGACAGATAATTTAAATGTAGGTGGTACAACTTTAAGATGACAGATACTTTAAATGTAGGTGGT
This sequence comes from Hesperophylax magnus, assembly GCA_026573805.1. NCBI lineage: Eukaryota > Metazoa > Arthropoda > Insecta > Trichoptera > Limnephilidae > Hesperophylax > Hesperophylax magnus. Next base: position 12,523,403 of record JAIUSX010000004.1, read on the forward strand.
ACAACTTTAAGATGACAGATAATTTAAATGTAGGTGGTACAAATTTAAGATGACAGATAATTGAAGACATGGAACGAAATTACCAATGCAGCCAATCAAGATATGAAGGTTATAAAAAATTGGTTCGATGGCAATTTATTATCACTCAACACAGAAAAAACATATTGTATTCTTTTCACTCTACAAGAAGATGTGCCAAATAACCTAATTAACATAACAATTCATTCTAAAAATTGTGTAAATGACGGTACATGTAATACGGACTGCGCGAAACTAAATCATAAATCCAATATAAAATATCTTGGTATCTTAATAGATAAAAATGTTAAATGGAAAGACCATATTAATCTCACTGTTGAAAGAATAAGAAAACTTATCTATATTTTCTATAATATACGAAATATTTTAAATAAGAAAACTATCAAAATTGTCTATTATGCATTAATTCAGTCTATATTGCAGTACGGGATTATCGGGTGGGGAGGGGCTTTTAAGGCTTCTTTACAGCCCATAATTACAATTCAAAGAATAATTATAAAAATCATCCTTAGGAAACCATATGACTCCCCTACTTTAGAGATATTTCGGGAATTTAATGTACCATCTACCACAGAATTGTATAAGAGAATCGCCTTATATCAAATTTATAAAGAATATTTTATTTATAAAATTCACCCCTCAGATAGCATAAGCAATAGATTCAAAACGAATGGCTTAATAGCCATTCCTATGCTTAGAACGACCACGGCTCAGCACCACTATTCGTATTTAGTTGTAAGATGGTACAATATATTATTGTCCAAAAATAAAATTAGTGTAACCGAAACTGTGAATTATGAACAATTCAAAAAGTTAATTAAGTCCTAAAATTGGATACTGATATATTGTACCCCTAATTTTCTTACACTTACTCAATTTGTAAAATATTTATATATTAATTTAATTGTCTTAAAAAAACTATTTTTTCTAATTTGTTTACCTGATATATTGTACCCTTAATTTCCTCACACTTACTTAATCTGTAAGAAGATATATTATTTTAATTATCTTTAAAAACACACTTTTCTAATTTGTGTACCTATGTTAATATTATGTTTGTATTTATATCAAAAGTTTTTGATTATTGTTTAAAAAATCATTAGAACTAAATGTAAATACTCCTCCCATAAACACGAGCTCCTGGAGCTCAACTTATGGAGTAGTAGAATAAAAAAAAGAAAAAATTATATATATAAGTCTGCATATTGTTATCATTTATAATGTTAAATAATTTATAAGTAATAAAAAAAAAATTAAACGTAGGTGGCACAACTTTAAGATGACAGATAATTTAAATGTAGGTGATACAACTTTAAGATGACAGATACTTTAAATGTAGGTGGCACAACTTTAAGATGACAGATAATTTAAATGTAGGTGGTGACAGATAATTTAAATATAGGTATGCAGGTGGTACAACTTTAGGATAATTTTGAAACATAATGGAAAATAATAAAAATAATATTACAAGAGATAAAAAATACAACAATAATAAAAATACAATGATCAAATAGATTAACAAAAATATAACAGAAGGTTTAAGGGTAGGGCAATACATACAGGGTTTTCCAATAAGAGGTGTTATTTTGATATTCAATTGTAAAACATCAATGGTTTAGTTGCTTGTGTGGCACGTAGCGCTGTTTTGTTGAAAGTAAACGATGTCCAGATCAATACAATCCAATTCCGGCCATAAAAAAATCATTAATCATCTCTCGATAGCGCAATCCATTCACCGTAACTGTTGCTCTTAAGGTCCAATGACTCCGCCGGACCATAAACCGCACCAAAAAGTCACACGTTGAGGATAGAGAAGCTTTTCAACAATAACTCTTGGGTTTTCCGAGCCCCAGATGCGACAATTTTGCTTGTTGACGAAGCCACCGAGGTGGAAATCGGCCTCATCATTCAAAATGATTTGCATTTGATTCACTCAAGTGAATTTTAATAATTTCAATGCGTTGTTGAAGCGTGTATCGTTTTATTTTTATTAATGGCGTAGTTTTTACTTGTCAAATGTCAAAAAATGACAGCTTCAAAAGTAACATCTACCGAAATAGTGGGCTATTCAAAATAACACCTCTTATTGGAAAACCCTGTATTTAAAATTAGTCAGTAATGTGAACCCGCCGTATAGGGGAATGGCAAATATAGTTGCGTTTGGGTATGCTGCAGTAGAATAGTGTATTTTTTCCTGTTATTACTGTGGGTATGTGTAGATTTGCGAGTTGCAGGAGTTCGCAACAGTTCAAATTAAAGTTTAGTATTTCAATAAAAGGGTAAAATCTTGTACGCCTGTCCTGGTAAGACAAGAGATTCTGGTTTCCATTTCTAGTAGTGACCGATATCTTTTTATATGTTTGTGTCGTGTACTGTTTCACGTTTCGTTTATATTTTTATAAGTATTATCTTATTCTGATATATAACCTTCAAAATAAAATAAAATGAAAAAGTTTTTCCCGTTTATTTCACGTCTACCTTCTAATGTATCTATTTTTATGATATTTAATAAGAATTGTAACAACATAGGTACTTAAGATAACTACTTGATATATTCTGTTGAGCCAATTAATATTATATATATTACAGAGATAACGATTGTCAATTATTTACACCGATTTATTAACTTGTGACTAATCATTTATCCATTAAACTCTGCCCCTTGTTACTTCGCTAATTTTGCTTATAAACATAAAACTATAACATGGAAAACATTGTGCTACATTTATTGACAGGAGGTCATAGTTCTTAATAATGTTGCATTTATAAATATTTATATATTTAAATACGTGACGTACTTCGCATTCTGTCAATTTACAATCCAATATAGTATAATACACCGATCTGGACTCCTTTATACCAAGCACATATCGAAAGAATTCAAAAATTAAATTCATTATAAACTGAACTTACACTTCTCAAATTATACAGAATCCATTAAATTTCATAATTTTAACTCCCTCCAAACACGACGTCTAATTTTTGATCAAATCTTATAGTTTAAAATCCTAAATAATGGTCTGGAATGGTTCTCACCAGAACTTACCAATTTAATAAATCTTCATATTCCATTTAGACTAGATCAACCCGACAATCTGATTTATTTTATCTACCCTCGTGTAGAACAAACATTCGAAAAAAATCACCAATTCCTCGTAAATGTGCACAATATAATACTAAATTTTACAGCATTGACATTTTTGATAATAACCTAAAGAAATATCGATATGAAATAATGCGTACGATCGATTATTAATATGAGGGTATGGAATGTATCGGGAGCATCTCCTATCCTCTTCCTATTTTCCTCTTCCTCTTCCATTTCTTTAACACCAAATTAATTTTAAGATTTCCAATGAACTTTAACATAAGAAACATCTGTGGCTTGACTTCAGTTAACTTGTATATTTATATCTATCATTGTATATTATATAAAAGCTGTTTGTTTCTTTCAAAATAAATAAATAAATAATAGGATGGGGGGCTTCTATAAAACTCACACACAACCTCTTTACATTGCGAAAAAACTATTAATTAAAATAATATTAAAGAAATCATTTTTATATTCATCTTTGATGAATATAAAAATTTATTACTCATATTCAAAGAATTTAAAGTCAGAAAATTAAATAATCTATTCCTGTATCACTCAACCTTACAAGTTTACAAAGAGGATATCCTAAATAAAACCGTACCTTTCAAAAACACAGCAAATTACTGGCAAAAATACATGTTAACTATTCCGATTTGTATTAAAACTTTGGGTCAACAAAACTACATATGGGTTTTCCAATAAGAGGTGTAATTTTGAATAGCCCACTATTTCGGTAGATGTTACTTTTGAAGCTGTCATTTGTTGACATTTGACAAGTAGAAACTACGCCTAAAGATGTAACGATACACGCTTCAACAACGCATTGAAATGATTAAAATTCACTTGAGTGAATCAAATGCAAATCATCTTGAGTGATGAGGCCCATTTCCACCTCGGTGGCTTCGTCAACAAGCAAAATTGTCGCATCTGGGGCTCGGAAAACCCAAGATTTGTTGTTGAAAAGCCTCTCTATCCTCAACATGTGACTGTTTGGTTCGGTTTATGGTCCGGCGGAGTCATTGAACCTTACTTTTTCGAAAATGAGGCTGGAGCAAGAGTTACGGTGAATGGATTGCGCTATAGAGAGATGATTCATGATTTTTCATAGCCGAAATTGGATGGTACTGATCTGGACAACGACAAGCAACGAAACCATTGATCTTTTACGATTGAATATCAAAATAACACCTCTTATTGGAAAACCCTGTACTTTGAAACAAATTTCTTCAATAAATTGCCAGAAAATACAAGATCACTTGATGATAGATACAAAGAATTCAAAACACAATTAAAAAAAATATGCTGAAAACCAATTAAAAAAATAAAAATAAAATAAGCAAATAATTCCTTAAATATGGGAGAGCATTAAAAAAAATATATAATTAATAACAATAAAAAAATAAATAAATTAGTAAATTGACTAACTACAAAGTTAGACTCGAGAATGATTCTCCACTAACCGGGAAAAGTAATTAGTTAATTAAGATTGTAATGTACTATATTATTATATTGTATCTTATATTATTAAAATAAAGAAAAGAAAAATTAATTGATTATTTTACAAGCAATAATTATTCGCCTGAAACACTCTGTCGACCGGAAATCGAAGGGACACGGGTTCGAGTCCCGTTGGCGTCATGTATCTTTTATCAGGAGATTTTTCAATGTGGATGAGTGTTTCAGGCGAATAATTATTGCTTGTAAAATAATTGTTACCCTTTGTGCTATGCATAAAAAATCTTGTCTTAAACATTAGTTTACCAAAAAAATTAATAATTAAAAATTAATTGTGTAAATGCAATGTTTAAGTTTGAATGTATGTCCGTCCCATAACATCAACGGTTTGTCCATCTTTTCGTGAATCACAATAGATGATAATCATTATTGGATGTCCAGGTTAAATTTGTTTTATGGTGTGTGCATGGTAGTGAAAGGTCTAGCACCATCGTACTTTACTGATCTCTCGGACAATTTTAGTCATAAGTAACCCACACTTAAAACCCTATATAAATACGATCCGTCAACTATGGTCAGTTGACGATATTTGCGACCACGGTCAGCACATGATTCCGACTTTCCGTAGACAACAGCCTTTTAGCGCGGCCTCTAATGCAATGAATACATATGCGAGCTGACCTGCTGAGCTGAACCTAAAGGGGAAAGGAACGAAGCAACCGCAAATTTGCTTCGTTTCTTTCCCGTAATTCGTGGCTCGGCTTGCGTTTCGGTTGGCAAATGTATACGTACCATAAGTCAGATAAGCTAACCATATGTCAGATAAGCTGTCAATGTACACAACTTTTTGTATAATGTCGTTTGTAGGTAAACTAACGAAGCTCTTAGAATTGAAAGAAGTCGTTTACGCGGTCGATTGAATCCGTTCGAGAATGGAGAAATTAAAATTCTTCCACTATCACAAGTTATGGCTAAATGCCTTATTAACTCCATTTTAAGTGTCAACAAGTACCTACTATATTTCATTACTATCCTAACACATTGTGTAATTAATAATTTTACAGTACAGCTACTAAATCTAATTTAAAATTTCAACAAGAGTTACCCCACAATGCTCGTACTTTGGTTTATTTGGGATAAGAATACATTTTAAACAGATATTTAACATTTATTTTTGTTGCAATTGAAGATATTTACTTCAGAGTATAGTGATTTATCATACTTATGATGGCACGTGTTGTGCCGTGTGCTTTTAAATAAATAAATATTATGGTCTCATAAAAATCGTTCTTACTCCCTTACCGTTATTATTACAAAGATGAACTAAAAAAAAACACCAAACTTTTCATTCAAATATAGAAGACAGAATAATTAAAATGTAATCCCTCTATGGAACCAAAGGTTTCGACGGCAATTTGAGAGAAATTTTTAATAACATTTTTATTAATTATTTTTTATATGAAACGATAAATAAATGATAAATGCATTAAGGCAATGCACTACGTCGTGTAATATTTTGAATCGAGCCGCCATCAATATCACTCCTTACGTAAATGGCGATAAGGCTTAAATTCCCGCTTAACACCATCCAGCTGTTTTGATTTAGGCAGTTTCTTCACCACCAAAGATTCTTGCTGCAGAGTCTCCATTTTCTATATTCGTCGAACGTCACAGCGGTGCTGCCAAGGTCTGGTATCTGTGAGAGGATATTGTGTCAGCCCTTTATTAGCAGCAGACACATACCTGGACGGATGACGAACCTCGTGCTGGCACTGTTGGTGGACGCGGTGGACTCTTTCGTTGCAGCAGCTGGACCTGTTTCCACACCACCTAGGATTCTTACTGCAGAGTCTCCATCTTCTATCTTCGTGTCACCTGTTGTATATATTTTTTGTAATACCTGCATCAACTTTAAAGCGCCCCTGCGCCCCTGAGCCCCATCTCACAAAATACAAATACAAATGGTCCAATAAATAAAATAATAAATAAATAAGAAAAAAGCATGACCAAAAAGTGCCTTTTATATTATTTTGTGTTTTCCGATCATTTTATAAATAACTTAATTTTCCACATTATACAATAAAACCATAACCGAAAATGGGTTCGTAAGTAGGAAATTTTTAACTTTAAATCAGTTTTCATAGGCCTTATAAATTATTTTTTTCTGGGCTTATAAAAAGACTTATGTAAAAAATACTCGATTATTTTAAAGGCCAAGGTGTATACTACTCGCAGTATTTAATTAAAGCATCTGAAACATTTCTAGGCGACCAAATTTTCAAACCAAAAACACATGATATACATTTGTCTAGTAAATTCGTTTTTTTTAAACGTAAGGTGATCCATTTTTAAAACTTTTCATTTTAGATTTAAAAATTTTAACATAAAAAAAATTATGTGTTTGTTTCTTATAAGAAAATTTCAAGGCGTATGTATCTTGTTTTTTATCTTTAAGAAATCTAATAATTAACTCAAAGTCCGTGTTTTAATTTGTCTTACTAATGCACTGAACAGCGTCGAACATTTGACCTGTTTATTTAAATGTAAAATTATTGTATATATAAACAAATTAATTAGTAACTTTTTGCGCACTGTTTATTAGTATCTACGAGGTTATTCCGAGTATTCATTTTGTAAAATCTGCCAAATACGCTAATTTGACAATTCTAAATATTTATTTCAATGGCACGTGCTGTCAGTCCGATTAATAACAAACTCGAGCAGTAATCGTGTATATCAGATGGAAAATTTAATTAGTGGCACAAATTAAATAATATTAGAATTATAACTAATTGTTTTTTATCTGTGAATTGTCCAATATACTAAGCTAGCGGTCCACAATGGACTGCTGATACCAACCCTGATGTTTGGCGGAGGAAGGATGAATGTACAGGGTTTTCCAATAAGAGGTGTTATTTTGAATAGCCCGCTATTTCAGTAGATGTTACTTTTGAAGCTGTCATTTGTTGACATTTGACAAGTAGAAACTACGTCATTAATAAAAATGGAACGATACACGCTTCAACAACGCATTGAAATTATTAATAGTTGAAAAGCCTCTCTATCCTCAACGTGTGACTGTTTGGCGCGGTTTATGGTCCGGTGGAGTCATTGGAACTTACTTTTTCGAAAATGAGGCTGGAGCAACAGTTACGGTGAATGGATTGCGCTATCGAGAGATGATTAATGGTTTTTTATGGCCGGAGTTGGATGGTATTGATCTGGACAACGTTTACTTTCAACAAGACGGCGCTACGTACCACACAAGCAACGAAACCATTGATCTTTTACGATTGAATATCAAATGATCGTTTTGTCAAATTTTAATTTCACTAGTTTGAATTTGAAACGATTATTTTTATCATCATACTAATTGCGGTTGTCGGTGCGTGAAATGTGAAATATTACTGCGTGCAAATATATATATATATTACAATTTGTGTACAGCCGCCCCGGGAACCATTTATTAGATAACCAACAACTTTGACATAGGCCATCACAAATGGTAGGCTACGTTTGGTGACTTAGCAGGGGTGCCCAGGTACACGGGGTGATGTTTGCCTAGGTCTTGGCGGCGGATGCGTTTGCCTACCAGCTGCTTGGCGGGTTGGATCGGCAGAGACTGGTTGTGGGAGACCTTTTGACCTCTACAGCCGGACTCGGACTATCTCGACCCATGGACACATTGAACCCTAGATTCCTACCCACCCATTATACCTTTTTCCTTTCCAGACCATTCTCTCATTCCTTTCCCTAAAAAGGCCCCTTCACACAGCATCCAAAAAGTTGACATGGGACCTAGGAGAAATATATTTCCTCAGGGCCTCTGTGTAGAGCTAATGTAAAATAAAATCACGCCAGTGAACTCAAATTCGCTTCATCCTTCTAAGGCTCTCGAATAGCATTCCGAAGGTCACGGGTTCATGTCCCGGCGTGCGCATAAAATTTTATCGGACGAATTTGTGTAATTTTTCAACATATTCATTTAAAATAATATATAGAATACTTGTGGCACCTTGTCCAGAGTGGAAGATACTATCAGTACCACACTGGTGTAAGACCACCATTCAGAATTGAAACGTTACTTGAAATGGCCTACATTTTCCCACTAACAATACTCAGATCAATATATTTTGCACTGTGTCAATCCATCGCCATTTATGGAATCTTAGCTTGGGGAAGCGCTACAAACACAACAATTGACCCAATTCAAAAATTTCAAAAGGCAATAATAAAACTCATACTGCAAGTACCATTCTACAGACTCAACCAAAATCTTCAAAACACTAGACGTCATGTCAATAAGACAACTTTACGCAAAAACTGCTCTCCTACACCTCATCCATAATAATGTTCATATTACAAATCAAGCAAAAGCCATAATAAAAACCAGGTCCTCAACAAATAAAACACTGAACATTCCGATAACACACACCACACACGGACAAAGACACTTTCAATACTACGCAACCAAACTTTTTAACAATATGTCCATTACTTTGAAACAATTATTGACTACAAACACATCTACAAACTTTCTCAAAAAACATCGAAGCCTGGATAAAAAATCAAGATATTCACTTTATTCAAAAGATTATAATTCCAAACCAAACATAACCAAAATATAATAAATAAAATTAAATATTATACACTTTCTTCAAAAATTATCCAAAAACACATACACTCACATATAAATGTGTGTTTTCATGTTTCAATATATGTCTGTGAAAAAAAAAATAATAATAATAACTTTCTACCACAACACATAAATATCTGTCACCCTTAATCACAAACACTTTAACACCTCAGCACAGGTTCTCCTAGTGAGGTGTTCACGTAACATACAATATCACCCACACACAGTTTTACCTATATCAACCTATGTTCTTTATTTTTTATACCTTTTTTCTATACTTTTTTCTCTGTACTACAATATAAACCACTGTAATCATTTGTAAAATGTGTATTCAAGAATAGACATAAATAAATAAATGGCCCAATCCTCCTGCTTCCCACTACCTTCAGCCTTACAGCATACCCCAATTGGTGACGCCGTAGTCTCACTGGCTCTCATATTAAAATAATTTATAATAACCTATATCTTTTGCTTAAATTTTTGACAGATTTTGTGATTTTTGTGAAAGGTAAAATTTCGATCGTCTCTCTAATTATTTGTCAACAAAAAATACAATTGTATATAGAGCAGTAATTCCATCTTCTCTGCCTACTGGCGTGGTGGTTAGTTTGTTAGTTATTTTTAGTTACATTATCACCCCCAAACTTTTAGCTTTGGTTGTATTAATAATTAGTCTAGTATTGAGTCAATCTAAGCAGATTGTAATCAAAGGTAATGACATTTTGTATTCGTGTGAAATTATCGAAAAAAACACTCGATTACATTGATTTTAACGTTACATTAATTACCTATATTTTTTGGCATCGCAATTGGTAAAAAAAATCTACGTAATAATAATAATAATATCTTTATTAAGGAAAGTTTACACATTACAACTATAAATACATATTATGGTGTACAATGATTTGTAACTTTTATTTTTAAGGTTATAAAATTAACAGAAAAATACAAACAAAATATGATGAAGGTTAAAAGAAAATAAAAGTACAGTTAGTTGAGGTTATTTATTGTTTTGGTGTTTAATTCGTAAAACTCCATTTAATTTTTTTAAATAAATCAAATTTAATAATGTTATAATAATTATTAAGTTCTGCAAGTATTTCTGTTATTTTTACAGTTTTTAATGTGACGGCTGTTTTCTTGTTTTTTGTTGACAAATAATTAGAGAGACGATCGAAATTTTACCTTTCACAAAAATCACATATCCACAGTTTGATAATGGCCTCAAAAGCCGAAACAGCTGTCACATTAAAAACTGTAAAAATAACAGAAATACTTGCAGAACTTAATAATTATTATAACATTATTAAATTTGATTTATTTTAAATTTATTAAAAAAAAATAGTTGAGGTTTCTCAAATACCGCCTCACTAGGCTAGCCTGTGTTGAGGCAGAATTTTTCGTGTTAGTTCCTAATACCTTTGAACATACCTATACTTGTATTAAGATGTATTCGCTCAATAATGTGGTTATTTCAATAACTGCGAATTTGGGTGAATTCACCGGTGAAGGCTTATTATTTTTGATCCAAGTTTTTACATTATCTTTGAAATTTTTTGTGAATCCCATTGTTTTATGCTGTCTGGAAGAATGTTGTAGAGTCTTGTCGCAAAGTATTTAAAGTTTCGTTGACCAAACGTAGTATGTGTTATCGGTATTTGTGTAGTAAGTTTTTGATGTTGCTTCGAGTACATCGTGTATATGAACTTTTTTCGTAGTAATTATGTATATTTGAGTATAGATGAGTTAGGATAGTTTTTGCATATAGCTGCCGAACATCAAACACATTCATAATATTAAAAATTAGATTCGAGTCTGTAATTATAGGTAGCCTTAGAATTATTTTTAAAATTGTTTTCTGAGCCTTTATAATTGGGTCTAGTGCAGATGAAGTGCCGCCTCCCCATGCTATGATACAATACTCAATAATAGATTGGCAGACTGCAAAATAAATCATTTTGTAAATAATGTCATCATTATTTAAATATATTTTTTTTGAATAATGTCTGCATAAAGTTATGCATTGGAGTTAAGGAAGTAATGGTCTATGCAAGACGGTTCAATTTGGTTGAGCAGTTTCCAATTTGTTTAAGTTGAATGTAAAGTTGTACCATATGGAGGTGCGTTGAATGCGATAAGGTTACTCAACGGTTGACAAACAACAGTTGAACCTGGGTTGAACCAAACCAAGATTTAATATTTAACAGTAATGGTACCAATAATGATCCTTGGGGAACACCAGGCGGAACGGTTAGTTACCCGGTCCGATATAAAGCCACCCATAACTCTCGATTAGTTTAATCTCCTCCACAAGTAGTGTTTTATTTTTGGGTTATTGTGCCGTGTTGCGCTACCTCCTTCTTTAGCCAACGTTTCGGAAGACATTGCATGTGTCACATCTGCCCTAATACACGGCACAGTACGCCGAAAAACAATCACTATAATACTTTTGGCCGTGAAAATCTCAAATCACAAATACTCAAAACAGTCCTCAATCGTCCTCCACCCCGTCCATCCATCTCTTACTGGGTTTGCTTCTGGTCACTTCCACTGAGTCGTTTTCTACTATCGTCCTACCTGATTTCAGACATAGATGACCAGCGATTTGAAGAGTTTCACCATAACAATTTTGGATTTTTTGAACGGCGTGGCGTGATGTATATTTAGTTTAGCAATTTAAATCGTAACTAATTAATGCAATAAATACATTTATACGAATTTACTCTTTCGCTGACTAGAAAGTCAGAGGGTCGCTGGGTCAAATGTCGCACAAGTAGAGATAGAGAACTCCAATGTCGGCATCTTTTGAGGATATATAAGCCCCGATTGGAGCTGCAATAGTCAGTTGGTCTTGAACTTCCAAAGCTCAAGGTCCTCCTCTGAGGCACCGCACACAACATGAGGGTCCCCTTCTACTTTTTGTTTTTGACATTCCTCGGTAAGACATTTGCCTAAACCTTTTTAAAGTCTTTAAATTTTCCCTAATATGATTTTCTTTACCAGCCCCAATTGTATCATGGCATTTTAATATTCTGCTCTTCTTTAAAATTGTACCTGGTTTCAATATTCAGTATTTATTTATTGTTTTTTAATTACATTATTTATTTATAAATTTAAACGCCCTGATGGGCTTTTACATGACTTTCTGCATAATAAAACAATTTAAGGAAATAACTAAATTGAAAATATTTTATAAAATTTAACGAATAAATTATCATAAATGACTCTGATGAATGTTTTTGGTACTTTCTAGTTGTGGCAATTACTGCTAAAAGCCCGGAGAGGGAAAACAAGTATAAAAACCGGAACCAGGGATACAACAATAACCAGAACCAGTGGCAGAAACTGAGAAAGCAGCAAGGTCAGTCCCAGGACGGAAACCAAGCAGAAAACCAGGACGGAAACCAGAACGGAAATGGGAACGGAAATCAGAACGAAAATAACCAGCACGACAGTAAGCAACAGAATATAACCATATATAGCCAGAAACCATATTTTTTATTAGAAATTTTGTAATTTTCATTCATTCAGGCACGGAGGCTCCATCCATATCAGAGTCAAGTGCTCCCACTGCTGGATTTGGCAGCCACCTCTGGTCCGGAGCCCCAAAAATACCTGAAAATAAACCCTTGACTCTGTGCAGAAATGGGCGGTCCGTTTGACAGATTCTCTTATCTTAACAGGCGTATTGCAATCTTTAGACCACAGGCAGGTATGCTATCATTGTTCTACCGATATTACAATGGAAGATGCTCCGAAGAACTAGCATCATTGATCCCTTTGGCTCCGCTGCACAATCGGGAAACATGTTATACGCGGGCCCAATGTACGTGAACAATGTAAGTGGATGACATTTGTCAGAGAACGGGTCGCTTCTATGACTCATTATTGAGTTCAACAGCTCGGATATGGTACGATTTGCCGGCCTCTGTGTTTCTCGCCGGTCTCTTCAAGACCCATGTTCACTTCTTCCTCTCTTCAAAAAGACCCTCAGAGATGGTACAGGTCCTAAGGGAAATTATTTGTCTCAAGAATGTACGGAAAAATATAGGATCTGCACCTACTGAGTCAATAGTAATAATAATAGTTGGAGTTTATTATTTTTTGTAAAATATTAGTTAATTTTACGGCTAAGGTCAAATTTCTGCCGTTCTGAGTCTTTCGCCAGTCTTTGAGCCAGTCTCTAAAGTGTATCTGTATAATAATACAATGTTAGATTAAGATCACTTACACGGCGATAAAGCTCCGAATTGACACATTTAAGATAAACTGTGACGTAAATTTATGTTCAACTCAAAAATATCAATCGATCCGTCCATTAAATTATTTTGATTGGGGTATGGTCCAAAAACTTTCTGTTCTCCCTTGTATCACAAATTCGTTAGTGTTTTTGAAGCTGGAATCGGACACTATATAGTGGCAAAGTATAATTGTCTTCTATAATCTTTGACTTCGCTCCAATCAATTGTCTGGGTTCTTTAAAAACATTGGCTTTTCCAGCTAGAGAGTAAATATATTTTTTCTTATCTTTTGTCTTCTCTCAGTATGGGAGTCCGGCACCTACAGCTACGAGGTTGAGGCTCGCACCTTCACCTCCGTACGTGACCAGTGGACCGGCGTGCGCCTTCTCGCTCACCTGCAGCTACAGGCAGAGTCTGAACACGCTGGACAGCGGCTCGTGGGACAACTCAAGAATGTCCAATACGCCCATCTGGAGGGAGAGCAGCTGCCCAACGGACCCGAGGGACCACTGCCGGTAAACCACCACAACACTTAATTCTATTTTAAGTTATGACTTAAGCTTCATTCATGCTAAAGCTACTTCAAAGACCTCGTCTGTATCAAGAGACCCAAGGGAATCCTGGCCTATTTTTAAAAACCAAATGGCGAAATAACACAAAATGTTATGGAACGATACGATGTTTTTTTACACAGGCTCTTTTGTCCTTTTGCTTTTGGTTTGTTTGTGACACCAAATAGATTTACCGTAAAATATTAGTAAAAATGCGCCGAGTCCGTTTTATTTTCATTTGAGCTTGAGAATTGGTATCCTTTAAAACCAAAAAAAACTACATGGTTCTGGTGCAATGCAAGAAGAATATTTTTGATTTAAGAATTATTTTTTTCTTAAATGCCACCAAATCTAACTCGTTGTGGTTGTTGTGCAGGAACTTAGCTCCCAGTCTTACCCCGAGTTGGAGCAGCCTTTCGTGGCATACCTGAAAGGAGGTCTGGTCGAGCGTCTGGAAGTTCCCCAAGGAATGTCTGTGCAAGGAGAGAACTTGCTGAAGGGTTTCCTGAGCGCTCTGCAAGTGGACACCAGCGGCCACCAGCTCAAGGGAAAGGCCTTCTTGGACTCCTCCAACGCCATCGGAACCTACTCCAACATGGAGGCTGATATCACAGGAAGGTGCAAGGTAAACGTCAAAAAACATTCTCTTTCTGATTACCAAACAAGTTAACCGTTTTTCGAATGAATTCAATTAAAATCACACATGCCTACACTGCCTCTTTCGACCACTTCACAGCTTCTTACAAGAATAAAATAGAGTTTATTGAAATTTTTGTGGTGATTCCAGACACTCTACACCGTGTCCCCCCTGCCCTTGGAGGTGCTGGCCCGCGCCCACCATCTGGCCCCCCTCACCGACCTGCAGAAGCAGAAACCAGGTCAGCTGCTTGAAATCACCAAGACCAAGGACTACTCAGTATGTGACGAGCGCGTGGCTTACAGTTTTGGCGTGCCCAATAAGGCCAACTGGAAGAACGCCGATAAGAAGGGAGTCAACTTCTTGAACGTGAGTTTTTACTTTACAGGTTTATTTACTGGAAAAGCACTACCAAGATCCAAAGTACAACGAACTATCCCCATTTGATAAAGTGTTTTTTCCTGTTCGTTTCCTTATTCTCAATAATAAATTAGATTAAACGATATTTCCAAAGATATTAGAAGAACGAGATATGCTATGTTGGCCGCCGGACCGTAGGCGGAGTACTACCTAATTAGGGTACTTTGAATACTATCGGGACGTGTACGCACAGAAATCAGTTTTATGTATTAGTGCGGATACCTTAGCGTAAGCGAAGGTGTGCAGTAGTATTGGTGAACAAAACCGGCGACACTGGGCAAAACAATTCCACACAGTATGAACTGCTCATAGCACATCTCGTTCTTCTAATATCTTTGGATATTTCTGTACACACATAGAAAAGAAGTTAGAAGTATCTGATGCAAGTATTTGGTTTTGTTTGCAGAGAGCTGATCTCTACCGCATTATCGCCGATCGCAACAACAACACCCTGTACTCCTCCTACGCTACCAGCAAGGTCGAGGTCGCCCCCGTCATGTACAGCGCTGAGAACGCCAAGGTCATGAGCAGCATCAACATGACCTTGTTGGACTACCAGTCCTCCGGCAACCAGCTGCAGGGTCCTTCCCCAAGCCGCGATGCCGGAAACCTGATATACAGGATCTCGCAGAAGGGCCAGAGCCAGAACCAAGGCGGCGATGACAAGCGCTCTCCTTCATCTAGCAGCTCCAGCTCTAGTGAAAGCAACGAGAAGAGGAATCAGAACAAGAACCAGAGGCAAAACGAATATGAAAATCAAGGATATGGACATCAAGAGGACCAGGATTTTGAAAACCAGTGGAATGAGGACCAGCAGGGCGGACGAAGGAACAGGAGGTAATATATTAGAATATTTGTAATTGATCTACAAAATTTCTTCTTTTTTCTTACATGCACACTTTGTTATTTATATTTTTTTCTGTGTTCCATAAAACACCCAATCGGGCGTAATAAATGTTTGTTGATTGCAAATTTGCTTTACAACAAACCGTTCTTGTTTATTCTTGTACTAATGTTAAGCTATGTTCTGTATAATACCCAATCTGGCATTACAAAGGTGTGCTAAATACCAACATTCACTATTATTACATATTCACTTTTTTCTATCACCATTTTCAGATCAGCTCCGCCCCAAGGAAACTCATTCAGACAACACCAAGAAAACCACCAAAAAAACCAGCACCAGAAGCAAAAGAAACAGCACAACCCCAACAGCTCCAGCTCTAGTTCCAGCTCTAGCTCTAGTTCCAGCTCTAGCTCTAGTTCTAGCTCCAGCTCCAGCTCTAGCTCATCCTCTTCTTCTTACTCACACTCCGACTCCTGGGAAGATAAGCCTTCCATGGAATCTAGCCCTAACACATTCTTGGGACAGGGTCAAGACAAGAACGGCTTGCGTAAGCCAATGGTCGAGGAAGTCATCAAGATTGCAAAGCAAATCGAGCATGAATTGCAAAAGCCTAATGATATGCCTTATGCCGATACTGTCACCACATGGAACAGAATGGTGAACATTCTCGCCCTAATGAACGCCAAAGAATTGGACCAGGTCACCAACGCTCTTTATTCTAAAGAGTCTGGGAAGAATCAACAGAATAGCTTGGCTTCGAACGTCTACCGCGATGCTCTCGCTCAAGCCGGAACTCAGCCAGCCTACCAGCAGATCAAGTCTTTAGTGGGAAAACAGTACATCAAGGGAGAGGAAGCCGCTCAGGTGATCGCATCCCTTCCCGAAACCCTCCGTTACCCCACTCAGACACTACTCTCAGACTTCTTCCGGTGGGCCATCAGCAACGAGGTCAAGCAGCAGCAAGCCGTCTACAGCTCGGCTCTTCTGTCCTCTACCAGGTTCATCAGAATAGCGCACGTTGACAACAGGACAGCTCACAACTACTACCCAACTCATACCTACGGACGTCTCGCCAACAAGAACTACCAGATTGTGTGGCGAGAAGTTCTGCCTTACTTGGGAAAGGAACTCCAGTCCGCGATTCAGCAAGGAGACAGCCAGAAAGCTCAAGTTTACATCAAGGCCATCGGTAATTTGGGACACCCCGCAATCTTCAGCATATTCGGTCCTTACTTGGAAGGCAAAAGTCCGTGCAGCACATATTTGCGCACGCAGATGGTCATCAACTATAATCACGTAGCAGAGCTGTTCCCAGAACAGGCCCGCTACAACCTGTTCAGCATCATCCACAACCAGGGAGACGACTATGAAGTTCGCGTCTCCGCAGTCTTCAATCTGATGAAATCCGACCCCACCCCCACTATGCTCATGAGTATCGCCCAGTCCACCAACACTGATCCCAGCTACCAGGTCCGCTCCGCCGTGCAGTCCGCCATCAATGCTGCTGCCGGTCTCAACGGACCCAAATATGAGAAGCTGTAAATATTTCTAAATCATTCAATGAATTATAAAAAAAACAGCTACTCTCGGCATTTCATATCTAATGTAAATCTATTTTTTTAACTGTTAAAAACAGGTCTAGGTACGCGAAGGCCGCCCAGCCAATGTTGAGCAAGAAGGCGTACGGCGCCGCCTACTCTACCAAGTGGATGGAAGACTATCAGACCGAAGGCCATAAGAACCAAGGATTCTTTCAGGCACTCGGATACATCGGCAGTGATGACAGCATCCTTCCCAAAGCCTTTAGCTATGTCTACAACGACAAGCTCAGTTCCTGGATGAAAGCTCCTAGGGTATGTGATTCCTTTATGCATTATTTCGCATTGCATCGCTGAAATATTATGAAACCAAGTTTTTTTCACAATAAAATCCAAATTAATCCCATTCTAGGTGGGCGCAAGTATTTCAAGTTTTGGCCAGCTTTACGAGCAGATCTTTAACTCTGTGACCAATTCACAAACCCAGCAGCGCTCTCACAAGTACGCTGGATTAGCCAAAGAATCCGCTGAAGCCATCGCAAAGGCTCTGCACATCGAACGCAACAGCGAAAATCCCCTAGAAGCCAACTTCTACTTCAAGCTCATGAACCAAGAACGTTTCTTTGCTTTCGGAGGTGATTCCATCAATCAGTTTGTCAAGAATATGTACCAATTGCCCGAAAAGCTCAACAAGGGAATGGAGTACAACTACACCAAGTTCTATAACCAAGAGTCTGTCGAAGTAATGTTCCCACTTATCATGGGAGTACCATTCTATTACAAGTTCAAGGCACCAGTGGCCATCAATGTCAACGGACGCGTCCAAGCTAAATTCCAACTCCAGAGATCCAAGTTCCAGGCGTTCAACGCTACCAGTGAAATAAACGCTGTTTTCGCTTCCGATTACGATGGCAGAGTTGGCTTCTATTGCCCCATGGGACACCAGCACTTCACCGCTGGAGTTCAGCACAAGAACCAGGTTCAGATCCCCGTCAAGTGGCACATTGACCTCGACTGGGTCAACAATCATGTTTCCGTAGAGGTCAGTCCACTGAACTCCAACAAGAACGTCCAGATTTATCACCACAGCGTCATTCCTTATACCGTTAAGCGCTCAGCCAATACCAACGAAATTCCTTCCGCCAGCAAGAACAGGAAGGTTGCTGGAAGCTCCAAGCCCCAATGGTCTTATCACGGAGTTCATGGCGCTGAAACTATCGGCATGGCTTTCTCCGTGATGGCCGAGTACGAACAGAAGCCTTCCTGGCCTTCCACCAAGCCCAGGCAAGAGCTGATCCTTACCCTCCGCCACCCCCACCGCGCTCACAACTCTCTCAGCCGCACCAACGTGACAGTTCAATATCTCGCCAATGAGTCTTCCACTAAGAAGATGAAACTATTCGCTTCATACTGTAAGTATATTACAATGTTTTCATAAAGGTTTTCAGTATTAATTAAAATTTACAAGTTATAAACAGTTATAAACTTATTGTTTTGTAGACTCCAATAAGAACAGCAATGGCAAGGCCGGACAGTGGACCGCGGCCAAGGAGAGTGGAAAGGATTGGAAATCTCCCAAGGATGCCGCCAATCAAATGTCCTCCTCCAGGGATCCCCTCAATAAGGATACCCAGAGTAACATATTGAAACAGGTGTCTGAAGGCATCCGTGGTGCACAGGCCAGACTCATTGTCGCCGGAGTTCGTTTCGAAGGACAGAAAAACGCCGAATACGTGATGATAGCCGCCGGAGCCAAAAGCCCCGTTCAACAGACTGTTCACGGTCTCTTCAGCTACAGGAAGAATAATGTCAACGACAAGAAGTTCCAGCTCACCATTGCCGCTGCCGGCAAGATGCCCTTGGCTCCCGTTTTCAACTACGAACAAGCCTTGAACTTCAAGACTTTCTCAGACTTCCAGGCTCACATTAGATACGGCGGGAGCGGAAAGCAAGACTCAACCATCGACGTTGCAGCACACATGAAACAATCTAACGAACGCAAGGACTACCTGCAGACCACCCCAGAAGCCAAGCAGTGCCAGAAGGAGATGGCCCATGGAAATAACCTCATGCCCGCTTGCAGGAACATCACCCTCCGCGCCAATACCATGGATGTCTTCAAGATCCAAGCTGCTTATGAAAACATCGGGCTGGAGGCTCAGAACTACACTTACAAGCTGTACGACCTGGTCCGCAAATACAACTACTTGAACGTTGAAGAGAACTGGGTTGACTACAAGGGCAAGTCCAACAACTTGGAAGTCGAGGGTCGCCTTCATCCAGATTACACCACCCTGAATGTCTCTATCAACACACCTCATGCTGTGCTTATCTTAACGGATATCCAGGTCACTCCTTTCATCTCTAGGATCATCGCCCTCCACCCATCTGTTCCTACCTACAGGAGGTTGCTCAACGAATTCTTCGGTCAGCAACTGAACCGTGAGTACCCATACATAAAACACTCACCTACTTACTTGTTTTAGACTTGGATAAAAATTTCGTCCTATTTTCTCTAACCCAATAGCTGACTATATGTTTTTGTTTTAATCTTTAGCTACTTGCGATATTGACCGCAACCAGGTCAATACCTTCTCGAACCTGACTATCGACTACACCATTGGAAACTGCTGGCACGTGATCATGCAGAACGATTCATCTCCTCAGAAGGGATCGTCCAACAATGAACCATCTTCCGGCAGGCAAACAACCGTTATCATGAGGAACGAAGGCGGTGAGAGTGGAAGCAGAGTTCACATCTTCTACAGGTAAATCATCTTGAGTAAATAATTAACGTCAGCCTGGATTGACAGATCGTTAATTTAACATTCCAGAAGGGTTGTCTTTAAATGATTTTAATTCTATATTTAATATTCTGTTTTCAGGGATAGCCAGAACGATGAACTATTCGTAGATATCAGCAAAAATGAATTGAAGGTCAACGGCGAACCCAGAATCGTCAAGGACCACGAGGTCGCCGAGTTGTGGGGACTCTCTGGAGATTATAGACTTCTGAGGGTGTGGACCCTCAGTGGAGAAAGTTTCATGGAGATTGGCGAAGGCGATCTCTTCGTAGTGTACGATGGCCAGCGTCTCCATATTGAAGGAACCCAGACCTACAGGAACAGCACAAGGGGAATCTGCGGCGCTATGTCTGGGGAGAAATACGATCTCGTCGCTCCCAAGAACTGCTACCACAGCAACCCAGTTTACACTGCCGCCAGCTGGATCATGTTTCCTGCCACCTGCGACAGCCCTTGCAAGGAGCTGAATAAGCAGGCAGAGAAAGAGTATTGCGCGTCACGTAGCCCAAACTCTCCTAGCTCTTCCGGCTACAAGTACTCCAACCAGGATAACAACCGTTTCAAGAGAGGCGATTCTTCAAGTTCGTCTTCCTCCAGCAGCAGCTCTTCATCTTCTTCTTCATCCAGCGAGGAGAGCCAGGAAAACCAGAACCACGAAAAGGAACTGAGGAAGTCCCAGGCCTATGGACAAGACCAGGGCAACAGACTCCAGAGCCAGGTGCAGTACTACGAGCAGAATGGACAGACTTGCTTCACATACAGGACACTCCCCGCATGCCCGTCCCACACTCAACCTCAGGGAGAAACTCAAATAAGGGTAAGTCCACTACCCTCACCAAAAAAATCTACGATTTACTATTTCAAATCAAGAAATGTCTTGAGATTATACTATATTGATTTATTACTTACATTTTACCGGCAATCCTTTGCTATTGTTTATATCTCATCCATCCGTATCATCTTCCACAACTTGAATTATAATCATGTGTTTGTCTTCTTCCAGGTTAAGGTTCATTGCCAGTCCTCCAATAATTCCCAGGCGAAGAAGTACAAGGAACAGATCAAGAACGGTCAGAACCCTCAGCTCAACGAGAGCCAGCAAAGACCAAACGGAGAAGCTTACTTCAAGATTCCAGTCTCATGCGAGGAATAAGAAGTCTATATTTATATATATATATATATATATATATATATATATATATATATATATATGTGTATATACATCATCGTCCTACCATGGATCAACAGATACTCAAGAAACACTACCCCGACTCGGTCAATAGAACTTAACTAACAAACCAACCAACTTAGAAACAAGATTCAGCCAAACTACTTACCAGTTAGATCGTCCCAATCGATCCCGATATTCGTAATTAACATTTATTTTGACCGAGTGATGACAATGGCAAATAAGTATATTTAATGATTTCGAACTATGTATTTTTATATTATTATGTAGTATTTAGTATAATTTAGTAAAAACAGCTCCATTTTGAAACCTATTATTGAAGTTATGTATGGCAACTGTGATTTGTAGTTGACAATAATATAGTACACAAAGCAATAAATTATTTATTACAAATATTTTCTTTAAATAAAATCTCAAACCCCCACATTCCACCCAAGCACCATATAACCAAAAATGTACAAAGAATCAAAAACATAGAAAGGCAAAACATTTTTTTTTGTTAATTAATCTCTAGAATCTATGTTGAAAAGGGTTCTAATCCCGGCGTGCGCAGATAAATTTTATTTGATTAATTTTTGTTGATCTTTATTGACTGAAAATTTTTACATTTTTTTTTTTAGACAATGTATAGATAGTCCCACGAAGCTGCCACATGGCTGCTTGTCTGCAGGTTCTATCTCAATATACAATTATAATACAATATAAGTCTCCCGTTATATAAAATAAATAAATAAATATATATAAATTATTTCACCAAATACTCATTTAAAATAATTTAATGTATATTTGTGGCATGTGCAAGAGTGGAAGATACTCTCCGTATTGCCCTGGTGTAGGACCATCATTCAGAATGGAAACGTTGCTTGAAATGGCTTTGGCTGTGTTTGGTGACCAGATCTGAATAGATCTGTAGCGATGCTACGAGGTTTATCTAGAACACTTCAGATGCAATGCGAAACGTTCCTATATTCGTACCTACTTCCTACGAGTACTTGCCGCTGAGAGAACTACCTACGTCAACACGTTGCGAGTTTAACCAGGTACATTTCGCGCATTCGCTAGAAGGGTCTAGACAATCACTTAGGCATAATTCCAGTGCCATCAAAACTACCAGAAGTATCTAGTTTGAACGACCAACCTCCAGTTTACAATAGTGGTCTCGCGTAGTTACTACCGCCATCGGCTAGACCAGTGGTCGGCAAACTTATTGGCCAAAGAGCCAAATATGTACATTACAATGATTCAAAAAAATTCTGAGAGCCAAATCTGTTTTTTAATTTAGTAAACCTTTGTTATAATTTTAGACCTTCATTAAATTACGGGAAACAGAATAAAACGTGATTTCACACTTAATAAAAATTTATCCGTTCATAGACAATAATATGAAAGTAAGGTACCTATCCATAAATTTAAATTATGTCAATGACTGACAAACACTTGATGCGAACAATGTCCTTGCATCTTCTTGGAAAATGTCAGTAAGTCAGGTTTTAATGTTGTTGTTTTTAATTTTAAGTATGATTCCAGGTTCTCATCAATAAGACGACTTCTCAGTTTACTCTTGATAAAGTTCATGCTTGAAAAAGATTGTTCTTATGAATATGTAGAATCAAAAAGGGAAAAAACACAAACGCGAATTTTTTCGGCTGATCGTAAGAGTCAGGAATACTATTCCAGACGTTGAAAATGATCATGTCTTCCTTTTCCAGGTCTTTCAAAACAGACCACTTGTATTGTGAACTAAGATCACACTTGTTCTTCTCCAATATTTCCATATCAATACAAAGACGTTGAAATTTAGAGCTCCATATTTCCTTGTTTTTTTTAAATCCTGCAATTGTATTTCAAAGTTACAAATGTCAATAAGAGGATTTTCGACGAATGCTAAGGTCGCTCTGCTGTTTTTAAACTTCTGAAGCCTGCTGAGAAATGCTTCCCTCATATTTAAAATTGTTGTTTTGAAATGGTGTTTGTTAATAGAGGAATTATTTCAAGAGTTTAAAAACAGCAGAGCGACCTTAGCATTTGTGCCAGAGCCGCACTCAAGGAGCCAAAGAGCCGCATGCGGCTCCGGAGCCACACTTTGCCGACCACTGGGCTAGACTATATAAATAGGCCCGACGCAGCAAGCAGTCAGTCAGTCATGAGTCGTTTAACGTTTGTTAAACCTCGTAGCATCGTTACACACCCCCCTTCCAGCAGCTCGCAGAGGGCTGCGTTAGAAGGAATAGCTCAGGGACGAATGTCTTTACATGTGACACTTCAAAAAAATATTTATTGCATAAAAGTTTACAACACAGACTGAGGATACACTTAGATAATCATGGTGGGCGCTATTATCCGCGCTGGTGCGGAGATGGTCTGGTAGATGCAGCTCCGTGGTGTCTCAACCGATCACCCATTTTGAGACGGGTTTACCGGTGAGTCGGGGTAACACAATCCCGTCGGGGTCACCACTTTGGGGATCTAGTGAGGAGACACCAATAATTCACTGTGACCTTAACAACCATTTTCATTACCAGATCCCCTAAGATCCAACGATCCTCTTCTCCATCTTATTCCCCTCCCCCCTATTTGGGGATGCCATAGTCTCTATGGCTCCTGACGAAGGAGGGAGGGTCTTATTAAGGTGGGAATGTTGGGAAGGAAAGGGGTGTGAAGGGTGGGTAAGAATCTAGGAATCAGTGTGTCCAGGAGTGACTTTTAAATATATCCCTCCCGCTGCGTCGCAAAACGATAGATTGAGAGACCATTTGGAGAGGTCAAGAGTCTCAAAAACAGCCTGTCCCGATCTGGCACGCCACGCAGCTGGTGGGCTGGCGCATCTTGAACACACCTCACCCGATGAACACGGGCACCCCTGCTAAATCAGTAAACGTAGCAAACTACTTGGGTTGACCTATGGTAGAGGTGTTGGTTATCCAATAAATAGTTCCCGGGGCCAAATCCGCCTCCCAAATTGTTATTGTATTTGTAATTGGATGTGGTACATTAAAAAATGTTAATGTGATTCGAAATTTTTCACCAAAACGGCGCTATACAAATCATTCAAATACTATTATCATTTATTTATTTATTTAACGCCCAGAGGGCTTTTACATGGTTGGTAGTATAATTTTAATTTGACAGATACTTTGAAACATAAAAAATAAGAATAAAATTACATTTGATAAAAGCTATGCAACAAGTCATACAAACACAAGAAACAAAAACAGAAAATTACAGCTATTTGTAGGTTTACATGATGTGTTTAGGAGTATTGTTGAAATAAATGTTTTAAATGATCCACAAAACTTGCCAAGTTGGTATTGAATATGTCAACATCACCCAAGTAATGATTTCCCATGGTGTGAAGTCGTTGTATCGGAGAGTGGGCAATGTGTGCTGCTGTAGAATATTGTATTTTGTCGTGTTGTTACTGTGGGTTATAAGTTGCAGGAGTTCACAACAGTCGAATTTAGAGTTAAGTATTTTGAATAAGAACGTTAAATCGTTTATTTTACGTCTATCTTCTAATGTATGTATTTTTAGAGTATTTAATAAGAAATTGTATTTTAAGTCTTCGACAGGGATATTTAATTTAAAATTTATAAAACGTAGAAATTTTTTTTGTATTCGCTCAATGTTGTTAATGTGAATTTTGTAAGATGGAGACCAAACTACTGAGTTATATTCAATTACACTTCTTACTAGAGATACGTATAATAGTTTAATGGCTTGTAAAGAATTAAAGTTATTAATTAATTATGATATATTAATGGTGAATTATGTTTAATTGTTTCAATGTATTATATCGATTATTAATAGTCGAGCCAATCAGGGAAACTTGCCAGCAACGCGGGAGACAGCGTAACCATCACACTTTCGGTGATTTGTCCAATAAATTAATCTGACAGTATACAGGCAACTCGCATTGTAATCTTGTTTCAATTTAAATATTTTAATATTTTTACAACGACCTTAATATGATTTTTTTACAAAAATACACGTATACAAGCAATAATCCTGTGGTGTGGAAGCGATCTGTAAACCGTATCCAAAATGCTAGAACTACGTTCTTTCCGCGCATGCGCACTGAGACCCACAAGCCAATATGTTCGTCAACTTTATACGATGTTAATGACAGCATCCAACGTACAAAAACCGTCATTAATGCTCAAATGTATAATGCACAGAATCGTTGTATTATACATATAGTCCATTGGATTGTATGCGCGCGCTGCTTTGGCAGTTTGCTTTGAGCTTGAATACTGAAGTCGTATTCTTATTGAATATTATCAACCTGCGATTTACTTTTAAATAAATAAAAATGAATCCCCAAAATAAGATGGATACTTCGCCAACGTGTTCTAAATGATAATAGTGAATTGTGTGGTTGTCTAATTGAATGATTAATGCGAAAAAGTTTTGTGTCTCGGCCATTTGCGGAAAAAATACTTGTTCTGGATACTGGAAACATTGAGTTATGGAGCTTAATGGATTTATGGAGATAATTTTAGACGGTACCAATTGTATCTTGTTCGTGGGCTAGCGTCTAGATTTGCATATTTGATATCAAGTACGTAGTAAGTACGAGTATAAACATTTGATGTCCAGCATCCCTTCTACCAAAAGTTACCCACCGCCGCTGCAAGATACTGTACACGTCACCTGGTAATTAAGGAATAAACATACCAGTTAGCAGACATTACAAGGAAACATATCATATGTACCCAACATGAAATATCTTATTCCTGTATATTGTTTCATCTCTGTAAATCATGTACTGTTTGTTTCTATAATATAAAATAATTAAAAAATTTGTTTATACTACGCACTATATGTATGTAAATTCGACTAAACTTTCATTTGCTTCTTTCTTATCATTTATCACTATATCTTTTTGTCAAACTGAAATTTAATTACCATATTCTCGCTTAGTCTTAATCTTCTACATTCACAATTGTATAATTTAAAAAAATACTGATTTTATTTTATCTGTCATTTTCATAATATCGCACCCGGGTAATAACAATGGCACAACTAAAAATTCAACTTTTTCACGAGAGTAGTTTGAATATCTCGGTTTAGTGTCTTAAATCAGTTTATAAACAAATCAAAACACATTCTTCTATGAAATTTGAAAAATCATTATGCAATTTCATTACATATCTGAATTTTTAAAAGTTCTCCGATTTAGAAAGTATTTGAGAAATATTTTTAAATTTTCGACTTGTACCCCAAGGAATTATTATGAATCAGTCATAATCCTGTTTATAAAAGTAATTTTAAACTGTGTTTTAATAGGTACATTCAACAAATAAAACATTTTTAAAAATCAAAAAAGATTCTTCTACCTTTTACACAGTACACAATGGTTTCAAACAATAAAAATAAATCAATTCTAATCAGCATCATCAGCTGTATGTATTGGCTTCAGTAATAGTGGAAACCCCTAAATTTGGATAAAATTGATGATAATGGCTTAGAATGAGTTGTGCCTCGCAAAGTGAAATTTATTTTAGATGCAGGGAGAAGGTAGGCTGGGGAATTAAAGCTTCTTTTTCTACCTCGTTGACGTTTCCTAACGTATATTTTAAGGTAATCTCCTTCAAAATTGTTTTTATAAAATACCATAAAAGGGCTTTACTTGGTTATTTTTAACTCTTTTTTTATTTCGCCATACAACAGCTTCACCATTTTATAGATTTGGTTCAGTATTTTGGCTTCCAATCCAAATTTCAGTTGTATTTATGTCCGGTGACTCGGTTCGGCTCGCGCCACCAAGCGACTTACACGCGTGTTTTGTATTTTCGCGACGAATTATTACAAAATCAGTGGACTTAAAAGTGTGATTACTCATACAAAGTAAGTAATACTACCATTTTGTTTTTATAAACACTAACTATAAGGGATAGATTGTATGAATTGATATTTAAAGAGGAAAAAAATTAATGGATTTTCTAAGATATTGATATTATTATTGGCAGTTAGCTTATGGGCAAGATGGAAAATTGCATTTTAGGGCAAGATGGAATAGTTTCCATTTTGCCCGCGTGAAATTATTTTGATTTCTGTTTTAATTTTTTTCAACTAATTGAGATTGATTCTCTTTATAGATGGTGTTCAAGTATATTAGAAAGAGCAACATAGGATCTTGGATCTTGACTTGGCAGATAGCGATGGACGAAGCTGCAACTACTACAATACGCGCAGCTTTATAGAAATATGGAATTGCGATCGGAACTTACACCGCTATATCAAAAAAGGTATCGCGTCCAAAAACCTAGGTAGATTTCAAACTGTTTTTTCGAAAGAACTTGGGAGAAAAAATTGTGACCTTGCCATTGAACGGGACACCCTTTTTTACGGCTTAACAAAAGAAAGTCTACAGCAATTTGCTTATGAGGTGGCGGTACAAAACAAATACCGCATCCATTTACATGTGAGATGGCTGGGGGATCATGGCTTAACGGATTTATGAAAAGGCATCACCAACTAACTTACAGGACACCGGGACCCACAGCTTTAGCTCGTTGTTCTGCTTTTAATCGCACACAAGTGGATCGGTTCTATGATAACCTATGAATGGTTATTACTCAAAATACCTTTATGTCACGACCCGACGACATCTATAATATGGATGAGACTGGTGTTAAGACTAGTGCCTCTAAACCTCCTCGAGTAATTTCTACAAAAGGCAAAACACAAGTAGGCGTTGTAGCAACAGCAGAAAAAGGGCTACTTACCACAATGATTTGTGCTTGCAGTGCAACTGGTCGCTTCATTCCACTTTTCTTTATATTTGGACACAAGAAGAGAACGAATTAACGTCTTTTGGATGGAGCTCTCAATGGCTCTCAAGCTTGGTGTTCTGATTCGGGCTGGATAACTAATGACACCTTTAACAATTGGCTTCAAATATTTATTGAGAAAACAAGACCAACAGCAGATAGACCTGTTTAATTAATTTCAGATAGTCATGTTACTCATCAAAACCTAGAAACTTTAAATTTTGCTCGAGAAAAACATATAATCATGGTCAGTATCCCCCCCCCACACAAGCCACAAGCTGCAACCATTGGACGTCTCGGTTTACCGTTCATTCAAAGTGGCTTTTGAGCAAGCCCTGACACTTTTCAAAATAATCATCCTGGAAGAAGAGTAAATGAGTTTGATATAGCTAAAAAAGTACTACTGTGCAAAATGCCACTAGTGGGTTCAGAAAGGCTGGCATCTTCCCATATAATAGACATTTGTTGACAGATTTAGACTTTGCACCGGCCACTGTTTATGAAAACGCTCTAGTAATTGAAGGCGAACAAAATTCCATTGTGACTGATGAGGGAAACAAAAATACCGACACAAATGATTCAGTAATTGAAAGCCAATCTCACGTCAACGTCAATATTGCAGACAATATTACCAATGAAACATCTACTTTCCATGATGGTTATGAAAAAATACAGGATGAAGAAGTGCAACTTAATTTTGATAATACACAGAATACGATATCCTATTCATTCCATCTTGCCCTTATAAGCTTTCCATTTTGCCCTCAGGGTTAGGGCAAGATGGAATTATTCCTGTTTTTCTTTTATGAGTCTTAACAGATTTTATACTCAATTTTAATTATTTTTAATAACGCAATTTTATAAGCATGTAAGATCTCTCTGAAGACTTATTAAAATAAAGGATTAATATTACGTTGTTCTAATTTTTTTTACATCTTAAAGTTAAGCCTTCCATCCTGCCCTCCCTTCCCCTATATGTTATTTTATATTAAATCTATACATTTATGGAGCCGAAAAGGTAATTATATGAAATTCCCTCGAAAGAAAATAAATCGCAAAATGTGCTCCGAAAATAATTTAAAGCACGTTTTGTTCTATTATGAATTTACAAGAATGAAAAATTTCACACTACTTCTTTAAATGCAACTAAAGAATTTGTCGAGAGATTTTTGCTTAATTTTAAATGAGTCGTGTTTTATTAAATATTTTCACAATTTTCGCTTAATTATTGTCATTTTTAATATTAGCGCGCTCCCTCTAACATTCATATTTACATATCTCTCTTTCAAACCATCTTTTTCTTCTTTTTGAACGCTTACTACGGAGCCTAAAATCAGCCTTTAAGAGGAAGCTACAAGCCGAAAATGTGTATATTCTTGGTATACCTTATACCGTAGGTAATAGGCATTAAAATCCCTTGACAAACGGAGTCTAGAAACGTTCGATTTCAAACAAAAAACTGGTTTTTATTTATTTTGTAAATAATTTTATAAGAAAGCAAAAAAGTTAATCAAGCGAAACTTTCACAGATAATCTTAGCTATAATAAAAAATATTTTTTTTAGTAGTTTACATTTATATTTTTTATAGAGTAATTTATTTTTTTATTTGTATTCTACTCAAGGGAAACGATAGAAAAACTTTCAATGTATCTAAAGCATATTTTTTAGTATTCATAATGTACACCAATTCGTTATAAAAATTAATCAAAATAGTAATTTGGCATTAAGCTTCGCCTTAATGCGCAGAATTCACGCACGGATCTGCACGGCGGACAGATCCGTCCGTGTAATTCCTGGACAGATTGTCCCGGTCCGTCGCGCGTCCGTCCGTCACGAGCCAATCCGTGTGTATTCACGCAACGGATGGATTTGCTTAGCATGACCTCACTCGCAGTTGATTGTCCTGCAGACTATTTATTGTGTTTACAAAAAATTCCCATATTTCAGAAAGAGTTTGTTTGAGGTAGTCAAGTACTGAATCACTGTAATACTTTTGGGCGTGTACATAATATATTCATACTATTAAATTCTAATATTTATCAATCCTCTGCACGGGAGATCCCAGTGAGGATCATTATCTCTACTTGTTACGTTAAAGGAAGATAATGAAACATTTAGTATTGTTATACCTTCGAAATATACCTTATATGAGTTATTAGCTAACTAACTAACCATCACGCCGTTTCCCCGCAGGGGTAGGCAGAGAGGACGGACCGCCAAACAACTCGGTCTTAGAACACACTCCTTGCCTCATTCACATTCATACATACTCTTCTATTATTCTGACTCTTGACATGGCCCGACTCAAGAATCTGATTCACTTGGTCGTACCATGTCTTCCTCGGGCGTCCCCGACTTCTGCTACCATTCGCATTTGCATCATATATCCTCCTTACACTCCTTTCTTCGCTCATTCGCTCTATATCTCCAAACCATCTAAGCGTCCCTTTCTTAATGTTACTCATTACGCTTACATCCGCCTTGCACTCTTTGCGGATCTCCACATTCCTCACACGATCAAACATGGTTTTACCACACATACGCCTCAGGGATCTCATTTCAACAGCATTCAATCTACTTTCATAATTTCTTTGCCAGTTCCATGCCTCACTTCCATACATCAGGGTAGGTACCAGCACTCCATTGTGGACTGCTAACTTCGCTTCATAAGAAAGATAAGAATAAGAATTGACGAAATTACATCAATAATTGTTGAATTTCTTTGAGATCTGATTTCAGCTAAGCATGTTTTCACGAGTGGTTCGATGAACGGACTTTACAATGTTATTTCAATGTTATTGCATACTAGTAAATAATAATTGTCGATTAATGCAATTTCACGAGAGATTATAATTTGTTACAATAATATGGGACGTTTCCATGATGTATTCATAGCGAGGAGTGTTTGATTATGTCATTTGTGTGATACATTGAAAAACTTTTCGACATCTTTGACGTACAGGCAATATTCGTGAGCCGATTTTTTACATGAACTCTACACAAGAGGATTTGGTTAAATCATTTTACCTCTGAGCCTTTGCGGATGCTGTGTGGAGAGTCTTTATAATTAAAGGAAGGAGACGAAGTTCTGGAGAGGAAAAGGGTTTGGGTTGTATGTAATCTAAGGGACAATGTGTCCGGGAGTGACGGACGTATGAATCATCCCACACAATGCTGTGCAAAGTGATAGGTCCAAAGAGTCCGGCTGGAGGTATCGAAAGGTTTCCCTCAACCAGTCTCTCCAGATCTGGCAGATGGACGGACGCATCTGCCGCCAAGACCTGGACAAACCCCACCACCAGAGAAGTCACCAAACGTAGGGAACCACTTGGAACGACCTATGGCAAAGGTGTTGGTTATCCAATTAATGGTTTACCCATATTCGCAGCCCAAATTGAAAGCCATTCATATTACTGAGCGTTGAAGGCCAAATGGATCGTCCAGAAGCATTGAAGAGAAACACTTTTTCAAATGACGAAATTCTGCTTGATTATCATTTACCTAGCAGACTGCCAGCGGCAGACATCGGTTGCGAAAAGCAAACTACTTGTTGTAGATCCAACTATTTAACTGACGTGCTCTCTCCCCGGGAAGACTTAGACCTCACTGCACATCTGGTGCAGTCGTATTCGCTGTGCGTACCCATGTGATGCACAAATAGGGCCTAAAGGTTTCTGAATTGTGGAAATATTCAAACAAAATAATAAGAATGCCTCATCTCCCTGGTCCGCCATCAATAGAATAAGGTCCTTCCACAGCCACTGCCACTCTTTAATGCCACGGGTGGGGCATTAAAGAGTCGGCAATGTGTGAATGCGGTGCGGTGCAGACCACCGAACATGTGGTTAAAGAATGCCCGCTGCATTCATTACCCGGCAGGATTGATGAGGTGAAAGAAGAAGTTTCCCATCTGCGATGAACCGAGTGACTCCCGTTGCCATCGATTGGCCGGATGACCTCAGCATCCTACCTTCAAAATCCTCCATAGTCTAGACGTCAAAATAACTCATTTAATTTAGCGACATGGGTTTAGTTGAATATTGCATTGTCAACCACGGCTCCACCATACACAGAAAAGGTAATTTTAACGTTCAGAAATAATTATTGGAACACCCCTCGCAGCACTCTACACAAATGCATAAACATATTTTATCCAAATAATCTCATGCAAAAACGCATTAATCAACAAATTAATAAAGTGTGTTTAAATATCATAACACCCAATGCTATTAATCGAAATCCACGTGGATAAACGCTGAGTCCTCTATTTCGGGGTATATAAGCTGACCCAATAGCTCTAATCTTCAGACGGTCCTGTCAAGTGAACTGGCAAAGGTCCTCTCTTGCGACATGAAGTTCCTAGTATTCTTCTTCCTCATCTTCTACTTTGTCTTCTTGTTTGGTAAGAACTTTCATTGCTTTACTTGGTTTTATAAAATTGCATCCTAATTTATAAGGTACATACTTTCAAATTAATTTTCTTTAAAATCTTCATTTGGCTGTGATACTTTTATATTTAACTTAATTTATTTTATGTCAATCAAATATGTCTCGTTAATTCTGCTTCGTTCCAAACTAAATCCTCATTCCTAATGCTTTAATGGCCCACTTAACTCTGATCGATAAGGACATCCAACTAGGCTACAGCAGAGCTGTATAAAAATATGCCCATAAGCTTGCAACAGTTACTCTCTGCAGGGCCGGCCCTGAGCCAAATGGCGACTGGCGATAGTAAAAATATCAAGTGCGCTATGTTAGGTATTATCAGCGCCTTGGCAATTCGGCGCTAGGAGCAGACAGCGCCAATTGTGCCAGCACAGGGCCGGCCCTGACTCGTTGAGAGATGTAAGACAACTAATTGTTTTAAACCTGTTTCAGTGTCGCCTGGTTTGGGGCACAATCAGCAAGACAACGACTCCAGCCAACAACACCAGGGTAATAACAAATGGAATAACGGCAAAGAGAACCATGACTCCAACCAGCAAAACAAATGGTCCAACGGTAAGTTGATAAATCCAGCCAACCCTTGAATAACCAACAGTAACCCTTAAGTTATGCTCATTATTTTCTTTAGTCTTTAATTTATAAAAAACCCTAGAGCCCTTTACAAGGTCGCTCATCGATTTAGACAATTTCTATCCACTGTAAGAGCTAAATAAATTTCTCATCGGCCAGTATTATCAGTGAACATTTCCACCGATATTGTGAGAGATAAACGAGGTATTACAATTATTCCCAATGCCACAATGTTCTCAATATTTTAACATAAATCTGACTCTGCTGATGTTTGTTTAGAATGGCGTTACGGTTACGCGTACACCTACGACTTGGATTCGCGCACCCTGACCTCCATAGGCCAGGAATGGGCCGGAGTACACCTCGAGGGAAGCCTAACCTTCGTCGCTCTGAACTTCAAGCTTTACGGAAAGCTGAGTGATGTCAAGTTCAGCAGGGTGCATCAACATCTCCCGGCAGGACCTGAGGCTCCCCTTCCCCAAACCCAGCCACAGTCCTACCCCGAGCTGGAGCAGCCCTTCGTCGCGCACATGCGCGGTGGCTTGGTTCATCGTCTGGAAGTACCCAAAGGAATGTCCTTGCAGGCAGAGAATTTGATCAAGGGTATCCTGAGCGCCTTACAGGTAGACACCAGCGGCCATCACCTCACCGAATCCAAATCTGCTTTCCTGGATAAAAACAGCGGAAATGGCGTCTTCAACAACATGGAAGTTGATGTCACCGGAAAGTGCAAGACTCTCTACACCGTCAATCCTCTTCGCCTGGATGAGCTCCAGCGCAAACCTTACCTCGCCCCCTTGGCCGATGTCTCTCAACAGAAGCCTGGCCAGCTCTTGGAGATCACCAAGTCCAGGGACCATGCTGACTGCGACCGGAGAGTGGCATATCACTTCGGAGTCTCCGAGAGTGCCAAGTGGGAACACAACCCTCACAGCAACGAAAACTTCATGGATGTGAGTGCTTTCACCTCTTTTGCAATCATATTTCTATATATATATATATACTGTCCTCATCACACATTCATTCAACTTACAAAGACCCGTTAAATGAACGAAGTTGTTTTGATTGCAGCGCGCCACATTCACTCGGCTCATAGTCGACCAGGGCAATAACACAATTTACTCCTCTTACTACACCACCAAGGTGTCTGCCAGCCCCGTCCTGCACAGGAAAGACCAGGTCGAGGTCGTCAGCAGCGTCAACATGACCCTCGCGGAGATCGCGCCCTTGCCAAGAAACAGAGCCGAGGAGCAAAAACCTTCCCAAGCTCGTTTCTCCAACATGCTCTACAGGCTTTCCAGCCCCAAGGCTCAGCAAGAAAACAAGGATGACTCATCATCTAGCTCCAGCAGCTCTTCCAGCAGCAGCAGTGAAGAGAGCCATGCTCAAAAACAGCAAAACAAACAGAAGCAACAACAGAGGAAACAGCAAGATAATCAACAGCAGCAGCGCCAAGCTGCTCATTCCAGAAAACGCAGGTAAGCAGCTTACTCGAAACAATTATGTTGATACTGTTATTATTTTGAAAGAATTTAAAAAATACATGCTTATCTTACTTCAGATCGGCTATTCCTGACAGACGTGCTGAACAGAATCATTACCAAGAAGAACGGCAGCACTCTGGAAACAATAACCAACAACAAGGATATACTCGTACCTTCAAAAATAAGTATAAGAGGAATGAGTCATCTGGTTCCTCTTCTTCCGAATCCGGTTCTTCTTCTTCCAATCCTTCATCTTCATCTTCATCCAGCTCTGAGAGCTCAGACAAGTGGCAAGATTCTCCCAATATGGATGATAGGCCCATTCACTCCGGTTTTGTCAACCCAGATCTGCACCAACAAGATCAAAATTCTCTGGTCGAGCAAATCGTCAAGATGACAGAAGAGATCGCCAGCGCTATTGACAACGATCAAAATCTTCCCAAAGCAGACATCTTGGAAAAATGGAACATCGTTGTTGAAGCTGTCAGAGAACTGGACTACAAACACTTGGAACAGGCCACCAACCAAATTTACAAGGCTGGAAAGAATAAGAAGAACTGGAATCTGTTCCGTGACGCCGTTGCCCAAGCCGGTAGCCAGCCCGCGTTCAAACAGATCAAGTCCTGGGTTCAGTCCAAAAAGATCCAGGGAGAAGAAGCTGCCCAGGTGATTTCTCACCTTCCGAACACCCTGCACTACCCGACCAAGGAACTTCTCGAAGACTTCTTCAAGTTCGCCATCAGCGACCAGGTCAAACAACAGAGGAACCTGTACGTGACTGCCCTCCTTGCATCCACCAAATTCATTCGCGTGGCCCACGTTGACAACTCCACAGTCCACCGTTACTACCCCGTGCACACGTACGGCCGCTTGGCAAATAAGAACTTTGAGATTGTGACTGAAACTGTCCTCCCCTATCTAGAGAAGGAACTGCGTGAAGCTGTTCAGAAGAAAGACTACAAAAATGCCCAAGTCTACATCAAGGCCATCGGCAACGTGGGACATCCAGCGATCGTCCAAGCTTTCGCCCCCTACCTGCAAGCGCAAGTGCAAGCGCAGACTTTCCTGCGTACACAGATGGTCATGAACTTTAACAACCTTGCCCGATTGTACCCCGAGTCCAGCCGCCTCACCTTATTCAACATCTACCAGAACCAAGGCGAAAACTACGAAGTGCGTGTAGCTGCCGTGAATGAGCTCATGAGTTCCAAGCCGACCCAAGTCATGCTCCAGCGCATGGCCCAGAACACCCACACTGACTCCAGCTACCAGGTCCGTTCCGCCGTACAGTCCGCTATCCTGAGCGCAGCTAGCGCGTACCAGCGAGAGCACCGCGTAATGTAAGTCAACAACTCACCATTCTTTTTACGTATTTGTTATAGTATTTGATACACTTGTACTGAACTCGTGCATTATTTTACAGCGCCAAGTACGCTCAAGCTGCCTCCATGATGCTGAGCGAGAGAGAATACGACATCCAGTACTCCAAGCTGAAGTTATCCGAGTACGACAACGAGGAGATGAACGTTGGATACGCCAGTAAATACTGCCAGATTGGATCACTCGACAGTTATTATCCCAAGAATATCAAATTCTCATTCCAAGGGAAACGCGGATCTTCTATGAAGCCAACTAAGGTAAAATGGCTGACGATCTCTACCTAACACAGTTTTCCGATTTGATATCTGGATAAAAACTAATGAAAACAAATTGGTGCTAACTTTTTTTAGGTGCACGCCGCCGTCTCTAGCGTCAAGCAGTGGACGGAAGCTATCGCGCAATGGCTCAATAAGTACCAACAGCAACATGGACAGAAACAGGGACAGCAACAGGGACAGCAACGCCAGTCAGGAAGGAACGGCAACAATGGAAACGTTGAACAGATCGCTCAAATGCTGAAGATCAAGGGCTACAAGCAGGAGCCCCTACAAGCCCATTTGTTGTTGGAACTTTTCAGTCAACAGCGATTCTTCTCTTTTGGTGCCGAGTCCATCAACCAATTCTCAGACATGATTGGATCATCGGGTTCCCTCCAGAAGGGAGTCTCCTACTCCTACACAAAAGTGTTGAGTAAGGAAGATACCATCATCATGTTCCCCATGGCTATGGGAGTTCCATTCTACCTGAAGTACAGAACCCCCGCCATCCTCAGTGTAGAGGGACAGATCAAAGCTCATCTCACCTCTCACGATTCCTTCACCGTCAATGTCACCACTGACGTAGACTTTCTATATTCCTCCAACGTCGATGGAAGAATCGGTTTCCTCAACACTCTCGGAAAGCAGCTTGAATACGTTGTATCTGGTGTCGTTCAGAAAATGCAAGTCAAGATTCCTATGAATGCCTCCGTCGGAATCGACGCCCAAGGCAAGGTCGACATTGATATGAACATCCGCAGTGAGTCCGACAAGGACGTCGATATCTTCCACTACAGCTCCTGGCCTTATACCTCAATCCACCCCAAGAAAGGCAAGAAGCCCGTGGCTCAAGAGCAGAACACAAAGGTCAGCCAGAAGAATAAGAAACCCACTTTCATCTATAAAACATACGGACTGGAAGAACTCGGGTTCGCCATCAAGGTTGAAGCCAAAACCGACGAGAAACCCGGCACAGACAAGTTCTATCGTTTAGCCCTCTCTAACCCCGTGGCCGCCGCTGCCTTCCTGCTGTCCAGCAATGACATCAAACTGTACACCTACACCGTCAAGTACTCCCCCAGGGAATCCGAGGCTTCTCAGATATGCTTCTCTGCAGCCTACAGTAAGCGGCTTTCCAAGTTTCTGATATTCAGTATGTAGTAGTATTTCGTTAAAGTCACCATTTATGAAAATAATTCCTTTATTACTAAAATTACAGATTCCTCGCTAAGCTTCAAGCCCAAAGAAGAGTGGCAAGTGGGAACCAGCGTCGGAGACCTCTGGCAGAGCCCCAGCAAGGAAGCTACTCAGATGATCACGCAGGTCAGGAAGGGAGGTGAAGAGAGGAGGAACTACATGCTCCAGATGGCCGCTGCCGGTATCAACAGCGCCGAAGCACATGTGCTGGACTTCGAATTGAGATCCCAAAAGGGAAAGAAGAACTCTCGCTACGTAGCTACCGCCGCCTGGGCTAAGAGCCTAGTTGTCACTAAGGCACAAGGAGCCTTCTACTTCTACAAGAAGAACGCTCAGAACAAGGAGTTTGAAGCTGCCGCTACAGCATCTGCCGACTTCTCCATCGCCCCCATCATTAACTTCCAGAAGGCTCTCGAATTCCAACCCTTCACCAAGATGCAAGTCGCTATTAAGTACGGAAAGGACGCCAACTCCGGCGCATCCATCGACATCCAGAGTAAGATGGACCAGACACAAGATCGTAAGGATTACGTCCGAAACCTTCCAGTGGCCAAGCACTGTCTGGCTCAGATGAAGGAAGGAAACCAGCTGCTCTCCGCCTGCCGTAACGCCACCGGCAGGGCTAACTCCATGGACCGTTTGGTACTGATCGCCCACTACCAGAACGTCGGAAACGAGCTGCAGAACACCACCTATGGCATCTACAAGACCGTTCGTCAGTTGGCCAGCGACCACGTTGAGGAAGATTGGGTCAGCTACTCCGGAAAGGACAAGCAGATTGAGTTCCAGATGAGACTCAGCCCGAACCTGAGAAGAATGAATGCTTCTCTGAGCACTCCCAAAGTATACCTCGGCCTGATCGATATTCCGGTGAACTCTTATGCACAGAGCCTTTTGGGTGTACACCCTACCTTCGGCTTCTTCCGCGGTGTGAACGAACAGGCATTCGGCAACCAGGGATTCGGTGAGTGCGCAGGCTTCATTCTCTGAATACTTTTGTTATTTAAGTATACCTTTATCATATCATTAATGAATAATATGTAATGTATCTTTCCAGCTACTTGCTCCGTGGAAAACGACAAGATCGAGACCTTCTCCAACAAGAGCTTGGACTACTCTATCGACAGCTGCTGGCATACACTCATGCAGAACGGTTCAAGCAACACCGAAAATGGAATCCAATCTTCCCCAAAACAAACTTCCGTCGTTATGAGGTCTCCCGAGAAGAACAAGAAGGAAGTTCGCATCTACTACAGGGCTCATAGCGATGAAGACATCGAGATCACTCTCGGCTCCTCCCCCAACAAGATTTCCGTGAGGCGCGGGTCCAAGCAGCCCTACGACTACTCTGTATCCAATCAATACGTGTCCGACCTGTATGGAGAGCAATACAGGAGCCGCCTGGTTCGCGCCTACAACACCCCCAGCGGAGAGCTCCTCGTCATCTTTGGAAACAACGAGCTGATCACCCTCTACGATGGCCAGCGCCTCAGTGTATCAGGATCCGAATCCTACAAGAACTCGACCAGTGGAATCTGCGGCACTATGTCCGGAGAGAGGTCGGACATGGTAGCTCCTGGCGATTGCTATTACCAGAGCGAATCTGACTTTGTTTCTTCGTGGATGTGGAATCAAGAGCAGAGTTGCAGCGGACCGTCCAGGGATCTGCAGCGCCAGGCTCGCAAGGCCGCTTGCATTCCCTCCATCTTCTCGCCCTCGCGTATCTACGTCAGCCCGGAAAACAACAGGTTCAACAAAGATCACTCCTCATCTTCCAGCAGCTCTTCCTCCAGCAGCTCCAGCAGTTCTAGTTCCAGCTCCAGCAGTTCCAGCTCCAGCTCCAGCTCCAGCGAGGAGGACAAGGACCAGCAGCACTCCGGACAGAGGCAGACCAAAACCTACGGAGGCAACCAGCAGGGATGCACGCTACAGCGCCAAGTCCAGTACTACAAGCAGAACGGACAGATCTGTATCTCCCAGAGGCCCCTGCCCGCCTGCAACAGGTCTTGCAAACCCGATCAGTACATGCAGCTGCCGGTGAGATCAATTTACCTTCTGACTGTATTATAGATGGCCTGCTCTTCTACCTCTTATGCACCGTTAATGTCCGATTACCTTCTTAACTAATTTTATTGTCTTCTTCCAGACCAAGGTGATTTGCAAGTCAGCGAAGGACCAGCAGCAGAATCAGTACAAGGAGCAGATTGAGAAGGGACAGAACCCTCAGGCGGAAGGCTCCTCCAACAACGAGGTCATCTTTAAAGTGCCCGTCTCCTGCGGAAGCAACTAAGGAACTAAGACAACAACGTCAATACCAACAACAAGGAAGAATGTAGACTGTAACTGTCTTATAATATGACTTATGTTCTATACATCATACTTGCCACAAAAAGACAAATACGCTTAATAGATCTTTAGCAATGTAAACAATTACTTTCTTAGAATATTTGAACCACTATAACAACGACCATGGCTGTACTTTTTGATTTTGAGTTGGCAAGGTAAAATCTTTGTTCTATCGAACAAGGATTTACTTTGAATATTTTTTATAAATATACCTGTATATATGTATGTATTATTTTATATTGTTTTGTATTATATTTACATCCAGTAGAAAAAAATCGTTTTATAAAATATTATATCTATGTATGTATATTCATATATAAACTTTTATTTAATATATTGTAACTGTGATGGCTGTTCTTAAATACATATATTGTATGCTTGTTTATTAATTATATATATTATATTTATATTAAAGAGCAACATTTAGTAAAAAAATCATTGTATTTAATTTTTTTGTGAGTTTACCTTGCCTGTTTACTTTTTTTTTAACGTGACAAGAGTCCCAACTATTCCCAACCGTATGAAGCCAGTGAGACTATGACATCCCACATTGGGGTATGTTGCACGGCTAAAGCCATTTCAAGCAACGTTTAATTAATTATTTATTTTTAATTCAATTCAATTATATCCAACCTATCAACGTGTTTTGGCATTCTGAAAAGAACTGAGCGTTTTTTTTGTTGTTTGTACAGGGTTTTCCAATAAGAGGTGTTATTTTGAATAGCCCGCTATTTCGGGAGATGTTACTTTTGAAGCTGTCATTTTTTGACATTTGACAAGTAGAAACAACGCCATTAATAAAAATGGAACGATACACGCTTCAACAGCGCATTGAAATGATTAAAATTCACTTGAGTGAATCAAATGCAAATCATCTTGAGTGATGAGGCCCATTTCCACCTCGGTGGCTTCGTCAACAAGCAAAATTGTCGCATCTGGGGCTCGGAAAACCCAAGAGTTCTTGTTGAAAAGCCTCTCTATCTTCAACGTGTGACTGTTTGGTGCGGTTTATGGTCCGGCGGAGTCATTGGACCTTACTTTTTCTAAAATGATGCTGGAGCAACAGTTACGGTGAATGGATTGCGCTATCGAGAGATGATTAATGATTTTTTATGGCCGGAATTGGATGGTATTGATCTGGACAACGTTTACTTTCAACAAGACGGCGCTACGTGCCACACAAGCAACGAAACCATTGATCTTTTACGATTGAATATCAAAATAACACCTCTTATTGGAAAACCCTGTAGTTATAACATTTGTAAACTGCATACACACAACCTACTTTTTCTGTCTATATGCTACACTAGCGTTGTTGATATTGCCAATATTTTAACTGGAGTTGGACTTATTATAGGGGGTTAGCTATTTTATTTCGGAACTCTGGGGATCCTAGTGGTCAGGGGAGAGTAATTAAATAACCTAAATAATAGAGTATGTGATGTTGAATAATTTAGATATCGCGCACAAAACTCTCATTTGGATGCGTGTTAAAGATGTGTTATGATGCAGGGCTAGACTCCTTTTGTTTTAATATTTTATTCATTAATTTATTCTGCATCATCACATTTATCCTCGCCGATTCTCTAACCTAGTTAGGAACTGGGCGATTGTCGCTGGTATTAGTTTTAGTAAAATTTCGAATTTTAATTTAAAATTTAACATCTGAACCCGGGCGGAAACAAAAAAAACACTTCTTAGCTGGGCAGTCAACGGGTGGGATCGTGAACTGCACAGCTGACAGTCACGGTGATTTTTATTTTGGAGTAATTAGTTGTATGGATGGATTCCATTCTTTCTTTTGTACCGTAAAATGCGAGTTTGCTTCGGGCACGACGGGATTCTTTTCCGCAACCTGTTAAACAACCATTCCCGATGTGGGTAATGGTGATTTCTTTGAAAGAAATGGTGTACGAGCGAACCACGCGACAATCGTAATCCGGTAATCAGCCGACAGCGGTAATCCGTAAATAATTGTCCCATCCGGCGTGAGATGAAATTATATTCAATCCTAAATTCGGCTTACGCAAAACCGTCAAGCGGGAGCCTCGTTATTTTGGACGTGTGATGTTTGGGAATACTAACCGCACGTGGCCGGCGGCCGAGAGAAAGCTACTGGCCTAAGTTGCAGCATCCTCAGAACCCGGATACATCCGCGTTATTAGCTGGAGATCGTGGATGTGGCCGGGAGATATATTCCTGCCCCTTTCGGAGGCCCGATCCACGCTTCACGGGGTCACGTCAGCCGCTGGATGGAGTCCGGGGGACGTTCCGTCGCTTCGCCAATAAGAAGTCACAGTGTTCAGTAATAGGAGACGTAGTGATTCGCTCTCGTAGAGTAGATTATGATTACGGATATAGGTCGGTCTTGGGGTAAGTCCAAAATGTATAATTTTATAAATGTTTCAGTCATACTAGGGCTCACAGGTTAAATTTCATGTTTCTCAATACATGTAATAACATACTATGCACCGTTTTTTATTTTATTTACTATGTAAGACCATCCCTAAGAACAAAACAGGATTCCGACACGCGACCTTGGTTGCGAACCTTCACACCTGAGATCATTAAGTATAAACATTCTAGATGATTAATTCTAACCTAGATTGGCGCGTTCTACCGAACAAAGTTTATACAATTATTATTTGTACCCTAGGTCAAACCTACTTAACAGATGTACAACCGAAAAATATGTGATTTAACCCCTTACGTATAAAACTTTGTAAATTTCGCAAATCCAAATATAATATTGAAAATCATAATCAAAATTTGAAAGTTAGCTAAACACACTGCACGCTGCAGCGCACCTCGAGGTAGTCTTTATTCACTGGACTACAAATGTAGCCAGCCGCACGTTAGAGGTTAATCTTGATATTGCATGATAAAGAGCTGAAAGTCCCCAGCCTTTGCACTCCTATTTCTAGGATTTTAAATGTTGAGACAGAAGTCGGGGACGCTCAAGTGAATCAGATTCTTGAGCAGAGCCAGGTCAAGAATCAGAATAATAGAAGAGTATTTAAGACCGTTTCTTTTTTATTGTTCTACAGAATATTCATTCCAGTTACAGTAGGGATAGGTTCCATGCGTCCGCATATAGACATACCTGAGGAATTTTTTCTGGATTTGCTCTATCATATCAATGTACTTCTGGTGGTACGGTGCCCAAACATCGCTCGCATACTCCAGCTTGCTTCTCAGTATGCCATCGAACAATGCTAACATAGCATCTTGGTTATTGAACTGCTTGCATGTCCTGATGACGAACCCAAGAAGTTTGTAGCAAGACCGAGTGAGCTGCGATATATGGTATGGTAGTTGTTTGGCCGTTCGTCCTCTCTGCCTAACCCTGCGGCGAAACAGCGTGATGATTAGTTTGTTACTTTCTCTTGTGAACCCCACATATTTCTATCACCAACCACCGCTGGAGAGATGGCTAGATGTGATCCCACGTGAATTTTCGCGATTGGTAAATAAAGCTATAACGTGGGTCCAATAATTTTTATTGTAACAAAAAAATATTTTACATTTGTGTTGGACTTCATATCAATAATATTCAGAAAAAAAAAACACAAAATCATAAAAAATATCTCCACATTAATATATATATAAATTCAATAATAATTGCTTTCATTATGTTAATATTTTTACATAATTTTATAAAAACTTTACATAATTAATATTACTAATTTCAAGCTGGGTGCAAATTACATAAATAATAATAATATTCTTAAATTAAACATAATTCATTTTAGTTACAAATTAAATTATTCAGGGAGATATTAGAAAATTTGGATGGAAGCTATTTTTACGTTTGGAATTATACACAATTATCATGAAAATCAAAAATATGCGAAACTAGGATTTTTTTTAAATATATTTGTGTTATTAAAATAACACGGTATCCATTTTTTTACATTTTGACTATAATTTCAGTTGTCAAAAACGGAAGTGTTTTTTTTCATGTAAAAAAAAACAAAAATGGCGCTGATTAATGTTTCAGCAATTTAGGAAACCGACTTAAATTTTAGTCCCTTAAAAAACACATCCAAAGCATTAATTTTGACAAAATAAATAAGGACAATAATGCAGTTTTTGACTGTAAAAATCGCGATTAATCAAACTGTAATTTGTGGCGCTTTATCTGCATACCCCGTAGGGGCACAATTTTATTAGTATTAATAAATTAAAAACAATTAAATAAAGAATGAATGTTAATTTTTTTCTCATACAACTTTCTCAGTCAAATAAATAGTACAAATAAATTTATTATTATTTATAAATAATATTTCCGACCCAACAGTCTTAATTTATTTTTAATAAATTGCTAATTGTTATTTATTGTTATTTTATTTCGTTTAATTCATAATCGGGACAAAATTCTAGAATGGTTTTATAAATAAAATAACCGGAACGATTAATCATTTCGCAATTTAAACGGATATAAT
This sequence comes from Hesperophylax magnus, assembly GCA_026573805.1. Classification (NCBI taxonomy): domain Eukaryota; kingdom Metazoa; phylum Arthropoda; class Insecta; order Trichoptera; family Limnephilidae; genus Hesperophylax; species Hesperophylax magnus. Next base: position 12,567,753 of record JAIUSX010000004.1, read on the forward strand.
AATATAAGGTGTATACACGGCACGTTCCAAAGCAAAAGATACTCTCGGTATCGTCCTGGTGTAAGATCACCATTCAGAAGTGAAACATCGCTTGGAATGGGTTTACCCGTGTTTGGTGACCAGATCTAATTAGCCAGGTACTCCCCCATTTCCCTCCCCACTATTTTCACCTCACAACATAACCCAATTATTGAAGATGCAGTAGTTTCACTAGACTCTTTTGCAGTATAAGCCATTTCAATTAATTTTCATTCGGAACGGTTTTTTTCCACCAGGGCGATACTGAGAGTACCTACCATTCTTTCTAGCTTACTAATTATTTATGCATTTTGACTGAAGTTACATTTCAACATTTGTAAAATTATACATAACTTTTTAATGACTAATTTCAGTTTGTATACTAAAATAAACAAAACAAACTCTGTGTCCAATACTATTAATAATTGTATTCACCAATCAAACTGAGCAAAGGCTTAGTTAAAATCAGTATCAGTCAGTATCACCAATGCGGCTTTGCATCATTTTCACTGAGCAGTTTACAAAGTTAAGCCATCCATCTGTGTGGAAGGACAGTTCATTTTGATCAATGTACCACAAACATTGGAATTGAGTGTAACGCTCATTTTCACACATAGCTTGTGCTCAACTTTGATTGGTGCATTGAATAAACAACGCTTAGAGAAAAGAAAATCCATCAATTTTCATACAACTTAGCGTGTGTTAAATATTGGTTGGTGAATGCGGTCGTCAAAATATTATAATTTTTTTTTATATGGTAAAAACCATTTAAGAATGAGTGTCCGGATAACGTGAATTCAAAAACACTGTAGTTATATATTTATATAGAGCTAGTTCTATATTATTTACATATTTACAGGACTTTGTTATATTATTGGGGAAATTAATAGAGAAATATTTTATCATAGTAATTAATCTATGAAATTATAATTGCTATTTAGAAGAATGAAAAAATAATTATGTATGTATTTAAAATGTATCAAAAATATGTAACGGGTATAATTTGAGATTTTCACGGCCAAAAGCATTATAGAAATTTATTTTTGGGCTATTATGCCGTGTCAGGGAAGATGTGTAACCGTACACATCAGATTCGATCGATTACATATCCGCCCTGATGACGGAGGTATCCCAACATGGCATAATAGCCCAAAAATAAATCACTATAAATATGTAACAGTTTCGAAAATTCTCCTTCTGAAGAGATAATGGGCAGAAAAAACAATTTCCTTGACCTCTCAGAGACCTAAGAGCCGAAAATTCTTATGTGAATTGGCGACATCAGTGTTCTTTCAGATCGTCAGTACAGATCACATCACTTCTGTGGATTTTATGTTCAGTGCATCGCTAAAAAGATTTACAGCAGAAACAAAAAATATTCATTCATTATTAACCCCTCAATCTAATTTGTTCACGTTTGGGAACAACTCTGAGAAATCATCGCGTCTCCCTTACTGTCATTGTTAGAAATATGATCTATACAGTGTTAGAAAAAGAAAACACCACGCTTTATATTCAAATATAAAAGTTAACTACAGAAAAATTTTAATGTACGCCTCCATGAAACCAAAGTTTCCGATCGCAATTTGAAAAAAAAAATATGAAACTTATTATTTTTACATAAAACGACCAAAAAGTGAGATGGCAGTAATGTTTACGATACATTTGTCAGATGTGTTTTTAATTTTTTTTTGTAATTTAGTTAGAAAAAACGCAAGTAAAACTTTTTTACGTTTGCATTCCAAAAATTTATTTTATTTAACCTAATAAAATTTTTATAATTTTTCAAAAACAGTTTTTGGTTTTCGGACACGTTCAGAAATATTTCATTTATTTGAATTTTATTGCAAAGCGAAAATAATCCGACTGTGTGACAGAATATACGAGACCTGAGGGGTTAAAAAAAATGTTAGCAAATATTTTAATTGCAAAAGAGAATTTCCCATTAATAATATATTACCACTTCATTATTCTTTAATTAATGTGATAATATTAAAAATGATGATAGAAAATTACTGATTAAAATATAAACTGCATAATATAATAGACCTAAATAAATGTCAGTTAAATCATAACGTAAATGTATTATTATTTACAAAAATTTGTACAATTTTTTTTATATTTTCGGGTCCGTAATTGATTTTCTTTTCAAATTGACAATAATAACAACAATGTACCATTTATATAAATTTGTAATCATCGATATAAAATTAATAAATGTGGCTTCCAAACAGTGTTACACAATATCCGTCTTACTAATTAGATTCTTACACGCCGGTTCAACGTTGGTGTGGTAAAGCCGGCCTTGAGCCTGGTTTAAGACCGTTTTAACCATATAAACACCATGGTAATAGGTGTGATTTTTGGGGTATTACGCCGTGTTTCTCTACCTCCTTATTTAGCCAACGTTTCACTCAACGTACACTCAACGTTTCGCTCAATGTACACTCAACGTTTCACTCAACGTACGCTCAACATTTCACTCAACGTTGAGCTCAATAGTTCTTGATATCCGGTAATTGACGACTACACCAAATCTAAACACAGAAAACCATTTTAAATTATACTATAACACCAGCTCTTAGAGGATTGGAGTTGGCAACACGGTATCATATCTACAAACACCTCACCAGTCTTCAGAACTTCACTAATAATGTCTGAAACATAAGGCTTAAGAAGGAGGTAGCGCAACACGGCATAATACCCCAAAAATAAATCACTATAACCGCGGTAACAAGTTAAGTTTTCACTGTTCTTACCTCACACACCGCGTTTATAAGTGAGGTGGTATATGTATCGATTAATCTTGCGCAACTGCACATAGCCATTGAAACTATGACATCCCCAATTTGGGGAGCATAGTGAAGCCTATCTATTCAGATCTGGTCACATTTTAAGAAATGTTACGATTCTGAATGGATGAATATAATGAATACTGCGGAAGAATCGTAACAAGTGGGACTATGACATTCCCAGTTTAGCGATTAGTAATTTTAAATTTGAAGGGGAAAGAGATGGCGAAGAGTAAGGTTGAGAAGTGCTCATTTCAGATCTGGTCATCAAAAATGGCTAAAGCCATTTCACGCAATGTTACGATTCTGAATGGTGGTCCTCTCATCAACGATCTCATTTTCCTATTTCTAGTTTCGAACCTGCAATATCTGCTTCTGGAGTCAAGGAGCTTATCACTCACAGCCAATAGCCACTTTCTCGTGTGTTTTTGATATCAGTAAACACATCTGTTTTGTTGTTAGAAAAAATAAAAAAACAGTGGGTTGTAAAAAAGGGGACCAACTGTGAATTACAGCACAAATTAAAAATAAATATATATTTTAAGTTCAATTTATGTAATTATTCACAGCTGACTTTCTTTTTAGACAATACTGGTAATCACAATTTCTTCAATTTTATTTGTATGATTATAATATTTATGCGTATCTTCTATTAATATAATTGAAAATTAAGTCTCTTTTCCATCGAAAAAATAAAATAAAAAATAGTGTATTAATTCAACTTTCCGTTGGTAATTCAACACCTGCGGAACTTTCCCGTATATATTATATAATACTCGGCCATTTGTAGCAGTACATTGATAAGACACATTGCATCATGCAAAGATAATAGAGACAAAGGGAGACACGGCGTAGAAGCGCGCAGACTGTCGCCTCGCTACGACCAAACTGCATGGACTGAAAGAGATACAAAGACAGAACGCCTCTGCGCGTAAATGCTAGTCCATCTTCTTTGTATCTATTATCTATGCATGTCCACAATGCAAAATAATTTCCGATAGAGGCCATATCCGTTCAGTCATAACATAAAATATATAACTCAGTCAATGGATTACTGGGATACACTTATTCAAATCACAGGCTGCAAAACAATTAACTTTGTCATATTATTAGTCAGGTGGGCGGTCACTACTGCAAGTCATTCTCTTGGGGCTTGGAGGAGATACTTCCTTGACTCTCGGGGTGATATCTTTGACTTCTTTGACTTCCCTGGCTCTCGATGCGTCTTCTCGGATGCGGCTCGAGTCATCTTTGACTCGCGTCGCGTCCGATTGTCTTCGCGAGTCGTCATCTTTGACTTCTTTGACTCTGCTGGTGTCGTCTTTGACTCTGGAAGCTTCAGGTCTTCTTGAATCGGCAGTTTTGTCTCTGTATTTGTCACCGCCGTCTTTGTTGTGTTGTCCGTTGCTGGTGCGGTGTTTGATGGAAGACGAAGAGCTTTTGTTGTGAGAGGAGTGGGAGGATCGGTGCCGATCGTGCGAAGACCTGTGACGATGTTTGCTGCTTGAATCTGAATGTTTCCTCGAATGGTGCCTGTCGGAAGAATGACTCGACGTGGAGCTCTTTGACGAGATCTCACCGGGTTTAGGAGGTGAGGTCTTTACACCATCTGAACTATCTTTCCTTGCATCAGAGCTGTCTTTTCTCGCATCTGAATGCTTAGAAGAATCATCTCTTTTACTCTCAGATTTAAGAGAATCATTTTTCCTCTCATCTACGACACTTTTAATAGAATCTCCGCTGGATTTTCTACTATCCGTCCCATTGGATTCCGGCTTCTTCACGTCCGCTCCATTCTGTATCTTCAACACGCACTTCTCTTCTTCTTTAACGTCGACTTTAGCGGCGGCACTCCCTATGATAGTTTCCGTCAAGCTTTTAATGGCTTCTGACGTCATCAAGCGTTTTAATTTGTTTTCATCTTGCAAGCCTTTCTCTTTCTCGGCTTTCTTCTCGGATCCTTTAGACTTCTCCTTATCCCTGTTTGTTGAAGAATGGCTTGTACTTTTGGAAGTTGAATGAACAGAAGAGGAGCTTTTTTTGGGAGTGGAACTGCTGGAATTATGTTGGGGTTTGTCGAGGGTTCCCGTGGTGTGTGGGGTGGTTTCCAGAGTCTTGGCTTGAGGCAGATGTTTGTCCGCGGCCTCGGTGTGATCTTTCTTGTGGACTGTTCGAGCTTTGGCATCGGCACTGACCAATGCCCTCATCTCTATCTTGTCCTTTTGCTTAGAGGATGAGGAGGAATTTGTCCTTTTGCGGGATGCTGTGGAAGAAAGAAACGTATGAGACAATTGTATTCATATAAGTTTAACGTCATTCAACAGGTGTATTTTTTCGTAAAAGGGGTGGTTACTTACAGTTGTGAGAATCAGTGGTGGCTGCCGGAGGGGGGTTGATGATCTCCTCGGGGGCACCTTCGCTGGGGGAAGATTCAGATTCGGGGTAGTACTGCTTCAGTCTGAGATGCCAGGCTAGCGGGCAGAAGGAAAACATTGTTCATTAAGACAAAATATATGTTTTTCCACCTTCACAATGTAATCAGGACCTCTTCGAGACATGCATTAATAAATCCCTTCGTACAGCTCCTATCTTAGTAAAAAAATTATTATTTAAAAAAAGATTACATTTCTAACGATTTTCTGTTCAGCGATTGAATAGTTTAACTTTAAAACATCAAGAAATTTACATAAATAACAAGGAATTTAGAACACATTGCAACTGAAAGAGATGGTAACTCACCAACGCTGGTGACTGCGGAGACAGTCCTGAACTGATGGATGATGTTTCTAGGCAGGAAATAGATGTCATTGTCTCTCAGCGGGAGGCGGGTGTAGCGAACGCCTTCGCGGCGCAGCTGGTTGAGCTTGGCCTCCTCTAACCTATTAAACGAACAATACAATGTTAAAACAAACATGAAAATATAAAGCTTCACTAAAAACTTGGCTAAAATTTGAACCGTCAGAAGCTGGAGCCCTGCAATTGCAGTGTCAACCTTATACAGTCATTTTGCCTTTGGATATTACTTCTACTGGGTTCGTTAAACACAAAACATGTCACATTATCAAGTATGGTATTGTCTTCATGTTGGTTGGCCTTACCAAAAAGGTGTTTCTATTTATTGAATATTCTTGCCAGATCCTGTGGGTTAAGCGAACCGGTCAAAGATGGCTTGTTTTATACAATTTTAACAATTTATGAATGTCCTATTCAAGTTCTGTTGTGATATCATTATAGGCCAGTTACTTGACAGAAGTGAAATAATAACAGAACTTGAAAAGAACTTTCACAGAACTTGAAAATTAACTTTGTAATTTAAAGGATTGTTCAAATTCTCTGAAACAACCCGTCCTAAGTTAGGCTATGCATTTGCTAGGTTGACCGATTGACGATTTAGATTTAGATCTCGATTTGACAAAATGTCAAATGAATATATTTATAGTTGCAGGATATTATTATAAGGTTTGAATGATCTGGCGGGAATCCACCACGATCGGGAGCGTAGATTTGTGTATCGATGTTTTGAACACAAATGTGCGGCAGTGCATTGCACAAATGCACTTAGGAACGCCTCTGGATGCGGATAACAAGGGGTGGAGTCATTAAGTTACCAGTTGATGCACTGCGTGATGGGAGGTTCGTGCAGATCAAGTTGGAGGAGCTGAACCAGTTGTGGGAAGTCTGCAGCGTGGAAAGCCACCACATCCTTGGTGATGCGGCCCGCCCCCGTAGCAGCGGTGGAACCCACTGACTTCAGAACACCTGAACACAAGCAAAGATTGTTTCATCATTATAATTGATCGTATTATTGCATAAATTTTTTACCAATATTAATTTATGGTATTACTCATATTTTGCATTGAAAAAATGCGCAAGTATAAACCCACAAAGATGAACCAACAGAGCTGGGTGGAAATAAATAGTGACTTAAGTCTTTAAAGGCCAGCACTCAAAAATGACCCTAAAAATTTGTAGTCCGGCAACTCAGGCTAACTAACTAAATATCGCAGGGGTAGGTAGAGAATGGACCGCCAAACAACTCTGTCTTGTACACACTCCTTGCCTCATTCACATTCATACATACTCTTCAATTATTCCGACTCTTGGCATGGCCCGACTCTAGTATCTGATTCACTGATCGTGCCATGTCATGCATTCTCTATCATTCACATTTGCGTCATATATCGGAAAAATTAGAACACTTGGGAATAAGCAGCAACTTTCTCGAATGGCTTAGAAGTTACTTATCATACAGAAAATTATCTGTAAAAATTACTTCCACAACTTCTTACACTTTTTTTGCCTTAAGTGGGGTCCCCCAAGGACCCCATCACTTGAAACCCAAAAAGCCATAGTGAAAATTATCCTAAAACTCCCTATAAGAATCCCTGACGATATCTCTAACAAACTTAACATCATACTCCTTTACGTTCATAAATACAAAACCCAAGAAATAACAAACAACACTTATATTAGAAACACTAGATTTCAGGGTCAAAAACGGTTCCATGATAACTCCTCAAAATGACAATTCAACACAACTTTAAAAGGTGATAATAAAGTCATTAAAAGTGATGAAACAAAAACTAGGTTAAATAGGCTACATATGCAATTATTTAACCTAGTTTTTGTTTCATTACTTTTGATAACTTTATAACACTTTTTATAGGTGTATTGAATTGTCATTTTGACGAGTTATCCGGTCACCGTCAAAAACATATCCAAAAAGCAACTACAAATACAACATTTGGGCAAAAAAGCTTCTTATACTATGGTACCAAACTCTACAACAAAATCTCACTCTCATTCAAAGCTCACAACAATATTATTATAACATTTAAATCTCAAATGAAAAAGTTGGATACAAAACATAGGGAGATCAGAAATACACCATGTAATATATTTATTTCAGAAACAATACTATTTCATATTTTATTTTTGGAATCACTTATGAGTAAACCTCAAATTGTAATTAGCATATTAACCGGTCAGCAACGTAAGCAGATATACACGATAAAATAACGATAGCAGTCAAGTACAATAAGCGTGTTTACACGTCAACGCGTGTGTTTCCACAAAAATCGTCATAACTCCGTTATTCTTCTAGTGACATCCCTAAAACAAAAAGTAGAATATTCGTATTGAATGAAGCTTCACATCTCTATTCAAAGTTTTCCATAGAAACCCGTAAAAAGACCTACTCAGTGGAAGCAAATTTTACCCGCCAAATCGTGAAACAACGCCGAGAAAGCCGTTTGACGTGCCGACCCGCCTCTCACATATCCCAGTTTTAACGTGAAATTTTATCGAAAATGGCCCGGTAAGTATTTGTTTATTATAGTAATATATATTTGCTATGCTTTTGTGATATTGTTTCTTTGTTTGAAGTGTTTTTTCTTGTATAATTAGATGCATTTATATTGCGAGTCATGTCCACCGAATTCTTTGTCATTTCAAAGAGATGTTTGGAACTAAAATGTCGGTTATTGGGGCACATTATGGTGAAAATTCATGAAAGCGTATATTCTTACGCAATATTTAGCAAAAACATCTAGCAATTTCATGACAAAATCGTGATTTTTCAACATTTTTACAACTTCCTCTCATTTATAAGCATTTCGAAGTTTCTGACAGCTCAGAAATGGTAGGGATGGGGTCGACCATCTTCCAAAATTCGAAACAAAAATTCATAATCGACTTTCGCTATTGAAATGATCATGTACTGTTTCATAGTGATTTCACACAAACGAAGTATTGAATTCCGTATGTTTAAAATTTTTAGGGCGCACAGTTCACACCCGCACTGTGCAAGCTGTTACAATTCAGTTATTTCGAGAATTCTTATAGTTGAAAATCGAAAATATTTTGTTGTGAAGTGATGTATATTTGAGTAAACCTTGATTATTGTTCTACTTTTTAGAAAAGAGGATTTAAACACCGACCAAATTTGGGGGGTCCTCCAAGAACACCATATTTTGGATTCCGAGCCGAGCTCGGACACTGATTCCGACGGTAGCTGCTTTAACAGCAGTCCCGCAGACACCACCAACGAGTCCGACTCCGAAGACACACCGGAGACGTTTCATGAGGTAAAGCCCATTTTATGTAATTTAAATCAATATTTTGGTTAACATTTATTTCGTATGCCATCAATAAAATAAAATGGCTATCAATTTATTTTCAGGCTTCTTCGTTTGTTACGAGCGGAGAAGTCCTCATGAACTCTGCGGAGTCGGATCCGGTGGTTGCTGTTGCTACCGAAGGAGTCAGTGGAGAGACGCCATCAGGAGGATCCCCCAAAACAAGCGGTAGAGCCGTAGAAGGTATAAACCTACATTATAATATATACGTATATAAGTTTATTTATATTTTGCAGCCTTTTTCATAATATTATGTTGTTATTTTCGTCATATTGTAAAAGTAGGTAAGCGTTATGAAATATTTATTTTTTTCCATTATAATTATTTCGAATCTTATATTTTCAGAATCGATGGACTACAGTGCCGGTGAAATGGAGAGTGCCAGTGCTGAAGAAGTTGGCCTAGCAAGCTTCAGTCACATAGAAGGTATATACATTATAATATATGTATGTGCACATCTTTATGTATATATAAATTTTTAACTATATTTTGCAGCCTTTTCATCACATTATGTAGTTATTTTCATCATTTTATATATAACACAGTATTTGCCTTCAATTACAAAGTTTTTACCTACATGATGTAGATATAACATATAATGTACTGTAGATTCAATTTTTTTCACAGTCCTCCTCACTAGGGTTTCCTATTCTTAAATTTTAATATGTTTTTATTTGTTACATTTTCAGATTTCCAGTTTCTGCAGCCGCTACCCATTTCACCGGCCGTACGCGGGAGCAGACGCCGCGGAGGGCGACGTGGAGGGCGCATCGGGGAGAGGGGACGCCGTGCTGTCGGAGTGGGAGAGGCCTGGACTTCGGGACAGGACTTGGTAGTGGCGTTCGGCTCCGATGACCAGCTCCCTCCCCAGTTTCTGGCTTCTCGGTCACAAGCCGCCCGTGTGGCTCGCGGTGGACATTCGTGCCGAGCGCGGGCTACAGCGCGAGCCACACGGCCGTTGGGGCGCTCTGATCATCAGTTGGCAAATGAGACTGCTGATGACGAAATGGACGGATCCTTTTCTTCTGATGAAGAAATGGAGACCGTCCATTCTTCACCTAATGTGGCCTATTTGTTCCCTAGTGATCCGAGCGCAGCCAATTTCTCTTGGACTGGCATTTCTTCATTTGCCGGTCAAAGAGAACAGTTTGTGCCCGAGAAGGCGGGACCAACTGCAGAGTTTCTGACACCGTATGATGCTTTTCGTGCCATATGGACAGATGAGATTTTAGATATTATTGTTGAACAGACAAATAAGTTTTCGAGGGACTCTCGTCGTGATATTCACCAAAGCAGTTCATGGAGGGAGACAAATCGCCATGAGATTTTAATGTTATTTGCATTTTACATGATGCTAGGTATTATCCGCATGCCGAGCATAAGCTCATGTTTTTCAACCACTTGGATTATGAAGACTTCTGTGTTTAGGAAACTACTTTCCCTCACTCGTTTTCGTGAGTTGACGAAATATTTGCATTTCGACAACAATGATCTGAACCACACTGACCCTGAAAACAAGAAACTTGCAAAGATATTGCCAATAGTTAATCACTTGAATGCTAAATTTAAAGAACTTTATATTCCTAGCCAGAACATTGCAATTGATGAGTCACTGACATTGTGGAAAGGTAATTTGGGTTTCAAGCAATACATAAGAACAAAGGCTGCTAGATTCGGAATTAAAACTTTTGAGTTGTGCGAATCTGCGACTGGATATTTGTGGTCATTTTATATTTATACAGGGAAAGATACATCACTTATTGGTTCGTTAACGCAAAAAGTGTTGAAATCGACACTTACGGTGGTGAATCTAATTAGACCACTTTTGAATAAGGGTTATTCTCTGTGGATGGACAATTGGTTCAACTCTCCACTACTGGCTCGGTTCCTCAAGCGGAACAAGACTGATTGCGTCGGGACATTGCGCACTAACAGAGCCGATGTTCCGACAGCATTCAGTCGTGTCAACTTAAAGGAAGGACAAATTTTTGGTCACCACGCTGGTGATGTTGCCATACTGACGTGGCAAGACAAGAAAAAGGTGACGACAATATCGACATTTCATGGCGCGGAAACTGAAATTGGACGTTCTAGGGGAAGAGAGAATGTGTATAAACCGAAAGTTGTCAGAGACTACAACAAGAACATGGGAGGTGTAGACAAAAAGGATCAGATGCTGGAACCTTACTTGATTGAACGTAAGAGATGCCGTAAATGGTATCTCAAAATGTTCAAGCGTCTGCTTAATGTGAGTATTCATAACGCGAAAATTTTGCATTCCCAGTCAATGACTTCGAAGGTACAGACTATGGCGTTTCGGTTGGCTCTTGTGCAGGAGTTAGCCAACCATCACCTCACGTTGTCACGGCCTCCGAAGTCAACGCGACAGTCATTTGTAGGACCATACACCGCACCTTTCCCCTTTTCCCCCGACGCCCACTACCTCGACTACAATGACTCGCCGCAGACTAGGGATGCAAATGATCCTGCTCCTCTTACAAAGGCACGTACTCAAAATTGTGTTATTTGTAAGAAGAGCAAGGTTAGAAAATCAACAGTTTATTGCTGCAAAACTTGTAGGGTTCCGTTGTGCGTAGTTCCGTGCTTTGAAAAATATCATACTGCACTCCACTCAGTGTGAGTCAAGTATGATAATTTTCAAAGTGGCAACCGCGGTATGCACAACGAAATCTTACAAGTTTTTCACATAAACTGTTTTTGACATGCCAAATGAATATTCGCTTTGAGTGGGGTAGAGTTCCAGCTTTTTCCCTTGTCACTGTTCTCACGTATTTTTGTTGTTTCGATGATCACTTTAGATCTCTCTCTCTATCTTTTGAAAGATCAATTCTTATTGTGCACTTTGAAATGCGGTGTAGTCATCGCAGTTCCTTCCTCATGTTTCCCTTGAGATTTGAGCCAGCGGAGGTTAAATCAAATTGCCCGTCTACGGCGTTTTCCTTTTCAACGTCGTCGAATTAACTTCACTACTTCATTTGCGATTAATGTGCCAAAAAAGGTTGTTGAATATCTTGTATAAATAAGATTGATTGCAATTTATCTATCGCAAAGACGCTACCCCTTATTTGTATTTTTCTGACTCTAGCTGTCTAGCTTTTGTGTTTTTGTGGAAACCGATTTATCATTTCACCTTATTATGAGGTCTTCAATTTTTTTGTTTTGGCTAAGTTAAAGTTTTTGACTTTTTATCATTCGGTAGGTTCTGTTGGCAAGTATTGAAAAGTTTCTTCTTTTCATGGAAAGATGGGGCACGTTTGATGGTCTAGTATTTTCTGTAATGCAACAAGACTTTTATATCCATTGGTTTTTTAACATGCCTTTGGTCGGCTGCATAATGTCATATGTATCAAAAAATGCAAATAAAATGAAATATCATCAATTTGGGGACCATCCAGAAGGCTTAGGTGATCATCCGAATTAGACCCCTCGCATCTATTTTGATCTCCAACAATAATAACTGTTTTTTTATCTTTTCGTATGGCACGACAACATTATACATGTCATACTCTGTGGACCTCCGCACAGGACGGCACAGTTTTTTTTTTTAATTTTTTTTTTTTTAATTTTTGTACATGTGTAAATGAAAATAAATTTTATTACATTTAAAATATTTCTACTAGAAAATAAATGTAAAATGATTTCCATAAATTTAACTTTTAATGCGGCGTGACCATAATACAATTTTAATATGCTCCCCACAGGATTTCATTCTGGTATTTTTTTATATATGTGTAAATGGATATAAATATTGTTATATTTAAAATATTGTTGTATATAAATATTGTTACATTCAAAATATATTTACTTCCAAATAAATGTAAAATGAATTACATATTCAGATTGCCACAATATGATGATACTAGCTATATAAATTGTTATTTTATTTTTGTGTACTTTTGTTGTTCTTAGTAAAAAAAAAAAAAAAAAATCATTGTGTTTTTATTTTTGTGTATAACAATAACTTATAAAAGTGAAAAGAAAAAAATAGCTTTACACTACTATTGAAGAAGGTACAAATACTATTGAAGTTCAGGTTGAACCGAAACTAGTATTTATATTTTCAATAGTGGTGACAAAATATATATTTTTTATTTCAATTTTAATTATGTCTAACCACAAAGTAATTGTTTCCTGTGAAAGTCAGTTACTTATTATGAAGGAAATGAAGTAATATGCTGTACACACATGTTTATTTTGATGAAAAATATCAATTGTTATTGATGATTTATTATATTTATATTTATATTATTAAAAAAATATATTTTATACATTATTTAAACTAAACGTAATATATTACATACTTATTTCAACAAAATTTCGATATCAACAAAATATTTCGAGCAATATTCGAAAAATTTAGAAATAAGTAGCTACTTATTCGAAATATGTTCATGCGCTGGTGATGCACATCACTAATAATAGGTAAATATCAGTTGTCACCCGTGAATTGACAAAATTTCGCGCTTAAAAATAGCTCTCTACATTTATTATTTTTAGATGTAATTATGCAGATAATGTCCGGATTTCATCAAATACATATAATTTGAAGTGTGCATTATAGTTAGCCGTGAATGAGGCATATGTATCTATTACTTTTGTGGTGTAATGTTATAAAAATAAGTGTGGTGAATTTTGAGGTTATATTCCGTTTTTTACAAAAATAATGCTTTTCTGTTCTTAGAAATTACAGAAATGAAGTGCTTTTAGTATATAAAACCATAATACATCTATTTTTAGCAATTGGCACAGTAATTGCCTGATATTTCAATAAAAAACAAAGATTTTCTAATTCGATATGATTCGTCATGTATTGAACGCGCCAAGATTTTAGCAAGTTTAATTATTTTTTTAAAAATATATTTTGTATAAAATGGTTAAAAAGTGAAGTGACAGAATTGTTTATTGTACATTTGTACGATGAAATAAGTGTTTTTTTTTACATTATCCGTGATTTTAGTATCGTTTTTACATAAAACATTACAGGTGAGTCATTTTTACAATTTTTTCATGTTTCCATTCTAAATTTAAATATTTACAAATGTTAATATTTATTTATGATACAACAATTTGAAAGCCTATTTTGTAACCTTTCTAAAACAGTTTTTACTATTCGGCTCCGTTCAGTAATGTTTCATTTATAGAGCTTTGATTGTGAGGCGTTAATAACACAACGTTTTCGTGAAATTGACATTTCGGTAAAGACATCTTACCTTCAAGTTCGCGAAAGGTCGGAGGGGTTAATTAAATTTTTTTTTTTTTTTTTTAAAGAAAGACAAACATTCCCGGGTTACGAATAACCTGACAATATTTGAAAATCTCCTACTACCACCACAGAAAGCTGAAAATGTTGCTTGTGTTGTGATGGAGGACTTTAAGTAAAATTTTAATAAAATGTAAATGAAATCCTCAGCACGGGAGATCCCAATGATGATATCATTATCTCTATTTGTTAAAATAAGAAAGTTAATAAAATAATTATTATTATTATTATTCAATTCGAAAAACAAAAAGTGAAATTCAAATATATGTATTTTAACCCTCAGGGTCTGACCAACTACAATAGCAGTTCTGTGAAATCATGACTTACTTCAGGTGCACTGCAATGTGCAGTGTGCACAACTAGGTTTTAGAAGTTTATTTTAATACTGTCCATGAAAATTTCTAAGTAAAATATTGATATTGTAGAGACATCTACAATATCATAATGTCAATTATTTCATATATAATTTTTAATATTATATTTGTCTTTGAATATTTACAAAATATTACCCGGCTTCTAAGGGTTAAAGATGTTCAAATTTGCATAATGCAATCTACAATATCACAATGTCAATTATTTCATATATAATTTTTAATATTATATTTGTCTTTGAATATTTACAAAATATTACCCGGCTTCTAAGGGTTAAAGATGTTCAAATTTGCATAATGCAATCTACAATATCACAATGTCAATTATTTCATATATAATTTTTAATATTATATTTGTCTTTGAATATTTACAAAATATTACCCGGCTTCTAAGGGTTAAAGATGTTCAAATTTGCATAATGCATATCTGATGTCTAGTTATCAATTTGGTTGTAAGAAACTTTTAAAAATTGTCAGTGTCAAAAACGCAAATGAAAATACTGTCCATGCTTTACCCGTGTAAATAAAGTAATATCCTTACCGACAGCAGCGGTTGTGATCCTGTCCAGCCCGTGTCCCACGTGGTCCGCGTGGGCACGTGTCCTGTCCTCAAACAGGGTCTCCCTCGCCTCGCTCCAGCGGGGTAGGTATTGCAGGTTGCGCAGCTCATTTATGCCAGCCCTGGATACAAATAAACAACAGTGTTAGGTTAGTAAGGGGTAGTACACTTACCCCAAACAAGGGTTTTGTGCGATATTGAAGTTTTTTTAACACATAATTTAGGTTATCCTAGAAACCTTATACGGTAATCGATTTGCATTTAAAAACAATTATCCTTGTTGTAAATTTAAAATGATTTCAGTTTTGTCACTTTAATTATGTAATTATTTATGTACTTTTAAATAGGAATATGCAGTAAAAATTATACATATTATTTCTTACTTTTTAAACATCTTTTTTATTTATCTCTAAATAGTATTAAAAAAAAGTCGCTATCCGCGTCTGTCTGTTTGTGCGCTTAGTTCTTCTAATATACACAATGGATTATTATAGGGTTTTCACTATCAATTAGTAAATTTCTTCTGAAAGGTTTATGTATACAATACATGTATATTATATTTGTAGAACGTAGAAAAAAGTCCATGTTTTGTAATCAAGTCGAAAAAAAAATTCAGGTGCTTACAATGCTAACGCTGGCTAAACCTTATGAGAAATATCAAAATAATGTACTACGGAATAGTAAATCTTTCAAAGCCTGCAGAAAAGTCCACAATGGCAGATGTCTATTAATGTGGGCCGATTTTTTTTTCTTCAGAATTCCATTTGACGCTACTTATAAAAAGTTGTCTTTGTATCTAAAACATCAAAATAATATACTTAAAAAAAAATCAAAAAATATCTTAAGGCTCCACTTTGCCTTTAAAGTTGGAGAAAATATGCTAAAAATTAGTTTTTTTCAGTCTCATTATAAAGTATTCTGGATCAGTTTAATCATGTGCATTTATGAAATCTTCTTTAATGAAGTATGTAGCTTTACTGTATATAACTAGAATCTATTATTTTGTAGTAATACGACACAAAAAAGTTCCCGCCCGCAGTTCCTAGCCTCGCCGTCGCGCGGGCGCGCCGTTCTGTATTCGCCCTAGGCCTTAGTCGACCAACTGCTTTCGAAGGGAGAGGTCACGCGTATTTTTTTGGTACAGTGTAAAAATGAGCAAAATTAATACTAGGCAGTTAACCACGTGCCCTATTATTGGTACTTTTAAGGTGCTTAAAGACAATGTGTTGCCCACGTACGAAGACGTATTGAAGTGTTGTGAGTGGGAGCGATCGGAGTGGAAATCGATCCATGGCCCCAAAGACCCTCCGTTACGTGATATTGTTTTGAAGGTAATTTCAAGTATTTTAGAAATATGGGAAAAAGCTTCTTTGCCAACTATTTCAAAAGAAAGAATTGTGAAAATTATTAAGGTTTATCATCTTAAGTGTAAATTCCTGTTGAAGACAGAAAAAAACAAAAGAAATACAGTTTGTTTCAAAAAAAAAGTATCTCAATTTAAGGAAACAAGCTCCCGACTGTTCGATATTTGTTCTTGTAAATGTAAAGACAATTATTGTACTTGTCCGAAAGCAAGGAAAGTTTCCCTTAAAGAAAAACAGTTTTTGGAAGACCAAAGAGGTGAGAGAAAAATGTTCATCGGCAGTGTTGATACACCGACTACGAAACAAATGGAAAAATCTATGAAGAGAAAGAGAAAAGATCTCACTAAAATAAAAGACCAGGCGTGTGAAGAAAAAGAACTTGTAGACACTGTATCATTTTCTTCCACTTCAACATCAAAATCATCTTCTCCGATCGCAAAATCAAGTAGGCTACTTAAGACTACCACTGCTTTTCCGACGACCAGCAAATCTCCATCATTTACAGTTCTCTACAAGATCTGTGACAGGTTCAGGATATCGGATCGAGCTGGTGCAGCAATCGCTTCTGCCGTCTTAAATGATTGCAACATAATAACGCAGGATAATACTAATAAAGTAATAGATAAAAATAGGCTGCGTCGCGCACGTCTACGTACCAGATCTATACTCATGAAATCAAAGACTTGGGATAAAGTAAGTGGATTATTTTTTGATGGTCGAAAGGACAAGACTTTGGTTAATATAAAAAAAGGACACAAATATTATAAAAGCACGGTACTTGAAGAACACGTATCGTTAATCGTAGAACCAGGATCTCATTTCTTGACCCATATTACCCCTAGGTCAGGCACTGCCGTTAATATAACCAAAGCAATTATAGAATACTTTGCTTGTCAAAACATTTCACTTGACCATTTAAAAGCAATTGGTTGTGATGGTACAAATGTTAACACGGGAACAACTGGTGGTGTGATTCGAACGATGGGGAGACACTTAAATCGTCCAGTACAGTGGCTGATCTGTCTTTTTCACTGCAACGAACTGCTTCTACGCCATTTGATTATTAAGTTGGATGGCACAACTACTGGACCTCGTGCTTTTTCCGGCCCCGTAGGTTCGGCTCTTCATAATTGTCATAATTTGCCGGTTCAATCTTTTTTAAATATTGATGTGGAGTACTCGACCGATGTCCTGCATGCTGATTTAAGCACCGATCAAAAATACTTGCTCGATATTTTCAAAACAGTTTCCAGCGGACGTTGTCATCCTGATATTGCCAGAAGAAACCCAGGAGTGATGTCACATGCACGATGGCTTACTACAGCGAGTCGTATCCTACGACTGTATATTGGATGCGCAACGCCATCAGAAAATCTGGTCATATTAACCACATTCACTCGTAATGTTCCCATGTGGTTTGATATAAAACTACATGGGTCGTGCAAAGATGGTGCGAGGCATATTTATAATATGATAAACTATTCGCGCTATCTTCCGGACGAATTAAAAGCCATCATTTATCCCGTAATACAGCGAAATGCTTACTACGCTCATCCGGAAAATTTACTTTTATCAATGATAACCGATGATTCGCCTATCATCAAAGAACTTGGGATAAGACGTTTGTTGAAAGCCAGAGTTTTCCCGGACAGAGCTCCGAACATTTAAAGTACCAACATTGAATTTTAATACACAATGCTATATCGATATGATATCTTGGCAACATACGCCGATCACATATCCTCCCATTTTAGAAGGTGTAACAAAACAAGACCTGGAGGATCTTAACCTAACTTCAGAAATCAGTTCCATTTTCATAAAATTTGAGAGATTCCCCTGTCACACACAAGCGGTAGAACGCTGTGTGAAGGTTGTAACTGAAGCATCTTCGAAAGTGTGTGGCAAGAAGAACAGGGAAGGCCTTATTACTACCACCATTATCTCCAGAAAAAATATGCCAAAAATTGAAACTAAGCGTGATTTCATACCGGAATAATTGATTACGTTTATTTCTATACGATATCTGTATTATTTATGAGTTAAATTCTTAATGTTGAAACAGCATTTAATACTAAATAAATTATAGTGAAAATTATAATTATAACTCTTTCATTACCTTATCACTTGGGAATAATTCACAAAAAATGTATTTTAATCAATTTTCGATCGCAAAATGGAACCTAAAAATGATAACATTCAATGACTTTTTTTATTTTTTATTAACAATAAAGACCTAAGACAACTTTTTATCGGTAGCGCTTATTGAAATAAGTATTTTTTTTTTCGCCATACAGTGGCGGCCCAGGCTAATGTCTATCTCCTAAGGATAATCCCCAGCAACGACGGGTACACGTCATCTAGTTTAGAGCGGGAGCACACAGAGAGCGGTCGGGAGTTCCGAGTTCGGCGTTCATTAGAATGTACTGATACTATAACAACAACGCACACAGCGGGCAGTCAGACCGCGGCGGTCAAAACGGAACGTCGCGTTCTAAGAGTTCTTTTCCCGCCGAGGCAGAGAACGCCAGAACGCCGCGATGTCTGAGGTTACAAACACGGAAAAGTTAATTGAATTGGTTAGGGAAAGAAGTTTATTATACTATTTAAGTGATGTAAATTATAAAAATGTATATTTTGTTTTTATTTCTAAATATTCTAATGTCTTTTCTTATCCTTAATAAACAAATACATACCTTAACCTCTCGACTGTGAGTCGGACGCCGGCATCCGAGAAATATTTTTGCTTGTTTTTTTTTTTTAAGTGCTATTTTAACCCTTATCTATAGAGAAACTGTATGAAGAACAAGGTCAAAATCGCTTGCGCTAATATCAGTCTAGAAGATACCTTTTATTTTATTAGTGTAGCCTCTTTGGTAGCTTTCAAATTGACTTCTCTATGAAAAGCCGTTGTCATCTTTTTTGTGCACCTTTTTCAACGTTCGCTGGTGGACGGACTGCTACAGTAAAGACTGTATTATACGACGAATTTCCCAAAGAAACGTAAGTAAACATGATTTTATGCATAGTTCATTGAACAAGTCATGTGTTTTTCATAAATATAATTCATTTTTGCAAAAGACAAATACGTAAAATTCCTGTCAAAAACTGGAAGTGTTTTCGCTCTGAAAATTTATTGTGTTTGAATCAAGTTATTTATGTCATATATTACATTATTTGGAATGATTTACATGTTATTGTGTAGAAAAACCATTTGAGAGAATATATCAAAGCAAGTGTTTTGTCAATATTTAGTGTTTATTTTATGAAAAATGAAGTACTGGCCGAAAATGTCAAAAAAAACTTGCTTATAAAAAGTTCGCAATTGTTTACCAATATTGACATCGTAATATTATATTATTTGTAGAGATTCATATGTCATTATGTAGGGAAAACTATTGGCATTGTGTTTCAAAATCATTGTTTAGTCAATATTTAGTTAAAATATTATAAAAAATTAAGTTTTGCATCTCAGCAATTGACACCAATACAATCAAGATTTCCAAATTGTTTGAATGTATCTGTTTACGGAATTTTACGAAAGCTTTGAAAAATGACTAGTGTCGCCACCTATAGTGATATGTGAATATTGCAATCTCCATACAAAAGAAACAACCACAACAGGGTGTACTAGAAAATGTAATACTATTGTTTTATTTACGGAAATATTTTTTTTGTTATTTATTGTTTTATGAAAAATCGTAATAAATATCACAAAATTAGATCAGGTGTACAGGATGTGCTAAAAAAAATTATAAGATTTTTTTTTATATATGATAAAAAACAGTATGCAATTATAAATATCTTTTTTAAAATTATATAAATACAAGTATATGTCTGATTGCTTCTATCGCTTTGCAGAATGGAGACCACAATACAACATGATGCAGGGGGCAGAACCACCAAAGACACCGCATCGATCGCCATGACGGTATGTTTTGTATTAGTAGTAGTTATATTAGGTTGATTGTACGCTTCATCTTTTCCAGAATTGAAAGACATTAGTGTAACAATAAATGTTTACTGTTTCAGGTTTCAAATCGGCCACATAAGAGGAACATAAGAGAACATAACATAAGAGGAACTGAAATAAATACGATGAAAAAAAACTTTTTTTACTAAACTTTTTTTTATTGAACCCCACAGCACTTGAATAAAAAAATGTATTTCATGTAATATAAAATTGAAATAAATATGATGAAACATAAATCTCCGACTTTTATTTTTTATTGAACCACCCAGTTACTTGAAATTGAAAAAAATGCATTTTATGTTATATAAAATTGAAATAAATATTATGAAAAAAAATATCACTAAAATTTATTTTTATTCTCATTGAATCATGATTCTTTGCACCACTCTGTATTTCGATGAATATCTGTATACAAAAATGGCGGCCATTTTGGATATCGATGTATTGAAATTGACTTGAAGTTGGTCAACTGTCTGAGGTAAATATTGTACATATTAGCATTGTTTTGGATATAAATTCATTATCGAAATAATAGGTGTGAGGTTCCATTAGAAAGGTAATTCTATCTAGTTTATTTTGATGTAATTTTTATAATATTTCGCAATATAATTGTGTCAAAAATCAGATTAGTAAAGTGACAGCAAAAATGTTAGAAAATTTACATCATAGTGCATAAATATATTTTTAGCATTATTTATTTACAGGTTTCTAGTATAAAAAAATATTATTAGTAACAACAATAGTATGAACTACCAAAAACTGAAAGAATTGCTTTCATAACTTTATACAATACGACACAAAAAAATTCTAAAGTGCACGCTTGGCTTGACATTTTTTTTTGAAAAGCCTAAAATATTTTACATTTTCAAAACAATGTAAATGCCATTATTTCTTTGAAAACACTTTTGGTTTGTTTTTTTTCATATAGGCTATTTATTCAGGTTTGTGTAGAAATAATAAAATCCGTTTATATTCATATACATAATTTTTTTGACAATTGTTTCCCGAACGGGGGAATTATTTATTAATTTTTCAGATAAAGTTAGCTATTCTGGGAAAACGTCTTACGATATAATCATGAACTATATATGAATAATTAGCTACATTATCTGGTAAACAGAAAACAATCGAAAAAAAACCAAATACTTAGTTTTCATTAAGATATTTGAGCAGAACACATCGCGGTAATTTTCGCGCCGTTTCCGAAATTTCGTCCCACATTCAACAGGTTAAAAATACAGCCAGCCTTTCTTTTGATGAAACACAGTTCCTCCAGTTAGTATTTTGTTTTTCGATATCGGGTTGTATGATGTTATACAATTCATTAAAACTATCAATCGACATTCGAAAATAAATATAGAATCGTTGTTCATCTTTAAGTAAATCCTGAAAAATACTAGTAAATTCGCCTTGTTCTTCTCGCGTTGTGTTGATTGGGTGCACCCAATACTTCCTTTTCTTTTTAGAAGCTGCTAAGCTCCACAAGAGCAATAATTCTTCATCGGATGATGAACTTTCTCTAGTGACATGTTGCATATGCAAAGACCCAAACGAAACTAGAACGCGAGAATTTGAACGCCGCTTGTGTGCTTTGGAACTCTTGAGCGGTCAACGGTCACTAGAACTCAGAACTCTGACCGCTCTCTGTGTGCTCCCGCTCTTAGTGATAAATTGAAGATGTCCACCGACTCTGCATAATTATTTCCCTCCATTCGTATTATATTATGGTAGTTAGTCCCGCAAATAAATTCCGACTTCTAGTATTTCGTAATGGAGTCTTTATCAATACCAGCAATTCTGTACTATCAAATGCATCATTTAGAATTTTATACAGAAATACCAAGACAGTGAAAATCCTTCTGTCCTACAATTTAAGCATGTCCATATCATTTAAAAGAGTGTTATAATTCAACAAAATTTCTGGATTACCCATTTTTAAACATAAAAAATGTAAGAATTTATTTTAAATTCTTTCAATAGCTTGTACATGAACATTATAATGTGGGTTTCAGACGGGAGAATTGTACTCAAGTTGACTTCTAACAAAATATAACAGTTTGATATATTTAACACCTCAGTCTAATTTGTTCGCTTTTTGCAACAGCTCATATGGTCTCACAGAAATCGTTGCATCTCCCTTACTGTTGTGGTGAGAAATATGATCTAAAAGGTGTTAGGAGAAAACACCCTTTACATTCAAATCTTGAAGAGTTAAAATGTACACCTCCATGAAACTAAGGTTCCGTCCGCAATTTGCGAAAAATTTATGAACCTTAACCTGTGGTGTACCAGGAAATTCCTAGCTCAATTTCCGAAAGCTCAAATTCCAAAATCAAATGTCAAGTGTCCACTTAAATTTTTTTTGTGTCGCATTATATAAGTATATGATAACAATTCTTCCAGTTTTCGGTAGTTTATACAACTGTTGTTACTAATAATATTATTTTGTACAAGAAACCTGTAAATAAATAATGCTAAAAATATAATTATTCATTAAGACGTAAAAATTTTGACATTTCTTACAAAGTTAATTTTCACCACTTTTCTTGGGTGAAATATTATAAAAATTACATCAAAATAATGTAGATAAAACTATCTTTCTGATGATACCTCAAATCTATTATTTCCACGATCAATTTATATCAAAAATAATGAAAGAAGACACTTTGACACTAAAAACGTGGCAAATATTTCGTTGGCATTCCACAGAAAAATTCTTTGTAAAAAATCTGAAAAGCTAGAAGTCATTCCGGTATTTGCTGCGTAAAGAACGAGAATAGCCCAAGTGATTGTGACCTTGCTCTTCACACAAATTCCTTATACATAAGGGTCAAAATCGCACATAATTTTTTTTTTTTTTTTTTTTTTTTAATTCGTAGATAATGTGCTGCACTCACATATGCGGTTCCGGGATACGACGGGTTAAGTGTCAAATAAAATGTGTTTTTCAAGTAATTTTATTTAATGTTTAGATGAAAAAACGTAAGAATTTTAGTTAATGTTTAGATGAAATAACGTAAGAATTTTAGTTAATGTTTAGATGAAATAACGTAAGAATTTTAGTTAATGTTTAGATGAAAAAAAGTAAGAATTTTAGTTAATGTTTAGATGAAATAACGTAAGTATTTTAGTTAATGTTTAGATGAAAAAATGTAAGAATTTTAGTTAATGTTTAGATGAAATAACGTAAGTATTTTAGTTAAACTTAGATGAAAAAATGTAAGAATTTTAGTTAATGTTTAGATGAAAAAACGTAAGGTGCGCCATTTTTGAAAATTTTTATGTTTGCATAGAAAAATTTAGTATTTAAAAAATTATATGTTTACTTTTAACTAGCTGTATCCCGCCACGCGTTGCTGTTGCTCAGTCTGTATGTGCAGATAGAGTAACAATAGCGTATGTTGCTTTTACGTCCAACAGATGGCGCTGTTTTTACCTGTCACAGGTGACATCTATATAATGTAGGTGAACAAAAACACACGCGTATTCGAATGCAACGTTGTGTCAAATTTTAAAGCAATCGGTGAAGTACTTTCGGCGATTTAAGATTTTGAACAAACGAACATTATAAGTATTTGGATACATTCAGAAATATTCCATTTATTAGTGGTTAATACAAATAGGTTAGCATTAGATTTGTCTATAGTGAAATAATGATATAATTACCTTCTTTTTTTGATAGGACTTCGTCCCAACTCTGCGGTAGGGACAAGTTGCTCTCCGGGCCTTATCCAGAGTATGGGTCCATCATTGCTCTCTTTAGGCTCCATCTCCACTACAGACATGCTGCCCCACGGCATGGTCTGAAACAACCAAATAAATGCAATCATATTAACAGTTAACCTGTTGAACAATGGAGCAGGAAAAAGTCCAAATATCCTCAACTGTAGGACAAGAATTCGCAGTACTGTGAAAATTACCCTGATGAGTTTTGATCAAATTTCAAACCAAAAACTATGATTTATGTATTTTTGTGAGCGTTTTCTGTTTACCAGATAATGTACCATACTATTTCATGTTTATATCATAAAAGGATTCCCCAGAACGTTTGAAGAAGTGGCACTCGAGACTGACCAAAACCAAGTTTCCTCTAGAGACAGGTGAAGTTTATGAACTCAGCTGTTCCGGATGTGACAAGGTTTATGTAGGCCAGACAGAACGGACGATCTCCAAAAGGATATCATAACACTTTCGAGCATGTAAACTCGGCCATCCTGACAAATCGGCAATCGCCGAGCATTTAATTGAAGCCGGCCATTACTTTTGATTTGTTCCCAAGTCATGGGGAGATCCAAAACGCATAGAGCACGCCTAATTACGGAGGAAATTTAAATTCATAAAAATCTCGTTAATATTAATAAAGACGGCAACGCTATGCTCAGTAGCTCTTGGTATCTGGTAATTGACGATTGGCTACACCAAAACTAAACGCAGAAAACCATTTTAAATTTTAATGTTATGCCAGCTCTTAGAGGATTGGAGCTGGCACCACAGTATCGCATCTAAATACATAAGCACACACTTACAACAACAATTTTCGTTTACACATCTGCCCTGATGATGGACACTGTAATGTTGTCCGAAACGTTGGATAAAAGAGGTTGTGCAACACGGCATAATACCCCAAAAATAAACCATTATATGTAATGCTTTTGGCTGTGAAAATCTCAAATCATATCCTTTCGATCAGACATTTATATGAGATATTTATAACGGTGATAACATTTATAAGGGATATTTATAACAATGACTTACCATCCTGAGGAATGGGTTGGACTCGAGCATGTTGAGCAGCTCGGGGAAGAAGCCACCAACTTCCTCGTGCACGGTGCCGACCAGAGATATCTGGTGCAGCGGCCCGCAGCGGAACGTGCCCATGGAGTAGGTCTGCTCCACCTTTGAGGGTATCAGACAACAGTTAGGACGGGATGTTACTACAACAGCGCTATCAAAATCACTTAACTATTATTATGAGCGTAGCATAGAGAAGAACAGAAGAAATGCAAGCGCATTTAAAAATGTGCGGTGAAAAAATGAAGACAATGTTGGTAGTTCTTATTCGAAGTATGATACAGTTAAAATTGACCGAGGGGGATAGGGTCCCATTAGCTCAGTGGTAGAGCGGTGTCCCGGCAAGGCAAGGGTCCTGGGTTCGAGTCCTAGATGTGACCGTATCCTTTTTTGATTTTTCTGTTTCAGATTTTCATTTAGAAATCGCTAATATTGTCTTCAATAAGTAAATATTACAATTTGAGGTTTTACTCAATAAAGTTATTCCGAAAAATAAAAATTTACAAAATTGTTCATTTTAGTGAGTTTTTAAATACATTTGTAATGAAGAATTATTACATAAATATAAACAATGGGTATATCAACTATACTAGTACTATAAGCTTGACTTAACAGCTTCATAAATGCTAAATATGTCCATATCCAAATTGATTCTGTTCAAAAGCAAGATTGCTCTCCCCACTGGCATGATCATTGGCAAGTTAGTCGTGCAGGCTGGGAGACAGAACAGTCTAAGCTGTCGGTGATGGAGATAACCATCGGTGACACAGAAATAAATGCTCTCCGTGATAGCTGAGTTTATATCCACTTACTATCCACGAATCAGTCTTAAGAAATGTGTACATCCCTTCTGACCCGTAGATAGTTTATACCGAACGTATCTAACAGAAAGTCGGTAGGATAGAACCACGGGGTCGTCATACTCCCTCAAATGGTGTGGACTTCAAATTACCGACCCACTTTCAAGTCTACTCCCTACGAATTGAATAACATTATGAGAACCCTTTTGGTTTATAGCTAAGCGGTAAGTTCGTAATATCCTTGATATTAGTGTAAGAGCTCGCCCATAAATGGAGCTAGATATTAGTCTATTAGATTATCCATAGTGCTTTGTTTTGTTGAGCCGGAGTTTTATTTAATTTGAGAGTTTGTGAGAAAACCCAGAGACACAACAATTGACAAGGAAGTTACCTGATGACTGTAGCTGACCATGGTGGTGGTGTAAATGTCGCTGTTGCGCGCCAAGGCACCCGCCTTGACCGTGAGCTGCGGGTGCGTGCGAGCCATGTACTGCAGCAGGCACGGCAGGTAGGCTGCGGCACCTCGAACTACCCCCGCACTGTAGTACGCCCAGCCGCCGGAATCTTCGCTGAAAACCAACTGCAAGGAATAGAGACCAATTAATATTAGTGAACAAATAATGTTGTTAATTTACATCAGGAATTTTCAAGATTCTGGTATGCTTCGATCATGATACACTTCTTTCACAGGGAACTAGTCAATATGGACAGTGCACTCACTCTGGAACCTGGTAGGACTACTAATGAGACACTACCACCTCAGGAGATATATTAAGTTGTTGGGAGTGGAAAACACCAATAGATGCAGGAAATGTAAAGAGAATGAAGCGACTCTAATTCACCTATGGTGCCAATGTCCCACACTGATGGGAACAAGGCTCAGCTACCTGAGAAGACACATTGTGGAACCTGGAGATAGCCACATATCCAATGACAACCCTGGTGAACTTCAAATCAAAGGGACCGGGTGACTGTTAAAGGAATGAGGTAAAATGGGAGATACTCACGGCTCAGTAAGCTAATTCAACCATATCAACTTACGTCATTTTTAATTGTATCATATTTCGACTGAGAGCTACCAACATCGTCTTCATTTTTTAATGCATTTTTTTTTACTGCTGACTTATGTACGATTGCAAGATTCTACTCAAACTAAATGCAAACTAGATGGTGTCTTGGATAAATACATCCACTTTTAATTAATGTGCGTGGTCAGAGCACTTCCCTGAAAAGGAAGAGGTTCCTGGTTCAATTCCTAGATGCGACAGAATCCTTTTCTGTCTTTTCTGTTTCACATCTTTCATTTGAGAGTCGCTAATATCGTCTTCAATGAAAAATTATGACATCTGACACGGAATTTGAGGAAAACTTTTTCGCAGATAAAATAAATATATTTGCAAGTGACAAAATGACAAGCGAATAAAATTTATTTAAGTATGCTAGGAGTATTTTTGAGGTCAAAGTACTATGAGATCTAGGCAAGTGCGGTGAGTTCCTAGCATTCCAAGGGTTAATAAATTAGTGAAGTAATAGATTAAGACAGGTCCCACGGGCGTACCTTGAGGAACTCCTCAGCCAGAGCTCCCTGCTGGTGTGGTGCCAGCATGTCGATGTCCTGCTGCTGCAGATACAGAACCGAGGCACCTCCATTAGGATGCACGTCTAGGTAAATCAATCTGCAACAATTATAAACATTACAATTTGACACATCATAGTTTTGTTAAGATCAAACATGTATGGGATAAAATATGGTATAGTCCATGAGAATGCTGCTTCATTTCACCAGGATACCTGCATATGGCTTCCTACTTAATATTGTGATAATATATTAAAAAATTGTTGTTTGCTTATTGATTTAATAAATTAATATAAGGTTAATTGGCAAATCTATACATATAGGAGTGTTTGTGGCGGGCGGGCAGCCTGACTTTGTTTTTCATACAAATCTACGAGATTGATTTCAAAACAAGAGGAAGGTCACTGTCTACATAAGATTTCGAAAAACCACCCTCATCCCCTTTCCCCACCTCTTAAAGCAGCATTTTGGACGTTTTGGCGTTCAAAATAATAGGAAAATTACTGTCTATATCAGTGTTTTAAAAACTCAGCGTAAAGCCCGGGCAACGCGGGGAACTTCAGCTAGTATTATGTAAAATCTCATGGAAAACAATATCCCGCGCGGATCCTGCGGGATTACAATCCCTAGATCCATTAAATTTTACAAGTAGTCAATATTTGAAATACACGGACGGCAGTATTTTAGTTCTTGTATCGAGAACTCCGCATCTATAGATATCAACTACTTGTAGCAATCTGTGTATTCCCATCAAAACTAGCTCATTTTCCATAGAAAAGATACTGCTCATTATTTATTCAAAAGTTTACGCCAAGTTAACAAGATTAAGTGACAGAAGAAAAAATTTTGATCTCGTATATTTATACAAAATTAATTATCAGTTGGATAGCCCTAATATTAATGTCGATTCACTTTCATGTTCCTACCATTAGATCAAAGATCCCTAGTATGTATTATTGTGACAATTATACTATGGTTTCAGGTTACAATTCTATTATAAATAGATTACACACCATTGGCAACTCTTATTCTATGTTAGCTGATGTTTGCAATATGCCTTTATTGAAGTATAAAGATATACTAAGCATTTTAGCAGTGCATATTTTAAAGAGATCACTACATAACACGTTTTCTGTTTTGTTTTTGTTTCTTTCATTAACTTTGCACTAATGTATATTCTTTTTTCTTTTGTCTTGTTTACCTATATAATCTAATATTTTTTTCATTTCTTTCTACATTGTACTATGACTGTCAATAACTATCATGTAATTAAATGGCACTTGCGTCATTAATTCTAAATAAATATAAATAAAAATGTCGGTTTGTTTAAAATCTTAAATCTCCGAAATTTTTTCACCGATGGCTTTGAAATTTTGACACGAGTTGCAATCGAATATGCATGTGTTTTTATATACCTATAGTATATAGATGTCACCTGTGACAGGTAGAAACATGCTTTTTAAAAAAAACAGCGCCATCTGTTGGACATAAAATCAAAATGCGTGGCGAGGTAAAGCTAGTTCTAAATAAATAAACAGTGTTTTCAAAACAGAGTGACAACTTTTGAAAAAAATATATAGTAAATTTAATTGCCAAGCTAATGCAATAACTGTATGGACTGGCACCCTCGCCACGGAGAGTTGATTGTTTATATGGGACAAACAAACAACTAGAGTTGCTTACTAAAACAGAGCAAATTGACTCGGTTACGGGACAAAATAAATTAACAATAAATAACATCTCCACAATGATTTATGTTGATCGTGCGCAGCTTATTTGTATTTACACAATTGTTTCGTAAAGATCAAATAATGCAGGGGGTTTGTAATACGATAAGATGTTTGTATACAGGGTGGCCAGTAACTAACCAGTTACATAACACCATAGACATCCAAATTTATTAGACTTGCCCTAACGTGAAATCTGAGTATCATTTCGACAGGCTGGAGACAAACCACGTGACTGTATTTTTGGCACCGGGAGGGTTCGAGAATGCTTTGAATAAACTACCACATCCGTCGTACACTGACCGCCAAAGAGCACACATTGAAATAAAAAACTACACTAAAGTAAGGCAAAGGTTTGCAGAGCAGTCCATTGTGCCACTTTGTAGCGATGCTATAAATGAGCATGGTGGGTAAATTACACATTTCTAAAAGTCTAAATAGTGTAACAAAATATTTGATTTTGGAAGCCAGACCGTACCTTTGTTTACCTGTTTGAGATTTGTAGTTAATTTACACAATCGGCAATTTGCGCGCCATTGTAAAAAGGACTAGTAATTCGTAAGCAGATTTTATTTACGAGGATTGATTAGTGACAATCACAGAAGGGGAGACGGTCACACCACCTCACGCACTCCGTGCACTTGGTATTTTCCCCCTTTCCCGATTGGCTCGTCTATCAGTTGTGTCTATGCATAACACTATTGCTAAAAACCATAGCGTTTGCCGTAATTATTGCGCCGTGCGCCATCTGAGTGTAATTTTTCACATGTTTTATCCAAAATTATATTTTATTGAGTAGTCTTACCAGATAACATGTCTATGTATGTATATATAATAATTAGATTCCCCATAACAGCTTCATATACAAAAATGATTTTTTAAGAAATACAAAAATATTTTAGAAGTTTTATTAAATTTCCAATATTATGTTTTAAATGTAAATAAGAACCTACAGTAAATACAAAAGCAATGGAGTCGAACTCTGATATCGGTGACAGGTTGTTGTTAATTTTTTTAGTTGGCAAACGAGAAGCGAAAATATTTTAAACACAGTATAATGTTCCTATAATCAAAAAAATTAAAAACCGGAGCCTGTTCTGATAAAATTTTCGGATTACCGGAATCTTTAAGAAACTGTGTTATTTTCTAAAAACGTGAAAAGTTGGACGTTTTCCACAGTATTTTAACGTGGATGCCATATAATCCAAAATTGTACAGGGTTTTCCAATAAGAGGTGTTATTTTGATTATTCAATCGTAAAAGATCAATGGTTTCGTTGCTTGTGTGGCACGTAGTGCCGTTTTGTTGAAAGTAAACGTTGTGCAGATCGATATCACCCAATTCCGGCCATAAAAAAATCATTAATTATCTCTCGATAGCGCAATCCATTCACCGTAACTGTTGCTCCAGCCTCATTTTCGAAAAAGTAAGGTCCAATGACTCCGCCGGACCATAAACCGCACCAAACAGTCACACGTTGAGGATAGAGGCTTTTCAACAATAACTCTTGGGTTTTCCGAGCCCCAGATGTGACAATTTTGCTTGTTGACGAAGCCACCGAGGTGGAAATGGGCCTCATCACTCAAGATGATTTGCATTTGATTCACTCAAGTGAATTTTAATAATTTCAATGCGTTGTCGAAGTGTGTATCGTTCCATTTTCATTAATGGCGTAGTTTCTACTTGTCAAATGTCAAAAAATGACAGCTTTAAAAGTAACATCAACCGAAATAGCGGGCTATTCAAAATAACACCTCTTATTGGAAAACCCTGTATTATTTTACTGTCCAAATCGGATAATGTGTATCTGCCAATGTTATAAACCCTCGTTAACTTTGTAGAACTCTCTCCGCTAAATTTCTTTAAATTATTCATTTTCTTCTATGGTCAACATCGTAGACAACCAAATTGATAGACTAGCCCATCATGGAAAGGGGAACAAAGCAAGTTGCGAGGAACGGTAATGCAGCGTGACCTTTCCCTACGTGTGATTTGTCAATAAATAAATCCGACAGTATACAGGCATTGTAATATCAAGACTAACGAATTACAAGTCCTATTTACAATTGAGCGCAATTTGCTGTTTGAGCACCCGTGATCTAGACACTTTAACAAACGTATCATAATTTACCCACCTCACTCATTTTTAGCATCGCTACGCAATTCGGTTTGGTTAAAAACAAACATTCAGATCCTGGGCAGAAAAGTCCCACAATAGACTGTGCTGCAAACCGTTGACTTACTTTAGCAAATATTCTGCGCTTGGATCTAGAATAAAATTGGAGTAAAATAAAATCTGTTTTGCCATCGGGCGCCCCCTGTAGATATAACAGTTTAAATAATATAATAATATATAATCATCTGAGAAGGTACTGTTGGAAGAAGAGAACAACAGATGGGGATAAACAGATTCTGTCAACATAAACAGAAAAAACAAAGCTAGACGTTTTTAAACAGACCACAGAGACGAGCAAATACAATACAGCAGTGGAGGAAGATTAATGTACCGCTACAACAAACACGTAAACGTTCACTTAACAGAGCTGGCTAAAATTACTACTTCATAATGTATAAACTATACAGAGGGCAATTAAAAGCAATTTTCAGGATTCCAATTAACACACTTCGGCCGCTAAAGGTAGTTCTACCCGTTCGGTCGATTGATGTTTAACGCCGGGAAGGGTAGTTCTACCTTTTGCGCCGCCCTCATTTCAATGGCAGAAAAGACGGGATTATTCAATGTTTTTATATGAATATTATATACCAATCTCTTGCTCTCAGTTAACCCTTTCAGCCCCAGTGTTAATTCAAATTAACATGAACTTTGTGAATTTTTTTACCGTAACTGTAGTGATTTAGAAAAGCCATGTTTTCGTTTTCTTATAGTTTGTAGTCTTTTCTGTGGCGTCTATTTTTTCCGCTCGGTTGAAATCCTTATTCCCGCCACAACAACGATAAATATTTTGACATCTGCTGATTGTGAGTTTCATCGAATTTCTGCCGTCATTAATTACTTAATTTAAGGTGAGATATCAATATTTTATACTCGAATTACAAATACTTTAACGCATTAAGATGTGTTCTATAATAATAACATCAGTTCAATTCACTGATCACAGTAATTTCCCAGAATAATGAAAATGAATTTCAATGTTCATTCAAATTAACACTGGTAGTGACGGACATGTTTTCGACTAGTATGGCGAATTTTTAAAGATTTATTATCCTAGATTATTTCTTTATTTATGAATGAATTTTAATTAAAATGTTATTTGTTTGTACCTTAGAGATTATCACTACATTGTCAATGTGCATTTTTGACATGAAACAGTTATTTGTATTACTTTTGTGTTATGTTTATTTTACGTTACTATTTAAAAAATACCCTCTGACGCCCAATGTTAATCCAAATTAACATAGAAAAAATTTCTAAAAAAAAAAAAAAATTAAATGCCAAAAATTTTCAAATAATTTTCTGAGGTATTATCAAGCATTACATATTTTATATGTGTGGAAACAATAATGTGGGTGTGAAAGGGTTAAATAATATACCATCCTTTTGTTGAAATAACGATGTAAACGAAAGGCACGAATATAAATATAAAAGAAGATTTGCATCACAATTCGATAATTATGTACATATATAAAGAAGGCAGGTATGGGCAAATACCAATAGGCGGACCGTAATAAACGTATTAAAAGGTTAATTGAGTTACATTTCAAATAATATTCGTTTGGGACTTTTAAAGCTTTTTATTGGGTATGCCGAGTTACTAAGTAGAAATTTTTATTAAAATATTTTAATTATTTTCGAAGATATAGCGATTTAAACCAAATCAAAAAATTCGCGCGGGACCTTTACATTCGCGAAGGGACCTTTACATTCGCGCAGGAACTTTATTTTCGCCCGAAGACAGCGTAGCGCTAGCACAAAAAATACCCGGAGGAAATGTGTTAATTGGGATCCGGCCCAAATTTGACGCAAATAAGCAAAGTTTAAGGCATGTAAAAAAAAAATTATTTATTGAACTCTTGTTTGTTGGGACACTTTGAGCCAAAATTTAAGGCAGATAAAACAAAAAAAAATATTATTTATAGAGCTATCCATATCAAATTTACTAGAATTCTGTCGTGAGGCTGAAGGTAGTGGAAGATGGGGAAGTGCCTGGCTATTCAGATCTGGTCACCAAACACGGCTAATGCCATTTCAAGCAACGTTTCAATTGTGAATGGTGGTCTTACACCAGGGCCTCGATTCTCGACGATGTCATTCTACTCGAACAACGAGTGATTCAACCCACTCGTTGTTCGAGTGGAATGACTTTTGACATTTGGAGTATGTAAATGTGTATCTTGGACGAGACTCGATAATGAGAATGTCGACCAATGTATGCACTTTCTACGGCGATTGCGAGCGGCCTTGATTGGAGAATCGATACCAGGGGCGAAACTGAGAGTATCTTCCGCTCTGGAACGTTTAAAGGATATAAAGGAGATTAAAAAAAAACATTTATGTACAAAAATATGGTCACATGGTTTGCCTCCAGCTCGTCAAAATAATACCCTGATTTCGTGTTTAGGCAAGTCTATTAATTTGAATGTCTATGGGTTTCAGTGAACTTTAAAAATATTGGTTTTTGTAAATAGACTGAATCTTTTCCCTATGTTTGTATTGTCTATAGTGACCGTTGAGTTTTATAACTCACCGATGGTATTTGAGGTTATGCGGGGTGACGTGATGCTGTGAGGACAGCGGAGCCCAGCCGTCGGGGGCCTCGTGCTGGCGCCGGCACTGCACCCCGATGGAGCAGCGTCGCACGCGAGCCCTGCGTCTGCATCTCCGGCAGCCTCCGGCGCTTAGGTCGTGCAGCTGGGATGAAGCACCTGCAAGCATACAATGGATCAAATACAGCTACCAACAAAACACTCTTCTTTTACTGTGTCTTTTGAAAGGAGAAAGGTTAGAACTCTAACTTGTCAAGGACATAAAGACATTTCAAGCAACGTGGCGATTTCAAGGCGATACTGAAAGCATCTTCCACTCTGTAATGTGACGCAAATATACTATATATTATTTTAAATGAGTAAATTGTGAAAAAACACAATTAATCAAATAAAATTTATCCCTGCACACAGGGATTTGAACCCGCGACCACGGAGACCGTCTTTATTGTAATAAATTAGCAACTATAATGTCAAACATAGGGTACAGTGATTTATAAATTAGATACATAAAATGAACCATAGAAAATAATAAATAACAATAGGTAAAGTATAGAAATGAATACAGTTAAGTTGAGATTTCTCATAACCCGCATCATTTTGCTAATTATTGTATAACTAGCTGTACCCCGCCACGCGTTGCCGTGACTCAGTCTATCTGTGCAAAAAGGGAAACAATAGCGCGTGTTGCTTTTACGTCCGACAGACGGCTCTGTTTTAAAATAAAAAAGCATGTTTTTACTTGTCCCATCTATATGATATAGGTAAATAAAAACACATGCGTATTTGAATGCAATGTTGGGTCAAAATTTCAAAGCAATCGGTGAAGAACTTTGGTAGATTTATGATTTTGAACAAATGAACATTTACTTATATAGATAGAAGACAGAAGATAATAATTATTTATTTTACTATGCAATGTGGGTTAGAGCGATCTCACATTCAGGTGAAAGTATATATGGAAGTGTGAAATTACAAGAAAAATAAAATCCTTTATTTTGTTTTCTCTACACAGGAGTTACATACACAAGAAATTATTTGCCTCGGGGCCTATGTCATCTTTGGGGATGGTGTGTGGATGGTCTTTTTGAGGAGAGGAAGGAGTGAACGTGGATCTTGAAGAGACCCATGTTGTAGGATGAAGGAAACACAGAGTTCCAGACGAGAGGTGGCTCCCAAATTCAACAGTGGGACGCACCTGAGATTTGTCCAGGGTCAGCAGTTGTGTACTATTAAAGTTCCTGCGGGCCCTGTACAGTACGTCTAGCTTCTGATAGGCTAACTTGATGCGATAGAGAAAAAAACGGTCTAAAAATTAAATGTCTGTTTACATTTTAAAAATTGCATTGTTTGTGACCATAGACATTTCAAATAGACCACAGACAACATACAGAAATGGTAATATTCAATTTGCTCCAAATAAGTACTGAACTGTACTAACATACAAAATTCACACATTTTAACAAATATGTTTAATTTTTTTAAAACCTAAAAAGAATGAATAAACAGTGGAATATAGGTGCATTCATTAAGGCGAAGCTTAATAATGCTAAATCACTATTTTGATTAATCTTTATAACGAATTGGTGTACATTATAAATACCAAAAAATATGCTTTAGATAAATTGAATGTTTTCCTATCGTTTCCCTTGAGTAGAATACAAATAAAAAAATATTTTTCAATAGAAATGTACGAACGCGTAAAGGAAAGAACTTTAAAAAAATACAGTATTATAGCTAAGATTATCTGTGACAGTTTCCCTTAATTAACTTTTTTGCTTTATTATAAAATTATTTACAAAATAAATAAAAACCACTTTTGTGCTTGAAATCGAATGTTTCTTTACTCCGTTTGTCAAGCGATTTTTATGCCCACTACCTACATTTGTGACAATATAAGGCATATCAAGAATATACACATTTTTGGCTTGTAGCTTCCTAAGTAGTGTTCACAGTGAGCTAGATAAATTTTTGGAATGAACCCGGCCGAATCCAAAATCGAATGCCCGGTCGTAAACTCTATCGGTCAAGGTGTTTAAATGTGCTCGTTCATGTGAATCGTTTTCATCGAGAAGGCTAAAGAACTTCCAGAGATTTTAGAATAAATCATCTTGATCTCCAACCATGAACAAAAGTCAAACATTTTTAGTTTCCGAAACCGAAGTACGGGTTATTCAATAATATCTTAGAATTAATATTTATAGTCTATAATTAAGTTAAGCGCGTGCTACCAGACAAACAAACAATAATAACCGATTGGGTTGATCTGTGCAGCGCCAGAAGGCAATAAGACTGTCACACGCGCAATGTATAAACTGCACATACTGAGTAAATAGACCAAGCCGGGCAATAAATTAATAGCGCAAACCAAAACAAAACGGTAAGTCCACATAGATCCAAAGTCATATTTTTAAAATACCGAAATATACTTAATTCTGTTTTCACACAGAATCCTGTGGATAAATAAACTGTAGAAAAATGGAAAATACGTTCTCAGTTAGTTAGTACTTGTTTTGTTCGGTTAAAGGTACAATAATTAACAACTCCCGAGAAGATAAGTTTATTATAGTAGAACCCCGTTAATTCGAATCCCGATAATTCGAAATTTTCGCCAAAAAAATATCCACAGAAATTTTTTTTCATACAAATTTTTTTTTTAATTCGAAATTCGTTAATTCTTAATTCGAAATTTATTTTTGTCCGCACACGAAAATTTGTTTGTGTAATTCGAAAAACTTCGATTATTGCGAAAATAAATCATAAAATTTCGTAAATCTGAATCTAAAAGACAGCCATGACGGTAAAACGCCGAAAAGTGTATTAATGTAATTGTAGATGGTCAAAATGGAAAGAGCGAAAAACATTCGTACCGGGACTTTTGTACCTTCGTTCGCATCGTACATTCATCAGAAAGATACGCTTACTATTATTTTAGGTTATATTGTTTATTTGGAGATGGAAAGGTTGATAGAGATATTGAAAGAAGGGTAAATGCGGGAAACTCCGTTAATGGAGGATTGAAAGCGGTAGGCGCTAACAAAAAATTGTTCAAAGAAGCGAAGCTAGCAGTCCACAATAGAGTGGTGGAACCTATCATGATGGCAATGAGGCACGAAACTGGCAAAGGAAGGATGAAAGTAGACTGAATGCTGTACAAATGAGATCCTTGAGGCATATGTGTGGAAAAACCATGTATGATAGGCTGATGTAAACGTAATGAGTAAAATAATAAAGGGGCGCTTAGATGGTTTGGGCACGTGGAACGAATGAATGAAGAAAGGAGTGTAAGGAGAATACATGACTCAATGTGAATGGTATAAGAAGTCGGGGATGCACAAAAAATATTTTGTAGCTGCCTATCAATAAATTAATATTTTGCCATTATTTAAATTAGACTTGGCTGACAAAAAATATTAAAAAATAATGGAGTGGTAAGGGTTAAATTTACGGTAGGTAATGAATGATGGATTCACAAATTACAGCATCCTATTTCTACAAAATATGGGTTGGAAGACTAAAGACTTAGGTAGACTAATGCCTGCTTTACACCATCCTTTTTTTTTTCAAAAAATATTAAAAAATAATGGAGTGGTAAGGGTTAAATTTACGGTAGGTAATGAATGATGGATTCACAAATTACAGCATCCTATTTCTACAAAATATGGGTTGGAAGACTAAAGACTTAGGTAGACTAATGCCTGCTTTACACCATCCTTTTTTTTCAAAAAATATTAAAAAATAATGGAGTGGTAAGGGTTAAATTTACGGTAGGTAAATGAATGATGGATTCACAAATTACAGAATCCTATTTCTACAAAATATGTGTTGGAAGACTAAAGACTTAGGTAGACTAATGCCTGCTTTACACCATCCTTTTTTTTCAAAAAATATTAAAAAACAATGGAGTGGTAAGGGTTAAATTTACGGTAGGTAATGAATGATGGATTCACAAATTACAGCATCCTATTTCTACAAAATATGGGTTGGAAGACTAAAGACTTAGGTAGACTAATGCCTGCTTTACGCCATCCTTTTTTTTTCATCAAGTTTTGTCTATTCCTAGTGATTCAGGATGAAAAAAACGTGTTCTATTTTGGTAGATGGTTCTGTGAGTGGTATATCTAATCTATGTTGGTACTGATTTTCTTTCAGTTATTACTCTTAGGTATTATGAATTTCACGTGAATTTTTTATTATTTGAGATTCTGTTTTGTGGAAATAACACACGAGAACTTTACATACGTCGTACTGTTAACTCATAGAATAAAGAATATCTATATGTGTTAACTTCATATTGTAACATATTTAATTATTAACTAGCTGTACCCTGCCACGTTATGTCAAAATTTCAAAGCAATCATTGAAGAAATTTAAGATTTTGAACAAATGAAATTTTTTATGTATATGAATAGAGACAGGGTTGTGAGAGCTATTGGTTTGACATCTGCGCTACCATGTTTTGGTAGTTTTACCTTATATATGGGTGTCCGGGGGTAAAGTGCGCTAACTTCGGGGGGTGATTCTACACAATAGTACAAGTTAAAAAGATTAATAACTTTTTATGAAATTCCAAGGTTTTAAGGTAGTTTTTAGTTAAGAAGCTGAATTTTTCGTATGGGAAAATAAATATTATTCTATGGAAAAATATTTTTGTAAGGGAAAACAAATATTGGAATTTTGAAAAAAGTTATTGATCTTTTTTAATTCCACCATCATGTACCACCTGCCGAAATTTATCGTCGGACACCTTGTATTATACAAGTATCATATCGATCAAGATACGGTGATCAGGCAGGCAATTTCACCAAGGCATAGGTACCTATAAAAATCATTATGATAAAGGTCGAAACGACGAATGGATAAACAAAAACATTGATTGGATCCGATAGGACCAAGCAAGTGACACAGCTCGCAAATGACAGTGACAGATTCTTTCACGATTGTGATCTATGGTTATGTTCAAGGTGTTGCCATATTTTGACAATTTAGTACTGTCCCAAAATGTTGTTTCTTCTTTTATGGAAACTATGGAAACAAAATCTATGGAAACTATTTTTATAAAATCGTAGAGATGAAAATAATTATTGTGTAAAGCGAAGATTTTTCATATGGGTCCCAATATAGGGATTGGTGTGAAACAAAGCATGGTGTAAAGCTAGCATAAAACAGTTGTCTGGGAGAAAATTTGTTGGTTTTTCAAAGAGAAAATTTGAAAAAGAAAACTCAAAAACGGTTTTGATATATTCGATAGATTCCCCGATCTTAATGAACGGATTGTAATATTTAGAGCACAGGCGTCAGGTAGGGATGTTGTCCCTATTCTACGTGGTTCAGTGGAAGATGCTCCCGAGGAACTAGCGCCACTGCATCTTCGGCACCGGTGCCTAGTCGGGAATCATGCCAATCGCATGCCCAATATTCTTACACGGTTCACATCTGTCACGTGAGAACAGGTTGTTTCTACAATTCGTTATTAAGTTCAACTGCTCGGTTGTGGAATGATTTACAGACCTGTGTTTCTTCCCTTCTAGTACTTTGAAAATGACACTATGTTCATTCCTTCCTCTTCCCAAAAAGACCCTCCACCAAGCATCCCCAAAGATGGCATAGGCCCAGAGGGAAATTATTTTCTTCAGGGCCACCGGTGTGGAGTTAAGTAAAAAAACTAAAATTCTACAAACTAAATTTGCTTTGAATTTTGTGTCATTTTCAAAATTGGGACCGATTGTTTGCAGAATTCAGAGACAAGATTCAAGTGACGTATTAGGTAAGTATGGTACTGTATATTATCTCCATTTTTTTTTTCTTTTAAAAAAAAGACAAACATTCCCGGGTTACGAATAACCTGCGACGGCCGGCATAGTCCAGTGGTAACGCATTGGACTGCCATTCCGAAGGTCGCGGGTTCGAACCCGGCGTGCGCAAATAAATTTTATTTGATTAATTTGTGTTATTTCACAATTAATTAATTAAAATAATATATAGTATATTTGCGGCACGTTCCAGAGTGGAAGATACTACCAGTATCGCCCTGGTGTAAGACCACCATTCAGAATTGAAACGTTGCTCCAAATGGCTTTAGCCGTGTTTAGTGACTAGATCTGAATAGCCAGGTACTTCCCCACCTTCCTCTTTCCCTTCCCCACTTACCTTCAGCCTCACAACATCCCCCAATTGGGGATGCCATAGTCTCACTGGCTCCAGACGGGAGCAGTTGGGACTCTTGTGAGGTATTCACTATAAAAAAAAAAAAAAAACCAGACAAT
Organism: Hesperophylax magnus; assembly: GCA_026573805.1. NCBI lineage: Eukaryota > Metazoa > Arthropoda > Insecta > Trichoptera > Limnephilidae > Hesperophylax > Hesperophylax magnus. The sequence goes on from JAIUSX010000004.1 coordinate 12,608,127, forward strand.
ATTTGAAAATCACCTACTACCACCACAGTACGCTGAAAATGTTGCTTGTGTTGTGATGGAGGACTTAGCCAGCCGAGGAATTGAACACACTACGCCTGGGTGGGACCCAAACGCGATGTCAACTCGGCCACCGACCGGTCAAATATATAGTTAGTAAAAACATAGATCATTGTAGAAATGTATTATATATTGTACAGCGCCCTTGAGGAGATTTTGCACAAAAACAGCGCTATACAAATCATAGTTTCCGACTCTACGTCCGGGTTAAATCTTCCCCATAGGAAAAACTAAAGCCTTTCACACACTGTTCCACAAATGATCATCTAGTCAATCCACATTATGCAAGTGCATTATATAAGTGCATTATTATTATTCTAAGCGATATCAAATATTATTATTATTATTATAAGCAGTAAAGTGCCTACCTATAATATAACTTTAAAGGAAAATTATTTTAATTTACATTTTCAAAATTGGAACTGATTTGTCGAGAATTCAGATTATCCTGTGATTTTTCACAGATTCTGTAAGTAGCATTGTAATATTTTAACAGAAATTTATTTTCAAAATTAGAATTATAATAATCCGGAATAATAAATCGCCAAAAAGCTTCCTACACAAAAAAAACGCCATGCATTTATATCTCACCTCTCTTGACGAGTTCTTCTTCAGTGGCCCTGGCTATCTCCTTACTGGGAATGAAGTCATCTTCTTCTATCTTTTCCATCTTTATCTCCGTCATCACCCCCACTTCCCTCTTCACACCCTCCACCTTTACGGGCTCCATCTTCACAGCTACCGCTTTCACCGCATGCTGCTCCGATGACCCTTCAACCTTCACTCTGCACTGAGTCTCTGCATGCCTCTTCCTACTCCTGACGCAGTTTCTGTTGAGCATCGTGGCCCTGTCCTGCTTCATCCGATGCGGCATCTCCAGATTACCGTAGCACGGTAACTGCCGTATCTTCGGAAGATTCGAAAACTTCACGGCGCTTACTGAAACTCCGCGGTGGTTAAAAAACAAGCGTTCACCTATCACAATCGGCGCAGCTACCACATTTCCCCTACTGACTTTAGGATACGTGAATTTAAACAGTTTGGTATGCAAAAAGTTGTTGATTAAACGGATTTGTTTGGTGACGGAACCGAGAGTTTTGAAGACTGTTGAATTGACAAAGAAAACGTTATTCATTCTGTTTTGTTTGACGGAGGTTTTGAGCTCGAGTAGTACGTGAATGCACATCTCCATGACGGAGTGGTGGGAGAGACGAGGGGGTGGATCCGAGGATATAGTCTCGAGGGTGTTGCTGTCGGAGCTGGTGTTGCTGCAGCTGGTGTTAGGGCGGGATGGAGAGGCTTTGAAGCCGAATCCTCCCGAGTCGAAGACAGGCCAAACTCCGGGTTTTCTAGGCACTTTGCAGATGGAGTCGTTGGGGGATTTGGAAACGTCTTCTGTGTCATCGTCCCTCTTGCGCTTGCGTCCTGGAAAATAATAAACATAACAATAAGTTTTACGTAAAATTCTAAATACTGATAATTAGTCCGGGGTAGAATTTGCAATGGAGTATGTTTTCAACGGTCAATTTCCATCAGAGATATTTTGAAAAACTTAGGCATTTGGTTTTTATTAAGATGATTTATGGCAAAAGTAACATTTCTCCACAGAGATGGAACACAGCAGCTGCATTCAGGTACAGACAGGTCCGGCCATAAACCTAATTAATTGGGCGTTCTGATCGCCTACTTGCTAAGACACCAAGGAGTCAATAATGATATTTGGATGATTTATATAGTGCCGTTTTCGAGCAAAATCACCTCAAGGGCGCTGTAGCACTGATAATACCTAACACAGCGCCCTTAAGGTTTTAACTGGCGCTTAGTAGCGATTAGCTCTAAGGAGCAGAGGAGCAACGCACTCCCTAAATTTCTGCCAATCTAAAAATTCCCAAGCGTCGAAGAACATAGAAAATTTTCTACACACCTCATCACAAAAATCGATTCGGTTATATTTATATTTATTTATATTTATATATATATAATTTGTACATTTATTTATAACAATTACAGGTAATAAAGCCTAAGACGTTATAATTGTACCATTTATGCAGTGTATATGCAATGCCATAACATAACATAACATTATAACATAACACATAGATACAAATATATATATATATATAATGTATAGATATTTGTACCTATGTGTATATTTGTACCTATGTGGATATTTGTACCTATGTGTATGTATTTGTACCTACACAAAGGTCTATATAATGCGCACGTAACAAAATCAAAGAGTTTTGTACCTATATTCAGAGCAGTAGTTCGTTTTTCATATCGCTCAAAGAATTTCTACTGCGTTGTAAAATTGCCTTGTAAAATTATTACCGCTTGGGGAACGGCGTTCCAAATTTTTCCACCATATCAAAAGGAACAGATTGTTCGGTAGCATATTAAAAGGGGACGCATTTGTGTGATATTGTTGTCGACAATGTGTCTCTAATTTAACATGTACTCTTTTTATTGAATGTTTGGCTCAGCACACAGCAGAATGCATACACGTTGTGACAGGGCAATATGTCATTGGGATTCGTTTTTTGGATGCGACAGGAGGCAGGAAGAATTAAAAATGAGTTTGAATATTAACGAAGATTTTATAAAAAAAAAACAACGAAAGTAAGCCCATTTTATGTATTACAGTAGTTTTTAAAAGAAGTTTTATAGGTAATAAAGCAGATTGGTTGTGCGGGTGCGATAAACAACAGTTTTTTTGTTTACCATGCTTAGTGTTTGGATGGGGAATCAAAAAAAAGAAGTGCGAGATGTTCGAATTATAATATCTCAAGTATTTCAGTTCACAGATCAACTATCAGCAGCTAAGTTTCTCTATTGTGATAAGTTTCCTGAATGTAGAACAAATTTTCCTGAACTCGATTTCTGTGCCTGTATAAAAATGAAATATTTTGGATAAGTTTAAATTAAGGAATAAACTGTTTACAAATGCCGATGGGTCAATAACTTTTTTCGGACGCTCTTCCGAGTGTGTTAAATTGATAAAAAATGTGTATAATCCCTGTGACATCGGTAGAGAGCGAAAGGTATTTTTCAACGTTAAAAAGAATTAAAACTTTCTTAAGAAATACAATTAGTCAAGATAAATTCAATTCTTCGTCAGTGCTGAACATTGAAAAAGGCTTAATTCAATATATACCGGACTTCAACTCCAGGGTCACCGACGTTTTTTGACAGTTAAGAGAAAACAGAGGATCAACCTGATCTACAAATAGGAAGGATTTTTTAATAATAAAATTTATTTTTATTACAGTGCGTAGGTATATATTATGTTTAAGATTTTTATTTTATTCCGTTTGGCTCAGAGACGGACTAGGCCCTTCCTAGTTTATCAAAAAACAAATACAGTCGAACTTGGTTATAACGGTCACAGCTATAATGAGCAAATCATATTTTAGTTCAGGCTTATCTTCATATAATTTTTTGAATGTTATAACGAGGTCGATTTCCTGATATACCGAGCAAATAATTTTGTCAACACAATTTCTGAATACATGAATGGGTCGCTGGGTCTGAAAAGTAGTAAATTAAAATTATTCAAGAATTTTTCTCGAAGTAACAAACAAAGGAGAGGGAATTTCCTATCCCGTTAGGGACGGATTCATATTTTTTATGGCACTACCTATGTAAGATTGTCGGCTATGAAAACCATTTGCTATCCATCGGGCACAATGTAAAAATGTCATAAAATCTGAGAAATTTGAGCTTCGCAAATTTGTTCCCTTTTTACATCTTCTTTTGTATTACTCAATGTCAATATTGTTTCACTAACTAACTAACCATCACGCCGTTTCTCCGCAGGGGTAGGCAGAGAGGACGGACCGCCAAACAACTCGGTCTTGGCACACACTCCTTGCCTCATTCACATTCATACATCGTCTCATACATACTCTTCTATTATTCTGACTCTTGACATGGCCCGACTCGAGTATCTGATTCACTTGATCGTGCCATGTCTTCCTCGGGCGTCCCCGACTTCTGCTACCATTCGCATTTGCATCATATATCCTCCTTACACTCCTATCTTCGCTCATTCGCTCTACATGCCCAAACCATCTAAGCGTCCCTTTCTTAATCTTACTCATTATGCTTACATCAGCCTTGCACTCTTTGTGGATTTCCACATTCCTCACACGATCAAACATGGTTTTACCACACATACGCCTCAGGGATCTCATTTCAACAGCATTCAATCTACTTTCATCCTTTCTTTGCCAGTTCCATGCCTCACTTCCATACATCAAGGTAGGTACCAGCACTCCGTTGTGGACTGCTAACTTCGCTTCTTTGGACAATTTTTTGTTAGCGCCAACGGCGTTCAGTCCTCCATTAACGGAATTACCTGCATTTACCCTTCTTTCAATATCTCTGTCAGCCTTCCCATCTCTCGTAAACATACTTCCTAAATACACAAACTCATCCACCTGCTCCAAGTATTCCTCATTCACAACTATATTGCACACTGTTTTCGTACTCTCTCTTTCAAACACCATTACTTTAGACTTACTTACATTCATCATTAACTCATTCTTCATGCATACTTCGTTCATCCTAGACACGAGAGACTGTAGATCTTCTATACTATTAGCAATCAGCACCGCATCATCAGCATACAACAGGCAACATACTTTCAAATTATTCAAATTCGCTCCCAATCCAACCTCTTTCAATTCTTGCATGCAATTATCCATGTATAGATTGAATAACTACGGTGACATTACGCAGCCTTGTTTAACACCTTTTGTGATATCAAACCACCCCGTAAAATCACCGTTCACCCTAACACATGCAACGCTTCCCTCATACAGAGACGCAATTGCCTGAGTCAGATTTGTATTCACTCCATACTTGGACAACACCTTCCATAGCTTTTTCCTGTCGACTCGGTCGTATGCTTTTTGTAGATCTACAAAGGCACAGAAAAGTTTCTGGTTTTTAGCCAGAAACTTTTCAGTGAGCATACGCAATGAGAAGATCTGGTCCATGCACCCCCTTCCACTCATAAAAGCACCTTGCACATCCCATATTTTATCTTTTGTTTCCTTTCTTACTCTTTCAATCAAAATTCTACCATACAGCTTGCCAACTGAACTTAGCAGGCTAATAGCCCTATGATTCCCACATTCCATACGTGACCCTTTACCTTTGTATAATGGCATGATCACAGCCCTTCTCCAATCTAAAGGCGTATAACCTTCCTTTAAACATTGGTTAAAAAGATTGCACAACCATGTGAGAATTATACGGCTACCTCCTTTAAAATATTCAGCAGCAATATTGTCAAACCCTACAGCCTTACCATTCTTCATACATTTAATCGAACTTTCGATCTCATCCATGCTAATTTCGGTAACATTCACTCCATCGTCATTAATATCTGATTCGCCGCTGGAATCAATGTCACTCACTTCGCTTTCGAAGACTTCCTCGAAATAATTCATCCATCTCTCTTTTATTTTTTCCTCATTCGTCAACATTTTTCCATCTTTTGATTTTATCACTTTCATGCTTCCGTTTTCTGGGCCACTCCGGGACCTTTTGACTTCTTTCCAAAACAACTTAATGTTTTCTTGGAAATGGTTTGTCATTTTCATTCCTTCTTCCTCTTCCAGGCGTTTCTTTCGTTCTTTCACTCCAATTCTTACTTTTTTCTTACATTCCTTATATACTTCTTTCGCTCGATACTTCTCTTCGCTGGAAGCACTGCCAGCCGCAATCAGACATAACCATGCTTTCTTCTTCTCTGAGACCAGTGCTTTAATCTCATCATCCCACCATGCATCACCTTTCTTCCTACCTTGCGTACTTATTCCACAAACCTCCCTAGCAGATTCACAAAGACACACTTTTATGTGGTTCCATGTTTCGTCTATGCTTAGACCATCCATTCCCTTCGCATTCAATCTTATCTCTGCACAATTCACATACTTACTTCTCACATTATCGTTTTGTAGTTATGTATGTTAAATATGCTTATAAAGGTACCTAGTAACGAGTACCTATATCCCTGTATGGGATAAATTTATGCCCGTGATGCACAACTTTTTCAGCAGATTTGCCTATTTTTCAAACCTTACAAATGGATTATTTTTGTTTTCGTTGAGGGGCAGGTTGACAGCGAAATCTAAGATTAAAGGTTTCTGTTCAATTTTGTTCCGTTTGTTTGAAACTGGTTCTCCAAATTTGGTTCCATTTAGGAAATGCAGCGTAAATTAACCAAAACTCTATAAAAAAATGTTCTCAGCCAGGGTTTTCAAGAATTACCCCAAACATTTAGATATTTCTCTATGGTCAAGTGGGCCGTATGAAATTGACATGTGGGCTGCAAGAATGGGGCCGCGGGTTGTGCATCACCGGTTTGTGACAAATAAAATGTTTCAGCCGAAAACCAAAACAATCCCGCAGTGCGATTTTACAAGCGGTGGGTAGTAGGTACAGTACGCACAAACTAGTGATAAAAAGATACACAATTTAGTGATATTTTTCTTGGAAGCCTTGAACCAGGTGATGATAGTTGTAATGCGTTGATTGTATTGAAGAGGAAATTGAGAATCACAAAAGCAAAAAATCTATAAATATAAGGGTATTTTTTCAAATTTATTTTGTTAATAGGTAATACCTACTCGTATTTTGAAAATCTACTGCACATTTGCGAATATATTGATAGTAGAGGCATTTCGGTAGGTACATTTTAAAAAACCGATTTGGATATAATGATTAACGGCTATAAGGAGCAAATTTAGTTGTCCCCTCGTGCTCGTATGACTGTATACTCTTCTATTATCCCGACTCTTGGCATCATTCCGTGTGTTCCCGAGACATCCCTGATTTGTTTCATCCATTTACATCTCATATATTCTCCTGATTCATCATGTCCATCTACTTTACGAGTCCAAACTTACAAACATACTTTCTTCTCTTCATCTTATTCACTACAAATAATTATTCAGACGTACATACAAAATGACACTGTTCATCGATTCGGTAGCTTTTATCAAAAATGTGAGAGAGTTTGAAACATCAAAGGTTTTGAAAAAAGCTGACACAAAAAATGAAAAAGAAAATTGCAAGTAATAAACAAAATTATAGTGAAATACATTTCATGACCAAACAGAACATAATAATAGCACCACATGGTATCATAGTAACCTTGAACTTACAAAGGTAAAAGTGCTTTAAAAGCATAATATACTTAATAATGAATGCTAATTTAATAAATGTTATATAAAGCCAAACGGTCTGTTGAACCCTTATCATTGAACTTGTAAATTATTGTTTTATATAACAGATGTGGTAACACCAATAAATCTAACTAACCATCACACTGTTTCTACCACAGGGACAGGCCGCCAAACAATTCAGTCTTGACACACACCCCTTGCTCTATTCACATGCATACATTGACTCATACATACTCTTCTGTTATTCTGACTATGGCCCGTCTCAAATATTTGGTTCTGTCTTTGAGACTTTGTAAGATGGCGGACTTTGTTAACAATCTGGTTGATTTGACAAATATCGATCTGTCGCATTATGAAAATGTAAAAAAGCAGTGATGCCCATTTGCAGAACTATCATAACATTCATACTTACTCTTCTATTAGAATTAGAATTAGAAATTCTTCGCCCGACTCGAGTATCTGATTCACTTAATCGTGCCATGTCTTCCTCGGGCATCCCCGACTTCTGCTACCATTTGCATTATATACACTCCTTACACTCCTTTCTTCGCTCATTTGCTCTACATGCCCAAACCATCTTAATTCGGCGTAATTAATATAATAAAATACATTACAAAATCGGAGTTAATATATATTTTTCACTCGAGTTCTTTATTATGAAATACTTAATACTAATCACATTCCGTGAAATAAAAAAGAGAATATTGATACAAATGTAAAAGTGTTTCAATGGATTGCACAATAAAACATCATTACGTTACGTATACAATAACATAACCTAACCAAGAAATGTTTTAAACCGCATCTTTACAGTTAACTTAAAATTTGTCCAGCTTTTTCAGACATTTGTACGATAATTCTATTAACAAACCATGACGTTGGAGCAATTCACAACTCAGTACAATTTCTGGCAGACAATAGTTTCAAGGGGTTATTGACCCTAACGATGTGAAATCGTACACAAAGCATTACTGCTGTATTTGTTTCGTTTGCATCGTTTCATTATTTACCGTTATAATGAAATAGATTGAAGAGAATTTTACATCTTTGGCAATAATAATAATAGAAGCATTAATTTTCCCGCCTTTTAAAATAGACTACCGATGATCACTCCGTTTCTGCGCAGGGGTAGTCAGAGAGGATCAATGGCAGCATAACTCTGTCATGGCACACGCTCCTTAATTTATTAACATCCATACATTATGCTTTACATACTCTTCTGTTATTCTGACTTGATCGCGCCCTGTCTTCTACGGACGACCCTGACTTGTACCATTCACTTTTGCGTCATATAATCTCTTTACACTCCTTTTTTCATTGTCCGCTCTACCATCTAAGCATCTATTTCTCTTAGTGATTAAGCTACATCTATCTTAGTGATTACGCTAAATCAGCCTTGCATTTATTCTTTGTTGCAAGAAAAATTGTTATAAATAAACCAATTCATATTTTAGTATGTTTTTTGTTAGGTATATTATACGGTTTAGTATGTATTTGACATAGTTTCAACTATTATATTTACTACTAATCGGTTCATACTGCTTTGTTTGTTTTTTGATTTGAGAGAAAAATTTACATGTCATTTTGAATACATTAATATCACATTGGGTGATATAACCTGATAGGTGTTTTTGCACAGTAAAAAGTAGGTTAACCGTCTGCAAATAAAACTGTCCAATTACTCGTAGAAATGCAAAATGTGGTTCTACATTCACTTACTGATAAGGTCGAGATAATATCATAATAAATATCAGGCTAATTTTGAAAGCTTGAAATCAATCGATTGAAAGGTGTTTTTAGGGTTTTGGGAATGATCTATACGTGTGTTTGAAATTGAAACAAGGGCATAAATACCTTTTATGTCATTATTTGGCGACACAGGCTGTGATTTGGTGCCAGAAACACCGGACGTGTAATAACCCATGTTGGAGAGTTTTCTGTAGTCGTGGTTCACTCTTCGACGTTTCCCACTGTCGCCGGAATCCTTCTTGCTGTCTGTGTGGCTTTTTTCTCGTCTCGGGAGAGGCGAATCGTCCCGTTTACTCTCTGACGATGGAGGTGCCTCGGACGCCATTGTTTGCATCAGATCGTGACACATATTTTCCCGCTTCTTGCCGCACTCCTTGGGGAAATTGTGACGCAGGGAGGCGGCATTATAATTATTTGCACAATTCGCGGGTCTGGAATCGTCTTTCAGCGGCGAAGCACCGAAAACATTATTATTTTTCTTTTCTATCGGAGTCAACTCCTGTGACGCCATGTTGTTGAAATTTACTTTGAAATGTTGCCAGAGCGCTGAAAGTGTTGCCATTGCCGTAAGTACCAAGTTGGCAATATTTTGAGTAGGTACGGAACCTACGGAAGTTATGTTTTGATCAGATAGTATAGATTACTATTTATGATAGGAAAAGAAAAGCACAATTCTTAAAACTACAAATAGGTAGTAACCGTATATTGTATGGTTAACACTAAGGACGGGTTGTTTCGGAGAATTTGAACAATTCATCAAATTTCAACGTTCATTTTCGGGTTCTGTGAAAGACTTATTCAAGTTCTGTTTGTATATCATTGTAGGCTAGTTGCTTGACAAAACTGAAATAAAAACAGAACTTGAAAAATGCTTTCACAGAACTTGAAAATGAACGTTGAAATTTGATGAATTGTTCAGATTCTCCGAAACAACCCGTCCTAACTCTAATTGTGCGACCTAAATATAATTTTTTCGAAGAACAGTTCTTCTAAACGTGAAGCATAACGTCAAATCACCATTCTCGATTAATTTTTAATACGAATCGGCTTACAGTATGAATACCATAAAACATACTTTAGATAAATGAAAACTTTTCCTATCGGTTCATTCGAGTAGAATTAAAATAAAATTGTAAATTACTTTATAAAAAATATTGAAGAGTAAACCATTAAAGAATGTATTTTTTTATTAGAAATGTCGGAATGCATAAAAGAAACAACTTTAAAAAATACAGTATTAAGTCTCCGCTTATGGTTTTTATTTATTTTGTAAGAAAGAAAGAAATATAATCAAAGTAAACTGTCACAAATAATCTTAGCTATAATCCTGTATTTTTTAAAGTTGTTTCCTTTACGCGTTCATACATTTCTATTAAAAAAAAATAATTTTAATAGTTTACATTTATATTTTTAATTGAGTAATTTATTGTTTATTTGTATTCTACTCAAGCGAAACGATAGGAAAACCTTCAATTTATGTAAAGCATATTTTTGGTATTCATAATGTACACCAATTCGTTATAAAGATTAATTATAATAGTGATTTAGCATTTATTTAACTTAATTTCAATTTCAATTTGTAATATTTATACTTTTTTTGTAATATCTGCATTAACTGTAAAGCGCCTCTGAGGTGATATCTCACAAAAGCGGCGCTATACAAATCATCCAATAAATAATAAATAAATAAGTTTCGCCTTAAGACAGTAGTTATAGGTCTTATTCGTAAGTAACTAAAGGGTTTTCCAATAAGAGGTGTTATTTTGAATGGCCCGCTATTTCGGTTAAAATAGTTCATTATTTAGCATTAAACTTCGCCGTGAAAGTGATTGTTGTACATAATTTTCTTTGAAAATACATCATTATACTACCTTGCGCCCTTGAGGTGATTTTCTCAGGAAAACGGCGCTATACAAATAATCCAATAATAATAATTATTATTATATGACTATAAATACCTTAGCTTTAGAATGAAATAATCAGATCTCCAGTTTTTACATTCCTGTAAGCTTCCATACAAAATTAATATTGCAAGATGGCAGACATCGACCTTTTTTTGTAAGTCTCTAAGGACGGGTTGTTTCGGAGAATTTGAAGAATTCATCAAATTTCAACGTTCATTTTCGGGTTCTGTGAAAGACTTATTCAAGTTCTGTTTTTATATCATTGTAGTCTAGTTGCTTGACAAAACTGAAATAAAAACAGAACTTGAAAAAATCTTTCACAGAACTTGAAAATGAACGTTGAAATTTGATGAATTGTTCAGATTCTCCGAAACAACCCGTCCTAAGTATTACAATGGCATAGTATATTGTCCTCCACGCTAGGAGTTCACCTGTGTTGTGGAGGACTTTTTCAATTGTAAAGTTATATAATTCTAAAACAATACAGTGGAGTTGGTTACACAGAGAAACAATAAAAATTAAAATATAAAATCGATTTTTCCATAGTTATAACAGAAAAAAAAGTGAAATATAAAAAATTAAATATTAAAAGGATTGTAGCCAGTTCCACATGAATTTTTTGTATTCTGTAAGATTAGATGTTTTATATTGTGTTGTAAGTGAATTGTATAGTTTTATAGCCTGGAATCTTTAGTGTTTTGGATGTGTTGGTTTTTGGTATTAGTAGTTGGTGTGCATGTCTTGTTCTAGTATTGCGAGAAGTTTGTGAAGTTTTAAATGTGTTTAGGTTCTTGTAAAGGAAAGTAAGTATTTGTTTTGAATATAATTTTTGAATCTTCAACACTGGGAATTGTTTAAATATGGTTGAAGTGGGTGTTAGTATTGGTACTTTAAGTATTACTTTTATTAAGGTTTTCTGAGCTTTATACAGTGTGTCTATGTATTTTTTATTGGCATAGCCCCAGGCAATAATGCCGTATTCCATTATAGATTGTGCTATTGCGAGGTATATATTCTTTATATCAAATATGTTTAGTATATTTCTCACGTTTTTGAAAAAGTAAATCAACTTGTTTATCTTTCCTTTAACCGACTCAATATGTTTGTCCCATTTATTATTAAACTCAGGTTCTCATTTCTGCCATCACCCACATTGAGATTCGAAAAAAATCTAGTGCCCCCATATTTTTTTACTTATCTTTTTACATTACCATCTGTCGCGTCTCGGACCACGCCCGAGTATACTCGGGCGGCTATTATGTGAAATTAAAAAAAAAATATTATTTTATCACATTATGCACCACAACATCAATATTCAGTCCCATTTTGGGCCCGAAAAGGCTTTTATATGAGGATATATATTTTGAGTAAATAAAATTCATTGATAAAAAAAGGTGTTTTTTTTTTCATTTTTAATTTTTAAATGATTACTGAAGGGGTTAAAAACAGTTATTGCAAATATAATTTTTAAAAATGCATTATTCTATGGATAGGATAGATAAGGATTGACCCATGTCCCATTTCTGAGATCAAAGAATGTTTCAATAAATGGAAATATAAGTCATACTAAATCATATTTAAAAGTATCATTTATTAACATAAAATTTTATTTATACTGGAATCCATTAATCATATTCTAAAAATAGCCAAAATTAATAATTCATATTTCGCGCGGCTAACGTAACAATCGGTTTTACTTTAAAAATTATTTGTATTTTTTATTATATGACCGAGATAAAAGTGAAGTTTCAGTGTTCTTACAAATTCTCCAAACAAAACGAATGTGTTTTCGAAATATAGATTGGAGAAAAAAGTTAAGTAAAAATGTGGCTAGCGTTATTGACAACATTTTTCACGTTTTATATTAAAATTTTATTATTTAGAAAGAGTAATGTTTATTTTAAATGCATAAATGAAAGATAATTTTATCTAGTTTCTAAAACAGTATTTGTTTTAACGGAAAATTAAATAATAAGATGTATATAACGCATTTGAAATACACAGAAAATTGAACAAATGAGATAGGTACAGAAGGGTTAAAAGTGTCAGCAAGTAAAACTTGCAGCCGATTTCTCTTTTAATCGTGGTACACAACGTCTTTTTAGTCAGAAAATCTATGGAAAAGTATTATTCCATTATTAGTATAAATCAAAATAAACCACTCTATTATTAGTAATGGGATTAGTGTTTTACCTAATTTAAAAAATAACTAACAAAGTGGCGAATAGCCGAATTGGCGAATTAGGACGTAAAACAAACTACTATAAATCAATTCAGGTAGAGTCACAACGACAACGGATGTAATCACCCACTTTGAGATATAAAACATTCTTTCATTGAACTGGATCGGTTTCTTGTCATTTCTCGCCATTAGCAGCCGTGGCCGAGCGGTTAAGGCGTCTGACTAGAAATCAGATTCCCTCTGGGAGCGTAGGTTCGAATCCTACCGGCTGCGACATTTTTTATTATTTTTTACCGGCTGCGACATTTTTTTATTATTTTTTTACCGGCTGCGACATTTTTTTTATTATTTTTTACCGGCTGCGACATTTTTTTACTTAATTATTTTTTTATAAATATTTTTTTAATCTTTTCTAATAAGAACTAAATTTATTGACTGACCCGTTTTTTCATTGGCATTTCTTCGGTCTGTAAATTTGTTAGTAGACAGTTTCGAAAATCTTCTGCATCCACTTTATTATGCATGCAAGCCGTACTTTGACTATTACGACTGACTTTGACCAAACACCCTATAACATGGTCCAAACTCCCGCATAAATAAACCACTCACAACTCCAGCAATGACTTGGCAATATCAACAACTCTGGCCGCTAGAGGCGCTGCGTAGCATATTGACTTTTAATCCTTTTAATTGCGGCAAATTGAATTTATTATTTTGTATTTGGTGGTTAAGAGGATTTATATTTTTTATGGAGTAATTTATTTTTTTATTTGTATTCTACTCAAGCGAAACGATAGGAAAACCTTCAATGTATCTAAAGCATATTTTTTTGGTATTCATAATGTACACCAATTCGCTATAAAGATTAATCAAAATAGCGATTTGGCATTAAGCTTCGCCTTAATCAAATAGGTAGGTACCCAGGTATTTAAGTAGCTACTTATAAATATTATCATTTCGGAGGAAATTTTGGTTTCGATTTATTAAATACTAGTTGACGTGTAAAAGTTTTGGGGTAAAGTTTTTAGGTTATGAATTCTATAGTACCTGACAACTGGGTATATTTAAAGGTGGAAATAATATTATTCTAAAGAATTGAAAAAGTTACTTTTTATAAGTTTTTGTTTCACATGATCATGCCATGTCTTTCTTGGGAGACACCGACTACCACCATTCACTACCATATTGCCTTTAATTAGACTAACTAACTCATTCTAGTGCACAAATAGTGTCCAGCAGTTGTGGAGACTATAAGGCACAATCAAAGAAACATTCATTTTTATATATACACATAGACTAGCTGACGTGTACCAGGCGTTGTTCGACTTTTCTCTACTTTCTACAAATATAATATGCATGTATTATATACACAAACCTTCCGGAAGAAATTGTCTAAATGATAGTGAAAACTTTATCAAAATCAGTTGCGTAGTTCAAAATAACTAAGCGCCCAAACAGACGGACACAGACGGACGGGCGACTTTATTTTACAAGAAGAAACATACCTTTTTGAACGCGAGTTCTACTGTTCACAGTACTAGTTCAGAAGAAAGAACTTGATATGTATGTGTTATATTATGTAGAATTTACAATAGAAAAGTCCCGCTACAATCTACAAATAACAAGCAGCCGTGGCCGAGCGGTTAAGGCGTCTGACTAGAAATCAGATTCCCTCTGGGAGCGTAGGTTCGAATCCTACCGGCTGCGACATTCATTTTATTATTTTTTATACTGTTTTTAATGTTTTTCTCAGAATAAAGAACTGTATTAACTGAGCGTAGTGCTTTGGATTTCATCTATCTGTAAATTGGTTTGTGTGTTCCTTTCCCGGTCAATCCTGTCAAGGTGGTAGCCGTGTTGTATAGTACCGTTTTACTCCGCCAGAGTTCGCATGAGCGTTACCAGCTATCCAATCGAAATAATCAACGTTACACAAGGTTTACTGTTCACAGAATTACTATAATTGTGTATGATTTACAATAGACAAGTCCTGCTACAATCTACAAATAACAGCAGCCGTGGCCGAGCGGTTAAGGCGTCTGA
The DNA here is from genome assembly GCA_026573805.1 of Hesperophylax magnus. Lineage (NCBI taxonomy): Eukaryota > Metazoa > Arthropoda > Insecta > Trichoptera > Limnephilidae > Hesperophylax > Hesperophylax magnus. The sequence goes on from JAIUSX010000004.1 coordinate 12,623,258, forward strand.
CTAGAAATCAGATTCCCTCTGGGAGCGTAGGTTCGAATCCTACCGGCTGCGACATTCATTTTATTATTTTTTATACTATTTTTAATGTTTTTCTCAGAATAAAGAACTGTATTAACTGAGCGTAGTGCTTTGGATTTCGTCTGCCTGTAAATTGGTTTGTGTGTTCTTTGTCCGGTCAATCCTGTCAAGGTGGTAGCCGTGTTGGATAGTACCGTTTTACTCCGTCAGAGTTCGCATGAGCGTTACGAGCAAATAATCAACATTACTCGAGGTTTACGGTTTACAGAATTACTATAATTGTGTATGATTTACAATAGACAAGTTCCGCTACAATCTACAAATAACAAGCAGCCGTGGCCGAGCGGTTAAGGCGTCTGACTAGAAATCAGATTCCCTCTGGGAGCGTAGGTTCGAATCCTACCGGCTGCGACATTCATTTTATTATTTTTTATACTATTTTTAATGTTTTTCTCAGAATAAAGAACTGTATTAACTGAGCGTAGTGCTTTGGATTTCGTCTGCCTGTAAATTGGTTTGTGTGTTCTGTGTCCGGTCAATCCTGTCAAGGTGGTAGCCGTGTTGGATAGTACCGTTTTACTCCGTCAGAGTTCGCATGAGCGTTACGAGCAAATAATCAACATTACTCGAGGTTTACGGTTTACAGAATTACTATAATTGTGTATGATTTACAATAGACAAGTCCCGCCACAATCTAGAAATAACAAGCAGCCGTGGCCGAGCGGTTAAGGCGTCTGACTAGAAATCAGATTCCCTCTGGGAGCGTAGGTTCGAATCCTACCGGCTGCGACACTTTTTATTGCTTTTTATCCAGTTTTTTAATGTTTTTCTCAGACGAAATAACTTTATGTCATTATGTAAAATTTAAAATAGACTAGACTCGCTACATTCAGGGCTGACCCTCGGTCAAACGGCGCCGAGTAAAATGTTGGCGTCTCTCGTCAAAATCAGTAGACGCCTAGGTAGAGGATCACCGTAATCAATAATTTTCGGATGATTTGGATTATTCTGCATCGCCGTTTTAATGAAAAATAATCTCAAGGGTGATGTGTTCGGACTGCTGGATGTTAAGTATTATCAGCGCCTTGGCAATTCAGCCGGCCCTGGCTAAATTCTATAAAATAACAAGCAACCGTGGTCAACGACTGCCCGCTCCATTCATTCCCCGGCGGGATTGATGAGGTCTACATGGCGACGCCTGAGGCCCTAGACTGGCTCGCATACCTAGATGTCCCCCTCTTACCCCTCCACCATACGAAAAAAGAAGACAAGCAACCGTTGCGACCACAAATCATACCATGACTTTGAAAAGGTTTTCGACATTATTGATCACTTAGTTCTTCTAAGTAGGCTAAAAGAAATGTTTTTTTCTGATAATTTATTGAATGGTAACTATCTGAATGGAATAATTCGTATCCTACGTTGTGTTAAACTCCGGTACATATCCCACAAACTCGGGTGTACCACAGGGATTTAATTTAGAACCCTTATTATTTATTTTTTTTATAAACATTAGAAAAAATATCAATTGCGTTCGTTTTTTACTTTTTGTTGATGACATTATGAGAACAAGGTTATTGGAATACTGTAGATAATTTCATATTTACTGGAATATTGCTAAGAAACTCTATTTTAACTTCCAAACATGTTTACATTGAAAAGATCTGCAAATCAGCCACAATATGTTTGGATTTTGTCATACACAATTCATAGGAGTTGACAAACCTTGCAGTTACAAGATTGCTTTACTTTAGCTTAGTGCGTAAAGCATGATTGAAAGTGAAACTTGGTGTATGGGGGCCGGAGGTCACCGCCCATGTTGAAGACATATTTTTATGACACCTCTACATGAAATAGTTCGGTTTTTTTCTCATGGATATTTCCAACAGCGTTTGTCTCACTGATGAAAGGTATCTGCGACCTTCGTTCTACGAGGGATTTCGCATTACTGCATATTTCTTATAAACTCCTGAACGGCTAATTCCTGACATCCTGACTGAAATATAATTCTTTTTACAGGATAATTTTAAGCGAAGCCACCAACACAGACTACTGATTCTTCCCAGATGCAGAACTAACTTAACAAAAATACTGGTGCTCCTTGGAAGACTTTCTAGGTTAATTAACTACCTTGCTCGATGTGTGGATATTTTCTGCATGACTTGCAACAAGTTTAATCACGACCTAGCCTTTATGTTTTAACCATATTATGTACTTACCTGTAATTACTGAATTTACTTAAAATACTGTATTTTTTACAATTTTTATCGCACTTGTTGAATTTTTTAGGATTATTTAGTAAAATAGACAAGACCCACTGCAATCTACAAATAACAAGCAGCCGTGGCCGAGCGGTTAAGGCGTCTGACTAGAAATCAGATTCCCTCTGGGAGCGTAGGTTCGAATCCTACCGGCTGCGACATTTTTTATTATTTTTTAATGTTTTTTTCAGAAGAAAGAACTGTATTAAATAAGCGTAGTGCTTTGGATTTCATCTATCTGTAAATTGGTTTGTGTGTTCCTTTCCCGGTCAATCCTGTCAAGGTGGTAGCCGTGTTGTATAGTACCGTTTTACTCCGTCAGAGTTCGCATGAGCGTTACGAGCAAATAATCAACATTACTCGAGGTTTACGGTTCACAGAATTACTATAATTGTGTATGATTTACAATAGACAAGTTCCGCTACAATCTACAAATAACAAGCAGCCGTGGCCGAGCGGTTAAGGCGTCTGACTAGAAATCAGATTCCCTCTGGGAGCGTAGGTTCGAATCCTACCGGCTGCGACACTTTTTATTGCTTTTTATCCAGTTTTTTAATGTTTTTCTCAGAAGAAAGAAACTTATTAACTGAGCGTAGTGCTTTGGATTTCGTCTGTCTGTAAATTGGTTTGTGTGTTCTGTGTCCGGTCAATTCTGTCAAGATGGTAGCCGTATTGGATATTACCGTTTTACTCCGCCAGAGTTCGCATGAGCGTTGCGAGCTATCCAATCGAAATAATCAACATTACACAAGGTTTACTGTCCGCAGAAGTAAGTTTTTATGTTGTAAAAAATCACGGGATGTACCTAACTGGACTTACCAAGATGAAAACTGACAAATTTTGTTTACACAGAACACAGCGTAAAAATAATCGTCTGGAAAAATAAGATATTACAGAAGTAGGTACACACTGCATACGTTCGAAATTGAAAAGATTATTTTAACATTTTTTTACACCAGTTCCAATTTTGTAAATGTCGTAGGTACCTACGCACAAAGCAATTTGAAGAACGGATGCTATAGAGATAAATCAGGTACCAAAATAATTTATTTTAATAATTATACATTGCTCTATTTTTGAAATGCGCATTTCTTTTGTTCAAATTTTTGATAGATCTAAATCTATATTCGTCTTTGAAAAGGCGAAAGTTCACTTTTTACCCTCTATACTATTATATTTTTACGAATAACGATTTCATGGTTAAAATCATTTTCAAAGCCCGCCAAAACGATCGAATTCTGGCGGGGTACGCGTGACATCACACATACTCAGTAAAATCAACAAATCCCAATTGAAATATTTAGCCAGATTTCCAACAAACATATATATTAAATAAAATATGAATGTACCAGGCGCGGTCCGTCCATACATGCTGTGGATGCTCCGCATCCCTTGCATTTTAGAGTAAAAAGATTTGGACTTCTAGCCGTAAACAGCAATATAAATATTTTAATATTTCTACAGCGACCTTAATGTGATTTTTTTTACAAAAACGGCGCTGTTAAAAATCATACAAATATTATTATTATTTTATTTTTTTATTTGGTACAATATTTTTTACATTTCAAAGTTTTCCAGTAATGTTGGCCTCACTGGGTTGCTTGCCCGTGCTGAGGCCTTCATTTTATAATATGAAAATATAATCTACATCAGAGGTTCCCAAAGTGGTCTATATCAACCCCCAGGGGTCGATATCGGCATGCTGGGGGTCTATGTCAGCGAGAAAAAAATTTAGGGGTCCACGATATTCAAATGGGGGTACATACGAGCGGACCCCCATTTACCTCAAGTCAACATTTAGGAGTTCCGTAAATGACACAATAGACCTAACACAAATATAATAGACTGAGAAATTACTTATTTGATATTTGTATTTTTATATATCGTAAAGTTGTTAATTGAGGTACATAAATAGAGTCTACATTCCTTTTCTCGTCAGAATTAATATATTTAAGCAAAACATTGCACATTGGAAGCTGGGAATTTTCCTAGTTCCCCAACTCCCCAAAAGTACGAGTATAAACATTTGATGTCCAGCATCCCTCTCACAAAAAGTCACCGACCACCACTGATATGTGTGTATGTGTGTTTGTGGGTAATATAATATTTGAATTGCACTTTTGTTTTCTGTTTGACGGCAGACGAAATAAATGTCGGTCCTACCTAATTGGGATTTGGCTCAGTTCTTAGCGTGGTTGACTCCAGTCCCCCAGGAGGAATGTTTAATCCTCAGACAAACCAACTTTTTTAATGTTTTTACGTAGCCGTTTGACGTTTAGGAATGTCAATCCATAACCAAAGTCCGTCAGTGTTGCCATCATATAACCATTTCTTAGTTGTGTCAGTATCGGTTTGGCTATCGACAGCGCAACCGTGCTCGGGATATTGATATGAAAATAATTGGAAGTGGAACCTATCGATCTGATATTGTTATGTTATTAACTAGATCACATGCAAATGTAGTTGATTATCTTTTAAAGAATAAATAAAATAATTCATTGTCATTGTTTGCTGCACGTTAAATTTAACACATGTTTTAAACAACCACTAATGTAGGGTGAATGATTGTTTATCAGTTATGCTAAATTTAAAACACGTTTATTAGTAAGGGATTAGGTGCGTATCGCACTGGTAGAGACCAATATATATATTCATAATCGAAACGGTGCTTGAAATGGCTTTAGCCGTGTTTATTGACCAGATTGGTCGATCAGATCAGATAGTCGACCTCTGTGGTCGAGGAGTAAGGCTCTCGTTCAAATCCCGGCGCGCGCAAGTAAATTTTATTTGATTAATTCGTGTTATTTCACAATTTATTTAAATAAAATAATATACAGTATACTTGAGTAAGTTCCAGAGTGAAAGATACTCTTAGTATTGCCCTGGTGTAAGACCACCATTAAGAATATTGAAATGTTGCTTGAAGTAGCTTTAGCCGTGTTTGGTGACCAGATCTGAATAGTCAGGTTCTCCCTCACCTTCCTCTTGCACATCTCTTTCCCCTATTCACTACCTTCAGCCTCACAACATACCCCAATTTGGGATGCCATAGTCTCACTAGTTCCAGACTGTCGGGAGCAGTTGGGACTATTGCGCGGTATTCACTTAAAAAAATAAGGATTTGTATAGCTAGGAGTTTACAAATTTTCTTCTTCCCTCTTTCCCTCCACTCCTCACTCTCTTCATCCTCACAAAATATCCATATTTAGGATGCTATAAACCGACTGGTTCCGGACAGTTTCTTGTGCAACAAAAAAAAACTAAGTTTATTTTTGGCATTATCTTTATTCATTTACAGCCATCGAAATCAATAACAAAGTAAAATAAATAATAATAATAGGATTAATAATAAAATTTTAACAAAAACACGTGCCTGTCAAAATAGCATTTTTCAGTGGCGTGATGACTAATCGAGCCGAATGGGTAACCGCCACAGACATATGAATATTAAGACGAGAAGTTAAGGACGAGGGGTTAAAACAAGAGTTGCGGGACGCAGAGAGGAAAGCTGACTGTGATTCGTCAATAAATCAATCTGAGAGTAAATAGGCATCTCGCATTATAATATCACCATTTAGTTCTTAAAAGTAAAATCTGCTGTTGAATGAATAGACATTTTTACATGGGAGCGCAAATTACTCGCCACGTTATGAACAAATTTGCGAAGTCCAAATTCGGCAAAATAAATTTCTTCTATTTTCAGAGTCGAATATTTCGTTTATGTATTTAGTTAAGACACTTTTATAAATGTTCATAATTTACTTCCCAGCAACCAACCAGCTTTGTGTCGCGTCCAGACGTATCTCAATGTGATAGTATATGTTTCTACAACTGATCCATATTATACGATGTGAATATGCTTAAAATAAAGTAAAATAATGCTTATATATGGAATGTAATGCGACAATTGGGTTTATTCTCTTTTTCACATCTATTTTTACAAGTTTTCATAGCACAAGTCACCATTTTGCCGTGTTATTTCGTAAAATGAACCAATGATGCCTCGACCATAGTTCGCACAAGAATGATGACGTCACGTTTTCTAAATTCACTTGAGGCCATACGCGAGCCCAGCCGGCTCCAATGGAACCGGTATGGGGAGTGGGGAATAATACGCTTTTAATCACTTTTTTTTTTTTTTTTTTTTATATTAACTCCACACAGGAGGCCCTGAAGAAAATAATTTCCCTCAGGGCCTATGTCATCTTTGGGGATGCTGTGTGGAGGGTCTTTTTGTGGAGAGGAAGGAGTGAACATGGGTCTTGAAGAGTCCCATGTTGTAGGAGGGAGGAAACACAGAGGCCGGCAGTTCGTTCCACAGCCGAGCTGTTGAACACCGCCTCCAAACATGCGACACATACGCGAGAAGATCACCGCACGAGCGGTTCCGCCGGAATCCGTATTGACGGTCGTTGATAATTTTGTTCTTCTCGAGGTATGTGAGCAGTTTGTCGTTGATCACACGTTCCATCACTTTGGACAGAACTGATGTGATCGCTATGGGGCGGTAGTTGGCCGGGTTGGAGCGGTCACCTTTCTTAGGAATAGGGTGAATGACCGCTTTTTTCCAACCAGAGGGCACAGTGCCACACTTCAGGGACATTTTGAAGAGCTTTGTCAAAACTGGAACTATTTCCGCAGCACACCTCTGCAATACCAGGGCAGGTATTCCATCAGGTCCACTAGCTTTGTTAACATCGAGCCCCCGTACAACGTGGAGTACATCCCGATGCCGGATCCTCAGCTTTTTCATATAGAAGCCGCAGTGAGGAACCGACGGCGGAACAGCACCTCCGTCATCGAGGGTCGAGTTTTCCGCAAACATTTTCCCTAATAAGTTAGCCTTTTCGGTGGCGGTGTTTGCTAGTGAGCCGTCAGGTCTGGTAAGAGGTGGAAAACTGGGTTTGCAAAAATTCCGACCTATTGAGCCTGCAAGGGACCAGAATGCTCTGCTGCCATGCGGGCAGGCAGCCAGCTTTTTGCTGATCTGCAGGTCGTGTTCGAATTTTGACCTATTAATGATTCTCTTGCATTCCTTTGCCGATTTGTTGTATGCTGATCTGCTTTCGGGCGTTCGAGATGTGTTGTAGGCTCGGTAAGCCGCGTTTTTTTGTCGAACTGCTTCGGAGCATTGTCGACTGAACCACGGCTTTGAGCCCACACCAGTTTCTTTAGTAGTCGATTGTATGAAGCCATCCATCGCCGATTTGATGACTTCACCAATCTCCTGGGCACATCTTGAAGGGTCCGAAGTCCGAAAACAAACAGCTGTTAACAGTTACTTAAAAATTAGAATGTTTGAAAAGATTCGAAATATTAATTTAATATAATATTAACTTAAAATAATTCTTGGCCATCCTGATACGTATGTCTTAGCAATATTGAAATAAATATTCACATTTCCAATATTTGAATATGCCATGGTACGTATTACTTTAATACATTTAAAAATAAAATAATTGCTTGTGGTAAAATTAGGCGTACGTGTTGACTGAAGAACGAGATGCAAGCAGAACATAAGAGCATGGTAGAAGAACTCGGGGACGCCGAAGGCATGGCACGATCAAGTGAAATAAATACTTATGTAAAGTAAAATACTAAACTTTACTACGAACAATTCATTCCTACAGGGTTTTCCAATAAGAGATGTTATTTTGATATTCAATCGTAAAAGATCAATGGTTTCGTTGCTTGTGTGGCACGTAGCGCCGTCTTGTTGAAAGTAAACGTTGTCCATATCAATACCATCCAATTCCGGCCATAAAAAATCATTAATCATCTCTCGATAGCGCAATCCATTCACCGTAACTGTTGCTCCAGCCTCATTTTCTAAAAAGTAAAGTCCTATGACTCCGCCGGACCATAAACCGCACAAAACAGTCACACGTTGAGGATAGAGAGGCTTTTCAACAAAAACTCTTGAGTTTTCCGAGCCCCAGATGCGACAATCTTGCTTGTTGACGAAGTCACCGAGGTGGAAATGGGCCTCATCACTCAAGATGATTTGCATTTGATTCACTCAAGTGAATTTTAATAATTTCAATGCGTTGTTGAAGCGTGTATCATTCTATTTTTATCAATGGCGTAGTTACTACTTGTCAAATGTCAAAAAATGACAGCTTCAAAAGTAACATCTACTGAAATAGCGGGCTATTCAAAATAACACCTCTTATTGGAAAACCCTGTATTTTATTAAAGGTATAATATTTTTTGCAACGTTCATCATTGTTTCAGAGTTAGTCCTATGTTTTTATTTTCTGGTATTATTTCCAGATCGTTCAAAATGTCCCTGCCAAAAAATTATTTTTCTAGAATACATTATGTTTTGCTCGGGGGTTCGTAATATTCTCAGCACACCACTGACGCCAATCGTCATAATTTATAGCTGAACAACAACATTATATAATTCAGCCGATCAACAAGAACAAGCAAGTAGGTTGGGATCGACCATGACCTTGAAATAAGCGCGAAAATTTTCTTCCGTTCCCCGGCCCCGCCGTTTCCGCCATTTTCGCTTTTATTAATTTTATTTAATAATTATGTAATTTGAATTTCGTCTGTCTGCAAATTTATTAGTAGGTTACGTTTCAAGGTGGTGGCTGTTTTGATGGTTTGTGAAAAATCGTGTTTATATTTGGACTTTATTACGAGCATTTTTTTTCAATATTATGGTAGCTACCTATCACCTACCTGCCTGACGTAACGTTTCTTTGGACAAATTGTATGATTCCTTATTTGAAAAAAAAATGTAACGTAAAATATTTTGTCTGTGGAAATTTTGGGTTTATTTGATGAGAAAAATTATTAACATATATTTTTGGACTTGAGGTCTACTAACCGTTCATAGAACTACGATGTAGAATATTTTATATAATATTCTTTTTCTCTAAATAGTTTAAAATAATGTCACTATCTGTTTGTGCGCTTAGTTCTTCTATACTACGTAACGGATTTTGATAGTGAAATTACAATAACTAGTGAATTACAATAACTAGTAAATTACAATAACTAGTAAATTACAATATCTAGTCAATTACAATAACTAGTAAATTACAATAACTAGTAAATTACAATAACTAGGTAATTACAATAACTAGGTAATTACAATAACTAGTAAATTACAATAACTAGTAAATTACAATAACTAGTAAATTACAATAACTAGGTAATTACAATAACTAGTAAATTACAATAACTAGGTAATTACAATAACTAGTAAATTACAATAACTAGGTAATTACAATAACTAGTAAATTACAATAACTAGTAAATTACAATAACCAGTTAATTACAATAACTAGTAAATTACAATAACTAGTAAATTACAATAACTAGTAAATTACAATGGTTAATTATTTGCGAATATGACCGGCCAGGACATTGATGGTTCCGTTATACATACTGTACTCTATTTAGATGTCGACAGATATGCAAACTTACAAAGTACTTATGCATTAACTTATTAATCCCAATTACATACACACTTGCAGACAAGTAGTGTCTACAAAGCCCTTTTCAAGCAAATATCATTAGTTTCAATTCAATTGAATGATGATCAGTCATGACTTTGACTGCTTCCGATTTACATCCATTTGTCAGTATATCTCTAAAGAGTCTAAAGACTTGTAAACTCGCCCAGTTGCTAACGAATCCTAATTTATTAATATCACAATAAGGGACATAGGCTGGGTAGGTAAATAGCCCTTACCCAGCATGTAATTTGAACAATGACCGGCCGTGACCTAGATATGTTACAACCTTAGATAAATTTATAGAGAAGATACTGAGACAACGCGCCTGGTTTACTACTAACTGTGTCCAGTGGACTTACTTCAGCGGCCCTTAGATATTCTGTGAATTGCTATGCTTTTATTAAGCGGTGCTACATTTTCTGTTCGATTAGTATGAACATATCTTATCATTTTGTTCGATTAATATGAATTATTTTGTCTTTTTATTATGTCTTTTGTTTCAACCTAGGTACCTACTACCTATAGCTTATTTAGCTTTCGGCAGACTTGAAAATTAACCTGTTGCGAACTAAGTTAAGACGAGATAAGACACACACACATAGGGGTTTGCTCGACGCTCACATTTTAATTATTTCTGACGGACGTATTACTAAAATCTCAAAGGTTTCTTGAGGGATCCCTACGGATGTAAGTTATTTATATTTAAGATTAACAAAAACAGAACCTTAACATTAAAACATTTTATTTAAAACGGTTTGAAAATTTTATAAAACGTGTTTAACAATAAAATTTGCGATAAGTACCAGATTTTCTTTTTTTATACGATGAATTAGTAACTTCCCGAGGGATCCCTCTGGAAACTTTTGAGTTTTTAGTAATACCTTCATCAGAAATAATTCAAATAAACACCATGTTAATAAGTAAAGTCGACTGTAGGTCAGTACATTACGCCGGTCCGCGCGTGGAATATTGTTTTTACACGACTTCATCACATATGTCGTTAAGATTCCCACTTTATTTTAGAGATTTGATTTGATAGGGCAAATTCAACCGCAGGTCTGTCCAATATACCAGGGCCGCGCGTCGCATATTTTTATGCACGGCTGCTTCACTTACGTCGTTAAGATTTTGGCTTATTTTAGGGTATTGTCGCGTTTTGCAGGAAATCACATTTATTTGCGTGTAAGTGTGGTAATGCGTCAACAAAGCCCCTCCCCAACAAGTAGCAGTAGTTGAAAGTATCGACATTAAAATCGATAGACCAGCCCATAGAGAAAGGGGAACAAACTAAGTTGTGAGAGCAGGGAGGCAGCGTGACCATCTCCCTCCCTGTGATTTGTCAATAAATGAATCTGAAATTATACAGGCAACTCGCATTGTAATATCACTATTTAGTCGAAAATAAAATCTGCATATGAATTATTAGTCCTTTTTACAATGGAGCGCAAATAGGCTGCGTAAAAAGCCTAAATAAATAAAAATAATAATAATATTTGGCTGACTTGTATACGACCGTTTTTGTGCAAAATAACCTCAAGGGCGCTGTACAAATTTATAATTCTTTTCTACAGTGATCTATGTTATTACTAACTATTTATGGGTATAATTATACAGTACAATACTTCCCTGATAGGTCACTTAAGATTAGCACTTAATTAACATTAACTAATTGTTTATTAGCGAAATTTAGATACAGGATTTAGGACATAATTGGAAAATTGAATATAACTGGACTTTATCCTAGGAATGGTATATTTTGGTCAACATTAACTAATTGTTTGTTAGCGAAATTTAGATACAGGATTTAGGACAAAATTGCATATAGCTGGACTTTCTCCCAGGAATGGTATATTTAATTTAAGGGTATGACAGCTTAAAAAGGTAAGTTTTCAGTTTAGACCTGAATTCTGTTGGACTTGTTATGGATCTTAGTTTTTATTTATTTATGTCTCTACTTGAATACACATTTTACAAATAAATACAGTGGTTTATATTGTAGTACAGAGAAAAAAGTACAGAAAAAAGGTATAAAAAATATAAAAAAATATAAAAAATAAAGAACATAGGTTGATATTTGTAAAACTGTGTGTGGGTGATATTGAATGTTACGTGAACACCTCACTAGGAGAACCTGTGCTGAGGTGTTTACGTGTTTGTGATTAAGTGTGACAGGTATTTATGTGTTGTAGTAGAAAGTTTTTTTTTTTTTGTTTTTTTTTTCACAGACATATATTGAAACATGAAAACACACATTTATATGTGCGTGTATTTATTTTTGGATAATTCTTGAAGAACGTGTATAATATTTAATTTTACTTATCATATTTTGGTTATGTTTGGTTTGGAATTATAAGCTTTTGAATAAAGTGAATATCTTGATTTTTTATCCAGGCTACGATATGTTTTTTGAGAAAGTTTGTAGGTGTATTTGTAGTCATTAGTTGTTTCAAAGTAATGGGCATACTGTTAAAAAGTTTGGTTGCGTAGTATTGAAAGTGTCTTTGTCCGTGTGTGGTGTGTGTTATCGGAATGTTCAGTGTTTTATTTGTTGATGACCTGGTTTTTATTATGGCTTTTGGTTGATTTGTAATATGAAGATTCGTAATTTGTAATATGAAGTTCCGGAGGGAGTTTATTCCAAGACTTCAGCCCAGATACTCCGAAAGCGCGATCACCAAACTTAGTATTTGGCTTGCGCTTAGGTTCCATCAGTCTGCCTACAGCTGCTGACGTTGCTGATGATCATGTATAATTTAATCATCTCACTCATTTTAGCGTCGCTACGCAACCCGATTTATACACGGTTTTGTTAAAAACGAACATTCAGACCCTGCGCAGAAAAGTCAAGCAACGGACTGCGCTTCGAACTATTTGCCTTACTTTACAGTACGGTACGGTTATTTCAATGAGCGAACTTCGTGGTATATTCAAAGCACTCTCCACTCGTCGAAATGATAACCGGATTTTATGTTCGCGCAAGTCTATTATTTCGAATGTCTATGGTTAAAAGTCATTTGGACAACGGCCAGCCATGACCTAGAACCTAGACCCTAAACATCAGATCTACCTATTTCTACTCTCTTCCGCTTATTTTCCAGTCATAGATTATACAAGTTTTGTGAACTTTTCTCTCATTTAATAAATCAATACCAGATTAATAAATACCTGCTTAAATACGTACCTACTTAACCATATATTTTACGTAACATTTTTAATACAATTTCAAATAAGGAATTATAAAATTTATCCAAGGAAACGTCACTCAATGACAATTCTTTTTTTAAACTTTCTACAGGCAGGTAGGTACCACAATATTATGCAACTCATTCAAAGTTAGTAATATAGTCAAAATAACGCTTGTTTGAATAATAAAGTGAATACAGCAGATACAGAGAACGTACAAACAAATTTACAACAGATAAAATGGCAAACAGTAGAGTAAACAGGACGTCACTACGCTCAGTTAAATATATGTGGACACTTACGGTCGAAACTATTATTCAAAGTAATGTCAGATAATAATAATATTTGGCTTATTTATATAGCGTCGTTTTCGTGAAAAATCGCCTCAACAAATGTACTTATTAGATAATAAATGCAACTGACTTACAACCAGGATTCATAATAACTACAGGGTTTTCCAATAAGAGATGTTATTTTGATATTTCCCCGTAAAAGATCAATGGTTTCGTTGCTTGTGTGGCACGTAGAGCCGTATTGTTGAAAGTAAACGTTGTCCAGATCAATGCCATCCAATTCCGGCCATAAAAAATCATTAATCATCTCTCGATAGCGCAATCCATTCACCGTAACTGTTGCTCCAGCCTCATTTTCGAAAAAGTAAGGTCCAATGACTCCGCCGGACCATAAACCGCACCAAACAGTCACAAGTTGAGGATATAGAGGCTTTTCAACAATAATTCTTGGGTTTTCCGAGCCCCAGATGCGACAATTTTGCTTGTTGACGAAGCCACCGAGGTGGAAATGGGCCTCATCACTCAAGATGATTTTTCGATGGAATTCCGGATCATTTTCACGCATTTCAAGGACCCAATCAGCAAAGACACGACGTTGTTGATGATCAGCCACCTTGAGTTCTTGTGTTAACTGAACTTTATAAGCCTTAAGACACAAATCTTTATGCAAAATACGGTGTAATGACGTTTGTGGAATGCCTAATTCCAAAGAACGACGAGGAATGGACAAACCTCGGTTTTCTTCAACACTTTCGGCTACAGCAGCAATATTCTCGGCTGTTCTTGAGCGACGTGCACGGGTTTTATTCTTTCATCACTAAGTAGTCCCAACAGCTCGAATTTTTCCACCAATTTCTGTATCAAAAAGGTTCGAGTTGTACGAACCGTCTCTGCCAAATTTTCACCATTTTTATAGTGAATTTTAATAATTTCAATGCGTTGTTGAAGCGTGTATCGTTCCATTTTTGTTAATGGCGTAGTTTCTACTTGTCAAATGTCAAAAAATGATAGCTTTAAAAGTAACATCTACCAAAATAGCGGGCTATTCAAAATAACACCTCTTATTGGAAAACCCTGTACTTACTTACGAATAAATCACTATTTTGATTAATCTTTATAACGAATTGGTGTACATTATGAATACCAAAAAATATGCTTTAGATAAATTGAAGGTTTTCCTATCGTTTCGCTTGAGTAGAATACAAATAAAATAATAAATTAGTCAATAAAAAATATAAATGTAAACTACTAAAAAAAATATTTTTTCAATAGAAATATATGAACGCGTAAAGGAAACAACTTTAAAAGATACAGTATTATAGCTAAGATTATCTGTGACAGTTTCACTTGATTAACTTTTTTACTTTCTTATAAATTTATTTACAAAATAAATAAAAACCAGTTTTGTGCTTAAAATCGAACGTTTCTAGACTCCGTTTGTCAAGCGATTTTAATGCCTATTACCTACAATATAAAGTATACCCAGATTATACACATTTAAAATAAAAAGCTGGATACTTAATATAGGGAGATCTGAAATAGAAAATATACTGATATCAAACACAGACTAAAACCGAATCTACTAAACTAAACTATACAAAAAAACACCATCTTACTTATTTAAAAATTATTTAAAAAAAAAATTATACTACATGATATATGTTTATAATTAAATTCATATGTTACTTTGTTGTAATATTAATTTCTTATAGTTAAATTATAATATGTACATGACATCCTCAGCACGGGAGATCCCAGAGAGGATATCATTATCTCTATATGTTACTAAGAAAAGAAGACAATAAATCCTTATTATTATTATGTATGGCTTGTAGCTTCCTCTTAAAAATCTCATAAAATTATTCGTAATCCTGTTAAAATCGGGACTGCAGGCTCGTAATAAATGAATTGACAGATTTCCTAATTTATTTATTTGTAAGAAACAAACAGCTTTTATACAATATATAATGATAAATATTCAAGTGAGCTGAAGTCAAGCCCCAGAAGCTTCTTATGCTAAAGTTCATTGGAAGTTTTAGTATCTTAATTTTGGGTTATAGGAAGGGGAGAGGAAGAGGAATATAGGAATAGGATAGGAGATGCTCCCGATACATTCCATACTCTCATATTAATAATAGAAAAGTATAAGTAAAATACGAATGTGTTATAGCGATCTAGGAACACGTGTTTATAAAAATTCTATTTTTTTCGCAGTTCTTTATTATATAATAACATGATAAACGCAGCTAAATGCACACCTGTTCCGATATATTATGAAAATAATAATAGTTTATTAGGAAATGGCTCGCTGTCACCTTTTTAAACAGGATTTTAATGTTAATTTTTTTTATGACAAACTAATGTTTATAAGACAAGGTTTTTATGCAAAGCACAAAGGATAATAAATTATTATAAGCAATGATTAGTCGCCTGTAATATCAATCCAAATTGAAAATATCTTAAAAAATTGGTTGTTTACAAGCGGAAAAAAATATCATAAGCAGTAATTGTTGATTGAAGTACTATTACATATTGAATTATTTGGCGGGTTGCAAATAAGCCGACGTGGCTCAGTGGTTCAGAGCGTTTGACCGGACATCAGAAGATACGGGTTCAATTCCCGTCGGCGGCATTTATTTTTACTCGGGAGATATTTTCAATTTGTATTGATAGGTGACCGGATAAATCATCAAAATGATAATTCATCACATCTTTAAAAAGTTATATAAAGTCATGGAAAGTGATGAAACAAAAATTTTATTAACTGTGTTAAGTAGGTTAGGTTAGGTTTAAAAAAAAATTTCATCGTTTTTAATGACTTTATATCACTTTTTAAAGGTGTCTTGAATTTTCATTGTGTTGAGTTATCATGGAACCGTATTGATATTACAGGCGACTAATTATTGCTTATAATAATTTATTAGGATTTTAATATCAGCAATTCTCATTTTTATCCGCTTGGAGGGCTTTTTGAGGAAATGAAGGAGAGAAAGGAATCTGGGAAGGAAAGGGGTATGGGGTGTAGTACTTTGGGGGTCATTGTGTCCAGGAGTAATGAACGTTTGAGTTCATCCCTCCCACCGCATAACAAGGCGATGACAGTTTCTCCAAATCCGGCCCGCTAAGCAGAAGGTGGGCAGATGCTTCGACACATTTCAGAACACCTTCGTAACCTTCACTTGCTCAAGTGCCCTGAAAGAATCCAGTACAAATTGTGCTGGATGGTGTTTAAATCCATCAATGAAATGGCCCCACCCTACATCTCTGAGCTATGCGTCCCGGAAAACACTGGTCTGAGGCAGTCAACTCTTAGATCAGCAACATCATCAGCTGTAGGCAGACTGATGGAACCTAAGCGCAAGCCAAATACTAAGTTTGGTGATCGCGCTTTCGGAGCATCTGGGTCGAAGGCTTGGAATAAACTTCCTCAGGAACTAAGATCCATAACAAGTTCAACAGAATTCAGGTCTAAACTAAAAACTTACCTTTTTAAGCTGTCATACCCTTAAATTAAATATACCATTCCTGAGAGAAAGTCCAGTTATAACCAATTATGTCCTAAATCCTGTATCTAAATAATTTCAAGTGACCTACCAGGTAAATATTGTACTGTACATTATCTCCATATATAGTTAATAATAACTCGGAAAAGTTGAAAAGATCAAATATTTAAGTATTATTATTGATACAATATTAAATTAGCAGTCACAAATTAATAATACCGTCTGTAAATTAAGATATCTTACATACAGATTTTACAGACTAAAAGAAGTGCTAAAAAACTGAAAATTATTTATTTTTCTTTGGTGCAATCTTCACTCATATACGGAATAATAGGATGGGGCGGTGCGCTTCATGCACATATAAAACCTTTACAAATAACTCAAAATTATATCATCAAAGTTATGTATATTCGGAAAAGAACATTTTCAACAGATCAGTTATACGAAGAATCTAAACTATTCTGTCTCCGTAAATATTTCCTCTATTTATTTTGCAAACTGTGAAATACATCTTTAAAAACAAAAATAAATGAAAACAGAATCAACATTAGAAATAATACTGTATTTTATACTCCCCAAAACAAATGCAAACACACTGCAGTTTCATTGGACCTCGTACTTTCAATCTTTTACCGAAAAATATTCAAGTGATTACTAAACTTCCTCAATATTTAAAAGAGTTAAAATTATAGCTTTTCGATACAGCAGTTGAAATTTTTTTATTTAATGTGTATCAATTTATGTTTCTCATAAAATATTCACCATATATTACACTTAACACTTATAACTTCACTATACACTATTGTAAACACTTATTATACAAACCACTTAGACAAAATGTAATCTTGTTTTTGTTTTATATGCCCACAGTTTGTTTATTTCTAGGTACAATAATATAATAACTTAAATATATTACCCACGAACAGGCTGCGAATTAGTGAGTTCCCATTATTCGTATTGATTTATATAATATTGTATGTAATTAATGTAAAAATTGGAAAAAATAAAGCAATTAAAAAATAATAAAAACATAACGTGGATCATTGTAGAAATGTATTATATGTTTGTACAGCGCCCTGGTGATTTTGCACAAAAATCATCCAAATATTATTATTATGCTTCCGCGGCCAAGACCTTGACAATCCTCACCTCAATGCATGATGTAGGCATTTTATCTACTGTCCACTACTTGTTTAGTTGTGGACCGAACCAATGAACTGTTCATTTAGTTAGTCGATCCCAATTCACATAGAAGCTTGTGGAATAGCATCATGCCCGCATCCAATGGTAGCGATGATTTAAAGTCATTTGGACAATGAACAGTCGTGACTTTGGATACTTATGGTTTACAATTCAATACCTATTCTGCTATAGACGGGCTCACTGGTCGAGGGGTAATGCTGTCCACTAGCAATCCATAGGTTGCGGGTTTAAATACCAGTGTGTACAAGTAAATTTTATTTAATGAATTTGTGTTATTGCACAATACATTCTTTTAAAATATGCTTGCGGAACTTTCCGGAGTGGAAGATACAGTATCGCCCTGGTGTAAGACCACCATTCAGAATTGAAACGTTACTTGAATTGGCTTTAGCTGTGTTTAGTGATCAGTTCTGAATAGCCAGGTACTTCCCCCACCTTACTCTTCCCGATTTCCTCCCCTACCCCACAATCTTCAGCCTCAAAACATATCCCAATTGGAGATGCCATAGTCTCACTCCAGACGAGCAGTAAAGACTCATGTGCGGTATTTACATAAAAAAAAAAAATTTAAAAAAGGCCAAGATAACCAACTTTCGCTACTTTTGATCCGAACTTGTTTAGCTGTGGAACAAAACAACCAACTTTCCCATTTAGATAGTCGCTCTCAGATACCGATTTACGTAGACACTTGTGGTAGAGCCATGGATGTTTTCATTCAATGAGTTCTGATGATTTAAAGTCATTTGAACAATGTCCAGCCATGACCTTCGCTACTTTTGATCCATACTTGTTTAGCTGTGGAACAAACCAACAAAATTTTCCATTTAGTTAGTCGATCCTAATATATTTAGACACTTGTGGTAGAGCCATGGATGTTTTCATTCAATGAGTATTGATGATTTAAAGTCATTTGGACAATGTCCAGCCATGACTTTCGCTACTTTTGATCCATTCTTGTTTAGCTGTGGAACAAACCAACCAACTTTCCCATTTAGTTAGTCGCTCCCAGATCCCAATTTACATAGGCACTTGTGGTAGAGCCATGGATGCCCTTATACAATGCGTAGCGGTGATTTAAAGTCATTTGGACAATGTCCAGCCATGACCTTCGCTACTTTTGATCCATTCTTGTTTAGCTGTGGAACAAACCAACCAACTTTCCTATTTAGTTAGTCGATCCTAAATCCCAATGTACGTAATCACTTGTGGTAGAGCCATGGATGCCCTCATACAATAAGTATCGGTGATTTAAAGTCATTTGGACAATGACCATCCATGACCTTGACTGTGTTTCCCTGGCGGATCTTCTCATCAAGAAGCTGCAGAAGCAGGAATGAATGAATACCAATGATTCTAGCACCAGCAAATAATAATAATAACAATAATGACAGGCAGTACCGTGATGCCGTAAGCTTGCTTGTTCGCTGTTATGTAAGTAGTTTTTAGTTTGTTATATTAGTAATATAGCTACGTGAAGTATTGTGCTGTTGGCTGTTGGCTGTTATCATGCCGCCTGTGTGTGTGCTCAGTCCTGTGATGGTGTTAGTGCCCGCGAATGCGCTAATGGATCGTTAAAGCGGGACGCGTGTGTTTGTTTGTTTGTTTACGCCGAGTGACGTCACGTGTTTATTCTGAAAGGGGGGTCTCACCCGTGACTGACCACTCAGAAAACTATTATTAATTTAATAAAAAAAATAATAAAAAATTATTTATTTTCATTTTCTTTTTTACTTTTGTTTTATTTTCGTTTTGTGTTTGATTTTGATTTATTTTTACAATCGTAAAATCTCATAAGTAATTAGAAACGTTTTATTGTTTAACCTCTGTAGTGCTGCTGGCTATATTTGCAGTCCAGTGAAATTACCACCACCTTAAGGTGCACTGCAGTGTGCATTGTTTATAAATAAGTTGAAATGTTTTGAATGTATTTCGTTACTGTCAATGAAAATTCCAAGCTAAGAAATTTGATATTTTAGAAGTGTGCCTATTATTTCGATTATAATTTTCAATATTATATTTGGATTTGGGAAATTCACTAAATTTCACCCGTCTCGATGAGAATACTGTGATATACTAAGTTTTTATTTTATTATTTTGTACTAAATCGTTTTAAAATTTCGATGACCTAGCACATGCATTTGTTAGGTGCAATTAGAAAATTCAATTTATAAGAATACTCCAGGTTGATTGTAAGATGTAAAGCAATCCACTTTTTATCCATTCTATGGGAAATAAGTAAATTTCCTACGGAAAACTCTATTTACAAAGTAATCTTGATAAATTATTTTCAAAAAACGTAATTGTTTACGTAAAACACGTAACCAAGCTATCGACTTGTACCCGAACTTCACAAAATAAAATAAAACATGCAATTAGTTTATAGTTTGTCCGGGAATTTCAATTTCCTTACACGTCGAGGTGGACCGCCCTAAAAGCAATAGTTCCATATTATTTAGATCACAGTTCCAACAAAAAGGTACAGGGTTTTCCAATAAGAGGTGTTATTTTGAATAGCCCGCTATTTCGGCGGAGTCATTGGACCTTACTTTTTCGAAAATGAGGCTGGAGCAACAGTTACGGTGAATGGATTGCGCTATCGAGAGATGATTAATGATTTTTTATGGCCGGAATTGGATGGTATTGATCTGGACAACGTTTACTTTCAACAAGACGGCGCCACGTGCTACACAAGCAACGAAACCATTGATCTTTTACGATTGAATATCAAAATAACACCTCTTATTGGAAAACTCTGTATATACCTAAGCAGATAACGTAGAAACAAGTATGTTGTGTTGTTGCTGGTTTTATAGTGGGTGTAATGTTATATTAAATTAAATAAATCTACAGGAAAAACATTAAAGAAAAAATTTTTCCGCTTTATTTTGAATATAGATTCTGTTTATCTATACAAACTATTAATACATTGTTTAAAAAAATAATATGTAGCCTTCGTAACCACAATTATTTTTTATATCAAAGAGGAAAACCTCCACAAATCAAGCAACTTTGTGGACACTCGGTCAAGTCTCCCTTTATCGGCACAACTCAGCATTAAATTTGTGCCAAATTGGTGCCTTCGGGTAATTCGTTTATTATTTTTGTATTAGTATATAGTACAGTCGTCATAATAATTAGTTGTAATAGCATATGTACCAAGATGACTTTTATGTTCTCTTGTTGTGAAATAAATAAGTAATGAAAAATCCGAGGTATGCGTAATCATAAAAAAAAACTTTAGAACAACAAAGCGTACACCAACATTGTAAAAATTCGTTGTGATATTTTATAATAAAGGTGATTTTTTCTGTCTCTTAAAGAATACGAATCGAAAGATATTTTCATACACGGTGTTTGGAAACCGTAGGACAAACTGGAAACTGTTGAATTCAGATTTTTTTAACTAAAGGTTTAAAAATACTTTTGGAGCCGGGTTCAAAATCAACTAAACAGCATATTTCATCTAGCGACCAATTGTTTCAAATTTCACCTAAAAAATTCAAACTTTGCACTAGATTTACTCGAAAACGAAAGCTCAAATAAAAAAAAATCCACAAAATCGAATACAAATTTGTAATTAAATCACAAATTTCATGCAGATTCATCAGTTTCATGCTAGTACTATGAGTTTCCGGACACCGTGTATAGTTGGTACCTAAGTATTGCAAACAGACTCAAATTGAAACAGGATAATTGATTACATTCAACATTTAATAATGTTTTGTTCCGTGTGTAGGTTCCTAGGGAATTAACAACATTAATAAAATATGTGTTCAAAACTATTGGCATTTTGTAAAATGATTTATGAGCAGTACCTATCTAAAAATTAGATTATAGGATAAATTCATTTAATCCATTGACAAATAAAGAAAATACGTTGAAGTCAGACAGTGGCATAACCTCTCTTCACACATCCACACATGCATACAAGTCCGAACGACACAAGTCGCTTATTTAGGTATGTTGTTGTTTATTTTATTCGACAGCGCTGTTCCGTCTCTAGCGGCCTGTGCCGTGCTCAGTGCTCGGCCGGTTCAGTGTAAGTTCCACCGCCTCAAACACTACGCCGCGAACGCTTCGATAAAACACCGAAAGTTACACCAAAATCAATCAAGTACTTGCCGAATTACAGACGAATTAATAAAACAAAAAAACAAACGCCATCTTTGAAACGGCGATCGCGCCAAAACTCAATCATTCAAATTCGCGCGGTAGAATACTTTAACTGTCACTTTCGGCGGGAAGAAATGAACGATTTTACAATATGATTAGTGTCATTACAATGCCAGCAATTATTTATGATTGTTTTATGGTCGTTGCTTCATATTCGATCTGATTGTAGTATTATTCATCATGTCGGAGAGTACGGCAAATTAATTATACTAGAGCGAATGCCGCCTCCGGCTGATCTGAGAAATGACAAGACAACAAGAGAGTCTAGCTTGAAACTTTGCAAAACTAATACAAATTCGGACATTAGTCTATTTATAGATACTTTCGTTGGCATTTAGCAATTGAAATATCTTCCCATCAATCAAGACATTATAGAAAGTTGAAAATAATGACAATGTTTGATAAAATTTTGTTTTAAAATCGATTTGAAGTGTTTTTTGTCGTTTTTTTCGTGATTTTTCCACACACATCGAATGGCGGACGACTTATCTCGTGTTCGCGAATATTTTCGTCGTTTTTGGTCGGTTCTTTATCTGAGAAGTGCGTACAGCCGTTATCTATGGCCTAAGTTTGTGCACATTTTTCCCGTGTCTATTGGTGTGTGAGTGAACGCACACGGGCATGAATTGTTTGTTTAAGAAGTTACCCACACATACACGGGGCTATTTTGACATTGCTTATTTGTTTTACACTCACAACTGAAGTTAGTGTGCTGTGTATTATGTGGTGTGACGCAATGAAACGGTACGGACGTTAGTTCCTGGAGGGTAATTATAATTATGAATCTATACGTTCGATTTTTTAAATTTCGTTTTCAAATATTCAAATGGAAGAGGAACGGAATTTTAATCACGTTCAAGACACATATACACTAGAATACCTCCCTACCTAACTTCAAATTAAATTTAATTTTCAAACTTTCAAACTGAAAAGGCGTCGAATTCTATTACAAATCCAAGTACCTACCTACCTAAAGAGCCTAAAATTATTTCGGAGAATCTATTTTTTGAATATCAATTTTACACTTTCCAAATGAAAAGGCGCGAAATTCAAATAAATATGAATTTATCATTTTAGTACCTACCTACAACTAACTTAAAATTTGACGCTCATTGTGTGTTCGATTTTTAAACTTTCAAAGTAAAAAAGTCGTGGACTTCTAATACATACACATAGACAAATTATTTTAGAACCTACCTACTTAAATAACTAACTAGGTAGGCTTCATAAATTTCAGTGTATTTTGTCACATGTTAAATTTTTGTTTTAAAATGGCGGAAAATCAGTGGTGGCATAGGATTATTTACCAAAGGAGTGACTAGTACTAGTGACTGACTAGCCATCAGAAGTGGTGTTTGGGACGTTTGTTTGTTAAGTGTTGTCAGTGTTGGTGAGGTGAAGTGTTCACAGTGAAGTGCGGCAGGATTTACCCAAAGAACTGGAGGCAACACTGAAGCTGCAATAAGGGTAATCCCCATACACTAATAATTATATGAACTACCAGCTGACTTGTACCCGGCTTGCTCGGGTACTTATGAATATAATATTACTGTATTAAATAACAGTACACGTCGAATAAATAAATAACACTTAATAAATAGCGTTTAGTCTTTCTCGGGCCACTCTC
This sequence comes from Hesperophylax magnus, assembly GCA_026573805.1. Lineage (NCBI taxonomy): Eukaryota > Metazoa > Arthropoda > Insecta > Trichoptera > Limnephilidae > Hesperophylax > Hesperophylax magnus. Next base: position 12,646,991 of record JAIUSX010000004.1, read on the forward strand.
TAAACACTACTGATACTAATAAGAACAAACGTTCAAATTTTCAGCTAAATCAGTCCAGTAGTTTTGGAGTAAATATGGCACAAACTTACAGACATTGCCTTTTGTATTTTATTTATATAGATGTAACTTCGTTACCTACTTAGGTCTTCTTCTTAAGAGGAAGCAACAAGCCAAAAATGTGTATATTCTTGGTATACCTTATATTGTAGGTAATAGGCATTAAAATCGCTTCACAAACGGAGTCTAGAAACGTTCGATTTCAAGCATAAAACTGGTTTTTATTTATTTTGTAAATAATTTTATAAGAAAGCAAAAAAGTTAATCAAGTGAAACTGTCACAGATAATCTTAGCTATAATACTATATTTTTTAAAAGTTGTTTCCTTTATGCGTTCACACATTTCTATAGTAAAAACACATTTTTTAGTATGTTACATTTATATTTTTTATTGAGTAATTTATTTTTTTATTTGTATTCTACTCAAGCGAAACGTTAGGAAAACCTTAAATTCATCTAAAGCATATTTTTTGGTATTCAGAATGTACATCCATACGTTATAAAGATTAATCAAAATAGTGATTTAGCATTAATCTTCGCCTTTCACATAGAATAAAGAAGTAAGTAGTGTCATCCATAATAATTTGAATTGAAACAAATGTTCCATTTGGCCGAATGGTCCAGCGCTCTGTCTCACTTACACTCGCCTGACATGATAATTCTCATCCATTTTGAAAATTCGCAAACACAGTTTGTATTGGGAATTTAAGCCTCGATTGGGCAAATATTTGGATCACAAAACACGACCACAAAACATTTCTTATGGTTTCTGACGACTGTGATCTCCACTCTAATTTCCCTGGTGGATAATACTCCTCCACTCCTCGTCGTTCCAAGGGTGGGGGTGATTTTGCTAAATCTCATGTACATAGTGACCATCCTCTTGTTTTGAAGATCACGTGTGCAAAATTTCATAATTTTCGGAATTACACTGTATTTGTTTTAAAATCAAACCCACGCCGCACAGTGGGCTAAAAAGCGACTTTCATAGACAAAGAGACTTGAATTTTCAAGGGTATTTTTTTGGCTAGAAATGGATTCTGCTGATCATTACTATGCTATAAAATTTCGTATGAAGCAATTGCGTGTACAAATGAAGGAGTCATCTTTTTTTTAAGAAAAAATTGTATGGCACTGACATTAAAAATGAGGCTATCTCTGGAATCATAAGATTGGCCATTCTATCCTTACACACAGATATACTACTATTTATTTGTATTTTTTTGACATACTTCGTATTGTGGCGCAACTTGCGATTTTTTTTTTAAATCTTCAAAGTTGTGAAAAAAAAAACTTTTTTATGTTGATGATTCATTTTAATGCTTAAATTCTTTACATATGATCAGCAAAATCCATTTCTAGCAAAAAAAAATACCCTTGTAAATTTAAGTCTCTATGTCTATGAAAGAGGATTTTCAGCCCACTGTGCGTCGCTGAATCAATGATCTGTTAGCCTAGTCGTCCATCATTGCACAAGCAATCTTTTCCCTCCACAATGAAGGCAGTAGGAGTAATTTTGAAGGGCTCCGTGGTCGGGGGGTAATGCTCTCGACTAGCAATTCGAAGGTCGCGGGCTCGAATCTCAAGTAAATTTTATATGATTAATTTATATTATTTCATGATTTATTTATTTTAAATAATATATAGTACACTTGCGGCACATTCCAGAGTTACCAGATCTTCCTCTTCCCTACCTCCTACCCCTCACAACTACCTTCAGCCTCACAAAATAACCCAATTGGGGATGACATAGTCTCACTGGCTCCAGGCAGTTGGGAGCAGTTGGGACTCTCGTGCGGTATTCATATTAAGAAAAAGATGTTTGGTCATTGAGAGATGTGCCGAAAACGTACAATTACTTTGGACTTTACGTGATGTGACCTCATTGCGAAAAAACAAAAAGATGTGAAATGACATAGGATCAATAACAACGATATTACAGCTTGACACACTTACCTTTGTAGTATTCAAATATTTTAAATCAGAGGTTCCCAAAGTGGTCTATATAGATCCTCAGTGGTCGATATCTCGGGGTCCACGAGATTCAAATGGGAGCTACAAGCCAAAAATGTGTATATTATTGGGATACCTTATATTGTAGGTAATAGGCATTAAAATCATTTGGCAAATGGAGTCTAGAAACGTTAGATTTCAAGCACAAAACTGGTTAAAGTTGTTTCCTTTATGCGTTCATACATTTCTATTGAAAAAATATATTTTTTAGTAGTTTACATTTATATATTTTTTATATATTTATACATTTATACACGCATTACAAATAAATATAATACAGTTATAAATTACATAATATATGTATTTGATGTACCTCCATCACCTCCATAAATAAGCAGGGCTTGTGTGTATGGGGGGTGTTATTATATTGATTTAAATTTGATTTTTATTTATTTATTCAAACGCCATATAATGGCTTTTACAATACAGTGATAATCGAATTACAAGCGTACAGTGGTAAACAGGATAATAATAGCAATAAATTAAAGAACAATTAATGTGTACACAAAAACACTATTGCAAGTGATGCAGTTATTTATATACGTGTTGTAAGACAATGCATAATTCAAAAGAAATACAGGGTTTTCCAATAAGAGGTGTTATTTTGATATTCAATCGTAAAAGATCAATGGTTTCGTTGCTTGTGTGGCTCGTACCGCCATCTTGTTGAAATCAAACGTTGTCCAGATCAATACCATCCAATTCCGGCCATAAAAAATCATTAATCATCTCTCGATAGAGCAATCCATTCACCGTAACTGTTGCTCCAGCCTCATTTTCGAAAAAGTAAGGTCCAATGACTCCGCCGGACCATAAACCGCACCAAACAGTCACTCGTTGAGAATAGAGAGGGTTTTCAACAATAACTCTTGGGTTTTCCGAGCCCCAGATGCGACGATTTTGCTTGTTGACGAAGCCACCGAGGTGGAAATGGGCCTCATCACTCAAGATGATTTGCATTTGATTCACTCAAGTGAATTTTAATAATTTCAATGCGTTGTTGAAGCGTGTATCGTTCAATTTTTATTAATGGTGTAGTTTTTACTTGTCAAATGTCAAAAAATGACAGCTTCAAAAGTAAAATCTACCGAAATAGCGGGCTATTTAAAATGACACCTCTTATTGGAAAACCCTGTATATAACAGTGTAACAATCGTTGAACTACTTTTTACTAGGTTTGTATAAGACCTGTCAAAAGTGGAAGTATATACTTTGATACTATGATTCAGTTCAAGTGTTCAGAATACTTTTTAAGGTGACTTTTTAATTATTTTATATTTGTATTCATGTTTCTAATTTTTTCTGGTAATGAGTTAAAAAAATTAACTCCGAGATATTTATGATTTTTTTTTAATTTATTTATTTTTTTTACTGGCTTTTATTTTTGATACATACAGGTACATATATGTATAATTATACAAAATATAAGGCAGTAACAAAAATATTGAACTGTCCTATTGTTTTTTTACATTTCGGAGTAGGAAGTATTGACGTTTGTTCAAAATTTCTGTTATTTTTAAAGGGTGCAACTTTATTTTGAATATTATTTTTTTAAATTTGTAATGTTGCATGGTAGAAGTATAGTGCACTTAATTTTCTGACCTTAAATTGTTTGAATGAAAGTTCGGACGAAAATAAATAGGGTTTTTTTTAAATTGTTTTTATTAGTATTTTTTGTGATATGTAAACTTATTCGATATTTGTAATTTTATATGTCGTAAAATTGTTTATTTTATTATATATAAATATAGTCCACGTTCCTTTTCTTGTCAGAATTAATGTATTCAAGCAAAACATTGCACATTGGATGTTTCGAATTTTCCTAGTTCCTCGACTTTTTGAAAAACGTCCACGGTAATGACGTTTTGATCTACGTTCAACATTTGGCGATGCCATACGTATTAATGCAAAATCATGTGTTTTTGGTTTGAAAATTTTAAGGCCTAGAAATGTTTCAGATGCTTTAATTAAATACTGCGAGTAGAATACATCTTGGCCTTTGAAATAATCAACTATATTTTTTTATAAGTCTTTCAATAAACCCAGAAAAAAATAAAGTAAAAGTCCTATAAAAAATGTTTTAAAGTTCAAAATCTCCTACTTACGAACTCATTTTCAGTTATGATTTTATTGTATAATGTGGCAAATTAAGTTATTTATAAAAAGATAGAAAAAAAAATAAATATTTATGCCTGAACATCCACAAAATAAAATAAAAGGCACTTTTTGGCCATGTTTTTTTCTTGCATAAATCAAAACAGGCGGATGGTGTTAAGCGGGAATTCAAACCATATCGCCATCTACGTAAGGGTTGTTATTGATAGCGGCTCAATTTAAAATATTACACGACGTAGGGCATCGCCTTAAACGTACTTCACACAGACTTGAAAACTAAGTTTTAGAATTATCGAAGAAAGCAAACACTTTGTGGCTTGACATTATACAAAATGAAAACAAACACTTAGTTTTAAACCACTTTATTTTGATGTATATTCGTCGACCGGTTTCGATTGGACTCAATCTTCAGATCTTCCGATCTTCCGATTTTAAAGTTGTTTCCTTGCTCCAACCTAACCCGTAACCCCCACCCTTCCTTTGGTCCTCCCCCAACCCCTCCCCCTACCCCTCCACCAACCAGTCTCTGATGTTCTCTCTCTCTACTACATACTTTCTCTTTCTTTCATGTTTACCTTATACCTTGCTCTGTATTATAATTAAGTATTATAAGTTTTAGAACATTTCCACTATGGAAATGGAACGTTGAAGAAACGAATATCATATGATAAGAAGAACTAACAAAGAACTTGGGGCAGTTCTAGCTAAAGAAAGATATTCCCGTTGCTTGTCCTGCTTCATTTGGTGTAATACCTCACAAGGGCTTCCCTGTCTGCACAATCTAAAGACATAGGAACATAGTTGTTGGTCAGGCAACGGAAGGGAATCTAATAGGTTTAGAAAAAAATCCAAAATTCGGTAGGCAGGGGGTCTACGGAAAAATATATTTGCAAATAGTCTGGGGCGAAAAAGTTTGGGAGCTTCTGCTTTAAATCTATACCTATTAGCGACGCTCCCTACTGCAAACACTGTGAGCGCATTAATTTAATTAAGAGGAACGGGCTCTGGCCTTTTTCATACAAAACTAAAATTTTGATTTGAGGCCAAAATACTTGACTGAACTGATAAATTATTTGGTATTGCAAATATCTAGTACAGATTTGTGCTACTTTACTTATTTGTGTTTCAAATTATAAAATATAGGCCATTAAAGAAATCGATTTTTCACTATTGGTTGATATGATTACAAATGATAATATTTTTGCCGTACTAACTAACTTTTTCAACTCCTTTGAATTGTATATGACAAAACCTAAACATTTTGGAGCTGATTTGCAGATCTTTTCAATGTAAACACGTTTGGAAGTTAAAATCGAGTTTCTTAGCAATACTCCAGTAAATATGAAATTATCTGCAGTATTTCATTAACCTTGTTCTCATAATGTCATCACCAAAAAGTAAAAAAACGAACGCAATTGATATTTTTTCGAATGTTTGTAAAAATTAAAAATAATAAGGGTTCTAAATTGGATCCCTGTGGTACACAGGAGTTTGTAGGATATGTACAGGAGCTTAACAGAACGTAGGATACGAATTATTCCATTCAAATAGTTACCATTCAATAAATTTTCAGAAAAAAACACTTCTTCGTTGACCACATTCACACATCGCCGACTCTTTAAGTCCCCAACTGTGCATCATGTGGGCATAGCGGCTATGGGAGCACAGGTCTCTCAGTGTGGTCCTGTATGAGATGGGCATTTCCCACATTGGCCGTTTGTCACTCAAGTTTCCATCTATCTTCTGGGGTGAGAGGTAATCGGAGGAGCCTCTCGCCTACTAACTAACTAACCTTCACGGCGTTTCCTCACAGGGGTAGACAGAGAGGATGGACCGCCAAGCAGCTCGGTCTTAGCACACACTCCTTGCCTCATTCACATTCATAAATCGTCTCATATGGTGGCAGGATAACTCATCAAAATGACAATTCAACACAACTATAAAAAGTGTTATATAAAGTTATGAAAAGTGATGAAACAAAAACTAGGTTAAATAGGTTACATATGCAACTATTTAACCTGGTTTTTGTTTCATCAATTTTAATGACTTTATATCACCTTTGAAAGGTGTGTTGACTTGTCATTTTGAGGAGTTATCATGGAGCTATATTTCATTATAAGTTGGGAAAGATAATTTTTTTTATTAATTATCAATTAACTCGCAAAAAATTGTTACAAGTAAAATCGTGAAAAATTCATCAAATCCAAATTTAAGTTTTGTATGAAGAAGTTCGCGCAGCCGTTCCTCTTAGGCAAGTAAATTTTTATCATGTTTTCGGGTAATTATGCCGTGTTGAGCTTCATCCTTCTTTACCCAATAATGTTTCGGTCAGCGTTACAGTGTCTATCATCAGGACAGATGTGTAGATTGTGGTGAAGTTCCTTCTGTTTATGTATTAGTTATAGTTAAATTAGTGTGGTTTTCGGCATTTAGTTTTGGTGTAGCCGTACAAAAAATTATCACGATAATACTTTTTTTAGGTTATTCGTAACCTGAGAATATTATTTTTCTTTCTGTGACTGTATTTTTTGTGTGATTGATGTGAGTCCCAGCTGCCCGGAGCCAGATTAACTATGGTATCGCAGTTTGGGGTATGTTTGAGGCATAATAAATAAGAATGACATAAACAAGAGCAAGGTAGGGAAGTACCTGGTTATTCAGATCTGGTCACTGAAATTGGCTTCAGCCATTTTAAGCAATGTTTCCTTTCTGAATGGTAGTCTCTCCAGGGCGATACTCAAAGTATCTGCCGTTTCATTGGACTTTTGACAACTACAGCCCTTTTGTCTGTACCCACATATGTAAATGTGCCGAGTAGAGATTACAAAAACTCTTACAATCAGGAATTAGTGTATAGGACGGCCTGGAGGCTCTGTCCTCTCTGTTAAGCTCTCGAAATCTCTCTCAGATTCTCGAAACCTCACGGTACCTTGTACTTGGTGCTTACAATGGAGGGTCGACCTTATATACTGGTACTACAGACACCTTTCGGATAAGTCTATATAATCTAAGATCTATTCTACACTAAATCCATCTATGTATTTATCGTTCGTTCCTTTCCAACCAATTTATAGCTACAAGTGGTGTACCACAGGGGTCTCATTTAGGCCCAATATTGTTTTTACTGTTTATAAACGATATTGTAAATATATTTGATAACAATAAAAATGTATTACTATTTGAAGACGATTTAAAAATATTTAAAAAAGTAAAAACCGTTGAAGATTTTGTATCCGTCTACAAAATAACTTAAAAGATTTTACAAAATAAGTTAACCAATTATTTATTCATATGAAATTAATAACTCAACCCTTACCTTTGTCGAAGAAATTAATGACCTGGGCATCATTTTCGACTCTAAATTAAACTTTATATCTCACATAAACTCAATTATAATTATACACCTTATTAATGATAAATTATATATATTCTGTAATTTTTTGATGAAATAAATAAATTTAAAAAAAAAATAAAAATAAAAATAACAATAAGGGAATGAAAATGCTTGGATTCATTCTTCGAAACTCCAGAGGCTTAAATTATTTTTAAGGCAGAAATATTTCAACCTTGAAAATTTTGTTTACATCTTTAGTTCAAGTCAAGTCGAATATAACTCCTCGATATGGTCCCCACATTATAAAATATATTCCGAATCAATACAAAATAATCAACACAAATTCCTAAGACACATTAACTTTAAACTCGGTATTCCCATTGAAAGTATAAACTATAATTACATAAGAGGAAGCTACAAGCCAAAAATATGTATATTCTTGATATACCTAATATTGTAGGTAATAGGCATTAAAATCGCCTGATAAACGGAGTCTAGAAACGTTTGATTTCAAGCACAAAACTGGTTTTTATTTAATTTGTAAATAATTTTATATGAAAGCAAAAAAGTTAATCATGTGAAACTGTCACAGATAATCTTAGCTATAATACTGTATTTTTTAAAAGTTGTTTCTTTTATACGTTCACACATTTCTATTAGAAAAATATATTTTTTAGTATGTTACATTTATATTTTTTACTGAGTTATTTATTTTTTATTTTTATTCTATTCAAGCGAAACGATAGGAAAACCTTCAATTTATCTAAAGCATATTTTTTGGTATTCATAATGTACACCAATTCGTTATAAAGATTAATCAAAATAGTGATTTAGCATTAAGCTTCGCCTTAATGAAAAAATGAAATTTATTAAAACTCTCAGATCGAAAAATTATATCCGACTTAATACTCGTATTTATGTTAAAAATTGTAAATGGTAGTGTTGACAGCCTTGATTTAATTAACCTCATTGAATTTCATGAACCCATAAGAGCTACTCGTTCTAAAACCCTGTTTAATTGTAACAATTTCAAGACTGATCATTTCAAACACTCGCTTGTACCTAGATTACATGAAGTTAGTAATAGGTACGCAGATGAAGCAGATCTGTTTAACTGCACAGAAGCTAGGTACAAGAAGCCTATACTATCATATGGGAGTCGCTATATGCACAGCGACTAATCGACAGGGGGCGTGGCCAACATTTCCGAGCATACCCGAAGTGAAGTGTTTCGGCGCTTTATTTGAAATTGGTTCTCCGTTCAGATTTTTTTTGTGACGTCACGGCCGAGCATTTCCGAATATTGCCGAGCAGCCGATAGCTAATTTTCATCTTTCATTTCATACGATTCTTGCACCTTGATTTCATTTGGTTAGATTACATTACTAAAGGGCCAATATCATAAAGTCGATTCCAAAGCACATTCTAATTCCTGCAAATATAATTAACTTTTGGACAATAAAAGACTTGTGGTAGGTCCTATGTTCAACTTTTGTACAGATTCGTATTAGGCCTATATATACTCAAAGTATCTAATCTTTTTACATTACAAAACAGTACACCTATGGGAAAGTAAAAATAGCATTATTTGGAGTCAATGTGAAAATTTGGATGCCATATAGCATGTTGAAGGATAAGTGAGCAATGAAGGAAGTTGGGCAATTCATTGATACATTTATTTATTGGACAATTTTTATAGCGCCGCTTTTGTGAGATATCACCTCAGGGGCGCTTTACAGTTGATGCAGGTATTACAAAAATATAAATATTACAAAAAAATTGAATTTAAGTTGATACATATAAGCTGCATATTTGATATTTGATATTATTTTACTAATGGAAAATAATACATTACACCACACAAAGGAAATATAAACATTGAGGGAAGAAACCCCTTTAAAAACATGACAGATAAACCCTGAATTGAGCCGATCAGTTTCTGCCTCATCCTGAAATTTATGTTTAATGAATTGCTCCAACAATAGACACATCTCGTACTGAGGAAACTCCAGCTTCAACAAGCCTGAATTTCTTTTGAATCACAAACCATGTTACACAAACCTAGCGTAGCCGCTAAACTATTTGAAAACTGGGATGTTTTTCTTGCCTTGACGCGAGCAGGCGGTATAAAAGGGACAGTTTCTTTTGAATCACAAACCATGTTACACAAACCTAGCGTAGCCGCTAAACTAATTGAAAACTGGGATGTTTTTCTTGCCTTGACGCGAGCAGGCGGTATAAAAGGGACACTTTCTTTTGAATCACAAACCATGTTACACAAACCTAGCGTAGCCGCTAAACTAATTGAAAACTGGGATGTTTTTCTTGCCTTGACGCGAGCAGGCGGTATAAAAGGGGACACTTTCTTTTGAATCACAAACCATGTTACCAAACCTAGCGTAGCCGCTAAACTAATTGAAAACTGGGATGTTTTTCTTGCCTTGACGCAAGCAGGCGGTATAAAAGGGACACTTTCTTTTGAATCACAAACCATGTTACACAAACCTAGCGTAGCCGCTAAACTAATTGAAAACTGGGATGTTTTTCTTGCCTTGACGCGAGCAGGCAGTATAAAGGGGGCATTTTCTTTTTCATCATAAACCATGTTACACAAACTTAGCGTAGCCGCTCAACATCGCAGAAATAGTTAACTTAAATAAAATTTGAAGTTAAAAAAATAAAATCCAGCTAATAAATTTCAATCACAACGCACACAATGCATGCATATTAGGTAAATACTAATTTGACGGAATTTAACATTAAAAAAAAACTCGGAACAGCTCGAGTATGCTCGGATATGTTGGCCACGCCCCCTGTCGACTAGTCGCTGTGCATATAGCGACTCCCCTATCATATCTTCTGAATCATTACTAATATAACGTAAGTCGGCTCATACTTGTTGATAATAATTCGTATGTACTTGTATCTCCTTCTAGTATTAATTTTATACTTTCTCTCGTCATTTTATGATCAAATGCCACAGTTAAGGCAAAGCTTAATTCCAAATCACTATTTTGATTAATCTTTACGACGAATTGGTGTGAATTATGAATACAAAAAAATATGCTTTAGATAAATTAAAGGTTTTCCTATCGTTTCGCTTGAGTAGAATACAAATAAAAAAATAAATTACTCAATTAAAAAATAAAAATGTTAAGTACTTTAAATAATATTGTTGAAATATAAATCTATGGACGTATAAAGGAAACAACTTTAAAAAAATACAGTTTTATAGCTAAGATTATCTGTGACAGTTTGGCTTGATTAACTTTTTTGCTTTCTTATAAAATTATTTACAAAATACATAAAAACCAGTTTTGTGCTTGAAATCGAACATTTCTAGACTCCGATTGACAAGCGATTTTAATGCCTATTACCTAGAATATAAGGTATACCAAGAATATACACATTTTTGGCATGTAGCTTCCTCTAAATTGCTATTCTGTGACATGAATTATGGTGTATGGTATATTTATACCGCTGATATTCAATAAATAAATAAATTACTGTGGAGTATTGATTAATAAAAATGCATTATATAAATTTCAAAATACTTTTTAAATGAATCCCCAGTTGGGAGGTTGTGTAGTAATGGGGAAACGACGTGATGGTAAGTTAGTTTCTGAAGGGTTTAAACAAAATGGTATTAAAAGTGATTTAAAAAAAGTTTGATGAGGAAACATACATATTTTTTACCATCGTTATTATTACCCCTATCTTACAATAGCCCCAAAACAATAACAGTCATACTAATTAAACTTCGTGAATATTTTATACAATTGATAAACACCGTGTACGTGAAAACCTTACTAACAGAAACTGACATTTAACAGCCATAATATGGTTTATTAATTTATTGAAATTTAAAGAAGACATTAACTCTTGACAGGCCAAGATGCCAAACAAAAGGTCTGTAACCAAGTGGGTCTTCCGACGACCCCATGCATTTTTCTGTCTTATGGGCTTTTAAACTATAGAAATCCCAATTATTAATGGTAACTTATGTACAGGATTTTCCAATAAGAGGTGTTATTTTAAATAGCCCGCTATTTCGGTAGATGTTACTTTTGAAGCTGTCATTTTTTGACATTTGACAAGTAGAAACTACGCCATTAATAAAAATGGAACGATTACGCTTCAAAAACACATTGAAATTATTAAAATTCACTTTAGTGAAACAAATGCAAATCATCTTGAGTGATGAGGCCCATTTCCACCTCGGTGGCTTCGTCAACAAGCAAAATTGTCGCATCTGGGGCTCGAAAAACCCAAGAGTTATTGTTGAAACGCCTCTCTATTCTCAACGTGTGACTGTTTGGTGCGGTTTATGGTCCGGCGGAGTCATTGGACCTTACTTTTTCGAAAATGAGGCTGGAGCAACAGTTACGGTGAATGGATTGCGCTATCGAGAGATGATTAATGATTTTTAATGGCCGGAATTGGATGGTATTGATCTGGAAAACGTTTACTTTCAAAGAAACGGCGCTACGTGCCACACAAGCAACAAAACCATTGATCTTTTACGATTGAATGTCAAAATAACACCTCTTATTGGAAAACCCTGTATTTGCGCAGGAATACGTAAAATACTAAATTGATATGTCAAGTATTTAAGCTAATATAAGGAGGATAGTAATTTTGGGTACTACCTACTCCCCCACTTGGCTGCGGTATAGATAAAAACAAAACTGTCACCTTTCGCAATTAGTGTTGAAAAATAAATCGAAATGCGCATGCGTGGATTCGTTGTCAGATGCCAATAGCGATTTAAAAACATAGAGTTAAAGCTTTTTTTATTAGTACCAAATAGAATCTAAACTTGTAAAATCATTGTACAATGTAAATTAAAAACATACAATAATTAAATAAAATATTTGTTCAATAACCACATAATTTTTTATTAATTTTCATATCTACCGGTTTCGCTTCAGTTATGCTTCATTAGGATGTTAATTAAAAACTAAAAACTAAGACAGAGAATGGGCTTATACATAGGAGGACAGAGTGAGACAGAATATAATATAAAAAGTAAGAGTATATAATAGACAGAGACAAAATATATGAAAGAGAAACCATACTGTATAAATAGCACGGGACAGCCAAAAAACAACATAAACACCATAAAAATACACGAATGTTTAAACACCAACATCTGCGATTGCCCTCCTCTAAAAAAAACAGAACAAATTAAGTATCTAGGAATCGTAATTAACCGTAACCTTAGATGGATACCTCACATCAAACAAATCACAAATAAACTCCTCAAAACAGTACACATTTTCCTAAATATAAGAAACATATATAAAATAAAACAATATATTTTGCACTTTGGAATTATTGGTTGGGGAGGAGCAACAAACTCGGCTATTTGTTTGAAGAAACCGCACAGAAAACGATCTTACAGGTAATACTAAAAAACATAGATTGACTGATACAGACCAAATATTTAACAGTTGTGACGTATTAGATATACGCCAATTATACGTTAAAACACTACTAAACTACATTTTTGACAAAAAAAAACAAATTTCAACATACACAAAATATCACTAACAAACCAGTTAGACAAGCGTATAAAGAAAACATAAAAACTCCGATAGTAAATACATGCTTTGGACAAAGACACTATCAATACCATGCTATAAAAGCATTCAACAGTCTAACACTTGAAAATAAAATTGAGGAAAACAAAAATAAATTCAGACACAAAATTACAAAATAATTAAAGAACAAAAAAGACAATTTACCAATTTCATAACATAAAATTAAAAAAACCTACACGTAACACACAAAGCCAATATAAAACACACATCACTCACAAACACACAAGATTATATTTTAAATGTATTATTTTCTCTTTGAATGTATTTTTATATTATAAAATGAAGGCCTTAGCACGGGTAAGCCACCCAGTGAGGCCAAAATTACTGGATAACTCTGTAATGTAAAAAATATTGTACAAACATAATAAAAAATAAATAAAAAATGTGTAACTCAAACACCGTTTAACGTTTGTGAAGTGGTTTTTTTTTATTAGCAAGTATGTTTTTCTGTACCTGTTTTTATAAATAATAAATTTAGATTAGATTAAAATTAGACTAGGAATCCGTAATACATTGTACAGCGCCCTTGAGATGATTTTTCACAAAAACGGCGCTATACAAGTTATCTATTTTTTTTACTATTTTCCGACTTTATGTCCTGGTTAAATCTTCCCCACAGGAAAAACTAAACCCATCCACACACTTTTGCAAAATGATCATCTAGTCAATCCACATTATGCAAGTGCATTATATAAGCATAATAAATACAAACATAACACGTCAACTCACCAGAGGTCAAATGAGAAAATAATTCACCGACTCCAGATATTTTCATATCAGAGGGTTCGGCTCGGTAGAACTTCTAATTGGACCTATAAATCCTATTGATCCCTCAATATAAATATTTAAAAAATCTTTCGTAATCCTACATGTATTTCAAATGACTGGTTTTTGCATTTTTATATATAAATTCTTTGACAGATCTAATACGCCTAAATTTTGAATGAGAGAGCTAGGTATAATGCCAGTAGTCGAAATAACAAATGGAATTATTATTATTATTGAGGGGGAGGTGAGAGTAACGGAGGGTCATTATTTGGTTTAAGTCTGCTGGAAGTGTGTTGGATGGAAGTGAAGAAGTGTGAACGTCTGAGAAGACGGTTTTAGTATTTGGTGCCTAATCTATTTTTCATGTGTCCTCTCCATCTAACAGCCAACCCACTGTTGCTTTCAGAGTCACGGAGAACCAGGGTTGTCACAAGCCACAACAACGGATTATTCGAATTATAAATCAATTTATTTTTGATAAACCATATTTTACCATAATATAGAGTGATAAAGTAAGAGCATATAACAACTTAAAGTTGTATGTAAAAGTAAAACTATTAGGAATACATTTTTTTTATTGTTTTTGTGTTTAATTCGCAGAACTCCTTTTCATTTTTTTTTTAAATTTACTGTAAATCAAATTTAATAATATTATTATTAAGTTCTGCTAGTATTTTTTGGTTATTGTTATTGTTTCAGCTGTTTCGGCTTTCAAGGCCATTTTCAAACTGTCAATAATAATAATATTAGTATATAATTATAAGCAATAACTAGTCGCCTGAAATATCAATACAAATAAAAATATCTCCCGAGTAAAAATAAATGCCACCAACGGGAATTGAACCCGTACATTCTGATGTCCGGTCAGGTGCTCTGAACCACTGAGCTATGTCGGATTATTTTCAAAATGCCAAATAATTCAATATTATAGTTTTTTTCCTACAAAAATAAAGTTGGTTGTTTTATTGCTTATAATTATTTGTTATCCTTTATGCTTTGCATAAAACCTTGTCTTATAAACATTAGTGTTTTAAAAAAATAATAATGTTATTGGTATTAATTTATTTACATTCAATTAAAAAAAGGAACATAATTGATTGAGCGTAGCGAAGTCCTGTATTAACTCGCTCGTTTTTCATTGCGTTCTGTAAATTTGTTTGTACGTTACATTTTTGCTTCAAGATGGTGGCCGTTTTAAAAGTTCAGTAAATATATTTTTTTCCAATTTGAAATCGTCATGTTTATGTGAACTTTCTTATTCGATTTTTTTTCTCAATATTATGGTACCTACCTGCAAGAATAAAGTTTGAAAAATAATTGTCGTTGTGTTGGTGACATTTTGTTAGTAAAATTGTAATTATAAAAAATGATTTTTTTAACACCATTTGATAAACGCTTATCCTGATAAAGAAACCATTGGTTTTGAAACATGTCGATCCTTTTTGATTAAACAGTGGTATTTGTAAATTTATTTTAATTAAAATGACGCCACCAAACGATTTTGCAATTATTGAAGAAGACAAAAATGTGACTTGGAATACATATTTAACAATTAAGTAGGTAGGTATTTAAGTACATGCTTACAAATTTAATAATTTCGGAGAATTTTTTTTTTTATTTATTAAGAGAAAATTCGAGACTTACCTATTTTGGACGCGAGGTCAACACATCTACTGATCACAGTAGTACGAGTTACACATTGTAAAGAGACAAATCAAGATTGAGAACAAGAAACGTGTGAATAACTGTGTTATGATTATGATTGTATTTATATTTACCTTGAAAGCTAGGTTTTTCAAAACATTTTTATTAATGCTCCATATATGTCAATATTGAATCAAACATCGTGTTTCGATTCGATTCGAAAAATAACAATAACAACAAAACTGTTTTGGCCATCCCTGTTTAGGTACAGTGTGGCGCATTGTTGGTATTTACATGCCAAAGCAAACATTAGCATCCTGTTTTATTTACGTGTATTGTCTGGCACATCCTGTTTTTATTTACACATACAACACACGCACACACATACACACACGTGGAGTTTACTCGAAGTGAAGGACTCGCCTCTTTATACACACTACCACACCAGTGCAGTTTAGACCTACTCAGAACAAATTCAACAAACCACGCAGAGATATAGAATACATTAGATGGGCATTTGCGGTAAAATGACTAATTAACTAATCTTTTTGTTCAACTATGTACCATACAAATAAGCACTTACATAACATATTAATATCTTTTGAAAAGACTAATGTCTGAATGCTATAGAAATGAGATCCCTGAGGAGTATATACGTCAAACCATAATAATAATATTTGGATGATTTGTATAGCGCCATTTTTGTGCAAAATCAACTCAAAGGCGCTGTAAAAATATACAATACATCTATTTATTTATTTTAATATCAACGGTATAAAATATACCATATACAGAAAATTATAAACAGTGACATCAGAAAATATACAATTAACAGAAACTCTAGATGGATTTAAAAAGTTAGAGATACAAGTACATGCAAAACTTATAGGTAGACTAGGTTAGATTAGTATTGATTGAAATATATGATAGTATAGATACATGATATAATATATTACAATAGCTAAAATGTATGAATTTATTTTCAGGTTTTGGTTGAAATTAGGTAAGTGCCAATCAAGCTGTTGGTTCACCGTATTGAATATTATTATTGACCCAAGTTTCCTCAGTTGCCACAGGCAGTTCATTTTATATACATATTTATTTGACTTTTTACGTAAGTATGGGTACACTTACATTTTATTGGTCATAATTTAAAAGATATGATATTAAAGCCTTTTTGTACCTAGCTTCTGTGCAGTTAAACAGATCCGCTACATCTGCGTACCTATTACTAATTTCATGTAATCTAGGTACAAGCGAGTGTTTGAAATGTTCAGTCTTAGAATTGTTACAATTAAAGAGGGTTTTAGAACGATTTTTTTACAATGATATATATTATTACTAACTATATATGGAGATAATATACAGTACCATACTTACTTGGTAGGTCACTTGAGATTAACACCTAATTAACATTATCTAAATGTTTATTAGCGAAATTTTGAAACAGGATTTAGCACATAATTGGATATAATTGGACTTTCTTTCAGGAATGGTATATTTAATTTAAGGGTATGACAGCTTAAAGAGATAAGTTTTTAGTTTAGACCTAAATTCTGTTGGACTTGTTATGGATCTTAGTTCCGGAGGGAGTTTATTCCAAGCCTTCGGCCCAGATACTCCGAAAGCGCGATCACTAAACTTAGTATTTGGCTTGCGCTTAAGTTCCATCAGTCTGACTACAGCTGATGATAGATCTTGCTGATCCATGTATGATCGTGTAGGATATGTGGAGATCCGCAAAGAATGCAAGGCTGAAGCGTAATGAGTAAGATTAATAATGGGACGTTTAGATGGTTTGGGCAATGTGAATGGGGCAAGGAGTGTTTGCCAAGACCGAGTTATTTGGTGGTCCGTCCTTTCTACATACCCCTGCGGAGAAACGATTTGATGGTTAGTTAGTTAGTTTAGAAAACACTACTTTTTGAGAAATACATTCACTTACAGATAACTTTACTTAAATAGACAATATTCTATACTTTTCTTTAAAGCCAGATAACCCATAACATATTTTGTAAATATGTATGTCATTTTAAGTGACTAGTTTTAAGCCTTAGTAATAAGTCTAAGTCGTAAATCACTAGTTATGAAATTTTAGTTGTAAGCCAATACAATCAATATTAATCGATAATTATTTAGTTGTAAGCCAATACAATCATTATTGTAAGCCAATACAATCAATATTGTAAGCCAATACAATCAATATTGTAAGGCAATACAATCATTATTGTAAGCCAATACAATCAATAATGTAAGCCAATACAATCAATATTGTAAGCCAATACAATCATTATTGTAAGCCAATACAATCAATATTGTAAGCCAATACAATCATATTAATCGTACATAATAAAACATAAAATGTACAATCAAATAATGGCAAACCGTAAAAAACAAAGTTTTTTTACTATAACACTTTTTTTTTGTTCGACTAAGGACTGAAGCTTCCTTTCCAGGGACTGGGGTCAACCGCGGTAACACCATCGCCAAATGCCGATCGGGTACGAGTGACGTTCATTTCGTAAATTATTAGCTGTAATGTCATCAGATTTCAGTGTAATACGTATAATATACGTCATATTATAGTAGGTGATTGCCACCAAAGTTAATAGAATGCATTGAGTCTATCTTTTGGGTATCATCTCGATCTTATGTCGGGAAGTGGATTAATTTCCGCTTTCGAGATTTCATTACTGAAAATAAAATTGAAATTTAGATGTACAGGGTTTTCCAATAAGAGGTGTTATTTTGATATTCAATCGTAAAAGATCAATGGTTTCGTTGCTTGTGTGGCACGTAGCGCAGTCTTGTTGAAAGTTAACGTTGTCCAAATCAATACCATCCAATTCCGGCCATTAGAAATCATTAATCATCTCTCGATAGCGCAATCCATTCACCGTAACTGTTGCTCCAGCCTCAATTTCGAAAAAGTAAGGTCCAATGACTCCGCTGGAGCATAAACTGCACCAACAGTCACACGTTGAGAATAGAGAGGCTTTTCAACAATAACTCTTGGGTTTTCCGAGCCCCAGATGCGACAATTTTCCTTTTTGACGAAGCCACCCGAAATGGGCCTCATCACTCAAGATGATTTGCATTTGATTCACTCAAGTGAATTTTAATAATTTCATTGCGTTGTTGAAGCGTGTATTGTTCCATTTTTATTAATGGCGTAGTTTCTACTTGTCAAATGTCAAAAATGACATCTTCAAAAGTAACATCTATCGAAATAGCGGGATATTCAAAATAACACCTCTTATTGGAAAACCCTGTATTTAAATTAAAAAATGACATTTGATTGTTTTCGTAATCCAAAACTCAATGCAGAACTATATTTCACCGTCATTCTGAAATGCAAATGGGAAGGCCATATACGATATCAGGCAAGTGTAAGAGATGCACAAAGCGTGTGTCAAATGGACTAGAACCAAAATGTACTAAGTTAGTTGCGTTATTGGTTCCATTCAAACCTAACATGAAGGGCTTAATTTTTAATGTTCTAATTTATTTGTAAGGATTTTGACAGTTCACTTGATGAACGATGTTTTATGTGTCATCAACCTCCCCATGCTTAGATTCTTGTACCTGTTCCAACACAAGCTACTTTTGATCATCGCTGTTTCCTTTTAAATTTATAGAATACTACTGGACCCCGGAGTGTTTCGCTATTGCTCATCTCATTTCGTTCTAAATCACTATTTTGATTAATCTTTATAATGAATTGGTGTACATTATGAATACCAAAAAATATGCTTTGGATTAGTTGAAGGTTTTCCTATCGTTTCGCTTGAGTAGAATACAAATAAAAGAAATAAATTACTCAATAAAAAATATAAATGTAAACTACTAAAAATTATATCTTTTCAATAGAAATGTATGAACGCGTAAAGGAAACAATTAAAAAAAATACAGTATTATAGCTAAAATTATCTGTGACAGTTTCACTTGATTAACTTTTTTGCTTTCTTATAAAATTATTTACAAAATAAATAAAAACCTGTTTTGTGCTTGAAATCGAACGTTTCTAGACTCCGTTTGTCAAGCGATTTTAATGCCTATTACCTACAATGTAAGGTATACTAAGAATATACACATTTTTGGCTTGTAGCTTCCTCTTAAGTATTCCTTCGGCTTACTACTTTTTGAGTTTTACTAGCACAAACATAGTCAGGATGAATTTTTATATATTGATAATTTCGTTTTCGTATCTTAACTATTAATGTCATTTTGTTTAAAGTTATTGTTTGTTTTCTGCTGAAATTTTAATACTGTCCACTAGTGTATGAATACTAATCCTGAGGTAAAAGGACACACTAGTAATTTAGTAGTTTTTGTTTTTACATAAATGTAATTTCATTAATTTAAAAAAATTAATTAGAATTATTGTAGTGCGCCTTGAAGAAGTAACCACTAGTTACTTTTAACGGGGTGGAAAATCGGTGGGCCCCTCAACTGTTCTAATTTATTCTATGGGGTTAATCTAAAGTGTTTTATATCAATGTACCCACCAATGTAGGACTGATGCACGATGGCATAGTGGTAAAGGTGATGACACACACATTGTTGGTGACGTCACCTTTCAGGTTGGATGTCCTGTCAATTTATCGAGTGAACATTTTCGGTTGTCTTTATGGGTACTACGGACACTAATGACTGCTTTACACCATTTTTTTTTCATATCGATCCCCATATCGGGACCCACACGAAAACATTTTGATTTTCACGATCATTATTTTCATACTTATTAGTTTTTTTTATGTAGATAGTTGCGACCAAAGATATTAGAAGAACGAGATATGCTATGTTGGCCGCCGGACCGTAGCCGGAGTACTACCTAATTAGGGTACTTTGAACGGTATCGGGACGTGTACGCACAGAAATCTGTTCTATGTATTAGTGCGGATACCTTAGCGATGCCTTAGCGTAAGCGAAGGTGTGCAGTAGTATTGGTGAACAAAACCGGCGACACTCGGCAAAACAATTCCACTCAGAACTGCGCATAGCACATCTCGTTCTTCTAATATCTTTGGTTGCGACGGTACTAAATCTTCAAAAAATGGCAACACCTTGAACATAACCATAATAATAATAATAATAATAATTGGATGACTTGTATAGCGCCGTTTTTGTGCAAAATCACCTCAAGGGCGCTGTACAAATTTATAATACATTTCTACAGTGATCTATGTTATTAGTAATAACTTATTACTAACTATTTATGGAGATAATATACAGTACAATACTTATCTGGTAGGTCACTTGGGATTAACACTTAATTAACATTGTTTAATTGTTTATTAGCGAAATTTAGATACAGGATTTAGGACATAATTGGAAAATTGAATATAACTGGACTTTCTCTTAGGAATGGTAGGTATATTTAATTTAAGGGTATGACAGCTTATAGATATGATTTAAGATTTTCACGGCCAAAAGTATTTTTGTTATTTGTTTTTGGTGTGTTATACCGTGTTGCGCTAACTCCTTCTTTAGTGTAAAGAAAAAAAAGTTTTATATTTAGATGAGACATGAAGCAAAAAAATATGTTCCGCATTTTTACCTCCAACTGACCTCCAACAGGGCGCCATACAATTTATTACAAGTTCCTAGGCTCTATCTAATTTTATTATTTATGAATAGAAATAGAAAAACGTATTTACCTGGTAGGATAAAAACACTTTTATTAAAAAGTTTACGACTTTGTACGCAGAGGACACTATAGTAACACCAATGGATATTTTTTTTTTCTTTTACCCTCCGTTACAATTAATATTACATTTATTAAAAGATCAGTGGCAAAAGTTGATATTTAATTTAAAAAAAAAAAAGTTTTTATTCCGGTATGTGGGGAGGTTAGTGCAGTCCCACACATTCCATATAGAGATAGAAAAAAATACATGATCAAAAACAAAAACAAAAATAGGACAGAAAAACAAAGAAAAAAAACAGAATAAATTGAAAATAAGATAGAATAAAATGATAAAATAAATAGAATAATAGAAAGTTGAAGTCTTTAGGGAGCCGTGACTATATTAGGCGCTAGTATTTTTCTTCAGTGTGCGTCAATGCTGGAGGATGGAGTGAGGCGGGCTTCCATAGTGAGGATATTTCCAGAGCTTCTTATCCTTTCCCTCATTCCTGCCACCCTGGATCTAATAAGGGCTGCATATCCGGGAACTCGCCCCTCCGTGAACATACGGGAAGCGCTGCAGTATCTGGGGAGACAAAACATTGTGCGGAAGGCGTTGTTGTATAGAACCCGTAGTCTTTCTATACTACTCTTTTTGTAGTTTGCCCATAGTTCGCACGTGTACAACGTTGCGCAGAAGGAAAGGAAGAGCGTCCTTTTTACAGCGGTACTGCAAAGGCGAAATCTTCTACTGAGCATGTTTGCTTTAACGCTGAGAGCTCGCCTTTGTCTATCGATATCATCATCGTCCATCAGATTACTGGTGATTATGTGTCCAAGGTATTAAAAGACTGGAGAATTTAGGACTCTTGCTAAACATCAAAATCATATTAAAGAGAAATTTAACCCCGTGAACAGTGCAAATGCGTCGACAGCCCTATTGCCGTAATTCTTTGGAATTCAAGGTAGGCTGTTCCTTCATTCCACTTTTTCCCGTGATTTATTCAAAACCAATTGAATGAGCTCTTCGTTCTCTTATTTATTGTGGATTTGATTAACGGTTCATTTTACTTGTAATAGAACACGTTGCATTGTTGATATTTATTTTAAAAGACTGGAGAATTTAGGACTCTTTAAGATTGGACGATTTTTATGAAAATTAAAAAACTTACAAATACTTGGTTGTTTACATTTAAAAAAAATAGTTTATTACAATGTCACGGGACTTTTCACTGTCTGAAAGGGCGAGTTTTAAGTTTAGCTCTGAATTATGTCGAGTCTGTGATCATTCTCAATCATGTTGCAGTCCATCCGGGGCTCGATTATACTCGGTTAAAGCCATTTTAACCAACGTTTCGATTTAGAAATCTGTTTTTTCAGCTGGGCGATTCGTGACTTGGTGTTTCAATGAGTTTGAACAATTCATAAAATTTTAAGTTCTGTTATTATTTCATCCTGGGCCAATTGATTTTTCAGATTACTTGGATAATTTATTTTGCTAAATTTTCTTCTTTGCATTACGTCGTGTAACATTTTGAATCGAGCCGCTAACAATAATACTTCTTATAAGTTTTAAATTCCCGCTTAACACCATGTTGTGATTTATGCAAGAAAAAAACATCGCCAAAAAGTTGTTTATATTTAATTTTGCGGACGTTCAGGCACAAATATGTAAATATTTTTCTGTCATTTTATAAAGAACATAATTTTCCACATTATACAATAAAACCACGGCAGAAGAGGAGTACATAAGTGAGAAATTTTGAACTTTATAACATTTTTTATGGGCCTGTTACTTTATTTTTTTCTGGGTTTAATAAAAGACTTATAATAAAATTCAGTCGATTATTTCAAAGACCAATATGTGTTCTACTCGCAGTATTTAATGAAAGCCTCTAAAACATTTCTAAGTGATAACATTTTCAAACCAAAAACACTTGATTCTGCATTACTTCGTGGTTGTTTTGGTACAAAACCGTACATTATATTGGTAAGTTTTTCTGGAGGGCAATAATACATTATATTGGTAAGTTTTTCTGGAAGGCAATAATACATTATATTGGTAAGTTTTTCTGGAGGGCAATAATACATTATATTGGTAAGTTTTTCTGGAGGGCAATAATACATTATATTGGTAAGTTTTTCTGGAGGGCAATAATACATTATATTGGTAAGTTTTTCTGGAGGGCAATAATACATTATATTGGTAAGTTTTTCTGGAGGGCAATAAAACATTATATTGGTAAGTTTTTCTGGAGGGCAATAATAAGTTTATAGCAATAACTTAATAAGCTGAGTATGAACAATATAAGCAGGTACAATACAAGTTGTCATAGAGAGTTCTGTTGTACAAAGGAGTTCAATAATTGTACATAATAACAAGAGTACAAAACAAGTCCATACCTGAAAACAATTACAATGTGTAGTAACTTTCTAGCTATTTATAAAAATAAACAGTTTGTTGTAGAGCATATTTATATTTAGAAAACCTTTATTATGCCAGAACGGTTCCATGATAACTCAACACAGTGACTATTCAACACACCTTTAAAAAGTGATATAAAGTCATTAAAAACGATGAAAATAATTTAAACCTAACCTAACCTACTTAACCCTAGATTCATAACCTTATATAAGAAGAACATTATTCATAAACATTCGTCTCACAGACGACTAAATTTAAGTGACAAGTTTTGGGGTAGGTACTTGTAAATAAAATAAATAAATTAAGTATGGCACTCTTTAATATGTTTAATTAGGTAACAAAAAAATAATAAACGAGTTAAAATTAAATTTCATCGCTACATTCCACACACATGAGGCCGCGATGGTCCATGCACATATACTTTTTGCATTGCTTGCATTGGAACCTTGTCATATGCCGTTTTTTATAATCACAATAACCACAAACCTTTTTTTAAGTACCACTTAGACCAGGTGTGGCAATGGTAGGCATTTCATCTAAAACTTCGGCCATTTTCCTTTTTAGGCATCTCTTCAAAGTTAGCATTTCGTGTCTTTTACGTAACCATGTCGTTATCACTGTCGGAATCTGTCGGGACCATTTCATCTAATTCAACATGATCTTCGACATCACTGATTTCTACTTCCTTTTGCTGACTGGTAAAATCATCATCACCAGAATCAGATAAACGAATCAAATGGTCATCAATTTGCCGATCATCCATTCTAAAATAAAATAAAGATTTGATGTAAAATACACACAATAATACATTTTGAATGATAAAATAAGATGTAATTATCAATAATAACTCATATAGAATAATATCAAATACTTACTTTTACTCTGTATAACCAGAACTCATCAAAAACAATGTTTTCAAAATAACTTGCAGTCTCGTCAAAAGTTACACTATTCATAAAAATTCGTCTCTCAGACGTTCAAAGGTCTATAACTTGTCCACAAAACTTAACTGCAAGGCAAACGCACCCCCATTACTAATGAACAAGCGATCTAGGAAGGTACTTGAGAGGTCATCATTCTATCTCTTTCACTCGAGACACTAGAAACAAATTTACGTTTTGAGCGGTCTGTGGGACGAATGGTTATGAATCTAGGGTTAACCTAGTTAATAAAGTTTTATCACTTTCCATGACTTTATATAACTTTTTAAATATGTGATGAATTATCATTTTGATGATTTATCCTGTCACCACCAAGAATATACATATTTTTGGCTTGTAGCTTCCTCTTTGAGCGCGTTTGACGCTGATAAAAAAATGTACAAAGAACCGACGCTACCAGTCAACAATGGAGTGCTAGTACCTACCCTGATGTATGAAAGTGAGGCATGGAACTGGCAGAGGAAGTATGAAAGTAGACTGAATGCTGGAAAAATGAGATCCTCAAGTCATATATGTGGTAAAACCATTTATTATCATGCGAGAAATGCAGATTAAATGGATTGATTAGATGGTTTGGGAATATAGAGAGAATGAACGAATAAATTAGTGTAAGGAGAATATATGACGCAAATGTGGCATGAAGACACGATCAAGTGAACCAAATACTTGAGTCGGCCCATGTCCGGAGTCCGAATTACAGAGAGTATGTATGTGAATGATCTGATATTTGGCGGTCCGTCCTCTCTGCCTACCCCTGCAGAGAAAAGGTGTGATGGTTAGTAATTAGTTCTTATTTTTTTGGTAAACTAATGTTTAAGACAATATTTTGTATGCATAGCACAAATGTTAACAATTATTTTATAAGCAATAATTATTAGCCTGAAACACTCATCCACATTGAAAAATCTCCTGATAAAAGATACATGACGCCAACGGGACTCGAACCCGTGTCCCTTCGATTTCCGGTCGACAGCTCTGACCACTGAGCTATGGCGGCTTATCTCTTATCCGCGAATTAATGCAATATATACTAGTGTTTCATTCAACAAACAAATTCAAAAAATTGAAAAAATGTAACAAGCAGTAATTGGAAAGATAAATAATTATTCTTCACAGTTTGTATAAAATATTTATACATTATTACATGGATAAAATTTAAAAGAATTGTCAAAGTGCACGATTACGAATTTCGGCATTTTTTCATTGACAAAGTTAAAAAATAATTTATATATTTTTATTTTATAAACCAGAGGTTCCCAAAGTGGTCTATATAGACCCCCAGGGATCGATATCGGCATGCTGGGGTCTACGTCAGCGAGAAAAAAATTTGGGGGTTCACGAGATTTAAATGGGGGTATACGAGCGGACCCCCATTTACCTCAAGTCAACATTTAGAAGTTCCGTAAATGACACAATAGACCTAACACAAATATAATAGACTGAGAAGTTACTTATTTGATATTTGTATTTTTATATTTCGTAAAGTTAATAGAATCTACGTTCTTCTCTTGTCAGAATTAATATATTCAAGAAAAACATTGCACATTGGAAGCCGCGAATTTTCCTAGTTCCCCAACTTGTTTTTGATAAACGTCCAGGGTAATAATGACGTTCAACATTTAAATGCACTTCACACAGACTTCAAAACTAAGTTTGAGGATATTTTGACTGTGGAAATGCAACGTTGAAGGATCGGATATCATGTGACAAGAAGAACTGACCGGAATAATCACTGAAAAAGAACTTAAGGGGCAGTTCTGTAGGGCCAGCTATAGAAAGAAATTCCCGTTGCTTATCCTGCTTCATTTTCATTTGGTGAAATACCTCTGCATAATGTAACGACAGAGCAACTATACCGCCACCTGGTTGTTGGACAGGCAAGGGAAGGGAATATTTTTAATAAAAAAATAAATGATTATCACGTTAATTTTTAGGAAAATTCAATATTCGGCAGGCAGGGGGTCTACGCAAAAAAAAATATTTGGCAAGTGGTCTACGGGGCAAAAAAGTTTGGGAACCTCTGGTATAAACGGTGTAAAAAGTGAAGTGACAGTTTTATTACTTATTACCTACACAAAAGTAATGTATTTTATAAATATTGAATTATTTCAAAATTACGGACGCTCCGGGTCAAAATAAGTTTATTGGTTAAAATTTTCATGTTAATATGTAGCAAATTTTAGATTTAGATACCTCGGGAACATTTCAAATTCCAAGAAAATTCGGTTCCATGCTAACTCAACACAGTGACTATTCAACACACTTTTAAAAAGTGATATAAAGTCATTAAAAACGATGATTTTTTTTAACCTAACCTAACCTAACCTACTTAACCCAGTTAATAAAAAAATTTCATCACTTTCATGACTTTATATATCTTTTTAAAGATGTGATGAATTATCATTTTGATGATTTATCCGGTCACCGAAAATTCACCATGTCGTTGGGACTTTCTTTCAGTACTTTATCAACTGTAATGTTGCCACAAATATTCCAATAAATGTATTATCAATAATTATGAAAGGTAAAATAGAACTCGAAAAATCAAAATGATCAGATCGAAAAATATATGTTTTTGGTCTTCGCTATGTGATGTTTATTTAACAGTCTCCCGCTTGTATCACAGGTTACCGAACACCGTTTACATAGGTACATTATTTCAAATGTTTCTGTCTTTCACTCTTCAAGGGTGTTCTAGGACATCATTTCAAATTAAGGATAAGAGGAATGTGAATTTACATATTAATTTTGTTTAAGCGGGCAAATTTCAAAATAACATCGAAGATAGGAGTCAAATTCAGAAGAGGTGAGACGTTGAATAGGGGTGAAGCTATTTTAGATAAGGCTTGATGGAAGAGAAGATATTTGTTCCCACTTCTAGACCACAGAATGTACAATCTGGGGAGTCAAGCACGTGAATTTTAAAAATGTTAAAGGAACGGAACAGTGTCCAATTCTCATTCGAATAAGTGAGGAAAGTTATCT
This sequence comes from Hesperophylax magnus, assembly GCA_026573805.1. NCBI lineage: Eukaryota > Metazoa > Arthropoda > Insecta > Trichoptera > Limnephilidae > Hesperophylax > Hesperophylax magnus. The sequence continues at coordinate 12,674,505 of JAIUSX010000004.1, forward strand.
TTTTTAAAAATTGGTGAATTGATGAATCCACGGTTTTGATGGGATATTCCTTTTTATTGAGGCATAGCAGGCTCCATTGGATTGACTAGCAATGTGCCAAAACTCTGCCCAAACCGGGATCTGTCTTCGGAAAAAAATGTCAGATAGGGGAATGTGATTTACGAGGTTGCTATTGGATTGGATGATCTTTTTTTTGCCAAGGAATCCGCAATATCATTACCCACGATACCAAAGATATTAGAAGAACGAGATGTGCTATGAGCAGTTCATACTGTGTGGAATTGTTTTGCCGAGTGTCGCCGGTTTTGTTCACCAATACTACTGCACACCTTCGCTTCCGCTAAGGTATCCGCACTAATACATAAAACAGATTTCTGTGCGTACACGTCCCGATACCGTTCAAAGTACCCTAATTAGGTAGTACTACGCCTACGGTCCGGCGGCCAACATAGCATATCTCGTTCTTCTAATATCTTTGCACGATACCAACATGTCCAGGAATCTAAATCAGTGTTACGGTTATCCACAGCTTTGATTGGAGTCTACCAGCACTCGAATAAGGTTACAAAGTGATCATCAGAATAAAGACGAGGACTGGATTTAAGTTTTTGGTGGGAATTGAGAGTCAGGGAGGATAAGGGGATGTTCAAAATTGTTTTTGATTTCATATTTGAATGATTTATATGTTGACCGGTCAGTGGCTGAGTTGGCATCGCGTTTAAGACCCACCCAGGCGTAGTGTGGTCAATTCCTCGGCTGGCTAAGTCCTCTATCACAACGCAAGCAAAATTTTCCGCTTACTGTGGTGGTAGTAGGAGATTTTCAAATATTGTCAGGTTATTCGTAACCCGGTCTTTCTTTTTAAATTAAACCATTAATCAACAAACAGAAAATAATGTGCAATGTTAATATTATTATTTTGTTCAGCCTTGTTTCTCTGCCTATCAAACGAATTTTTGATTGATTATCTCCTACCAATATTTTTTGTACTGGCCGTTATCTGTGTTGTTTTCGGCACAATAATAAATGCGGATTTGCGTGAATCATTATTATTTTACGATACTAAACTCTTGTCGCTGATAGGTCCGCTGTGACCTCTCAATCTTTCTCATAAATGACACGTGTAACCTAACCTAACAAAAATAATGATTATAATGGAGCTTTCGGTGGCAGGATTATATGTACACACAGCTTCAAGACACTGTCAAATTCAGGACATTGTCAAATCAACACACCTACATACTTTCATACCCTCCTCCCAAATTACAAACTTTGTTGCGAGCAGTCTCTTCTACTGTATCCATTTCACAACTAGCATAGCTAGGAAAAAGTTTAGGATTTATTAAATCCGGCCAGTGGCGGTTCTTCCCCTAGGACAATTGGTGTTTGACATCCAAAATTATAAGACAACAATAACAATCAATTATGTGCATCAAAACAACTGGTCTTATTCTTAATTTATTTGAAATGTACTGCGAAACAGCAGAGCTGCAAGCGGCGGCGGCGAGTGACGAGCAGTGACATCTGTTGTCTCTAATAGAAGCTTTAAAGTCCATACGATCTTCTGTCCCTATGCGCGTCATAGAATAAACGAGATGGCACTATATTTTTCGTCGATGTAAAAATTAGGTACCGAACACAGACATAGGAATTAATAGACGAGAAGATAATGGCGAGGGTTAAAATCAACTGTTGAAGAACGAAGGGAGTAAGGCTGACTGTGATTCGTCAATAAATCAATCTGACAGTAAATAGGCATCTCGCATTATAATATCACCATTTACTTCTTAAAAGTTAAACCTGCTTTTGACGAATAGACATTTTTACATGGGAGCGCAAATTACTCGCCACGTTATGAACAAATTTGCGAAGTCCAAATTCGGCAAAAAAATTCGGTTTCATTTTCAGAGTCGAATATTTCGTTTAAGTATTTAGTTAAGACACTTTTATAAATGTTCATAATTTACTTCCCAGCAACCAACCAGCTTTGTGTTTCGCGTCCAGACGTTTCTCGATGTGATAGTATAATATGTTTCTAAAACTGATCTATATTATACGATGTGAATATGCTTAAAATAAAGTAAAATAATGCTTATATATGTAATGTAATACGACAATTGGGTTTATTCTCTTTTTCACATCTATTTTTACAAGTAAGTCAACATTTTGCCGTGTTATTTCGTAAAATGAACCGATGATGCCTCGACCATAGTTCGCACAAGAATGATGACGTCACGTTTTCAAATTTCACTTGAGGTCATACGCGAGCACAGCCGGTTCCAATGGAACCGGTATGGGGAGTGGGGATAATACGCTTTTAATCACTTAGGGCAGATCTACTAATATTCATATGTCTATGGTACCGAAGAAAGCTTAGGGACGCTTAGGTCATGATCGTGGGGGAGACAACACGATGAATATTATATGTTTTACAGAGATGGTGACATAAACACATGTCGGTTTTTCATTTTACACGTTTGTAGTGTGTGGAAAAATGGTTGTTTTTCAATTGGATAGTTCGGGAAAAGTTTGGAATAATTATTTATGTTGTAATCGATTTAGAGTGAAGCTGAAGAATGAAACAAAACAAGAAACGTAAAAGATCATTGTCAAATAAAATCAAACTGTTATTTAATTTAATTTAATGCTGTGCACAACTACATAAAAACTTAATATCTTAAAAATAATTTGCTGTAAGTACATGGATTGTGCATTTGTTTTCAATTTACTATATTAGCGGACTCTAAATACTATAACAAATGGATACAGATAATAATACAGGGTTTTCCAATAAGAGGTGTTATTTTGATATTCAATCGTAAAAGATCAATGGTTTCGTTGCTTGTGTGGCACGTAGCGCCGTCTTGTTGAAATTAAACGTTGTCCAGATCAATACCATCCAATTCCGGCCATAAAAAATCATTGATCATCTCTCGATAGCGCAATTCATTCACCGTAACTGTTGCTCCAGCTTCATTTTCGAAAAAGTAAGGTCCAATGACCCCGCCGGACCATAAACCGCAACAAACAGTCACACGTTAAGGATAAAGAGGCTTTTCAACAATAACTCTTGGGTTTTCCGAGCCCCAGATGCGACAATTTTGCTTGTTGACGAAGCCACCGAGGTGGAAATGGGCCTCATCACTCAAGATGATTTGCATTTGATTCACTCAAGTGAATTTTAATAATTTCAATGCGTTGTTGAAGCGTGTATCGTTTCATTTATATTAATGGCGTAGTTTCTACTTGTCAAATGTCAAAAAATGACAGCTTCAAAAGTAACATCTACCGAAATAGCGGGCCATTCAAAATAACACCTCTTATTGGAAAATCCTGTATAAGGGCATTTTTCACAACATCAAATAAAGATTAGTCACACATTTTTTTCAAATGATCTACCACGACTGGATCCCTAGAGCCGCCTCTGGCCGATTTAACATTGAATATGAATAATATCGAAACCTTTTGATTTTGTTTTTTGTAATATTTTTATAATCTAAGCGCAATTCATTTTGGAGTGAGTACCTCGAGTGACGTATGCTCACAATCTATTCTAACCTAATACATAATAAATAGGATGTTACTCCTATATAAATAATACGACCATTTATGTAGGTACCTACCAATAACATTGTAAAGATAAGTAAATTAATAATTGCCTATATCAGAATGGAGACATGTTAATTTTTTTGTAATTAAAAAATAGTTTTATTCTTCACATTTTTACAGTTATATTTAGTTTTTTTAATTTAATTTTATAATATTTCAATTTGCCATCATCTTCTTCTTCCTTTCGTATTCGGGTCCCGGACCCATCGTTCTCCAAGCATCCCAGGCTACTTCAGCGACCTCCGTTTATTTCAGTCCTCTCTTACCCCGCGGTATTCCTAAGATACAAAACAGAACTACACGTGGAAGAATCTCTTTAAAATTATTTGCCTGTACACAATTCATGACCAAGTCACCTCATCTCACTTGGTGACTCCAATCACTTCTAATATTCCCTAATTTCAGCAGTCTATTTTGATAGCATCAAAACCCTGGACCCCATCTCTTTCACCATACAAATGTTTTGACCATGCGCAATGATGGGTGCGCCTGATTTTCACATTGATAACTTCGTCTTAATACTTAGTTACTAGCAGTTCTGTAAATTACGGACTTCACGTCCAAACAATTCAGGACGGCTTGTTTCGAAGAATTTGAACAACTCATCAAATTTCAAAGTCAATTTTCGGGTTCTGTGAAAGTCATATTCAAATTCTGTTGTTATATAATTATAGGCTAGTAGCTTGACAGAACTGAAATAATAACAGAACCTGAAAAAATCATTCACATAACTTGAAAATTAACTTAATTGTCTCTTGTTGAATAAATCAAAACTCTCTAAAATCGTAATAATTGTAAGTAGAAACTTGAACACCTATGTACTTAATTGATAAATAAGACTATCTGACATTTGAAAAATATCTCAGCTGATCCTTTTTTCGCAATAACATGTTTATTTTTTGTAAAACGAGGTTTTTGTAAATTTTACCGTTGTACCAAATAATGCGTTTTATAAAGGCAGTATATAATCTACCATAAGTATTTTCCTCAGAATAGCTAATTATATGCAGAGAAATGATTTTGATCGTGCCTGTCGGCTACTGCGGCGCACGACAGGTTAAAACGGCCACCATCTTTAACCGGAATCGGAACGTAATAAACATTTCTGCAGACAGGCGAAATTCAAAATGCTCTTGTAGTCAACAGTTAGAGTTAAAACAGGACTTCGCTACGCTCACCCAATCATAACTAACTGAAAATCACGCCGTTTCCCCGCAGGGGTAGGCAGAGAAGACGGACCGCCAAACAACTCAGTATTGGCACACACTCCTTGCCTCATTCACATTCATACATCGTCTCATAAATACTCTTCTATTAATATGATTCTTGACATGGCCCGACTCAAGTATCTGATTCACTTGGTCGTGCTATGTCTTCCTTGAGCGTCCCCGACTTCTGCTACCATTCGCAATTGCGTCATATATTATCCTTACACTCCTTTCCTCGCTCATTCGCTCTACATGCCCAAACCATCTAAGCGTCTTTTTCTTAATCTTACTCATTACGCTTACATCAGCCTAGCACTCTTTGCGGATCTCCACATTTCTCACACGCTCATACATGGTTTTAGCACACATACGCCTCAGGGATCTCATTTCTACGGCATTCAGTCTACTTTCATCCTTTCTTTGACAGTTCGATGCCTCACTTCCATACATCAGGGTAGGTACCAGAACTCCATAGTGTACCTACCACCAGCTTAACGTAACAATTTCTCATCACATTTATAGATATGCCTTTATTTATACGCCTAGAAGGGTTTTACATGAATACATTGTTATAGGCCAGAGCAAAATATGTGTGGATTCACCAGAGTACAGCATTACATATGTACTCAAATGTATTTATAAATAAGCTCTACTCCACATTTTGCCTATGGCCTTGTACAAGATATATGATTACACTATTGCTAAAAATTCCCTAGATTACTTACTTTTCAAAAAAAATCCCTTCAAAATTCGAAACCCCCAGATCTGGGGACTTTTCCCTAGACATCGATAGCATCACTGCGAACCAATCATCCTCTTAATACCATAGTCATACCTCCCTAATCCTGAAGGTAGGGCAGTTTAAAAATCTGTGAGCCACTAATACTGTGGTATTACGGCCTGAGTATGAAGTACGATTGTGTGTAACGTTTTCTACTAACCTGTTCTTATCTCTCCATATTATCTATTATGAGTAAGACAGGGATAGTTTGTTGTAAAGTATGTTTTTTTTTTTTTTTTTTTTTTTAATTTATTTAATATTTGTATGTTTTTTACAATAAATATACAATTTATACATATTATACAGTGTTATAAAGGTAAATAATAATAGCTTTTCCTCACCATAAAGAGACGAGGCTCTTGTGTTTAATGAGTGAATCCTAGCTCAATTATATGTAATCATGTAAGTAAGTAAATATTATATTTGCAAAACCAAAGGGATAAGTAAGAAATAGGCAAGATTTATCAATAATACAGTTTCAAGATTTGAAGGAAATAATAATAAGAGTAAGATATGGATTTTTATAGTAGTTTTAGGTAATTTTTTAATTTTATTTTAAATTCCTGAATATCTTCAATATTTTTTAGATATAATGGAAGGATGTTGAAATATGTTATACCTAGATAGAGATAGGTATTTTGTGTGTGCTTTGTATTAAGTTTTGGGATTTTGATAGTTTTTTGATATCTTGCTGATGAATTGAATTGTAAGTTATTTAACTGTATTTCTTTATAAATTTGTAGAATTGAATATTTTTTATATATATTGTCTATTGTGGGTACATTGAATATTGAAAAGAGAATCTCAGTAGAAAATTTGGATGGTTTTTTCAATATTACTTTAATTATCAATCTTTGAACTATTTTAAGTGGATTTAATATATTGTTATAAGTTCCTCCCCAGCCAATAATACCATATTGTAATATAGATTGTACAATTGCATAGTACACACTTTTTAGGTTTTCTAGTCTAAGAATATTTCTAAGTCTTATAAATATATAAATACATTTTCTAATTCTTTTGACAAGTTCACAAATTTGTTTTTTCCATTTAAAATGTTGATCTATATATATACCAAGATATTTAATTTCCGAAGTTAGACTAAGTATAGAACATTCTTGATTGCAATTAGTTCTGTTACATTTAAGTTGATGTATTATAATTTTTAATTCTGGTATTAATTTAAATTTGTTGATAGAGAATGGGATACATTTTGTTTTTTCAGTATTTAATGAGAGGAGGTTTTTATCGAACCAATTTTTCAGTATATTAATATCAGTATTTGCTAAGTTATTAACATTATTCCAATCAGTACCTTCAATTATTATGACAGTGTCATCAGCATAAGATATTATTTTTCCATTTAATCTTTGATTGAATATGTCATTTACATAAATGATAAACAGTAACGGTCCCAGGACTGTACCTTGAGGTATGCCGAAGTGACTTGTTTTTTGTTGACTAAGTACATCGTTGATTTTTACGACTTGAGGGCGTTTGAAAAGGTAGCTTTTTATCCATTCTATAGCTGTACCACTTAATCCAATGTTTCTTAATTTACTTATAAGTTTGTCGTGTGATATGCTATCAAAAGCTTTTTTAAGATCTATGAAAATTCCAATGCATTTTAATGATTTATCTAATGAATTATGAACAAGACTAGTTAATTTTGCAATTGCATCCTGAGTGCTTCTACCTTCCATAAAACCGTACTGATTTTCATTAATTAATTTATTACATTTTACAAATTGGTTTATCCTTTTTTTAACTATCTTTTCAAAAATTTTTGCTATGTTCGAGATTACTGATATGGGTCGGTAATTGCTAACTTCTTCTGGGTTACCAGATTTAAATATTGGAGTAATGGTAGTTTGTTTGTAGATTGATGGAAACACTCCGCTTTGGAAACTTACATTTATTATGTGTTTTAACGGTTTAGAAATTTGATTTTTTATATTTTTTAAAATATTAACTGTTATTCCATCAAAACCCGGGGCAGAACCTCCTTGCATACCGTTTATAATTGATATTATTTCGTTCTCTGTGGTGACTTGGAATGTTGATATATTATTGTCAGTATCAATACTACAGTCTGGAAATGTTATATTTGGATCAGTGTGAATGAGATTGGCAAGATTTTCCCCTACGTTCGCAAAGAAGGTGTTAAATATGTTTGCAGCTTTTGAGGGATTTTCTTTACAACATGTTTTCATGTTGTAAAGAAAAATGTCAATTATTTCATTTATAACTGTCCACACTCTTTTACTATCATTTTCAGCCTGATTCAACTTTTGTTTATAATACTTTTGTTTTGTATTTTTTATAATATATGAAAGTTTGTTTTTATATGCTTTAAAATGATTTAGTAAATTTTTATTATTTGGTTGTTGAGTAGTTAATTTGTAAAGAGCTTGCTTATGTCGTACAGATACTACTAAACCATGAGTAATCCATGGTTTTATAGGTTTCAAGTTCGACACTTTGGATTTGGTTATTATATTATTATTTGTCGAGTCATTTATGCATTTAGATATTTTTTCTTCAAACATTTTACAACATATATTGACATCATTACATTGTAATAATTTATTCCAATTTTCTGATTCTAATTGGTGTTTTAATGTATCCATATTAAGTACTTTTTTGAGTAATTATTTTGTTTAAATAATGGCAAAGTTGGATTGCTTAATTTATAGTTAAAAATACATGAATAATGATCAGTGATAGTTGTATGAATGACAGCTGATTTTGGATATCAGGAATATTTGTAAAAATGTGATCTAAGCATGAGGGGCGTTGACCTTTGACATTTCTAGTATAAGAATTTATGCACGATAAATAATTGAGTTCTGCTAACATATTTAGATATGTGTCTTTATCTTTACTAGAATAGTCATTTGCAATATTTAAATTCATATCTCCAACAATAATAGTATTTTTATTTCTAAAATTTAACAGAATATTTTAAAAATGGTGCCACAAAGTGAATTTGAAAAATTTGAAGAAGTGAATATTTTTTAATTCATCTATAAATTGAGGTACTATCGATGTATGCGTACGATAAATAGCAATAATGTTATAATATTTATTTACGTCTTTAAATTCTATATTTAATATGTTAACATTACTAACATTAATTATTTCTTTAATATTGAGAACATTATACTGGTTAGAAATAAATAATCCGATACCTGAGTTTTTGTTTATTTTGTTTATTGTCGCATGGTATGTGTAGCCTGGAATAGTGTAATTGATTTCGCCTGCAGCTGCAGAGTGTGTCTCTGTTAAGACAATCAGGCCCGGGAAAAAATTTAATTCTTTTAATGTTATAACTAATTCATCCATATTTCGTTCTAAACTTCTAATATTGACATGAAATAGGGTAAATCCTTTTTCAGTGCAAATTAAGTTAAAATCTTTCATAGATTGACATAAATTTTCTTCAATATACATTTTTTTATCTAATGCGTTAAATAAAAAATCATTCATTTTTTAAGTTTTAGATTAGAGTTTAAAGAAATGAAATTTACCGTATTATTCATAGTCGATGCGCTCTCTAGCTAGTTGAAGCATTTTTTGCCGATAGAGACATTTCATGCTATCAACTCTGTGTTCTGTAGAATAATTCATATGAAATCTTTTGTTTTGAGCACAGCAATTGTTGCATGTTGGAGGTTGTTCTTTATTTTCACATTTAGACAGAATGTGCTCCTTTGTGCAATGAGGGCAAATGGGGGGCTGCGTCCTGGCGAGACATCTTTGCGCTGTGTGGCCGAACTTAAGGCAGTGGTAGCATTGAATAAGCGGGTTACAGTCTTCTATGTATACTCTTTGGAATTTGATGTTTATTTTGTTTTTTTCTAGTAGCGTTTTTCTTAATTTACCGGTTGTTTCAATAATGTAGTTAGTGGTGTCGTTTTCTTTTCCTTCATTGTATTTGTTTTTTAATTCTTTGATAAGCTTGATGTTGTTTTTGTCTTCCAGGGTTAATCCTTCATTTTGTTGTACAATCCCATCTATAATTTCCTCTTCAGTCAATTGGCATTGCAGCCTTTTCAACATTAAACACGGTTTCTTTTTTTTATTTCTTCGGCCAATATTTCTTTTCCAATTACCTTATTAATTTCTTCGGTTAACTTTTCTGTTTTTTTTTTTTTTTTTGACATTAGATCAGTAATTTTTGTTCTCCGATTTTTTTTACTCCATTTACTCCAACTTTTATTTTAGTTAAATTAATGTTTTTTTGAATTTTTATTTTTATATCTTCGGCCTTCAAGGTGTTTTTAGATGTAATTATGATGGCGTGCTTCTGTTCTGGGATGTGTGCACTTGTATTCACAAAGTTTTTATTGTCACCTAATACATTTGCATATGTCCTTTTGTTATTATTATGAATTTCTTCTAGTTTCTGTGCGTAGTGATGATTGTTTTTAATATTAGTTTCTTGTAATTCTATAATCTTTTTTTGTAGGTTTATTAGTTCATGTTGAATTTTTTCTTCCAGTGATATAATGTTCTGTTCCAGTGTTAATTTTATTTTTGAGTCCTTCACTGAAGTGATCTTGTTTATTAAGGACGGGTTGTTTCGGAGAATTTGAACAATTCATCAAATTTCAACGTTCATTTTCGGGTTCTGTGAAAGACTTATTCAAGTTCTGTTTTTATATCATTATAGGCTAGTTGCTTGACAAAACTGAAATAAAAACAGAACTTGAAAAAATCTTTCACAGAACTTAAAAATGAACGTTGAAATTTGATGAATTGTTCAGATTCTCCGAAACAACCCGTCCTTAGTCTTTAATGTTTTTAATAATTTCTTGAGTTTCCATATTGGATGGAATGGAGCGCCCAGGTGGGCGAGTTATTAATGTAAACTATATTACTTGATTTACTTGTCACAAAATTACGCGACTGTACTCCTTCGATGCGGAGCGAGTATTGAATTTGCATTTAGTATTTTGTATTTGAAACTCAATGTTGTAAAAAATATTTAAAAAATGGACATGTCGCCTTTCTGATATGACCGACTTATTCAATATTATAACAACGTTGGTGAATTAAATCAGTAAATAAAAATACGAATAAACAAATAATATTTAAAGATAAAGTACTGCGGGTTAGAATAGTAAGTACATACAGTACTACACGCTGTGCTTATATCAAACTCTATACATACACATAATACACAGTGTACTGGTATTACACTATCGCCACCAGAATATTGGTTTGTTCTTTAGACCATTTTCACAAGTTACGGGAAACTAGCGTTAAATGTTGATATGGTTATTTATGCAATTTCTTTTGGTTAAGAAATATATTTTCTCTTATAAAATATCACTATCACGTTTATAATTACGATTTCATTGCGTTATTTTGTTTTCTTTATCCATAAAACGCCCCACTCTTTTCCATTGTTAATTATGGGCATAAAACAATTCAAGACAATTTTTTTCGAGACAATGTGAATATTGCTTTGTTCTTCTTTCACAATGTTCAAGGTTAAGGTTTTGGTTAAGAAATATATTTTCTTTTATAAAATATCACTATTTTCATCAAAATATCTTATACATACGTTGATAATTACGATTTTATTGCGTTATTTTGTGTATTTTATCCATAAAACTCCCCACTCTTGTCCCGATTGTTATGGACATAAAACAAATTAAGACAATTTGTTTTTGGGACAAAGAAGTGAGTATTGCTTTGTTCTTCGTTCACAATGTTCAAACCAAATGACTGCCATTGGTCAAAAATTCCAAACCATAAAAAACAAAATTATTAATTACTTTTTTTTATCAAAGGTAAAAATATGTTTTTAAGACATAAGGATAACGGAAAGATTTTATACATTTTATTTGTGTTTCAGGCTAATAATTATTACTCAAAAATATTTTTTTACTGCAGTAAATCTATTTGAATTTTGCGCCTGGTTGCGCCATCTCTGGGGTCGGCTACCAGCTTATTTCAAAGAATACTTTTTTTTATTGAGGATCGGTCATTTCTTCCCAGTAACAAGTTCCCAATTTACTGGGCACTTTTAAAATTTTAAAATATAATGGTTCGATTGGGTAGGACCAACATATATATTTACTGCTGTAATGTCATTCAATTTCAAAAAATTCTTATTATCTCTGCATGTGAATGCGTAGTTGCAAGCGATTCATTTGTTTATGTATACCAACTTTACCTCTTAAAAAATCAACCGAATGTTTTAATATTAACGAAGATTTTTAAAACTTGAATTCATATATTTTTATTATGTAGTGAAACAGTTTTGACTTTCCCCCCTCGGTCCCACGCATCAAAGGACACGACCTAGTTGCGACATCATTTCATTAAATTTTGAAAAAATGCAGGTGCGTGTGTGAAAAGTTGACACAATACACTGTCATCGACAACGAGTCTATCTGCCGAGTTTCAGCTCGATTAGATGTGGAGAAGTGGATCAATCTCCACTTCCAAGATTTGTATTGTAAAAAAAGTTGATGCATTTTAAAGGGATGTGGAACAAACCAATACAAAAGAAAACAAGGAAAGGAAATTTTTTTCCGAATAATTAGTATTTTTATGTGGAACAAACGATCACAATAATTTTTTTTATTTTGGATTTGGAACAAAAAAGACTACTAAAAGTTTTTAAAATCTTAAAGCAATACTTAATATTAGTTTATATGTAAAAGCTCATTTCGCTAAAAAATGCCCATAGAACAAATCGATATTATGCTAACGCTATGTTTGAACGTTGGCGGTAATATTCGCTCAGTGTCCTTGGACAACTGTTTTGTTTGGACAAACAGGGTTGTCAATTCATAAATAAATAAAAATAAAATTGAATGTTTTTTACATTACGATTTTTTGTATGCTTGTTACTATTTGTCGAATTAATAATGCTGAATCGTTATTATTATATATTAAAAATCATATTTTTTACTATAATACATCTATTTTCAAAAGTACTTTAAGACATAGAAAAATGGGTTTGACTGACGATTTCATTTTCCTTCCCAGGACCGGAGTCAACCGCGCTAACAACATAGCCAAATGCCGATCGCGTATTTTGTTCGATTACAGAGAAATGCGTATATGTCCGCGTGTTGTGTATGTGATTGCAACCAAAAGCTGATAGAATGCATTGTCATCAATAACGAGTCTATTTGCCGAGTATCAGCTCCATTGAATGTCGAAAAGTGGGTCTCTTTCTGCTTCCAAGATTTGCATTCGTTCATTACCGAAAAAAGTGAAATTCAAATAAGTATTTAAAAAGAAATCGTGACATTATTTGAAAATCGGAATATATTGCCTATGTCGTGATGGAGAACCTTGCCAGCCGTGGAATTAAACTCACGACGCCTGAGTGGAACCACCCGCGCTGTCAACTCAGTCACTGACCGGTCATTGGAGAGATTTTTCAATTGCAAATGCTTCCTAACCTTTATATTTCCTATCTTGTTCCCCTCCTAATTTCTTTCAGCCCCACAACTAGAGATTTTTGATACATGAGATGGGTTGTCACCGCGGTTCCAGTTACAAGGAAACCGAAACCGTTACTTGTTGTAACCGGTTCCTCAAAATTGCGTTGGCTAAAGAAATTTTGAGAAAAAGTAAACCGTTTCCTCAAGAACGTCAAAAATCTATGTCGTATTTTAATGTTTTGATAAATATACCAAAAATAACCTGTTGCTCAAAGAAACGATATCAACGGTTCCAGTGACATCAAAGGAGCCGGTACCATGTAACGAGGACAACAATTTCGATCTCTATGCTCGCAACATTCCTCAGTTTGGAGAGACTGTAGTCAGAGCCAGTGGGACTATGACATCCCCAATTAGGGTACGTTGTGAGGCTGAAGGGGTGAGGAGGAGAAAAAGATGGGGAGGAGGGGGGTTGAGAAGTATCTGGCTGCTAAACATGGTTAAAGCCAATTCAAGCAACGTTTCTATTCGGAATGGTGATCTTTCACCAGGGCCATACTTTGAGTATCTGCCACTCTGAAATGTGACACAAATGTACACAACTTGCTGACGTGTAACCGGCGTTGCTGGAGGTTATAGGAGATAGATATTTAGCATAGTGGACTTTTCTGTAGGCCTTTTTAAGATATACAATTCCGTACTACATTATTTATCTATATCTCATAAGGTTTAGACAGCGTTAGCAATGGAAGCACCAGAAAATATTTTTTTACGACTTGATGGCAAAACATCGACTTTTCTCTACTTTCTATAAATTTAAAATGCATGTATTATATATATAAACTTTCAAGAAGAAATTTTCTATCAAAATACATTACGTAGTTTAGAAGAACACACAGACCCGGATACCGACTTAATTTTATACTATTTAAAGATTTAACACATTTTCACCTATATGAATTATAAGTGAAATTATACTTACAAATCAGATAAAAAAAACATTAGCGGACGATTTGTATTTGTGACATCTGGATTCGTAGTCAAGGATCATAACAGCTAAGCCACGAGGACCTACTTCCTCTCCACACTCTTCCACATGGCCACTTACGAGGTAAAGATTATATAAACAATAATAATTACCATGTTTTGGTTCGTTGCAAAACCTTGCGAATCTCGCAATATTTGTCATTGTACAGAAATTGTTTATTTAGGCAAGTTGCTACAAGTTTTTTGTTGATAATGTTATTTAACGTGTAACAATAGACAAATATTATAAATCTTTATTTCAACGATTCTATAATTATTGGAGGCCGCGTTACATCGGTTGGAAACAATTAATTTAGAGAAGACTAGATTTCCAAAAATTGTCTTAAATGTGGTCAATATTATTCAGAGACAACATTATTATTTATTTATTCTTATTGTAATTTGTTGATGTGCTTGGTTCATCCATAAGCTTAGATTAATTAGTAAATTATAAAACAGGTCTCATTAGCGTACCTTGAGGAATTCCTGAGCCGAAGCTCTTTGGTCAAAAAATTATACCAAATTTTCATGTGTTTTATGTTATGTTAATGTATTACGTGGTACATTTTGCAAAGTATAGGATGGGGCGGAGTGACTGGAATTTTTTTTCAATATTTTCCAAATGTCAACACATAAAAAATATCAAAAGAATTTCTTACTTTTTTTGTGAAAATTAAATATATGCGTTAGTTCTGTTGTGCTCTACTTTACGCGTGACAGCTGTTCCACTTTTGATCATTGATCAAATACCAATTTAACAGAAACGCTAAGGATATCAAACATCATTGTATAAATATTCTTTCCTTTTTTTCTGAAAAAAATAGACAACTATTCAAGGTCTAAATAAACAGATTGCAAACTTTAGAGGAGAGGCGAGGTGA